>CM071933.1:55628659-57005573 GCA_016081115.2 Rehmannia glutinosa | reverse complement strand
GGATTGGTTGGGATCATTTTCTTTCTTGAGGGTATCTTGGACATTTACGAGGGTGAGGGGATATAATTAAAAGGATTTAGGTTGGGTGGCATTTTCCCAATTTGTTTTTTGAAAAGGTGGCATTTACGCAAATTTCCTTTAGTATACTATCTTGCCTGGCCCTAGAGTTTACGTGAGTTTAGATTGTACCCAATATTTGAAATATTAATCAATTTGCTCCTTGTCTATAACCATTGTTCTATAAAGCGCTAGATGCTTGGCGGCAGCGATTGAGGTTTAGTCTTAGGTCGGACCTGGATAATGTTGTAAATAAACAGAACGTTCGACAAATAACTTGTGAACAAGTTCAGATATTGTTCGTTTATGTTTAGTTAAACGGACACAAATGAACAAATTTTAGAGCTCGTTAAATAAACAAATAGAGCATGAACAATCCTATATTCATTCATTAATAGCTCGTGAACAAGTTCGTTTAGTGTTCGTTTATAAATGGTTTATGAACAAGCTCATATAGTGTTTGTTCATAATTGTTCATGAACAAACTCGTTAAGAGCTTGACTATTAGCTCAATTATTACTCAATTAATAATAAATAATGTTATTTAATTTAAAAATTGATATTTATTTGTTTGTTCGTGAACAAAATTATTGATTGTTTACGAACACGAACTCGAATATGAATATGTTCACAAACATGTTTGTGAACAAATTTAAATATTACAAAAAAATGAACGAACACGAACATGAATTTAACATTCCAAATCGAGCTCGAACAACGCCAAAAATAAACAAATATTTGGCAAACAAGGGTCGGCTCGGTTCGGCTCGGATCATGCCCTAGACTTGGATGGTGTTAGAAATATAGATAGGATTAGGCAAACATAATTGGAAGAAAAATATAAGCAGCAAAAAGAAACCTAGCGCTTAGAGGTTGGGGCTAGACGGAGGTTTTCAGATGGGCTAATCTATTGATTTTCTTGTACCAAAAATCTCTCCGTGTGCTATAACCATCTTATCTTATGTCAAGTTTATTGATTTTTTTTTTTCGTACCAAAAATCTTTATTGATCTTTCGTTTATAGTGGGTGTTGGTGTGGTTCAGCTACTAAGCCCACCAATTTTCAATTTTTCATGTTGTTGATAACTAAGGCATCACAACAAAATATTTATTAATAATTATTTTTTTCCAAAGGGATACAGTAATCCTTGGAAATTAAATTCAGTAGAACTCTTTTTATGAATAAATAAAACTGTTACCATGATTATGTCAATGTCGATTAAAGACAATGACATTTCCATAATTATAATATCATATTATCATTCAAGAAGGATTTTTTTACAACTTTCTAACACTGCGCTGAGCAGTTTTTAAATTGTACCCAAGTATTTGTAGGATGTCGGGGTAGACGGGTAGCCATCTAAATATAAAAATATTCAAAATCAATCTTTTTTATGATTAAATTTCAGTCCTTTCAGGAGCCAATATGGTAAAATTATGTGCTTAATAACAAATATACATCCTCCCTATTAGCTAAAGGTTTTTACACGAGAGAATCATCATGAAACTGACCAATATGTTAGTTTAATCCTTAACAATATCTTTTTAACTTTTTTTTTGGGGGGGGGGGGGAGGGGTGGGGTGAACCAAGAATTTCCTTGTTGCAGTTGCAACATCGAAATTATTGTTTCTGTAATTCTAATCGCCCAGAAAAGGAAATAACGCATGCCAATTTAACTCCGTAGAAGATCAATTCAAGAATAATTTTATTGAAACTTGAGCTCATTATCATCAAGGAAATAAAATAGAGAACATTATCTTAACTAACTACACAAAATCACTATTTTAAAAGACCAGAACGACCACCAATGAAATAATCAGACATGAAACTAATATTCACCCTGACAATATCTTCAACCGTTCAAATAAATTTCCAAACAGTCCCTCAACAATTCAAACTCTCTAGGATCCAGCAGCAATTGACATTTTCCCATCCGAACACATAACCTAAAACAAACAATTTATAGACAGGAATACCCTTACGTGTTTAAATTACTAAATAAGGTAGGATACATCTTAAAGTTGCAAATGGGAACCTTACAATTATACTGCCCAAAAATGTTGATGGCGGAAATGGTCATACATCAAAACTCAGTGTTAATCTGTAAGTTTATAACGCTCAGTCTTCACAATCATTACAACTATGAAGCTACACCGGCACATCTAAACCAAGCTACAAACCTTGCAAGACTGGTATATCTCCAAGGATATTCATTACATACCAACAATCATGTGCAGAGAACTCACATGAGGAACAAAAATAAAGGGGCTAAAAGTCATTAGGTCGGCACAGACCAGAATATATAGCTTTCCGTAGAAGGGGATGAACATCTTCTGTTAATACCTCGGTATCTATTTTCTCAACAAGTGGCCAAATCTGTAGAACAGGGCACAAAAAAGAGGAAAATGAGAACAGAAAACAAGGAAGAAATCAATAGCATATTCGAAAATGGAAACTATAGGAAGGAACAGTACACAGCATAAGCAGAAAGCAGAAATACAAATCTAGAAGATAGAACTCTAAGGGAGTGTTTGCGAAAACTTGTGCTTTTAGAGGAAGTGATGATTACAATGTAGCAGAAGCGAAAAGTCGTTATGAATTAGAAGTTAATAGTGTTTGCATATCGAAGCTAAAAGTTAAATAGTTAAAATAGAATGTTTGGTGCATAAGTTAAAAAAAATGTTTTATCCGTGTAAAAATCAAACCAGAAGCATAATTAGAAATCTAAAGCACCCCTCCACCTTTTGAATTCTGATTAATTTATGCAGAATTAGAGGCCGAAGTTGGCATTTGAAAACACTAAAAACTACTTTTTTTCAGCCGAAAGCTGGCAATCATTTTTTTTAAATGTTTGCAAACACTCCCCAATTCTGACAAAGCAAAGAAAGCCGTAAGCAATTCTGAAGTAAATGACGACCAAAACTGACCACACGCTCCTCGTAATTGTACGAGGCATCAGTTATACTATCTCAAGGTCACAACAGAGAGATCCATTGCAATAATTATCCTCAGATGCAATAGAGAGAACTTAAGAGCTTACTTCTGAAGCATATTGACGTGTGAAGGCCTTGACATAACCCAGGGTTGACAAACACCACTGCTCCTTTTCACCAACATTATAACCATTTATCGCCTTGCTCCCATTGGATTGACTGCAACCAGCAACAATAATCCAAAACCAACAATGAGCAGAAGAGTTTTTTAAAAAAAAATCAATAGGAATACCAGTAGGATCACAGAGAATTTAAGTAGAAGGTACCTTCTTTGGGACCTATCACCCTCATTGTCCAACTCCATTGTTGATGTATCTTCTTGCTCAATGGCCATTTCATCTGCTGCCTCACCAGAAAGGTGCAAGGATCCATCTGTATCCCGAAGGGGTTCCGCCAATACACTAGAGAAGCTTTTGTACAAGAAAATAAATAACGCCTGCAGGTTTCAATCAATAATAAATTCACTGAAGGTGCTATTCTCATACTCGATGAAATTGTTTCAACTGAGAATACTTCCAGATATGACACATCAATAAGTAAAGTTTTCAGCCAACACCAATCAGCCCGAATATATTCATATACCTCAATTTCATCAATTGCTCGAGCAAAAAGAGCTTCTTTTGCTTCTAATGACTCTCGTGTAGAAACCTCCTCCTCTTTTGTTTTCTCAGCATTTGAATTCAAACGTTTCATTTTTACAGGATTCTCAGCAAGAACAGGTTCACCATCCACAAGAGCAAGAGTAAGCTTCGACTTGGCATCCTCTAGATCAGCAAGGGCTTTCGATGCAGCTTCTTTAGCTGATACAACACTCTTCTTGAGGGATGATATCTCTTTCCTTAGATCAGTAATACGATTGAAAGTCTTGGTAACAGCATTTCTCAGAATCTGTAAACGAGATATTCATTAGTAATTGAGTAATTAAGAGGACAATTATTTTGAAAAAATAAATTGGCTAGCTGACAGATCTACAAGATATACATGATACAGATAATATATTCATACTTGTTAGCACTCAGATCATACCTCCCACGGACGATCAGAAATATGAAATTGATCAACATTTGATGATGAGAAAACCCATCTCACAATAGCCACATTAGATACAAGGCGATATCCCATCATTCTGTCAATGGTTATAGCTGTCATTTGAGCATTGTTCTTCCAAAAAGCACTCACTTCAGAAATCAGCATAACTTGCTTGTCCTGATCCGGACAAATCTTTGCAATGACTTGACTATACCTCTCCAACACAGTAATCAAATGAGTAAAGCTTTTCGACCCAATATTTAGAAGGGTCTGAACAACCACTCTGAGTGTAATGTCCCACCCATGAGCAGGAAGCACCTGATCTTCGATCCATGAAATAATTTCGCGGAAAGTCAACCGCTCTTTGACCATGCCATTGAGTTCTGAGGAAAGGCCATACTCAGTTTGATCTCCGTCTTCTGCACTGTACCTGAAATTTGTTGTAGCTTTTGGTGGAAGCAACTCTTCTAAAGCAGGGGCACTCTCAATGCTCTATATGCACAGAAAAGACAATTGGCTAAAAGATTCACTCTCAATGATACAACTAATTGACTAAAAGAATCTTGGGTCAATAAACGATTTCAGAAGTTATATTTGGTTCACATCACAGATGTACGTTCAGAAATTATACAAACACATGAATTAACTGATTAATTCTCCAGGCGGGGTTGAAAGCCCACAAAAAGAAAATGATGAGTGACATATATTACCTGCTTGATGAATAATATAGAAACCCATGAAAGGTTTGTTTAACATCAACAAAAATTAGAGTTCGCCAAATATCATACACCGGGCAACATAGAAAAAGAATGAATCACATACTTGGTTCCCAGCTCAGAGATTTGTCAAAAATTATAAAACACGTGAATTTTTTACTGATTAAATTTTGCACCGCGGTTAAAGGAAAATCCAAGCAAATGTAATTGCTGAATGACGTATTACCTGCTTGATTTTGTCCCAATATGATAAGCGTACTTCCCTTTCCAAAACCTCCTGAACAAACACACGCTGTGGTGCCCATTTTGGAAGGTCCAAGACATAAGCCCATTCTTCCCATGGCCAAATGAATTGAAAATTTGATCTGCAAATACACAAAGTCACAAACAGATGAAGCAGGACGAAAAGCTCTTATGATTGATGTTTTATTATAGGCTGGCATATGTAAAATGGTACATTCAGGAGGGTATATGTCCTCTAATGAAGAGAAACGAACAAAACAAGAGACCCTAGACGAGACTGCTTTCACATACGATGAGCGTGATATCTGCCAAATCAAAATGCATTTACTTTCGGATAGAGTCAAAGGGGTTGAAATGCACAAAAATCAAGCATGAAAACATAAAATGAAAGATCATGTGTTCTGAATACAGCCTATAAATCAGATCAATCTAGAACAAAAATTACAGCATTGGAAAGGCAGTAACATCTTCAATAATAGATTATTCTAACCTAAATCATTTACTAAGATATTAGCAGAATGGTTTGGAAAATAAAGTTTTTTCCAACCTCTAACATTATTTGTTATGCTTCCAATTTGTCTTACCATTACATTTATAAGTTGAAGAGATGTGGGACAGCTGGATACTTTCAGCCCTACTTCTATTATGATGCTTTTGTTGGAAAATCAGAGGTATCAAAGTATCACTTGAATAAGACTAAACTTATTCGAACAATTACCACAAATGCAGGCTACATTATATGCGAAATTTTGTGAACACGGACTTACAAATGGTGTGAAAACCAAAGGATAAGACGTGTCCGGCACTCCATGTCTAGATCGGCAATTTTATCAAAAAGAGAACGAACAGCCCCAGCTACAACTGCTGGAAAGGCACCTGGAAGAGCCTGGAACGAAACCTTGCAGTTAGAACACCTGACAGATGCCAATTACATTTTACACGACAGAGTTGGCTGTCATGGAAAACAACAAATGAAATAAAATTGGAAGAACTTTAGAACACCTTGCATAGGTCCATAATGACCAATGTATAATAGATTGGCTTGAAAGGAGGTTGGGGCAATAAGAGGATCTGCAACATACAATGAAAAATAAAAACCACATGAGAATTTGTAGTGTTAACTAATTTTAGACAATTAATTGACACTATAAACTTCACACCACCGACCCCACATAGTGGGATAAGGTGCAGTTGATGATGATGATGATGATGATGAAAGATCTAATCAGGCCACTATCTCCTCTTGGCCTCCCCTCAAACCCCACTCGCCAATTAAATTACCCCTGCTGTCACTATTTTACAACTGCTACCACTATTTCCAACACTAGTACTATTAATATCAGATGATGTGGTGACTGGGATTTTCAAAATCATGTTCTCAACAGTGATGACTGACATAGTTTACCTCCACATAAGCTTTATGTGCATCTATGAAATCTCCTCTGTATACGAATTTCAAACTACCCACAGAGAGATAACTCCTGAATCTTTCAAATTCAACTCTGCATCTATAATTCTTTCCCATTGCTATCTAGCCCCAACAGATGTACAGTTTCACATTATAACGCACTTTTTGTTTGATAAATTCACTTCAAACTCTCATAGAAATAGATAATGATCAAAGATATCAAGATTCAATCAAGAGAATATCCCGAACGCAGATAAATAGACACTGTACCATAATGTTGTACCTGAGAGAATATCGTCTCAGCCATTAGGTACTCGTATCGAAAGGGAACAGGCAGGCCAACCATGGCAGAAGCACATTCCTTTCGACTAGCTTTGCAGGAAACAAAAAACAAAAGAATAAGAAGATTGTAACTAAGTTGGAAATCATCCAAGTACCTATAGTTAGAAAATCTTCAGCTACCAATATTTACCTCTCGATTCTATACCAAAATGAATATCTTTAGATGAAATAGGGGAAAAATCATCTATTATCTGATTTACATATATAAACCAAATTATCTTTCCAGCAAAATTTGCTCTTTCTTCAGATAAAGACACACAACGAAGACAAGTTGTAGACAGCCACCACAGCGACATCCAGAAATTGCTAAAAATGAAGAGAATATTCATCTCCAAATACACGTGTCTATTTATGACTAGAAAATTTTAGTTCTCCGTTCTCGGTTGCAAAATCAGCAGCACATGCCTGAAAACCATTCTCCTCCTAAAAACTTACTAATGTACTAATACAGCTAACATAACATAATAAGTCAACGCATCAACTAACCATCCATTTAAGAAAAAAAGCACATCCAATAAATACTCTTCCACAACAAACCGATCTATAGGTTGCAAATCCTGCAAAGGGGAACAGAAAGAAAATAAGAACCACTGAGAAGAGTATAACAAAGATAATTATCGATGCATGCAAATCAAAGCATAGATTAAGTTCTATTTAAGCATAGATTATGCAAAACAATATTTGACTGGTTACGACTAGAGCATGCGGTGGACCTACATTACTATCTTTTTCATGGTTTATCAAGGCAAAAGCATGTAAAGTCAAAAGCAATCTAAATTGTCTAAATTTGCAAGTCTCCTTTTAATATCTCACATACCTAAAAACTATAAAGTGGAATATAATACTTGTTCAAAGATGAGGAAAGAAATAGGGTCCAGGTTAAACCCAAAAGTATAGCTCAAAGATTTACTTCTTATTCTATCATTGATCGTGTTGAGGCCAATGAAAAAGATCGTGTAATAACAAGTAAAGAGGTACGAACAGCGTGATCTTGTTATCAAAAAGAAAAGTGATGATGAAGAATAAAGTCGTATCAGTAGGTGATGAGACTTTCAATTGATAACTGTGCTGAACTTGTTGTAGACACTAAAGTCAAATTCTCGAACTAACATAATGATAAACAGAAATTTGTTTGTAAATATATAACCAAGCATCATGTTGAAACAGTGCAATGTCATACACAATAGCCCATACTTTAATACGGAAATTAAGTGTGATAATCCAGCAAAATTCCAAATTTGGGGAGGAAAAGTCACAATTAAAAGCCAAGGCAAACTTAATAAATAGAGGAATTTCTTCAAAAAAAAAAAAAGAAACATTTAATAGTCTGTGAAAATATCAAAATGACCAAATCTTAAAAATTTAACATGATGTAAAAAATTCGATAGAAGTAGAAGAAAATTATATAACACTGGCAGAAAACAGTTTTTTTTTAACTATCGAAACATCAAATGAAACTGCATTGATTTAAATCTAACGATAGAACTAATGAGCACACATATGAGACATCTCCAAATATATACATGTCATTACTGTAATATAGTAAACTTACCTCGGTCTTACTAGCAGGAAAAATATTAAGTCTCCTGATACGCTGAGGATATTTTAATTCAGCTTCATGCTTTTGTTTCCCATAGGCAATCCCTGTTGCCGAAGCTGGCGGATCAGGAAGCTCAGGGCAGTTTAAGGGACCAAAATCATGAGACTTGCCACCAACAAGCTGTGGTTCAAATGAGAGGTGTGGCCTAGGAACTGACATGGAATAGAACTCGGATAAGAATCTGGAGAATGTGTAAATATATGTACACAGAGAGAGAAACACACACAAAAAGAGTATTACAAGAACTATACAGCTTCCAAGAATAAAGGGTTCTTATATCATGCTTCTGCTGCTAAAAACAAGGAATAACCATGGCAAAGCCATGGTGGCTGATAAAATTTATTGAATTGAAATCCACCTGCCAGTTAGATTTTGCTATATGAGATTTGTGATAAAGACAGTTAACATTTGGCTAATCTTCTCGAAAAATGCTTCTTATTAAAAAGACACAATGGTAAAGTGAAAAATGTTGATTTCTCTATTAAAGAGTTCTTAAAATGGAAATTTTACAAGAATTCGTAAATATTAATAACCAAAAGTCATGCAGACCAGTTTGGAAGATCCAAATTTCCACCAATGTTAACTTCTATGAATTGAACTACTCGACATGGGATATTTTTACAACGACAACTTTCTTGTATTACACGTTCTACACTTTTCCAAGAAGTTCAAGTATAATATTATACTTAAGGTCACACAAGCCTTCCAAATTACTAAAGTTCCATCCGACACATACTTGAATATTTTGTTGTATCCTTGTTGGGTCCAATCTAGAGGATATGAAAAGAATGAGGAAACAAAGAAAGTAAACAGACACAAACAGTACCACTTTCCAGCTTCCAGCCCTTGTTGGAAAGATCTTGAATACGGCTCCATAAATCCTCCAAGAAATCCTAAAAATTACACCATAAAAAATTAAAAAAGTGGAAAATCTGATGTATATGTGCACACGGTGCGCAGTCCTCGTAGTCTCTCTTCCCCATTCCATAAGTTACGTGCAGAATTTTCAGTAAGTGAAAAGAAGACAAGAAATTGAGGGATGTATGGATCTCATCCAATGAAGAATCTCATTTTTCATCCCAATGGGATGAAATTTCGACCCTTTATTGGAATCTACATAGAAATGAAAATATATTTGGTTATACAAATTTTGATGAAGAATACATAGCGTGTAGAAAGGTATGTTGATTCAATTTATTTTTAATGTTTTTCATAAAAAAATAATAAAATGATAATTTATATGGACAATATGGAAGTGGTGGGACTTAATACATGATGTCACTATTGTAAAAATCGGCCTAGGTGACTGGGGCGATTTTATCCAAATCGCTGAAAAAATCGCATCGGCCAAAAATTGGGCCTAGCCAGCCAAAAATTAAAAAATATTTAAAAAACCATTAAAAAAATAATTGTTTTTCTAGGAGTTGGGTTGTCGCCCGACCAGAGCCTAGCAATTTCTGCAACATTTATGATGTGATTTGAAAATAATAGTATATAATTAAATGAAACTGATAGTGGTGGGATCAACCTTTGAAAATTTAGCTTTTTTTTATTTTTGAGTACATATCCTAGGAGGGAAGGGTGATGGGAATTGAACCCCAAACCTCTAGTCTAGGCATGAAAGTCTTAAGACTCTTAACCACTGGACCGCTATCTGATTCCTACTTTGAAACTTCAGTTTGAATATGATAAATTGACAATTGCATATAATTTGTATGTAATGGACCCCATTGCAATGATGATTGAAAATATTGGTATATTATGTACATATAGGTGGTAATGGTGGACTCTTAACCACTGGACCACTATCTGATTCCTACTTTGAAACTTCAGTTTGAATATGATAAATTGACAATTGCATATAATTTGTATGTAATGGACCCCATTGCAATGATGATTGAAAATATTGGTATATTATGTACATATAGGTGGTAATGGTGGACCCCAATGATTTCATATAGGGTTAAAATTGATAATATAGAGTTGAGAAATGACGACGTAGGATTAGAAAGTGTTATCGGTACATGAGATAGTAAAATGGGATACAGTTGATGAGATTGAGTAAAACAATGATGATTTATGCATATGAAAAAGTAAAAAGTGAAGAAATTCATTGAAATGAAAATCACACATGCCCTCAGATTTCGACGCCATGAAGGAAGGCTATAAAAGACATACTTTTTCACCATCACCTTGACTTCTATCATCAATATACTCGAACGCAGAGCAGCCAGCATCAGAAACATGTCTTCTAATACTCATGTAGGCTTGTATTCCCACCATAACCCTATCAATCTCCTCAGGAACTTGCTGGCAATCAAATAAATTTGAATAATCATTTTGCAGAAGTCAACCAAACTAGGAGACCTTAACTCTGTGTTGATCACCCTCACTATGGGATTATAGGAGTTACAACAAATACAATCAGAAGAAAATAGATTTGTAGCAACATAAGTACCAAAATTATTTCCAATATACGTCAGACAGGCTAAAACGGAGATGCCTAAACGGATACTAACAAATCACTAAATGTTATCATGGTGCATGCCTGAAATTAAGAGATTCCTGAAATACGTTGACTTGCTTATAAACGACCAAAAAGTTTCCAGTATTGCAAGCACTGATCATAACACTGTTCTAGAAAAAGCAGCATATATAACTTCCAATATGATATTTGCAGATCCAACAAATGCCATAATCATCTTCATCACAATTTTCCGACAAAAATAGTTTGGTGCATTTTTTTCATAATAAGTGTAACAATTAGCATCTACAAATCACATATTTGAGAATAAAATCATAGAGATCACCAGGGGTTCTTTTAAACTTATGTGTCACATTTTCTAAACACAACCATATCAATTTGCAATGTAACAGCCCTATGAACCTCACAGACAACATGGAATGGATACACATTGGTTGGTCAGGCAGCCATGAATTCATGTCCCCCTACTGAATAAATCCACTTGATAAACCAGCAAGCTACTAGATCTAACCTGTCCCGCAAACCATTACTAATACTCCATGAGCGTGCTACATTCCAAAGTCCAGTAATGGAACAATTTGATAGCCATAGAGAAAGACTATTCACCCAAACGCCCGTCAAGACCCAACAGTTAATTGGAAATTTAAAAACCAAAATAAATGAAGATATCCAGGTGGTTGTTAGCACAATGGTAAATCTTTCAGCAGCAAAAAGGTGGCCTTGACAAAAGGGAGGATAACCGTCTCAACGAAATTCCATCAAGCAACGCGGAAAATTACTGATACCCAAACTATAACCAACGAATTAATATCAAAGAGAAGAAAAGTGAAAATTTACCTCAACGAGTTCTGCTCCACCCCAAGGGAGACATGATAAGACACATGTAATATAAAAGTCTGCACAAGCTTGCCAAGAGGGATTTCCCTTATCTTCATCTACTGTTGTCGCTGCTGACGATAGCAGTGTTTCAAACAAAACTACTAAGGCACTCGGTTGGAGAACTTTGCTGCACATCTGTATTTCACATAAGGAAATTAACAATATACAAGATCCATATCTTAACTGAATCACTTTACAAATCATTTCCACAGAGAGCACAGTCATGTGAACTATACAGCCACATGAGGTTCTGAGACTCGGGCCAAACTCAGTCTTCCCCATTGTTTTCTAACGGTATAAAGTTTATAGAGGATCAGAAATTTAAGGAACAACGTTGATTGATAAATGGGCTTGGGTAGAACTCATCCCCAAAAGCTAGCTCAAGGGGAGAGGGTGCCCAACCCACATTTATACATAATAACAACGCAACAAATTGGCGATGTGGGACACAAACACAAACTCTAACACCCACCCTCGGGCCTAGCATGCCAATCCAAATGGTCCAATTCCCAACATCGCCTCCAAACCAAACATGGGTGCTCTGATACCATGATAAATAGGCTTGGGTAGAACTCATCCCAAAAGCTAGCTCAAGTGGAGAGAGTGTCCAACCCACATTTATACATATAATAACAGAACAACAAATTGATGATGTAGGACACAAACACAAACTCTAACGCTGATAAATGATAAAATGACCCAACTACAATAGCACATTAAGAACCATCATGAGTTTTAAACTCTTTTTGTTGAATCCAGGTCGCTGCTCCTATAACTCATCAAATGGATCGGATAATTTTTATGATAAACTGGGTTTACTTCAAATATTCCCAATTTGTATTTCGAAAAGAAAGGGCCAATGACAGGCCAAAAGGAGAAGTACCTTTTCCATTGGATTATGATCAGGCTGGACTAAAAGCTATGGAACTTAGATACGGTTAGATGTGAACTAGCATTTGTTTTGATCTATACCTTTCAGGGAAATTCACCAAATGGTAAGCTTTTTATTATTAAACAACTTCGAATTCGTAACAGAATGTAGAAACACCATTTAATTCCTCCACCAAAACAATGATGCAACAAGGAGTCTCATAACACATACCAGGACGGTCAGAAAGCGCATAAGTATACGGGTCCTGTTACAATTTCCAGTACCTAGAGCAACCTGTCATAAAAAAATAACATATAAATCAGTAAACAATAAAAGAGCCATCATTAAATTTCGGTTCATCTTGACAGTTAAAATAGCAATATAAACAGGCTTTCCTGTTCAAACACAGCGAAAGATTAATTAGTAACAAATACACAAACAGACTTTAAACAGAAGATATGCTTGATGCAATTTGCAGTAACAGCTCATGCAGGATCCAGCAGAGCAATAAAAAATAAACCACAAATTTTGAAGAGGGACAGAAAGTTGAGAATGTATATGCATCTGTGCATATGTACAGGACACATGGCTTGAGAGAGAGATAACAGAAGCATTGCCACGAAAAAATAGGTTCACTTGAACATATAAGCCAAACATAGTTTAAAGTTTGGTTTCCTTACCTGCAAATTGTCATGTGTGTTCTCTACAATTCGCCTGACAAAATCTTCATCTTCCAAATTTAATAGACCAACCTACAATAGCAGGAGAATCTTAATTCGAGCATAGAGACGAGCTTCTCATCAGTAAGAAACTGAACATGAAAGTATCATGATATATCAGAGGCAACATTGTGCTACTATGGAATTTCAACACACAAACAAATGGAGTTTCACTTACATGCTACGATGTAATACGTAAAAATTACAAACATTCCAGGTATCATCATAGTAAGCCAAATAACTACTTCGAAGCACAACTTTGACCCAAACACGATGAGATGAGCCTGAGTTTGATCATATATCTTAGGGGCATTTGCATTTCTAGGATCTCCACAGCGCATTACTATTTTGTTCTATTTATACGCAATTTCAGACATAAGTTGTGCTATGAAGCATAGTTGTAAAAGTCGCGCCTGAGGCGCCAGGCGCTTAGGGCGCGAGCCATGGCACCTCAGAAGCCCAAAGGCGGGCAATGCTCCAGAGGTGCGCACATGGGCGTGCATTTTCCCTTGGCGCAGGTGCAGCACAAATCTTTTTTTTTTTAACACTTTTAAAAAGTTGTTACAGATGTATTGACACTTTTTTAAGTTGGCAATTACTTCATTTAAGTTATGAGCTAGTTAGAAACAAACAAAATAAAAGATTAGGGTTATAGAGTTCCCAATAAGCAAGGAACATAACAGAAAACAGCAAGCAGCAGCCCAGAAAGCACCTCCCGCTGCCGCCGGAAGCTTTCCATCAAACACTTGTGTGTTTGAGGGTTGTTTTGCTCTCATGAATTACCATGAAATATGTGTTTTAAGAAATATAGCTAGTTAAAATCTTGTATTAGCTTGTGTGTAGTCTAAAAATAAATTTATATATATTTTGAAAAATAATAAATTTATACACCTCATGTGCAAAAGGCACACGCCTTGCCTTGCGCCTAAGGCTCCAGGAGGCTCTGGGTCTTGGTGCTCTTTGAGCCTTTTAACAACAATGCTAAGAACTCCTTTAAATTTTGATCAAAAAAATCAAATCACTTGAATTTCATCATACAAAGATTTGGTTTGAACCTAATTTGCCGTACATTCATGGAAAAGGAAAAGGAATTGTGTTGATGCTTGAACCCATCCATCAACACACTTTCTACATGAATCTCACAACAACAGCATTTTCATTTACATGCTTCAAGCATTCATGTTTTAAAGAGCTATCATTGACTACTATCAATTTGCATACAAATCATAACGAAAAATACTGATACAGAGCAGGAAAAAATAGGTAGAAGTTCAAAGGGGATTTCAATTTTTTTTAGGGCGTGGATGGTGTGTGTTTGTTTGTTTGGTTGGGAGGGGGAGACAGTGGAATCTTCCATACCAGCGTTCCATACAAAGGTATCTTGTGAGGCACCTGTTCAGCACACTCGAGAAGGAACTGCCAGAACATAACATAAAAAAGCAGGCAGCTTAGCATAAGATGAGTAACAACTAAACATAACAGGTATCTTAACCCGACTGCTTCCTGAAATATCAAACTCATTATCAGTAAGCCCTTTATCTACTCGGTTTTTTTTAAGTTCGCAAATAAATCTAGCTAGACATGGAAGTAACAATAAAAGTTCAAAACTTGCAAAAGAAGTCTCGAGTGTAGTGTATAACCAGATTATACAGAAATGACAAATAGAGTTCAAATTTTATAGAAGTGAAAAAATAGAGTTCCAAAAAAAATAATTAATCAATAATAAAACCAAATTAAGGGAAAGAACATCAAAGTAGAGAGACTGAGAGAGAGAGAGAGAGAGAGAGAGAGCAAGGAAGTCTCCTCACGGATAAAATATCTTCACCGGCGTGCAACAATTCACGGCGAACCACGCCGAAACAAGTCTCCTGAAATGAAACAAAAGAAAAAAAGCAAGACCATTCAATGTTTGCAATTGGGTAAAAGAAAAGTGAAAGAAAGCAAACAAGTAGCAATTCTCGGGTAAGCTTTTTCAAGATTCTGAGAACTGGTGCAATTAAAAGTAAGCGTTACGACTAAAGAAGAATATATATTTCTAGATTATTTCCCGGGAGGCCACAAACGAAGAAAAAAGAACTAGGGTTTTAGAAGAAGCTCAAAAGAGACGAAAACTGACGAGTTGGTCTTTGTAATCGGCATTTCCGCCGTACTCCGAGCATTTCTCACCGATGCGAAGCACCAGACTTCTCCAACTACTCATTCCGACGGCGGAAGAATGGTGAAGATTTGAAAAGCAATTATAAAAGACGGTGGCGCCCAACGGACGAGTAAACGGAGAGGAAGAAGGTTTTAAAGTTTGTGAAACGTTAATTTATGGGGCGGAGTCCGGAGATGCGGGCCGCGTCGATTTTGTGAACCCACAAACGTGCAATTTATCGACCCGGTTTACCAATATATAAGCGCGTCAAGCCGTCAATTCTCGTTTTGTTTTGTTTTTTTTATTGATCGGCAAGCCAATCCTCGTTGTTGTGTTTTTTTTTTTTTTTTTTTTGTGATGGTTTATGGTTTATGATACACTAGTTATGTTTTAATTATTTTATTAGAACAACTCAAAAACTGAAATTACAACTATAAACGTAGTCAAAATCGGCTAAGGGCCGACATTACTAAAGAAAAGTTAAGCAGGGAACTGACAAGACCAATTTAGATCTAATTCACAAACTAAAACTCCTTTATCAAAACTAAGAACACTCCCATGTTGGGTGACTTCAGCATTCCTTAATGAAGACTGCAAACCACAAACCAACTAAGCACGAGCAACCACCACGCACTATAGGACAATTATTGTCCCACCTACGAGTTTAAGCCTCTTCAACCTGGATCAACCGGACAACAATAAGAAGAAGGAAAAAGAAAACCAAAACTCAACTACCAAAACTATCTAGAAACAAAGAGAAACTAAAACACTGAGGAAAAAGAAATGACAAAACTAAAAACAGAAGCCCAGTAAGAAGGCAACCCATCCCTCTCCTACATCGTAGCCGTCCACCCCCATTAGACGACCCCGTCGAACACCACACGACTGCCACAGCCACACCCCCAACAAGGACACACCACCATAGATCTGAAATTTGATCCTCCAAAGCTCCACCATCACCGACATCCATGGAGATAGAGGACAAATCGAAGGTTTGAAGCAAAAGATACACCCCAATCCAAATCTGAACAACAAAAGCATGGGGATGGGGGAGGGGGCCGGTGGCAGGGGAGGGCTGGAAGGGATTATGTACTACGGTAGAGAGAGGGAGAGCAACAATCGATTTTTCCTAAGGTTTACATATAGGGTTTTTCTGGTTTATAGATAGAAATATTGGAGATGGCCCATGATACACTATTTATGTACAAGTGTATATGTTAGATAAATATTTTTATCAAGATTTTGATGATTTTGTTTAAATGAGTTTACACACCAAAACAATGTTTATAAATGTTGTCCAAATATTCCCAAATGTTTTAAAATGTTTTTACTCATTTTTGGAGTATTTTTTGAAGTTATATTTGACAAAATTGGACAACACTTCTTTTGAGGCCAACCATGCATCTATAGGGCATCCCGCACTGAAATGATTTTTGAAACGAAACGAGAAGTTTGAAAAAATGCAGGAGGTCGACCAGTCGAGCAAATGGTCGACCGGTACTTGAAAGTATTAAAACTGAGAACAGAGAAGTCTGGGCGTGAAAAATGAGAGAGGGAGACCGGTCCCTATGAGGGTCGACCGGTCGGTCCCCCTCCATCCTATGTCTAAATCGCACTATCTTCTTTTTCAACGTTCAAATTTTATACATAGCGGTCGCGCTATATATTTTTGACAGCAGATTCAAACCGTTGAAAATCCATTATCAGCAAGATTTACTTTATCAATTTTGTACATTATTTCTACATCTTGTGATCTTCTTTTTGTAGACAAAAGTGAAGAGGGAGGAGCCTATGTTTGTGAATACTATCCTATAAATAGAAGATGATTTGAAGACACAAGATACAACACACAAGCATACAATACAACAAAAAATCTGCAAAATTCCCAAAGCCTTCATTTTTACATTCTTGTTGTAATAGCCTAAGTTCTTGCACTTACACAATCTTGAGGTCTAGGCTTTTTATTCTTGATTACACTTGCACTCAAAGTTTGTATACTTCATTTATTGAGTTGTAATCTTGAATTTTTATATCATCCAAAACAAGATATCCTTGTTAGTGTTCTTGTGGTAAGAACACACTTGGGTGATCTTAGGTGTTGAAGAGTGTGGTACTCTTCTTAGGTGTTGAAGGAAGATTGTGGTAATCTCCTTGAATGTGTTGTAAGAAGATTGTGGTAATCTTCAAAGGTGGTGTTGTAACAATTGTGGTAATTGTTAATAATTTTTTTTTTTTGAAATCCACTTCGGATATACCGGGTTGGTAGTAGATTAGGCCCTAGGTGGGTTGAACTACTATAAATCGTCGAGTGTTATTTATTTTCCGCACTTACATTCTTGTCATTTATTTGTTCATTGAAAAAAGAGGGCGATTTGCGAAAAATCGGCATAATTTATTCACCCCCCCTCTAGTTATCGTAGCCATTTGGACTAACAAGTGGTATCAAAGTCAAACTCTTTGGCTAGCTCGTTCCGAGTAAAGAGGAAAGATCCATGGCTACGAACGAAGCTTATCTCACAACCGGCACCTCCACCAACAAGCCGCCACTATTCAACGCCAACAACTACGCATTTTGGAAAGACCGTATGGAGTGCTTTCTACAATGGTGCGGATTTGATATTTGGAATGTGGTCATTGAAGTAGTTGATCAACCAACCAAGAAATTGGAGGACGGCACCTCGGCTCCCAAAACTTTCAAGGAGTTCAATGAAAATGACAAAAAGGCTTTCTCTCTAAACGGTAAGGCCTTAAATATTTTACATTGCTCTCTTACCGCCACCGAGTATAATCGCATAAGAGGCATAAGGTCGGCATATGAAGTATGGGAAAAATTAGAAACCATCTATGAGGGCACAAAGAAAGTGAAACAAGCAAGAAAAACAATGCTTGTGAAAGACTTTGAAAATTTCAATATGCATGATGGTGAAAGCATATCAAAAGTGGTGAAAAGGCTTGACAACATTGTCAATCCTCTTGTGGCTCTTGGGAAGGTCATCTCCGAAGAAGACAAGATGACCAAGGTATTGAACGCTCTTCCCGGCTCATGGTCCAAAAAAGTGATGGCTATCACGGAAGCACAAAATCTCGAAACACTCAAGTTCGATGAGCTTATCGGGAACCTCCTCATTTACGAAGTCTATCTCAAGGAGAGGAAAAATTCCAAATCATCCAACACTCAATTGGGTACGCATAATATTCCTAAAGGTCTAGCATCTTCTTCTAATAATTCATATTATGATAATGATGAGGAAGATGAAGAGACGGTCGTACTTGTCCGGAAATTTGCAAAATTTGTGAATAAAAATAAGGCAAGAAAACCGAGAGACAACTCGTGTTTTAAATACAGAAAATCCGGGCATTTCATAGCCGATTGCCCAAAACTCGAGGAGGAGGAACAAAAGAAGAAAAAGTCTTTTCCCAAAAAAAAGGCTTTAAATGCGGATGTCAAGACTTGGGATGAACTTCTTGCCACAACCGATGAAGAAGGAGAATCCGAACATGGTCTTATGGCCATAGACGACGAAAATAACGAGGTACGCTCTAATGCTTCATTTTCTTCCTTAGTTGACGAATTACAATGTGATTTTGATGAATTAAAAAATGAGTTTCAAAATTTGATTATTAAATACAAGACTTTAAAAAAAGAGCATAAAGAGCTTAAATTAGAAAAGGATAAATTGTTTACTTCTTATGAATCTCTTGATAAAACTCATGTTATTACTCTTACTAAATTCCGTACTCTTGAAACCAAAAAACAAACGCTCACAAATGATCTTGAATGTTTGAAAAAGGATGTGCATCGTTTTAACTTAAGTACATATAAGGTTACAAAAATTTTAGATGCACAAATAAGTGAGCATTCTAAATTAGGACTTGGCTATAAACCTTTTCAACCTCTTTCAAAGAAAAATGACCAAGGTTCGACTTTTGTACATGCTAGTAGTGCCCACAATCTTATTTGCTTTTATTGTGGTAAAGTTGGTCATTATTGTTAGGTAAATGTTTTTATCATAATTTTGATGATTTTGTTCAAATGAGTTTTTAAACCAAAACAATGTCCCTAAATGTTGTCTAAATACTTCCGATGGATTTAAAATGTTTTTACTATTTTTCGGAGTATTTCTTAGAGTTTATTTTCGATAAAAAATTGGACAACACATTTGTTTCAGGCTCGACCGGTGGCCCTATAGGGCAACCCGTACCTGAGTTGAGTTTTGAAACAGAAAATGGGACGTAAGAAAAAATGGAGAGGGCGATCGGTCGACCCCTGCGCGACCGGTACCTGGGAGCAGCCCTCTTGGTTCTGTCTTCTCTGTTTCGTAAATCCTTCAGCTCCAACCGGTCACAGCTAAGGGCGACCGGTCGCACCCCCTTCCGACCGGTCCCCCTGTGTTAAAATTCGCAGAATTCAATTTCAAGTTTCCGGAAAAGAAGTTCTTCGGGGAAACTCTCTAGTTATCTCTGCGCGACCGGTCGAACCCCCTGTTTATCAGCAAACTATCCGTTGCGTTTTCATACAACTTTTCCCTATTTTGTGGGATTGATTTCTAACAGCTATATTGATCATTTTAAATGGTTTCTATTGCAGCAAATCACTCCCCAAGGAGGAGCCAATGTCTGAAAATGAAAGCCAAGTCCTCTCCTATAAATGGAGGCTTCATTCAAGCAACAAGGCACAACACTCTACACAAGCAAAGAGCAATTGAGCAAACACTTTCATAAATCTTGTTGTATTAGCCTAAGCACTTTCACTTGGACAAATTTGAGGTCTAGGCTTTCAATTATTGATTACACTTGTACTCATATTGTTTCAATCATTATTGAGTTGTAATCTTGATTCTTGGTCATCATTCAACACAAGACATCCTTGTGAGTATTCTTGTGGTAAGAATACACTTGGGTGATCTAGGTGATAGGTGTTTGAAGATTGTGGTAATCTTCAAGGTGTTGTAAGAGGGTTGTGGTAATCCTAAAGGTGTTGTAAGAGGGTTTGTGGTAATCCTCAATGTGGTGAAAGAGGGTTGTGGTAATCCTCAAGGTGTTGTATTAATTTTTGGTAAATTAATAAAATCTTTTTTTCTTTTTGAAATTCATCCCGGATATACTGGGGTGGTAGTAGATTAGGCCCTAGGTGGGTTGAACTACTATAAATCGACGTGTGCTATTTACTTTCCGTATTCATCATTTCATCTTTGCTTGAGTCTTTCGAAAAAGAGGGTAAAATCTGAAAAACCGGGATAATCTATTCACCCCTCTCTAGATTATTGTAGCCACTTAGACTAACAAGTGGTATCAGAGCCAAACTCTTTGGCTAGCTCGTTCCGAGTAAAGAGGAAGATCCATGGCTACACATGATGCTCATCTCACCACCGGCGCCTCCACCAACAAGCCACCACTATTCGACACCAACAACTACGCATTTTGGAAAGACCGTATGGAGTGCTTTCTATAAGGGTGCGGGTTCGATATTTGGAATGTGGTCATTGAAGGAGTTGATCAAGCAACCAAGAAATCGGAGGATGGCACCTTGACTCCTAAACCTTTCAAGGAGTTCGATGAAAACGACAAAAAGGCTTTCTCTCTAAACGGTAAGGCCTTAAATATTTTGCATTGTTCTCTTACGGCTACCGAGTATAATCGCATAAGAGGCATAAGGTCGGCACATGAGGTTTGGGAAAAATTGGAGACAATTTATGAAGGGACTAAGAAGGTCAAGCAAGCAAGAAAGACCATGCTTGTTAAAGACTTTGAAAACTTTAACATGCATGATGGTGAAAACATTCCCAAGATGGTGGAAAGGCTTGATAATATTGTCAATCCTCTTGTGGCCCTTGGTAAAGTCATTTCCGAAGAAGACAAAGTGACTAAGGTATTGAATGCTCTTCCCGGCTCATGGTCCGAAAAAGTAACGGCAATCACGGAGGCACAAAACCTTGAGACACTCAAGTTTGACGAGCTCATTGGAAACCTCCTCATCTATGAAGTCTATATCAAGGAGAGGAAAAATTCCAAACCATCCATAAATCAATCGGGTATGCAAATTATTCCTAAAGGTCTTGCTTCTTCTTCTAATAATGCATACTATGATAATGATGATGATGATGAGGAAACGGCCGCACTTGTTCGAAAATTTTCAAAATTTGTGAATAAAAATAAAGCAAGAAAACCAAGAGATAATGCTTGCTTTAAATGCGGAAAACCCGGGCACTTCATTGCCGATTGCCCAAAGCTCGATGAAGAGGAGCAAAAGAAAAAGAAGCCTTTCACAAAAAAGAAGGCTCTAAACGCGGAGGTCAAAACATGCGATGAACTACTCAAAACAACCGATGAGGAAGGAGAAACCGAACACGGTCTCATGGCCATAGACGATGAAAACAATGAGGTACATTCAAATTCTTCTACTTCCTCCATAGTTGATGACTTGCAATGTGATTTTGATGAATTGCAAATTGAGTTTCAAAATTTAATTGTTAAATACAAAAATTTGAAAAAGGAGCATAAGGAGCTTAAGGTTGAAAAGGAAAAATTATTTACCTCTTATGAATCTCTAGACAAAGCTCATGCTCTTACTCTTACTAGAATTCATTCTCTTGAAACCGAAAAGGAATCGCTCACAAAAGATATTGAATATTTGAAAAATGATGTGCATCGTTTCAACATAAGCACGGATAAAGTCACAAAAATTTTAGATGCACAAAGAGGTGAGCATTCCAAATTAGGACTTGGTTATAAGCCATTTCAAAGTGTTTTTAAGAAAAATAACCAAGGTCCGACTTTTGTACGTGCTAATAATTATAATACTCCTACTTGTTTTTATTGTGGCAAAATTGGACATTATGCTAATAATTGCAAATTGAGAAATAGCTCAAGACATGTTTGGAGACCCAAAGGTCTCAAGACTAACCCCCATGGACCCCAAAATTATAGGGTACCTAAAAGAAATTCTTTTGTAGGTGATAGGGGCTATAACAACAATGGAAGATTCAAAATGGCTCGTGGACAGCGGATGTTCACGCCATATGACCGGGAGGAGAGAACTTTTTACCAACATCAAGCTCCAAGAAGAGGGTATGGTCATGTTCGGCAATGGCAAAGGAAAAATTCTTGAAAATGGAGAAATTGGTAACTCTTCTTTCTCTCTTAGTAATGTTCTTTTAGTTGAAGGGCTTAAGTTTAATTTGATAAGTGTTAGCCAACTTTGTGATTCAAATTATGATGTTTCCTTTAATAAAGAAAAATGTCTTATACTTAAAAATGGTGAAATTATTTGTGAAGCAAATAGAAAAGGCAATCTTTACAAAATTTGTACAAGTGATTTGGTTAGTCAAAATGTTTCTTGTTTAGTCGCCAATAATGATTTAACTAGTTTATGGCATAGGTGACTTGGACATGTTGGATACAAGAATTTGAAAAATATTTACAAAAACCAACATGTGAAAGGACTACCCAAATTGAATTTTGAAAATCTTGGCTTATGTGACACTTGTCAAAAGAACAAATTAGTTAAAAGTAGTTTTAAGCCCAAAAATGAAATTTCCACAACCAAACCCCTACAAATGCTTCACCTTGATTTGTATGGGGATATTGGTACGGCTAGTCTAAGTGGAAAACATTACACTTTTGTTATCGTCGATGATTTTTCTAGATATACTTGGGCTCTTTTTCTTACCAATAAAAGCGATGCCGTTAATGAGTTTGTTAAGTTGTGTAGACTTATTGAGAATGAAAAGGAAGACACTATCAAGTCTATTCGAAGCGATCGAGGTGGAGAATTTGACGGTGAATTTAGAGTATTTTGTGAAACCAAAGGATATACTCATAATTTTTCGGCTCCAATGACACCTCAACAAAATGGAGTAGCCGAAAGGAAAAATCGGACATTACAAGAGATGAGTCGGTCCATGCTCAATGAATTTTCACTTCCAAAATATTTTTGGGCCGAAGCCGTAAGTACCGCTTGCTATGTCATTAATCGAGTTTATATTCGTCCTAAAATGAATAAAACTCCATATGAGCTTTGGAAAGGTAGAACTCCAAATATTAGTTATTTCAAGATATTTGGTTGTAAATGCTTTATCTTGAATACCAAGGATCAATTGGACAAACTTGATCCTAAGGCCAATGAAGGGATATTTACGGGATATTCAACAAAAAGCAAAGCATATCGGGTTTACAATAAGACTAGTGGAGTTGTTGAAGAATCCATCCATGTCAAATTTAATGAAGCTTCGGGTGTTGAAAGAATACCTAATGATGAAAGTGATGAAGAGGACATTATTGAACAAATTGTTCAAGTTGATGATCAACCGTCTACATCAAATGATCAACCGTCCACTTCAAATGGTCCTCAAAGATAGAGGTGATATCTCGAATCTTCCCGTTGCATTGAAATTTAAGGGAGATCACCCTAAAGATCTTATTATTGGTGATCCCCTTGACAAAGTGATGACCCGGAGAAAATTTGCCGAGAAAGCTCTTATTTCTCAAAAAGAGCCTAAAAATGCTAAAGAGGCCATTGAGGATGAGGATTGGTTCTTAGAAATGCAAGAGGAGTTAAATCAATTTGAAAGAAATGATGTATGGGAATTAGTACCTTATCCTCCATCTCAAACTATTATTGGTACAAAATGGGTATTCCGAAACAAACTTGATGATCAAGGCAACATTGTTCGAAATAAGGCAAGGTTAGTAGCTCAAGTATTGTCAAGAAGAAGGTATTGACTATGATGAAACTTTTGCACCCGTTGTTTGATAAATGGTTTTATCATGATTTTGATGATTTTGTTTTTATACCAAAACAATGTTTTTAAAGGTTGTCCAAATACTCCTAAATGATTTAAAATGGTTTTAAATATTTTCCGGAGTATTTCTACAAGTTTATTTTCGATATAAATTGAACAACACTTTTGATGATTTTGTGTTAATGTGTTTTTACACCAAAAACAATGTTTCTAAAATATTGTCCTAATACTCCCGATCGGTCTAAAATATTTTTTACTATTTTCGGAGTATTTCTTGAAGTTTATTTTCGATATAAAATTGGACAACACTCTTGTTTTGAGGCCAATCGGTCGCCCTATAGGGCATCCCGTACCTGAAAGTTGTGAAAAACAAAGAATAAGCTATTTGTTTGAAAAACAAGTTGACCGGTCAACAGGGTGGTAGATCGTGTGGTCGTCGGCCGATCGGGGCGTCGGCGACGGCCGACCGGGCCGTGACCGGTGCCTGGAGCATTTTCTCAAACATAACTTTCTCGGACTCGTTTTTGGTTCTCGCTTTCGGCCGGGACATGGGGTCGACCAAATTGACTTCGTCGACCGTCGCCTGTGTAAATGTGTTTTCTCATTTTCAAACGTCTATTTGTGCACGACCGGTCGCCCTTAAGTTTGACAGCAAAAATGTAACCGTTGTGCAGCAGACATCTTTTCCTTAATTTGTGGGATTGATTTCTAACAGCTCTTTTCTTCAATTGTCTTGCAATTTTTTACAGAATTCATGTCCCCAAGAGGAGCCTATCATGTACAAGACATACTCTATAAATAGAGGAAGAATTGAAGCAACACTATAAGAGAAAAAACTACAACACAACAAGATACACTCAAGAATACACTTGTTCTTACATTGTCTTATTTCTTGTTGTAATTTGCCTAGCTATTCACTTTCACATCCTTGAGGTCTAGGCTATTCTTGATTACACTTGCACTCTATTGTATTATCAATTATCGAGTTGTAATCTTGAATTTGTGGTCGTCATTCAAACACAAGATATCCTTGTGAGTGTTCTTGTAGTAAGAACACACTTGGGTGAACTAGGTGTTAGGTGTAAGAAGATTGTGGTAATCTTCTTGTTGAGGTGTTGAAGAGTGTGGTGCTCTTCAAGGGTGAAGATTGTGGTAATCTTCACAAGGTGCCGTTTGGAGATTGTGGTAATCTTCAAGTGAGATTGTGGTAATCTCAAAGGTGGTGTTGAAGAAGAGTGTGGTGCTCTTCAAGGTGTTGGTGTAAGATTTTGTTGTAATAATTTTGGTAATTATTAATAAAATCTTTTTCTCTTTTTGAAATCCATCCCGGATATACTGGGGTGGTAGAGGATTAGGCCCTAGGTGGGTTGAACCTCTTTAAATCGATGTGTGTTGTTTACATTCCGCACCTTTATTATTGTCTTTGAACTTTCGGTTCGAAAAAAAGAGGGTAAAATCGAAAAGATGGAGATAATCTATTCACCCCCCTCTAGATTATCGTAGCCGCTTGGACTTACACCCGTAGCACGTTTAGAAGCTATTCGTATTTTACTTGCCTATTCTTGTTTTAAAAATTTCAAACTTTACCAAATGGATGTTAAATCCACTTTCTTAAATGGTATTATTCAAGAAGAAGTCTATGTAAAACAACCTCCGGGGTTTGAAAATTTTTCTAGGCCTAATGATGTTTATAAACTTAAAAAGGCCTTGTATGGTTTAAAACAAGCACCCCGTGCATGGTATGATAGACTTAGTTCTTTTCTTTTACAAAATGGTTTTATAAGAGGTAAATTTGATACAACTCTCTTTGTTTTTGAAAAAGGGCAAGACTCACACTTGTGCAAATTTATGTTGATGATATTATCTTTGGTGCTACTAATGATTCTTTGTGCAAGAAATTCTCTAAGTTGATGCAAGGAGAATTTGAAATGAGCATGATGGGGGAGCTCAACTTCTTTCTTGGACTCCAAATTAAGCAATATCAAGAAGGTATTTACATTTCACAATCTAAGTATACAAAAGAACTTTTGAAAAAGTTCGGCATTGAAGAAGGAAGAACCGTCTCTACTCCCATGGCAACAAATGTCAAAATTGACAAAGATGAAAAAGGCAAGTCCGTGGATGAATCAAAGTATCGAGGTATGATTGGTAGTTTACTTTATTTAACCGCTAGTAGACCGGACATTCTTCATGCCGTATGCCTATGTGCTCGTTTTCAAAGGAATCCCAAAGAATCTCATATGAGTGTCGTTAAAAGGATTTTTTGATATTTGAAAGGCACCATTCAATATGGTTTATTTTATCCAAAGAATGAAAATTTTTCTCTTAAAGGTTATAGTGATTCGGATTATGCGGGAAATATTGATGATCGGAAAAGTACTTCCGGATCATGTCAATTTTTAGGCGATTGCCTAGTTTCTTGGTTTTCAAAGAAGCAAAACTGTGTTTCTCTTTCAACGGCCGAAGCCGAATATATTTCCGCCGCATTTTGTTGTACTCAACTTCTTTGGATGAAACAAACCTTAGCGGATTACAAATGCTCATTTGAAAACGTACCTATCTTTTGTGATAATATATCCGCTATAAATATTGCTCAAAACCCGGTTCATCATAACCGTACTAAACATATTGAGATTCGACATTATTTTCTAAGGGATCGTGTTTCCAAACGTAAAATTGAGATATCGTTTGTACCATCTCAAGATCAATTAGCGGACATTTTTACAAAACCGCTATCTTCCGAGACGTTTTCATCCATACGAGCTCGGTTAGGCATAATGCATATTGAATGAGGCTTATGTTTGCATTTTGCATGTTTTTAAAACTTAGGGGCGAAAAATCGGATTTTTGGTTGAAAATTCGAATTTCCTCAAAAATTTCAAGACAGTGGGCTAAACAGGTTGAGGGCAACCGGTCGCCCTCAACCTCGACCGGTCGCCCTGAGCTATATTTTGGATTAAAACGGTTCTATCTTCAGCATTCGCCATTTTACCTTATTTTGGCCATTTTTCGTCCTCTTTGCCAAATTCACACAATTTTCAATCAAAATTGTTTTTCATGCATTCTTATCACATCTTGGACCTTATATAGCATGTTTACCATCATCATAGCTCATCTTCTCCGGTCAAATGGTAAGAATTTCCTTACTTTGCTCAATTGGGTTGAACCCTTGAGTTTATGGCTTTCTTGTATAACTCTTGATATAATTTGCATATGATCTTGTTGAGCTCTGCTATTATGTTGTTTTGTATGATGTTTGATGTAATTTGGTGATAAATTTTTTTTGGCTTGAATCATTTACAAGGGCTATATACAACTTCTTTTAATTTTTACGCCCACAAAGTGTTCGATAAAATGTCGCAATGAAAATTTCAATTTCTACATGATTCTCTTGTTTTCAAAAGTCTTCTATACTTATTGAGATCATGTTTTGGCAAACAAAACGAGCGTATGAACTCTTCATGTTACATTTCTCCAATTTTCCTTGGATCTTAAGCATAAATTGCTCAATGGTTGATAAACCGTCTCTTTTGCGCACTTTGATATAATTGTATGATGTTTTTATCATCTTAACATTATTTTTGATGATTCCAAAGGGGGAGAAACAGGAAATTGGGCTCGTTAGCCAAAAGAAGCTATTAAAAGCTCGCAATAAAAGCTATAAGCGATGGCTTTCTAAAGCCAAGAATACCTAGTCCATGGCTTGTATTATAGACTCAATTGCAAAAGATTATAAGGTTTGGGGCAGGGGGAGCTTCTTAGCTCATGATGTCTATATGAATCCTATATAAGCTTGTTATAGCTTGTGCTTCTAACTTATAATAATCGTTTGTTGATATGCTCATTGATAGGGGGAGCTTTGTATGAAATGCTTTTAACGGATAGTTTACTTGTAAAACCGGAAAATTTATTTGTTTTTCAAATCGCCCTCGATAAAATTGTTTTGGTTTGTAATCATCAAAAAGGGGGAGTTTGTTAGGTAAATGTTTTTATCATGATTTTGATGATTTTGTTCAAATGAGTTTTTAAACCAAAACAATGTCCCTAAATGTTGTCTAAATACTTCCGATCGATTTAAAATATTTTTACTATTTTTCGGAGTATTTCTTAGAGTTTATTTTCGATAAAAAATTGGACAACACATTTGTTTCAGGCTCGACCGGTCGCCCTATAGGGCAACCCGTACCTGAGTTGAGTTTTGAAACAGAAAATGGGACGTAAGAAAAAATGGAGAGGGCGACCGGTCGACCAGGTGGTCGATCGGTGAGGGCGACCGGTCGACCCCTGCGCGACCGGTACCTGGGAGCAGCCCTCTTGGTTCTGTCTTCTCTGTTTCGTAAATCCTTCAGCTCCAACCGGTCACAGCTAAGGGCGACCGGTCGTACCCCCCTCCGACCGGTCCCCCTGTGTTAAAATTCGCAGAATTCAATTTCAATCTTATCTCTGCGCGACCGGTCGAACCCCCTGTTTATCAGCAAACTATCCGTTGCGTTTTCATACAACTTTTTCCTATTTTATGGGATTGATTTCTAACAGCTATATTGATCATTTTAAATGGTTTCTTTTGCAGCAAATCACTCCCCAAGGAGGAGCCAATGTCTGAAAATGAAAGCCAAGTCCTCTCCTATAAATGGAGGCTTCATTCAAGCAACAAGACACAACACTCTACACAAGCAAAGAGCAATTGAGCAAACACTTTCATAAATCTTGTTGTATTAGCCTAAGCACTTTCACTTGCACAAATTTGAGGTCTAGGCTTTCAATTATTGATTACACTTGTACTCATATTGTTTCAATCATTATTGAGTTGTAATCTTGATTCTTGGTCATCATTCAACACAAGACATCCTTGTGAGTATTCTTGTGGTAAGAATACACTTGGGTGATCTAGGTGATAGGTGTTTGAAGGTTGTGGTAATCTTCAAGGTGTTGTAAGAGGGTTGTGGTAATCCTCAAGGTGTTGTAAGAGGGTTGTGGTAATCCTCAAGGTGGTGAAAGAGGGTTGTGGTAATCCTCAAGGTGTTGTATTAATTTTTGGTAAATTAATAAAATCTTTTTTTCTTTTTGAAATCCATCCCGGATATACTGGGGTGGTAGTAGATTAGGCCCTAGGTGGGTTGAACTACTATAAATCGACGTGTGCTATTTACTTTCCGCATTTAGCATTTCATCTTTGCTTGAGTCTTTCGAAAAAGAGGGTAAAATCTGAAAAATCAGGATAATCTATTCACCCCCCTCTAGATTATTGTAGCCACTTGGACTAACAATTATGTTAGTCATTGTAAATTGAAGAACAATTTTAGCTATGTTTGGTGACCCAAATGTCTCAAGGCTAACCCACATGGACCCCAAAACTGTAGGGTACCTAAAAATAATTCTTTTGTAGGTTATAGGGGCTATAACAACCATGGAGTATTCAAAATGGCTCGTGGACAGCGGATGTTCACGCCATATGACCGGAAAGAAAGAACTTTTTACCAACATCAAGCTCCAAGAAGAAGGTATGGTCATGTTCGGCAATGGCAAAGGAAGAATTCTTGGAAATGGAGAAATTGGTAACTCTTCTTTCTCTCTTAGTAATGTTCTTTTAGTAGAAAGGCTTAAGTTTAATTTGATAAGTGTTAGCCAACTCTATGATTCAAATTATAATGTTGTTTTCAACAAAGAAAAATGCCTTATTTCCAAAAATGATAAAATTATTTGTGAAGCAAATAGAAAAGACAATCTTTACAAAATTTGTACAAGTGATTTGGTTAGTCAAAATGTTTCTTGTCTTGTCGCCAATAATGATTTCACTAGTTTATGGCATAGGCGACTTGGACATGTTGGATATAAAAACTTGCAAACTATTTACAAAAACCAACATGTAAAAGGACTACCCAAATTGAATTTTGAAAATCTTGGCTTATGTGACACTTGTCAAAAGAACAAATTAGTTAAGAGTAGTTTTAAGCCCAAAAATGAAATTTGCACAAACAAACCTCTACAACTTCTTCATTTAGATTTGTATGGGGATATTGGTACGACAAGTCTAAGTGGAAAACATTACACTTTTGTTATAGCTGATGATTTTTCTGGATATACTTGAGCTCTTTCTCTTGCTAATAAAAGCGATGCCGTTAATGAGTTTGTTAAGTTGTGTAGACTTATTGAGAATGAAAAGGAAGATACTATTAAGTCTATTCGAAGTGATCGAGGTGGAGAATTTGATGGAGAATTTAGAGTCTTTTGTGAAACCAAGGGATATGGTCACAATTGTTCGGCTTCAAGGACACCTCAACAAAATGGAGTAGCCGAAAGAAAAAATCGGATACTTCAAGAAATGAGTCGGTCCATGCTCAATGAATTTTCACTTCCAAAATATTTTTGGGCCGAAGCCGTAAGTACCGTTTGCTATGTCATTAATCGAGTTTATATTGGTCCTAAAATGAATAAAACTCCATATGAGCTTTGGAAAGGAAGAACTCCAAATATTAGTTATTTCAAAATATTTGGATGTAAGTGCTTTATTTTGAATAGTAAAGATCAATTAGACAAACTTGATCCTAAGGCCGATGAAGGAATATTTATGTGGTATTCAACCAAGAGCAAAGCATATCGGGTTTACAATAAGACTAGTATGGTTGTTGAAGAATCCATCCATGTCAAATTCAATGAAGCCTCGGGTGTTGAAAGGATACCCAATGATGATAGTGATGAAGAGGATGTTATTGAACCAATTGTTCAATATGATGCTCAAAATGATCAACCTTCAAGCTCAAATATTCCTCAAGAAGACAAAGGTGATACTTCGGATCTTCCCGTAGCATTGAAATTTAAGGGAGATCACCCAAAATATCTTATTATTGGTGATCCCCTTGATAAAGTAATGACTCGAGGAAAATTTGCCGAGAAAGCTCTTATATCTCAAAAAGAGCCTAAAATGCTAAAGAAGCTATTGAAGATGAGGATTGGTTTCTAGAGATGCAAGAGGAGTTGAATCAATTTGAAAGGAATGATGTATGGGAATTAGTACCTTGTCCTCCATCTCAAACAATTATTGGTACAAAATGGGTATTTCGGAACAAGTTTGATGACCAAGGCAATATTGTTCGAAACAAAGCAAGGTTAGTAACTCAAGGTTATTGTCAAGAAGAAGGTATTGATTATGATGAAACATTTGCACCCGTAGCACGTTTAGAAGCTAGTCGTATTTTACTTGCCTATTCTTATTTTAAAAGTTTCAAGCTTAACCAAATGGATGTAAAATCCGCATTTTTAAATGGTTTTATTCAAGAAGAAGTCTACGTATAACAACCTCCGGGGTTTGAAATTTCTTCTAGGCCTAATGATATTTATAAACTTAAAAAGGCCTTGTATGGTTTAAAACAAGCACCTCGTGCATGGTATGATAGACTTAGCTCTTTTCTTTTGCAAAATGGTTTTACAAGAGGTAAAGTTGATACTACTCTCTTTGTTTTTGAAAAATGGCAAGATTGCTTATTAGTGCAAATTTATGTTGATGATATTATTTTTGGTGCTACTAATGATTCCTTGTGCAAGAAATTTTCTAAGTTAATGCAAGGTGAATTTGAAATGAGCATGATGGAGGAGCTCAACTTCTTCCTTGGACTTCAAATTAAATAATGCCAAGAAGGAATTTATATTTGACAATCAAAATATACAAAAGAGCTTTTGAAGAAGTTCGGCATTGAAGAAGGAAGAACCGTCTCTACTCCAATGGCAACAAACGTCAAGATTGACAAAGATGAAAAAGGCAAGCCGGTTGATGAATCTAAATATCGAGGTATGATTGATAGTTTACTTTATTTAACCGCAAGTAGACCGAAGATTCTTCATGTCGTATGCCTATGTGCTCGTTTTCAAAGCAATCCCAAAGAATCTTAAATGAGTGCCGTTAAAAGGATTTTTCGATATTTGAAAGGCACTATTCAATATGGTTTATTTTATCCAAAGAATGAAAAAATTTCTCTTAAAGGTTATAGTGATTCGGATTATGAGGGAAATATTGATGATCGTAAAAGTACTTCCAGATCATGTCAATTTTTAGATTGCCTAGTTTCTTGGTTTTCAAAGAAACAAAATTGTGTTTCACTTTCAACGGCCGAAGCCGAATATATTTTCGCGGCCTTTTGTTGTACTCAATTGCTTTAGATGAAACAAACTTTAGCGGATTATAAATGCTCTTTTGAAAGTGTTCCTATCTTTTGTGATAACATATCCGCTATAAAAATTGCTCAAAACCCGGTTCATCACAACCGTACTAAACATATTGAGATTCAACATCATTTTCTAAGGGATTATGTTTCAAAACGAAAAATTGAGATATCTTTTGTTCCATCTCAAGATCAATTGGCAGATATTGTTTTATATGTTTTTGTGTGTGAATTTTGTGTGATTTCTATTTTTCGCATGAGTGAATGTGCGTATTTTTGTGTCTTTTTGCTTCATTTTATATTGTCATATGTTACGTATGGTATTTTTGGTTGTTTAGTAGGTTTTCGTAAAAAGAGAACTTAGAAAATGGACTAAAACGGTTGAAACGGACATTATGGGCGATGACATTGGGAAGTCGAAGTTGTCTGTGCGCGCAAGACAAGCGGCGGTGTGGACGCGCACTTTGTCGGTATAGCGAGCAGACAGACGCGCGGAAGGAAGCTGCGTGGTGCGCAACCTTGCGAGCGAGGAGACAGCACGGACGCGCACCGCGAGAATTTTCTAGAAATTTTATTCCGATTTTCCCTTTCCTTTTTGGATTCTTCCATCTTGTATAGGCTTAGGCTTATAAATAGCCCCTGGGGGATCCATAATTTCGTACACTCTCATTCATAGCACTTCTATACTTTAGTTTTTTGGTATTTTTCTCTTGCTTTCAACATTGGGATTGCTTGGGTTCTTCCACTTGAAGTTATTTTTGCTTCTTAATCAAAGAGTAAGATTTCTTCATCTATTTTGTCTGATTTCAATTGTTGGGGTGATTATTATTATTGCATGATCATGTTTATGATTGTTTTCTTTCCTTCAATTGAGATTATGATTCCATCCCCAAGCATGAACTAATTTTCTTGTTCTAGGATTATGATGATTTGATTCAAACAAACAAGCTTGAGTATTGATTAATTGATCTGCTTTCCTGAATAAATTGTTTCACTTGTTGATTGATTGTTTGAGGGAATAATTTAGATCGAGAGAAGTTATTATTCCTGGACTAAATTTATTCAGTGGGTTAGATATGAATCAGAGATGTATTATCTAATCCTAGGCTTAATGAAAATAACAAATTATTGGGATAGCCCTAATCTGTGAATACGAAAGTTATCAGATCTAGACCTAGTCTTTACATGTTTGTTATATTTGTTAACCGCATGATCAATTAATTGATATTCTGCTTGCAAGTTTGATGAGATGAATTCATAATCCTAGACTTTCTTTCATATCTTTTTCTTCAAGGTTTAACCATGCTTAGTCTTAATTTGTCTTTTTAATTGTTTTCTTTTAATTTAAACAAATCCAACAAATCTGGTTAGAGTGCTTAGGTTTTATTTTCATCACAATTGTGATACATATTAATTATTTGACGGTTAAGTCTTCCTTGAGAGACGACTTGTGGTTAACTTGCTACCCAACAATAGATCTCGTTCTCTTGCGAGGATTGTTAGACTTTTTATAGGTGTTTAGCGGTCGAATAAAATTTTGGCGTCGTTGCCGGGGAAGGCTTTAGGCGTAACAATTATTGTGTCTATTTTTCGTGTTTTTAGTTTAGGATTTCTTCTTGTTTGTTTTTTGATTTTTACCCTTATTCCAACAGTACGTTTGATTTGTTTTCTTAAGTTTGTTTATGCAAGGTCGTAGGAATCTCAATCTGGAGCTTGCACCTTTCGTATACGACATTCACCACGTTCCGAGACATATAAGGAACGAGGGGGACAATTCTTCAATTAGTAGCGAGGATTCTCAAGACCGCGTCCCAAAGGAAGAACAAACAGACGAGCCAGTAATGGGTGACAATCAAGACAGAAACAACGCGGAGGCACGCCAGCCTTCGATGCGTGAGTTCGCGCGTCCAGTCATCGGAACCGTGACCTCTTGCATCACTCTGGGACAAGCATCACGGAACTATGAGCTAAAAAATATACACTTCAATCAGCTACCGTCTTTTTATGAAATGCCCAATGAAGATCCTCTCAACTTCATTCGGGAACTCTATTCTATCATTCAAACTTTTCCTCTGCAGGATTTGAATGAGGATCAGCTAAGGATGCGTTGCTTTCCATATACTCTGAAAGATCAGGCAAAAACATGGATTATGTCTCTACCTCCCAACTCTTTTACTACTTGGGAGGCGGTGTACAATAAGTTCATGGGAATGTACTACTCTCATCAAAAAAACTTTGGATCTACGAGATAAGATAGCTATCTTTTGTCAAATGGAAGGTGAACCTTTTCATGAGGCATGGGATCGCTTCAAAGATTTACAGACTAAATGCCCACATCATCACTACCCATTGGAATTGTTAAACCAATTTTTCTATGATGGATTATCACATAACTTTCAATATATGGTTGACAATACTGCTAGGGGTGATATGGGTATGCACACAGCCCAGGAAATTTATGATATTCTAGAGATGATAAGTGATAACTCCCAACAAAAAAGTGCCCGAGGCAAACGGGCTACCGTGAATGAAATAGTACCAAGTCACGATGTGACAAAACAATTGGCTGAGTTGACTAAACAAGTTCAATTGTTAGCTACAAGGGGGCATCCATCTAACGCCCCTTCATTTGCCGAGTCATGCGGAATTTGTGGTGAATTTGGTCATGGGGCTAATGTTTGTAATATGATGGTTGATCAACAGGTTGAGGACATTAACGCTATCCAGGGTTTTCAGCAAAGGCCTCGTAATGATCCCTACGCTCAGACTTACAACCCAGGTTGGCGGAATCATCCAAACTTCAGTTGGGGAAATTCGCAAAATCCATCTCAAATCCATCCGAGGCCATCTCCCCAAGGTCAGCCATCAAATCAACCTCGGCCTCCATCGATTGAGGAAAGTTTGAGTTCGTTCATTCAGGTTAGTAAGAAAACTCAAGAGGCCAACATTCAGCGGTTTGAGTCTGTGGAAGCTTCATTCAAACGTCTTGAAACCCAAGTTGGTCAATTAACCACCCAAATGGGTGAAATTGCTCAATATGTGGTAAATAAAGGAAAGCTACCTAGCCAACCAGAACAAGCCCAAGCCGTCACCGTGTTACGAAGTGGTAAGGTTATTGATAACAAAGTTGAAATTCCATTTTTTACTACTTTGACTAACCCTGTAGGTGACAAGGAGATCGAGAATGCGTCAAATTCAAAAACCTTGCACAAGGAAGAAGAGGGGAGTAAGGAATCTATCTTGCACAAAACCAACAATCCTTACAAACCTCCAATTCCTTTTCCAAGTCGCCTTCGAAACGAAAAGCAGGATAAGAAGTTCTTGGATTTCTATAACATGTTACCTAAGGTTAATGTTAATTTACCTCTGCTAGATATTATAAGAAATGTGCCAGCTTATGTCAAATTTTTCAAAGAACTCGCATCCAACAAAAGGAAGTTTGGTGACAATGAGAAGGTAATAGTTTTCGAAGTGGCAAGTGTGATTCTTCAACACCAATTGCCTCCTAAACAACGAGATCCAGGTAGTTTTGTTATTAAAATTGCAATGGGAAACGGTAAGGAAACTTCCGGGATGCTTGATTTGGGGGTCGGGATTAATCTAATGCCTTATTTTATTTTTAAACAACTTGATTTAGGGGAACTGAAGCCCACTAGAATGTGTCTTCAACTTGCTGATAGGTCCATTCGGTACCCTAAAGGTGTTATTGAAGATATTTTGGTAAAAGTGGGTGGTCTCATTGTCCCTGTTGATTTTGTTGTATTAGAAGTAGAGGAAGTGCAAAATCAAGATAATGAGCACACACTTCTGTTATGCCGCCCATTTATGGCCACCACACACACACTTATTGATGTTAAAAATGGGCGCATGACTATGACTGTTCTCGGGGAAACTGTGACTTTCTCTATTTCTGATACTAAACCTATCCCCTCGCATGCATCACTTGAAAATTGCTCTTTCGTTGATTTGATTGATGGGGCAGTCGAAAACACCTACTTGCATGACTATTGTCTTGACACTTTATTTCTTGAGCATGATGATATTTTTGACGTCATGGAAGACGTATGGGCAAGCCTAAAACGAGGAGGGGTGATGGAAATATTCGCGTTAGAAGATGTGGATAATAAACCCCAACAAAAACTGGAATTAAAAGAACTCCCTAAACATTTAAAATATGTGTTTTTAAAACAAAGAGCGGTTTGATTATTTCTCACGCAACTTCTAAAGAAGAAGAGGGAGAATTGTTGGTGGTGCTTAGAAAATTGAAAAATGCAATTGGATGGGGTTGAGTGATATCAAAGGGATTAGCCCTGCTACGTGCCTGCATAGAATTATTCTAGAAGAAGGGGTTAAGCCTAGTAGAGAAGCTCAAAGAAGATTGAACCCCGTTATGATGGAAGTAGTGAAAAAAGAGGTATTAAAACTCCTACTTGAAGGGGTGATATACCCAATTACGGATAGTGAATGGCCGAGTCCGTGCATGTTGTACCAAAGAAAAGTGGGATAACAGTTGTAGAGAACGAAAAGGGTGAAATTATTCCCACTAGGACCACGACTGGATGGAGGATGTGCATAGATTATAGGAAGTTAAATGCTGCTACTAAAAAAGATCATTTCCCCCTTCACTTTATTGATCAAATGCTTGACAAACTTGCAGGACATAGTTTCTATTGTTTTTTGGATGGTTTGTCAGGTTATTATCAAGTGGTCATCGCACCGGAGGATCAAGCAAAAACTACTTTCACATGTTCGGTTGGGACTTTTGCATTTCGATGAATGCCATTTGGACTTTGCAATGCGCCTGCAACTTTCCAAAGGTGCATGTTTTCAATTTTCTCTGACATGGTTGAGGACTTCATTGAGGTTTTTGTGGATGATTTTTCTGTATTTGGATCCTCTTATTCTGATTGTCTTAATAAATTGGCTAAGGTTCTTGAACGATGCATTGAATGCAATTTAACTTTAAGTTGGGAAAAAAGCCATTTTATGGTGACAAGCGGAATTGTTTTAGGCCATGTGGTTTCAAAAAGAGGGATCGAGGTTGATAAAGCTAAAATTGATGTTATTGAAAAATTACCTCCTCCCATTAATGTTAAGGGCATTAGGAGTTTTCTTGGGCATGCTGGATTTTATAGAAGGTTTATTAAGGATTTTTCAAAAATTAGCCAACCTCTTTGTAAATTGCTTGCTCAAGATGCCCCTTTTGATTTTGATGAAAAATGTTTGAATGCCTTTAACACATTAAAAGAGAAATTGATAACTGCTCCTGTTGTTGTTGCTCCTGATTGGTCATTGCCGTTTGAAATTATGTGTGATGCGTCTAATCATGCTGTAGGGGTCGTCTTAGGACAAAGAATTAATAAATTGCTCCTTGTGATTTACTATGCTAGTTTGACTCTTAATGATGCACAAGTAAATTACACTACCACCGAAAAAGAACTATTAGTCGTTGTTTTCTCCTTGGATAAATTCGATCTTACATTGTTGTGTCTAAGGTAATTATTCATAGCGATCACGCACCTGCGTTACTTGTTGAGTAAGCCACAAGCTAAACCTGGAGTTAATTCGGTGGATTTTGATGTTGAAAGAATTTAATCTTTGAAATAAAAGATAGAAAAGGGTGCGAGAATGTAGTAGCATATCACTTGTCTCGTCTCACTTTTTACTTGATGATACTCTTACTTCTCATAAAAATGAGCATATAATTGATTCTTTCCCCCACGAGCAATTATTTGAGGTTACTTCAATTCCTTGGTATTGCCGACATTGTGAATTTTCTTGCATGTGGAATTGTGAGAACTAACCTTTAATTTCGGAAAAGAAAAGATTTGTCTACTTGTAGGTTCTACTATTGGGATGACCCATACTTGTTTGAAATCAAAGGTTGAAATTATCCGAAGATGTATTCCTGAAAATGACCAGAATGATGTATTGGCCTTTTGTCATGAAATGCATTGTGGTGGGCACTTTGGAGGCCGTAAAACAACCTTTAAGGTTCTCCAATCAGGATTCTATTGGCCATCATTGTTCAAAGACGCGCATAATTTTAGGCTGACATGCGGTAGATGCCAAAGGACGGAAATATTAGTAAGAGGAATGAGATGCCTCTGAATAGTACCTTGTTGTTGAAATATTTGATGTATGGGGTATTGCTTTTATGGGCCCCTTCCCCAAGTCTTTTGGTTATGAATATATACTTGTTGCTGTCGATTACGTGTCCCGGTGGGTTGAGGCAATCCCCACAAGGACTTGTGATGCTAACACTGTCATCAAGTTTGTGCAGGAAAATATCTTAAGCAGGTTTGGATTCCCGAGAGCTATCATTAGCGATGGGGGAAAACATTTTTGCAACAAGTTATTCGAAAAATTATGAAGAAAAATGGCATCACACATAAGGTAGCTACACCTTATCATCCTCAAACTTTGGGACAAGTGGAGACTACCAACAAGCAAATAAAAGGAATTTTAGAGAAAACTGTAAATCCTACAAGGAAAGACTGGGCGACCAAGTTAAATGATGCGCTCTGGGCTTATAGAACAGCTTATAAAATGGTTTTAGGAATGAGCCCCTACAGACTAGTTTTTGGGAAAGCGTCTCATTTACCAGTTGAAGTAGAGAACAAGGCATATTGGGCCATCAAAGCAACAAATTTTGAATTGGATAAAGCAGGAGCCGAAAGGAAGTTGCAACTTTCCGAACTAGACGAACTTTGCAATGACGCCTATGAAAATGCGCGAATATATAAAGACAAAGTGAAACAGTTGCACGACAAGAAAATTATTCATAAAAATCTTGAACCAGGTATGAAAGTTCTTTTATTCAATTCACGATTGCATTTATTCCCAGGTAAATTAAAATCGAGATGGAGCGGGCCATTTGATATCAAAGAGGTATACCCCTATGGAACGGTAAAACTACTTAATCCAAGGACGCTTGAATCTTTCAAGGTAAATGGTCATCGAGTTAAGCCATATTTTGAAGGGGTATCTCGAGCTGAACGAATTGAGAGCATAGGCCTCAAAGACGTCACATAAGAACCGTACTCAGGTATCGTCAAGCTAAATACGTTAAATAAGCGCTTATTGGGAGGCAACCCAATTTCTGTTTTCTTTTTTTTTCTCGACTAACCGTATCTAATGGTTTGTTTGAGTTCTTTTTCTCTTCTTATAAGTACAATAGTTATATTAAAAAAAAGAAAAAAATAAAATGAAAAAAAAAACAGGGCGTGCGCGACGCGTACATATATCTTGTGAACGCGCAATGCAATGACGGACGGGAGCCACCTACCCTTTGGGGGCGATAGTCGGGCGTGATCTTGTCGATACGAGATGAGCCACAGGATACTTGTTTTGTTGGTCCCTTCACCCTGGGCCCATCTTCAGCCCCGAGCCAGGGCGACACCACTGGTTTAAACGCCATCCTATCATGCCTTAATTCTATGCAAGGCAACTTCATCCATTTTCAGCATAAGATGGCTGACATGCATCAGCAGATGACCGACCTCAACACCCTCATGAGAGATATGAGCGTCCAGCTAAACTCACTTGACAGTCGGGTGCAGAATATCGAACAGAACTAAACGCTATCTTTTTCACCTCTCCACCCCCCACCACCTCCCGGGGATGATTAGTGATGTTTCTTTGTTTTTTTTATTTCTTCTTGTGTGTTTTTCTCCCTTTCCATGCGGATGTTTTCTATTTTTGCATGTTATTTTTCACTACTCTCGTTTTTTTTTGTTTTTGTGTTTTCTTCTACATTTGGCTTTTGCAGAATAATAGGCGGATGTACTTTTGACATTACTTAACAATCTCTGGAATTTTCAGGGACGTATTTCATCTCTCCTTCATTTGTTTTACGCATTGAGGTCATTGCGTGTTTTAAGTGTGGGAGGGCTAATTCGTCGTTAATAATATAAATTGATTGCTTGTAATAAAAAATTTACTTTGCCTATCCCTAGTTTAATAATAATGCTATTTAGTTAACTAGAAATCGATGCATTACTTTGAGACTCAATTAGGAAATGACATTACGAACTTGATGCATATGATTTGACTAAGTTGTGAATTAACCCTTATGATAAACAAGTTAGGCGATGGTTAAACAATACCCGAGGTTGTGGGGTATGAATTACGGGATTTTTGTAAATTGAGATAAAACTCTTATTTTTATTCTATGGATTACAAAATTGCTAGCCTTGCGGAAAAAAAAGAAAAAAAAATGCAGTATAAGCGCCGAAAAAAATGCAATAAAGAGCGCTAACAAAAAAAAAAGAAAAAGGGAACAATCGAGATTATACTCCACTGGTTAAGCTGCTTAGTAACTAGGAGCATTCATGTGCCCCATGTTTGACTTTTACGTAAAACGGCGGTTTAAGCATGAGTATGGGAAACCACCCTAGGAGTCTTTGGAAAACATCCGAAGTTTACACCTAGTGGAATAAGATCTCGGGAAGTCCAAGCAAAAAAAATGGCTAGTACTTGCGTAATTTATGCATGAATATAAGGGTTGCGACTTTTAATACAAATTTGAAATTTTGTAAAGAAAACCAAACACTTTGAGTAATTGTTTAACTTTAGCTAAGTGAGTTTATTGCGAAGGGTTAAGGATCGATAAGGAATAATCCGAGGTGGATGGAACTTAATGTTATGTAAAATCGATTTTCAAAATAAGCATTATATTTCTTGATTGAATCTATGGGCTTTATTATTTACTTGAGGACAAGCAAAAGGCTAAGTGTGAGGGAGTTGTTTTATATGTTTTTGTGTGTGATTTTTTTGTGATTTCTATTTTTCGTATGAGTGAATGTGCGTATTTTTGTGTCTTTTCGCTCCATTTTATATTGTCATATGTTACGTATGGTATTTTTGGTTGTTTAGTAAGTTTTCGTAAAAAGAGAACTTAGAAAACGGACTAAAACGGTCAAAACGGACATTATGTGTGATTGACGGTTGGGGAAGCTGAAGTTCTGTGCGCGCACGCACCTGCGCGCGGCGCGCAACATCAAGATTAATGTAAATGCGCGCGCCGCACAACGGTGCGCGGACGCGCACTTTGTCGGTACATCAAGTAGACGGACGCGCGCGCACCCGTGCGCGCGAGGCGGGCGCGCAAGACCGCATGGAAGGAAGCTGCGCGGTGCGCAACCTTGCGAGCAAGGAGACTGCGCGGACGCGCACCGCGCGAATTTTCTAGAAATTTTATTCCGATTTTCCCTTTCCTTTTTGGATTCTTCCACCTTGTATAGGCTTAGGCTTATAAATAGCCCTTGGAGGATCCATAATTTCGTACACTCTCATTTATAGCACTTCTATACTTTAGTTTTTTGGTATTTTTCTCTTGCTTTCAACATTGGGATTGCTTAGGTTCTTCCCCTTGAAGTTATTTTTGCTTCTTAATCAATGAGTAAGATTTCTTCATCTATTTTATCTTATTTCAATTGTTGGGGTGATTATTATTATGCATGATCATGTTTATGATTGTTTTCTTTCCTTCAATTGAGATTATGATCTCATCCCCAAGCATGAACTAATTTCCTTGTTCTAGGATTATGATGATTTGATTCAAACAAACAAGCATGAGTATTGATTAATTGATCTGCTTTCCTGAATAAATTGTTTTACTTGTTGATGGATTGTTTGGCCAACTCTTGATTGTTTGAGGGAATAATTGAGATCGCGAGAAGATATTATTCCTGGACTAAATTTATTCAGGGAGTTAGATATGAATCAGAGATGTATTATCTAACCATAGGCTTAATGAAAATAGCAAATTATTGGGATAGCCCTAATCTGTGAATACGAAAGTTATCAGATCTAGACCTAGTCTTTACATGTTTGTTATATTTGTTAACCGCATGATCAATTAATTGATATTCTGCTTGCAAGTTTGATGAGATGAATTCATAATCCTAGACTTTCTTTCATATCTTTTTCTCCAAAGTTTAATCATGCTTGTCTTTTTAATTGTTTTCTTTTAGTTTAAATAAATCCAACACATGTGGTTAGAGTGTTTAGGTTTTATTTTCTGTCAATTGTGATACATAATAATTATTTGCCGGCTAAGTCTTCTTTGAGAGATGACTTGTGGTTAACTTGATGCCCTACAATTGATCTCGTTCTCTTGCGAGGATTGTTAGACTTTTTATAGGTGTTTAGCGGTCGAACATATATCTTTACAAAACTGCTACCTTCCGAGACGTTTGCCTCAATACAAGCTCGATTAGGCATAATGCATATTGAATAAGGTCTATTTTTGCAATTTGCATGTTTTTAAAACTTAGGGGTGAAAAATCGGATTTTTGGTGCAAAATTCAGACAGAAACAGAACTGGTGTTCAGGCACCGGTCGACGGAGAGGTCGACCGGTTGACCAGGTACAGGGACCGATCGCCCTACACGTTGACCGGCAGCCCTAAAGGTTTTCAGCATTAAAAACGTTTTTTGTCCTTCAAACGGTCATTTTGGTTATTTTCTTCCAAAATCGAACCCCTTCGCATTTTTCACACACAATTCACTCAAAATGATTTTCTTCTTATAAAATCTATACTTTTAAGTTTATGTAACTTATATTTCATCATTATTATCCGACTTCTCTGATTAATTGGTAAGAATTTCTCCTTTTAATCTCAATTGAGTTGAACCCTTGAGAATGTGATTATATCTTGCTATTTTGATGAAATTTGTGTATTAGTGTGTTGTATATGAATATTGTTGATGGATGAATATTGTATTATTGCATTTGGTGATGAAATTTTTTGGCTTAAATGAAATACAAAGGCGTTATATATCTCTTATTTTATTCGACGCACGCCAAGTGTTCGACAAAATGTTTCTATGAAAAATTCATCACCTATATTATTCTCTTGATTTGAAAAGTCTTATAAGTTTATAGAGATCATGTTTCATCAATCAAATGAGCTCTTGCAAATCAAATGAGCAACTTTTCCTTTTTATTTGGAATTTAAGCTTCAATGTTCCAAATGCTCGATAAATCGATTAAATTGCGCACTTTGATATGATTGTATGATGTTTTTATCGTGCTAACATTCTTTTTGATGATTCCAAAGGAGGAAAAACAAGAAAAATGCTCATATGCTCAAAGAAGCAAATATAAGCTTGCAAGAAAAGCTATAAGTTAGGACTCTTAAAAGCCAAAAGCTGTGAATGATACTTAGTCCATTTGATGTATTATGGACTTTTATGCTTAACTAATGGTATCTTTGTGACAGGGGAGCTTCTAAGCTCATGAAATTCAAGCTTTTAGCTTGTAGTTGTTTATTTTTACTTATTTTTGTTATGCATGTTGATAGGGGGAGCTTATGCAAAAAGTTTTTTAGAAAATCTTTGCTCCTATCCTTGTATGTTTTACTTATGTTAAATGTTGCTTGTAATGGATTGATATTTTAGACCGGAAAAATGTGTTTTGTTTTAAAATCGATCTCCTAAATTTGTTTTGGTTTGTAATCATCAAAAAGGGGGAGTTTGTTAGATAAATGTTTTTATCAAGATTTTGATGATTTTGTTTAAATGAGCTTTTACACCAAAACAATGTTTATAAATGTTGTCCAAATATTCCCAAATATTTTTACTGATTTTTGGAGTATTTTTTTGAAGTTTATATTGACAAAAAATTGGACAACACTTCTATTCTGAGGCCAACCGGTCGCCTTATAGGGCATCCCGTACCTGGAAATGATTTTTGAAACAGAAACGAGAAGTTTGAAAAAAATGCAGGAGGTCGACCGGTCGAGCAAATGGTCGACCGGTACCTGAAAGTATTAAAACTGAGAACAGAGAAGTCTGGGCGACCGGTCGCGCTATATATTTTTGACAGCAGATTCAAACCGTTGAAAATTCATTATCAGCAAGATTTACTTTATCAATTTTGTACATTATTTCTACATCATGTGATCTTATTTTTGTAGACAAAAGTGAAGAAGGAGGAGCCTATGTTTGTGAAAACTCTCCTATAAATAGAGGATGATTTGAAGACACAAGATACAACTCACAAGCATACAATACAACAAGAAATCTGCAAAATTCCCAAAGCCTTCATTTTTACATTCTTGTTGTAATAGCCTAAGTTCTTGCACTTACACAATCTTGAGGTCTAGGCTTTTTATTCTTGATTACACTTGCACTCAAAGTTTGTATACTTCATTTATTGAGTTGTAATCTTGAATTTTTATATCATCCAAAACAAGATATCCTTGTTAGTGTTCTTGTGGTAAGAACACACTTGGGTGATCTTAGGTGTTGAAGAGTGTGGTACTCTTCTTAGGTGTTGAAGGAAGATTGTGGTAATCTCCTTGAAGGTGTTGTAGGAAGATTGTGGTAATCTCCAAAGGTGGTGTTGTAACAATTGTGGTAATTGTTAGTATTTTTTTTTTCTTTTTGTAATCCACTTCCGATATACCGGGGTGGTAGTAGATTAGGCCCTAGGTGGGTTGAACTACTATAAATCATCGAGTGTTGTTTATTTTCTGCACTTACATTCTTGTCATTTATTTGTTCATTGAAAAAAGAGGGTGATTTGCGAAAAATCGGCATAATCTATTCACCCACCTCAAGATTATCGTAGCCACTTGGACTAACAGTATATATGTTAAAACTCATGTTTTATACTATTATATTATATTTTTCTAGTAGTTCTATGAATTCTATCTGCATTCTCTCTCATGCATTTGGCAACATGCCCACGGGGGAATAAGGATGTGAGTGAGTGGGGATGGGGGTTCTTCACTAGCTTCCCTCCATATTATGATTAGATAAAATGAGAATTCTTAATTCTCACCGCCATTCCCCGAATGCGTATATTATTTATCTACTATTAATATTAATTTTATTTATAATTTTTTATTTTATTAATTCTAAAAATTAAACCAAAAAAACTTTACATTTTTACTTGTTCTTATTATTATTTATTTTACAAATTATGGATTTATTGTTATTTGTGTTTTAGAAAAAATAGTGATTCCAAAAGGTTTAAAATTTCCTTAATATAATTAAAACATAAATATAATTAATTTGATTATAAATCATACGATTAAATAATAAAAAACAAATTATTGTAAACTATAAAAAAATCTCGTTAAATATGAAATATTTGGTTGTGTGAATATGAATTATTTCTATTTGTAGAACGTGTTTATCTATAATAAAATAAAAGTTTGAAAAAAAACATTTTAACTATCCAAATACTGAATTTTCAATACAATTAACAATAAAGTTTTTCCAAATTTCAATATATTTTTGGGTTTAGAAAGCTGAACAATTATTAAAGGATTTAAATAGAAAGTGCCTTCGGGCCGAAAATGGAAAGTACCTTCGGGTCGAATTTTATTATGCAGTATAGATGTATTTCTCCTGTTAGTGTAACTGCTTATGTTTCCCCACTGAGTGTAAAAATTCACGCTTTCAAACTAATATTATTTTCAGATGATGGGGGCGAGCAGTAGGGGCTGTGCACGTGGAAGTCGCGCGCCCCTTACTTATTTTGTCATAAACTCCAAACATAAAATATATATTCTGAACCTATGCTCACCCTGAGGTACGCTTTATTCCTCGTTAATTTTAAAGTATTGCATATTTCATTGAAGTTATTTCATGATATGGAAATGTGTTTGAAAGTGTACATGAAATGAGACTATTTTAAGAGAACTTAGAATTGCTAGAAATACTTTCGAACTTCACATTTTATTATAAACTTAGAAGTTATACTTACGAACTAATAACTTTACACCTAGTCCTCGAAATAAGACTAACATTAGGTGGTCTTTAAGTAAGATTGACCGTACTTTTGTACTTCTAGGATGGCGCGTACTAGAGTGACTGCTAGGAAGTCGGTTCGACACGAGGCTCCGCAACAAACCCCACGGCAGACCCATGCCATTTACTTGTTGGCACTAATGATGTTCGGAGAGCCATTGGACTCGCACGTATGCCGGTTGGCACGATTGAGGGATCGCGTTCTAAGATTGGGGATCGATGACCCAGACTATTCAGCAGCCCTACAATTGATCCACACACTTCGATATTCATATTGTGAGTTGGCGCAGGACGTGTTTGAATAGCTAGTTGAGATCGACTCACTGAGGGGAGCTGACATTGACTATGATCAGTTTGGATGACGATTGGTGGCGACATGGAGACTACAGTGCCAGCAACGTGAGGAGGGCGATCGTCTTTTGGCCGATGAAGCTAGACTGTGTAGGGAGGCAGAGATTTTGGAGGTACGTGCTCGTAAATGTCGTGACAGGGCAGATAGAGCTCATGATGCAGCATTGATGAGGTACGAGGAGATAGGATTGGAGCTACCCGATGATCAGATTGACCCTATAGAGTTTTGTGATGGCATCACTCGTTCAGAGGAGTCAGGCCCCACCAGCCGGGATGTGTTGGATACTTTCCATCAGCCGGTTATGACGACAAACTCGAGAGAGCGAGCGGCGCCACCTACTTTAGGAGTATTCCTACAGTAGATTGTACATATTTATGGATGCATATTATAGTTTCTTTCTGTTATGGACGACAGGTTTCCATGATAGACCTTTTATTTTGTCGCTCATGCTCATCATGTGTAGAGCATGAAGCATATTTGATATAGTATGATAGGCCTTTATTTTGTTATCACTCGTGCTCATTTTCAGTTGTAAAGCATGAAGTGTGTTCGGCATAGTATGGTAGACATGTCTTTATTTTCGCTCGTGCTCATATTTTCCCTGTAGAGCATAAAGCTTGTTAACATTATATGAAAAGGAAAATGGGTTTATTTTCTTTCTCCTTGTAAGTGGTATATATGATATGTATGTATGTACGGTTGTTATATTGTATTTTTCATTGGATGTGTTATGATACTTATTTCTATGATTCATGTGGATGTATGTGACATGTGTACAATATTGCCATTTATCTTGTAGATGTATGCATGTCTATACAATTGATTATTTCTAACTCTAACCAAAAAAAAAATATTGCAGAGTCTTGATAAGTCATGGCACGCGAAAGACCACACAGAATGTTAAGGCAAGATCGGGAATCGTCAGTTGGGTCAGTTGCGAATGAACTACCAGCAGCACCGGAGCAACCAGTACCTACAGCGGGGGGACCAGCAGCTGATTTTGCTAGGGAATTTCTGACAACCCTTCAAGGTTTTGTACAACAGGCCACACCGCAGAATGCCCCAAACAATCCATGATCATTTCCATGTATGAATGAGGTGGTGGAACAGTTTCGCCGTTTTAACCCACCAAGATTATATGGAAAGGATGGCCCTGTAGTAGCAGAAGAATGGTGTCTAGAGTTGGAAAGGATATTTGACCATATGGAATGCACCGAATCGAAAATCACGTGGAAAATTTCGATTGGCGTAAAAGTCTTTGCTCATTGGTGGATTTCTCACGAAAGGACATTGACTGAAGAGCAAAAGGAAAATTTAACTTGGATGGAATTCAAGGGAATGATTCTGGATCGTTATTTTCCAGAGGCACTTAGGGATCAGAAAGAGACAGAGTTTTTGAACCTTAAGCAAGGGAACATGATGGTGATGGACTACGAGAGAGAGTTTAATCAGCTATCCAGATTTGCTCCGCATCTTGTTGACACTGACATGAAAAAGGCAAAAAGGTTCGAGTGAGGTTTGCGACCCAAAATTGGAGGGATTGTTTCAGGGCTCAGACTCACTACCTATCGGGAGATTGTTGAGAGAGCTCAAATTGGGTCTAGCAGGCTGAATTTAGAGCAGGCTCATAAGCCACGGAATCGACAGACAAAAAGAGGTGGAACCCACAACAGAAAGGCAAGTTTGTTCCACCACAGAAGAAGTTCAAACCAGTTGGAGCTCAAATTCTTCCGAACAAGCCTTTGTGCCCCACTTGCAATAAAAATCACTATGGAGAATGTCTTATGGGGAAAAGGTTACGTTTCAAATGTCACCAGTCGGGTCACATGGATGATAACTGCCCGAATCCTAGCAAGAATAACCCACAGGGAGCAAGGATGGGCGAACGGCAACACCAGGATAGAAAAGGTAAGGCGCGAGTATTTGCGATGGCTGGAGAAGAGGATGGAGAAGAAACAGAGGAAAATGAGACCATGATAGGTATGTTAACTATACTTAACATGCCAGCACTTGCGTTATTTGATACTGGTGCATCGCATTCTTTCATATCAGAGATTTTTAGGAGAAAACTTGATTTGAAATGTGGAGATAGTAGTGAAGAACTAGAAGTAAGCATTCCCTCAGGAAATATGATTAAGACTAAGAGCTTTGTGAAAGGAATAGAGTTTACTATTAGTGGTCAACTAATGGAGGCAGATTTATATGTTTTAGAAATGGGAGATTTTGATGTTATATTGGGAATAGATTGGTTAAGTAAGAACAAAGCTGCTATCAAGTGTTATGATCGGGAAATAGATTTTGAGAGATCCGATGGGATCAGATTCACTTTTCATGGAGCTAAGACGCGTAAAAGAATAAGGACTATATATGCGTTGAAAGCTATCAAAATGTTACGAAAGAAGGATTGCCAAGGGTTTCTCGTAAACTTTATGGAGGAGAAGTCTCCTAAAAAGGCACTGATTGAAGAACCAATAGTTAGAGATTTTCTAGACGTTTTTCCGAATGAATTGACGAGATTACCACCAGACCGCCAAATTGAATTTACTATTGATTTAATGTCGGGAGCGACGCCAGTGTCTAAAGCACCATACCGAATGGCGCCAAAAGAACTACAAGAATTGAAGGTTCAAATACAAGAATTGTTGGATAAGGGATTTATCCGACCCAGTGTTTTACCCTGGGGAACGCCAGTATTATTTGTGAAAAAGAAAGACAGATCTTTCCGGATGTGCATTGATTACGGGGAATTGAACCACTTGACGATCAAGAACAAGTATTCTTTGCCTAGGATCAAAGACTTGTTTGGCCAACTGAAGGGCGCTAGTGTATTTTCGAAAATTGACTTGAGGTCCGGATACCATCAACTAAAGATTAAAGAAGTTGATATTCCTAAGATTGCATTCAGAACGCGTTATGGACATTACGAGTTCACGATAATGCCATTTGGATTGACTAACGCACCAGCAGTTTTCATGGATTTGATGAATCGAGTATTTCATCAGTATTTAGATCAATTTGTGATAGTCTTCATTGATGATATCTTGGTTTACTCGTTAAGTGAACAAGAGCATGAGAAACACTTAAAAATTGTGTTAGAGACTCTACGACGAGAAGGATTGTATGCCAAATATAGTAAATGTGAGTTTTGGTTGGACAATGTGGTATTTTTGGGACATATTGTGTTAGCTAAAGGAATAGAAGTTGACCCTGCTAAAGTGGAAGCAGTGTTGGACTGGAAACCACCAAAGAATGTTGGAGAAATACGAAGCTTTTTAGGATTAGCGGGATATTACAGAAGGTTCATTAGAGATTTCTCTAAGATTGCAAGACCTTTGACGCATAACAAAGAAGAGTGAAAAATTCTAGTGGACAACAAAGTGTGAAGAGAATTTTCAGGAATTGAAGCAAAGGCTAGTATCGGCACCTATCCTGGCAATTCCTAACGGAACTGAAGGTTTCGTTATCTATATGGATGCGTCCAAGTCTGGACTAGGATGTGTACTTATGCAGCACGGTAAAGTGATTGCTTATTCGTCAAGGCAAAAACTGCATGAGTTAAACTATCCTACGCATGACCTAGAATTGGCTGCTGTGGTACACGTGCTAAAAATTTGGAGGCATTATCTTAATGGGAGAAAGTGTGAGATATACACAGACCACAAAAGCTTAAAGTACTTTTTCACTCAGAAAGAGCTGAATATGAGACAGCGAAGGTGGTTAGAGTTGGTGAAAGACTACGACTGTACTATTCATTACGATCCCGGTAAGGCTAATGTGGTAGCAGATGCCCTCAGCAGAAAGAGTGGAGGGTTTATGGCAGCCATGATTACTCAACAAGAAACATTGCTCAAAGAATTCATTAAGTTAAATCTGGAAGTGGTGCGACCCCCGAGTAACACCAATGCCATTATAGCAGCCCTGATCGTACAACCAGTTTTGCGAGACTGTATTAAGGGAGCTCAGAAGAGTGATAAATTTCTCGAGAAAATGAAAGAAAAAGCTCAAGCCGGAAAAATCAAAGGATTCATCATTTCACCAGATGGGACATTAACATATGAAGGGCGATTATGTGTGCCTAAGGACGGGGGCCTAAAAAGGGAAATTATGGAAGAAGCACACAATACACCCTACACTGTTCATCGCGGAGGAACTAAAATGTATAGAGATCTCAGAGAAACTTTTTGGTGGCGAAATATGAAGCGTTCAATTGGACAATTTGTAGAGAGATGCCTGATATGTCAACAAGTCAAAGCAGAACATCAACGACCATCAGGGTTATTGAACCCGTTAGAGATTCCAGAGTGGAAATGGGAGCACATTACGATGGATTTCGTAACTGGGTTACCAAAAACGACAAAGCGGGATAAGGCCATTTGGGTAATCGTGGATAGGCTCACAAAGTCTGCGCATTTTATTCCGATAAGAATGACCCTCAGTATGGAACAATTAGCTCAGTTATATGTTGATGAAATTGTCAGGTTGCATGGAGTGCCAGTTTCTATCGTCTCAGACTGTGATACTCGTTTCACTTCAAAGTTTTGGGGAAGCCTACAGACAACATTAGGAACAAAACTCAGTTTTAGCACAGCATACCACCCTCAAACTGATGGACAGTCCGAAAGAACAATTCAAACGCTAGAAGATATGCTCCGAGCAGTTGTGCTAGATCTTGGAGGAAGTTGGGATAAACACTTACCACTTGTGGAATTTGCCTACAACAACAGTTATCAAGCGTCAATCAAGATGGCACCTTACGGGGCACTTTATGGGCGAAAATGCAGATCGCCTATTCATTGGGAAGAAATAGGTGAAAGAAGAGTTTTAGTGCCAAAAATTTTGGAGAGAACAGTTGGCGTGGTAACCAAGATACGTGAAAGAATCAAAGTAGCCCAGGAAAGACAGAAGTCATATGCGGATAAGAGAAGAAAATATTTGAGGTTCGAGGTCGGAGATAAAGTATTCCTCAAAACAGCGCCAATGAAGGGGGTGATTCATTTTGGTAAAAGAGAGAAGTTAAGGCCGAGATATGTTGGACCTTTTGAGATATTAGAACGAATTGGAGACGTGGCATACCGGCTAGCTTTACCACTAGACTTAGCAATTGTTCACGATGTCTTTCATATTTCCATGCTTAGAATGAATATATCAGACCCCAATCATGTTATTAGCTATGAAGGACTTGAGGTTGGCAAGAATCTCACTTACGAAGAGAGACCCGTTGCTATCCTAGGAATGAAGATTCATACTTTAAGAAACCGAGTAGTGCCCTTAGTTTTGATCCAATGGACCAGGCATGGAAAAGAGGAGGCTACTTGGGAGCGAGAAGACGAGGTCTTAGCAAAATATCCGGATATCCTTACTAGTAAGTCGAATTTCGAGGACAAAATTTTTATAAGTGGGGGAGGTTGTGACGACCCGACCCTTTTACCAAAATTGCACAGACTTATTTTAAAATAATCATAAATTTCAATTTTAATTGCATAAAGAAATTTGTTTAAATTAAAGCATTTATTTTATCGAGCTTTATTTTAAAATTTCTGGGAAACGAGATTGATCGTGCCCATAAGTTAGAGGTAATACTTTATTGACTTGATAATTTTAGGACTTAATATCCGAGGGCTTAATTTTGGACTTAAGTACTTCGGGATTTGAGTACGATTTTTTGGAGAAACGCAAATTATTAGACGAATTTACACTATCGCGTTGAAGCTTAGAGTTTCCCTATTAATTATATATATATATAATTATGGTAGTTTAAGATATTAGTAAATTTTAGTTGTTTTATTTTTATTTTCTTAGTATACTAGTGTTCTTTTGGATTTATATTATAGAAATTAAGAAATTGATTTTTGTTGGTAATTAGAAAGTTACCCATTTACCCCCAAGAACCTTTGCCCTTAAAATATCCCCAACTACACCATCACTCTTCACTTTTACTAACACTTTGACTTGTAGGTTAAGATTAGAACTCCAAGGCAACTCCCATTTTTTCTCTTCAACTTTCAAGTTTTAATTTAATTTTTCCTTCAATAAAAAATATAAGATTTTTGTAGTAAAAGCATGCAATAGATTAGTATACGAGTTTATGTATGTTTTGTGTTAATAAATGAAACAAAAGTTTGGACATTTTAGCATGTAACTTTTGGTCATAGTTATTTTAATTTAGGAGATGATTTTTGTTTTATTTAATCTTGTTAAAATATTGTCTAGCATGTTTAGATGATGATATATGAATTTTGATGATTATTTTGGTGATGATTTTGATGTATGAAATATTTAAGTTAGTAAAAGTATTTATGGACATTTTAAGTACTTTAGCCTTTTGTGTTGGTGTAGTACTTTAGTTGATAGTGGAAATGGACTACATGACAAATTTGGAGAAGATTCATGGTTTTTTAACTTGTAGAAAAATAACAAGATGGAGGGGTGGGAAGAGGAGAAGTGGACGGTTGGCTTGGAAGATTTGAGTGTGTGTTTTGTGTGTTAGTATGAGAGATAATGAATAGTGACAAAATAGAAGCCATGCTTTTGGGTGGAGTAAGTTGTACTCTTTGTCAAAGAGGTATGGGAAAGTCTTAAATTGAAGAAGTGTTGTTGGGAGATATTTTTAGGAAAATGATTGTTGGTGATTAGATGATGGATGGTGATTATAGAGAAGTACTTAGTTGATTAAGGTTTAGAATTTTTAAACATAGTTAATAATTAATTGAATAAATATATATATATATATATATATATATTGATTTATTATAAGAGAGATAATAATTATGATTAAAACCATGGATGGATGAGTTGACTAAACTTTGACTATTCACTTAGGTTATGACAACTTAGTTAACTAAGTTTGATTAATTAATTATTTATTTAATAATTATTTGACTACTTATTAGTCTATAAATTATTTAATTATTTATTTAATTACTTATTAATTATTGATTTAATTATTTTCGAAATTATTTAATTAATTCGAATTATTTATTATTTAACTATTTTTTTGTAATTTAATTTATTTATTTAAATCAATTAATTTAAAAAAATATATTATTTTATTTATTTGATTCTAATATAAATATAGAGTCAAGTGGACTATTAAAGGACTTATTTTTACTTAAGTGGCTTATTATTACTTCATTAATTAAGGATAGTTAGATTAAGTATTAAATTTGCCTTTCCTAGAATAACATACTCTATGAACATTATAGACCTCACATAAGTAGTAGCTTGATCGATAACTTGTTGAATTTTAGCCTTGAACCTTTATGATTCACTTGTGTTAGGTGCGGCACGATCGAACTCTTCTCAATCGAAAATATTCAACACTTTTACGTCAAACAAAGGTGGGTAAACTTCTAATTTGTAAGCATGTTGTATTGTTATACTAATTTGGTTAAATTCCCTATCAATGCATGAAATTGAAAGTGACACTACGGTGTCGGCCGACGGGCCATATGAATGAAAAGTGTCTTCGGGCCAAATAGAAAGTGCCTTCGGGCCGAAAATGGAAAGTACCTTCGGGTCGAATTTTATTATGCAATATAGATGTATTTCTCTTGTTAGTGTAACTGCTTCCGTTTTCCCACTGGGTGTAAAAACTCACGCCTTCAAACTAATATTATTTTCAGATGATGGGGGCGAGCAGTAGGGGCTGTGCACGTGGAAGTCGCGCGTTCTTTACTTATTTTGTCATAAAATCCAAACATAAAATATATATTCCGAACTTGTATTAAGAAGTCAATCGTACTCTGATGACTCGTATTTGGACGTACCATGTTAAGCTTTTTTAATTTTCACATTTTGACATGTATATATATATATATATATATATATATATGGTGTGTTTTACAAAAAAAAAATTATTTCAAAATTTCTTAGATTAATATTATTCCATTTACATTTCCGCAAATACTTTAAGTGCATTTATGGTTTCATAGTGACAATCTGAACTCTAAATGGGTTTGGGGTGTTACAAATTCCAAATGTACACTTTGAAACTTGAACATCAAAATATGTTGATAAATATAAAAAAATAATTTATATTAACATGAAAAGTATGTTAATATATAAAAATAATTTTCTACATATAAAATACTTTTATGAGTATAATAAATTTTAATTTTATTTTTACATAAATATATATAATGCTATGTATGTATATATGTGATATATAGAATTTGGATACATGTTTTGAGATATTTTCTTCAATTAAAATAAGTATTTTTATGACAGAAAAATAAGTATTTTTTAAGTTGCAAATACTTAATAAAATAGCACCTGCATTGATTAAAAAAAAAAAAAGGTTGGTCAAGGGCGTCCTTAATTTCACTATTACTATTATTATTATTAGTTATTAGATACTAAAAAGGAGAAAAGATAAGGATAAGAATGAAGATGAGTTAAGCATCAATCAAATCTTCCATACTTTTTCTCATTAAGCCCTCTGTAAAGTCATTCCAATTCAAAACCCAAGTTCAAGGGTAATTTAACAAAATGTGGTGTTTGTGAGAATTTTTGGCAAAATTGTAGTGGATTTGAGGATGTTTATGGAATTAAGTATGGGCGCTATTAGCAATAGCGCCTGACAATCAGGCGCTATTGCTAATAGCGCCCAAGTCTTTTTTTTTATTTTTTTTTATTTTTTGATTTTTATTTATTTAATAATTAATTAATTAATTTATGAAATTTTAGCAAAAAAAGATTAAAATCATTCGATTAAATCTCCAGAACCGAACCATAAAAATAATCTATGTCTCGAACCGTATCGAAAGTTTGGGACGGTTCGGGACGGAGATTCGGTTATGATGGGACGATACGGTATGGTTAGGGGCGGAGATTAGTCATAAATAAAGCATAGAAATTCGAAAAAAAAAAAGAAATCAATATAAAAATCACCAAACGGATATACTTATAGTTTTTTTTAGTGTAGTCTCAAAATAAAAAAACTAGTTTATTACCTTAGGGGTTTAGTTTTTATTTTGAGACTACACTAAAAAAAACTATAAGTATATCCGTTTGGTGATTTTTATATTGATTTCTTTTTTTTTCAAATTTCTATGTTTTATTTATGACTAATCTCCGCCCCTAACCATACCGTATCGTCCCATCATAACCGAATCTCTGTCCCGAACCATCCCGAACTTTCGATACGGTTCGAGACGTAGATTTTTTTTATGGTTCGGTTCTGGAGATTTAATCGAATGATTTTAATCTTGTTTTGCTAAAATTTCATAAATTAATTAATTAATTATTAAATAAATAAAAATACAAAAAAATAAAAAAAATAAAAATAAAAAAAAACTAAACTTTGGGCGCTAGTTTGACTAGCGCCCAAAACAAAGAAAAAAAATAAAAAAAAGACTTGGGCGCTATTAGCAATAGCGCCTGACCCATACTTAATTCAATAAACATCCCCAAATCCACTACAATTTTGCCAAACATTCTCACAAACACTACATTTTGTTAAATTACCCCAAATTCAATTGTAAGTATCCAAGTGCAATCTGTCATGATCTATTTCAATTGGGATGCTGACCTAAGTATCAAGGTCAATATCCAAACAATTCAAATATATATATGTTTGGTTAAACTTATTTTCTTTACTAAACAAGGGCAACCAACAATACCATAACGTCTGGAAAATAAATTGTATTAAGAGACCATTATATATTGCTTTATCAAATGGTGAAACATGTTAATGAATTTCTCCAAATCAAAGCAACTCTTAACCAGTTCTTTTCTACCGTTCATCAAGTCACCAGAAATTTATCAGTCTGCACAGTATGATCCTATTCACAGCATCGCACCACTGGTATATGAGAATACCATCCACCACCAAACATACACTCTTCGCCTCTTATGGTCTTCCCTTCTTATGATCTTTCATGACAAGCGAAGAACCAATAAAGTAAACCATCTGCTCCCATAATATACGCGCGACCAATACGGAACGACTACGATCAATTGGAATCAATATTACATGGACGTCTCACGCTTCAAACCAATTTGTCCCATCCAAGCCAGAGAGCTCGCTCGTCCATTTTCAAAGACAAGAAACGCATTGGTCTCATCTTCCGGAAGACATGGCTTCTTCGATTCTTCTTATGACCACACTGAGACTGCCTCCATTTTCCAAAACTTTGACAGCGGCCCTATGGGCGTGTTTGTGCCATTTGAGCAGATTGTATGATTGCAGCACAGACCAACGGGCTTGATTTGACATCTACATATATATAACACTGAATGTCAATTTCCATATGGCAATGCATGATTACGGCAGTCCAACATCCTTATTTACCAGAAAATGAAACTAAGCTACCACAAATACTGAAAATTGGCAGGGAAACTCTCTTTAACTGAGATTGAATCAAACACCGTTAAGTTTTTAAAGAACACTGCGGTAAACTTAAAAGCATTTGCTCTTATGGATTTAATATCCTCAGCTTTAAATCCATCAATTCACGTGAAGCCTAAGAGAATGGACGTCATTGCCAATTCTCAATAGTTGAGGAAAGTAATTATGCAACTTCCATTGCTCAACGCAAACAAAGTAATTTACCCACACAAACAGAAAGATAGTTCATATCAAAGGAAGACCTGTGCTACGGAGAGTGGGGGTTCCAAAAGCACACTGATGCTTCTGAATAGGTTTTCATCGTTCTCTCCACCCTCAGCCTCTCCATATACAAGAGCTTCAGCGGCAATCCCAGCGAAAAGCACCATGCAGTACCTGAACATGTTCAACAATGGAACATATGATTATAGGCCTGACCAAATGGAACCGGAACCGTGGTCAACGGTTCTTGGAACCGTTGACCGGTTCCCGGTTCGGAACCGTGAAGGAACCGGTCTTTATCGGTTCCGGTTCCGGTTCCGGTTCCTCCTTTGGAAGAACCGTGGAACCGCCGGTTCCACGGTTCCGGTTCCACTGTTCCAACAAATATAATGAATTTATAATGAATATAGTTTAAAATTTAAGGGAGAAATGAGTCAACAAGAAATACAACCTACACCTACTACAAGATATAAACAGTAAAAAATATAAACGAACTATGTGGGCTTTGATTCCACTATATCCTAAGAGGATACCTGGGCAGCTTAATATTAATTATTAATATTAAGTTCAAATCCACTTTTTTTCCTTTGTTTTATTTAATTTAAAGTCTTCAAATAATCTAAGATAATATTCTAATTTTGGTATTGAATTATATTGTGTTATATTCAAACAAAAAAATATTAATTTAATTTTTGAAAAAAAAAATAAAAACAGAAAAGAAGACGGTTCCACGGTTCCAGAACCGAAATGGAACCGGCGGTTCTGGAACCTTCTTGGAACCGTTTGTTCAAGGTTTCGGTTCCGGTTCCATATTATTTGGAACCGGAACCGGCGGTTCTGGAACCGAAACCGACGGTTCCGGAACCGTGGACAGGCCTATATGATTATAACAGACTTGAATTTTGACACGACTTCATATCTGAAATAAAAAGGATACTGTTACACATTAATAATGTAACTTCATATCTGCAAAGACCTAAACGTTAATTCCCAAATATTAACTGTGATTTTGCAGCAAGGTTATGAAAATCCACGAGATGCGAAACAAAAGCTAAGAGAAAATACATATATAAAAAAAATTAAGGTGCCTTTCCCTTCCAGTCGAAGAGAAACTAGTATATCATTATGAGAATATCTAATGATTCAAGGTTGGGGCAAGGATCTACAGGGAGCAAGTTTAACTAATCAGGACATCACAAACCTGTCAAAGGCGGTACCACTAACACGGCCCTCTGCAAGCTCATTTTGAAGTTTCTCATCCCAAAACTGTGTTCCTGCCTGCCTGCCAAACTTAAACTTAACAGCTAGTATGACAAAAACAAAGACATACGTTCACAAAGAGGCTGCTCTAGAAACAAACTTTTGGTGGTTAGTTAAAATCACACACAGAATCCCAAATAAACCATTCTTTTTGCACAAAGAAAATGATAGCAAGGATACAGATAACATAAGCTGTGAATAGCAACTGGAAAATACCATATCTTCATGGAAGGGAAGAAAACAAAGTTAGAAGCATAAGCGTCCTCTTCTTTATGTCTTAACAAGCTTCAGAATGAAGGATGAAAGAAGAAATACCACCCTTAATGAAATTGACAGATGATAGATGGGTGAGATATTCTTCTAGTTCAGAACAAACCGTCAAAGAACACCCCTCCTCCACCCACACCCCACCGCCAAAAAAAAGAAAAAATAAAATAAAATAAGAAAAAACAAGAAGAAGAAAAAGAACACTTGCCTCAATTCCTTCAAAAACAACAACACAAACTTTGGCCCGATATCTTGTCAGTAAAAAACTAGAAAAAGAGACCACCTACACAGTGAACATGATAACCTATTCTCTGGACTGCTTTCAAATAAGCACAGCATGGCCATTTTGAAAATATAGCAAGAATTAAGTTCAGTTAGCCTCATGGATATTAGGGCATACAGAGTTTAATAATTTGTTTGTTTCAGATCTGACCTGAGATTGGAAGTTAGCACTATGATGTCCTAACCCAGCCGTTGTATAAATCTTCGGTGGATATCTTATCCACTTTTTGTAACTCTTATTTTACATTAATAAAAATTTGTTTCTCATAAAAAAAAAAATAGCAAGAATAGCCAAATGATCTTGGAGGATTAAGTCCATCATGACACATAAGGATGTCAAAGACAATATGCCAGAGAGGAAATACCTGCCCCTGAATTCCCATCTGCATTGCAATAATTGGGTCTAAAATTACACCACGAATTGGACAACCCATCAGGTATGCTGCAAATCCACAGAAATAATGAATTACTGGAACTGTCAATGTAACCCCACACATTTTTGTAATATTTCATCCTTTGGGCTGAGTAGAGTGTAGACTGCTGACAAAAACTTCTAGGCATGCACAAACCAACACAAATGTAACATATGCATCATGGACAGACGACGAATAAACAAATTCCCCACTAAAGTGGCTCTTAATCCTCACAAGACATGTTGATATAATATCATTTTCACTTATTTTGCTTCATAATATAGCAATAGCATCATAAAGATATAAATAGCATGGCTTACCTACAAGAAGATGACCAGCTTCGTGAACTAAAATACGACGCTTATATGGAGGCCAATAACTAGAGATCTGAGCTAAGCATGAGCCACCAAGAAAAATAGCATCTAGCATCGATAATCCCAAAATTGCTGCAAGGTTTGGTCTGATATCTATTCCTTGATTTAGCAGAACAGACACCCCAGCAAGTAGAGCAATCAAAAAAACGCTAGAGCTTCCAGAAACTCCCCACTTTTTTGGAGAAAGTTTTGAGACTGGAATATCAACATAAATGTGAGGGAATATTATCAAACAAAATATTATGAACAATTGTTGCATGGAACCAATATAGAATATTAATTGCTTCACTGAAACATAGTAAGTGGAACACTTGGTCATTCTTTAGATGGAAATATATATATCCATAGAATTTCTGTTTGTGAAAAGGGAATAATTATTCACAGATAAACTTATACCTTCTAAACCAGTTGAAGACTTCAACACAGTTGGTGTAACTTCTCTTGGTCCCTCTAATACTGCACAAAACAATTACTCAAGCATGTAGAATATAAAACTGTACAGCAAAGTTCTATCAATTTCAGAATTACTGGGCAATTAAGTGGGAATCCGCTTAAAATTACATGGTTGGACAACACAAGCAAACATCATTGCAAGATGACCCTATGCATTTGCCACAAAAAATTAACAATCAAGCTATATGAATTATTTAACAATCAAAATTAAATCCAACCACCCCTAATACTATGTATGTATACAGTGGCTTCATAATTCTCTAGAGATTGTGTGCTCTAATTAAATTTTTTCACCTCTAAACCACAGTTAACCGCACAACAGGTTTTTACCATACAAAGTACAATAAAAATCTGAATTTGGAACTAAATTCGACTACTTTCAAATGTATGACACCAAAATTTCAAATCTTCAAATGTTATGGGACTAAAAGAGAAATTGTTTTTCAAAAATGGGCCGATAATTTACCAATATTACGATATTTTCCGAAATTGGGCAAGAACCCTCGATCTTTGAGAAAAGCATAGGCGTTTGCAACAAGCTTCATATCATCAGCGTTCAAGCATGTGTCCAGCACCTCCCAATCCCTCTGCAATCCCAGTAAACCCAACCCATCATTTACTGGACGAGTTGACTCAATATAAGAACTCTCGAGCTCCATCGGAACGTCTTTGAGGAAGCGAAGGGCTCGAGCGAGGTCCTTCTTCTTGACTGCTTCTTCATATTCTTGCCACTCCCTAACCGCTCTGGTTCTGTTGTAGTCTCCACAGATTTTTTTGCGTGAAAATCGTGGGGCCAATAGGGGTGGAAATGATCGAAAGATGTACGAAGGGAGTAAAAGAATAGGAGTAGAAGCTGAGTGCTGCAGAGGAGGAAACGACGTTGATCTCGCCATTGGAGCTTTGATATTTTGCTAAATCGTTTTCTTCAACCAGGAACTTCACATGATTTGGGCCTTGTCCGAGTCCAAGGGTGTGTTTTGGGTAAATGGGCTCAATTTTGGATCTGAACTTTTGTAGCGTTTGAGCCCATCGTTGGCTGAAATATGAGCCACTCCATTTGTGCCTAGGGGTTGCAATCGAATAACGAGTTGATCCGAGTTTTTGAGGGTTTGAGTTTGGCTCATTTATTATCCAGTCTAACTAAAGCTTTGAATTTATCAAATATTATTGATGGCTTGCGAATTTCTTCAAGCTTAATCGAGCCTAAATGAGTTTAGTAAATACCAATTATAAATTAAATTATTCTTCAATTTATTACAAAAATAAAATTATATATTTCTAAAATGGATAATATATTTATTAAAACCTATAATTTAATTCAAACAAATGAGTTTATATAACTATTTTTATATTTATCATAAAGTGAACACATAAAAATTAAAAGAGATAATTACATTTTGCCCCCCAAACTATAGGCGTTTTTGGAGTTTACTACCTAAACTTTTTCAAGTTGCATTTTACCCCCTTAACTCCAAGATTTTTTGCACAATGCCATATATTGGCCACTGCCGGCGGAATATTCCCAGAATATTCCATCGCATGAGGGCAAAATCATCATTGTCCCAAAGTTGTTACATTTTGCCACCTGAACTATGTTTGACTTGTACTTTACCCCCCTAAACTTTACATTATTTCATGAGGAAAATATTTTTTGCCCTCCGAACTATTCGGGTTTTTTGACATTGCCACCTAAACCTTTTTTTGAGACACTTTACCTCATGAAGTTCAAGGGTTTTGCACATAGCCTCCAAGGTCTCGTCGGCGGCGGAATGTTCCACCGAAATCTTGTCACGTGCCATGCATGTGGGGGCAAAATTATCATTTGGTCAAATTATAATAACTTTATCATACTTTGCCATCTAAACTTTGCGGGAATGTTATTTTGCTATCTGAACTTTGAGCGATTTACACTTTGCCACCTCAGTTTAAACAAAAAATTAAAAATTTATATGTATATACATTTATTTTACATATTTTAAAATTTCTTGAAAAAAAATAAATAAATTGAACTAGTATTCACTTCAATAAAATATATTATCAACAAGATTATTTTATATTCTTTTATTTTTTCACTTTTTTGTAGAATTGTAGAATTAAAGTTTACTTCCTTTGATTTACTTTATTAGTGAATAAAAAGAATGAAACTAATGTTAATCTAATTTATCAAATTACAAATAAAAAGTATACATAATTATTTATCCATTTTGAGGTAAATAAAATAATATACGTAGGCAAATAAATATTCTAATATATTTTCATAAAGAAAATATAGTACGTAGTAATAAGTTTGAACCATTATGTTAAAAATCCTATACTATATTTTAAAAGTAGAAATAATGCATTTCATTAAAGTTGCAATACTTTTACATTCTGAAATTTACTTGAATTGTAGAAATAATTTTTAAATTGTATTATATTATTATAAAATTGACATTGATGTATATTTATAATTTTTTTCACTTCAAAATTCATAAAATTAGTTCTTTTCCAAATTTTGATGTAAAACATTAAGTTAAATAAGCTAAAAAGGCCGAGAATGTAAAATAATTGTATTGATAATATATTTTATTGAAGTGAATACTAGTTAAATTTACTTTTAAAAAAAAGTTAAAAAATATATAAAATAAATGTATACGAATAAATTTTTGATTTTTTTTTTAAAACTGGGGAGGTAAAACGTAAATTTCTCAAAGTTCATATGGCAAAGTAACAATCACATAAAGTTTAGATGACAAAGGTGCAATAATATTACTATAATTTGAGTCAAATGACAATTTTACCCCTACGTGTGATAAGATTCCGGTGGAATATTCCGCCGCCGCCGAGACCCAGGAGGCTATAAAATGTCCCAAAAAAAAGTTTACGTGGCAAAGTCGAAAAAACTGAATAGTTCGGAAGGCAAAAAATATTGGGGTAACTTTACTTTGCCCCTCCCAACTATATGTATTTTTCTACTTAGCCCACTTAACTTTAAATTGTTCTACTTTACCCCCTGAACTTTGTAAATTGTTACACTTTGGCTAAATTTACCAAAATACCCCTCGGTATGTGATAGTTTGTTTCCAGTTTACCCCCTGAACTTCAAAATCGTTGCGTCTTACCTCTTAATTTATAAAATCTTTATATCTTTTATATTTACTCCTACTGGGTTTTGCGATCCTTAAAATTGGTATCAAAGTCCAGGTTTATTAAGAACTTTTAGTTATATTTATTATATTTATGTAATTAACAATTGGTGAGGAGAATTTCTCCGAGAATATGGATCTGGACAATTGTCCAAGATGTACACCTTACAGGACCTATCGTCAAATTTTGACGATGTATGCCTAAAGAACACCAGATAAAGATATCATATTGGTAAAACCAATATGACGAAAAAGAACGCGAGGATCCGAAGCGAAAACCCTAAGGCAATGCGAAATACGAGTGGCATATCATATGAGTTTCTGGACAGTAAACCAGACCTTATATGTAGATCTGATGAATCGCCAAGAAGCAGTTCATGAGAATGCCCATCAAAATCATGATTCCTGATGGAGTACCAACATGGAACGAGATACTTCCGGACACATCTAAGATCTCAAAAGATATTAGGGAAGTCCAGAAGACGGTGTAGGATTATGGTAATAGCCATATTCATTTACCTACACAAGTTCATCAGATCCAAAACCAGATGGAGACGATGGTGAAATATCAGAAGGAAACTCTTGAAATCCGTCATGATATTTAGAAACGAGTCAAGAATCTGGAGGACAGACCGAGTTCTTCCAGAGGAAAGAAGCGTATCGATTTCGGGACAGTCCCCTATTTACACCAAAAGGGGAAACCAACCGAAGTGGTACGAAAAATGACAGATGATGAAAAGCTTATTGCTATCATCAAAGGAAAATCCGTCACAAAGTAAAAGTGATGGATATGGAGAAGATAAATCTTAAAGATCTACACGACCTGGCAGAATCCTTCGCAGGATTAGGAATTGTAGATTTAAAGATGAACACAGGAGATGGATCGACTTTGGTTACCTATGACCAACTAGGTCGACCAATTCCACCACCACCGCCACCAGTAAATCCCAACGTCGTGGAAAGTGCGGGTTCAAATCATGGAACCCAGGACGAGAGAATGCATCACGCTGGAGATTTCACCACAGGGAATGAAACACTCACAGGAACAGGAGCTCGACCACCTCTTGCGGGAACTCGACAACCTTCTAGAAGGCCAAATGTTTATCAAACGCCTTATGGAAGATCACATCTCGACCCAATATATCCATATGGGTTGATGTTAAATCTGGATGTCCCAGATTTTAAAAATCGAGAAGTTCTCATTGATGAATGGGCATCAGCTATGAGGATTGCAGCAGGTAACCTTGATCTTACGAAAGATTCCTTCATTTTACTCTTTGAAATGAGTCTTGAAGGATCCGTAAGGATTGCATGGGATATGACCGAAGCAAGTATGAAAAGCGCGGTTACGGCAGGAGAATCACTAAAAGGAATTGTCGATGATATGGCAAAATTATTCAAAATCCATTTTATCGACACAGGTTACTTTGAGGGATTAGAAGAAGAAAAAAGAAAAAGATATAAACAAACCCTCTACAACCTCGAGTTACATGATATTTGTCATATTGACGAATATATCAAGTTGTTCACCGAGTATCGGTGGAAGTCAAAGATTGGAGACAAAGAAGCTTCACAGCTATTCTTTGCAAAAATTCCAAGTCCCTAGAGAGAAATGCTTATCAGGGAATATAAGGATACAGCGGATTTAGATACCGTGGCTAGAAGAATGTCTTTCTTGAAGGCCAGATTGCTACGAGGAGATTACGAGGAATTAACAAATCGGTTCCTCTATGTTGTATCGATGATGATATCCCAACAACATTGTGGGAGGTCAACCCAGGCGGCATAAGAAGAAGAAGGAGAGAAGCCATCCATACTGGCGGAAAGCGACAAAAAAAGGAGGTCTTCATGGAGACTTAGAAGATTCTCGTCAAAACAAAAAGACCGAAGTTACAAATCAGGGCAAAGACCTGCACCAAGCAGAAGTATAGCCTCATCATCCGGTTCTAATCAAGCAAGTATCAGCAGAACCCTAGGTAGAAGAACTTTCAGGCGAGCTCATACCAGAGCTAATGAAAGTTTCAAATATTGTAATTCTTTTGGACATGCGGAGAGCAAGAGGACATATCTCAACTGATTGTCCAGACAACCAAAAATGAGGAGTAAGACAGTTCGAAGCGACACCAGAAATAGAGGAAGCTGTCTACTATCAAGACCTAATACAGGTGTATTAATTTGAGGATATCCCTTCAGATGAAAGCATCTATGAAGAAGAGATCTATTCTGACGATGGAAGTGACTCCAGCTCAGAATCAGAGTGAAGAAGAAATTATTCAGCAGACCGTCAAGGAGGATATGTCGGGATTCCTCTCTCACACTACAGTTTCTCATAAAACTCTTATGAGAATTATGAAAGAAGATCCAAAGCTTCAAATTTATGATGATTTTACAATTGGAGCAATGGAACAGGCATTGGATAAAATTGGTTTTCGTAATAGAAAACACCAAATTATCCATAGGGTAACAACCGGAGAATTTGCCATTCCGATGGAGTTTACCGGGAACCTGATCTAGATGCAGTTGGTCCCTATTAGAGAAATCCAGGAGATCAAAAGCAGAGTTAAAGGAGAAGTTGCAAATACACTCTCATGGATTCATATCGGAGCCATAAGAGTCATTATTAAGGCAACATTCAAAGAAGGAATAGATTCGCCACTCAATCTGGCTATCTTTGACAAGCGAATCTCAAACCTCAAGGATTCATGCCTTGGAGTGGTTACAGGAAATTTGTATGCTGGGAAATTGGCATTTAATGTCTATCCTAGAATTGCATACAATCCGGGAGATAGAGATTTCAGTAGAGTCCTAACCCTTCATCAAGATTTCAAAAGAGAGGATTTGATGAAAGAAGGGAACAGACCCTATTCGATCACATACAAGATATCCTATGCTCTCTCGAATACACATCATTCAGAAGTATTCTTGAGAAAGGAATTTATTGAAGTCCCAAGAATCTTCGAGGACTTTGCCAGGGTGGTTCTACCAGAAATTATTGAGTCTCCAACTATCAAGGAGATCGATATGAAAATACAAGATCAACCTGTCTTCAACAAAAGTCGAAGTCTCAGAGTTGAGCCAAGAAGGATGTCTTTCCAACGGACGAGAATGATTAGTAGCGGGCCGTTGGAAGAAAGGAGACAAAGTAAATGCGATTGATGTATCCCGGATATTTTCAAAACAGCAGGAGAGCTGAAATATCCGGAAGGATGGCGAGAAGTTGAAGTAATATTCGACATCACTCAAAAGAATAATATTTTTCCTTGTGATGTTCTATATTATCTCCAACAACCAATAGTTGGAAGATATCAAGGGAGCCTGAAGATAGGTGAAATTGAGCTAACCATCTCAGGAGTAGCAGGGAAAATCTCAGAGCAATTAATACTGGGAATTGAATTTCTTGAGGATCATAAACCTTGGGAAAGATTACAAGAAGGAATGGAATTCACGATGGGCGATAAAAGATACTAATCAGATGACCACTAGTCCATTCTCCATATACATTTCTATCGGAATGTTATATGCTGAATATAAGGCCGAATATTTCGTTGCCTATATTGATTCAAGTGTTGGAATATGTACTGCAAAGCCGGATGTTTTTTCTAAAGAAATTGGAGAAGATTTACCAGCTATTGCAGGAAGAGATTTCTCTAAAAGAATTCTTATTCTTAACAGAGAGAATTAAACAAGCGAGAAATCATGATCGGAGGCGCGGACCCGTGGTACAAAGTGAAGACGCCACCAATCTATTTCCATGATACATGACTAGATGTTTTGTTGGGAAACAATTTCCTACAAACATTTAAGCAATTTACACATGAAAATAAGACAAGAAGACTTATTTTCACAACATTATGTGATCATAAGATTATTGTCCAAAGACTGCGGGAAGCATTTTACAGAAAAATGCCTATTCATTTTCGCATCAAGCGTGGTGATGATGCCAAACTTCGAAATCCAAAAATGGCGGATAAAAGAAGATTTGGTGATGCATTATTATCCTTTCGACAATATGGTTCGAAGCAAAAAGATATAAAATGATGGGATAATGACTTGTATTCATTCAGAATACAAGGAGAAGAACGAGTACCTCTAGAGGCTATTGCAGAATTGATGATGAGCCTAATGGAGAATCCACAGAGTGATATTACAATAGAAGAACAAATATCACTCGAGGATAACAAGAAGAAGATCCAAAGGAATTACAATGAAAATTGGCATGGTGGGATAAGAACGAGCTCAAAGCATCCTTAAAGGTAAAACCAGGAAAGGAGTACGAGTTCGTGAGATTCAAACCAATCCTTATGAATCAGGAGGATCGTGAGGATATGCAGAAGATACTTAAGGAACTTCTTGACCTTAAGTTGATTTCACCAGGAGTTTCTCCATATAGCAGTCTAGGATTCTTAGTCAGAAACCATGGAAAAATTAAAAGAGGAAAGCCAAGACTTGTTATTAATTACAAAGGGATTAGTAATATTTTGGAGTTTGACGGATACTTAATCCCAAGCAGAGAACATCTGGTTAACTGTATCAAAGGTGCCAAGATATTCTCAAAGTTCGATTGCAAGTCTGGTTTTTACCATATTAAGATGGAGGAAGAGAGTAAGAAGTTCACAGCTTTCTCTACACCACAAGGACATTATATTTGGAACGTGATTCCGATGGGATTGGCTAATGCACCCCATATATATCAAAGGAAGATGGATAATCTTTTCAAAGATTATTTCAGTTTCATGTTCGTGTATATCGATGATATTCTGATCGCGTCAAAAAACATGAAGGAGCATCTCAAACATTTGGAAATATTTTCAGATGTTTGTCACAAGGAAGGATTAGTGCTTTCAGAGAAGAAGGCAGTGATTGCTACAAGACAGATTGAATTCCTTGGAATTGAAATCGATGAATCTGGAATCGTCCTACAAAGCCATATTGTGGAAAAGATACAAGGATTTCCAGATACGTTGAAAGACAAGAAACAACTTCAAAGTTTTCTTGGAGTTGTGAATTTTGGCTTTGGAATGTTCATAAACAATCGGCCCATTACAGGAAGGTGTTCAGCCCATTACTCAAGAAAGATGCTATATTCAGATGGGAAGATGAACATCGAGAAGGGATAAAACAACTAAAGGAAGTTTGCAAAACGCTTCCAAAACTTGCTATTCCACAAGACGAGGATGAACTGGTTCTATACACAGATGCCAGTGATGATTGTTGGGCAGCAGTTCTTACAAAGGCTACACCAAACGAAGAAGTGCCATGCAGATACTTCAGCGGTTTATTCACACCAAGTGAAGCAAATTGATGGCATATCAACGAGAAAGAATTCTTTGCAGTCAGAAAGGCTTTCAGAAAATGGCCTCTATTTTTACTGGCTAAAAAGTTTACTTTAAAAATTGATAATTCAAGTGTCGAAGGCTTTTAAAAAACAAAATTGAATCAAAACCGAGAAAAGGCTAGATTACTTAGATGGCAAGCTGAATGTCAATATTATGATTATGATATTGTCATTATAAAATCTCATGAAAATGTTCTTGCAGATTTTTTGACACGAGATGGAAGGACGCGTTGCTGACGAGGTCCTTAAACGAGTAATATATCTCAGGGAAAACCTGGAGAGTCTAGAACGAGATTTTGGGACATTATGTCTCAATGCGTGTTGAAACGACTTCTTTGGGCGACTCATAACTGCCGTTTCTAGTCAAATACAAGCATGCCAGTTCACTCAAGGACAATTGTTCTTAGCGCTGCAAGGGCCTCTCCTCCAGGCTACATCTCCCACGATGCAAAAAGGGGCGAATAGAGAACGGGGCTCTAACCCGGAGGTTATGGATTCAAGTACCATAATCACAAGTGTTGCAGATAATGCATCCCCGGAGGGTGTACAAACTGTAACGAATGTTGAAGCTCCGGTATCACAACCCGAGTCTTCAAGTCAACCCAAAGACCTGGGGGTAAAAGAGGGAGAGTTGAATCTTAGGCCACAGACAAGCAAATCTAAGGTTCAAACTGACAAGATTAACATTTCTCCTATGAAAGTATATCAGCAACAATGGGAGAAATTAGTTACAAGAAGAGGTATTAACCCAGAAAAAACAATGGTTGATATCTCAGGCAAGTATCCCAGAGTATGGATGAAACCAGGAAGTCATCCAAATGAAGTACAGGAATGGTATACTTTTGGAGCTCTTGCTTCAATCTATCTTTATGTCGCCCAGATTCCCGAAATTTTGAAATTACCAAAATGGATTGGGGAAACAGTTTACTAAATTTGGGCCAACAATCCACACTTGGCCGCGGAGAGATATTTTGAATCAGTATTTCATCAACGCAGCTCCCGAACCAAATGAAGAAAGGCTTTAATGAAGCTTTTCATTTCATCAAGCTAAGAAGATCGGATGGAAATGCTTTAAAATATATCAAGCGCACTTCACCTAAGAAGTACCGATCTTTAGTAGGAGCAATTTAAGACGAAGCTTCTACAAGACGACGAGCATGGGGTCTTTGGGTTTGTCTAACCGAAATGGACAAAGTCAAATATCCATTCAAGTTTTTACAGAATTCATCAAATGGATCTTTCATTTTGAATTCAATGACTGGATCAACAACAGGATTCGCAGAGGAACTTTTCGAGACAAAGAGAAGAATTCTCTGGGAGAACAAGATTCTGGCTAGCAAAGAAACCTACCGAAAATTCTGTAACATGGCGCATGTTGGCCATTGGATCGATCGGATCTGTCAAGCATGCCCTGAACAGAAGGAACCCGAGTTTGGAAAAGGATTCCGACCCAAACCCGACCGACAAGATTATGCAGTTGGAAAGGACAAGGGCCCAGCTCACAAGACGCGTTATCCTCGGGGATCACGTAAACCAAATTTTTAAAAGATTCCCCGACAAACATCACATGGACTGAGTCACGCGGAAGAAAAAGAAAAACAGATGGCGAGGCAATAATGCAGGATATGACGTAAGCAGTGACGTCATAGATATCAGCAAGATTTGAAGTCCGCCTTTGAAGTCCGGACTTAACTATATAAAATGTAGGATTTGAAGGAAGCTAGGGACATCGAACATTTTCCTTAGTTTTCTTATAATAAAGTCTGAGAGAAAAATTTGTAATATTTTGAGTGTTTTAGTATTCAAAATTTTATGTGTTTTCGAGTGCAAGCCTCATCTATGAGAGGCTAAACCAGTATTCTCCTCCCAAAAGGAGATTACTAATGTAATAAATATTTTTATAAGTTTTTAATAAATAGGGGCTTTCTGCTTCAACATGTGTTTATAATGTACTATTAATTCATCCGTTTAAGAATTACTTATACGCCTGGAGTAGGAAACGAACCAAGGTCATCTTTGAAACGATTCTTTGAAGGAGTCGGATAACTTGCAGATCATCTTCCATGAGGGTGAGGTTGAACAGTGAGGAGTTGTTTGTCAAATGATCTGGGGGCAATAATTTTTCGATTGGTGGTGTTGCGAGCCATTTCACTCGGTGATGTTTCGGCCAAAGAAAGGTATGAATTTTAGGGGATAAGTTCATTTTACGGAAGCATGTTGGGCCTGATATGGTCGTAATAGACTATATCCGATTTTAGAATCAAAAACCCAGTTGGGTTCTCATACCTTGATAAAACCGGGAACCAAAAATTTTTAGGAGTTAAATTCATGTTGATTAAATTATATGATAGTTTTATAAATTTTGAGTGTTTAGACGCAACGAATTGGTGCTTAAATGGATTTTTCAAACTCTTAATAAATTTGCAAAAACTAGGGGTAGAATTGTCCACATAGGGTAAAGGGTGAAAATTCACGTAGTATAGGGGGCATAGTGAAACAAAATAAAGTTTGGTAGGTAAAGTCGAAAATGAGGCATAGTTCGGAGGGTAAAAAGTATTTAGCTCAAAAATATTTTCCTCTTATTTCATTTGCCACATAAAACTTAAAAAAATTATACATTTACATGTTTTTTTTCTTTTTTTTCCTTCTAATTCTTTATCCACAAAAAATAAATAATTACTTTGGTTAAATATATTATCAACAAAATTACACTATTTCTTCATTTTAAACTTTCTTGTAAAATCACAGTATATTTTCCTTTTACTGAGTTAATTTTCGCATTATAATTAAAAATATAAAATATTCTTTTCATTTTCTAGGTGAATAGAATTATAAATATTCACCAAAGTCAATTTGAACATAATACGATGCATTTAACTTTCTTTTGTAAGTGAAATTATTAAAAGATAAAAGTATTAAAAATTTAATGAATTTGATCATTTTTACCTTTAAGTATTGTATAAGATTGGTAATAAAGTAAATTTATTCATCATCATCATCAACTGCACCTTATCCCACTATGTGGGGTCGGTGGTGTGAAATTTATAGTGCCAATTAATAGTCTAAAATTAGTTAACCCTACAAATTCACACAAAAAACAAAGTGACAAAGTTTTACGCCGGATGTCCTTCCTGACGTAACCTTCATACGAAGGAGAAATGAGATGAAATTCCAAAAACCATCATCATCATAGGTTTTTCCACTTGCATGGAAAATACGATGAGACGACGATGAGTTGAGATAGTTGTTCTAGTCATGTCCCATTACATGATTGATATTGTAAAATCAACATGTACATCATGGAACATGACCATAATAAAGTAAATTTATTATCATATTATTTTATAATGTATTATATTTAAATTTCTTGAAGAATATTCCTTTCATCAATTTAACTTTTTAATTTTATAATTAAAAATTATGAAAATTAATTTACTTTATCATAAATCTTATGCACTACTTAAATGTAAAAATAATCAAATTCATTAAATTTGTAATACTTCTATATATCTTCTAGTAAATTTACTTACAAAAGAAAGTTAAATGCATCGTATTATATTCAAATTGACTTTGGTGAAAATTTATAATTTTATTCACCTAGAAATTGAAAAGGATAGTTTATATTTTTAATTATAATGTAAAAATTAATACAGTAAAAGGAAAATAAACTAAGGTTTTACACGAAAGTTTAAAATAAAGAATTTATAGTATAATTTTATTGATAATATATTTAACCAAAGTAATTATTTATTTTTTGTGGATAAAAAATTGGGAAAAAAAGATATAAAATAAATGCATAAATATATGATTTTTTTTTTAAAAAATTATATAGCAAAGCGAAATAACGCAAAGTTTAGGGGGTTAAACTGCAAGTCAAACAAAGTTGAGGTTGTAAAATGTATCAACTTTTTTAAAAATTTGTGACAATGATGATTTTGCCCTCACGTGCAAGGCACGTGCCGGAATATTCTGGGATTATTCCGCCGCCGGTGGCCAAGATATGGCATTGTGCAATAATCACGGAGTTCAGGGGGTAAAGTACGACTCGGAAAAGTTTAGGTGGTAAACTCCAAAAACGCCTATAGTTTGGGGGGCAAAATGTAATTACCTCAAATTAAAATCAAAGCCAAACTATTAGTTTAATTTTTACGAGCTTCTTAACGAGCTTGCATATGAGCTAATGAGCCGGATATCTTCAAGTTTGAGTTTGGTTTATTTATTTTAACAAGCCTCATTAAACAAAGTCAAACGAGCTTTTATCGACTCGAGCTCCAAATAGCTCATGAGTTGTTTGGTTCATTTGCAGTTCAATTTGAAGCCTTCTATGATGTTGATCGTCGAGTTTGCGGGGAACCTTTTCCCACCACAAGACATTTAGGATATGTTTGGCATCTTGGATAGTATTGGATAATATAATAGTATTAAGTGTGATAGCAATGTTCATTGATCATATAGTTGTGTATTATTTTGTGTTTGTGATTTAGTATTATTTAGTGAGCTAGTTAAAATTCTTTTAGTGCAAATTAAATCCATTTATGGGATGAATGATGTTTGAACTCTTGACCTCACATCTAGCAAGATTCGTCGATGAACGGTAGGATATTAGGTCGACAAAAGTTTATTGAGTTGTTTGTCTGGTATTGTTGAAAAGAGGGATTATTTTTTTAAATGACCAAATTAGCCCTAAAGAATTTGTAATTATTAACAAACAAAAACCAACTTTTTGATGGTGTAAGCTGGTATATAACATTTAAATTCAAAATCATTTCTTCTCCATTCTTCTGAGTTCTGAGACATTAACGTAGGTTGTTCGAAGTTTTACATCGTCGATTGCATTTTGTTGCCGGAAAATATATTACCTACAGACTACAACAATCAAGGCCCCAATACGGTGGATGTGAGTATTGAAGTAACTTATATTTTAGGGCTTCATGAATAGTACATATTCTGAGATAAATTATTAAATGAAAAGGCATCATGAAATCATTTAGTAAACCAACAATATTGAAGTGAATGGTCTCTAATCTAGTGTTTATATGGAAATATTACTAGGTTTTGTGGATATTAGAGTATCCATAATAGTAGTTGTAAGTTCATGTTTTTTAGGTTACACAGTACATATAAATTTGAACTAAACTATCTCCTACAATCACAATGGTAAGTTCAAGCCCCCATTGTCAAATATATTGAACATAAATTGATGTTGAATCAGGTTCAATATATTGAAAACATAACTTGAACTTGCAATTATCGAATCTTCCCTCAATGAGAACAATCAAATTCAATTTCAAAGTTTTGAATTTGAACCACCCATCGTTGATACTCTTAGTCCATAATTAGAAATTCTAAAAGTTCAGGAGTTAATTGTTTTTTAATGAAATTCCCTTTTTTATTTACAAAAAGTAAAAGAAAAACTCATTAGAGAACTGATTTCTTTTTTTTTTTTTTGTGAAAAGAGTTGAAGAGAATAATTAGTTTTTATAATCAACTAACAAACTATTTTTACTTTGAAGAATAACGGGTCACAAATCTTTTTTTTGTTTAGTACAAAACCTGGCAGGAGAGAAAGCTAAGTCGAAATTGAACCCAGACACATGTATAAGTTCTACAAATTCCTTACCCCTTAACTATCAAACAATTTCCAATGGGGACGCAAAGTTAACTTCGAAAAATAGACCTTCTTAGCACTAAAAAAGAACACAATCAAGATAGTTTGATTCATGAATTAGCAAAACTTTTGTTGTAACAAGTGAAATGTAACAATTTGAACATAAGTTATTAGATATTCAAATTGGAATTATGTGTGTTTTTTTAATAAGTTGGGAGGAGTAGTTGGAAGGGGATACATTTCAAATAAACTAAAAGACTTGGTTAATGGTGCGATTGGATATAATTTCATTAAGAAAAATTCATTTTGCTAGAGAATAGTGGTAAAAAAAATTTTGGAAAAAAAAGATGAATTTTGAGAGTGTGATTGGATGTGAGATGAAAAAGTAATGATGAAAGTTGATTTCATTTAAAAATAGTAAAATAATGATTGGTAGTTAGAAATGTGTGAGTGAGTGAATAGTGAAATTTGTGGGAGAATGTGTAATAATGATTAGTTTTTTTTTGTGAAAAAATGTGTAGATGTGATCGGCAAGAGAAAAAATGAAAGTGGGAGAATAGTATATTTTCTGAAAATTTTCATAAACAATCGCATGTTTGGTCAAAAAAAATTCTCTAGCGGAACGAAAATGAAATCTATTTCATATCCAATTGCAGCCTAATTGTTTGACTTTTAATTTCTTTCTTCTCTATTTTTTGTGAGAATAGTGTGAAATTTTTATTTTGAAAAATAAAAGGATAACTGAAAGTGTTATTGGATATATGATGAAAATATGATGATAATAGTTGATGTGATATTTTTTAGTGTAATAGTGATTAAATGTGATTGGTGATTTGAAAAGAGAAGATAAATAATATATTCGTGATATGATTATGTAATGACAATAGTTGATATGATATTTTTTTGTTAAAATTATAAGTGGATGTGATTGATGGTTGGAAACATGAGAATAAATAGTAAATTATTTGAATATTTTGACAGACAACCGCACATTTAGTGAGAGATACATCAAAAAAAAATGAAAGGGATGAAAAAATTCCCACAAGCAACTGTTGTCTTAGGTTTCGAACTTGATCAATACTCTTCTGAGGTGAACAATACTAGTTGAGCTTTAAATTCGTGGTCAAATTGGAATTATATGTAAAATCCACCTTATTTTAAGAGATCGTAAACCAAAATTCATATACTGATAGCATATATCAAAGTTATTGCATCTTTACTATATGAAAAGAGATTAAAACATCCTTAAAAAAAAAAAAAAAAAAAGAGATTGAAACAAAAATGATTGGTCCAGTGGATGGTATATAATATTTCTCATGACAGTATGATTGCAAACAGTGACTAGGGTTATTAACTTGTGTAGTTTATGAATTTCATTTCCATATGACATTTGGTGAGCAAATACAAAAAAAATGATTGTAAGAAAATTTTCTGGCCAATAGCATACGACGATATGAATTTGGAAAAATAAAGGCAAAAAACGTAACCACAAAGACAAAAGGAACGCTGTAAAGCGAACCTGAAAATCATCGAACATCTTCAACCTCAACTCAACGATAAGAGAAATCTCCTCAACTCTCAATCCCATACCACAAACAAATACCCATCACGGCATCACCCCCTTCACTTTCTCACTCTTCCACTCTCTCTCTCCTCCACACATAGTCACACATTTCACAGAGAGAGAAGGAAATCCCAAAACCCTTTCCACACACACAATTATACAAACACAAAGTGAGCATGGCGTCCACAGCTGCATCACCAGCCTTCTGCGGCATCCCCAAGACATCAACCGCTGTTAGGGCTTCTCTCAACGCCCCCACCACCCGCTTCCTCGCCAAAACCCCACTCCGCGGCCTGGGCTTCGCCGCCGCCGCCGCCAAACCCCTCCTATCCCACCACGTTGCCACTAAGCTGCGATCATTTGGAAGCTCGTCGGCCAAGCCCGTTAGAGGCGTCGCCACCATGGCAAAAAAGAGCGTCGGAGACCTCACCGCCGCTGACCTCAAGGGCAAAAGGGTCTTTGTCAGGGCTGACCTCAATGTACCTCTTGATGACAACCAGACCATTACTGATGATACTAGGATTAGGGCTGCTATCCCCACCATCAAGCATCTCATTAGCAATGGTGCTAAAGTCATTCTTTCTAGTCACCTGGTGAGTTATTTTTATCCCTATGTTTAATTCTTGAATAATTTGTTCCCTATTTAGCATGCATTGGATAACTTTTGATTTTTCCTATTGAGTTCTCCCGTTTGACTTTGATTTGCTCAAGTTTGATAAGTTGTTGACTTGAATAGAGGTTCAATCAAAGACTCGTCTTTTTAACTCTGATTATGATATTTTTGGGCCTCGAGATCCAGTTGGCTTTCATTGTGATGTCCTCTGTATTTCTCCGCTTTATCATTTGTACTCTTTTTGTATGCCATAAATGTTTGATTCTATTAGGCTCACAATTTTGACTGCAAATTGATATTTGTTATTGAGTCTGTGATTTCATTTTTCATTCATGTCTTTGGCTTTTCAGGGACGGCCGAAAGGTGTCACGCCGAAATACAGTCTTGCACCTCTTGTGCCCAGGCTATCTGAACTGCTCGGTATTCAGGTACCAATTTACAGGAAATTTATTTTGCAGTAAAAAGAAAAAAGATGAAGAGGAGACACTGAACATGTTATCATTTGCTTTTACCAAAGGCTACAAAAGCGCAGGGTTGTGAAGTGTAGACAAATCAAGTAGAGTCGAACATAGCATTGCTCCAAATTATCTGAATTTTTGTCGATCTTCAAAAATCATGTTTGAGTGGTTTGATTATTAACCAAATCAAGCTCACTCGAGGTTTAATCGACCTGAACACGAATTGAGCTCGAATAGTTTGATATTTTACACATTTTATTATTCTTTTTTTTTTTTTACTTATCAAGTCATGCTTGAGCCGAACTTGAAAAAATGTGTTCAAGCTTATTTCATTATCGTTATGAACCGAGCTCAAATGAGCTTCGATCTTGAGTCGATTATTGAGTAGCTTGATTTGATTTTCAGCCCCACAAGCATTTGGATCCAGTATTTTTCACGTATGCTTATTGTATCATAACTTAACACAAGCTTTTTTCTGCTAATGCGTACTTAACCAGGTTGTGAAGGCCGATGACTGCATTGGTCCAGAGGTTGAAAAATTGGTGGCCTCACTACCAGAAGGTGGCGTACTCCTGCTTGAGAATGTGAGGTTTTACAAAGAGGAAGAGAAGAACGAGCCCGAGTTTGCAAAGAAGCTCGCCTCATTGGCTGATCTTTACGTAAATGATGCATTTGGTACTGCACACAGAGCACATGCCTCAACCGAGGGAGTTACAAAGTTCTTGAAGCCCTCTGTTGCTGGTTTCCTTTTACAAAAGGTTAGCCCATCTTAGTCATCACACATTAGTAATTTGGGATTTCTATAAGGGATAATTATAAAAACACCCCTGAGGTTTGGGCTAATTACAAAAAAATCCCTCAGTTTTGATTCTGTCTTAAATTTAAGGAGGTAACTGTAATACTTTTATAAATGTCGGAGTTTTTTGAAATGTTTTTTGCTTGTGAAGGGGGAAAACGTAAGACGGAATCAAATGTTAATGGGGTTTTTGCAATTTTCAAAAATCCCTTTTTCTTTTGTCATTAGCCCAAAACCTGAGGGGGTGGGGTTGTAATTATCCCTTTCTATAATGCCATTCCACACTTATAGATTGACATGCAACTACAGATTGTGAATTGAATTGAATTTTCTTTTTGCTGTTTTAGGAGCTGGACTACCTTGTTGGGGCAGTTTCGAGCCCAAAGAGACCGTTTGCAGCCATTGTGGGTGGTTCAAAGGTTTCCTCCAAGATTGGAGTAATTGAATCACTTCTCGAGAAGTGCGATATATTGCTATTGGGCGGAGGAATGATATTTACGTTTTACAAAGCACAAGGGCTATCCGTAGGATCATCACTGGTCGAAGAAGACAAGCTAGATCTTGCAACAACGCTCCTGGAGAAGGCTAAGGCCAAGGGAGTAAGTCTCTTGCTACCCACTGATGTGGTTATTGCTGACAAGTTCGCCCCAGATGCAAATAGCAAGGTTTTATTCCTTTTATCCTTCACTCCCCAAAATCTTTAGTTCATTTTTATTTAAATCTTGTTTTTTTGAAATATGTTTTTTTACAGTTGGGGTCTGGGGATATTGTTTGGAATTGCAGATTGTGCCGGCGTCTGCTATACCAGATGGCTGGATGGGATTGGATATTGGACCGGATTCTATTAAGACTTTCAGTGATGCACTGGAGACTACAAAAACTGTTATCTGGAATGGACCAATGGGAGTGTTTGAGTTCGACAAGTTTGCCGTTGGCACAGAGGTATTTCTTAATAAAAGCTTTGTTTTTATTTTCTCAAGATGTTAGTAGTTATTAAACAGCTGTGTGACTAAGGGAGTGTTAGCAATACCATCTGCTTTTAAAAGAAGTAATTTATTGTAGTGGAAGTGAAAAACAGTTAAGAATCAGAAGTTGGTAATTTTTGCATATAGAAGCTGAAAGTTGATTAAGTAGTGTTTGGTGAATAAACTGTAAAAGTGCTTTTACATATTTCAAAATAAAACCAGAAGTAGAATCATGTTTAGGAGCACTTCTGACTTCTGTAATAGTCCATTTAGAAAATGAACTTCTTAATAAGTGACTTTTCGAAGTCTCCAATTTTGACTTCTCTATAATGGTTTTTTTGGAGAAGTAACTTATCCAAAAGTCTATTCATTAACCACAAAACAAATGTTATTATGGAAAATGGACTTTTAGATCCAAAGTTCATTTGAAAAGTGCTCCCAAACAGCTGTAATTTGTAAAGCACACCCTCCCCCAGCTTTTATACAGAATCAGTAGCATAAGTTGACATTTGAAAAACTAAAAACTACATTATTTTTTCTAGCAAGAAGCTGGCAATCACTTCTTTTTAAGTGTTTGCAAACACTCCCCAAGTCACCAATTGTTGATGCTATGTGTGTATGTTGACTATGATGTTATTTGTTGTTCTAGACAACTTGCTCTGAAATCTATACTACTTCGATTTCCAACTAAAAAGAAAGAAAATGTTTATTGAGCAAATGAGCTTATCTGCAGGCAATTGCTAATAAGCTAGCTGAACTTAGTGGGAAAGGAGTGACAACCATTATCGGTGGTGGAGATTCGGTTGCAGCTGTGGAGAAAGTTGGAGTTGCTAGTGTGATGAGCCACATTTCGACTGGTGGTGGTGCCAGTTTGGAGCTTTTGGAAGGCAAAGAGTTGCCTGGTGTTCTTGCCCTAGATGAAGCCATACCAGTTGCCGTGTAAGCCATAAAACGACATTCTTATATCGATTTTTTTAACCTGATCCATAATGATGTTTTGTTCCGGTTTTAAATGTATTAGAATATGAGTTCATGTTATATATGTTTCACTTTGGCCTCCAATGTAATGTCTGAATCACTCTTTCTTGTTATAAAGTCACAATAAGGATTGAAGAAGTCTTCCAGGAAGGAATGTATTTAGATATATTCAGTTTCAATTTATTTATTCTAATTCTGCATCTAGTTATTTATGTTCAAATATTTCAGACGAGCATCACTTTCTCGTGTTCATTATTTGAAGGGAGAATTACAAATACTTCCTTGAACTTTAGTCTAATTACGAAAAAATCTAATTCTCTCTCAAATTCACAAATGTACCATTGGCATTTTTTTTTTTTTTTTTTTATAGAAGTTGCACTTATTGAAGGAGGTGTTTCCGTGTTTGTAAAACAAACACAACTGAAGAAGGTATTTATAATATTTACAGGGGGTATTGAATTTGTAATTAAAGACTAATGGCGCGATTGGATGTGAACGAAATTCCATTTTCGTTCCGGTGGATAATTTTTTTTGACTAAACATGCGATTGTTTATGATTTTTTTTAGAAAATATACTATTCTTTCACTTTCATTTTTTCTCATTTTGTCTCTTATCAATCACATCTACACATTTTTTCATAAAAAAGTAATCATTATTACACATTCTCCCACAAATTTCACTATTCACTCACTCATATATTTCTAACTACCAATCATATCCAATCATTATTTTACTAATTTTAAATCAAATCAATTTTGAAAGGAAAAAGTTTATTAGTTGATACCAAACTATTACAACCTTTTACCTTGAAGAGCACCACACTCTTCTTACAACAACAATCTAGAATATCACCACACTCTTCTCACAACTATGAAGAGCACTAACTCTTCAACACTTAAAGAGTCAACCAAGTGTGTTTTTACCAAAAGAACATTCAACAAGTATGTCTTGTTTTGAATGATTTTACAAGTACAATGAAGATTACACTTTGAATGAAATATTACAACTCAAAAGTGCAAGTGTAATCAAGAAGGAAAACCTAATAAGCAAGATGTGAAAGTTTAGTGGTTAGGATATTACAACAAGAATATGAAAATAGAAGCTTGAGAAGTTTGCTGAATTTTTTCTTATTGTGATTGTAGAATGATGTGTTGTGTTTGATCATTCAAGTTCTTCAACTATTTATAGAGAAGCTTCAAAATTTTATTTCCAACAAAGGCTCCTGCAATTTTAATTTTGTCTACAAAATAAGGATCAAAAGATCTACAAAAATGGTTAAGAATTGATAAAGTAAACTTTGCTGATAAGTGCTTAAGCAACAGATAGAATTTGCAATCAAAAAACTTATAGCGACCGGTCACTATGTTGAAAATTCGAAAGTTTAAACCATTGGATCAAGATTTGACATGTATGGCATCAAGGGCGACCGGTCACTATCTAGGGCGACCGATTGCTGTAGATAGTGACCGTTCGCTCGAGAAACAAAGGAGTTTTAAAAACAAAACTCAACACCGGGCACCGGTCGCCCTCTCCCTACTAAACTCTCTGTTATGTTTCATCTTTTAAAACATTCAGGAACGGGAGGTACGAGTCTCCCTATAGGGTGACCGGTCGACCTCTTTACAGAGAGGTTGTTAGATTTTTGTCAAAAATAAAGTTCAAGAAGTGCTTGAAAAACTTAGTAAGAATCAATTGCAATGTTCTGAAGTATTTGGACAACTTTTGGAAATATTGTTTTGGTATAACATTCATTTATATGAAATCATCAAAATCAAAATAAAAATATTTTTCTAATAGAAAAGTCATCTGTCAAAATACCAATGAACACATCATCAACATAGATTTGGATGCAGAAGGAAAACCATTGGATCAAACTAGATACAGAGCAATTATTGGATCATTTCTCCATTTGCCTGCAAGCAGACCAGACATCACCTTTGTAGTAGGTGTATGTGTGAGTTCAATTTGCATCAAAGGAAAGTCATATGACTGCAGCAAAGAAGATTTTGAGATATCTGAAAGGAAGCCAAGAAGTTGGATTATGGTATCCTAAGGAAGGAGGCTTCAAGATTATTGGATATTCATTCAGACTCTGTTGGATGTAGAGTTGATGGAAAAAGTACATCTGGTACATGTTGGCTACTTGGAAATAGATTAGTTTCTTGGTTCAAAAAAAAAAAACTCAATAGCTACATCAATAGTTGAGGCTGAATACATAGCTGACAGCTGTTGTGCACAAGTTCAGTGGATGAGACAACTGAGAGACTATGACATTGAGGAGAATGAAATTTCAATTATGTGTGACGACACAAGTGCAATTGCAATCACTCAAAATCATATATTGCACTCAAGACCCAAACACATTCATGTCAGATATCACTTTATTAGAGATCATGTTGAAGAAAAACATCATATTGGAATAGGCGAAATTGCAGATTTGGTCCTGTAACTTTAGGGGGTGACCGATATAGTCCTCTAAAATAAACGGTTTTCATAAAAACCCTGTAACTAATAAATTGTCCCGCATTTGGTCTTTTTCCCCTGAATTTCGAATTGGTGCCGGAAAATGACACGTGCCCATCACGTGACTCAAAATCCGGCCACTTTTGGCTGAGTTGGATATAGTGTAATCAATTTATTTATTTTTTCTAAAATAATGACATGTCAATTAAATAAACCACATCACTAATAAAAATGGAGGGAAAATTACTTTACTCTTTGCATGTTAATTACCTTTTTCTTGAGAAACCAAAAGTCAGATTAAAGAGATAGAGAAAACCCTAAACCTAAATGATTTGAACACTCACGCTCCAGAACTTCAAAAAAAAAAATTCATTGTTGGTGAATGATCAAGGTTGAATGACTGAGAGAGTGAAGATTCACAAGAAAAAGTGACGTGAAGAGTAATTAACACGTGAAGACTAAAGTATATTGAATGACTGAGAGAGTGAAGATTAAAAAAAAATTCTTTAATCTGACTTTTGGTTTCTCAAGAAACCTAACATGTGAAGAGTAAAGTCATTTTCCCTCCATTTTTATTAGTGATGTGGCTTATTTAATTGACATGTCATTATTTTAGAAAAAAAAATTGATTACACTATATCAAACTCAGCCAAAAGTGGCCGGATTTTGAGTCACGTGATGGGCACGTGTCATTTTCCGGCACCAATTCGAAATTCAGGGGAAAATAGGACCAAATGCGGGACAATTTATTAGTTATAGGGTTTTTATAAAAATCGTTTATTTTAGAGGACCAATATCGGTCACCCCCTAAAGTTATAGGACCAAATCTGCAATCTTGCCTATTAGAGAGTCAATTTAACAGCCAAAACAGACATATTTATTAACTAAGGGAAACAATATATTTGTTGTGATTGAACTTTGGACTATATTTTTCCTAGCTCTGCCCGCCCATGAGCAGAACCAAGTTCAAATCTTATCCCCCTACCTCCGGGACATCTCATTTCCCCTTTTACCATTCACAAAAAAAATGACTATCCGAACTTACATGAGATTCTTCTTTTAAATAAATCACTATACTTCTTCTGTGTATCAAAAGAAAAAAAAGGAAAGAAAGAAGGAAAAATAAATGAATACAGCGTGATGATGGAACATAATCAATGGAATAAATTCGAGCTGAGCTTTTTAGTCACGCTTTACGGTGTTCAGCAAAATTAAAAATAAAAATCATCCTTGGGCCTTAAAAGTTGACACAGCCAAATTGGAAAAATGCTTGTTAAATAACTCTTTATTTATTTATTTATTATTATTTAAGCATCTTGAGTTTTTAAATTAGGGGTGGGGCGTGAACCATGCCTTAGAGGTGACAAAATATGCATGGAATATGACATCATTAATGTTAAATTGTTAAATATTTTTTAAAGAATATATAATAGCATTCTTTTGATAATTTTTATACAATGTTAATGATGACGACAAAAAACGCATGTGTTGTGTCACCTACTAACAGTTACTTTTCTTCTCCGAATAAATCCTCATATCTTGATTTTTTAATGTTCAAAATAATACTTATTAGTTAAATAAAAATAATAATACTTATTAGTTATTACTTATTCTATTCATCATTATTTGAAAAGCGTAACATTAATTATTTAAATGCTTTATCGTTTCAAATTTTATTTGAATTGAATACTTGATCTCACCAAGACTGTATCAAAAGATAAAAAACGGAAACAATGGTTGGAAAAACTATTCCCGAATACAGCGTGATGATGGAACATAAATCAATGGAATAAATTCGAGCTGAGCTCGGAAGTCACGCTTTACGGTGTTTTTTTTATATATGTAAAAAATAAAATCACCTTGGAGAAAGGGGCCAACTCGGGCCCCCTCTTTTTTTTTTTTTAAAAAAATTACTAGGTAAAATTTTTCAATTTTTTTAGTTAATATTTATTTGTATTTTTATTTAAGCATCTTGAGTTTTTAAATTAGGGGTAATCGTGAACCATGCCTTATATAATGACAAAATATTATGGAATATGACATCATTAATGTTAAATTGTTAAAAAAAAAAACTTTTAAAATACACATAAATATTAACTAATTTTTTGAAAATACCTTTTTTTTTAAAAAAAAGGGTGCGAGCAAAAAACGTTGGCCTCCTCTTATCTCCGCTAACAGTTATATATTATTTATTAAATCTCATATCCCTTGAAACCTTGGATGTTCAAAATAATCAAATCTAATATAAATAAAAAATAAAACATACAAGCTTTTATAACAAAATTAATGAAAATTTGGGGGAGGGGGCAAAATATTTAACATTTTTATATACTATATTAATTTATTAAATAATATATTTATAGGGTTCAATCGCAAAGACGAGGGGGAGGTTGCCGCCACCCCAACAATGGGTCCGTTTCAACTATTCCGACTTTACTAGCTTTAAAAAAAAAAAAACTATTCCGACTTTACTAAATAATCAACTGAATATTCCAAAGTAGAAGAAATCGTAATGTTTATTAGAGTTAGCTTTTAGTAACTACAAGTTTTTAATAATTAAAATTAGATAATAATAAGAGATGGAAATAGCGACACTACAACTTAAAATGGTCTCAGAAAATTTGCAAAATTGGTCCTATAACTATAGGAGTTAGTAATATTAGTCAAATTTTAATTCAAATAAGCAAAAAAAAATCCTGTAACCTTTTAAAAACTCTCAATTTAAGTCCAATTCCTGTTGAAAATTGAATTATTCGTCGGAAAATGTCATGTGGCCGGGTGCATGTGACTCGATTGAATTGCAATTTTAGTTCTATAACTATAGTGGAGTTGCAATACTAGTCATGCAAAAATCACGATTTGCAAAAAGCCATGTAATTATAAGATAACTCTTGATTTGAATCATTTCTCGCTGGAAAAATGAAAATTCGTCAAAAAAATTCATGTGTACACATTTCTTGTCAAAGTTGTTGATGCAAAAACTGAGTTCGCTCATGTAGATTGCGGACATCATCTAAGTGAGTTGGCATGTAAATTGTAATAACAACTCATAAAAATAAAAACTCACTTGAATGATGTTCAAATAAGCAAAATTGATTCACATCAATATTTTTGCTGAAAATGTGAATATTTAGATTATTCAGGCAATTTTAAGATTGATGACCAAATGACTGAAATTGAGAGGAGGTTAAAAAACTACGTATGTGTAAGTGAATCTTGATATTTTCAGAACTAATATTGTCACTCCACTATAGCTAAGGGTAGAGATGGCAGTGGGCCGGGGAATCCCCGTTCCCCGCGGGGATCCGCCCCGAACGGGGCGGGGATTCCCCGAAATTTTCCCCCGTGGAGACGGGGACGGAGAAATTTTTCTCCCCGTTGGCGGGGACGGGGATCATACTCCCCGCCCCGTTCCCCGCGGGGAACCGCATATTAAATATATAATATAATATTTATAATATATATATTATATGATAAATATATCCAAATTAAATATGAAAAATGACAACATATTTAATTTATTTTATTAATGAGTGGTTTATTAGTTTTTTTATATAATTTATTAATATAAAAATGATTATTTTTATTGAAAAAACTAAATATTTGCAAAAAACAAATTAAATGGGGAGCGGGGATTCCCCGCGGGGACGGGGATGGGGGAAAATTTTCCCCGTTTGTCTCGCGGGGATGGGGACGGGGATTTCCCGCGACCGCGGGGACGGGGATGGGGATCGCCCCCCGCCCCCGTCCCGCCCCGTTGACATCCCTAGCTAAGGGCTAAAATTGCAATTTAGCTGAGTCACATGCACCTCACATGATGTTTTCCAACAAATAATACAATTTCCAATGAAAAATTAACTTAAATTGAGAGTTTTTAAAAATTACATTTTTTTGCCATATTGGATTTAAACGGGACTAATATTGCTATCTTTGTAGTTACTGGACTAGTTTTGCAATTTTCCAAGTTGCCCTTATCAGTAATTATTTCCCTCATTGTTACCAACTCAAAGAGTGACATTAAATATTTAAGAAATGGTATTATAAAGCCTATCTGATTTTTTCTGAAGGCATTTTTCTATGTTTATTATTTGAAATTTTATAATTATATTTTTTATTTATTTTCGTGAAAAATTATAATTTATTATCACTTTCAAATTCAAATTCAAACATGTATATATTTTATGTTTTTCAACATAGAAATATAACTAAGACATAGTTTTTATTTTTACACAAAAATCTAATAAAAAAAATTTGTTGCTGAAAATACAGAAAATATAAACATAGTCTTGGAAATAAAAACTCAGAATCTCCAGGCAAAATAGAGACATCCTCATCATAACCGAAAGAAGCTAAAATTGAATATTAATACTATACAGAGGTTCTACTATAAAGTTTTACAATTTAAGAAATAATCAAATTAAACAATAGCACCAAAAGAGCATTTATTGTGAAAAGGAAGTGTTGACGTGTGTTTTAGTCAGCAAGCAAAAATGTATGGAAATGTAATACATGAAAATGGGAATAAACTTTAACTCAGGGCTAATTCTGCCTTTTTATACAAAACACCGAGCCGAAAGTTTCTGGTCAGTTTTCTTTTACAGTGGTGATTTTATAAGCGTTTTTTTCTACTATTTCTCTCTTGTCTTTTTCCTCATAAATGAGGCCCTATTTATACCCATTTCATTAGTGGGTTTTTAATAACCACTATTACACTTAACACTAAAATAATTTCAAAGGGACACTTGTCCTTCCCTAAGCGCGCATGCTGGCCAAATGTTTGCCACTTATCGACTCATCTGGTTGTTATGCTGACAAGTGTCAGCTTACTTGTGCTAATGGCGCACTTAACCTTCCTTAACTGGATAGTTATCCTTTAAATTTTCCGCATGGCCGCTCGGAGGAAGCCGAGCCCAACTCGCGCCACGTCATCATTGCCACATCATCAGGTCGGTTGCTGACATCATCAGCTCGGCCCGTGCTATCCTGCGGGTCCCACATGTGCATGGGCTGAACGGTCATGTGGACTGATTTGCTTCCAGCTCGGTTCGGGTGTCATCAATGGCCCCCAAGTTTAATTCCGAGGGAAGAATTCCTGAAGTCGGATTTAAACTTAAATGCTAATGATGAACCTTTAATGGGGAAGAGGAAACCTCAAAAGTCACTCATCCCTGACACTTGTCGTTTAGCAGTTAATGCCTGGAACGAAGCATTAATTGCAGTGTCATGATGGCGGACACGTGGCGCCTCTTGGTTGGACCAACTATGCGCAGGAACCGAAGAGGTGGGACAGTTTTGGCAGCAGTACGTGGGGATGTGACGTTTCTGACAATTTTTGAAATTGAAAGGACACGTCTTTTGAGTTGGTATCTCATTTTTTGAGGGAACTTAACCAATAAATACCCCTTTCACTTTCCATTCTACACCTTTGCATTCATAATCTTCCGAGCAGTACTTCTTGAGAGCGAGCAGAAATTTCAAGTCGGTCCTTAGAGTTCAGAGACTCCAGAATTACTTAGGTATTTTTCCAAAACCCTCTCTCTCTTCTTTGCTTCAACCACATGTCTTCTTTCGAAGATAGTCGGAGTCGTAGCTATAGTGTTGGGGTTGAAATCGAAGATCCTCCTTCTGACCCCTCTGTTTCTTTTTCTCCAGTTCGAAGAACCTTGTAGGTCCCAAGGGGTGTGGGTGTAAGGTTTAGAAGGGGGGGGGTTGAATATACCTTACCAACTTTTTCTATTTAGTCCTTTTTAAATTTCAGAGTTGATGTTACTCAGCTGTGTCCTTGGTGGACAACCAATTTAGTTAATCAGTAGAGTTAGTCTCTCAACACTCAATCGAGCATGATGGAATAACTCACCGTTAAGACTAAATTAACTCAACTCGTAGTTTGTTTTTTAAAAAGACTTAACACCCTTAAGTTTGGTTTAGTAGAGATTTAAAGCTTGATTTAGTACTTAGAAATTATCTAATAGATAGCAAATATGTCGTTAATTAAACAAATATAATGCGAGAATTTAAGTCTTTGAAATGTAAATGACACGATAAGTTTTTATAGAGGTTCGAAGATGGGGTAATTCTTCTACTCCTCTCTTCTCCAACTCCCGGAGGAATCCACTAGGTATTGATCAAGATACAAAGTGGTAATAATCCCGGATACAACATGTCTTGATCACACAAATGACTTGATCCTTTGGGACTCGATCCGAGATGCCTTGATCAATCACCGCTTCTCGTGACGACTCGGCTTCTTCTTCACAGGCAAATGCTTTGTTACTACACTCACTTGCTCAAGCTCTTTGGATTTGATCACGAAGCCCTCCAAAACTTGAGACTGGTTCGACTAACCTTCCTACAATCCTTCGTAGAATGTAGACCCCTTGATTCTTCAATAATTTCCTCTTCAACTAATAGAAGTTATCTTTCCTTCACAGGTGAGTGTTGGATTGATGATCTTCGTAGTGTAGGCCTGAGGATTAATCTTGAATGATTTGAGAATATTTTCAGTTACAATTCTAATAGTTTCTTGAATGTTTGTGGTTCAGGTAACCTTCTCTCAGAGTCATTCCTCAGCCTTTTATAGTGATCTTTCAAAAATTTGCCCGTTGAAGAGATAAGCTTATTTTTGAAAGTCACTTGTGGTCGTTGGCTTGTCTTGTTGCAGTCCTTGAATTTGCCACTTCCTCGTATAAGGTGTTCTTCAGTTTTTCAGAGTTCTGACACGGTGTAGTGCTTCCCATTGGTTTATTCCTTTTGCACGCTTCTGGGACTGAGCACTTTGAGAAAGGTAGCATGGAGATATTACTTGTTTAAGTAATTCTCTTGATTTCTGTGCAACGGATCTTTTTCGATTATCTCGACTTGACCGCATTTCCTTGTTTTCCCCAGGTGACTTAGAGGTCGACTTCCAATCATGGATGACTCTCCTGTCACTTTGACTTGAGACTTGGTCAGTATTTGGTGACTTGATCGATACTTCATTCAACCGCATCTCACCGCTCCTTCAGTCCGAGTCCCTGTCTTCTCTTCTTTGCCATACTCAACTGTCTTACAGCGGAGTCTTCCTTCTAGCCTTCAGTTGTCTTCTTGCATGTTTAGTCATAGCTGACTTAACTCAGCTTGATCAGCCCTACTTATTACAATGCAGTTTACAACAAAGAATGGGGTGCCAACTTCCTATTCTAAGTTTTACATGGCATTTATCAAAATCTAAACAATAAATTTCCCAACAATTTCCCCCTTTTTGATGATGCCAAAACTTAAAATATTCAAAATGTAAATAGCAAAGATACATACAGATAGTGCATTCACATAGAATGTATGCGTAGAATCAATCCTTTTATTGATCACAACATTCTTGTTCTTTTACACAACTGTTTACAAGGTGTATCAAAGCAAACATTTGTCTACACAAAACTAGAGAGTTTACAATTGTTTATGACAGAAGACTTACATAAAGTGTATTTACAAGGTAAAATACATGAAGGGGTGGACAGCAACACTTCATCTCCTTCGTTGTCTCCTTCTTTTTCTTCTTCTTCTTCAAAGATCTTCTCGCTCTTCTTCTCTTTTTCTCATCTCCACCCTTCTTCTTCTTTTCATATGCCTTCCGGAAGCTTCATCTCTTCTTAGTCTCTCTTGTCTCTCCTCCCAAAGCTGAGTTTGTCTTTTATTTTCTTCTACGATTCTTTTCACATACTTAGCATTGTTTTTAGCCACTTGCGATTGGCTACTTGGTCAAGACTCACCCCAAGAGATCCCTCCTTTCTTGCCGGATCTATGTACTCAATAGTTTTGGGCAGAGGTCTGTGGTCCAAGCCTCTTCCTTCACTTCACTTCTTTTCTCTACCTCTCCCCTCTCGGCGTGTATTGTATCTTGGGGTCTTCTTCTTCCCACCGAGTGACTAGCGGAGTAACCAGCAGAGAGTGATCGCTGCCGGTGTCTGTCCGCTGTCGCCTTCTTCACATAGCGTGAGACCCTTTTCCCAAGATACAAGTCCCAAGCTTGAGCTATGGACATGTTTGCAAAGTATCCTTCGATGATGCGAGCGTTTTAAATTCATCAACGATCTTGGCTCGGTTCCAAAGATCTGTGATGGCATAAGTGTCTCTGCTTCACCGGAATGCCTCCATGTTGTTTCAAGATATTCATAACTCGGGCATCCATCCTTCCTTCCACTTCCTCCATCCCTGCTTCAATTGTTTTTCTCTTTTCACCATAGATATAGCAGAGTGTTGGAGTGGCGAGTCACTGAGTTGGTCGCGATAATATCAATTGTGACAAGACCTTGTTGGGGTTTTTTTTTGCAATCATCAAGGTCACATCTTTCGATCCTTCCCCCTCAACAGACTTTCCTTTCTTTTGTTTTGATACTTCCTCACTGTCTTTCCTTCACAAATGCTCTCCTTTTCTCAACATCGTAACTCTTCAATGCTTTTAGGTATTCCTCTTCCCCCTTTTTGGCATCATCAAAGGAGAGAGGAACCCCGAAACATATCGCAAGCGGAAGTCGAGCTCACGATAGTCGAGTTACGCCTCGAGTCCGCTGCGAGTATGCGGCACGAAATTCGAGCGAGTAGCGCCGACTCTCTTGAAACTAGCTTCATCTCAGCCATGAGAAGGCTGAATTTTCTATCCATATTTTCTTCCGACGCAGAGATCACTCTTATTTTGCTCACGCAGCTTTATCTCAAAGAAGGTGAGCTTCATGCATGTGCTCAATGTGTTCTCTCAACTTCGTCTTTGCATCGATTCTCATTTCGCCATACCACAACTTGTTGAACAATGTCCTGAAGTATCTAGCTTGTTCCACACGCATTGTTTCTTCTTTGTTGCCACCATTCCCGATTTCGACGATCATTATGCCTCTCAAGTCGTCGCAGTGAGGTTGGCGTCTCGTTGTCCGATCTCATGTCCATAGAGGCCTGGTGCCTCTCCATCCGTTCAATTTTAGCAAATAATGCCTTGAACACCTCGCGAACTTCAATCGTTTCTTCCGTTGCGGTGATGGCCACGCAACGCCAAAGTCATAGTCACCGAACGATGGTACCGATGGAATGACAGAGCTGGTCTATGAAAGCGCGCGAGTTCGTTCTCTTCGACTCTTTAGGGAGGTCGGGTACCTCGAAGGAGAAAGGAAATGATTCTACAAAGGAATCATCACCACCAATGGGATTTGTTCAATGATGAGCGGTGCGCGTGAAGTTCCTTTTGAGTCGAACTGCCGCAGCGGCTGGGGAGCCTGCGCATGGACTCTGTTTCACCGGGGTCTTTTGTGAAGTGGACCCGACTTGCCGAGCCTCAGTGTCTCAACAGCCTTCGTTGGTCTCACCGGTTTCTCCAATTGAGTAGACGGTCCTCGGCATTATCGAAGCGTCATGGATGATGATGAGATTTCCATTGGTGGCTCATCATCAAAATTAAAAGGTTTGACGAGTAGTCTTGGGATCGACTTGCTCGTGCTTGAACACCCTCCGAGTGAGTCTTTTGGATCATCACGGGGGATGACTCGACTTTTCTTCGTCGCTTCCGATCCCGGAAAAGTTACATCGATTATCCTGGGAATCATGAAGTGCACTTATCTCCTTTTCGATGGATCAATGATAACAGAGGGATGTTCTCTACTTCCAGTGCGTTACCCAGGAAGTCTCAACCTCCCGTTGGCCTTCATTACCTCCCCGATCTCAATCGCAATGAGGCTCGACCTCCCTTTCGACATGTCACTGCCTTCTTAGGGTCTTCTGGTGGCATCCATTGGAGTCTCAACCCCAGGGATTGCACTTTCATCGCCCAGTGTTAACTCCCGAGTACATTCCGTCTGTGCCTCGTTGCATCGATCGCGTCAACGCCAGCCCCGTAGCGGTTGGCACCTCACCGAGATAGTCTCAATCGCCTCGAGCTTCGTTGATGGCAACTTGTCATTTTCTTCTTGTGTTTGTATTTTCTCCACTTCGCCTCCTAGATTCGTTGTGGAGTAATCTGCAACATCCTCCGACCTTGCTTTGCGCATTGGAGGGAGTTTCCCCACCGGTGCGCACCACCGAGTGACTTGAATGGGATCACTCGTCTCCAAACTCCCGACTACTTCTACCGAGTGTTCAACCATTGGGGCGGTGGTAAAACACCTTCAATAGGGGTTGGCTCGACCGGGTCCCCACTATCCCGGTTTCATCGCCATCTCCTTATTTCTTTCTTCCGAGTGAGTCGGGAAGTGGTTGCAAGAACAACGGTGGCGATTTGTTTGAACCACTCCCATTGGATCGATTTACAACTGTGTGTTTTGGAGGACTCTCCAGGTCCCTCCATCAATCTTTGCTCGTGAAGGATTCTCGATTCGTGCAATGCTTGCCGATTTGCACTTCTTCAACCGGGCGAGCAGGTCCGAGATCCTCATCATTTTCTCGATAGAATATCGAAGTGAGAATGCGTATGTTCGTGGTACCACCGTGAGAGAGGCGATCTTTGGCCTTCTCTCGTGCCTCGCCTTTCCTCTCGCCAATCTTTCCTTCTCCTTATCCTTGAAGATCTGTAGGATATCTTTGCGATTTCTTCATCCATCTTTGGGATCACAGAGGTCAGTCCAAGGAAGTTCAGCAGCTTCCTCTTCTTCTTCGATGAACTCGGGCCGTTGGAACTCACACCGGATCGACCCAACTTCCACGTTCTCCACTCTCATGACGATTTTGGATGTCCGGATAAAGTGGGGATAGGATCACCACATCACTATCATCTCCATCGCCTTCTTCTTGTGTCTCACCGTGTGAACTACATCTGTGTCTTGAGTTGCCTCTCTGCGATCGCCTTCAGAGACTTAGCGCTTTTCATCAATAACATCCGAGATTCTACTTCTCCAGAGCCTCTCGTATCTGCTCGGTGAGTGGTCGACTCATCCGGTTTCTCAAGCTCGGAGTGCTTGATGATTCGTCGTCGTCTCTTAGTTTGTACCAGAGGAATTTCTGTTCGAGAGAGTATCTTCTCGAGTCTTGGGCGGGGGGCCGGGGCTGGTGTTTTCTTCTCGAGGAGCTGGCCGTCTTGGCTTATCGCTCTCCTCTTTTTGACGATCGGAGAAGGTATTTGTGAGTCCTTCTCGACCGTTCTTCTTTGAGCGGGAGACACGGCATGGGGACAGTGACTTCGGCTGCAGGGGCGGGAGCGAGTTTGTTTTTCTTTCTTTGCAGAGAGCAAATCTCTTCTTAGTACCGCACTGCAGAGCAGCATCTTCTTAGCAAACAGCGGGGCGCTTTCTTCTTTGGTGGAGAGGAAACAATTTGTATCTTGGGGCCACACCCGATTCCCCTCACTTGTGTCGCTCTCTTGGCGTAGGCTCTCTTCTCGTGCTCCGAGAGGTTTGATCTCGAACATCCTCTTGTTTACATGGAATGCCTTTCCATGTCTAAGAAAGACTCCTTTCATCTCCATCGATCGGCCAATCACTGGCCATATCCTAGGATCCTCCAAATGCACCATCTTCCTTGAAGGATTTGTTCCCTACGTTACGCGCAGTCTGCGTAAACAAACTCAGCCCGTTTATTTTCCTTTCTTCGATGATCGCAATGGCCATTACGATCGGCTTTGCTTTTGATGATTGGTCAAAGTCGCCAAATTTGATGTCTATGCATTTGGCAACTATGTCCAACATTTGTGGTAGTCCTCCTTCAAGGCTCTTGTTTGTTTGTGTAAGCTATTTTTTATCAAAGATAGTCGGGCTTGGCTATTTCCTTCCAAGCAGCAGCCAGGTTTACATCAGCTTCGTTGATTTCTGATGCTCATTCCGTTGGTAGTGAGCAGTGTTCAGCCATATCCTTGGCAGAGATGGTGAACTTCTTTCCGTGAACAGATGACTTTATCCCTTCATCGTGAATCTCAACGTTCACGTAGAATTGTGCGACCTCCTCCACATAGGTCATTGGATATTCCAACGTCAGAAATGGTTTCAGCCCGGACGTTTCGAGCTTTTCAGCTATTTTCTTTATGAGGGTGTCATCGGACCCCTGTTTGACCATGCCCTTGAAATCCACGGTCGACCCTGTGTGGATTTGTTTTCCTAGCTTGACAAAGTCATAGGTTGACGCCATTTTTCAGGATTTCACTTAAAAGAAACTTAGAAATTTGATTTTGAATACTGAGAGGGTTTTGAGAGAGTTTCGCCTTTGCTTCTAAGATAGAAATGAACCGTTTTGGTGATATGTGAGAGAAGACAGACGAAAATGGGGGAAGTATGGTTTCTGAAAGGATGTGCGGGTGGTTTTTGAAATGTGATCGAAATCAACGGCTTAGATTTTGCACGCCGATTTAGCATTTAATGCGGCAGCATTTATATCCAATCATAAGCTTGGTGTGCAGCTTTTTGTCTGTACACATCATCATTATCTTGACGCGTCATTCTTAAAAACATTCCCGCTTAGTAAAAACGACTGCGTTTTTGTCACTTTGCTCATAAATGACTCAGCTTATCCCTTAGCTGATTTAACTTTTCTTCTCACAGTTCTCTTAGTGACTTAGATGTCAGCTGACTCGGTATAGCTGTCTTTCCGATACAGCTGATTTGTGAGTTCAGCTCTTTTTCCCTTTTTGTGTTTCATTTCTTTTCTTTGAGTCTTCTGAGTGTTAACTCAGCTCAATTAACCCTAACTCATGCTTGAGTTCTTCAAATCTTGACTCACATAATGGTTTTGTGAAGATGTCAACCAATTGTTTATCAGTTGAGATATATTCTAAGATGATGTCCTTCTTTTCAACATGATCTCTTATGAAGTGATATCTGACATCGATATGCTTTGTTCTTGAGTGCAACACAGGATTTTGAGTGATTGCAATTGCACTTGTGTTTTCACACATGATTGGAATTTCCTTTTCCTCAACTTCATAGTCTCTCACCGCCGTCTCATCCATAGAACTTGGGCACAACAAATGCCCGCCTATGTATTCTCGCTTCACCAAGAGGTGGCTATTGAATTTTGCTTCTTGCTAAACCAGAAATCACTGTTTCCAAGCATTTAACATGTGCCTCGAGGTGCTTTTCTGTCAACTCGCATCCAAAGATAGTCGTAGTCCGAATAGCCAATTAGCTTGAATCCACCTTCATTTGGATACCATAAGCCAACTTCTTGCTTCCTTTCAAGTATCTCAAGATTCTCTTAGTCTGCTGTCATATGGCTCTCTTTTAGGAGCAAATTGAAATCTTGCACATATACCTACAAAGAAAGGTGATATCCGCCTCGCTTGCTTTGTGAGATAGAGCAATGATCCAATAAGTGCTTTGTATCTTGTTTGATCTACAGACTTGCCATCTGCATCCACGTCCATTTTGACTGATGTATTCATTGATATTTTCACAGAAGACTTCTCCTCCATACCAAATTTCTTCATTAAATCTCTGGTGTATTTTGTTTGACTCATGAAGGTTCCATCCTTCAGCTGTTTCACTTGGAGTCCAAGGAAAAATGTCAGCTCTCCCATCATGCTCATTTCAAATTTGCTTTGCATGAGGTTTGAAAATTTTTCACATAGCTCTTTGTTTGTGGATCCAAAAATGATGTCATCAACATATATTTGAACAAGCAGTATACTCTTCTTGTCTTGAATTCTGAAGAGTGTTCTATCTACTTTTCTTTTTGTGAATCCATTCTCAGTTAGGAATTGTGACAAAGTATCATACCATGCTCTGGGTGCCTGTTTCAATCCATACAGTGCTTTCTTGAGTTTGTATACCTTATCTCCAAGAGTCTTCTGCTCAAATCCTGGAGGTTGTTCGACATACACTTCTTCTTCCAATAAACCATTTAGGAATGCACTTTTTACATCCATTTGATATACAATGAAATTCTTGTGAGCTGCATAGGCAAGAAACATCCTTATAGCTTCCAATCTTGCTACGAGGGCAAATGTTTCATCAAAATCTATCCCTTCTTCTTGGCAATATCCTTTGGCTACTAATCTTGCTTTGTTTCTTACCACAGAACCTTCCTCGTTCATCTTATTTCTGAACACCCATTTAGTGCCAATAACATTTTGATGTGTGGGTCTTTGAACTAATTCCCATACTTTATTTCTTTCAAACTGATTCAGTTCTTCTTGCATAGCTTGAATCCAATGTGTGTCATCTAATGCTTGTGACACATCTTTGGGCTCTATTTGTGAGATGAAGCATGTGAACATAGCTTCATGTTGAGTTCGATCTTGTTTTTACACCTTCTCTTATATCTCCAATGACAAGTTCGTGGATGGTCTCTCGGCCATCTTAAATCGAGTTGGAGTAAGTTAGCTGGATTGATCGTCTTGCGGTACTGTGTTCTTTGTGATCGCTCTCTCGTAATCACTTAGCTGCAAATTTTCCAGTTGTTTTTGAGATTCAGCTATCTCATCTTCTTCTGAGTTTACAATTCCAGTTTCAGCTTCAGCATAGGGACTCTTCTGCATGGTTGGTTGATTTGGCTCGTCCGTTGATTCTTCTATGTTTCCTCCATTAACATTTGGTTCATCGAACACCACATGGATGGATTCCTCTGTAACCATAGTCTGCTTGTTGAGTATTCTGTAGGCTTTGCTTTCAGTTGAGTATCCCAAGAAAATACCTTCATCAGCTTTAGCATCAAACGCCTTTAGATTATCTTTGCCATTGTTGTGGATGAAGCATTTACATCTGAATATTCTCAAATATGCAATATTTGGTTTTCTTCCATCCAAATCTCATAGGAGTCTTTGTCACCGTCTCTTTTTATCATACATCTTTTTGAGTGTAGCAAGTTTGTGTTGATTGCTTGATCCAAAATCTTTTTAGTAACCCCGCTTGACTAACATGGTCCTTGCTCACGCCTCTTTGAGAGTTCTATTCCTTCTTTCGCAACTCCATTCAAATTGTGGAGTCCTTGCTGCAGATAGTTCGTGACCAATACCATTTTCAATACAATACTCGAGTTATTATCCCATTGACAAACTCGGTTCCTCCATCGATCTTATTTTGATGATGGTTTGGTTCTTCTCATTTTGAATTCTCTTCATCAACTGTGGTAGTTTATGTAGAGTTTCTTTCTTCTTACACCGAATATAGTCCAAGTATATCTTGAGTAGTCATCTACTACCACCAAGGTGTATTTCTTTCCACTTATGCTAGCCGGGTTCCACTTTGGGCCAAATAGATCCATATGTAGCAGATGCAATATTCTTGTTGAAGATGGGCATGTCTTTTCTTTGAATGATGATTTGATTTGTTTTCCCTTTTTACATGCGTCACATATACTCTCCTTTTTGTATACTGAGTCTGGAAGTCCTTCCACAAGACTACTTCTGGCAAGTTTGTTAATCGTTTTGAAATTCGGGTGACTCGGCTTTTTGTGCCACATCCAACTTGATTCACCGTGTGCTTTTTGCTATGAGACAGTCTTTGGGTGTGCGATTGACCAATCCACGACATACATGTTCTTCTCTCATGCGCATCCTTGCAACACAACTTCATTTGATTCAAGATCCTTGATTTGGCATATACCCATGTTAAATCCAACATTATAACCCTTGTCACGAGTTGGGCGATGCTTAGCAAATTGAAGTTGAGTCCTTCAACATATGCAACGCCTCGTGATTTCTAATCCATTTTTCTTGATGGATCCAATGCCTCTTATTTCTCCTGGAGCTTCATTTCCTCCAAATATGAATTTTGCTCATTTGACTTCCTTGAATTTCGACAGATTTTTCTTGTTTCCTGTCATGTGTCCGGGAATGCACCACTATCCATGTACCAGGTTCCTTGGCACTCACTGTTCCTTGAACCCGCAATCAAGGAATTTAAGTTTTAGGTACCCATACTTGCCTGGGTCCTGAGGGGTTAGAATTGTAGGATGATCCAACCAACTTATAGCCAAATGATTTGACTCTAAGGGGTTGCCATCTATCAGTACCATAATCATAATTAATCTTGGCAAATTGCTTGGGGATTCTAGGCTCATACATCCTCTTTTGTCCGTATGCTGTATATGTGTTCGCAACCCGCCTTCTTTGGGTAATTGTGATATTTCTGAGTGTAGTGCCTAGGTGCATGTGTGTGCTGATGAAAGCTCTTATACCTTTGGAATGGCCTCTGCTGAGGTCTGGGCCTTTGCCATTTGGGCTTATATTCCATAGGTTTTTGCTGATAGTTCACATCATTCCAATCAGCTTGACTTGGATATTTTCTACCATTCCCATCATATGTTTTTCTCTTATAGATTTTCTGGGGTTTTTGGTAGCTCTGTTTCTTCTTTACAGAGTATTTTCTGTTTGGAGTTTGCTGAGGAACTTGACTGAATTTCTTCTCAGCTGTCCTTTCAGTGCACTCAACTGGCTGTTTTCCTTTTCCTTTATAACCAAGGCCAGTTTGCTTGTAATTGTGCTTTTGATTAAGTGTGTGTGCATCATTTGGAGTTTTGGATTTTTGAGATACTTCATTGCTTGAAGATCCATTTTCCAAATTTACTCTTGGAGCCTGACATAGCATAGTAGAATTGAATCCTAAACCTGTCTTGTCTCCACATTCTCTTTGACTCATAATAAGATCATCCAATGATTTAGATGCCTTAGTAAATGAGGAAATCACATTTTTGAGGTCATTTTCCCTCTTTTCTATGGCAGCTATTTCTGCTAATAACTTTGCATTTTCAGTCTTTAAACTTCTATTCTCATCAGCTATTTGACTTAGAGTACTCAACTCCTTAGTCAGCTGTAAGTTTTTGCTCTTGAGTAGACTGTTTTCCTCATTTAGTAGTGTGTGTGAGGATTTAATGTGTTCAAAATCTTTCATCATTTTTCCTAATGAATCATAAAGATCAGTGGGTGATGAAGTGTGTGTGTCACGATCACTATCACTAGAGTCCGAGTTTGATGAGTTAGAGTGTACCTCATCTTCTTGGTCGGGTTGATCTTGTTCCTTGGCCATCAAACAGTTAGGGCTTCTTCTTGAGTCACTTGAGTAGTCGACTTCACTCGCTCTCGAATCACCGTCTCTCTCTTGACTTGTCTCTCGGCGATCTCTGCGACCAACATTGCCTTTTTCTTTTCTTGTCTTCTTTCTCTCAAGACCTTTCTTTCTTCTTCATTCCTGTATTTGTTGACTACGAGGATATGGGCAATCAATGGCGTAGTGACCTGGTTGCCTACGGTTCAATAGATATTCAACCTTTTGATCGACTCTTTCCATTCTTGGATTGTCGACCCTTTGATATTCAGCTTTTTGATGATCTGTTTGTTTGATAAATGGTTTTATCATGATTTTGATGATTTTGTTTTTATACCAAAAGAATGTTTTTAAAGGTTGTCCAAATACTCCTAAATGATTTAAATGGTTTTAATATTTCCGGAGTATTTCTACAAGTTTATTTTCGATATAAATTGGACAACACTTTTGATGATTTTGTGTTAATGTGTTTTTACACCAAAACAATGGTTCTAAAATATTGTCCTAATACTCCCAATTGGTTTAAAATGTTTTTACTGAATTTTTGGAGTATTTCTTGAGTTTTATTTTCGACAAAAATTGGACAATATTTACTCTCTCTTGGTCGACGACCGATGCATACATAGGGCAACCCGTGACCAAGATGATTTTTGAAACAGAAAATGAGACGGAAGAAAAATCAAGTAGGTCGACCGGTGCATCGGGTGTCGGCCCCGGTCCGGTCGGCCGTCGCCAGCCCGGGGTCGACCGGTGCACTGCAAGTGTGCAAAATCTCCCCTGTTCTATTTTTGGAGAGGTCGACCGGCTAGGGGTGATGTCGGCCGGTCGAGCACCCCTCGACCGGTCGCCCCGTGTTTTTTTCGATTATTTCAAACGTCCTATTGTGCGCAACCTTACCGCCCTTTAGTTTGACAAAAAAAATATAACCGTTGTGCGGCAAGACCATTCTTCCTTAAAATGTGGGATTGTTCTATAATCTGATTTTTGTATCCTTATGAGACAACCATATTTATTTTAATCTCTTTGTCTTATTTGTAGACAAAAAGAAAACATGGAGGAGCCCATGAAGGAGCCTATGTTGGAGGAGCCTTTGGAGGAGCCTATGTTGGAATTCAAATTTGAAGGCTCTCCTATAAATAGATAAAAGCTTGAGGGATCAAATACAAGACTTGATACAAACAACAAGAGATATCACAAGCACATAATCTTTGTTATTCATTTCAACATTCTTGTTGTAATAGCCTAAGTACTATCACTTTCACATCTTGAGGTCTAGGCTTTCATTCTTGATTACACTTGCACTTTTGAGTTGTAATATTTTTCAAAGTGTAATCTTGATTGTAATTCATCAACCAAACACAAGATATCCTTGTGAGTATTCTTGTGGTAAGAATACACTTGGGTGATCTAGGTGATAGGTGTTTCAAGAGTGTGGTGCTCTTGAGGTGTTGAAGAATTTGGTATTCTTCAAGATTGAAGATTGTGGTGATCTTCAAAGGTGCCGTTGAAGGAAGATTGTGGTAATCTTCAAAGGGAGATTGTGTAATCTCCAAAGGTGGTGTTGGAGAGTTCGGTGCTCTTCAAGTCGGAAGATTGTGGTGATCTTCGCAAGGTGCCGTTGAGGATTGTGGTGATCTTCAAAAGAGATTGTGATAATCTTGAAGGTGTTGTTGAAGAAGAGTGTGGTGCTCTTCAAGGTGTTGTTGTAAGTTGGTGTTGTATTAATTTTTGGTAAATTAATAAAATCTTTTTCTTTTTTGAAATCCATCCCTGGATATCTTTGGGGTGGTAGAGGATTAGGCCCTAGGTGGGTTGAACCTCTTTAAATCGACGTGTGTTGTTTACATTCCGCACCTTCATTATTTTGTTTGAGCATTCGGTTCGAAAAAGAGGGCGAAATCGAAAGATGGAGATAATCTATTCACCCCCTCTAGATTATCGTAGCCGCTGGACTTACACTGTTCTCTTGTTTGCCTATCTTCCCTTAACTTGGAAGGAGCCGAGTGTCTTCCGGAGGATTCACCCTTGCCTTCTTGTAGTTCTTATTGAAGAACTTGTTGAACCTTTTTACTAGTAGGGCTATTTCTTCCGGGTCAATGACTTCTTTGACCTCGGCTCTCTTCCCATCTTTAACAATTAGAGCAAATTTGTTTTGGGTACAAATTGTCTCTTCCTCGATCTTTTCTTCTCGGCTCAAACTCATAGGCTTTGAGGTCGAGAATAGTTCATGGTTGGATGTTTTTGATAGGTCCATGGAATGTCTTAGTGCCATGACCTTCATTTCCCATTCAACTGGAAGACTTTTTAGGATCTTCATACACATTTCCTTCTGTGTATATTCTTTTCCAAGTGCTGACAGCTCGTTGGTGATTTCTGTGAATCGAGCATCCAATTGATCTAGGTTCTCTCCTGAGATCATTTTGAAGTTCTCAAATTTCTGTACAGCCACTGATAATTTGTTTTCTTTGATTTGCTCTGAGCCTTCACAAATCAATGTTAGCTTGTCCCAGATTTCTTTAGCCGTTTTGCATGATTTGACTTTGTTGAACATGGCTTTGTCCAGGGTTTTGTAAAGAATGTCCTTGGCCACATTGTCCAAGTTATATCTTTTTCTGTCATCATTTGTCCATTCAGCTCTTGGTTTTTCGATCATAGGCCGTGGGAGCTATATTCTCTTCACCTTCACGCAGCTCTTCTTCAATTATGTTTCACCTTTAAGATTTGCGGTGGCCCATCCTCTATCACTATCCACATCTCATCATGTAATGCCGATAGATGAGCCTGCATACGAATTTTCCAATCATCAAATTCTTCAATTGTGAACATAGGGATGCGAGTCAAATTTGCTTCCATGATAATAAATTTTAATGATAAAAAGAGTTTTGAAAAATTAAGTACTAAAGCAGACTTTGAAAAATTTGGAGATCTAGTTCAGTAACCAGTGCGGAAGGCTCAATGAACCAACCGCTCTGATACCACTTGTAGGTCCCAAGGGGTGTGGGTGTAAGGTTTAGAAGTGGGGGGTTGAATAAACCTTACCAACTTTTTCTATTTAGTCCTTTTTAAATTTCAGAGTTGATGTTACTCAGCTGTGTCCTTGGTGGACAGCCAATTTAGTTAATCAGTAGAGTTAGTCTCTCAACAGACTCAACTGAGCTGTTGATGGAATAACTCAGCCGTTAAGACTAAATTAACTCAACTGTAGTTTGTTTTCAGCGGAAGACTTAACACCCTTAAGTTTGGTTTAGTAGAGATTTAAAGCTTGATTTAGTACTTAGAAATTATCTAATGGATAGCAAACATGTCAGCAGAATTAAACAAATATAATGCAGGAATTTAAGTGCTGAAATGTAAATGACACGATAAGTTTTTATAGAGGTTCGAAGATGGGATAATTCTTCTACTCATCTCTTCTCCAACTCCTGGAGGAATCCACTAGGTATTGATCAGTATACAAAGTGGTAACAGTCCAGATACAAGTCTTGATCACACAGCTGACTTGATCCTTTGGGACTCAGTTTGGAGATGCCTTGATCACTCGGTTGGCTTCTCGTATGACTCGAGAACTTCTTCACAGGGCGTTTTGCCTTGTTACTCTGACTCACTTGCTCAAGCTCTTTGGATTTGATCACGAAGCCCTCCAAAAACTTGAGACTGGTTCGACCTTGAACCTTCCTACAATCCTTCATAGAATGTAGACCCCTTGATTCTTCAATAATTTCCTCTTCAACTATTAGAAGTTATCTTTCCTTTACAGGTGAGTGTTTGATTGATGATCTTCGTAGTGTAGGCCTGAGGATTAATCTTGAATGATTTGAGAATATTTTCAGTTACAATTCTAACAGTTTCTTGAATGTTTGTGGTTCAGGTAACCTTCTCTCAGAGTCATTCCTCAGCCTTTTATAGTGATCTTTCAAAAATTTGCCCGTTGAAGAGATAGGCTTATTTTTGAAAGTCACTTGTGGTCGTTGGCTTGTCTTGTTGCAGTCCTTGAATTTGCCACTTCCTCGTATAAGGTGTTCTTGACTTTTTCGAGTTCGACACGGTGTAGTGCTTCCCATTGGTTTATTCCTTTTGCACGCTTCTCGGGAAAGCACTTTGAGAAAGGTAGCATGGAGATATTACTTGTTTAAGTAATTCTCTTGATTTACTCGTAACGGATCTTTTTCGATTATCTCGACTTGACTGCATTTCCTTGTTTTCCCCAGGTGACTTAGAGTCAGCTTCCAATCATTGGATGACTCTCATGTCACTTTGACTTGAGACTTGGCTGTATTTGGCTGACTTGAGTGATACTTCATTCAGCTGCATCTCAACTGCTCCTTCAGTCGAGTCCCTGTCTTCTCTTCTTTGCCATACTCAGCTGTCTTACAGCGGAGTCTTCCTTCTAGCCTTCAGTTGTCTTCTTGCATGTTTAGTCATAGCTAACTTAACTCAGCTTGACCAACCCTACTTATTACAATGCAGTTTACAACAAAGAATGGGGTGCCAACTTCCTATTCTAAGTTTTACATGGCATTCATCAAAATCTAAACAATAAATTTCCCAACAAACCTCACTTCACAGCCCCAGTGTCGTTGAGATTTCGAGTTCGACTCATACCCCCCGTTCGAAACTCCTCTTGAGCAGACGCACACAATTTTTGATCCTATGCCAGTTACCATCTATCGAGAGGGTGTCTTTTACGAGCCTGGGTTAGCTCGAGAAGAGTCCGGTGAAGAGGCTTTGAATCCTAATCCCTAAAACAGTCAGCAAGAGGAAGGAGAAGATATGGACCCACGAGAGCATGTGCAGGAGGAGGAGGGTGGTGAGGCCTCGAAGGTTCGAGGGCCGAAAGGCCCATAGGGCGGTGGGCCATCGACATGGGGATGGCGGCGCGAGAGAGGGCCCGACTGCATGTGGAGGCCAGGTGGAGACCCTCTGACCAAAACGATATACCAAGAATGCTGACGGAGGTCCGAGAGATGGGCGCCCTACACCAAAAGTATAGGATCCCGACTAATGTAACTTTTAGGTGGCCAGATGGCGTGGAGTGTCCCGAGCACCCACTGGAGGGGTGTATGGCCGTATATGCTCATAGCCTCCTGTATGGGCTGCGATTCCCCCTGCCGTTAGTGATTACGAGGTGGTTTCGCAAGTGGGGTCTTCCGTTGCCCCAGGTGCATCCTCTAACCTGGGGCCGGATCATTGGGTTGCTGGTGCTGTTCCAGCAGGAAGGGTACCCCCATCCTCGATTCACTGAGATGAACGAGTTGTTCGTCTAGAAGGCGACCCCATCGACGCCGGGCCGGGGGCAGCCATCAGGGTGGTTCTATGCACACACCAGGCCCGGATACCCAGACGGGCTGGTTGAAGGCCTTCCGCAATCCTTGAAGGAGTGGAAGGACAAATGGTTTTGGGTGAGTGGCGAGTGGCAGACTCGCGTTGGGGCGGAGGGATTAGTTCTCCATCCCCCTTCAGATTTTACGTATAGTTTTAGTAAGTGTACTCTTTTCTCCTTTTTATTTCCTCTTTTTTTTTTCAGTGGGTCTATTTGACCTTAATTCTTTGCTTTGTTCAATGAACCGACCCTCTGTCGGTCCGCTTTTGGCCGCTTTTATCCACCGGCTTGAAAACATCCAGGCCATCGGCCGGAAGGATAGGAGGATTGAAGTCTTGGCCACCGAGGCCCGTCTAGCTGAGGTCGGCCTGTGGCTCGCTTTACCCATCGATCCTGAGGCCGGAGAGGTGGCCGAAAGGGAGACAGTGGTGGTGGAAGAGGAGGCCGAGGAGGAGCCTGAGAGGAGCCCACCGAGGGCTAAGGGGGGACAAACTCCTGAGCTGGGGAGACATCCTTTTCAAACGGAACAGGCAAGGCCGTCCCCAGTGATGGTTAGTCCTCAAGGTACATATGTTACGATTCTCGAACTTCCTTTCTTCCTTGAACTTTTTTCATTTTTGTTCCTTACTCAATTGATGTTTTTTGTAGGGGGTGGCATGGATCTCTTCGTGCGCCTTCGCAGTGTAAGGAATACGGCCACCCGTCAAACCAGGGTGGCTGCGGGCCATCCCGCCGATGCTGAGACGGCCCAGAGGGAAGAAATCCGAGCCAGTAAACACCCTGCCGAGGATACCCCAGAAATGGAGGGGCTCCCATCCCAGATGAGAAGAGGGGGCATTGTGATTGAGGAGCCCGGGCAAACGGAGAGGACCAGGCAAACCCCACTGGTGCCTCCTATGCAGATTCCAACAGGTGGGGTTCCGAGGACTTTCTCGGATGACCTTGGTCGGGAGGGTCACTTTATCCCCCCGAGCCAGGTGAGGGAGGAGGCCTGCTAGAGGATAGCCGGCTCACGGTCTCAGTGGTTTGTGGAGTTTGTTAGGAGCTCCACACCTACTGAAGAGCAATCAAGGGCTTTACCGGAGGCGGGTCAGAACGCAAGGGATGTTCCATCTTGTGCTTGGACCGCAGACATCGAGCAGTTTTGCTCAGAAACCGGCTGGGAGGAGCAGACTCAATATGCCATGGGGTTGTCTGGTAGGATTATCGAACTCCTATGGCACGCGATCGGGGAGGCTCGTGACTTGGAGAAGAAGCACGCCAACTTGGAGAGACGGCATATTGACCTGCAAGATGCTTACGCCACTCTCTAAGGGGTGGAGGAGTCCTTGAAGACCCAGGCAGAGGAGGCCGTGGCCAGGGCCAATATTGAGAGAGAAGCTACCGTAAAAGCCGAGGCCGAGCGGGACCAGGCCGAAGAAGAGCTCTGGGCCAAGGTCGTAGAGTTGGAAAAGGTAGCTGCTGCTCATGCCGGAGAATTGGAGAGGCGCGCAGCCGAAGTCCGCAGGGAGGCATAGGAAGCTTCCTAGAAGCAAGTGGAAGCGGCTCGGGTGGAGGCTATCGGGGTTTACAAAGATCAGAGGAGTATGCCTTTATGCTGACCTGCGGACATGCGACCAACATCAGGGAGATCCTCCAGGACCTCAAGGCTGGCAAGACGGTAGCTGAGCTTGCCCAGTTGGACGCTGACCTTGATACCATCCGCCCTCGCGTTTTGTAGGCCACCGGCGGCCAGGATGCTCCTCCTCCAGAAGAGGAAGTGGCTTCAAGTGAGCCTGTTGAGATCCCTCCTCCTACCAGGGCTTGATCCGTTTGCCTTTTGAATTTTTTTGTTTTTATCTTTCGCATATGTAAGCTAGGCGGCCTCGGGCCTTTTGATGTAACGGGCTCCGACCCCCCAATGTAAATATTTTTCTTAGTAAATGGAATTCCTTTTGGTCACTTGTGCGTGCCTTTGCATTTTCAAATTTTGCTAAGTATTGTGCTCGTCTTTCTTTTTTGTTGTATGACTTCTGCTCTGTTTGCCTTCTTTTATTTTTCTAAGTATAGGGCTCAGTTTTCAGTGTTTCTCAAATGGTATGAGTAATGGGCCTTGATTGCCTGGATTTATTCTGTCAAGTCTTGTGCTCGGAACTTAAGCCGAGTCTTTATTTTAGGTGGGCTCGCCTCTTGGCCGAGCTTCCTCTTATTTAAACGTGCACGGGATGTACCCGAGACGAGCAGTCAGCGCTCGGCACTTGGCCGAGGCGATCGAAACGGTGCTCGGATCTTGGCCGAGGCGAATGAAATGGTGCTCGACACTTGGCCGAGGCGAATACAAATTGCTCCCTTATAGAAAGCTCACAGAATATCAGATGAAAGGATAAGTCCCTAAAATTGTATCTGAACCACAAACTGCGTACTTTATCGATAGTACCTCTTAAGATATGATACATTCCATGGAAGTGCAAATTTTTCCCCACTCAAGTACTCAAGCTCGTACGCTCCATTTGACATGACCTAACTGACTCGGAATGGACCTTCCCAGGTCGGTCTTAATGGGCTGGGTTCAATCCCAGTTACTCTTTTTAAAACGAGGCCGCCGACCTGAAACCTTCTTTCCTTTAGTTTTGAATTGTACTACCTTTCACTCCTTTGTTTATATACATCGTTTCTCATCTCAGCACTGCATCTTTTCTCCTCCAGTAGGTCCATCTCAGCTCGGAGCGTGGCCTCATTGTTTTCTTCAGAAAAATTTGCAACTCTAAAAGTAGGGGCTCCAATTTCGACAGGGATGACAGCCTCGATTCCATAGGCCAAAGAGAAGGGAGTCTCCCCCATGGCCGCTCGGTGCGTTGTTCTATACGACCACAATACGCCGGGCAGCTCCTCGGGCTAATTACCTTTAGATTCCTCCAACCTTACTTTCAGCGTATATTTGAGTATTTATTCACCGCTTCGACTTGCCCGTTGGATTGGGGGTGATACGTGGTCGAGAAATGATTTTTAATGTGGAAGTCTTCGCAAAAATTTCGAAACCTCCGGTTGTCAAATTGCTTTCCATTATCTGTAACGATCGAGTATGGTATCCCAAACCTACAGATGATGAACTTCCACACAAAGTTAACAATCTTTTCTTCATATATCTTCGCCAGGGGTTCCACTTCGGCCCATTTCGTAAAATAATCCACCGCCACAATGGCATATCTCACGTCCCCTTTGCCAGTGGGAAGTGGTCCAATGAGGTCCATTCCCCATTTGGCAAACGGCCATGGACTGAATATGGAAATAAGTTGTTTAGGGTGGTACCTAACTTGTGGTGCAAATCTCTGACACCTTTTGCACTTCTTGACAATGTTGGTCGCATCCTTTTTCAGGGACGACCAGTAGTACCCTTGTCGTATTAACTTGTATTTTAACGTTTGGCCCCCGGCGTGATTTCCGCATATACCCCCATGTACCTCTCGGAGCGCGTAGTCTGCGTCTGTTTCCGACAGGCACCGAAGGAGCGGGATGGAATATCCATGCTTGTACAGGACACCATCCACCAACGTGAATCGAGTGGCCTGAGTTCGCAACGTTCTAGCCTCGGCCTTGTCTTCTGGCTGAATTCCTTTCTCTAAATATTGGATGATTGGAGTCATCCAGGTCAGCTCGGCTGCTTCATTGGCGTGTATCTTCTGTGCATTAAGTGATGGTGCGGACAACTGAGTAATGGTGACATCCGCAATCGCGTCGGTTCCTGGGCTGGAAGCCAACCGAGCTAAGGTATCCGCCTACATATTCTCAGTTCGGGGACATGCAAGACTTTTGCCTTGAAGTGCAAAAGTTTTTTCTTGACTAAGTCCAAGTATCGTACAATTTTCTGTTCTTTTGCTTCGTACTCTGATGGCTCAAAAGCTACTCTAGAAAACTGTAGGCAAGTGCATCTATCGTTTTATAGTATAGATTATTGAGTACCGAGTGTCATTCCCACGAGAATTGTAAGTACTAATAATTACCGTCTTTTTGTTATCTAATCTAGCAATTTTCAGAGTTTTTGTTTGTTAAAATGGAAAATGAAAAATAGAGAATTTAAAAATAATTGCAACTTACAATAGATCAAATAAAAGTATATTGTAGAATAAGAATTCAAGAGCTAGAAATGTGTTTGAATGTGAATCCCTCTAGAATGTTTTTGTGATTTAACAAGATAAAGATACAACCAAAAGCCCTTACGCAAAAACCAACCTCTTTTAGTAAAATCTCATGTTTCATGGACCGTAGAAATTCCCGATTTAAGTTAAACCCTCTATCGAGCGCGAATAACTTCTAACCTTAAGTTGATTAACTGAAATCTCTTTCTAGTTAAAACCCCAAGACAACATTATAACGATTTGTGAATTCCCATATTAGGTTTGACCCTAATCCAGAAGATTTATGTCGTCATATATCTAGGATTGCATGCAACTCTTTTCACTTATATAGGTTCTATTTCACCATGAATCTCTCGATTTTCCGGATAAAAAATAAACTTCAAATCAATATTGCGCATATACCAATTCGAATGAATAAAGCATAATATAAGTGAATCGCACAAAACAAGAAGATTTTATTAAAAACATTCAATCCTTAATCACAAATTCATTCTAGAGTTCATTACATTCAAACACTAGAAATTTAGCTACACATGGCTTTGACAAAAGAGTATACTACACAAGAAGATTTGAATAAAATGAACATGGTGTACTTAGCTCTTATTCAAGACCAATTCAAGACTTCCTCCTTGGTTGATTGCAATGATGTTGAGCTCCAAACCTTCTCCTCTATTGTTCTTCAACTTCCAACTCTACCTCTTTTTTATCCTCTCAATGTATTTAACTTTGAAACAATGAATATACAATGAATCTCTCTATGAATGAATGGAATGGAATGGAATATGGAATGGAATACCTCCTCCAACCCAAACTCTTGGCTTTTATAGACATTCTTGTTGTGAAAGAACACATTAACAATGTCATCTTTTGATAAATAATTGCTCCACTTCCATAGTTGGGTTGTTGAATCCTTGTTTTCATGTGATAATTGAGAGAATCATAGAGTTTGGTGCAGCAAAATGAGATGTAAAAGTTGCTCAAAGGTTGTCAAAAAGCAAAAAGGGAAAGCTTCCATAATTTCCGCCAAAGAGAATCCCAGACTGGACAAAAAGCACGCTCGTGCTTTAAAAGCACGGCCAGGCCGTGTTCGCGGATTTTTCCGAACACGACCGTGTTTGGTACGTCGTGGCCCAAATTTTGCTCATTTTTGGCTCCTCAAAAGCACAGCCGTGCTTGCAAAGCACACCCTGGTCGTGTTTGACTGAAAAGGCCCCGAAATGACGCATTTAGCTTGGGATTTCGAGTGTTTTTGCATCCATAAACCTCGGAGTATGTTTTGACATGAAATCATGGCCCAAAATTCACCAAAAACAGCTCCGAATCATCAATCTACACCAATAAAAGCACCTCGGAGTAATATGAACTATGTATAATCAAAAATATGAAACTGACAATGAAATAACTCAAATCATACTCAAATATACACATAAAACATGCATAAAAAGACCCTTATCAAACCACCTCCAACTTTGAACTTTGTTTGTCCTCAAGCAAAACATTAAATCAAAAAGAATGGTTCAATAAATTACAACACACAAGGATTTTTTTTTTCAACACATTGAACACAAGCAGTCAAGTTCTTAGCCTTCTCAACCCGAATTAACCATTCAGTAAAAACACAGTTTTGCAAAGCGATCGACTGTCAAGAAAGACTGTAATATCAGCAGGCATTATTCAAACTTGAAATCATCACTTCACAAATATTGATAGTTATGAATAACTTCAATTCAATAATGTCATGAAAATACAAGAATTCAATATATCATTGTAGTTAATCTACTAATCATATAACCAAGCTTCTTGAACTTTTATTGGAATGAGAATTCAAGGAATATACATTCTCCCTTTCGATTTTTTTTCTTTTTTTTGTAGGACATTCCGAGGCATTCTTCCACTAGGTTTATATTTTGAATTTTCGTTCAAACACTCCTAGGGTGGTTTCCCATACTCATATTTATGTTGCCGTTTTACGTAAAAGACAAACATGGGGCTCATGAATGCTCCGAGTTACTAAGCGACAACAAATAGAGGAGTATAACCTCGATTGGTCCATTTGTTTTCTCTTTTTTTTCATTTTTTTATCCACAAGCTTGGTTTAACAACTAGTTAACCACCACTAAATCATGAATTCTCGAACGTTCATAACACTAAGTATTGTCGTAAATGCCTTAACACATCAAGTAATATGGTGTTGGAAATCTCGTCAAAATTTAGCCCGTATCTACGTCAATCTATCTTAGACAATCAATTGCTTCACATTGAAACACAAATTAACAAGTTAATAAAGGTATAATTGGGCTAAGTTATTGACTACCAAGCACTCAATTTGTTTAAAACAAAATTACCTCTTGTCGACAAACTCAAAATAAAAACAAGCACACACATACTCAGAACAAGCACACAAACATTCTAAGAATGTAACTCAAAATAAAAACAAGCACACACATACTCAGAACAAGCACACAAGCATTCTAAGAATGTAATTCCACCCACCTCCAATTTTAAAGGTTCACATTGTCCTCAATGTGAAAGAAAGAGATGAACGAACACAAACAAAATACTCAAAAATCAACCACACTAGAAGAAAATAAAAGAGGTGGAAAAAGAAAAATACTACCTTACTACAAGAGTGAAATCGGTATTGAGCGATCATTGGGTTGTTTAGGACGAGACCTTCATCCGCATCTTCATACCTAATCAAGGATACACAACTCGAATACCGTGAAATTTTCAAATATAAATTTCTTTTTTTTTTTTATTTTTTTTGAATTTTTTTTAATCCCCAAGCAATAAAAAAATTTAAGCAAAAGAAAATGCACACAAATGCCGGGTTGCCTCCCGGTTAGCGCTTCTTTAACGTCATATAGCTGGACCGTTTTGCCTTTATGTGAACATTAGTCGGGCGGAGCTTCGAACTTATGAAAATCTTTATATCCTTGATCAACATCGCCACCCAATTCGATTTTCGAACAATTTATCTTCATGGTCCCATTTTTCTGCATGACATCCTTAAATAGGAATTTTTCTGTGGACACTTCTACACATTGAACATCACATGCTTTCAAAGGTTTATTAGATGACATATCAAGCAAAGAATCATTTATCCTTGTCCCAATCAAGTTTATAGGAAAACAAGTATCATTTATAAGATTTTTCAAAGTAATTTTAAAGATAACTTGTTCATCCCCTACTCTCAAAGTGAGTTTTCCATCATGCACATCAATTAGAGATTTTGCAGTAGCCAAAAAGGGACGTCCTAGAATTAAGGGAACTTCTATATTATCATGCATGTCAAGAATAACGAAATCGACTGGAAACACGAATTTATCAATCTTGACTAACACATCATGAATAATACCTCTAGGATGTTTAATCGATTTATCGGCTAATTGAATGTCCATCCTAATAGGTTTAAGTTCACTTAATCCCGCATGCTTGAATGTTTCATAAGACATCACGTTGATACTAGCTCCCAAGTTGGCTAGTGCCCTATCAATAGGTAAATCATCAATTGTGCAAGGGATAATAAAGCTTCCATGATCATTAAATTTTTGTGGTAGTTCATTGGAAGGACATTTATCATTCAATTGCACATTTGATAATTTGTTAAGCTTATTTTCACTAGGAATTATGTCATTAAGATCCCTAACATGCTTTGAAGGAGGGTCAACAAATGGAATATTGGCATGTAATTGTTTGAAAGAATCAAGGTACTTACCAAATTTTTCCTCCCTTCTATCTTCTTCGGTTAGACTCCGTTAAGGGATCTTGGGCTTGTATTCTGCAACCTCCTTTTTCATAAGATTTTCTTTGGGCATGTCATCCTCCATGTATTTCTGCATGGCGACATTGGCATAATCATGCTCATGTGGAAAACTGATGGTGATTGCCTTTATTTCTTCCCTTGGGTTTGGCTCAGTATTACCCGACAAACTACCTTGTGGCCTTTCGGAAATCATCTTCGCAATTTGGCATATTTGGTTTTTCAGATTATGGATAGATGCCTCTTGATTTCTCAAGGATGTTTCCACCGCCTGGAATCGGGTATCTGTTGATTGCACAAACTTTGTTATAAGATCTTCCAAGTTAGGCTTACCTTGATTTGGTAAATCGGAGACGTGTGTAGATCGGGATTGGGATTAAGTCGTGGTTGGCCTTGGTTTCCCCAACCGAAATTAGGATGTTGTCGCCACCCGAGGATTGTATGTGTTCTTTGTAAGGATTACTTGGGTAATTTCGCCTTGATTCCCAACGTAATTAGCCTTGTTCGGCGTGAGGTATTGTGTGTGGGCAGTCCTGATGATTATGCAATCCTCCGCAAGTTTCACAAGATAAAACATGCGGTGGTGGTTGTTTAGGAGCCGCTAGATCGTCGATCTTTTAGGTCAAAGCTTCGACTTGTGCAGCTAGTGTAACCACTGCATCTGCATTATAAACACCCACTGTTAGGTTTACCTCGTACGGATTGCCATTGATAGCCATTCATGACCATTCCCTCTAGTAGATCTTGGGCAACTTCTGGTGTTTTATTGTTCAAAGTTCCCCCAGCCGCCGCATCAATCATTTGCCTTGTTGACGAGAGTAGCCCATTGTAAAATGTTTGGACTTGCATCCAAATAGGAAGACCATGGTGTGGGCATTTCCGCAACAATTCTTTGAATCTCTCCCAAGTGTCGTACAAGGTATCGTCATCTTCTTGAGTGAATGAAGAGATTTCATTCCTCAATCGTGCAGTTTTGGCCGGTGGAAAATACTTCAAAAGGAATTATTCGGCCATGATGCTCCATGTTGTGATTGTTCCCTTTGGCAAAGTATTTAGCCATTGTTTAGCCCATCCCCGAAGAGTAAATGGGAATAGGCGCAGACGGATGGCATCGTCAGAGACCCCATTGATTTTGAATGTATCGCAGATTTCGAGGAAATTTGCGATATGATTATTTGGATCTTCGTCTAGTAGGCCGTCAAATTGAACAAATTGTTGCACCATTTGAATGACATTTGATTTTATTTCAAAATTATTGGCTGCAACAGCGGGCCTCACGATACTAGATGACGTGCCATCCATGGATGGTTTGGCGTAGTCGTACATAGTTCTTTGTTCATCTTCCATGCCGAAATCTTTGCTTTCGTTAATATATTCTTCATGGTCTGTATTAGTACTTTCCTCTGTGTTGCTACCGGCGGTGTCGTGCTTCCAAATTCGACGACGAGTAGGCATGCACTACGGTAAATACAGAGGATAAGTGTAATCCAAGACTTACAAAGATAGATAAAAAAAAGATGATGGTAAAATAAAAATAAAAAAATGATTAAATTAACAAAAATAAAGCGTTCTTAATATTACCATCCCTGAAACGCGCCAAAAACTTAATGGCTCAAAAGCTACTCTAGAAAATCGTAGGCAAGTGCACCTATCGTTTTATAGTATAGATTATTAGTCCGAGTGTCATTCCCACGAGAATTGTAAGTACTAATAATTACCGTCTTTTTGTTATCTAATCTAGCAATTTTCAGAGTTTTAATTTGTTAAAATGGAAAATGAAAAATAGAGAATTTAAAAATAATTGCAATTTATAATAGATCAAATAAAAGTAGATTGTAGAATAAGAATTCAAGAGCTAGAAATGTGTTTGAATGTAAATCCCTCTAGAATGTTTTTGTGATTTAACAAGATAAAGATACAACCAAAAGCCCTTAAGCAAAAACCAACCTCTTTTAGTAAAATCTCATGTTTCATGGACCGTAGAAATTCGATTTAAGTTAAACCCTCTATCGAGCGAATAACTTTTAACCTCAAGTTGATTAATCAAATCTCTTTCTAGTTAAAACCCCAAGACAAAGATTATAACGATTTGTGAATTCCCATATTAGGTTTGACCCTAATCCAAAAGATTTATGTCGTCATATATCTAGGATTGCATGCAACTCTTTTCACTTATATAGGTTCTATTTCACCATGAATCTCTCGATTTCTGGATAAAAATAAACTTCAAATCAATATTGCGCATATACCAATTCGAATGAATAAAGCATAATATAAGTGAATCGCACAAAACATGAAGATTTTATTAAAAACATTCAAGCCTTAATCACAAATTCATTCTAGAGTTCATTACATTCAAACACTAGAAATTTAGCTACACATGGCTTTGACGAAAGAGTATACTACACAAGAAGATTTGAATAAAATGAACATGGTGTACTTAGCTCTTATTCAAGACCAATTCAAGACTTCCTCCTTGGTTAATTGCAATGATGTTGAGCTCCAAGCCTTCTCCTCTATTGTTCTTCAACTTCCAACTCTACCTCTTTTTTATCCTCTCAATGTATTTTGCTTTGAAACAATGAATATACAATGAATCTCTCTATGAATGAATGGAATGGAATGGAATACCTCCTCCAACCCAAACTCTTGGCTTTTATAGACATTCTTGTTGTGAAAGAACACATTAACAATGTCATCTTTTGATAAATAATTGCTCCACTTCCATAGTTGGGTTGTTGAATCCTTGTTTTCATGTGATAATTGAGAGAATAATAGAGTTTGGTGCAACAAAATGAGATGTAAAAGTTGCTCAAAGGTTGTCAAAAATCAAAAAGGGAAAGCTTCCATAATTTCCGCCAAGAGAATCCCAGACTGGACAAAAAGCACGCTCGTGCTTTAAAAGCATGGCCGTGTTTGGTACGTCGTGGCCCAAATTTTGCTCATTTCTGGCTCCTCAAAAGCACGGTCGTGCTTGCAAAGCACACCCTGGCCGTGTTTGACTGAAAAGTCCCCGAAATGACGCGTTTAGCTTGGGATTTCGAGTGTTTTTGCATCTATAAACCCCGGGGTATGTTTTGACATGAAATCATGGCCCAAAATTCACCAAAAACAGCTCCGAATCATCAATCTACACCAATAAAAGCACCTCGTAGTAATATGAACTATGTATAATCAAAAATTTATGAAACTGACAATGAAATAACTCAAATCATACTCAAATATACAAATAAAACATGCATAAAAAGACCCTTATCATACTCGCCATTGATTTGATGGACCACTGGCTACGAATCACTGTGTACCAATAACTGTTTTAGGCCCATCGATGTCGCCATTTCGTCCTGCCAGGAGCACTTCGTACTCAGCTTCGTTGTTAATCGCTGGGAACTAGAACCGCATGGCCGAGCAGTAGCACTTGAGTTTTGGATCGATTATCACGATCTCGCCCCCTACTCAGCCTGCGGTGGAAGAGCCATCGATGAACAACTTCCACTCTTGATCTTCAACCACCTCAAGCTGGATGGAAGGTGTGAACTCGGCTACAAAGTCAGCCAGTGCTTGTCCTTTAATTGTTGTGCGTGGCTCGTATAAAATGTCGAACTGGCTGAGCCCGACAGCCCACTTAATCATCCGACCTGAAGTATCTGGTCGGTGCAGAACTTGCTTCAGCGGGTAGTTGGTCAGTACCACGATCTTGTGCTCCAAAAAGTACGGACGGGGCTTTTGGGCTGAAATGACTAGCGAGTAGGCCAGCTTCTCCATGGGCGGATATCGGAGCTCGGCATCATGAAATGCTTGGCTTGTGTAATAGATTAGATGTTGGATGGAGCTATCCAACCTAATCAGTACCGAGCTGACGGCGTACTCCGAGACCGCGAGATACAAGTACAAGTCCTCTCCACGGGTCGATTTTTGTAGTACGGGGATTGAGGCTAAGTGTTGTTTAAGTGACTCAAAGGCGGCTTGTGTTTGTTCGGTCCACTCAAAATTCTTATTCTTCTTTATGATTTCGAAGAAAGGTTTGCACTTGTCTATGAACCGTGAAACGAACCGGTTTAGGGCGGCCAATCGACCTGTTAAACTTTGTACTCTTTTGACGGAATTGGTGGGTTCAAGATCAATTATGGTCTTTATTTTATCTGGGTTGGCTTCGATTCCCCTTTGACTAACCATATAACCCAAAAATTTATCCGAACCGACCCCAAAGGTGCATTTTTTAGGGTTTAACATCATCTTATACTCTCGCAAAATGGCAAACATTTTATTAAGATCAGCGAGGTGATCAGATGTGTACAAGGATTTCACCAACATATCATCCACATAAACTTCCATGGTACGACCTATCAATTCCTCGAACATTTTATTAACTAACCTTTGGTAGGTCGCCCCGACGTTCTTCAACCCAAACGACATCATCTTGTAGCAGTACACACCACGAGCGGAAAAAAACGACGTATTATCCTCGTCATCCAGATGTATCTGAATTTGGTTATAGCCTGAGTATGCATCCATAAAACTCATAAGCTCATGTCCGGCTGTGGCATCTACCATATAATCGATGTTGGGCAAATGATAGTTGTCCTTGGGGCACGCCTTATTGAGGTCGGTGAAGTCCACGCAAAGGCGCCATTGGCCATTGCTTTTCTTGACTAATACAGGGTTGGCCACCTATCGAGGGTAAAGGGCTTCCCTGATGAACTGGTTGTCGAGCAATTTATTAACCTCGGCCTTTAGGGCGACCTGCCTGTCGGGGCCGAGCTCGCGTCTTTTCTGGATTACCGGTCGGAATGTAAGGTCTATGTTGAGACAATGGCAAGCGTGTTTGGGATCAATTCATGGCATGTCCGAGTGTGTCCATGCAAATACATCAAGATTATTTTCGAGGAATTCGATCAATCCCGACCGGAATGGCTCTTGGAGGTCGTGGCCAATACGTAATTGGCGTCCCCCATGTTGTTTATCGACATCAATCGTGTCGACCTGTTCCACCGGTTCCGCATGTTTTCTTTTCTTACTTTGCCCCTCTTTTTTTTCGCAGGGGCGCTCGTCCCTCGATCCGCCGGCTTATTCTCTGGTTCCTCCTTAATCACTGGTTTTTCTCCATCTTCTACCATAGGTTCTTTTTCTGGTCGTCTACCTGGATTATTTTCTGAAACAACCATCTCCTCCCGCTCGGGCTCGCCTTTTTCCCCGGGGTCATCCTTCGCTATTCCACTGGTTTCCCCCCTTTCTACCACGTTAATCTCCACATGTCGGAGCTTGAGAGAGCACTCCCGCGATTCCCTTTGATTTCCCTTGTGGGTGGCTTCTCCATCCGGGGTTGGGAACTTCACACAAAAATGGTATATTGAAACTACCGCTTTCAGGTGGTAAAGTAGCGGCCTTCCAATAATCGGGTTATACTCAGAATCGCGTTGATAATTTTAAACGTGGTGATGACAGTTCGCTTGTGCAATCCCTGTCCCATCTGGATGGGCAGGTCGACTTCCCCGAGCGGAATAATCCTTCCTCCTCCAAAACCCAAGATACTGTCGTTACATGGACGAATGTAGTTGTCGCCCACGTTCAATATTCTGAAAGCCCGGACGTAAATCATTGACGAATAGCTTCCTGAATCAATTAGAATCCTGTGGACCGAGATGCCTAAAATAGGTGCCGTGATGACCAGGGGGTCGAAATGAGGGTGGACCACCTGGTCGGCATCCATGTCCGAGAAGACAAAGCGACCCATTGGTTGGCCTTCTCTAATTTCTGCCACCCGAACATGTCTTTTCGCGTGGGCGGCTTGTCTGATATCTGCCTTTATTTTCCGGTTCGAGCGGCTATCCTCAGCTGCATTGGTGTTAATTCTATTAACACCAGACATCATCAGAATCTCTCTACCTTGATTCTCGTTCGGCGGCAGCGGTAGGTGAGTTGGATTCATCAATCGCTCGGATTTACACCCGGAGTGAGCACTGGTGGTGGCGGTAACTCGTGGACGTACCTCTTCGGGCCGCCTTTCTGAATTATGCGCATTATTTCTCTGATGAGGTCTCGGCACTCATCTGTGTCATGGTCTATCGACTTGTGATAGGTGCAGTATCTTCGAGCATCCAATTTTGCGGGCTCCACTCTCAAAGGCCGAGCCGGTGGCAATAAATTAAGACCTTGTATTTCGTTCCATATCGCTGAAGGAGCGTGGGTCAGAGCACTCCTGAGCGCAGCAACCTCGGCTCGCACTTCCTGGCGCGCCTTATACCTGGTGGTCGGGTTTTCTGAAAAGGGCCTGAAATCCGACCCCGATCCTGAAGCGGATTCTTCTTTTCCATATTTCTTCACATCCCCTGCCTTCTGCTTGGGACGTTGGCTGGCCATGACTTCTTCTGCACAAATATGGTGCTCCACGCGGATAAAAATTCCTGATATGAAGTCGCCCCTGATTCAAGGATAGAATAATTGAACCATGTATCGGGAGCGAGGCCGGCCATGGCCGCGATCAAAATAGCGTCATCCGAGACTGGTTCCATTTCTCGGACCTGTTTATTAAACCGAGCTATGTAACTCTTTAAAGGCTCATTTTTTCCCTGCTTAATATATACAAGAGAATCCTTCGGTGCAGCTCTGACTTTGGAGGTAAGAAAATGCGCTGTAAACGCGGGGGCCAGGTCGCCCCAAGATCGGATGGACCCTTGCGGCAGGGTCTGAAACCAACGGTGGGCTCGGTCGCCCAGCGTTAACGGAAATGCCCTGCATAGGATTGCATCACTAGGGCTGTAGAGTTCCATCCACGCCAAGTATTTGTGGATGTGTGTCGTCGGGTCGGTCTCTCCGTTGTATAGACCGACTGCGGGATTTTTAGCTTCGGTGGTAGTGGAGTTGACAGAATGCTGGGAGCAAAAGGTGATACAAGAGAAGGCCGGCTTGTTACCTGGTGCGGCCTTTGGTATTGGGCTTCTTTAGGACCGTCTTCTAATTCATTTAACCGGCGGCGAAGACGCAAGATCTTGGCCTCCCATTCCTCTAGCGGGCTAGGCCTCTGGGTTTGGTTGGCCCTTCCCGGCTCTCTTTTATCTAGAAATCGGAGCCTGGAGCTTATCGATCGGGTGGGGCGAAGGGGATCAACCCCCAGCCGTCCCGCAAACACAAAGCGAGTGCGGCGGTGGCATGTGGGCTCTGGGTGTGACTCCGCCACACGGCTCTATTCTTCTACATCGTCGTGTGGTCGTCTTCTATCATGGCGACCACGCTATTCATTGCCAGAACTGGCCTCTTGGCCTTCATCACGGGGAGGCGCAGGGACTTGAGGATTGACATTAACATTTACTGGGGGGTTAAGTGGGTGAGTATTTACAGGAGGTGGAGGCTGTATTTGCGAATTAGTAGTTGCAAGTGTTTGGGAGATGAGTTGATTCATTTGTTGGACGAAAGTGGGGTTTGCGATGAGTTAAGCAAAAGGAAACAAAGTCGTGCTCCCCGCTTCAGTCAGGGGCACGTTCTGGCCATTGGTAGTTTGGCCAGTTTGGTTATTTACAGGTGGATCTTCAGTTATATGGGTGTTTCGGGACAACTGATTCATTTTATCCTTCTCGAGGGAATTAACACTAGATTTACCTGAGTTCACGTGGCTTGATCAACTGGAAATTAGGACTGGACCTAGACGGGCCCTCCTTCTAGCGCCAATTTGTTGACGTGCGTTTTAGTCAACAAGCAAAAATATATGGAAATGTAATACGTGGAAATGGGAATAAACTTTAACTCAGAGCTAATTCGGCCTTTTTATACAAAACACCGAGCCGAAAGCTTCTGGTCGGTTTTCTTTTACAGTGGTGATTTTACAAGCGTTTTTTTCTACTATTTTTCTCTTGTCTTTTTCCTCATAAACGAGACCCTATTTATACTCATCTCATTAGTGGGTTTTTAATAATCACTATTACACTTAACACTAAAATAATTTCAAAGGGACACTTGTCCTTCCCTATGCGCGCATGCTGGCCAAGTGTTTGCCACTTGTCGACTCATCTGGTTGTTATGCTGACAAGTGCCAGCTTACTTGTGCTAATGACGCGCTTAACCTTCCTTAACTGGATAGTTATGCTTTAAATTTCCCGTCATAAATTTCCCGCCATGGCTGGGCTCGGAGGAAGCCGAGCCCAACTCGCGCCACGTCATCATTGCCACATCATCAGGTCGGTTGCTGACATCATCAGCTCGGCTCGTGCTGTCGTACGGGTCCCACATGTGCATGGGCTGAACGGCCACGTGGACCGATTTGCTTCCAGCTCGGCTCGGGTGTCATCACGAAGAATCTATTCTTTTCATTCCATACAAAAAAAGAAGTAAAACATATTAAATGGTTTAAGCAAAAATAAGTAAGCAATTAAATAAAATTAACTACCACATTAATACAGTATCAAGAAATTACAAGTCAAATGACAAAAGGAAAAAGAGAAAGGGTGGAATAAATGAATATTCCCGTTGGATCCAACCACATTGAAATTTTCCTGTGGTTCATGGGCCGCCCACCGTGTCCCCGCAAACAACTCTACTTACACTAATTCCACAACTCTAGTAATTGTTTTCTTAAAGCGTGTTTAAGTATTTCTAAATTTTGAGAAAACATATTTAAATGATCGTTAAAGTAAAATATATAAAAGATGATTGTAAATAAGAATAAAAGTGTATTTATTTAAGAAATTTATTCAAAATTATCAACCAAACATATATATTTACCAAAAAAAAAAAAATCTCCATATTATAATGGTCCATTTGAATGATTGATTTCCAAGCACCCCCTAAATTTTGAAAGTGGAAAGTGCGTTCCATGTACGCACCCCAGCCCACCGGTTCTCTTTAGCAAACAGACTTTAACGTACGCCCCGTTCTCTAACATATAAAAACGTTCTCGATAGTTCCAATCTCCACCTTTTTCATTTCGTGACTGATCTCTTCGCATCCATCCCTTCATCGAAAGTATCAACGTAAGCTCAATCATCTCTTATCTTCAGCCAAATTCCTCAGTATTTTCTCCGATTCATATGCACATGTTACTTTATTCGTTTTGTTTGAGCTTGTGTTAGCTTAGGATTTTGATCTGAATACAGGAAATGGCGACAAAGAAAAGCGTAGGTTCTTTGAAGGAAACCGATCTTAAGGGGAAGAGAGTTCTCGTGAGAGTGGATCTGAACGTGCCGTTGGATGATAACTTTAACATTACTGATGACACTAGAATTAGAGCCGCCGTCCCAACTATTAAGTACTTGATTGGCTATGGCGCTAAAGTCATCCTCACCACTCACCTCGTACGTGTTGATATGTTCTTACTAGTAGATCAATCTAACAGATAAATGATTTTTGTTTTAATTACGCTCTGACGTTAGACGTATGGATGATTTCTTTCGGGATTTGTTATTATGTGTATAAATAAGTTGTTGTGGACCATGGTCGCTAAGTCATGAACACTTTTGAACTTTACCATGGTTTTTTTTGTAAATAGCTATTTCTTCTCTGATACTTGATTACTGGTTCTGAACTTGGATCACTCTTAGTGGTGTTTTATAGGTTAATCTTGTGTTTATGAATGCTTCATATTGGCTTGGTATTTGATACTATCTGTTTTATGTTATGCTGCACTGATTCTCGGATGCAAATTGGAGTTACTTATATCATTGATACTTTCTTATGTTCTTCAATTTCATTAGAACAATTTGTTTGGTATTTATTATATTTTGTGTAAAAATCTCTAGGACATCCTGTGTGAAGAAGAATAAGTTTGTGAGCTTAATGTGAATTTTTATTAAGTGGTGATGATAGTAGCCAGTCAACTGTCATATAAACATTATTAACTTTGCAATTGATTTGTTTCCTATTAATGTGGTTTTCAGGGGCGTCCAAAGGGTGTCACGCCAAAATACAGTTTGAAGCCTCTTGTTCCTAGACTCTCCGAACTTCTTGGAGTCGAGGTTCATATATTCTTCACTTTTCAACAGGAATCTATGCTCTTGCAATGACAAGGTGTTTTGCTTATCATCATTATTTGATGTTGTTAGGTCAAGATGGCTAACGACTGTATTGGTGAAGAAGTTGAGAAGTTGGTGTCTGGGTTGCCAGATGGAGGTGTTATTCTCCTGGAGAATGTTAGATTCTACAAAGAAGAGGAGAAGAACGATCCTGAGTTTGCGAAAAAGCTTGCTTCCCTCGCAGACTTGTATGTTAACGATGCATTTGGAACTGCACACAGAGCTCATGCTTCGACTGAGGGAGTGGCCAAGTTCTTGAAGCCCTCTGTTGCAGGATTCCTTATGCAGAAGGTTTGTGATTTTTTGTGCTTTTACTCACTCCTATGTGTCATATTGTCTTCTTCTGCTTGATTGAGGAATTAATCCAATTGAACTTTAACAGTTAATGAAGTAGTAAGTTCAGATGTTTTGACTCGGGGACTGCCTTATCAAATTTCTATTGAGGTCTCTAGCCTTTGATTTTAGATAGTTGTAGCTCTAAGTATTGTGTTGCCTAACATCTCATTGTCAGCTAACTGTGATTGATTCTTCTTTCTTGAACTTGCATTACCGAGTTATAATATCTGCTTTGTTTTTTGCATTTTTCAGGAGCTTGATTATTTAGTTGGAGCTGTGGCCAATCCAAAGAAGCCATTTGCTGCAATTGTTGGTGGCTCAAAGGTTTCCAGTAAAATTGGTGTTATAGAGTCACTGTTGGAGAAGGTAGACGTCCTCTTGCTTGGTGGAGGAATGATCTTCACTTTCTACAAAGCCCAAGGACATGCCGTGGGATCCTCACTTGTGGAGGCTGACAAGCTTGATCTTGCAACTTCACTTATGGAGAAGGCTAAGGCTAAGGGCGTGTCTCTTTTGCTGCCTTCTGATGTAGTTATTGCTGACAAGTTTGCTGCTGATGCTAACAGCAAGGTAGGCAATTTTCGCTCTATTTGCTTACGGGACATTGCTATTATTGCATTTGTCTTAACTTTCAATGTGTCAAAACTGAAACTTATTTCAGCATCTGGACTAGTTTTCGTGCTGTGTAAAATGTTTTTACTGCATGAGATTAAACTGTTGCTGTTTCTTGTTTTAGGTTGTCCCAGCATCTCAAATTCCTGATGGATGGATGGGTTTAGATATTGGACCAGATAGTATTAAATCATTTGGTGAAGCGTTGGACTCTACCAAGACCATCATCTGGAATGGGCCAATGGGAGTGTTTGAATTTGAAAAATTTGCAGCAGGAACAGAGGTATTGTACACACTGATTATTCACATGACAGTAATAATTTTCAATTATACATATAGCTTTTGGAATAAAGCATGGGTAATTGTTCCTTTTTAGGCTATTGCCAAAAAATTGGCTGAACTTAGTGGCAAAGGAGTGACAACAATCATAGGAGGAGGTGATTCAGTTGCTGCTGTTGAGAAGGTTGGTCTAGCAGACAAGATGAGCCATATCTCAACTGGAGGTGGTGCCAGCTTGGAACTTCTTGAGGGGAAAACACTACCTGGAGTTCTAGCCCTTGATGACACTTAAGCCGGACCGGACCTGTCTGTCTTGCTATTTTCTGTTTTGGTGCGTCCCATTGATTGCCATGTCTGGTTTTTTTACCAGAGCGGATTGGTTAGATAGATGTTAGAGCTGGTCTTGTAGAGTTGCAGGCCAAATGCGAATAATCGTCATCTCTGTAACTGGGAACACTTTTTTGGATGGCAAATTTTATCTGATTTTCTGAGTGATATTTAATAATATTTATTGGATTTTCTCCCCCTCATGTTTAATGATGGACATGTTGCAGTTGATGAGCAATCAACTTTGATCCAAGGGGAAATATTATTTAGTATAAGCATGAAACAATTTTCATTATACTTGGTGGTAGTATTATTTGGGTTACCGAGTGGCACGGTTAACCCATCGAATAGGAGTATAAATTAAATTTAAATCGAAATGATGTTCTTGGTTTTTGATTTTTTTCAATCTTTTCTAATCGGACATCGGTCTATAATATTTTAGGGATAATTGAAAAAAGTAATCTTGAGGTTTGGGTTAATTACAAAAACACCCATGGGGTTTGATTTTGTATACACTTTACCCCATTCATAAGTCAAAACATTTCAAATGCTCCCCTTATATTTGTAAAATATTGCTTTTAACACAAATATCTTTTGTAATTCTCAAGCATCTTTGGGTTTTTTATTTAGCTTCAAACTATATCATAAAAAGTGATTTTATAAATATGTAACTATTTATATCTATGTTTTCAAAAAAAAATAGAAAAAGGAAAGAAATAAAAGGTCCTCTTGTGTTTAGTGTGTACCAAATTTCTTACCAACATTTTGTGACTATAATTGAAATGACATAGTTCCGGCTCCGTGGCTACAAGGTTTGGACCCGCAATATGAGAATTTGTACCAAATGCACCATGGCTTTCATGGGGGCGAACCCAAATTCATACATTTCACTCACCTGCAATATCAACAAATTACAAAACAACCTCAAACTACTCTTCTCCGCACCACCACCATCATCGTTATTTTCGTCAAAATTGCGCTCAATCACAAGAAAAGCTTCAATATTCACGCGTTCCGTTGCTGAAAATGATGTCGTTACCTCCCAAGTTGAAGTTCCCTCTTCCAATTCAATTACCAAGCACCATCAATCCCCCTTTTCAGGTTCGCTTCGTTTCTTATCACAAATTAAGCAGACTGTTGATGTACAATGTTGTATTATTTTTCTTCAATATGAGCTCAATTTCTTTTTCTTTTTTTGGGGGGTTATTGTGTTAACTTATGTGATAATTGTCAGGGTTGGAAGAGGTGATGACAGGATACATGTTCGGCAAGAAAAAAGCCACTGAAGTTGCTCACGCGTAGGTATTTATAGACTCACCGGATGATTGTCTACTGTATTGCTGTTCTTCTTCTTTTTCCTTTTTTTTTCTTTCTCTTTGGTTGTAAATTTAGTAAATTGTGATTATTGGATTGGTACTAGTGAGTGGTGATTGTAGTAAATTTATTTACTTTTATTATTAGGGTGTGGAAGAATGTTGTCCGGAAAGGGGACCTAGTTATTGATGCCACTTGTGGAAATGGATATGACACCTTAGCTTTGCTAAGATTAATTGCTGACGATGCATGCAGAGGTCGTGTTTTCGCAATGGACCTTCAAAAAGATGCGTTAGAAAGTACTTCATCTTTGCTGGATCGGTCCGTCACTGCTGATGAGGTGCTTGTGTTTTGCATAATGACTAATAATATCTTGACAAGTGATTATCTAGTGCAAATGTGATGATGTTATGATAGTAGATTTGAATATGTTTGCCTATCTATTAATAGATGAGGACTGCATATTTATATCATTAATTCATAGGAAAAGTTGATTGGGAATTTCAACCTTATTTGACCTCAAGATGCATTGTACATCTGTACATTTAATTGAATTTGATTATGCACACTTATATTACGACCATGTCCACATAAGAGTGCATATATTGCATGTTCTATTGATGTTGGATTATGTAGATGGTACCTTCCTGAAAAACTCAAGAAATGATAAATTATTAGTCTCTGTAGCCACTAGGCAAATTATTATCTGTCTAGTTAGGAATATCTCTTCATAGGAAACAAAATACTGCTTTTTACTTGTTTGGTTTTAGTTTCATGCACTATATGCTAATTTGTTGGTATAGTGAGTATCAACCCAGCTTTTAAGTTTATTGCTGATTTTGTTTCAAGCCAATTGTTCATGTTCTTGTTTTTTCTGAACAATCATCCTCTTAAAAAAGATTACTTTCTTCTTGCCTCTGTCGCTGCATAAACCAAGTTCCTGAATTTGTGGTCAACGTTGATATAGTTTGTTTTTGTGGCAATGCAGAAAAAACAAGTAGAACTCTATTCTATGTGTCATACCAGAATGGAAGAACTTGTTCCCAAAGGTGATGCTGTGAGGTACTATTTGTAGCTAATATAAAATGGAAGACACTGTATGATGTGACTGACTTTCGATCACCTTCACATTTTCATTCTCATTTTTCGTTTTCTTTTTCAGGTTAGTTGCATTCAATTTGGGTTACCTTCCAGGAGGTGACAAAAAGATCAAAACAGAGTCAGAAACGACGCTACTTGCATTAGATGCTGCCAAGAAAATTGTTGCACCTGGAGGTCTCATCAGTATACTGGCCTATGTGGGCCATTCTGGTGGAAGGTAACATTATGTGACCAATTATTATTATTTTGGTGAATTTTTTTTTTATCATCAGGTAAAGGTTCCGATCATTTCCTCCCACCTTGCACATATGAATGTCTGCGATCATTCAGTCACTTTGTGGCGGTATTACTTTTTTGTATACCAATGTATTTATTGTTGGTTGTCACTTGTCACAATGTATAGGTAATTTCCTGTTTGGCTTTGGTTTCTGGTTTTAGCGGCTAATGAACTTATGATATTTTTACTCTGTGTAGGGAGGAGTTCGAAAAAGTCCAGTCTTTTGCAGCTGAATTGCCTATTGACAATTGGGTCTGCTGCAAACTCCAAATGTTAAACCGGCCATTAGCTCCGGTACTTTATCAAAAAATAAATGAGAGTAGACATTTCTTTTGGCTACATCGAATGTGGTTTGTACTGACGTTTACTAAATATAATCAGTGGGTTTTAATTGTTGTGCTGAAGAATTCCAGCAATTTTTGCGTTCGATGCTTCTTTCTCGCCATGTCTGTGGTTCAGGCATTATTTGATATTTTGTAGACAGAGTTTTATCTTTCTTTTTTTTATATTGTTTTTTTTTTTTTCCGGTGTGAACCTCGGCTCTTTATAGTTCCCCATTTGGCTTATAATGCCAATGTCCCTGTAAAAGGATTTTGAGAACCATATGCACGAGTGATATTCATGTTAGTCGTTCAACACTACTATTATTTACCAATTAGAATTGGTTTGGCTTCAAACGACTCAGTTTGGACGATGATGTTTCCTTGTACAAGGTTGTCCGTTCCTCCCGACGAAACAATCTGCCTAAATGGGGAAAACCTGTTTTTGTGTTTAGGTTCTCCCTCATCAGTTGTTTTCATCCCAAATCCTGCCCCTTCCCAACACACACCTTTTTAAAAAGATTTTGAAAACGAGTTGGAGAAAATGAAGTTAAAAAAAATAGAAAATTTTCATTGCGGAATGGGTTTATTTGAAATGAACAAATAAAAATGTTATAGAGATGATAAAGGAAAACAGTTTAAAAAAATGAAAAAGGAAAAAGGAAAATGAAGCTTGGCAGGAGGGGCTAATTTATTGCAAGAATCGATCGCGATGGGACTCGAACCCACAATCTCCCGCTCCGGAGGCGAGCGCCTTATCCATTAGGCCACGCGATCTCGTGGTGTTCAAAAGTCGTCAACTTTAATATTTGACAACACATTTCCTTCACGAGAATTTCCTCCTCCTGCATTGATTAATTAATTACGCTGAAGAGGGAATTAACAATGTTTTTTTGTGCAATAATAAATTAGAATGGAGAATATCAATAATGTAACAATGTAATATTTGTTCTTTGAAGTTAACATTCGGTCCACATAGAAAATAAATTAGAATGGAGAATATCAATAATTATTCTATAAAACGAAAATGGTTTTCTGGATGGCGAGTAGGGGTGATCATAATTTTTAAATTTATTTATTGTTTGCCAAATGTCATGTAGACTTAATTGAAGTGATTTTACCCAGTTACATTGTGTGCAAAGCTAAATAAATAATACATTGTGTTAATAAAATTAGCACAATTACTTAAGTGGTTCTTTAAATGCCAAAATACAATTATGGTACACTTGGAAATAGAACAAATAATTTACTTCACAAAGAAGTTTTTCAGAATTTTAAGTGAACGATTTATATGATACTTTTTCAAATTTTGAATTTTTCATAGTATTTCTAATTAGTATTTTGGATCTTCTAAAACTATCACAAACAAATTTGTAATATCAAAATTTTATATTTTGACAAATCCCGTGTAATACACGGGTGTTGTTCTAATTATTATATAAAACGAAAATGGTTTTCTAGATGGCGAGTAGGGGTGATCATAATTTTCAACCGCTCATGATGTTTTTTTCTTTTATTTAAAGGGGTTTTCTTCATTTTTAAAAGGTTCTGGCAAGTAAAAAATGATTTGCCACGAGATAGTAAGCCCCGTTCAGTTAGTTATGTAAGTAACCAAGTGAATAACTGTTGCAATCGGCCAAGTTAAACCCAGCAAGGCGGCCGCTAGGCTCCACACGTGTCTCAGCCCAACCGCCCAGTGCAAGGGGTTGCCTCGTTTCCGAGCCCGCATCTCTGCGGATTGTGGCCCGGGGACTTTCCTGGGCCCAACTCCCAGAGGGAGGCATGGCCCATTCACTTCTTCTCATGGTGTGTTGAGTGGATCACTTCACAGCCGATATTATTAAGAGGTAAGAAAATTGTTCAATTCCCGATGTGGGACAGAGCTCTACTACCTGCTTTGCGTTTGACTATCCCAAATAATAATTGCTACTCTCATTATGCCAAAATTACAGTCTTATCAATATTATAAAATTGAATATCCAATTTTACCTATTGAATTAGTGTTTTTTCCTTAATGATCTTGTATCAATATTCGTTTAGAGTTGAAATTGACTAAATTGCTGGAATTTAAAAATAATCCACAACAGTAATGTATAATTCTATAACGGGAAATACCTTATTATATTCATAGATTCAATTTAGATACTACTTTTCTACGTTCACATAAAGTATGATCATAGTAAAAAAAAAAAGAAATAAAATTGGATAAGCAACTCCTCAGTCAATGATTAAACTTTACAGGAACACAAAAATTCAAGTACTATGTTCTACGTTCACATAAAATACCAGGCTATACTTTATGTCAGTATTTACATATTTTTCATCATGATCAATAATTAGCGGCGAACAAATCAAACCTCGGGATGTGCAAGAAGCCGATGGCCATCAAAAGCATTCATCACACCTACATTTGGGAAGTTACGACGGGTAATTCAGGATTTGTTGCCCATTCGGTCCATGACCCATCGTACACCGGAGCATTAGTCTTCCCTAGTCGATGAAGGCCCTGAAAAACGAATTTAATTTGCATGATCAATATCGACTGAGAAATTATATACTTGTAATAAACTACTTCTCATTCTTCAGGACGATACATGGTATTGATAAAAAAAACAGGTAGTGATCAAGGATAAGAGCTGGACTCACTAGCGCCAGAATACATGCAGTCACACCAGTACCGCATGACGTTAATACAGGGCCGTCCAATGAGATTCCTGTAATACCAAATTGCCTAGTCAAATTTTGTTGAGCAACCGCAAATAGCAACAAAAATGCTTTTTAGAGATGTGAATAATGACATATGAAATATGAATAGAGGCAACAAAAACTGAATAGCGGATACAAAGATCTAGACCAACCACACAACCAAGCAGCCTACAAAATGCACAAGGACGCTATTTCTAACCTTCCTGTTCAAATCTCTTTTTCAACTCGTCTGCAGGTAAGAGTGTCTGAGAGCCATCCAACATCTGTAAGGAAACGCAAATCACCATAAATGCTACTTAAGTGCTTCACAACTTATATTGTGACAATAGAGGGACATGAAATCATGCCAATGTCGATGAAAAGAAGACCAATACGAAAAATGATTACAAGCACGTGTCAACATGGAGCAGATACACAAAATGGAATTGCAGAGAGACTTGAAAGAGTTACAATAACTTTAACTTTCTTCCATGCCTCTTTGCCAATTTCTCATCATTCATTAGTAGCTTCTTTTTTACGAATAATCACAAAAAGCCCCCTAAGGTTTGGCCTAATTACAAAGAAAACAAGAGGTTTTTGAAAATTACGAAAAAACACCTTGAGGTTTGATTGTGTCTTAGGTTTAAGGGGTAACTTGTAATATTTTGATAAACGTAAGGGGAGCTTTTGAAATGTTTTTTGTATATGAAGGAGGCAAATATAAGACAGATCAAACCTAAAGGGGTTTTTTGTAATTTCCAAAAATCTCTGGTTTTTTTGTAATTAGTCCGAACCTCATTTTTTTTTCTAATTATCCCTTTTTTTTTATGACTAGGTCCAAGCAGAAATGGCGAAAGTACTACAAGAATTACTCCATAACCAAAATACATTTGGAACACAGTTTAACCAAGCTTTAATAATTCTTACTTCGAGACAAGCTAATGAATCCTCATTTGAGACGTCCCAGAATTGGCAATGACATATCAATATTGCTGGCACTCAAAATCTGGTATAATAATTCTACATCTCAGCAGGATTTGATATTAGGGTCTAGTCGTATCTTTCCTTCATATAATATAGAGATAACAGACGACTTAATGCAAATCTAAATATAGATGCCTGAAAATCATGATCCACAAAGTATGAATTGAAATGGAATCAACACCTGAGAGCTAATTGTTTTCACATTTTTCTTTTTCATGTAAACAATGGTGAACAGAAATGAGATATACAGAACTACATATATTTGCATTAAATCTCTTGAAAGACAAGCTCCATTTAAACATTAGTTTCCAATTATAGATAGTCTTCTACCTGGGGAAAGGGAAGGCATCTGCTCCCTGGAATATGGCCACTTGGTATTCCCTTTCGTGGCTCCGGCGCAACCCCATCAAATCTGTAAGGGAAAAAAAAAGCATAATAACAGATTTGAGATATGAATTTTCCGAAGGTGAGATTCATCTTCTTGCTAGTAGAATGTGTTTGATTCACTCTTGGCCATTTTATAGGCAAAAAAACAACAGCTATCTAGATTATTCAGAAAAGTAGAACATCGCGTGCTTTATTGTGCAAATAACTGATCAATTAAACTCTGATCTTTAACAAATCACATAAGGGGGCATATGGGAATTAATAGTGAAGCTAATATATCTCAGGTAAAAACAAGAAACATTAGTGCATAAGAAATGGGCATTAACCAAATAGTAATTCAAGAATAACCTACCTAGCTTTTGAGCGAGCATCTAAATGCTGGTGCGTTTGTTCATCAATATTTTTCTGAACCTAAAAAACAAACAGAAACACAGAAACCCATAACTTTAAATGTTGACACACAAAAACCATTCGACCAAGAAACTCTGACCTAGTCAGACAGCTTGCAGTTATCGATAGTGACAAAAAGCTGAATCCAAAATTCTCCTAACCCCCAAATCCATTGTTAATATTCTCGCAGAAGAGGTTACAGTTAAGCATTTTGGTATGAGAATCCAAACCGATATGATATTAGTCATGCCCACAAAAATCAAGCCTGAACAGGTCAAACTAATCCTTAATTGCTCAAATTATCAGTTCCGAGAAGCAACGTTGTTATTTATTAACACCAGATTTCCTGTTCGCATGGAGTTGTATGTGCCACTTTTATAACAGTCTCAATCAAATCCACTTGCTGGAGCATCTAGTGAGAACCTACAATGCATTGGATTTATTAGACGAGCTCCTGATGTCAGAGTACGTCATCTTCCCCAGGAAAAATAAAAAGCTAAGACAATGAAGCCAATCGATTGAAAATTTCATGTGTGATGAATAATGATGATTATATAAATGCATACACACAGTCACATGCAAATAATATGACAACATATTTTATACTTCAACACAGAGCGTGAATGTAAGAACAATGGGATAAGTTGCTCTGGAGTTGGGCACATGGGTGAGGGAGGTATCATATTTACATAAGTGAGCTCAGTTAGCAGCAAGTAGTATAAAAAAGCAGGTAAGATACTCGGAGCTACACAATGAAAAGTGAAACTAAAAGAAAGAAACACACCTGCTCGAGTGTCCAGACGAGATGTGGCTGAAAACTGGTGTGGAAGGTAATTGGTCCAACCTGCAGATCATCAAATACCTATTCTTATTCTTGAAGCCAGAGAAGTATAAAAACAGAACACATACTGACATTGAAAATTAACATGTAGAAAGGGCACAATATGCATGACATCCACAAATAGTTGGCCTGAAACTGAGACATACAAAGAAATCAGGGAAATAAGCAAATTAACATTGATAACGCACAACATACCCGATGTCCTTGGTACACTCTCTCTATTGCATCACTGGCAGCACTAGCTTCCAAGATACTATCACTTGATGCACTAGATTCAACATCAAAGCCTGAAGAGCGCCATCTCGGTAGGCCACCATCCAAAACCCAAATCCTGTCATGTCCGAATACTCGAAACATCCTGTTTTTGAACAAAAACATAGAAGTTCATTTCACCTATGATAATAAAAGATGTCTCAAATTAAATAACATGTGCTTGTTGAACTTAACATACCACCAAACACGAGCTGCACTGAAAATTCCCTTCCCATCATAAACAATAAGGCCATCGTTGTTCTCAATGCCAAGGGCAGAAATAGCAGCAGCAAATGCTTCTTCTGATGGCAACATATGCGGCAACTATATACAACATTTAGGTATGAAAAGAATGTTAGATTATTCATATGCAAATGCAGATCATTGATGAAGCAGAATATGCAACTACACAATTAAATTGCTGAACAAAAATCAGGACAATCAATCTCCTGAACATCGGTGGATTATTGGCTGCAATATCTTATTGTATATTTGTATCTATATAAAGAAAACCAGCGAAATTAAGAAACAAAAGAACATCAGTCCTCTAACTTGAACAACCAGGTACGACATATGCAAGTGTCAAAGTGGTAATATATACAGAAGATGCTTTACCAGAGTAGAAAAATGTATTAGTACTAGGATACAAATAAAATGTATTAGTACTAGGATACAAATGAACCTAGACAAAATCAATTAAGTTTTGTACAGAGTGAGACTAAGTTTAGGAGCATTATTAATTCATATTCACAAGGAAAGCAGCTTACATTAGTAGTTCGATCGGATATGCCATCAAGATCAAAGAAAAGTGCACCAGGAATATGCGCAACCTGTTAAAAAGGACAATGAAAGTCTCCAATATAAAACTATGATATGAGATTAACACTAAATTAGCAATGTCACACACAAATCACCTTAGCAATATAAAAACTAAATGGTTGAAATTTGAAAAAGAGTACAAGTACTAAAAAGTAGGGCCATTATAGGTAAAAATATTTTTGTGAAGCATGTGATGTTAGAAAGCAAGAAATAAGCAAAAGTAAAATATATGTTCAAGATATTGGTCAGCACCTGATACTCTTGAAGTGGATTTCTCTGTTCATCTGGCATGTACCAGGATGCATCCAACACCTGAAAATAATTGAGCACCAAGCAAAAAAACATGACTTTATAACCTAACTACAAGTACAAAAAGAATAGGCAACTCATGTAAAATTGCTTTAATTCTTTCCATACCATCACAAGCAAATTTAGGATTAAAGCCTCAAAGAAAATGGAGTGTAAACAAATGGAGATAGAGTGTAGCAAACTCAGTAAATCCTTATCCAAGTGTAAGTGAAGATACCAGTATATGGGGTCTGCCAACCAGATCTGACTGTAGTAAGTTAGAGATGATTTACCAACATTATAATACTATCTTTCTTTCCATGTTCTAACACTAGGCAAACACTATACATGTGTAGATTTTGTCATGTTTAAAGTTCGTACTTGAAAATTAATTTTGCAACGACTACATGGAAAGGAACATGTTGCATGCATCCTTAAATAAGAACATACTGAGAAAACTAGTCACGAGGTTTTGAATCATTTCTAAGAGCACAAAACAATATCACAAACCTTCACATCCGGTTCTCGGAGGTTGGCGTGGAGCCAGTCAACTGAAACAACGGGCTCATCAGTCGACAAGAACAAAGCTGGCGATACAACTTCTGCTGAAGACATGCTACACGTAACAGAGCTGTGAGTCGTACTTGCCAAAAGGGAGGAAACTGGTGGTATTTTCTGCAACCAAAGAAAGAGAAGAAGAAAAGAAAAAATTTAATGAGTAATTCATTTATAAAAATGACACAATAAATAAATGATCATAACATGATTCAAACTAATAAAAAATCAAGAGCTCTTGAATTGGTTACTAGGTGCCACAGAATATATATTTATGTCTTCCCTTCATATAGGGTGGAATCCTCTACCTAAATCAAACTCGACTTTCAGTGACAAAAGGGCAAATTGAAAAGTAAACAAATTCCTTGCATTATTGAGAGAGATACCGAGTGAGGCTAACAGCACAGTTAATGACTTAGTGTGCCTTAAATTCAGAATTTCAATTTGAAAGGTTTAAAATACAAAAGCAATCTAAACTATTTCCAACTTCACTATTAACTTCCCCGGTTTCCTGAGACTTTAGACCTTTTATCTTAACTTACTGTAGAAATTTATACCACCCATGAAATTAAACCACCAATTCATCGCTCTATGAACTCGTTAAACTAAGTGAAGATCACATTTTTTTTTCCCAGTAAAAATATTGACAGCATAGAGAATTTTTAAACCATTGACTATGTAGAAGCCAAAAGAAACCACTAAAATCAGCATTCTCTCTTCCTAAATGAAAAAATACTGCTTCTTTGAGTGAGTAAGAGCCCCTTAAGGAATAAAAGAATTAAAATACGAAGGTCGGAAAGAAATAAAAAGGAATTGTGAATAGAGAAATAAAACTTACAGTGAAAAGTAAGGTAGCGAATTGGGATTTTTGGAAGAGAGATGAAGAAGATTGAAGGCGCGACGGGCAGGGAGCACTCTGGACAAAATGGCATCTGCAATTTTTTTTTTTTTAAGTACAATGGGGAACTTGGGAAGGAACACACGCATCGAATGGGATGGAACCTGAACCTGAATCATTCACCCTCACAACACATGTCTCAACCACTTGAGCACTTGGACAAAATGGCAGATGTCATTTTATAGGTAGTGCTAACTGCTAAAAAGTGTTGAATCACAAATCCTAAGCTTTTTTCAAGTTTTTCATTCTAAAATTCAAATCTAAACATTTAAAACTAAAAATATTGGTTCCAATTGCAACTTCAAATCATAAAAAAATACATAAAACAAATTAAACATTAGTATGTCCAAAAAATAATCATGAAAAAAAACACCTATAAGATGAATAAAACTAACTATTTAGTATACAGAAACTAAACTGTAGAATAAATGAACTAACTATACATATAAGCGAGCTAACTGTGCAGTACAATTGAGATAACTATGCATAATATGTGTACTAACTATGCGGTATAATTTAAGTATTTAACTAACTATGTAGTAAAATAGGTCTAACTATGTAGTATAATATAGCTAACTATGCAATCCTAGAGAATATATAGTTGTCATTATTTCACCACTATTCGTGTTATGGATGTTCTTTATTAACAAAATACAAAGTTGTGAATATTTTTAAATGTCACCAATTTATGAATCTGTGTTTTTTCCTGTGTTGGGATGCTTTTTTTTTTTTTCCGGTAATGGATTTAATTAGGATTGTAGGAAATCAATTAATTGATTCATTTTCCATAAAATATAATGTTCCCATTGTCGGTGGTTATCTATTTATAGTTGTCACGCCCCAGACGAGGACGCGACGGCGATCTAAAACTTAAACAGAATAAACCCAACAGTCTAGACAAATAATAACATAACCCCAAATTAAACAGAGTCTAAAGCAGCGGAAATAAAATAAGTACAAGTACGAATTACATCTTAAGGTCCAACAATATCCAAATACATCCGACATAAATATCTGAATAAGCTTACAGACCAAAACTAAAATATAAAGTACACAATATCTCAATCTTAAATGTCAAAGGATCCTACGCCCTTAAATTACAGTCAAAGAGAGAAAAGAGTAGTAGGATAAATGAGAGTCTAACATTAGCTGAAGAACATGATATAAGTACAATCATCAGTAAAAAGATGCAAGCTCGACAGGCGGGGCGAGGGTAATCAGTCTGTGGTCGGTTCGAATCTTCAACATAGTCCCCATCTAGCCGTTAGAAAACAGGAGGGAGTAAGACAAAAATCTCAGTGGATGGGGTGATCGTGTGCAAGTGTGGCAATATATAGTTAATGCAAGAAAACTGTTGTATGAAAAATGCGTGAGTTATGACGCATGAACACACAGTCCACAAGCGTCGTGATAAATATATATATTAAATAATATACTTATACAGACTACAGTTTAAGAAACAGTTCGTGGTCACATAGGCACCATGTGGTTCAAGCAAAACATGAGGATTGCGTACGGATTTGTAGCGCCAATCCTAAGCAAGACAAGTAATGGTTGCGTATGGATTTGTAGCGCCAACCATTGCAATACAAGTAGCGGTTGCGTGCGGATTTGTAGCGCCAACCAAATGGGTCCGATTAACTCGAATCGTGTGGATCGGGGCAAACATTCCTTCGTTCTTCCTTGTAACTCCCCGAGCAAGATGGTCCAAGACCTGTCACCTTATCGCTCCATAGGCAAAGACAAATCCACAGTAGAGCTAGCTAGACCCAGATTGTCATAATCATGATTATATCTCAAATACTACGACCCGCTTCCCTTGGACAAACTCCGTCCCTCAGTTGCGGGATTAGGACGATGGGGTCGGAGAGTGGAATAGCAGTCGAGCTGCCTGGTTCCATCCCCGACGTATCCATTCCGACTGTGAGCTCGACACACCAAGTTGACTCAGGGAGGAAAGTAAATACAAGTTTAGGTAGTCAACCAGGCAGTCGAGTATTATTGATTCAGGGAAGCAGTTCAGGAAAATTTTCGAAATTGCGAGTGGAAATTATGGTGTTGGTGGAGTTATTTGGATGAAAATGATTATCGAGAGGATAAGCAATCTTCGATATCTTGAAAGATTATGTGGAACATAAGTCCCGTTATAGATTCGAAATCACAAGACGAGGAAGTCGCCCCGCGATCGGGTATTAATCGGTCAAGACGATCCGATAAGTCAAGGGATTTTTGAGAAAATAAAATACTTTAATTAATTATTAAAGTCAGAGGGTTCAGGGTTGTTTTAAAAGAACAAAATAATTTAGAGTTAGGTCCTCGTTAAAAAGAAAATTTACGATTAGCCCCGTTTTGTAAAAATCAATACTTTTGGGGTTAAAAATTAAATAATTAAATGTACCGACCTTGAAAAATTATGAGGTCAGTTCCTAAATTCTATAAATTGTTCAGAGATTCAGGTTTTTAAATTTTTGAGGTCGAGTTTTTATAAAATTCTCACATTGGCCCCAAATTTGTTAAAATTATCATTTTAGGCCCTAAATTTAAAATAATTGGAACTCACAAACCGGAAGGGATTTTAATGTGATTCCAGTTGAAAAATGTCACTAAGGTCAGTGGGATATTGGGACAAAAGCAGTTTTAAAAATAAATAAGTATAGGTCCCTTAACGTTTGAAAATCTCATTTTTGTCCCATTTTAAAATAATTGCCTCAAAAGCTTTTAGGGGTCCAATTGTTATGAAATTTGAACCTTGGGTCCAAAATATCATTAAGTTATAGTTAAATTAGTATTTCCAGCTACATGGACTGTATAAGTCCTGGAAATTTCATTTTGGTCCTCAAGTTTAACCTTTTACAATTTGGTCCCTCAATTTTTATAAATTTACTTTCCAAGCTTTAAACACTTGGATTTTTGGAATACTATTAAAATATGTTATTTTCAGTCCCTTAAGAGTTAAAATTTCAAATTTTAAAAATAGGGTCTGGTACAGTTTCGAAAATTTCAATTTAGCCCTTAAACTTCTAAAAAGTTTCGAAAATTTCAATTTAGCCCTTAAACTTCTAAAAATTTACAATCTAGTCCTTGGGCTTTTAAAGGTTGATTTTATTTATCTAAAAACTTTTAAAACTTTATTAAAATATCCAAACACCATTTTTGGACCTGAGTACAATCCCAAAATTTGAAAATTGCAAAGGGGTCCCTTATGTTTTATTTTGTTGCAATTAAGTCCACCAACTTTCTATTTTTGCATTTTAAGTCCAAAAATTAAAATTTAATCAATTATGCTCGACTTGTCTAGGTTATAAGTCATACAAAACATGGATTTCAAGGATCATACACATGCATGTCCATTTCATACAAGAATTCATCAAATAAAACAATAAAGTGTACATGCATGCACCTAAATTTCAATAAATAGCATTTTTGAGCAACACTTGAGAATTTTTACAACTTGATACAAGAATTAACATGCAATACATAATATATATATATATATATCAAGTACTCAATAACAAAATACTACATGCATTTAAGGAAAAACACCTAGAAGTTGGAAAGATTTTTCCACCCACCTTAAAAATGAATTTGTTGGTGAAAAATGGAATAAATCACTCTTGATGTAGAAGTGACTTAGGTCAGCCCCTAAGTCAAGGAATATCAAAAAAATATAGGAGTTAGAAAAATGAGGTTAAAATTTAAGGAGAAGAAGAAAGAGGTGAAGAAAATTGGTAAACTACACTTACCTTGTGTAGTAGATGAAATGAGACTAGTAGAGGTCTCAAAAATGAGTCTCCTTGTTCACTCTTAAACCAACTCTTAAGGTCAGCCCCTAAAACTCCAAAAATGAAAATGGAGTATCAAAATTTGGAAAATAGAAAGAGAAGAAGAAAATGTACTAAAAATCCCATTTCTTACCTTATAGTCCAATTTTTCCAACAATTTCTCTTCAAGTCTTGTTAAGGTGATCACAAGGCTTGCATGTCTCCAAGTAGTCTTCTAAGTACCTCAAAATCAAAATTTTAAACTTAAATTAGGAAGTGAAGAGGATGAGCTAGGTGATATCAAGAATGGATTGAAGATGAAATTTCTTACCTTGTTAGTATGGTTGGTTCGAATTTTTGGGAAGAAAATGGGAAGATAATTCTTGTATTTTTCTAAGTGTTGAAGTGAAGAGAAGAAGAAAAGATAGAGAGATGAAAGATAATACTTAGAGAGAAATGAGATAATTTTGGCTTGAATGATGAATGTGTTGGTGAATTGAAGATGGAATTTTTGCTCCAAAATCGCCTAATGGCCGATCACTATGCAAGAGAGGGAGGGAGGATTTTTTTTCAAGTCTTGTAATTTTGCTCCTTGCATGGGAGACATTTTGGTGGTCAAAGGTATGGGCACAAAATGGGAGGTTTGAATGGAATGTTTGAATGGAATAGTTAAATGTGAGTGGGAATATGTTGGGGAATTAATGATAAAAAATTGTGGTATAAGATGATGTGTATAATTCTTGTAAAATGGTATAATTATACACAAGATGAACACATAAGGTGTATGTGTACAAGACTTGGATGATATTTCTACTCCAAATACACCACCATGGTCGTCCACTATAGCCAGATCATATGGTATCCATATATATTTTTTTTGTCCCAAACTTGATGATAATAGATGAATAATATCAATCTCCATATTAAATAGTTATTTCCTTGATCACTTATAAGTCTCATGATCACTTATTCTTAATCAAATTCTTATTTCTATAAGGTATAGGTCTCTAAAATAAATAGTCTCTTAAAATTCTAAGGTGACTAAATAAATACACAAATAGTAATAATGATCAATCAAGTGATCATTAATGTAAGGTAGAATTAATAAAGGATCATGATCACAAGTAATAAATAAAATAAAATTAAATATGAAATATATTTATTATTAATTGTTGGGAAATTATTTTGTAGATTTTGATGAATGCCATGTAAAACTTAGAATAGGAAGTTTGCACCCCATTTTTGTTGTAAATTGCATTGTAATAGATAGGGCTGGTCGAGCTGAGTTAAGTCAGCTATGCCTGAACATGCAAGAAGACAACTGGAGACTAGAAGGAAGACTCACCGTAAGGCAAAGCGGTGAGTATGGCAAAGAAGAGAAGATAGGAACTCGACTGAAGGTGCAACTGAGATGCAGCTGAGTGAAGTATCAGTCAAGTCAACTCAAGATAGCCAAGTCTCAAGTTGAAGTGACAGAAGAGTCATCCAATGATTGGAAGCTGACTCGAAGTCACATGGGGAAGGCAAGGAAATGCAGTTAAGTCGAGATAACTAAAAGAGATCCGTTGCACAGAAATCAAGAGAATTACTTAAACAAGTAATACTTCCATACTACATTTCTTAAAGTGCACAGTCCCAGAAGCATGCAAAAGGAATAAACCAATGGGAAGCACTGCACCTATGTCAGATCTCTGAAAAGCTGAAGGATCATTTATACGAGGAAATGTCAATTCCAAGAACTGCAACAAGACAAGCCAATGACCACAAGTGACTTTCAAAAACAAGCCTATCTCTTCAACGGACAGATTTTTGAAAGACCACTATAAAAGGCTGAGGAGTTTTATTGAGAAAAGGTTACCTTGACCATCTGAGAATTGAATACAAGCAAGAAAGAAACATTTGTAACCTGAAATATTCTCAAGTTATTAAACGCTCAATCCCCAAGCCTACATTACGAAGGAAATCAATCCAACACTCACCTGTGAAGGAAAGACAACTTCAATCAGTTGAAGAGGAAACATTTGAAGAATCAAGGGGTCTACATTCCACGAAGGATTGTAGGAAGGATCAAGGTCGAATCAGGCTTAAGTTATTTGGAGGGCTTCGTGATCAAATCCAAGGAACTTGAGCAAGTGGGTTGTATAGTAGCAAGGCAGCTGCCCTGTGAAGAAGCTGAGTCGTATGAGAAGCCAGCTGTGTGACCAAGCATCTCCCGACTAAGTCCCAAAGGATCAAGTCAGCTGTGTGATCAAGACTTGTATCTGGACTGTTAACCACTCTGTATATTGATCAATACTTAGTGGATTCCTCCAGGAGTTGGAGAAGAGAGGAGTAGAAGAATTACCCCATCTTCGAACCTCTATAAAAACTTATTGTGTCATTTACATTTCAGCACTTTAATTTCTGCATATTACATTTATATCTGCTGATAAATTTGCTATCCAATTGATAATCAACAAAGTGCTAAAACCAAGTATTGAAACAAACTTAAACCAAAATCAAGGGTGTTAAGTCTTACGCTGAAAACATATCACAGTCAAGTTAAGTCTTTAGTCAAAACAGCTGAGTTATTCTATCAACAGCTCAGTCGAGTCTGTTGAGTGACTAACTCCGTTGATTAACTAACTTAGTTGTCCATCAAGGACTTAACTGTGTAGTATCAACTCTGAATATTTAAAAGGACTAAATTTGAAAAGTTGGTAAGGTTTATTCAACCCCCCCTTCTAAACCTTACACTCACACCCCTTGGGACCTACAGGTGGTATCAGAAAGGTTGGTTCATTGAGCCTTCCGCACTGGTTACTGAACTAGATCTCCAAATCTTTCAAAGATTGTTTCAGTACTTGATCTTTCAAAACTCTTTTCATCAGCAAAGTTATTATCATGGAAGCAAATTTGACACGCATCTCTATGTTCACTATTGAGGAATTTGATGATTGGAAAATTCGTATGCAGGCTCATCTATCAGCATTACACGATGAAATGTGGATAGTGATAGAAGATGGGCCACCGCAAATTTTAAAAGTGAACGCACTGTAAGGAGAGAGCTGCGGTGAAGGTGAAGAGGATGTTGCTCCCAGCACCATCTATGGTTGAAAAACCGAGAGCCGAATGGACAAATGATGACAGAAAAGATATAACTTGGACAATGTGGCCAAGGACATTCTTTACAAAACTTTGGACAAAGCCATGTTCAATAAAGTCAAATCATGCAAAACGGCTAAAGAAATGGGGACAAGCTAACCTTGATTTGTGAAGGCTCGGAGCAAATCAAGGAAAATAAACTATTTGTTCTTTGTACAAAAAAATTTGAAAATTTTAAAATGCTTGCGGGAGAGACCTTGGATCACCGGATGCTCGGTTCACGAAATTACCAATGAGCTATCTCGCACTTGGAAAAGAATATACACGAAGAAATGTGTATGAAGATTCTAAAAGTCTCCCGATTGAATGGGAAATGAAGGTCATGGCACTGAGGCATTCCATGGACCTATCCAAGACATCCAACCATGAGTTATTCTCAGATCTCAAGGCCTACGAATTTGAGCTGAGGAGAAAAGACCAAGAGGAGACAGTTGTGCCCAAAACAGTTGCTCTAATTGTTAAGGATGGCAAGAGAGCTGAGGTCAAAGAAATCATTGACCAAGAGGAAATAGCCCTGATGGTTAAAAGGTTTAACAAGTTCTTCAATAAGAACTACAAGAGAGGCAAGGGTGAATCCTCCAGAAGACACTCAGCTCCCTCCAAGTCAAGGGAAGATGGGCCAACCAATAGAGCAGAGCCTCAAAAAGTTGAATATCAAAGGGCTGACAATCCAAGAATGGAAAGAGCTGATCAAAAGGTTGAAAATCTATGCTGGAACTGCAGACAACCAGGTCACTATGCCATTGATTGCCCATATCCTGTAGTCAACAAATACAGGAATGAAGAGGAAAGAAAGGTCTTCAGAGAAGAAGACAAGAAAAAAAGCAATGTTGGCTGCAGAGATCACTGAGACAAACAAGTCAAAAGACACAATGATTCGAGAGTAGTAGTGAAGGTGACTACTCAAGTGACTCGAAGAAGAAGCCTTGATCTGTTTAATGGCCAAGGAACAAGACCAACCTGACCAAGAAGATGAGGTACACTCTAACTCATCACACTCGGTCTAGTGATAGTGATCATGACACACACACTTCATCACCCACTCGATCTTTATGATTCATTAGGCAAAATGATGAAAGACTTTGAACACATTAAATCCTCACACACACTACTAAATGAGGAAAACAGCCTACTCAAGAACCAAAACTCTCAACTGACTAAGGAGCTGAGTACTCTAAGTCAAATAGCTGATGAGAATAAAAGTCTAAAGGCTGAAAATGCTAAGTTAATATCAGAAATAGTTGCTATAGAAAAGAGGGAGAATGACCTCAAAAATGTGATTGCCTCATTCACTAAGGCATCTAAATCCTTGGATGACCTTATTATGAGTCAAAGAGAATGTGGAGACAAGACAAGCTTAGGATTTAATTCCTCTGTGCTATGTCAAGCTCCAAATGTGATTTTGGAAAAAGGATCTTCAAGTAATGAAGTATCTCAAAAATCCAAAACTCCAAATGGTGCACACACATTTATTCCAAAGCACAATCACAAGCAAACTGGCCTTGGTTATAAAGGAAAAGGAAAGCTGCCATTTGAGTGTCTTTGAGAGGACAAAGAGAAGAAATCCAGCCGAGTTCCTCAGCAAACTCCAAATAGGAAATACTCTATAAAGAAGAAACAGAGCTACCAAAAGTCCCAAAATTCTATAAAAGAAATATATATGATGGGAATGGTAGAAACTACCCAAGCCAAGCTGATTGGAATAATGTGAACTATCAGCAAAGATCTATGGAATATAAGCCTAAATGGCAAAGGCCTAAAACTCAACAAAGGCCATTCCAAAGGCATAAGAGCTATCATCATCACACTTATGCACCTAGGCACTACACTCAGAGATATCACAACTACCCAAATATAGCAATTGCTAAAACACATTCATAGGCATACAGACAAAAGAGACAGCTGTATGAACCTAGAACCCCCAAGCAATTTGCTAAAGTTAATTATGATTATGGCACTGATAGATGGCAACCTCTTAGAGTCAAATCATTTGGCTATAAGCTGGTTGGATCATCTTATAATACTAACCCCTCAGGACCCAAGCAAGTATGGGTACCTAAAATCTAATTTCATTGATTGCAGGTTCAAGGAACAGCTGAGTGCCAAGGAACCTGGTACATGGATAGTGGTTGTTCCAGACATATGACAGGAAACAAGAAAAATCTGTCAAAATTCAAGGAAGTCAGAGGTGCAAAAGTCATATTTGGAGGGAATGAAGCTCCAGGAGAAATAAGAGGCATTGGATCTATCAAGAAAAATGGATTAGAAATCACAGATGTTGCATATGTTGAAGGACTCAACTTCAACCTGCTAAGCATAAGTCAACTCTGTGACAAAGGCTACAATGTTGGATTTAACATGGGTATATGTCAAATCAAAGACACTGAATCCAATGAAGTTGTGCTACAAGGATGCAGACAAAAGAACATGTATGTGGTAGATTGGCCAACTGCAACACCAGGCACCTGTTTGTTAGCAAAAAGCACAGCTGAATCAAGTTGGTTGTGGCATAAGAAGCTGAGTCACCTGAACTTCAAAACAATTAACAAACTTGCCAGGAGTAATCTTGTAGAAGGACTTCCAGACTCAGTATACAAGAAGGAGAGTATATGTGATGCATGCCAGATGGGAAAGCAAATCAAATCATCATTCAAAGAAAAGACATGTCCATCTTCAACAAGAATATTGCACCTGCTATATATGGATCTGTTTGGTCCAGTGGAACCATCTAGCATAAGTGGGAAGAAATACACCTTGGTGGTAGTAGATGACTACTCAAGATATACATGGACAATATTCATGTGTAAAAAGAAAGAAACTCTGCAGAAACTACCACAACTGATGAAGAGAATACAAAATGAGAAGAGTCAAACCATTATCAAAATAAGATCGACAGGGGAACTGAGTTTGTCAATGGTATAATAACTCAAGATCTTGTATTGAAAATGGTATTGGTCATGAATTATCTGCAAAGCAAGGACTCCACATCAAAAAATGGAGTTGTAGAAAGAAGGAATGTAACTCTTAAAGAAGCGGAAGGACCATGTTAGTCAAGCGGGGCTACCTAAAAGATTTTGGGTGAAGCAATAAACACAAAGATGTTATACTCAAAATAGATGCATGATAAAACAGACACTTGACAAAGACTCTCTATGATATTTGGACAGGAGAAAGCCAAATGTTGTATATTTTAGAATATTTGGATGCAAATGCTTCATCCATAACAATGGCAAAGATAATTTAAAGGCTTTTGATGCTAAAGCTGATGAAGGTATCTTCTTGGGATACTCACCGAAAGCAAAGCCTACAGTACTCAACAAGAGGACTATGGTTACGAAGAATCCATCCATGTGGTGTTCGATGAGCCCAATGTAAATGGAGAAGACATTGAAGAGTCACCGATAAGTTGAATCAACCAACCATGCGAAAGAGTCCCTATGTTGAAGTCAAGCCGGAATTATGAACCCGTAAGAAGATGAGATAGCCGAGTCTCAAAAACAATCGGAAAATTTGCGGCTAAGTGATGATGAGAGAGCTGATCAAAATAACACAACCGCAAGACGATCAATCCAAACTAACTTACTTCAACCTCGATGTAAGATGGCTGAGAGACCATCCACCAGAACTAGTCATTGGAAATGTAAGAGAATGTGTCAAAACTAGATCCAGAACTCAACAAGAAGCAATGTTCACATGCTTCATCTCACAAATAGAACCAAAAGATGTGTCTCAAGCATTGGATGACACACATTGGATTCAGCTATGCAAGAAGAGTCAATCGGTTTGAAAGAAATAAAGTGTGGGAATTGGTTCAAAGACCTACCCATCAAAATGTTATTGGCACTAAATGGGTGTTCAGAAACAAGATGAATGAGGAAGGTTCTGTGGTAAGAAACAAAGCAAGATTGGTAGCCAAAGGATATTGCCAAGAAGAAGGGATAGATTTTGATGAAACATTTGCTCTGTGGCGAGATTGGAAGCCATAAGGATGTTTCTTGCCTATGCACTCACAAGAACTTTATTGTATATCAAATGGATGTAAAGAGTGCATTTCTTAATGGTTTATTGGAAGAAGAAGTGTATGTTGAACAACCTCCAGGATTTGAGCAGAAGACTCTTGGAGATAAAGTATACAAACTCAAGAAAGCTCTATATGGATTGAAACAGGCACCGAGCATGGTATGATACATTGTCACAATTCTTGATCGAGAACGGATTCACAAAAGGCAAAGTGGACAGAACACTCTTGAGTTCAAGATAGGAAGAGTATCTTTGCTTGTTCAAATATATGTGGATGACATCATCTTTGGATCCACAAACAAAGAGTGTGATAAATTTTCAAATCTCATGCAAAGCAAATTCGAAATGAGCATGATGGGAGAGCCGACATTCTTCCTTGGACTTCAAGTGAAACAAAGAAGGATGGAACCTTCATAAGTCGGACAAAATACACCAGAGATTTAATGAAAAAATTCGGTATGGAAGAGAAGTCTTCCGTGAAAATACCAATGAATACATCACAAAATGGATATGGATGCGGATGGCAAGCACAGTAGATCAAACAAGATACAAAGCACTTATTGGATCATTGCTCTATCTCACAAAGAAGCGGGCGGACATCACCTTTCTTTGTAGGTGTATGTGCAAGATTTCAATCGCTCCAAAAGAAAGCCACATGATCGCGACCAAGAGAATTTTGAGATATTTGAAAGGAAGCCAAGAAGTTGGCTTATGGTATCCAAAGGAAGGTGGATTCAAGCTAATTGGTTATTCGACTCTAACTATCTTTGGATGTAGAGTTGACAGAAAGAGCACCTCGAGCACATGTCAAATGCTTGGAAATAGGCTAATTTCCTGGTTTAGCAAGAAGCAAAATTCAATAGCCACCTCCACAAATGGTGAGCGAGAATACATAGTCAAGCGGCGCTTGTTGTGCCCAAGTCTTATGGATGAGACAAAGAAATGAGAGACTATGAGGTTGAGGAAAAAGAAATTCCAATTATGTGTGATAACACAAGTGCAATTGCAATCACTCAAAATCCTGTGTTGCATTCAAGAACAAAGCACATTGATGTCAGATATCACTTCATAAGAGATCATATTGAAAAGAAGGACATCACCTTGGAATATATTTCAACTGATAAACAGTTGGCTGACATTTTCACAAAACCATTATGTGAGTCAAGATTTGAAGAACTCAAGCATGAACTAGGGTTAATTGAGCTGAGTTGACACTCAGAAGACTCAAAGAAAAAGGATGAAACATGAAAAGAGGAAAAAGAGCTGAACTCATAATTTAGCTAAGTGAATCAGCAATATTGGAAAGTCAGCTGTACCGAGTTAGCTGACAGCTGAGTCACAAGGAGAATAGAGAGAAGAAGGATTGAATCAGCTAAGGAGTAAGTTGAGTCATTTATGAGCAAAGTGACAAAAACGCGGTCGTTTTACTAAGCGAGAATGTTTTTAAGAATGACGTCAGCATAATTATGACATGTACAGTCAAAAGCTGCACACCAAGCTTATGATTGGATATAAATGTTGCCGCATTAAATGCGAGAACTTAAATGCTAATCGGCGTGCAAGATCTAAGCCGTTGATCTTGATCAAATTTCAAAAACCACCCGCACGTCCTTTCATAAACCATACTTAAACCATTTCGTCCGTTTCTCACTCACTTTACCCAAAACTGTTCATCTCTCTCTCGAAAGCAAAAGCAAAAATTTTCTCTCAAAACCCTATCACTCCTCAGCTTAGTTTTCAAGTTTCGTTCGGTAAAACATCTCGAAATGGCATCTACTCATGATTTTGTCAAGCTAGGACTTCGATGGTATGGTTAAACAAGGGTCCGACGACACCCTCGTGAAGAAGATTGCTGAGAAACTGGAAAAATCTGGATTAAGACCATTTTTGACGATGGAGTTCCCAATGACCTACGTAGAAGAGGTCGCACAGTTCTACGTGAACGCTGAGGTTCACGATGAGGGCATAAAGTCCTCTGTTCATGGAAAGGAGTTCACCATTACTGCCAAGGATCTGGCAGAACACTGCTTGTTGCCGGTGGAAGAAGTGCTGGAAATTTATGAAGCTGATGTCGACCTGGCCGCTTGGAAGGAAGTAGCCAAGTCCGATTGTCTTTGCGAAAGTAGTCTATCTGACTAATAAGAGGCTGATGAAGGAGGACTACCACAAATTGCTGGACATCGTTGCCAAATGCATAGACATCAAATTTGGGAGCTTTGACCAGTTGTCCAAAGCAAAGTTGATCGTGATGGCTGCGATCATTGAAGAGAATAAAGTGAACTGGGCCGAGTTTGTATACAGCAGACTCTACCAGAATGTTGGGAATAAATCCTTCAAGGAGGATGGTACATTTGGAGGTTCCCTGGGATACGGCCTGGTGATTGGCCGAATGATGGAAGTAAAGGAAGTCCCTATTCGACATGGAAAGGCGTTCCATGTAAACAAGAGGATGTTTCGATCAAACCTCTTTGGCGCACATAAGAGAGCTTACGCTAAAAGAGCTGATACGAGTGAGGGGGAATCAGCTGACCCTGATGATACAACTGTCTCCCCTCCTCAAAAGAAGGCTGCTCTTGCAGCTGCCAAGAAGATCATTGCCCTATGCAAAAGAAAAAGAAATCTGCTCCTACCCCTGCAGCTGAGTCACCTGCTCCCGCAGCCGTGTCTCCTGCCCCCACAGTCGCAGCGGAGAAGAAATCTCAAATACCTTCTCCTCGTCGTCAAGAAAAGGAGAATCGATAAGCCACGACGGCCAGCTCCTCCTCGAAGAAGATGACAAAGACGCCCCGCCGCCCAGACTCGAAGAAACCTTATCCAAACCAAGTCCCTCTCGTACAAACAAAGAGAAGAAGAAGAATCTTCAAGCGTTCGAGCTTGAGAAACCGGGCCGAGTCGCCACTCACCAAAACAGATACAGAGACTCGCTGGAGAAGTAGAGTCTCCGAAATTATTGATGAAACGAAAAGTCTGCTTTGAAGGCAATCACAGAGGCAAATCAAGACACAGATTGTAGTTCGAAAATGAGACACAAGAAGTAGCCGAGAAAGCAAACTCGCTTTGTTGACGGGTTATATCCCCTCCCGCAATGCACGCACGACGGTATGGAGCACCAAAGCTTGCTACCTTCTATCCCCGAGAACGAGGGACGGCAAAGGAGAAGATGATAGAGATGATGATGATGTGATGATCTTATCCCCACCTTATCCAGACATCCAAAATCGTCTGCGAGAGTGGAGGAAGTGGAAGTTGAGTCGATCCAGGGAACAGTTCCAAAGACTGGAATTCATTGAAGAAGAAGACAAACTGATGAACTTCCTCGGATTGACCAATGTGGTGCAAGCTCTTGATGAAGAAAATTGTTTGGACATTCTAAATATCTTTAAAGAGAAGGAGAAAGAAAGGTTGGCGTAAGAAGTTTAGTCACGTGAGAAGGCCAAAGATCGCCCTCTCACCGGCACCACGAACATACACATCCTCACCTTGACATTCTATCGAGAAAGTGATGAGGATCCGGACCTGTTCTTTGCCGCCACGCATTTGAGTTGCAAATGCAGCAAGCAATGCAAGAATCCAGAATCCTACATGAGCAAAGAATGACGAAGGGACCAGGGGAGTCATCCAAATCACAGCTGGAGATAGATCCTATGGGAGTGGTGCAACATATTGCCATCAAGTTGTCGCCGCCACCACTTCCCCTCTCATTCGGAGGAAGGTGTTAAGGGAATTGGCGATGAAACGGGATTGTGGGGACCCCGGTCGAGCCAACCCCTAATGAAGGTGTCTTACCACCCGCCCCAACGGTGAATACTCAATGGGAACAGTGAGTCCGGAGACGAGTGACCCCATTCCAAGTCACTCACCGGGTGTGTGTGCCGGGGGAAACTCCTCCACTGCAGCAAGGTCGGAGGATGTTTGCGGTGACTCCACAACGAATCTCGGAGGCGAAGTGGAGAAGGAACAACAACATAATACACAACAAGTTGTCATCAACGAGGCTCGAGGGATTGAGACTGCCTCACCGGTGAGGTGCCACCGTGCTCTGCGAGGCAATGACACCGCCGATGCGATCGAGGCGCAGGAAGGAACCGCCCGGGAGTTAACACTGGCAATGAAAGTGCAATCCATAGAGTTGAGACTCCAATGGATGCCACCTCAGAAGACCCCAAGACAGCTGACACTGTCGCAGGGACCGTCCAAGGCCTCGCTGCAGTTGAGAATGCAGGGGGTAATGAAGACCAATGGGAGGTTGAGACTTCCCGGGTAAAGAGAATGAGGCACAGAACATCCCTCCTGCCATAATTGATCCATCAGAAAAGGAGATAAGTGCTCTTCACGACTCCCAGGATAATCCTGATGTAACTTTTCTGGGATCCGAAGGTGAAGATGAAGCTGAGTCATCCCCTATTGCAGATCCAAAAGACTCAGCTGAGGATGTTCCAACCACGAGTAAGACCTAAAGGCGCTGAAGGGATCTGAAGCTGAGAAGGAGGAAGCAAAGCATGAAGGGAAAGACAAATGAGGAAGTAATAAGAGAGAAGAAAGGGAAGTCTGTGAGGGGAAGGCTCGAAAGATGTGACCTTGATGATTGCTAAAACCCCTCAACAAGGTCTTGTCACGGTGATATTATCAAAGAAACTCCCATGACTCGCCACTCCAACACTCTGTTGTACCTATGGTTGAAAAGAGAAAGACAGATTGAAGCGAGGGATGAAGGAAGTGGAAGGAAGGATGGATGCCCGAGTTATGGATATTCTCAAACAACATGGAGGCATTCCAACGAGACAGAGACACCTATGCCATTTCGAGATCTTTGGAATCGAGCCAAGATCTGTTGATGAATTCAAGACGCTCGCATCTCGAAGGTTACTTCGCAAATATGTCCACGGCTCGAAGCCTGGGGATTTGTACTTGGGAAAAAGGTCTCACACTATGTGAAGAAGGCGACAGACGTGACAGACTACTCGCGATCTCTCTGCTTTGGTCACTCTGCTAGTCACTCACTCACCGGGAGAAGACCCCAAGATGACAAAGACATGCCCGAGAGGAAGAGGAAGAAGCGAGAGGTGGAGGAAGAGGTTTGGACCTGAGACCTCTGCCCAAAAATATTGAGTATATAGATCCATGCAAGAAAAGAGGGATCTATTGGGCTGGATTTGACGAAGTAGTCAACCTGCAAGTGGCTAAGAACAATGCTGAGTATGTGAAGAGAATTAAAGAGGAAAATAAAAGACAAACTCAGCTATGGGAGGAAAGACAAGAAAGACTGAGAAGAGATGAAGTTGCCAGAAGGGCGTATGAAAAGAAGAAGGCGGCTGAAGATGAGAAAAAGAGAAGAAGGTCAGAAGATGACAGAGCTAAAGAAGATGAAAGAAGGAGGCAACGAATGAGATGAAGTGTTGTTGTCCACCCCTTCGTGTATTTTACTATGTAAATACATTTTTATGTAAGTCTTCTGTACATTGAATAAAATTGTACAATTTATATACTTGTGGAGATATAGAACAACATGGTTACTTTAAGGTCCATTTAAGCTCTGACACATTTTCTTTTGATTCAAGCTCTGATACACTTTGTAAACAGCTGTGTAAAGAACAAGAATGTTATGATTAATAAAAGATCGTTTCTAAGCATACATTCTGCAGTGATTCTACATTTGCCAGATGTATGTATCTTTCTTTGTTTAATTATCGATGTATGTTTTAAGTTTTGGCATCATCAAAAAGGGTGAAATTGTTGGGAAATTATTTTGTAGATTTTGATGAATGCCATGTAAAACTTAGAATAGGAAGTTGGCACCCCATTTTTGTTGTAAATTGCATTGTAATAGATAGGGGGTGGTCGAGTGAGTTAAGTCGGCCTATGCCTGAACATGCAAGAAGACAACTGGAGACTAGAAGGAAGACTCCGTTGTGAGGCAATTTGAGTATGGCAAAGAAGAGAAGATAGGAACTCGATCAAGGTGCAAATGAGATGCGGTGAGTGAAGTATCGATCAAGTCAACTCAAGATAGCCAAGTCTCAAGTTGAAGTGACGGAAGAGTCATCCAATGATTGGAAGGCGACTCAAGTCACATGGGAAGGCAAGGAAATGCGATCAAGTCGAGATAATCGAAATAGATCCGTTGCCGTAAATCAAGAGAATTACTTAAACAAGTAATACTTCCATACTACCTTTCTTAAAGTGCACAGTCCCAGAAGCGTGCAAAAGGAATAAACCAATGGGAAGCACTGCACCTATGTCAGATCTCTGAAAGGCTGAAGGATCATTTATACGAGGAAATGTCAATTCCAAGAACTGCAACAAGACAAGCCAATGACCACAAGTGACTTTCAAAAACAAGCCTATCTCTTCAACGGACAGATTTTTGAAAGACCACTATAAAAGGCTGAGGAGTTTTATTGAGAAAAGTTTACCTTGACCATCTGAGAATTGAATACAAGCAAGAAAGAAACATTTGTAACCTAAAATATTCTCAAGTTATTAAACGCTCAATCCCCAAGCCTACATTACGAAGGAAATCAATCCAACACTCACCTGTGAAGGAAAGACAACTTCAATCAGTTGAAGAGGAAACATTTGAAGAATCAAGGGGTCTACATTCCACGAAGGATTGTAGGAAGGTTCAAGGTCGAATCAGGCTTAAGTTATTTGGAGGGCTTCGTGATCAAATCCAAGGAACTTGAGCAAGTGGGTTGTAGTAGCAAGGCAGCTGCCCTGTGAAGAAGCTGAGTCGTATGAGAAGCCAGCTGTGTGACCAAGGCATCTCCGGCATCGAGTCCCAAAGGATCAAGTCACCGTGTGTGATCAAGACTTGTATCGGACTATTAACCACTCGTATATTGATCAATACTTAGTGGATTCCTCCGGGAGTTGGAGAAGAGAGGAGTAGAAGAATTACCCCATCTTGAACCTCTATAAAAACTTATTGTGTCATTTACATTTCAAAGACTTTAATTTCTCGCATATTACATTTATATCTCACGATAAATTTGCTATCCAATTGATAATCAACAAAGTGCTAAAACCAAGTATTGAAACAAACTTAAACCAAAATCAAGGGTGTTAAGTCTTCTTACGCGAAAAACATATCACGCGTCAAGTTAAGTCTTTAGTCAAAACAATTTGAGTTATTCTATTAACAACTTTCGATCAGTGCGTTGAGTGACTAACTCCGCCGATTAACTAACTTAGCTGTCCATCATCAAGACTTAGCCGTGTAGTATCAACTCGAATATTTAAAAGGACTAAATTTGAAAAGTTGGTAAGGTTTATTCAACCCCCCCCTTCTAAACCTTACACTCACACCCCTTGGGACCTACATTAATATTTACCCGTCAAAGTGACGCGGTAAAATAGTCAAAATAGTACAAGTCAAAAATACCAATCAAGCAATTAATTAAATTATAAAATAATTTTTGAAATATATAAATTTTAAATTTCGAAATTTTAAAATAAAAATAAATATATTATGCTAAAAGAATTTTATTAGCTAGTCGCTCAAGAACAAGTTGAACCGGTTGAAAGCCTGCGTTAAAAGTCGAAAGAAATCGACAATGGTTAAAGAAGTGAAAATAAGTGTCATTAACAAACACCATAAAATAAAAATAATTCCAAGTACAAATTAGTTGAATCAAGTAATAAGTAAGTTGACAAAATCAAGTATGAGACACTTGCTATTTCAATATTAAAGTTGTATTTTTGTATAAGGTAAATCTCAAGTACTATTGTTTCGAAAATATAATGTTTACTAAATGATCTTTCAAGAAAAAAGGGTATTGTATTTTTAAAATACTAATTTAGTAGTAGATAGTTTTCAAAGATCATTAAGATGAAATAGATAATCGATGCTAAATCCATTATCATAATACGAATCGCAAAATAAATAGCAAATATAAAAATAAATTATCGGAATATTTAATACTGTATCAGAAAAAGAAAAAAAAATTAATAATAATAATACCCGCGATCGCGTCGTCTACGATTGAAAATTTTGGGGTCTCACAATAGTTTTTTCCATAGTACCCTTAGTGTGAATAATTTAATTAATTAATGTTATTTTTCCTCCATTAAATCTGAACAATCCGAAGATTAATAACAATGGCCGAGACCAGTCGCTATGATCTCACCGTATACACTGGCCTCATTGGATCCAATTCACACACACACACACACACACACACACACACACATATATATATATATATATATATATATTGTATAGTCACTATTTTTTTAAATAAGTAATTTTCCTGCCTAAAACGTGTTACTCAATATAGTAATGGATTGCTATATATAAATGTTGTGTGTGAACTACATTAATTATTATACTTTTTTTTAATTTAATAAATTTTTGGTTTTTGATTTATTTTTTACGTATAATATATTAAATTAATTATATTTCTACGATCTTCAATTTGATACTCACATTGCATATGTATAAAAAAAACATACTAAATCAAAAATATAAGATATATTCACTCAATATTTGATTTTTTTAATGAGCTTTAAAAATACCATTTTGAGCTATTGTGATATATGTATAGTTGTTATTTGGGCTTAGTCCATTTCTTCATAATTATGGGAGTGTTTGCAAAAACTTCTGCTTCTAGAAAAAGTGATTTATTATAGCAGAAGTAGAAGTAGTTGAGAATCAGAAGTTGGTAGTGTTTGAAAATAGAATTAAAAGTTGAGAATGAGAAGTTGGGAGTGTTTGGTGAAAAAGTAGTAAAAGTACTTATTTATTGTAAAATTCAAACTAGAAGCAGAAGCAGAATCTAAAGCACCCTTATCCCTGCTTTTAGATTCTGATTAAATGAAGCAGAATTAGAAGAGAAATTGGTATATGCAAACACTAAAAATTGCTTTTTTTAAGCAAAAAACTGAAAAGCACTTATTTTTAGTGTTTGCAAACACTCCCTATATAGAATTATATTTGAGTTGATTAAATTCAATTAAAAATATTTTTTAAAAAAAGGAAACGAAAGATGAAACATAAATCATGGATCAACTAAGCCCTCTCGGGGACTTTCTTAAAGAGGAACCTCATGTAAATACCATGGAATAAGGTTTGATCTTGATACTATTCCATTCCAAAAATGGAAAGTACGACACAATTGGGATCTTTTTTTGGAAATTGGATGCAGAATTGAAAAAAAAAATATCTTAAATATATATCCCAATATTATATATATTCAGATATTATATATTTTACATATATACACACATAACAGTATAGCACTATATATATATAAGAATAATTAATTTTTATATAATATTACATATATAACACACTCAATAACAAAACTATTTTAAATTCTAATACTTTTTTAGCGTTTCGTAAGTTAAATATTTGTTAGAATTATTGAATGAATCAAATAAAAATCATATTCTATAAAAATCAGGTTCAATAACTTAATTCTTAATATATAAATTATTCAGTTAAGTACAATCACGCTCGGTTAATTAAATCTCGAGTTAAGTCTTTACTTGACATTCATTTATCGGTTTAAAATAAAAAATTGACATTTTTCTCTTCTGTAAATAGCTTTCAAAACACGAAAGTTGAGGTAATAATGGCTCGGTCGACGCTACCCCTTCGGGTAGTACCCGAAGCCATTCACAGGCTTCCATGTAGCAATTATTTTCTTTTTCTTTTCACTTTTTTTTGGGCCTTTTCTTGCTAACTGTGGTTAGTCTGAAAATTTTGGAACAAAAAATTCTCCCGCTTAAGCTCGCTAAAATGTTCCAAACTTGAAATTCAAATTTTGACTTTTGGCTAAATTAAAAACAATAGGATGTCATCACTAACTAAAATCACTTAACTCAATCTGCTTAAGAGACCTAGGATTTCTGATAACTCAGCCGGAAAATAAACATCACCGCCACTGCGTCCACGAAAGGTGGCAGTGGCAGTGGCAAACCTAACTCCTCCAAATCCGTCTCCCGTTCGGCTGGATTAGAACTTCCTGTCGGAAGAATTGCACGCTTTTTGAAGGCCGGGAAGTACGCGGAGCATGTCGGCGTTGGCGCTCTGGTATACCTCTCCGCCGTTCTCGAGTACCTGGCCGCTGAGGTTTTGGAGCTTGTGGGAAATGCAGCAAGGGACAAGAATGGCAGCCGTTTTACATTCAACTTTATATTTTTTTATTTTTATTTGTATTTTTTAGAGTAGATTTTTATTTTTAGAATATGTAAAAGAATGTCGTGTTTTGGAGCTTAAGAGAGTAAGTTGGCTGCTTAATTTGTTCCATTTTTTTACTGGAGAATTTTTAATTTAAAAATAACTATTTCTTTGTGTGTTTTAGATACATGTTGGGTTAGTTGCACTTTTTGAACCCATTTGTTTTGTTTGATTGCTTGATAAATTGGGTTAGTTGCACTTTTTGAACCCATTTGTTTTGTTTGATTGCTTGTCTGGTTTATCCGAATCCAACATTTCTTTGTTCTAATTTTTTGTTTCTCCTTGTGATCATTAGCTAATAACTTCCATTTTGTTAGTGTTGTTAATATATTTGGATATTTTGTGTGTTAATGTATGATGTTGTATGTATGTGTAATTAATATTGAAATGTACTAATATTAGTATTTTCTAACTAGTTATTTTTATTTATCAATTGTAGGTTTAAACATGTCACAAAGTTCAAGCACAAGGAATTACTGTGGTATTAGCAGATTCAAGTATGAAGAAAAATTGTGTTATTGGCGTGGTGCTAAACCTTTTACCAAAATAGTTTGACCAACTTGTGTTATTTACAGTTTGTAATTCTCATTGTAATTGTAATGAAATTATTGCAATATAACTTTTGTTTGTTCTTTCAACGTAACTTGTATCCCAGTTGTACATTTCAAGAGGGTATGGTGTAATGTTATAATTATTTTCAATTTAACATGCTTTCATATAACCAAAGCTCTGAATCTTTTTCAATTATACCAAAAAGTCCAAGAACACAATGAATGTAATTGATAACACCAATATGGTTGGAGATTCAATGCTACAATATTTTGACCGGCAACAAAATACATTTGAACTCCAACAAAAGGAATACAATTGAATATCCAGCAAAAAAAAATAGACTTAAAATAGAAATTCTTCACCAGCATCCCCTTTGTTCAATGACAATATATTTTCATCACTTATTATAAGAATGCTCCTGGAAAAAGATAGAAAAATATTAAAAAATGCAACTACTTTGTATTAACTGTAAATTATCTATTTCATAATCAAACCTGTGAAGAATGACGATCCTCAAATGGATAAGTGAATAAATTCATTTGACTGCCCATGTAGATATTTTCATCTACTCTCTATTTTGCAAATACAAAACAAAGTAAATCACATGATAAATATTTATAAACTAATTGGAAAAAAATTAAAGTGTTCTTACCCCTTGAATTGGATATTGCCAATGCAATTCATTTGCCCCAACTTGAGTTCCAAATGATGGAATTTGAAAAGCATACCCATTAGGGTATAGTGGTGGTGCTCCAAAGTTTGATTCGTGCGAGTTTCGAGCATGTGTATCCTCTTGTGAGCTTTGTTCCTTTTTTTTGGTAGTTTTCACATCTAAACATTAAATGCTCATCAAATAAAAGAGACAAAAGTATTAATGGAAATATATAGAAATTGCAATATGAAAAGAATCGAAATTTGAAACTTACTTGAATTATCTGCCTTTTCTTTTCCTTTCCCTTTTCCCTTTCCTTTCTTGTTCTTATTATCCCAATGTCGTACTATCCGAGTATTTGTAATTCCTCTTGATTTGACATAAAGAGGATTACGTATTAGAGTATCATTTTCGACCTCTTCTTCAACAACGATGTTTTCACAACTGATGTGGTCACCAAACTTAATTTTTCAACCAAAGCATTTATTTGTTGACTTGCACTATTGAGAAATCCAACCAATGCATTTCTAGTCTCCTCATAAGCTTTAGCTTGCATGGTAAGATTGTATGTCAACCTCATTGTTTGGTTTACAAACACCATCTCAGATGTGTGACCACTTTCATTTCCACTTCCACTTTCTATATCATCATCAAAAACTCGATTTCTTGCATTTTTCATCCATCGTTTTTTTATGTAAAATTTGGGCAAAGTACTCACATTCATATAGTTGAAAACTTTCAAAACATGCTTGCACAATACACCAAATGACTCAAATTTGTGATAAGTACAACTCACTTCGTGATTCTGTCTATTGTATACCACTTGTCTAACCTTCGAATTTTGACCATGAGATTTCTCTTTTAAACCCAAGCAAATGGCTGCCAAAATCCAATGGTTGTTCATCAAATATTGTACTCAATGAATTAATCAATTCCAATTCAAACAAATGGTATATATTGAGTGTATAAACTTCAACGGCATGACTCAATAATGGATGATTTTTCACAATCATTGATGGTTTCCCATGTAGACAACGACTGTCCTCGGCTTTTTGCTTTGGAACGCCAATTATTCTAGATTTTTTCGTAATTGAGAACAAAATCATACAATGAAATGGTATTGTTACCCGCTTTTTTCAACATTAAATTTGTAGCCTCACTTCTAGAAGTAGCCAAAAATCCCGCACTAAACTTTTGATTGCTAAAAGCAGTAGCCTATTTATGCCGCAATTTGTACATACCATTTAACCATTTATGAGAACCAAAATTATACTCACCAATCAAATATTTCCATGTAGCTTCAAATTCTTCTTCAGATTCACAATAAGTCATACATTTATGCCACAAATTTTTAAACACTGAATCACCCTTCAAGCTTCCTAAGTGTGATGGGGCATTTTGATTAATATGCCATTGGCATAAACGATGATGTGCACTTGGAAATATTATTTTGATTGCATTCATCATAGCTTGGCATTGATCCGAAAAAATTGTTTCAGGTTGCTTTCCACTCATAGAATCTAAAAATGTGCTGAACAACCATTCAAAAGAAGACTCAGTTTCATCTGACATAAATGACATGCCAAACATCACATTTTGCCTATGGTGATTTATACCAATGAAAGGAGCACATATCAACTTGTACCTATTTGTTCTATAAGTAGTGTCAATTGAAACAACATCACCGAAATATTTATAATCAACCTGGCATCTATAATACCTGAAGAAAAAATTCATCACCCTATTATCATCATCATCTAATTGCACATCCCAATAAAAATAAGGCTCCTTATTAGACTTATTTATATAATATTGAAGTAAAGCAGCATCTCCATTATCTACTTTTGTATGTTTTTTCAAACGATTAAGGTGATCATATGCTTTCTTATGAAGAAATCCCAAGTTTTGTGGCCCATGCGCTTCATTTTCCATGTATGAAACATCATTAGCCACATATATGTTAGATAAATATTTTTATCAAGATTTTGATGATTATGTTTAAATGAGTTTTATACCAAAACAATGTTTATAAATGTTGTCCAAATACTCCTAAATGATTTAAAATATTTTTACTAATTTTTGGAGTATTTCTTAGTATTTATTATTCGATAAAAATGGACAACACTTTTGATGGTTTTGTTTAAATTGGTTTTTACACCAAAACAATGTTTATAAATGTTGTCCAAATACTCCCAAGTGATTTAAAATGTTTTTACTAATTTTTTGGAGTATTTCTTGAAGTTTATTTTTGATAAAAATTGGACAACATTTCAAATTGGAGGTCGACCGGTCGCACAAGAGGTCGACCGGTACCTGAAGAGTTGAAAAAATGAAACAGAACGAAACATAAATAAATTCTGTGAAAAAAAGAAGGAGGGGGACCGGTCAAGGGTGAGGCCGACCGGTCGCACCCTAGGGCGACCGGTCGCACCCCCTGCAACCCCTACCTGGATCGCACTATTTTCATTCAAACGTTCGAAATCTTATACAGGGCAACCGGTCGCCCTATATAATCTTTTGACAGCAAAATTTGTACCGTTGAACTCCTTGACAGCAAGATTTGCTTTTCAATTTTGTACAATATTTCTACATCTTGTGATCCTCTTTTTGTAGACAAAAGTGAAGAAGAAGGAGCCTTTGTTGGGAGCCTATGTTGGTGAAGACTTCCCTATAAATAGAGGATGAATTGAAGACACAAGATGTAACACAACACAAGCAAATACACAACAAGAAATCTGCAAATTTCCAAACTTTCATATTCAACACTCTTGTTGTATTTATAGCCTAAGTATTTCACTTTCACATCTTGAGGTCTAGGCTTTATTTCTTGATTACACTTGCACTCAAATTGTAATATTCATTATTGAGTTGTAATCTTGATTTTTGTCATCATTCAACACAAGACATCCTTGTGAGTATTCTTGTGGAAAGAATACACTTGGGTGATTTAGGTGATAGGTGTTTCAAGAGTGTGGTGCTCTTGAGGTATTGAAGAATTTGGTATTCTTCAAGGTTGAAGATTGTGGTAATCTTCACAAGGTGCCGTTGGAGATTGTGGTAATCTTCAAGAGAGATTGTGGTAATCTCAAAGGTGGTGTTGTAGAAGAGTGTGGTGCTCTTCAAGGTGATGTTGTAAGATGTTGTATTAATTGTGGTAATTAATAAAATCTTTTTTCTTTTTGAAATCCATCCCGGAGATACTGGGGTGGTAGAGGATTAGGCCCTAGGTGGGTTGAACCTCTATAAATCGACGTGTGTTGTTTACATTCCGCACCTTATTATTGTCTTGGCTTGTTTTTTTCGAAAAAGAGGGCGAAATTGAAAAGATGGAGATAATCTATTCACCCCCCTCTAGATTATCGTAGCCGCTTGGACTTACAAGATATTCCAGCATTCACCATGGCTTCTAAAGTAGACCTCTTAGCATGTGACAAATTGCGTGATGATCTTAACAAATGAGTTTGATATGGCGCAACCATCTCATGGTTATGTTCTATAACAAACCTATTCACCTTCCATTCTCCCTCTTTTTCCCTTGTAATTCTAAGTCTTGCTTTGCATTTAGTTCTAGTTATTGGCTTTTGATAAACTGGTATTCTTTGACTAAAACGTTTCTCATCTTTAACTCCTTCACAATAACATTCGAATTCCTTTGATTGAAGTTCATTACTATGCGGAAAGTAGCGTTGATCACCCTTTTTAACACTAAATCCTTTGGCATGAGCATACTTACAGTATAATATATATGCATCATCAATACTTGTCATGACTTTGCCCACCACTAATCCACTCTTCAATTCATCTAAAATTGTATTAACAGATTGTACCTCTGACATCGTTGATTCACGATTGTTTTCCTCAAAATCTGAAACAACGAACTTTTAAAATTAAACTAAAAATTTCTTTTTAAAAGAATTTATTCATATAAAAATAAAATATAAAACTACAAACCTCGTAAATGACATTTTATCAGAGGTTCAGTTGTCATGGAACAATGTTGTTACATAATGTGAATAATAACCTGAAATGGACTACATATTAATGCACAATCGAAACAAAACAACAGAATAAATTAAAGTTGACACAATTCAAATGCCTAAAATCGAATAACCATAAACTCGATTGGCAAAATGAAATAAATTATATGTCCCACATGCTGATTATTGAAATAATCTAATACATTTAATTTGATCAAAACATTGGGTGTTTTCTTCTTCAAGTAGGAATGAGACCTTTAGTTTCTTCTCCTCAAATAAGTGGGTCAGTAGAGCACGATGATTTCTTTAAATCTGGATTGAAAATTTTCTTTTAAAAAAATGACTTCTTCGATTTTTGAGAGTAGTAGGGATTAGCACATTTCTAGAGCATAAACATGGGATTTATTTTCAAATGCCAACGATTTTGGGGAGATCTCGAGCAGATAAGTTGGGATTCTTTTTCTCTATAAATCTTCCTTCATATCTCATATTTGGGGTTTAGAATTTGGTTTCCCATAATAAATTGAACCAAGGTTAAAACATTAACTTGCTTTGGTTAATTTTAATCTTCAAAAACAGAGAAAAGGAAAAGAAAATAATTGCCACATGACAGCCTGTGAATGGCTTCGGGTACTACCCGAAGGGGTAGCGTCGATTGAGCCGGTAATAATATAAATAAACAAGTGAAGGATTCCCAATATAATAACATAATAAATATCGTCCTAATTTAGATTTTAATTGTGAGTTGAATTGAAACAATGCAAAAAAAAAAAAAAAATCTTGTCTATACGTTATTTCAAACTATATATGGAAATTTTATTTATTGACTAACAATAACAATGACACTAAATCATATCACGTGATTTCTAATACTGGAATATGCATACATCAAAAGCATAATTGTAAGACCACATCGACTAATCGCGAGATATTCTAGGTATTTATCTTATTTGGTGGTATACTTTAATTTTTATAGCTTCATATATTTTTCCCTTAACTAATTATGACTTTATTTTATAATGTTAATTATTCATATGAGTTAGAATTTATATTCTTTTTTATGACTAATTTATTTAATTTTATACAATTGTTATATTTTATGTATACATTTCTTTTGGACTTATCTTATGATTATATCTAGCCCAAATTTTAGACTCAATTTTTGACCCATTTTAGTTTTTTTTTTCAGCCTTATTTTTTTTGTCAAGCCTAGCCCATCTCTAAGCCCAATCCAAACTAAAAGCCTACCCAACTTAGACCCCCATATATACCTTCAACTCTAACCCTAAACACAATTTTCAACATTTCACACACACTATCACACAATAAAAGGTGAAGCTCCCTCCTCCCCTCCTCCCCTCTAGCGGCGCCGGCCGACACCACCGTGCCGGCCGCCGGAAAATAGTCCTTCCCCATATTTTAATTTTTTTTCCTTTCTTCTTTCCTTCCCCTTCTTCTTCTCCCCTCTTCCATCTCTCTTCCCTTTTTATTTTGTTGACTGTCCTACGGCCACTGCCACCGGAACGGCCGCCGGCCACCGGAAAGCCACCGGCAGTGGCATAAAGGGGACAAGATCCTTGTTCTTGTGGTTAGTTCATATTATATATATATATATTATTTTTCTGTTTTATTTTAGTTTTGGTGGTTGTTGAAGTTTAAAAAAATAGAGTTCACCCAATAATACTACGGGATTTAATCCTTGAGGTTGAGTGTGAAGCACCACCATCGGAAAACCACAAAAACCGCCGCCTATGGGCATTTTTGGGGCTGTTTTATAATTTTTTTTTTTCGAATTTTCTTAACTTATTTTCAAGTGTTATTTTCCTATGGATACTTGGGGTTGTTTTCTTTTAAATCTTTTTAGTATTTCGAATTTTATAAAAAATAAAAAAATAAAAATAAAAATATATATAGATATATATATATATAATAATAATTATAAAATATTTTTTTAAAATTAATTATTTCGAATTTTAAATCATTTTTCAAGTAGTATTTCCTATGGGTGGGGCTGTTTCTTGTAAAAAAATATTATTTTTTTTGTATTTCGAAATATAAAATTATGTTTCCAAATTACTATCCTATTTTTTTTGGGACTGTTTTGTATATACTTGTATTTTTTTCGAAATTTAAACTTTAATTTTCAAATATTATTTTCCTATGGGCTCAATGAGGCTACTCCCAAGTAAACCACTAAGGTTTTACCTTAAGGTTGAAGGAAAATTGCCTAGAACCTTTTGCATGTTATTCAAATCATTAGATTTATTAATTTCACCATATATTTCAAATATTATTTTTCAAACTATTTCGAAATAATGTGTTTATTAAAATTTTTTTGTTTGGCCTTTTGGTTCAATGAGGCCATTCCAGGATAACCACTAAGGTTTACACCTTAAGGTTGAGGAAAAATGCCAAGAACCTATGCATGTTAATAAAAACATTAAATCTATGAACTTTGATACAATTATTTCAAATTTATTTTATATCTTGTTATTAAAAATAGGATATATCTTCTTATATTTTTTTTAAAGTCTTAAAAAGTAAAACAGTCAGAAAAATGGGTCCCCCGGCCGCCGGAAAACACCGGACCGCCGATGTCCTCCGGTCGCCGGACCGCCGCTGCCTCCGGGCGCCATGGCCAGTATGGCTGTTTATTTCCGGCCTCACTTCCTTTCTTCTTCTTCTTCTCTCTAATGTTATTTTTCTTAATAATTAAAATACTTTGATAATTTTATGTAGCTATTCTATATATATTCTGAAATTTTAATATTAATTGTTAAAAATAATTTGACTAAAAAGTGTTGGAAATTCGTGTAGGAGCCGAGCCACTCTTGGTGCCATAGCTACTTAACCATCAAACAAAAAAATACATGTGGGTAAAAAATTAGCCAATTTTAATTCTGTTTGGGTAAACTTTATTTATTCTTTACTTAAAACAAGTTTAAAACCATGAAGTTGCATGAATTGATGTTACTTAAATGAGTAGTCAATATGATGGTTTGTATGTTTAATTTGCATTTACTATGGTTATGTTTGGGTATGGTTGCATGACAAGTAGAAAAATAATATTGTTAAATTCTATTATATAGAATACTTGCTTGATAGGTTTTAATTTATTGTTACTGCTCATTTTTAAAGATGTTGGATTAGCATGATTAATAATATAAAAAAATAATGGATAGAAGATATAACAACTAAATGATATAATTGTGCAACAATTGAATTTTGAATAAATAACCTCACTTATCGTATGATTTGTTACTTAATCCATTTGTTGTATTATGAATGTTATACTAATTGTACACAACATAGATTAGTATAGAAATGATACTTGAACTCTTTGTAATCATAGATCGTCTATCGAGTCGTGTCGGCGTGTGTAGGTCGGGAAATAATCGAATAGGTTGCCTGTTGATGTTTGCTCGACTACATATGGGCCTATTCCCATTTTTCTGGTCGGGCCGGAGACGGCGGCAGAACTTGAGTCGCAGTATTGGTATATTCCGGAATATTACAGTCTCTGGGTTTAAATCCACAGTTAAAGAGTCGTTGAGCCACTCGGGAGAAATAAGGTGTTAGGCTTGAGCCTGGTGCATTGGAGAACGCAATGGGGTGCGGCATTTATTCCACACCGGCCTCACGTTTACCGTTATGTTATCCCGATCGTTAGATTTTAAAATGGGGCATAGAATCTTGTCCGTTTTAAAATCGTTTTGAACTGGAACGTTAAGGTGCGGTGTAAATTCCACATTGGCCTTGCGTTATTATTGAGTAGTGTCTAACCGTTATCTTATTTTCCTTTTAGAAATGTTTTATGACTTATCGTAATTTTATAAAATTTTGGTTCGTCTTTCGAAAATGCTATTTACTTTACTTAACCTCCATTGTGCACACCACATGCATCACACAGGATTTCATAATTTATTTTTTTAAAACTTTTCTGCATTCCCCAACCCCACTCACTGGACTCATTTAGCTCACCCCACGTGTTCTAAATTATTTACATAAAATAATGAAGATGATCCGGACACCCTAATCCAAGAGTAATCTGGGCATTGGCTCTGGCTGCTTATATATGTTAATTTTTTTTAAGTACTTTGATCATGGCATGTAATAAGCCACTTTGGTATCTTTTATTGAAAACCTACTTATGATATTAAGACTTCCGCTGTTTTGGCTTGTAATAGACGATAAGTAAGTATTTTGTATTTGATATCCTATAACCGTGATGGAGTTAAGTTTATGACATTTATGTTTTATTAATTTATTAGTTTGGATTATTATTATTCGAGGCATGACAGTAGTGGTATCAGAGCTTGGGTGTAGGAAACTACATCTAAGCAAACCCAGGATATGATCTTCTGCCTGTGGTCGTATAACTCAACTGGATCCCGATATTAAGAACTTCATTTTATTTTATTTTATTTTATTTTTCTTAGGTCGGTCTATAAGTGCGTAGGACTTGGTGGTTACTTATCTTGTTGGTCGATGGATTAGTATGCCCTATGTATTTTAATTTGGTTTCTTGACTGATGGGGTGTTCATTATGTAGGATGGACCCCATGGGATCGAGTGGTCACTCCCGTTGTCTTGAGCATGTCCAATACTTAGATAATCTTGTTGATTATTACTCTGCTCATAGCGACAAGATGCAAGAGTTGTCTTACCAGGAACAACAGTACACTTTTCAGTTGGAGGCGCAACTCGCTCTGACTCATGCGACCTTACAGGATCGCAACTATCAGATTGATCATGTGACCCAACATCTGCTCACAGTTCAGGCGCAGCGTGAGCAGGAGCGAGAGACTATCAGGGCGAGGGCAATAGGTCTCTGCGCGGCTATACCTGGATTGGTCGTACCTCCTATGGTTCCTTCTTTCTCTTTCGAGGAGGAACCTTTTGAAGAGTCTGATTCTGATGATGACTTGATGATGTGGGAGGTTGACTCGGATGGGTTCATAGTGATAGACCCGTAGATTAGTTATATTATATGATGGGGTATATATGTTTTGACTACAGCGTATGGCTGAGGTTTTTGTCTATATTACTGTACATGCAGTGTATATGATAGTAACACTGACCTAGTTAGCTAGATAGGTGCCATTTTGATCTATGTTTTGTCATTGTATAAAGTTATGTATGGTATATATATAAATGAGGGCAAGGTTCCTACTTTTGTAATTTTGTTTCGTGTTGTGATATGTTAATGTTAATGTATACATTTGGTAACATTGTAATAACACATATTCTAACAACCTTTCATCTTTGTAACTCTCAGTTGATGGCTGAATGAAGAGGTAGGGGACGCCACGTCTGCATCCAAGATACGAACCATATTCTCTACATAACAAAATGCCAGAACCAGAACACCCAAATCCACCTAACCTTGTTGCAGAACCAAATCTGAACACTCAAGTGCTACAACAATTGTTGGTGTATTTGCAGCAACAAAACTCAACTGGGCAACATCTTACCGGTCCCGCTGTCGAGACTCATGATCGGGTGCTGGAAAGATTCCTTCGATTTAACCCACCAGCCTTCCTGGGAGAACCTGATGACATAAAAGCCGAGGATTGGCCGAAAAGATTGAGAGCATATTTGCCGCTTTGAAGTACAACAAGAGCAACAACTTACCTTGGTGATATTTAAATGCAGGAAGCGGCCGCTATGGTGGCGAACTGTTGAGGAAAAATGGACACGAGACGGGACTAGAAAGACATGGGGAAATTTTGTACAGGAGTTTCGTAAACAGTACATTCCCAAAGTCGTTCGGGAAGCGCGTATGGACGAGTTTCACTGCCTTAGGCAAGGATTAATGTCAGTTGTTCAGTACGAAGCAGAATTCCACAGATTATCCAAGTATGCACCAGGATTAGTGCAAGAATAAGAGGATAAGCTGTACAAGTTTACTAGGGGCCTCTACTGGAATTGCAGAAAAAACTATTGGCTACCGAGATTACTACGTACGAAGCTGCGGTTCAGGCTGCCGCAAGAATTGAAAGCGGATTGACTCAGTTGGAGCCTAAATATAAAGGGAATATTGGGAGTTCAAAGGGCCCTTTTGGAGGTTAGACTGCGAAGCCGATTCAATCAAAGCAGAAACAAGGGATGGGTACGGTAGCGGAAAAGGGTAAACAACCAGTGCCACTGAACTTTTCTCATTGCCAAAGGCCAGGACACACTTCAGATGCTTGTTGGAGGAAGCTCGAGAGGTGTCTTTGGTGTGGGAGCGATAAACACCTGTTCAAGGAGTGTCCAAATCCGATGGCTAGGGGCAATAGTGGAGGTCGTCCCAAGATGCAAGGACGAGTGTTTGCACTAGATGGGCAAGAAGCCCAGGAATCAACTGACGTGGTGGAAGGTACGCTCCTTGTATCTAATCACCTCGCTAGAGTTTTGCTAGATCCTAGCTCAACACATTCATTTGTTGCACCGCATTTCACCTACAATCTAAATGCATGTATGGAAACTCTACCATATTCATTAGAAGTTGTCACTCCTATGGGAGCTAGTCAGAAACTAATTCTATTTTTCGTGATTGTGGTGTAATGGTTGGAAATGCTTGTTTTTCTGTAGATCTAATTGTTTTGCCAATCTTGGATTACGATGTAATTTTGGGGATGGATTGGTTAGCCCGACATCATGCGAATATGAATTGTCACACAAAAGAGGTAAGATTGTGTATTCCTGGTAAACCAGAAGTGGTAATGTCTGGAAAAGCACGAGCTAAGATGGTCCCGATTATTTTGGCCATCAAGGCTAGGAAAGCAATAGCAAAAGGTGCAAAAGGATACATGGCTTATATTATCAATAAACCCTGCAGCGAAAAGGAGATTAGTGAGGTACCCATAGTGTCAGACTATCCTGATGTATTTCCTAAAGAGCTCATTTCGCTACCCCCGAATAGAGAAGTTGAATTCACTATTGAAATTTTTCCAGGTACATCACCAATCGCTAAGACACCATACCTGATGGCCCCATTAGAGTTACAAGAATTGAAAACTCAATTACAAAAGCTGCTCGAAGTAGTATTTATCTGACCTAGTACATCACCTTGGGGAGCACCGGTACTGTTTGTAAAGAAAAAAGATGGTACGTTGAGATTATGTGTTGATTATAGAGAACTCAATAATGTTACCATCAAAACTAAATATCCTTTACCACGAATAAATGAACTGTTTAACCAACTTCAGGGGGCGAGTGTGTTTTCAAAGTTGGATTTACAACAAGGATATCATCAATTAAGAATCAAGGAAGAAGATATTCCTAAGTCAGCCTTTCAAACTCGATATGGTCATTTTGAATTTGTAGTGATGCCTTTTGGGTAAACGAATGTCCACCAACCTTCATGGATTTGATGCATAGAGTGTTTAGACCATATCTAGATCAATTCGTCATAATTTTTATTGATGACATCCTCGTGTACTCTAAGTCGAGGGAGGAACACAAGACGCATTTGAAGACTATGTTGAAGACCTTGAGACAACATCAACTTTACGCCAAATTCAGTAAATGCGAATTATGGCTAAGTAAACTCGCATTTTTGGGTCATATCATTTCCGGTAAAGAGATAGTAGTGGACCCCTCGAAAGTACAGACGGTACTAGAATGGAAACGACCTAAAACGGTAACAGACATCCGAAGCTTCTTGGGACTCGTTGGGTATTACCGTAGATTCATTAAGGACTTCTCTAAAATTGCAGGCCCATTGACTAGATTGACTCAGAAACATGTTAAACTCATATGGGACGATAAGTGTGAGGCTAGTTTTCAAGAACTAAAAAATAAACTCACCACTGCACCGGTGTTAGCCCTTCTTGAAGAACTAGAGAACTATGTGGTTTATAGTGACGCGTCAAGGGAAGGACTAGGCGCAGTGTTAATGCAACAAGGTAAGGTGGTTGCCTATGCGTCTCGAAAACTTAAGCCATATGAAACAAACTATCCCACCCATGATCTAGAGTTGGTTGCGATTGTGTTTGATCTAACGAAATGGCAACACTATCTGTATGGGGCAGAATTCACGGTTTTTACTGATCATAAGAGTCTTAAGTACCTTTTCTCGCAAAAGGAGTTAAACTTGAGGCAAAGGAGGTGGGTGGAATTGTTGGAAGATTATCACTTTGATATACAATATCACCCAGGCAAAGCTAATGTAGTCGCCGATGCCTTGAGTAGAAACGCTACACTAGCTAGATTGATGATACGGGAGTGGGGTTCCCTCAAAGAATTGAGTGGTTGGAACCCATGAAAAATAGGAACTCATCTCTTGTGTGCCAACTTATCTTTGAAGCTGGAACTATTGGATGAGATTCCAGTGGCACAAGAAAGCGACGAGAAATTTAAGACATTAAAGGAAAAAGCACGTCAAGGGTTGAGACTGGATTTTGTAGTGGGGACCGACGGGATAATGAGATTCAGGAATAGAGTTTGTATACCGAATGATGAAGGCTTGAGAAATAAGATCTTAACTGAAGCTCATCACTCTAGGTATACGATTCACCCTGGCGGTAATAAAATGTATAATGATTTGAAGAAAAAATTTTGGTGGGTGAATATGAAAAACCAAGTAGCTGAACACGTGGAAAAGTGTTTGACTTGTCAGCGTGTGAAAGCGGAGCATCAGAGACCTTCCGATTTACTACAACCATTGGCAATTCCCGAATGGAAGTGGGAAAAAGTTACAATAGACTTTGTTATTAATTTGCCGAGAACTCGAAGCGGCCATGACTCAATCTGGGTGATTGTGGATCGATTAACGAAATATTCGCACTTCTTACCTATCAGAAAGACAGAGAGTTTACAACGATTAGCTCAATTATACATAAGGGAGGTAGTTCGATTGCATGGGGTACCAGTTGACATTGTTTCAGATCGAGATCCAAGATTCGTATCCCGATTTCGGAAAAGTCTCCATGAAGGATTGGGAACACAATTAAGTTTTAGCACCGCTGCTCACCACAGACAGATGGGCAGTCTGAGAGAATGATACAGACCCTAGAAGATATGTTGAGGGCTTGTACATTGGATTTCTCCAGAAGTTGGGATTCACATCTTCTGTTGGTAGAATTCGCCTACAACAATATTTATCAAGCAACTATTGGTATGGCGCCATATGAAGCTTTATATGGGAGAAAATGTAGATCTCCAGTTCACTGGGAGATAGATGACAAATGGACACCGAAACAGAGAAGAGGGCTTCAGATAGCCATTGCAAAAACAAATTTAGTTCAAGAAGCAATGGAAAAAGTCAGACTCATTAAAGAGAGAATAAGAACTGCTTAGAGTCGGCAAAAGAGTTATGCAGATAATAGGCGAAGGGATCTAGAATTCGAAGTTGGGGATAGGGTATTTTTTAGATTATCACCAAGAAAGGGTCTTATACAATCTAGAAAAGGCAGAAAATTGAGTCCACGGTATGTAGGACTATACCCTATTGTGGAGAGAATTGGCAGCCTGGCTTATCGACTTAACCTTCCGGGGGTATTAGCAGGGATGCACGATGTATTCCACGTATCCTGACTTAAGAAGTACAACCCGGATCCAACACATATCAACAAAGAAGAGATCCATGTGATTCAAGAAGATTTATCATACGTGGAACAACCATTGTGAATTATTGACCATCAAATTAAGGAATTACGCGGAAAAAGAATTGCTCTAGTGAAGGTATTATGGCAGAAGCATAATAAACCTGAGGATGCTACTTGGGAGTTGGAGGAAGATATGATCAAAAATTACCCAGAAATATTTCAAGAAGGAATTTGGGGGCCAAATTCTTTGAAGGAGGGGAGTATGTAAGACCACATTGACTAACCGCGAGATATTGTAGGTATTCATCTTATTTGGTGGTATACTTTAATTTTTATAGCTTCATATATTTTTCCCTTAACTAATTATGACTTTATTTTATAATTTTAATTATTCATATGAGTTAGAATTTATATTCTTTTTTATGACTAATTTATTTAATTTTATACAATTGTTATATTTTATGTATACATTTCTTTTGGACTTATCTTATGATTAAATCTCTAACCCAAATTTTAGACCCAATTTTTGACCCATTTCAATTTTTTTTCCAGCCTTATTTTTTTGTTAAGCCTAGCCCATCTCCAAGCTCAACCCAAACCAAAAGCCTACTCAACTTAGACCCCTATATATGTAAGTCCAACGGCTACGATAATCTAGAGGGGGTGAATAGATTATCTCCATCTTTTCGATTTTACCCTCTTTTTCGAACTGAATGCTCAAAGACAATAATAAAGGTGAGGAATGTAAACAACACACGTCGATTTATAGAGGTTCAACCCACCTAGGGCCTAATCCTCTACCACCCCAGTATATCTGGGATGGATTTCAAAAAGAAAAAAGACTTTATTAATTACCAAAATTAATACAACACCAACTTACAACAACACCTTGAAGAGCACCACACTCTTATTCAACACCACCTTTGAGATTACCACAATCTCACTTGAAGATTGCCACAATCTCCAATGGCACCTTGTGAAGATTACCACAATCTTCAACCTTGAAGAATACCAAATTCTTCAACATCTCAACAAGAAGATTACCACAATCTTCTTACACCTAACACCTAGATCACCCAAGTGTGTTCTTACCACAAGAACACTCACAAGGATATCTTGTGTTGAATGATAACCCAAAAATTCAAGATTACAACTCGATAATGAATTATACAATTAAGTGCAAGTGTAATCAAGAATAGCCTAGACCTCAAGGATGTGAAAGTGATAAGCTAGGCAAATTACAACAAGAATAATGACAATAGAAGACCAAGTGTTTGTTTGAAAATATCTTGTTGTGTTGTGTTGCTCTCTCTTATTGTTGTGCTTCAAATCTTCCTCTATTTATAGGAGATGATTGATACTTGATAGGCTCCTCTTGGAATCTGATATCTACAAAAAAATTGCAATTAAAATCAAGATTATAGTTGTTAGAAATCAATCCCACAAATTAGGGAAAAGTTGTCTGCTGCACAACGGTTAGAATTTTGCTGTCAAACTAGAGGGCGACCGATCGCGCACTGATAAGATTAGAAAAAGAACACAGCAAATTTTACACGGGGTGACCGATCCAAATGGGGGTCGACTGGTCGCCCAAGGGTGTGACCGGTCGCCCACCATGGTGACCGGTCACCCTGACCAGTTTTGATAGTTCCGCGAGTTCTGTTTCAAGAAACTCGTTCCCAGGTACCGGTCGCCTCTTTGGTCGACCGGTCGACCTCCTAAATGAAATATTGTCCGATTTTTGTCGAAAATAAACCTCAAGAAATACTCCGAAAAATTCGTAAAAATATTTTAAACCGATCGGGAGTATTTAGGACAACATTAGAAATATAGTTTTGATGAAATAACACATTAACACAAAAAGTGTGGTCCGATATAAATTCCAATAAATACTCCGAAAAATAGTAAAAGCATTTTAGACCAATCGGGAGTATTAGGACAACATTTAGAAACATAGTTTCAATGTAAAATCTCATTGACATAAAATCATTAAAAGTGTTGTCCAATATTATCGAAAATAAACTAGAGGAAATACTCCAGAAAATATTAAAACCATTTTAAATCATTTAGGAGTATTTGGACAACCTTTAAAACCATTGTTTTGGTATAAAAACGAAATCATCAAAATCATGATAAAATCATTTATCAAACAATATATACCCTCAACTCTAACCCTAAACACAATTTTCAGCATTTCACACACACTATCACAGAATAAAAGGTGAAGCTCCCTCCTCCCCTCCTCCCCTCTAGCGGCGCTGGCCGCCACCACCCCGCTAGCCGCCGGAAAATAGTCCCTCCCCATATTTTAATTTTTTTTTCGTTCTTCTTTCCTTCCCCTTCTTCTTTCTCCCCTCTTCCCTCTCTTCCCTTTTTATTTTATTGACTGTCCTCCGGCCACTGCCGCCGGAACGGCCGCCGGCAGTGGCATAAAGGGGACAAGATCTTTGTTCTTGTGGTTAGTTCATATTATATATACATATATATATATATATATTATTTCATTTTTCTGTTTTATTTTAGTTTTGGTGGTTGTTGAAGTTTAAAAAAATGGAGTTCACCCAATAACACTACGGGATTTAATCCTTGAGGTTGAGGGTGAAGCACCACCATCAGAAACCACCAAAACTGCCGCCTATAGGCATTTTTGAGGCTGTTTTATAAATTTTTTTATTTTATTTCGAATTTTCTTAACTTATTTTCAAGTGTTATTTTCCTATGGATACTTCGGGTTGTTTTCTTTTAAATCTTTTTAGTATTTCGAAATTTACAAAAAAATAAAAATAAAAATAAATATATATATATATAATAATAATAAAATATTTTTTTAAATTAATTATTTCGAATTTTAAATCATTTTTCAAGTAGTATTTCCTATGGGTGGGGTTGTTTCTTGTAAAAAAATATTTTTTTTTTGTATTTCAAAATATAAAATTATTTTTCCAGATTACTATCCTATTTTTTTGGGGACTGTTTTGTATATACTTTTATTTATTTCAAAATTTAAACTTTAATTTTCAAATATTATTGTCCTATGGGCTCAATGAGGCTACTCCCAAGTAAACCACTAAGGTTGAGGGAAAATTGTCTAGAACCTTTTGCATGTTATTAAAATCATTAGATTTATTAATTTCACCAAATATTACAAATAGTATTTTTCAAACTATTTCGAAATAATGTGTTTATTAAGATTTTTTGTTGGCCTTTTGGTTCAATGAGGCCATTCCAAGATAACCATTAAGGTTTACACCTTAAGGTTGAGGAAAAATGCCAAGAACCTATGCATGTTAATAAAAACATTAAATCTATGAATTTTGATACTATTATTTTAAATTTATTTTATATCTTGTTATTAAAATCATTAGATTTATGTTGCTATTCTCTATATATTCTGAAATTTTAATATTAATTGTTAAAAATAATTTGACTAAAAAGTGTTGGAAATTCGTGTAGGAGACGACCCACTCTTGGTGCTATAGCTACTTGACCATCAAACAAAAAAATACATGTGGGTAAAAATTTAACCAATTTTAATTCTGTTTGGGTAAACTTTATTTATTCTTTACTTAAAACAAGTTTAAAACCATGAAGTTGCATGAATTGATGTTAATTAAATGAGTAGTCAATATGATGGTTTGTATGTTTAATTTGCATTTACTATGGTTATGTTTGGGTATGGTTGCATGACAAGTAGAAAAATAATATTGTTAAATTCTATTATATAGAATACTTGCTTGATAGGTTTTAATTTATTGTTACTGCTCATTTTTAAAGATGTTGGATTAGCACGATTAATAATATGAAAAAATAATAGATAGAAGATATAACAACTAAATGATATAATTGTGCAACAATTGAATTTTGAATAAATAACCTCACTTATCTTATGATCTGTTACTTAATCCATTTGCTGTATTATGATTGTTATACTAATTGTACACAACATAGATTAGTATAGAAATGATATTTGAACTCTTTGTAATCATAGATCGTCTATCGAGTCGTGTCGGCGTGTGTAGGTCGGACAAATAATCGAATAGGTTGCCTGTTGATGTTTGCTCGACTACACATGGGCCTATTCCCATTTTTTTGGTCGGGCCGGAGATGACGGCAGAACTTGGGTCATAGTATTGGTGTATTCCGGAATATGATGGTCTCTGGGTTTAAACCCATAGCTAAAGAGTCGTCGAGCTACTCGGGAGGAATAAGGTGTTAGGCTTCGGCCTGGTGCGTTGGAGAACGCAATGGGGTGTGGTGTTTATTCTACACCGGCCTCGCGTTTACCATTATGTTATCCCGGCATAGAACCTTGTATGTTTTAAAATCGTTTTGAACTGGAACGTTAAGGTGCGATGTAAATTCCACATCAACCTTGCGTTATTATTGAGTAGTGTCTAACCGTTATCCTGTTTTCCTTTTAGAAAATTTTGATGACTTATCGTAATTTGATAAAATTTTGGTTCGTCTTTTGAAAATGCTATTTACTTTACTTAACCTCCATTGTGCACACCACATGCATCACACAAGATTTCATAATTTGTTTTTTTAAAACTTTTCTGCATTCCCCAACCCCACTCACTGAGCTCGTTTAGCTCACCCCACGTTTTCTAAATTATTTACAGAAAATAATGAAGATGATCCAAACACCTCAATCCAAGAGTAATCCGGGCATTGGCCCTGGCTGCTTATATATGTTAATTTTCTCTAAGTACTTTGATCATGGCATGTAATAAGCCACTTTGGTATCTTTTATTGAAAACCTACTTATGATATTAAGACTTCCGTTGTTTTGGCTTGTAATAGACGATAAGTAAGTATTTTGTATTTGATATCCTATAACCGTGATGGAGTTAAGTTTATGACCTTTATGTTTTATTAATTTATTAGTTTGGATTATTATTATTCGGGGCGTGACAATAATTATTTTTTAAATATTTTTATATGAAATCCATTTTGTCATGTATAATATTAAATCATTTTTTTCTACAAATACATAATTATAGAAATAAATTAAATAAGTGAAAGATTCCAAAATATAACATAATAAATGTGCTCTAATTTATATTTTAATTATGAAATGTCTTGATACAATACATAAGTCTTCCCTTCTATATACATAATTTTTAAACTATATCAAATTTCTAAATATTGACTAACAATCACATAATTATTTATTATAGTTTATAGAAATTTTCTAAAATATATAATAATTTTTATATTAATGTATAATTACATCTTTAATTTTTTTATTTGAAAGTATTTTTTAAAATTGAATTTAGCATATCATTTCATTTTTTTTGGAAAAATGACACTGCTTCCAATTGACTGAATACTAGACTTATGATATATATATATATATATATATATATATATATGTTTACTTATTATTAGGGGTTTTTTAGTAAATAAAATTTTTCCATATATTAATTGAAATATTAAGGTTTTGTATGGTTATGTTTTCAAGTGGCTATTTCAATTTCCAACTATTCATAAAAATGAAATCATGTTTGTGTATATATATACTAGTATTTTGCCCATGCGATGCACGAGGTGGGATGTATTGTTGGATGTAAATTGCATGCTTATAAAAATCATATTATCGATGAATATAAAAATGTACAAAAATGGGTAAACATATAAACATTGGTGGCTTTCATAAAAATATTTCTCTTAGACATATCTGAAGATGTAGCTTGTGATATTGCATGTCCGATTTTCTAGAACAAAAATTGATTGAATAAGTTGTATAAAAAGTGAATGTTGTAAAGAAACATAAACACATACTTCACAATTATTGAATGGGTAAACATACAAAAAGAATGCATTTTTTCTTATATATGTTACCAAAAAAAAGTATTAATTTACCTAGAAAATTCAAAAATTGTAAAAAAAAGTTCAACACTAATATCCTATTAATTTATCTTCTGCATATATTGATATGTTTTCCAAATTAAAATATAATATTTACAATAAATCGGTATCTACTATTATATATTACACCAGTTTAATTGAAATAACATAGATTATTACTTAAATTTATAACTTAATATCATTTTTCATTACATATAATATTGTTCTACCAAATAATAAATATATATTATTTCTCAATCATTTCTCTTACTTTCAGTAAATATTTAATATATTATATATGGTAGCCATAGTTTAAAAAACTGAAAAACAATTCTAATTTTTTTTAGTAAAACGAAATATAAGATAATTAGAATTAATGAAATTTAATTTCAAGACTAATTTGAAACAATAAAATAAAGACAAATTACATTAAGAGCCCAAACACAAATAAAAAATCCCAACCCAATAAATAATAATCTTATATTTTGAAGCACATGCCCACAGTAGAAACTCTATTTTCTTAGTTTTCGTTTAGATGAACATTTATGGCCATATTGTTTTTAAGATAAAGCCCAAGTCCGGATTCCAGAACATATGTTTAGTCATTTCTAGTTTTAAATCACACATTGCACGATTAAATTTGTTCGATATTAACGGTTCAAATTTGTTTGGAATCAAATAAAATAAAGTTATCTCATTCTCAATTTAGGGTTTCTCCCTTTCTCATCGGCCATCACCAAATCAACCCCCCATCTTTAACGGTCTGTCGAATCTCCGTCAAGATACCTATTGTTCTTTTTCTCTCTTTTGTAATAATCTACTAATATTTTATTTCTCAATCAGTGGATTTTCAATATTTGTTAATGGTTGCTTCCATTTTAATGGAGGATTGGGTAAGATAACTCATTATTTGATACATGTATTTTGAACGATCCGATCAGAAAGATCGAATGCCCTATATCTGCTTTCCGTGCTACAGACTTGGGTTTTGAAAATAATTCATTGTCAAAGTCTGTAACAAAAAACGAAGAGGGATTGCATGCTAAATTTATTATTTTTAAAGTAATTTATTTAGAAAATAATTTAGCTAACAATATTATAATCATTTTCAGGAGATTTGTTGTGTTAACATACAGGTTCAGATAAGATAGTCCTATTTTGCAGATCTAGAAGGTAATTTTGTTAAATATAATTCTATTATATTCCATTGGCCATTTTTGTATTTTTTTAATATACATCATATGATTCATATTTGTTAAATTGATAATACAATATTTTTTTATTCTATAACATGATTATTCAAATACCAATACATACTGGATGATTATTTGTCGGACTCAAAAAAATCTATTTGTGGTAATATTGTCTAAATAGTAATATGACTGAATGTTTCTCCGACTTCGTGCTAAACTGATGATATTTTTATGGTAAATAATATTTATGTGGTAAATTATTTAGGCAAATGATTTAGACACCCTACTAAATATTTAGTAGTTTTTTGTTTTTCTAAACATAAAAAATTAACAAAGTAAATCTCTGACGCATTTTTAAGGAAAATTTGAAATATTAATTTGGTAATTTTGTTGTGCTAACATTTCCACTCTTATATATATTCATGTTATAATTTATAAATTTTTGTATATAACATTTAAGAAATACAATACATGTCTTCTTGGAATTCAGAACATGTCTAGGCCTTAAATGTGATATAAGTTGGGATTTATATCTTAAATTTTATTTAAGGAAATATAATCCAAATTTTATTTCAATTGATGGGATACAAAGCTTCTGATATATTTAAAAAATCCCTAGAATCATTTTGAAAATACATCTGTATATAAAAAAATAAACAAAAGTGATATACTATATAACTAAATATATAGCTAGCTATAGTCTATAGATATTCCGTATTCATATATTTATGGTGTTACATTTATCATAATTGTGAATATGTATTTTATTTAAAATTCGATTTTTATAATTGTAATTTCATGTATTACATACCATCATAACTGACTATTTCCATGTTAGTGTGTTGGACATATATAATAACTATTGTATTATCATGTATTATATCATCTGCTTTATATGAATGTATACACTATTGTACTGAATAATATTTTCATAAAACAAAATTGAATTTTGGGAAAGTCATTAGTCCAAATCTTCTAATGTTATATCAATAAAATGGACCATCTTCCCAGTTGAGTTCCTTGGTATGATCCAACTAAACGGCAACAACATTTCCTATAATGTTTGTATAAATAGAATTTAAAACAATGATATATAACGAATAGTATTGTCTCATTGATCTTCTCCGCATTAGATAATTATGCAAAGCTCTTAAACTTATGTAAAAATTTAGGTAATGTTTGTTCATGCATTTGGATGATGTGAGTCTTGCCATGAAAAATGATTTCATATCTTATAGTTGATGTCCTATATATATCGGTGTTACTCGATACAACAAAATCTTTTATCGCATATATGTTTCCCCCAATCAGAATTCATTTATAATGTATGATATTCGCTTTTCGTATATTTCTGTGTACTCTATCTCCCTGCAGTAATAGACATCACAAAGACATCAATCGATATTATATGTGATAAGTTCTTAATAATGGTAAAATAAAAATCAGACCTCCAAGTCGTGCAAAACACATTCCAAACTATTGGTATTCATTTTATCATTGTATGATGGTTTCTCGTAGAGACGAATTAGACGTAGCTTCATAGCCCATTGCTCATTGTGACTTTGACATCTTAATGTCTTTGATATGAGAAAGCATTGGTGCCATTTTTTTAGATAAAGAAAGCAACGCCAGAGGATTTTTCGAAATGAGATGAAATATGAATGCGAATTTTCACTACAAGGAAAATTCATATTTATAGGTGTTTTGAAGAAGATTTAAGTATGAAAAGTATATATTATAATTATGCACTCATATTGTAATTAAATTTATCAGATTTTAATTTATATTATTCAAATGTGTACTGTGTATTGAACTATTTTGTATTGGATCCCAAAATTTTTGGACTTTTTCGAATAGTTAGATATTAGGATATGAATTTTTGATTCATGTCAATAAAATAATTTCAATTTGTGATTTTTTTTTCCAGTCTGAATCAAGATCGTATCACAAATATTAATTACTTGTCAAAAATAAATATTCAGTTTGCAATAATAATTCAATTGTTATCAAAATCCGTAGTTAGTAGTGATTGATATTAACATAAATAATCGGATTGCAATCAATTACGATTCTTAATGTTAATCCAACCATAATAATAAATATTTAATTCCAAAATTAACATTTTTAGAAGACAAATTGCCATATTTAAATTTTGTATGTTAATTTTCTATGAGTATCGATAATCATGAATTATGGCAACAAAAATCAGCAACAAATAGGTCAAATATTCCCATTTTAAAAATAATCTTTCATATTAATCGAAAATCAGCAAATAAAAAGGTCACAAATTTTTTTAGCAAGTCTCTTTAGGCGGGAAAATATATTTAGAAACCATTTTCTTGTTATATATATATATATATATATATATATATATATATTTTTTTTTTGGGGGAAGAGAATCATCATTTTCACTTTCCATTTTACACAAGAAATACCTCAAACATATAATTTCACCCGTCATACATGTGTGACCCTTCACCACCAACTATATCTACTTAAATAAAATATTACTATTTTAAACTATATATATTTATTTAATGAGACTCACCACCTACAATTTTACAAACATAATATTATATATTTAATATAAATTATTAAAGTGGACCCACCATTGTCAACTTTTCAAATTATTATATACATAGTAATATACTTCAAAACTACTCAACCAAACATATTTCCATTTGCAAATCTGAATAAAATCTAATTTCATTTATTCATCCAAACATAATTCTAATTTTCAAATGAAAATCAACAAAGTTTTATTTTTCAATATTTGAAACTGTAAATGGGCCCCGGAAACATAACCATACGAGTCATTAGTGTCTTTTGGGCTTATACAATTTGTAGGGTTTTTTTATCTAGTAATTCTTTTGTTATGTATTTATATGATTTTTACCCCGTGCCATTTTTTTTTGGTTTCATACAGTTTTATTCCATATTTATAAAACATAATTTTAATATTAATATTTTTTTTTGATTTAAATCTATTGTATTATTATTATCATTATTATTCTATTATTATTTATGGGTTAATTTTAATTCAATCTATTTTTTATGTAAAGAAGTTTTTCATAGTTTACAATAGTTTATTATCATGTTGTACACCTTATGATTTATAATTAAATTAATCTATCTCTATCTTTTAACTATTCATTGAAATTCTATAAAAAAATATTTTTGTAAAATACACCTCATGCGATGCACGAGTGGAATAATAGTTGTTTTTTTGTATTAATAGATAGTAAAGGATCTGCTAAGATATTTGATTGAGACCTTGTAAAATAAAAATCAACTAACCATCTGTCACTACAAGAGTTGGTACTTGGAGGGTGTTTGGCTGAGCTTATAAGCTCTTCAAAATATCTTATAAGATATTTGAGAACTTATAAACTCTATAGATTTGTTATTATAAGCTCCCAAAATAAGATGGTAGGAGCTTATAAGTTATTTTTAAAAAAAAGTTGGGAATCCCAACTTTTTTTTTTCAAAACAAGATCTTAACCTTCTTTTATTTTGACTATTTTAATTACAAATTTGTCATTACTAATATTTTAAAGCTCTTCAATTCTATTTTATCCAAATATTTTAACATCTTATTCTTAAAATAAGATCTAACATCTTATAAGCACTAAAAACATCGATGTAAGAACTTATAAACCTTTTAAATAAGCTTAGGTCTCACTTTATTAGAGGTGAAGTCAAATATTTAAACCCCATCCATCCCTACAATCCTTGTAATGAATTGAATTTGCACTAATGAAAAAGAAATTAATTGACTTATGGATTTGGACCAGGTCTAGGCAAATTTGGGTTTGAAAACCTATAATAACCCAACGGGTCAGGCGCTTAGGCCTACTTTTAAACGGGTTTAGGCTCCTAAAAATCTAATGGCCTAATGGGCCTATAAGAGTCGTCAAATGAACAAAATGCGTTATTCACTTCTTCTCCTCCAAGAAACCACTCCGCAAAACCTCTCTTCCCGGACCTCTGCACTACAATTCCCAGGAATCTACAGAGGTATATAATTTGTTTTCCTCTTTAATTAGTATTTTGCTTCAGTCGGTTATTGCTTATACACCTACATTTTTCTGGGTAACTAAGAATTTAGTCTTTATCCATTTTTTCTTGAAATAATGTGTCTTACTTATCGTAGATCACATCTCTAATGTTAACCTTTAACTTGAACCCTTATATTATTATGAGAAAACCCAGTTGCCTATTTTCTTAGTATAATTTTAATTTATCAAATTTGGAGTTCCGGTTTTGCTTATATTTCCTCTATTAATCATCATCATCTTCTATTCTTCTTCTTCTTCTTTTTCCCCCCTGAAAACTCCTCTATTCATCTTCTTAAATTTCGGTTTTTGTGCATTATTTGGATATGTGACTGTATGTGTCTGATATGAGTGCATTTTCATATATATATATATATATATAACTTTGTAATTTATTTTGCGATTTATTCTTCAAGATTGCTAAAGTTTGCTAGAGAAATCAATGGGTGACAGTCAGTACTCTTTCTCCCTCACCACTTTCAGGTATGCATTAACAGGCTGCACTTATAGTTTAATTTAATTTGTTTACAAAAATAGTGGCATGGTAATTTTAGTTTTTGTGTTGCAGCCCTTCAGGAAAGCTTGTGCAAATTGAGCATGCTTTGACTGCAGTTGGATCTGGTCAAACATCTTTAGGAATTAAAGGTGAACTGCATTCTCTATCTCTGTACATATCTACGTAGGTTGCTATTACATTCAGCATGCTCTGAATAAGACAGAGTTTTACTTAATTTACTCATGGATACGTTGACAAATGACACGGTCTACTTTTGTAGAAGCATTTGATTTCGTATATCAAATCTTTATAAATTTGGAGCATAAGTTGAACTATTGTCATATGCGGAGTTGCAAAATAGCTACTTTGTTTTCTTCTTTAAAATGTGTTGGTATAACTTCTTCAAAGTATTCCATGAAGATATAGTTAGAGGGTGACGAATGGTTTTGTTAAATTAATATTTAATAGGTTGAATAATTATGGCCTGCATCCCACAGATGAACAAGAAGCCATTCTTGAAAAGTATTATGACAAGAAAAGTATTATTGTGTTGCTTCCCGGGAAGTAAAATTTTGATTTTTAATTCCTCTACTTTCTGTCAATGAAAATTAAAAGAATATTTTTTCTCTCAAGAAATCTAAGAACGCTTTGTGGGGTGGTTGCAGCTGCCAATGGCGTTGTTATTGCAACTGAGAAGAAACTACCATCGATTTTGGTTGATGAAACATCTGTAAGTTTTTTGTTGTCAAACTAATTGTGTTTCAGGTTGCTTGCTATTCTGACTCCTTTTCTGTTTGTATTGTTGAAATGAACGATCCCATTCTTGGTCTTTCATCACCCCTTTTTCTGGCCTTTCTGATGGATTGATGAGATGGTTGATGGTTTCCTACTTTTCTCATTCAACAAACTGAAGTGTTATAAGCGAGCCACAAGGTCTTTGGGTTGACAGTTAACTGTCATCAAGTATTTTTCAGTTTTCTTGGTTCCGCTATTTACTAAAATGAATCAAGGAGAGGCTTGAGTGAAAGGAGAGAATCCGGTTAACACCATTAAGCACTCTGAGTCCCAGGAGGAAGTCGAAAAAGCAAGAGGCGGGCAGGAAGGAATAAGAAGTCTAAAGCTTTATTTATTTATTTATTATTTATTTTTCTTTAAGCCATTACTTTCTCACTCTAGGCCAAGTCGTGGTTAAAAGGCAAATTCGAGGAAGTGTGGCTTTGAATTTGCTGATTAAGAAAACCTTATTTGATGCTAATTGGTTTAATATACAGATAAAGGTCTAATTCTTTATGCTTTGAAGCTCAGTTTCTAATTGAGGACTGACCTTGTTAGCTTAAAATGGGGTAGTCTTTGCACACACATTCCTTAACCAAATTCAAATCTATATGAAGAACCTCAGCTGCATAAATCTCTCTCTCTCTCTCTCTCTCTCTCTCTCTCTCTCTCTCTCTCTCTCTCTCTCCCCTTTTCATCTATTCACGACTTATGTCCTCAAGTGGATGCCTGGAAATCATGGACTTGGTGTCTGTTAACTTATCAATGAAATATCGTGTCATGCATAAATTTCCTGCCTAGTCTCGGGTTTTAATTTCAATAAAGATAAATATACTAATAATTTTACATTTAAGTATCTTTTCCCGGTCTTATGCAAATATGCTATATGATGATTAAATATACTTCATAAATCTGCTTAACTTTGGCACATGCATTCAGTTTGGCATTGCATCTAGATTCTAGACTATTGCCAGAGGGAAGATAAGCCAGAGTACCCTGGTATTCTTTTTGTCATTGTTGTTGATACCTGTCTTTACATATGCTTTCTAGGCATTGATTAGTTTTGTAACTTTAGGGATTATATACCAATATTGGATATCGAGTTAATTATGTTAATTAGTTGTCTTTGATTTCTGAGAAATCATCTACTTCTTGCAGGTGCAAAAGATTCAGACTTTGACCCCAAACATTGGAGTTGTATACAGGTTGATATCTATCTATTCATCCATCCATCCAAGCTCCCATCTACCCATCTGCTCATCTAGGTCTACAAAATATAGCTTTATTTTTGACAGAATATAATGAACATAGTAAGAAGACATGTCAGGGAAGGAGAATGGTCTTGTGGAGGCATCTAAGGATACAAGTGCACTGTTAATATCTGGTTGTGTATACGTTGAAAAAGTATGACCACCAGTCTTTGGTATTTGAAGACTTGAAAGAAAGTTGGAAACATTTAATAATACTAAAATGTCTGGAATCGTAAATGTCTAAGGGGCTCCCCAAATTATTTCAAGACCATCCTTTGCTAGTATCAACTGACACTTTATCCTTCGTTAATGACTTTGCTTATGTTCTATTCAAACTAGTATTTGATAACATCTTAGATTAGCTTCCATCATTAATAATAAATATTATAACTATTAATTTTTGTGGTTGTTTTTATTCTTCTAGGATTTCTGTTGTTACCTGAGTTTTCTGATAGTATAGCTAATAGTTTTCTCCTTGTGCAGTGGCATGGGCCCTGATTCTCGTGTTTTGGTTCGAAAAAGTAGAAAACAGGCTGAGCAATATTATCGGCTGTACAAAGTATTTATATCCATATCCCCTGATGTTTCTGTTTTCCAATAATAATACTGTGGTATCATCTTTGATTTTATAGATTTGCTTATGTATTGCAATGTGCCTTTGAATATTTTTGTACTGAATTTATTTAATAATAAGCACGTTTGAGGACAGAACTTTCATATATTTTTTATCTGTAATAATGTAAGTAATCCAACCAATGTACAATGCACAATTGCTTAAATTTCATAATTAATTAGGTGGAAAGTTCTGTAAGCAGTAGGCCATTTTTTGTTTTCATCATATTAGTTTGAGTAGGAAGTTGTTATTACATCATGTTTTAACATGAGGTTAGATACTTAGATCCTTTTAAACATAGTGCTGTTGGCTTTCCTCCAAAATTTATCTGCTTCACTTAGTTTACTTTATCTTCATGGTAATTAGTTTTCCAGATAGTAAAAAAGGTAGGTAAGTGGGAAGGGGCTGGGGACAGTTGATGGCAAAAGGTTGCACTTTAATTGTTGAGAAACCTGAGACTCCTTCGATTTTTTCCCTGGCTCTACTGCAATATTCATTTAATTGTCTCTTTTATGGCCGCCTACACTTCCTAGGCCTAGGCTGCTTTTAATTAACTTTATGAAATGTACTGATTGCTTTATAGTAAATTTTGGTGTATCATTATAGCAAATTATGTTGACGTCAGTTATCTGCAACAACAATTCCAGGAACCAATTCCTGTGACTCAATTGGTGAGGGAAACCGCCACTGTTATGCAGGAATTCACTCAATCAGGGTACGTATAATTCTCTCGTACTCCAGTGAAGCAACACTTATTTTATTTATTACGAGCCCTTCTTTCTTTTGGCTTCACTGGCCTTTGATGTCTTATAAGTAAAGTGTGTCTATAAGGTACCTCGTGGTTTAATGCTACCTTTGGGTGGCAGGACTAGCGAATGTAGATAAACCCACAAGGTGATAAATTGAAATAATTACATCAAGAACTTTGTTTCTATGTCTGGTTGCGTGTAGTGGTGTAGCCACCTTAGGGCGAGTGCGGTCGGCAGACCGCACTCAAATTCGGAGTGATCCTGTTAAATTTTGGACCGCACTGAAAATTCAACCGAAGGTCTAGTTCATATAAAAAAAATTGAGCTAAAATTTAAAATGGCCATTAAACCTTTTTGATCCAAAAAAATTAAGAATTATTTGGCTCAATTAAGGTATATGAGTGGATGAATGATTGCCTTGTTTGTTATATAGAGAGAGATATGTTTCGAACTTGATAATGAATAGTGTTTTTGGAAGAACTTTTAAAATGAATTTTGGGATCTAAAAATCTATTAATAGTTGTTTTGTGATTAATTTAGAATGAACTTTTGGATAAATCACTTCTCCAAAAAGTTCATTCTAGAGAAGTCAGAAGAGATTATGAAAACCCACAAAATATTGTTCCAATGTATCGGCCTTTAGATTTGCCTTTTTATTTTCTATTTTCGAAAAATTTCGGCCCGACAATCATCCCACCAAAACGAAAAAAATCCTGACTGCACTGACTGTGAATCCTGGCTACGCCCATGGTTGCGTGTAATATGTTTTTGACCATCTGTGCTACTTTACTAATTTGTTGCCACACCATACTGGAGGCTGTTTGTTGACCCATGAAAAACTGACTGCCTAGATGTTCTAATGTTAACTTGTAGAGATTGTCGTTTAGTGCATTAAACTGAATCTTCTGCAAGTTAAATATATATTTGCACGATTACGCTTCACTGACTTTGCGAAATTACCCAAGGAATGAGTTGCAGTAATACATGCATCGTGATTATTTCTTATAATTAGCAACATAATTTGTACGAAGGCTACAAAGACAATTTTCATATATACCTTTTTCATCTGTCAGTGTGAAGCCTTGTGGGTTAAGGAGGTTTTCATGTGATTGATGACCTTACACCTGCTAGTAACACGTTATATCAAATTGTTTTTTTTTTTTTTTTTTTTTTTTTTTTTTTACGTTATATCAAATTGCTTGATGTGAATTTCCTGATTAAGTTTGTGTTGTAGATCTCTGGATAAAATATGTGATTAGCAACTTTTTCTGAGACAGTGGACTTGTGGAAGATTAAATTGAATGGTAGTTGTGTAGTAGTTGAAACTAATGTTAGCTCTTCATTTCCTTTGTAACTCTAAAATCAAATTTCACTGTGAGTTTTTTGAGGAACTTTCTTTTTAGATCTAATTGTCTGAAAAAGCCAGACTAGTGGAAGACTAAGTTGAAAAGCCCAAGCTTAGCAGTTGTAACTATGTTAGCTCTTTGTCTCCATATTTACTTCAAAACTGGAGGCCATTAAATCCTAATTAAATGCATTTCTTGCTTGAATATAGACTCTTAAAAAACTATATTTAAAGTATTATTTCTCATGTTACATCAGTATGTTTGAAATAAACTTAATAAAGTTCCTGACTTTTCTGATAGTGGTGTGCGGCCATTTGGTGTATCACTCTTGGTAGCTGGATTTGATGACAAGGGTCCACAGCTATATCAGGTATGCCAACACTTCTTGATCTGTAACTTGCATTTTCTGGGCCCTTTTTACTGATGAAAGCTTTGTATGTCCATTGTATCTAATCAGATATGACTAGGTCACGAGTTCTTTAATATTGGTTTATGGTTCTTTTGTTTCTTCTTGATGTCCTTCTGATTTTCTCCTTGTTTTATCCCTTTTTGGATCATGCCCAGTCTTACCAAAGTTGGAATTGCTCGATATTCTTTGACGAGGAGTCACTATGTTTTGCTTATGTTAAAATATCTATTTCTCATTTTGTCCTTTTTTGTTTCTTTTGTTTTCTCATTCATTTTCCCTTATTTTATATTCTTCTGGGAAGTGCTGTGGGTGTGCATGCTGTGCTGCAGTGGCACATGTAACAAACGTGGGCTATCCCTTGGGCTTTCCATCCGCGTCGCACTCATGGACTTTTTCACCCTTGGAAGTGGGTTTCATGTCTTCCCCGACACTCGAACCCAGGACCTCCAGGATAAATCCTGAGCTCTAAGAGTGTGAGTACCACCAGATGGGATGAAACCCACTTCCAGGGGTGGGAAATCCATGAGCGCGACGCGGATGGAAAGCCCATGGGATAGCCCCCGGTCGTTATAGCACATCTCTGTAAAATCCCATTGATGTGATGCTGTAATTTGTAGCTTGTAAAGTCCATGATCCTCAACAGATAAGATGGATGAACTGGTTTTCTGGTTTCACCTTAAAATACCAGTGGTTGGTGTGAAAACATTGTTTATGGTCCTTGACCAGATCAAATCATCTCCATAATTTTCCGAAATGCTAATTTTTGTTTGCTCTACAGGTGGATCCTTCAGGTTCATACTTCTCTTGGAAAGCTTCAGCCATGGGGAAGAATGTGTCCAATGCAAAGACATTTCTGGAGAAGAGGTGGGTTGTTATGTTAAGACTTTCCTTCTTTTGTATTTTGGAGTTCAACTGCCTTCTCTTTCCCGTGTCAATTCATGAGAAGTGATTTTGTATGGCATACTCCAAATCAGTTAGACTCTTGTTATTTATGAGTTCTGGTTTCTTCTTTTGGCTCCTTCACATGGATCATAGCTTCTGCTGCCCTGACTGATACTTGTGTTAATAAATTGCCTTTATAAATGTAAAGATCCCTGTTATTGGACCTTCCTCTTCTATTAAAGTTGATAGGTCCAAGTCTCTACTGAATTTGCTGTTAATCCACGACCAAATTTGTGCATAAGTTCCACCTTTTAGAGGTACATGTTTGATGACTAAGAGGGTGTTTTAGCTAAACTTATAAGCTCCTTCAAACATTTAAATATGATGTTATATAGCTTTTGGCTAAATATTTAAGGAGCCAAAAGCTTATTGAAAGTAGTACGACACCCCCTTTATTTTTGCCACATCTTATAAGCTCTTGGCGCCCATTTTCTATTAAACTAATTGAGAGCTAATTTTTCAAAACAAGGTATAACATACTATAAGCCAGTGTTCTAAAAATCGCTAGGCGCTAGCTGGGCGGTAGACTGGGGCCTAGCGCCTATGCGGAGCCTGGGCGGGTTAGGCGGGACCTGAGCGGGATTAGGCGGGATCTAATTGGAAAAATAACGTTGGCGGACAAGGAGGGCCTAGCGCCCAGGCGGGGTCTAATCGGAGCTAGGCGGGGTCTTTTAGAACAGATATAAGCTCCTAAAAATCTCACAACTTCTTGGAGCTTATGACATGTTTATTATTATCTTAGCCCGTCATCCTTTAAATCGCATGTTACCTACCTGATGTGTTTAACCTGATTGTGCTACTCAACATACTTCATATTTTCTTACCCCATTATGAGAAGCATGCTTAATTCTGCAGGAATCTGAGTTCTATTTTTGACATTTCACTGTACACTATCACTCTTATCCCTGAGTTGTTTATTTTTTAAACTGTTTGATGTGGATCAAGTTTTAGTAATTCATTTATTGGAATTTTTGTAGGTACACTGATGATATGGAGCTTGACGATGCTGTGCATACAGCGATTTTGACATTGAAGGAGGGGTGAGCGCCTCAAATTTAGGAATTTCTGTCAACTTTTTTTTTGCATGTGACATCTCTCTTGTTGATGGGAAATGTTGTTTTTTGCTTGTTTGTCTCAAATTTCAAATCTTTCCAATTCTTCAATTAGAAATAGGGACAACCAGTGTTTACCGTTTGTACTCATTTGTTCACGATGCTGTGTTACAAGCTCAAGTATCCTTTTACTGCATGCATTTAAGAGCCTTCACATGGGAAAAACTATGATAATTAAACTCTGATTTCCCTTGCCCCCTTATATCCAGATTTGAAGGACAGATTTCGAGCAAAAATATTGAGATTGGCGTGATTGGCAGTAACAAAATATTCAAGTGAGTGTTATCTTTAAGCAGGTTTTTATAAAATACACGTGTTTGTGTTTCTGTGAGATGTTCAGCTAGTTGATAATGGCGGTGGCCGTGTCTTTCTTTGTAGGGTTTTGACGCCGTCTGAAATTGAAGACTATTTACAGGAAGTGGAGTAGTAGTAGTAGTTCAGTGCTCAGGCTAACTTATTGTACTCTTGGCAGAATTAAGTGGTTTGAGTTTTGTTTGTACTAGTATTTGGATCTATCTGTTGGATTTTCTTGTAATATTTATACCTATTTGAAACTTCCAATGATGTGAAGAAGTTGTGGTATACTGTATGCCCTGCCGCCCCGTACGTAGGACACTAGAAACATCGGCATCACTTTCTATTCTCAAATGGTTTATTGTTGTGTTTTGCCGGAACGATGGGAAGTTCAAGATTATAATCATAAATTCATTTGTTTGGATAATTAAATTGTTATGTATTTCAATCTCTAACACTTATTTTGTCCTTTTTCTTATATTTTATTTTTAAAAAGATATCATATAAGAAAATTATGAATTCCGCTAATGTTTTAAAGTCACTTGGAAGCTTTAACAAAGGTTTTCCTGTGGATTGATAATATGATTCTTGTGTTTTAAAGGAGCAACACCAGTTTTTGGTGTTTTTTGGATTATTATTAATAATAATACAGGTAACAAGTTTGTTTTGTTTGTCTTTTCCCACAATATCCCGTTTTGGTCACATGAGAATTATCACAAACTAGGTTGTTTAACTCAGGAAGTCCACACAAAGACAACCTTTGCAATAGTTAGCATATTACAACTTACAAATAGATTTGTAATTAAACTCATTTTCTTCTAAATGAAGACAACACTCATCGCTCACCAGTTTACTAAGATGGGGAATGAAGGACTCATCACTCTCTCGTAACATCCTTACCCAAAAAAATCCCTCCGAACTAAATAACACTTTCTTAGGAATCACTAATATAGCTCCCATTCTAATGTATGGTCTTTCTACTGTTATCATGTAAATAATTGATTGACAAATATAAAATTTCCAGGTTGATTTTATCATCATTTTTTAAATCATTTAAAAACGATATAAAAGTCCTCCAACAAGCTCTTGTAGCTCAGTTGGTTAGAGCACCCGTTTAGTAAGCGGGAGGTCTTGAGTTCGACTCTCAACAAGAGCAGCAAACCCATTTTATTTTGCAATTTTGTTCCTTCCCCTCACTCTATCCCAATAAACTGATATCGAGTATGCTCTTACAACTCACAAGCACAGGGACTAACAGTCATGCACAGTATCAGGAAACAAGGAAGAAACATGTTAATAATGTCACTCAGACAATAATTATGTATTTATTTTTCACCATCTAGCATTGTTCAGAAATTGTCTCAATGGTAATATTGGAATTAGTACACTACCAATAGTCATTGCAAGAACACTTACCACCACTAAAATGGTGAAACCTATAAGGATCCCTTAATATGATTTCTCTGCGTACTACACTGCTCACAAACTTGTAAACAGAGTGACAATCACCACAAACACGAAGATTCTTGAATATTCGAAGAGTCGAACCTTCTTGAGTGCTAATCAATCCAAATGCAAGCGCAAGCCTCTCACTGTGCGTCCATAAATTGTCTTCTTTTTGCTCTTCATCTGTATTGTGCAACGCATAGCTCGTATTAGGGACATAACCAGCTTCTTTGATTTCTTTCTTCAGCTCCATTAATTTAACGTATATTTTCTCCGACTCTGCGTGGGACTGATCTCCTGCACCAAATGTGCTTATTTGGTTTCTCACATTAAGCCAACTGAAAGCTGGCTTCTTTTTCACATTTTCTGATTCCATTTTCCCTCTGAGTCCCATCACATCTTGCCATCTTCCTGATGTTGCACACACATTTGAATAAAGGACGTAAGCAGAGTCATCCGATGGGTTTGCTTCAAGAAGATGTTTAGCGGCTTTTTTCCCCAGTTCCAACTGACCATGGATTTTACATGCGGACAACAAAGTTCGCCAGACGAAGTCGTTAGGTGGGACCGGCATTTCTTTGATAAATTGTTCGGCCTCGGCAAGTCTTCCTGATCGGCCGAGTAGATCAACCATGCAAACACAATGCTCTATAGCAACTGGGACACTAAATTCGGTCGTCATAGAAGAAAAATATCTAAGGCCCTCATCTACAAGACCGCCATGGCTACACGCGGATAAAAGTGAGACGAACGTGACATGGTTAGGTTTTGCACCTTGTGCCACCATTTCATGAAAGATTCCTCTGGCTTTCTGGAAGCATCCGTGCCTAGCAAAAGCAGATAACGTTATATTCCATGACAAGATAGACCGTCTCTTTGGCTCTGGAAGCAGTTTCAAGAGATCATTAAGTTCTCCACACTTCCCGTACATATCCATTGTAGCGTTTGCAACAAAATGATAATAATCAAAACCCAGTTTGATGGCTAAACCATGAAGATGTTGGCCATCCTCCAAAATAGCCAAGTTTGCTGAAGCAGAAAGGGCTTCAGAAAGACTGAACTGATCGAACTCCACTTCAGCCCTTTGCATCTCCACAAGAAGTTTCAAAGCCTCCTCCCATTGACCATGATGAGCCTTAGCAGCAACCATAGCATTCCAAGTTGCAGAGGTCCTGCTGACTAAGGCAGAAAATATGGAGTTACTTGAATCGAGATCACCACAGTTGGCATACATTGAGATAAGAGAGTTCCTCACATATTCATCTGAATCAAATCCTGTGATTATTATATGTGCATGTAAGGGCATTCCGTACTTTTGAAGGTTGCATGGATCACAACAAGATCCGAGAATATTTATCAGAGTTATATAGTTAGGTGACATATCCCTTTCCCTCATCAACTTAAAAGTTTTTATTGCCTCGTCAACTTCTTCGTTATCTGCATAACCGCCAATCAGGGCATTCCATGTAACCAACTCTTTTTCAGACATATTCTGAAATACCTTCATAGCTTCTTGTGTCATGCCACACTTCCCATACATGGTAACTAGTGCATTCCCAACTACCATATTCTCATGGAGCCCGGATGTGATTACAAGTGCATGCACAATTATCCCTTCAGACAGAAATTCAGCATTGGCACAGGCAGACAATGCACTAGCAAAAGTAACAAAAGTCGTTACGTTCCGCATGATGAGCAGTTCTCTCAACACCCTCAAGGCATCTAAGCACTTGCCTCCTGAAACATAGCCTGCCATCATGGAATTCCAAGAGACCAAATCCTTCTGTGGCATACTGTGAAACAACTTTTCTGCATCTTTATGTCTTCCCGTCTCAAAATACATAGAAAGAAGGGTGTTAGAAATGCAGATATCCAATTCGAATCCCAGTTTCACCAGCAAACCATGAATTCCTCTACCCCACTTCAAATTATCCACAGAATCACAGGCAGACAACACTATGGACAGTGAGTTTTCATCTACTTCTCCATGATTAAGTCGCATCAAATGAAAATACCTAAGTGCCTCTTCAGAGAGCCAATTATGAGCAAAGGCTGCAAGTATTGAGTTCCACGATATGGTATCGCGTTCATCCATGTTATTAAATATATAACTGGCGACTTCTACTCTACTTAAACCACCAAAAATTGATATAAGAGAATTTGCAACCGAGACATCTGTCTGTAGCCCTGACTTAATAACATGGCTAAGAACTTGATGAACCAAGCATTCATCATCAAGAGCTCCACAAGAACTAATAACCGTAGTAAAGGTATTCTGATTACAACTTGCCCCTTCGCGCCTCATTCTCTGGTATAAGTTAACAACCTCATAGAATAATCCACCATCTGCATAGTTAACCATCAAAGAGGTCCAAGAAACCACATTTTTATCAGGTAACTCCTCAAAGAGTATCTGGGCATCAGAAATAAGTCCATACCCACCATAAAAATGCAAAAGGGAGGTGCCCACAAAAACATCATACATCAAACCATTCTTCAAAAGTAAACTATGAATTTGAAGGCCTTCAAGCAACATGCTCCCCGACCTACTAAATGCAGTTAATAAGCTAGGAACATTATACCCATTCAATTCATATCCTCGATGCCACATCTCAAGAAACAGTTCACAAGCATCCACATGCAACCCCGTTTTCACATATCCAGAAATCATGTTATTCCAAGAAGCTGCATTCCTGTCGGGCATTCTATCAAACACCTGCTTGGCATATCTAATGTTTCCGAATTTCAGTACATATGTATCAATGTGTTTGTGTGAAATATGCTTAAGTGAGTCCAATCCTTTATGCACATAGCATGTACTGCTTTTCCCACAACTTCTTTGTTGATCTGCGAAAAACCTTTCTGAGGAAACCCAGAAATTTCTGGGTGAGGATTGTTTATAATGCATTGCAATATATTGTCCTTCGGATCTTCTCTGCATTGGGTGAAAGAGATATTTGATAAAGCACTGGTTGAGAATTTGAATGACGACTCAAACTCGAAAGCAGAAAGCTTATTCTTGCTGTGCCTAGCCAGCATAAATTTATTTTATAAAAGTTGAGGAGGAAAATGTTAGGAATTTTAATTCCTACTTTTAATCAACTTTTGAAATAAAAAGTTTTTTTTTGTTTTTGCCTTTCTAAACTATTCCAAACTTAGAGTTTTAATGAATATGGGAAAGATTTATTTTGGATTCCTACCTTTAATAGGATTTGATTCTCTAGAAGTATTAGGAGTCGGTTATTTTATTTCCTAACTTATAAAGAATGCTATTGGTTCCATATTTGTGTTTTCCTTGTTTCCTTTTATGAATAGGAGTCTTGGACATCAAGAAGATCAAGGACTCAAGCCCTATATAAAGAGAGGACCGGCCATCATTCTTCCTACACCTTGACACACGAAATTCACAGAGCAATACACGAGAGATACAATCGAGAGAGAAAAGCAACAAGATTCTAAGTCTTTGTCAAAACACACACCGATCGAGTGTTCTTCAAGTGTCTGCGCATCATGGAGAATAACACTTAGTCCATTCGAGTCTTGTTGATTTATTTTCGTCCATTCATTGTTTTGTTAGGTTTCATAGAATAGTTTGAAGATATTTTGGGCGAAGCAATTTACATAGAACAGATCTACTCAATAGGAGTTCGTTTTTCCTAGACTAGTTGAATCATTCATATTCGAGTTGTACTAAAGATATTTTCAACTAGTGATTTCGTCATAATTGACACTTCTACAAGTTATTCTTAACTTGTAGATAAATTTTACTTCGTGTGTTCTTTTTTCCGCTGCATGTTTCATAAAGTGTTACAACATCTGGTTTAACACTTTCTCTGACATTTGCTGAAACGAACGTTTTGGGACCTCAAAAACTTTCAATTGGCATCTGAGCCAACACTTGATTACACTAAGTGTTGATCCTACGTTCGAACTACGGAATGGATAATCGATGGTCGCTATGTTCCGTCCCTCCAATGCTGGGGATCAAACTACTCAACTGGAGGATAAAGATGCGTGCCTCTATCAAATCAATTGATGAGAAAGCTTGGCGTGCGCTTTTGGTTGGTTGGACTCCTCCAAAATTCAAGATAAAGATGGGGACTTCGTAACTCGGATGAGATCAATCGTCCAATGATAATATCCAATCGGCGAACTACAACTCAAAAGCTCTCAACGCATCTTTGGTGCAAGATTTCAATAACTTCAAAATTATTTGTAACTATACTGCGGCAGCCTAAAGATGCATGGGAGGCCTTACAAAGACATTGCGAAGGATCCTCGCAAGTGTCCATCTCTCCAAACTGCGACATCTGAACGTCAGGTTTGAGAACTTAAAGATGGAGGAGGATGAAGACATCACTTCATATCATGGAAGGCTATGCGACATTGCTAATGAATCTCAATCTCTTGGTGAACCAATTTCAAACTCAAGACTGGTTGGCAAGATGATGCGATCCTTACCTGAAAGATTCGACGTCAAAATTGCTGCTATAGAAGAGCTGCCAAGTATCACAACATTACGGTTAGATGAGTTGGTTGGGATTCTCAAAACTTGGGAACTCAACTTCGTCAGGAGGAGATCACCAGGTAAAAGCGTTGCTTTACAGGTATTGCCCGAGGAACCTAGTGAATTAGTTCAGCTAACTAAAGAATTTGAGGAATCTGATTTAGGAGAAGAATCAATGGCTTTATTTGCTAAAAAATTTAGTAGAATCATGAAAAACAAAAGCAAAAGTCAATTTCCTACGAAAGTCAAAAGACCTTTTAAAATTGATGCTCCTAAATATCCTCAAAGAAATTTACCTGATAAAAATCAAGATAGAACCGGAAAACAATTTGATATTGAGAAGGTAAAATGTAGAGCTTGTTCTGGTTTTGGTCATTATGCTAATGAATGTGCTAACACCTTGAGAAGAGGTATGAACTTGTCTGTTACCTTAAGTGATGATGAGTCCGAGGAAGAAAACACAGGTCAAGAGGAAGATCCTGTGTTTATGGCGGTTATTGAAAAGACAAGGTCTCTGCAGATCAATCCTCTAGGTGTCTCACGTGGTGTCGCACGGAATGTTCCAACACCAACCAGGTACACTTTATCCAACACTTCTGATAATGTTTGCTTAACATCTACCTCTGTAGTTGAAACAGATAATCAGGAAGCTGAAGACTCCGATGATGAAGAACAAAATATTGTTGAAGCCTACCAGGAGCTGTATCATGAATGGAGCAAACGTATTCAACATGTCGGAAATCTGTCAAAGGAGAATGAAAAGTTAACTAAGGAGAATGAAGAACTGAAGAAAACTTCCAATCGCTTGGAGGTACTATTGACTAGAAAAGATGAAGAACTGGAAAAGGTAAAATCTGAACTTGACAAATCTCTTGAGACATTAAAAAGGTTGAATACTTGGTAAGGCCAAGCTAGATGAAATTCTGTCCCTTGGAAGTGATAACAAATGCAGTGCAGGGTATAAAACCCCTGTTTTTGTGAAAGAAAAAGAAAATTCTGAACCTTCTACTTCGTCAGTTGAAAATCCTAAATCTTTGAATAAAAAGGGTCGTAAATGGAGACATTACGTTTGTCACTACTGCTACAAACCTGGACATATCAGACCTTACTGCTACAAGTTAAAATCTGATTTAAAATGGTCTTCTGGTTCAGTGTCACCAACAATGTCTCACGATTAACATTAACACCTCCAGAACACTTATCACAACACTCCACGTTTTCAAAAGGTCATGCCTGGTTCGCAAAACTGAATTAACGTGTAATGTTGTTTATACCTCTTTAAGATCTAACACTGCGGGATCTTGGTATTTCGATAGTGGGTGTTCACGACACATGACAGGTACTCGTGAATATTTGACTGACTATGAACAACTTGAAGGAGGTGTGGTAAAATATGGTGGAGGTGCTCGTGGATTGATAATTGGTAAGGGTACTTTGAATGTGAAGGGGTTGCTTAAGCTTCGAAACGTTCTACACGTCGAAGGGCTTACATCAAACCTTCTCAGCATAAGCCATCTGTGTGATGATAATATGCATGTGAAGTTTGATAAAGATCACTGCAAAGTTTATGACAACACTAACTCTTGTGTCTTGACAGGATTAAGGTCTGTAGATAATTGCTATCAATTTGGTGGTGTACATGCATATCATAGTGTGAATTTAAGTGAAACTGAGTTGTGGCATCAAAAGTTAGGTCATGCTAACTTTCGTATGATTGATAAATTGGTTAAGTATGAGGTTGTGAGAGGAATGCCTAAATTGAATACTAAAAATACCTCTGTATGTGGTTCGTGTCAAAAGGGAAAACAAACTAGGGTGTCACACCAAGTGTCACAACACTTTCACACAACACGTTGTCTTGAATTACTTCACATGGATCTCATGGGTCCTATTGAGGTCGAAAGTGCTGGTGGTAAGAAATATTCCTTTGTATGCGTTGATGATTTTTCCCGTTATACATGGATAAATTTTTTACGTGAAAAATCTGATGTATTTGAGTCTTTTCGAAATTTGCATAAAATGATATGTAATTTATACAGCACCACTGTTGTTAGAATTAGGACTGATCATGGTAAGGAATTTGAGAACTAATTGTTTTCAGGCTTCTGTAATAGAAAGGGCATTTCACATGAATTCTCTGCACCCAAAACCCCACAACAAAATGGGGTAGCGAAAAGAAAGAATCGAACATTACAAAAAATGGCTAGAGTCATGCTAAGTTCAAAGAATTTGACTAAGCGTTTTTGGGCTGAGGCCCTGAATACTGCTTGTCACATTGCTAATCGAGTATACTTGAGATTGGGGAGTACTATGACTCCATATGAGATTTTGTTAGGCAAAAAACCCAATCTTAAGTACTTTCATGTTTTTGGATGTGTGTGCTATGTGCTAAATGATAGAGATCAACTTGCCAAATTCGACTCCAAAAGTGATAAAAGTCTGTTTCTCGGATACTCTGTTAATAGTCATGCGTACAGGGTATTTAATCTCCGAACAAGGACTATTATGGAAACTGTGAATGTTGTTTTCGATGATTATGCTGACCTTGCGGAAAATCAAGAAGATGATATCTCAGATCTCATTGAGTTAAACAAAATAGTCAAGTCAGCACGAACAAGATGTCGCTCGATCTTTGCTCCAAGTGTTCCGACAGATGCAAGAACCTCAAAAACAAAGACAGATGAGACACCTTTGGCAACGACTCGACTCATCAATCTCAAAGCCGCACAACAAGATCTTTGAATCAATCGGAACTGGATGACCACGTGGTCGATCGATGCGAGGGACATACCAAGCAAAATTCAGAAAAATCATCCTACGACTCAGGTAATAGGTGAAGTTACTGAAGGAATACAGACTAGGAGGAAAGAAAAGGTAAACTATCGTGATATGGTAAGATCAACATATTTGTCTCCTATCCATCTTCTTGGGTAAGAACTTGCTGTTTTATTTCTAACATTGAACCAAAGAATATCTCTGAAGCTTTAAAGGATGAATTTTGGATAAATGCTATGCAAGAGGAACTTAATCAGTTTGTTAAAAATGATGTGTGGTATTTAGTTCCCAGGCCTAAGGATGTAAATGTGATTGGCACAAAATGGATTTTTAAAAATAAAACTGATGAGTCAGGAAGAATTGTGCGTAACAAAGCACGATTAGTTGCTCAAGGGTATACACAGGTTAAAGGGGTGGACTTTGATGAAACCTTCGCTCCTGTAGCCCGCATTGAGTCTATTCGTTTGTTACTTGCTATAGCCTGTCACTTGGGAATTACCCTTCACCAAATGGATGTTAAAAGTGCTTTTTTAAATGGCATTTTAAATGAAGAAGCTTTTGTTGAACAACCTAAAGGATTTGAGGACCCTTCTAAGCCTAACCATGTGTATAAGCTTAAAAGGCTCTCTATGGTCTAAAACAACTCCCAGAGCTTGGTATGGAAGATTAACCGAATATCTTCTTCAAATTGGATTTAAAAGAGGTGAAGTGGATAAAACCCTTTTCATTCAAAGGTCTGGTAAAAGTATCATGATTGCTCAAATTTACATCGATGATATTGTCTTTGGATCTTCTTCCCAAAAGTTGTTGAATGAATTTATTGAATGCATGTCGTCTACCTTCGAAATGAGCATGGTTGGTGAATTGAGTTTCTTCTTGGTTTGCAAATCAAGCGGTCGATCTTTGAATTTTTATCTCTCAAAGTAAGTATGCCAAGAACTTGGTGAAGAAATTCAACTTAGATAGTGCATCTCACTTAAAAACCCAGATGGGATCAAGTCAAAAATTGAGTCGTGAAGATGTTGCTGAAAGTGTCGATCACACCTTATATAGGAGCATGATAGGAAGTTTGCTATATTTGACTGCTAGTCGTCCTGATATTATGTATAGTGTGTGTTTGTGTGCTAGATATCAAGCCAATCCCAAAATCACTCACCTAAAAGCTTTAAAAAGAATTATTCGTTATGTTGGTGGTACTACTGATCTAGGGATTTGGTACACCAAAGATACAAATACTAATCTTGTTGGATTCAGTGATTCTGACTGGGCAGGGGATGTTGATGATAGAAAAAGTACCACAGGTGGTTGCTTTTATCTTGGAAATAATTTAGTATCTTGGTACACCGTAAGTAAATCAAAGCGTATGTCACTTTCAATCATGCGAGTCTGAATATGTGGCAGTTGGAAGTTGTTGTTCTCAAATGCTATGGATGAATCAAATGATAGAGGATTATGGTCTACACAGTAATATTCTAACAATTTATTGTGATAACTCTAGTGCGATTGATATATCGAAAAATCCTGTTCAACATTCTCGCACTAAACACATTGACATTAGACACCACTTTATTCGAGATTTGGTTGAGAAAAATATTGTTCGCATTGAGTATATTAGTACTGAAAATCAGTTGGCAGACATATTCACCAAAGCTTTAGATTTTGAGAGGTTTTCAAATCTGCGAAAATCTCTTGGTCTGTGTGTTCTCTAAACTGTTCCACGAAATGTTACAGCATTGCACACGTCACCTGCTGTAACATCTGCACACACTGCATATTCTCTCTCTTCTCTTTTATTCTCTTTTGTTTTAGGCATCCTGCATTATAGGATCATATTTGCATGTCTGGAACAGTCTGTTGTGATTTTGAACTAGTGACTATTGGATTTCACTTGGAAAACTGATGTGAGTTGATCTTTCCAAATGCGTATTTTATTCTTGTTATTTTCCCAGTTGATGAGTAAAAAAAAAAAAATTGCAGATCATGGCTAGAGGCCTTTGAGGGAAACAGCTACCTACCCTTTGTGTGAAAACTATTCCTTGTGACCAATTTTTACATATGTTTAAAAGTGTTTAAAGAGGCATGATCAATGTGAAAAAGAGCTACCTTTGGACCAAAGGTGAAAGCTACCCACCAAATGGCTAAATGTTTCTCTGAAAAAAAAAAACTCGAAAAATCCTTATGCTGGGTACTCGGATTGCAATTCATTGAATCTGTTAGTACATGTGTCTTTCAAAATGTTGCAACATTTGGAACAACACATGCTGTGACAGTCCATTTACACATTGTGTGCGTTTTTATTAATTCTGTATAGGCATTTTTTTTGGCTGCATAATTTGGTGAATTTTTGGATCTGACAGATTTTTGGTAATAATAGAAGATATGAGATATTTATTTTTCTCTCTCTAAAATCTTGGATTTCTTGGTATCCTATGAAAAGTGGAGTTGTGTGCCTTATGGAGATTTGGGTGATTGATTGAAATCTTGCAAGAGTTATCTATATCCTTGGTTAGGTTGTTACAAGTATGCAAAATCCTTAATTATTTGATTGCTTTTCAAAATCTGGGGTTATTTTTAAAATTCGAATTTCTCTATTTCCCATATAATCTCCTAATTTCTAGGGGAATGTGTATTGATGTGATTGAAACACTTATGACCCATTCCCTATAACATGCATACTCTTGTGCCTACTTACTCACGCATTCCAACTCTACCATACGCTCTCTCTCTCGATTTTTCTATTCTCTCCACAGAACTCACATTTTGTTTTGGAAAGCCATGGACAAATTTGTAACAGGTCTTCAGAAGTTTTTTGGGAGCCCTAGCAAGACTCCATCACCATCACCAACAAAAACGAATACTCCACCACCATCGCCGGAGCAACACAACCCATTACCTGTGAAACCCACTTCCCCACAGGCAACTGGAAGCTCCAAACAGACATCTCCCATGGCCACGACTGATGACTCCTCCCCAAAATCTCTGCCCCTTGCTCCAAATGTTGAGGAATCCGTCCCTACTGCCGTCTCTGCACCTGCCACGACATCCAATCCCTCATCTGAACAAGAACAGGGAAACCTCACCGTAGTGGAATATGCAAAACCCCCTTCTCCCGTTCATGCAATTGTACCCGGGGAAGAGGGTAATGCCATCAATGTTGTGGATACTCCTGATGTCGCAATTATACAAGAAGTTCATGGTCCAATTGGTCGACCTGCTGGTACTCCGGTTCCTAGACGCTCCAAACGCCAAAGGGGTTACTCTCCCAGTGTTTTCGAAGAACCCTCACCTACCGAGGGGGGTTGTGAAGAAAAAGAGGCCTGACACGGGTGAAAGATCCCAAACAGGGGGAGATGACTTTGAAGTGCCCTCTTCTCCGATTGCTCGATCAACTGATTCTGATGGCAAGGATACTACTCAGTTTGTGGTGTCCTATAGACGAACACAACCACATCACAAGGTTGTGTTGTCCGATGACGATGAGCCTGACAGGGAAAATTCTCCCTTTGATGATGATGCACCACTGGCCCAGGTACTTGTGGATATTATCGCAAATTTGGGTGTAAAAGTTGGAGGTGATACTTCTAAACAAACCCCTGCTGCTGAACCCATAGAGCCAACCCCACCAGAAAATGATCCAGATGTCTCTGAAAGTGCTTCAGAAGATGTTGAGGAAAATGTGGGAACACCGGAACCCTCATCTGACTCAGAGTACGATCTCTCCGATGTCTACTCTGAATTTTTCTACTCCGCCGATGCTGCCGACCGTTACCAAGTGTTCAAGGGACGCAAGTTCATTGAAGAAAAGGTCCGCGATCACACTTCTTTTGAGAGGTACAATTTAAACAAATTTTTTACTCGACGGTCTCTTGTTAGCACAATCGACACTGCTGTTCCATATATTGAAAAGGTTGTCCATGAGTTTTATGCGAATTTAACTTATGATGTGGGAAATAAGCAATCTAGCAAATTTGGAAAAGTGTTTGTTCGGAATAAGCTTTATGATTTCAGTCCGTCGGTGATTAATGAATTCTTTGGGACCGCTGATTGTGCGGAGGGTCGACAAATCAGAGATTTTAATCTGGTTCTGAAGGTTTTAACTGGGAATCGCATGACTTTGTGGCCTGCTCATCCTAAGAAGGTTTCTTCCTCTGCTCTTACTTCCCTCTATGGTGTTTGTTTAACATAGCTTTGTCCAATTGGGTTCCATCTTCCCATTCATCTAGTGTTACACGGGAACAGGCTAGGGTCATTTATTTGATTGGGAAAGGGCTGCCTTTAAATTTTGGTCAACTGGTATTCGATCAAGTTTTGAGGCAAGCAGAGTCTTCCTCTGCCTCTGGTGTTTTGCCATTTCCCAGTACCATCTATCTGATTCTCTGCTCTCAAGGGTTTGATAAACTGCCAAATGAATCCTTTACTTTGCTCCCTGAGATGATTTCTGTGTCTCCCAAGCTTATGGATAGAAACAAGCGGGAAGTTGATCTGCCATTATATTTTTCGGATGATGAACCAGTAGCTCAGGCAGATGTTCCCCAAACTGTTCTGCCAGATGTCATGCCCAGTGTTCCCAACATCTCTGTTGACACTGCTTCTAACCCATCTTCTGCAGGCTCTGTTCCTTTGTCACTTGATTTTGTGCAGGGTCAAATCACATTTGCCGATCAACAGATCCTGTTTGCTCAACAAACTATTTCCACTGCTCAAACAACCATTCTGAATGCTCAAAAGCAGCTGGGATACTACGTGGCCTACAAAGCTCAATTTCAAGACCTTCTCTCCAAGCTTTCTGGACAAAAAGGGGGAGAAGCGAGTAATGTTCCGGTTGAGAATGTGATTCCGAGCACACAAGCAGGGGGAGCTGATGCAGCTGGTGGTGATCCGGGTGCAAGCAAAAGTAGTGCTCCTAAAGATGCACATATTGAGGGGGAGATGTGATTGAAATTTGTATCTGAATAATCTTTGAATACTTTGTTTTGGCTTTGTTGTGATGATGGTTTAAACTGATGGTTTTTGGGCTTAATCTTAGTTAGGTTACGTATTTCCTCTGAACTTTGCACATTCTTTTTATACCTGTTTTTGCTAATAACGTGCATGTGATTTAGGAACGGTTGCAACACTTGCTAAGACATTTTGTTCAACACTTGAACTGGGATTATTTAATTCAGGGGGTGTTCTTATTATGATTAATTCTCAAGTTTTTAAAATGATTTGTTTTGTCCAGAAAGGCAAAAAGGGGGAGATTGTTAGGAATTTTAATTCCTACTTTCAATCGAACTTTTGAAATAAAAAGTTTTTTTTTGTTTTTGCCTTACTAGACTATTCCAAACTTAGAGTTTTAATGAATATGGGAAATATTTATTTTGGATTCCTACCTTTAATAGGATTTGATTCTCTAGAAGTATTAGGAGTCGGTTATTTTATTTCCTAACTTATAAAGAATCCTATTGGTTCTATATTTGTGTTTTCCTTGTTTCCTTTTATGAATAGGAGTCTTGGACATCAAGAAGATCAAGGACTCAAGTCCTATATAAAGAGAGGACCGACCATCATTCTTCCTACACCTTGACACAAGAAATTCACAGAGCAATACACGAGAGATACAATCGAGAGAGCAAAGCAACAAGATTCTAAGTGCTGTCAAAACACACAGTCTGAGTGTTCTTCGAAGTGTCTGCATCATGGAGAATAACACTTAGTCCAGTTTCGAGTCTTGTTGATTTTTTTTCGTCCATTCATTGTTTTGTTAGGTTTCATAAAATAGTTTGAAGATATTTTGGGCGAAGCAATTTACATAGAACAAATCTACTCAGTAGGAGTTCGTTTTTCCTAGACTAGTTGAATCATTCATATTCGAGTTGTACTAAAGATATTTTCAACTAGTGATTTCGTCATAATTGACACTTCTACAAGTTATTCTTAACTTGTAGATAAATTTTACTTCGTGTGTTCTTTTTCCGCTGCATGTTTCATAAAGTATTACAACATCTGGTTTAACACTTTCTCTGACATTTGCTGAAACGAACGTTTTGGGACCTCAAAAACTTTCAGAAAATTATGCATTAAGGTAGATAATAATGTAAAAATGTCGTAAACAATTGAGGTGGTAGCAATAATGAATTAAAGATGGAGGTGGTATTTAACCAAAAATAAAAGAATAAAATTAAATAAAAGATAGAGTTTTTTTTTTTTTTTTGAGGAAAATAAATGATAGAGGTTAAATTAAGAGAATAAAAGGTACTAAAATGAGTTTTGACATTTTATTTTACTCTATTTTCCGATGGCTGCCTTTAATGTTATTCAACATTCTCTTCCTTTCAGTTTTTCTTTTAAATACAAATAATTATATTTTAAAAGCTTTTAGAAAAATTCTATACATCATAACATCACGTGCCCACCATTGAAATTTCTCTTGGTTTTCTATTTCATATTTCTATATTTTTCCTTGAAATTTGCTAGTAAGTTATCATATTTTTGCTCATTCATACTGGATTTGGTAATTTGAAACCTCCTTTTTCGTTGGCTTGGAAAAATTGACCAGAGAAAATTGATTTCAAAATCCTCAAATCCGACAGTATGGCAGTTGAAGGAAAGTATGACAATGAGAAACAATTTATATATACGTGTATAGGGATAAAATTATATGAGACAATTGCATATGGTAAGTTCATAGGGACTAATCCCAACCATAGATCAAATTTTTTGAATGGTCTATATTTAACAAGAATAATTATGATTTATTACCTAATTTATATATATATATATATATGATTTGGTTCAAATGAGATCACCCTCCCTAGGTGAGACAGTGTGGATTCATCTTACCCATTGATCTTAAAAAATGAAGGGATATGATTAATTCGTTTTTTTTAATTATTTCCTAATTTTCGCTGATTTTAAGGGTAAGATTGTAATTTTGTAATTCAAATTAGTGGTCCCAGCGATTTTATGGTTCAAATTAGTGGTCCCAAATTTTTATGGGTAAATTGACACTCACGGATTCGTGCGAAATTTAAGGAACTAGTTTTCTTTCCAAATATTTTTATTTTACAAAGATAGTTAGGGTTCTTCTCTTTGCGCATAATTAGACATCAAATAATGCATATTTAGTTATTTTGTTGGCACTGCTTTTTTTCTAAAAATAAGACATAATTGAATATAACGTCTCGCATATGTAGTTATACTACACGCATAAATAGGTTCAATATAATGTATATTTAGTTATGAAAATGGGATGTTGCTTTTGGAAATTATAAAAATGGGATGTTACACAATGTATATCTTTGCATATTTAGTTATTCCACAATGCATAGATAGTTTCTAGATAATACATAGTTAGTTGATTTTGTTGCATAGTTTATGACGTCTTGCATAGTTGGATATCTTTGTACTACATATTAGTTTTTTTACGCTGCATAGATAGTTTTCAGATAATGCATATTTAGTTGAGTTTTGTTGCATATTTAGTTTTCGAACTCACTGTTCGTTATTTCTCTGTAATATTGTACCGATTTTTCTTGTTTTTTTCTGTAATTTTCATGAACTTTAATTTTCGAGTTCTTCACAGTTTTCTTTATTTGCGTTAATGGAGGAATGGGAGAGAGAGAGAGAGAGAGAGAGAGAGAGAGAGAGAGAGACGTGAGATTGGAAAAATTGGGAGATGTATGAGAGAGAAAGAGATTTGATTCCATTTGTATAACTAACTTGTTATGTTATTTTACCCTACTACCCTTATATTGATTAAGTTAATATTTTAATATATTTTTTATCCATTAAATCATACCCATTGATTAATAGTGGGGGATGGTTGAGATTAGTCCATTGTGTCTTACCTAGAGACATGGTCTCACTTGATCCTCCCCTATATATATATATATATATATATATATATATATATATATATATATATAGGGAGAGGGTTATATGAGACCACCTCATAGGGTAAGTCCATAGGGACCAATCCACGCCACATATCTAGATTTTTCAATGGTTGTGATTTTAGAGCTAAAAATTCAGATTAAATGTTGGTAATTAGAGAAAGGGGTACATTAGTCATCCTACAAAATTACCCAATATTCATGGGATTCTGTTCACACTATGATCACACATTATATCCAAATCTCACATCAAATTCAATGTGAACAAATCTCATCCTCCTTCTTCTTAGACGTTGTTCATGAGAGAACAAGAACCAGTCACCCTCGTTTGTATAGAACACAGGCAATCCTTCCAAATCTCGTAGCAATTCAACGTGAACAATCATCCTCCTTCTTTTTCAACTCACTACTGTGAGAATCATTCCTCATTCTTCTTCAATGTACTACTATGTGAAAAAAATTGCAGAAAATTCGCCATAGTTGCTAGAGCTCGACTACAGTTCAAAGGTTGCTTATAAATATATAATTTGCTTGTACAGATATGTAATGGTGCTTTTTGATATATTAACTACATAAGCAAGTCATAAGCAACAAATCCATACTACATAAGCAACAAGCCTATACTACATAAGCAACAAATATACACTATGTATGCACCACAGATATATTAACTGCATAAGCAAGTCATAAGCAACAAATACATACTACATAAGCAACAAACCTATACTACATAAGCAATGAATATACACTACGTATGAACTAGAGATACATTAACTATATAAGCAAGTCGTAAGCAACAAACCCATACAACATAAGCAACGAATATACACTACATATGCAAAACAAATACATTAACTACATAAGCAAGTAATAAGCAACAACCCTATGCTGCATAAGCAATAAATATACACTACATATGCAACACATATATGATTAAACTACACATGCAATATGGTTATACTACACATGCAATATGATTATATTACATAAGCAGTTAACAACAGAATACGCTGGAGAGAGAAAAAACGTGAATATGTGAGATATGGGTTACTCAAAACTTGAAAGCATGTGCCGCGTGAAAGGGGGAAGGAATTCAACGTGATTGTGATTCATCAAATCTCAATAACTGATTCTATATGTAAAATAACCATCATACCCTTCTTAGTTGTTGAAACAAAAAAAATAAATATAAAACCCCCCTAAAAATCTGGACCACCCAAAGTTGTTGATCTATGGTTAGAATGTGTCCCCATGGACTCACCCCAAGTAGGATGACCCATTTGATCCATATCCTATATATATATATATATATATAAAGAGAGACTATTCTTAGAATAATAAATCTCAGGTTTCCCGCCCATTTTTCTGTTTCTAAAAATAGTAATTTTTTGCTTTTCGGATTTAACTAATAAATGCTATTTCATTATCTTTGGTGGTCAACTTTCTTTAAATAAATCACTTTTTAAAGTTATATAAAACATATAGTTATATAAGCTTTTCAAATTTGTGTGTGTACTGCATTAATTATTATATTTGTCTTTTTCTTTTTATTTTAAACTTTGATATTTTTTCCATTTTATATCCATTTTGAAAGTATAATATATCCAATTAAACATCTTTTTACAGTCTTCAGTTTGACTTATATTGCACATATAAAATTAAAAAAAATAAACATAATATATAAAAGAAAATATATGATACATTTACTCATTATTTTATAATAGGCTTTAAACAATTATGCATTTTGATCTACTGTACATCAATTTGTATATTCATGTATTTTGACTGTCTATTTGAGCTTATCTTATTTCTTCATAATTATATAGAATTGTATTTAAGTTGATTAAATTCAATTAAAAATATTTATTTAATTGAAGAAAAATATCTCAAAATATGTATCCAAATATTATTTATATATATTTTGTATATCCATATATATCATTAGAATTATATATATTCATGTAAGAAGAAACAAATTTTTTATTTAATATTTATGAGTGTATTTTGATATTCAACTTTTAAAGTTGTACATTTTTATTATTAGATATGAAGTTGTTTGTTTGATATTTTTTTGATATATGTAAATATATAAAAATAGAATGGTTTTTATTTTTTGAAATATTTCATTTCCCCCTAAATTATGTTGATAAATATGAAACAAGATTTTTGTTTGATTCCTTTAATAATTCTAACAATTGTTTAACTTTTTAAACCCTAAAAGATATGAAATTTGAAATGACTTTATTTGTTGATTGTATTGAAAATATAATACATTAATATTTAGCATTGTTACTTTTCTTATAGATAAACATGTTCAATAAATACATACAATTGACATCCACAAAATGTTTTATTAACCAAATTTATTATCCTTAAAGAGGGTTTTTATTATAATAATTAATTTTTATATTATTTAATTGTATTATTTATAATCAAAAATTAAATTTCTATTTTAATTATTTATTTATAAAAAAATTACTATTACTAAAAGTTATTTTTGTACAAATACAATTTGTGCATCGTCCATCCTGAAAAATACCAATATGAGAACTCGAATAGAACATAATAAATAGAAAATCCAAATAGTACAATAAAAATCTCCACAACTAAATGTAAAAAAAAAATTAAAAATTGACTTAATAACATGAATAAATAAAATACGTAGTAAAATCGGCAAAAATGAAAAATATCTCCCAAAAATAAATCTGATAAAAACAATAATATTGTCAAAACTATGTTTTGTTGACTACTATTTTATTAATTATTGTACTTAGTTCTTCTATATATTATCTTATATACACATGTTAACTTTTCATTTATTTTACAATGAGCTTTTGTAAAAATCTTTGCCACCAATTTACTCATACAAACAACTTTGAAAAATAAATTTTCATCCGAATTGACTACAATAACCTTGAAAAAAAGTATGACCCCAATTTTCCCACTTATTAAAAATCTAGACATGACTAAAATGAAATAGGCGATGTAGGTGCGCCTGTGCGGTTCTATGAAAAATCACTTTTCGAAGATCGAACACAAATACACAACCTTGAATGTATTGTTTATAATAATGAAATATGATACTTTTTTCTTTTCTGACTTCATCAATAAAAATTATTAAATAATATTTCATGTCTGTTGTTTGATGTTATATCAAAATTATTATAATGCAGGAGATATAATTCTTAGAATTATTAGGAACATGCACACGTGAAAGTACAAAATAGAGGCATCACAGATATACACCCGTGCATCGCACGGGTAAAACATTAGTTAACTTATATTAAGGGTAAATCCGTCCAAATGAAATCGACCATTACCGGATATATTAGGCAGAAATATCGGCAAAAAATATGGGCGACACTTACATCCACAAATGTGAATACACACAACAAAATGCAATAAATTTATGTTACATATGCAACACAGTTACATTAAAAAAATAACACAAAATTATTTTACATAAGCAACACACACATGAAATAAGCAACAAAATTATACTACATATGCAACACACTTACTTTAAATAAGCAGTACACACACTTTAATGTGAATACACACAACATAATGCAACAAATTTATACTACATATGCAACACAATCAAATTAAATAAGCAACACATGCACATTAAATAAGTAACACGAAATTTATTTACATAAGCACACAAACACTTTAAATAAGCAACAAACTTATACTGCATATGCAACACAGTCACTTTATATAAGCAACACACTCACATTAATCTGAATATAAACAACATAATGCAATAAATTTATACTACACATGCAACACAATCACCTTAAATAAGTAACACAAAATTATATTACATAAGCAATTCAAACACATCAAATAAGCAACAATCTTATGTGATACATGCAACACGCTAACTTCAAATAAGCAATGATTACTTACATACACACACTTACTGAAAGTCCGTGTAGATACATGGAATTTGAAAAATCAACATTTTCCGTTTTAAAACAAAATGAATGAAATACCCTTGTATCCTTTTAAAAACATAAAAAACTGAAAATACCCTTTAGTCTTGAACCATTAAAAATTAGGGCTCAATGATTGAGATTTGTCCTCGCGTACTCACCCCAAATTGGTGGATTCATGGGATCCAATATATACACACACACACACACACACACACTATGACGTAGGTTCCAAGTGTCGCTTGACTAGTCGATGGCAGCGTTCCTCTTGTGACACCGTGTTTTTTCATCTAACAAGATTTTAAGGTTTTGGATCCGAGTTTTAGACTTAATTATTTTAAGTTATTCTCTAGAACTGTAAAATATATACAAGAGGGAGTGATATGAAATTAGATGCTTCAAGTAAGTACATTTGTTCGGAAAGTTTTTAATTAAAAAAATTAAAAAATAATCAAAAATAGTTGCTCAAGACTCAAAGATTTAAGTAATAATACAACATTATTCAAGTAAACGTAATGTGCTCTTACGGTTTGTGTTGGAGATTGAATTGTATTGGATATTAATTCCATAAATTGAAGGAAAATAAATCTTTTGATTAAATTGATATAAAAGTATCTAAATAACTCTGATTATTAAAGAGTTATTTGAGATTTATTGATGCAGATCATAGATTTTGATGACATGTTCTATACCAAAGTGATGCTGATATATGAGTTTAATTAGGGATATGTGCATATGTGGTTGACAAGTCTATTGTGTACGTATAACAAGAGAAGCAGACTGTCACGCAGTTGGAACTTAAAACCTGTTTTTTGCTATCTGTCAAGACAAAAAGACTCACAATTGTACATAAATGAACTTATAATTATATAGAATAACCTCACATGATTTTAGAATAGTTTGGGATATTCTAGAAGTGTCTAAAATATTGTAAAAGAATCTTGAATATTCTCGAAGTATTGTAAAAGAGTTTAGAATGTTCTAGAAGAATCTAGAATGTTGTAGAAATAGTCTGGAATATTGTAGAGTAGTATGGAATAGTGTAGAAACTTATAGGCTAGCATAGTGAATTCTAGAATGTTCAAAGAGTTAGAATATTTAGGAATTCTTTGGAAAGTTCTAGAGAACTTCTCCGAACCGCACAATTAAATCAATCACCACTATCCATTAACTAGGTAGAATAGTATATATAGGAGTTAGTAGTTCATTTGTAACTAACCAAGTATTTGTAAGCAAGTTTGAGTGAACACAAAAACTTATGTGAGACCGTCTCACAGAGTCCCAAATACCCAAACCTTCTGAAATTACTCAAATACCTGAAACCTACCCAAATTGCCGAAACCCCTGAAATATATGCTAGGGTTTTAATTTGAGCATATATTTTGTTAGGGTTTTAATTTGAGCATGTATTTTTACCTAAAATGTATGGTTTGTAGTTAGTATATGAAGTAACACTGCATTTTTCACACAGTTTGTACCCCTAGATTTTGTAAAGCTTGAAAAAGTCACTCAAATGATTCATATATTTCATCATATAAGAAAGCACAACGAAACATGACATTTTTCCAATGGTTATTGACCCCAACAAAATCAAATTGTACTTATTTGTGCGATACGTTGTGTCAAATACCAAAACATCACCATATATTTTGTAGTCTTCCTTTATCATAGAGATCTCCAAAATACATTACATAGTCTACTCATTTCATCCAGTTTCACCAAAAAAAGAAGTCATCTTCGACATCTTGCTGAAATAAGATATCAATTAATGTTTGTGCATCGCCTCCTTCTATTGCCTTCATTTTCAAAGGATTGACATGCACCATATAATGGTAAAAGTGAGTAATTCTCATCCCATAAGATATCATATCTGCTTTGCATTTTTCATTTATAATGACTCTTTCAGAACGATGATTGTATTCTATAACATGCTGAACTGCCTCATAAAGTCCCTCTCCGTGTAATTTCACTCTCAATGAAGTTTTACATCATGTGCGTGTAATATTAACTTTTGTTTTTTGTATTAGTACATTCCTTAAATCCAACAGAAGAACATACATAATATTTCTCAATGATAACACCGACTTCACCTGTAGAATTTCTAGTAGTTGATTTCCGTACACTAAACCCAATAGCATGAGCATGACGATAATAAAACTGATGCATATCCTTAATTATTTTCCTTGTCAAATGGAGAAGACAACCACTCAAATCAAACCCATCTTTATCTTTATTGAACAAGGTATCCCTCGTTGGCATTACTGATTTATTCACCCTCATAAAGTCAATAACTGTGACAACATCTAAATATAATACTTTTGGTTAGAAATGTGATACTTTTTATCGGCAGTAATACTTTTTACTAGAAAAGTAATACTTGAAAACTAAAGTGACAAAAACTAGTAGCATATTACCTTCAACTTTTTGGAGCATTGCATTACTTGCATTCCGTGTGGCAATATTGATTTCATCACCCTCATCACTAGAGTCAATAACTGTGACATCATCTAAATGTAATACTTTTGATTAGAAATCTGATATTTTTTTTTATCGAAAAAGTAATACTTCAAAACTGAAGTGACAAAAAATGAGTAATATATTACCTTCAGCTTCTTGGAGCATAACATCACTTGCATTCTGTGTGGCAATATTGATTTCATCATTTTCACGAGCAGAGTCATTACCTTCGTTTAATATATTAGACCATTTATCACTATTAGGAGTTACAACAAGAATTTGATATATAACAGATACACATACATACAATGACGACACCATGAATTCTACGTAAGGGGGCCCAACTAACATTAATCTAAAAATAAAATATAATACACCAGCTCTAAAAATAACACTATAAATAGTTAACAATTTTAATAAAGTCATATTCAATTACATCTTAATATTTAAAAAGAAATAACATAATACAATTACATGAATATGTCATAATATTTCTTTTCTATTCTGCACATTTTGAAATCATTGCATAATAGCTTATTGCTAATATTTTGAAATATATCATTTTCAATGTATGTTACCAAATAATTTAATAGTCCATCTTCCATTCGATTGCATAGTGAAATCTTGATAATATTCATTGCTGAAAAACTCTTTCCACCATTGCAGTCGGTAATATAAATGACAACTTAACCAACAAATAAACCAATGGAAAAATAATATGTTTTCTTGTAGCAACCATCTTTTGAGTAAGACCTTTTATAACTGCTACTTTAGAGAAGTTTTCATCTAATCGAACATCGAAAATAAAATTTTCAAGTTGGATTTCAAGTTCATATAGAGTAACTGCAGAAAATTCAGCTGGATAAAATTTTGCAAGACGAAGTTGCTTCTATTTGTCAAATGCAGAAAATGAATAATTTGAATCGAAACATGCCATAGATAAAAGCAATTCTGTGTTCACTTCATCAAAATGATGATTTAGCTCCTGAGCTTGCAAGTCAATCACAGAATAAAATAGCACGACTCGATAATGATGAATATTAGTCATCATTTCAATTTTACGCATTGATCTCCCTCGAGGTGCATATACATTGATACTTTAACAAGACTCATTGCATTTACAATATCTTGATCATTCCTTGAAGAACTTGAGACAATTAATGTGTGATTCCCAAAAGTTTTCTCATAAGATGTAAAATAAATACAAACTCAAATCGATTCACAATCTCTAGCAAATCAATGGCTTCTGCTCTTTTGTGTATCATCATTACCATTCTCCCCAACAAACTCAAGAACATCATAAAATTTCCTTTATTTAAGGATTCTTCTGATTCGTCATTTCCTCGAAATGCTAATCCTTGCATAATGAGATATCGCAAATGAACAACTTATGCATTTAATCTGCAACAATAAGCAATCTTCTATTGATTTGATATATTAGAGAAGGACTCTTCAGTGTTGAGCTTGATTCATCAAATCTTGACAAGCCAATCTACATTTGTTATGATCACTGTTATGGTCTCCAACATGATCTCTCAATATTTCTTTCTTACGCCAAGTATTAAATCCTCCAGATACAAAAATATCATGTGCCCTCTTTCACTTCGCCCCACAGAAAATAGATAACAATATAAACAAAATGCTGCATCTTTTATAATGCTATACTCTAATCAATCCTTAAATTCATCAAACCATGATGTAACAAATTTATGCTTTCGATTCCCATCTACATTTTGAGTAAAATTATGTTCACGTGGCTGACATGGACCTTTTAATAAATAAGCTCTACGCACCTGTTCAATTAAGTCAGATGGATAACTCATTAAGTTAGGTTAGTCCTGGACCACTTGGAAGATTTTTCATATCAACCTCAAGAGCATCTTGGCTTGATAAAACTTTATCTTGACTTGTTGGTGCTTGAAGTTGAACAGTTATAGGCGCATAGACTGATGAGGACGACTCCTCGATAATAAGTGGTACCCTTTTAAAAAATCATTTCATTATCTAAGAAAATGCAAAAAAAAAATAAATCAAAAAGTAATATAGCTTAAGGTAACAATTATACATGAACTATAAATTATAATAAATCACTAAAAATTAGCCCTATTAATTCATATAACAATTAATAATAGAACAAAGAAATTAAATAAATAGAGAAGAAACAACAAATCCAATCCAATAAAATTAATTAATATACACTTTGATATTAAAAACCCTAAATAAAATCCATTCTCATTCAATGTTAATCTCATGACAATAAGGTGAAATAAAAGCTTTAATACAAACCTAGTATCTTTGAATTGTTAAATCTCAAGCCCCAAGCACCAGAGCAATTTTCTTCACCAATGGTTGGTATGTTTTCTTTGTCTGATCTCGGCGTGAAGGTTGAGGGCAGGGTTTATTTACTTTTTGGTTTTGTGAAGCCTGAATGTGGCTTTCAAGAGTTAGTGGGTCTTTTTTCTTTTTATTTTTATTAATGTTATAAATGAAAAGACAAAATATACCCCTAATTTTTTTAAAAATCCCAGGGGGCCCCAAGATTCTCCTGGCCCCCATACCCCTTCGTCCTGCATACATACATAACCAAATATGAAAATATACATAAAACAAGATGCCAAATGTGATACTTTTAGTTAGAAAACTAATATTTTTTGTGGAAGAAATCATACTTCCATTTTCCTGCTCTTTAATATTGCCCATTTTTCCTTTTCAATAACAATTACATAGGGAGCTAAAAAAAAATCATTAGAGATGAAGGTTATTCATGCAATCACCAACACCAACACTATTTTCATACATTTTACAAAAAAAAGCAGAACTTAATATCCATGTTTCAGCAGGTAAAGTCGAAGATGCAATCTACAAATTGTACGTAATATCATTTATATAAAATTTTGCAAACGCAAATCTAAAAACTTGGTACAATTTCGAAACACATTGGAAAAAAGAAGAAAATATTCAATTTCTACTATACCAACTATGTAGATGAAGAGACAAACAGAAGAGAAGCAACTGGCGATAGCGTGGTAAAGGAATTGATATCCCACGGTGGTGGTGCTGTGCTCGATGCCGAGAGAGAGAGAGAGAGAGAGAGAGAGAGAGAGAGAGAGAGAGAGAGAGAGAGAGAGAGAGAGAGAGAGAGAGAGAGAGAGAGAGAGAGAGAGAGAGAGAGAGAGAGAGAGAGAGAGAGAGAGAGAGAGAGGTTTTCCTCTATTTTGGGCTTCAATTTTAGGCTGGGCTTTTTGGCCTTTTTGTCCAGCGGGTTGGGGGTTACAGTAGCATGTCTCTTACAGTGGGTTGGATGGTGTTAACAGTGGGTTTGGTATTTTGGGGCTCCGTCTCACGGATCTAGTCCAACGGGTTGGGGATTGCAACAACAGGTTTTTGCAGTCGGTTGGGTGGTTAGCAGCGTGTTTGGTATTTTGGAGCTCCACCTCACGAATCTAGATCCGTGTGACAATCTCACAATGGACCTCCCCTTGAGTGGATAGTATAAGTGTTCTCTTCTACTTACTTGTGTGCTCTTTACTTTATCATCTTCCTACACTACACCGCACTTCTAAAAAATTATATAATACTAATCATTTTCTTTTGGGTTTATGGTTGATTTTGAATAAATCACATACTTGTTTTAAAGTTATTGCCATATTTTATAATTTTTGTTTAAAATAAAAAAATTAATAAGGTTAAATATTTATGTTATTTTAATTTATTTTGTGAAATATTGATTAACAAACAAAAAAAATCAAAATAAATTTTTTAAATTATGAGACCAATTTTGCAATAAAAAGTAAATTTAACTTAGCAAGTGATACAAGCTTATTCCTATGGGACTGTAAATGTCAATTATGGACTAATATCACGTAACCCCATCTTTTAAAAAACAAAAAAACGTCACCTTTTCAAATCCAAAAAAAACATGTCACTTTTTCACCCCCAACCTCAAAGATCCCTATAATATGGGGGAAACAACTCTTCTTGATTCATAAAACCACACCATTACGTGTATGCAGTGATCTGCCATGTGTTGTTGTAAAGGTTTTTTTCAACAAGAATACATTAAAAGACAGTTCACAGTGGCATACATTACTAAACAAAATGGAGTAGCAAAATGAATGAACAAAACCTTGTTAGAAAGGACAAGAGCAATGTTGAGAACTACAAGATCTACCCAACACATTCTGGGCAGATGTAGTCAAAATCGTCTGTTATGTGATCAACCGGTCAGCATCAACTACGATTGGTATGGAAGACTAAAATTTATTGTTAGCCGATGTGTGCTACATTTGAAAATCATATGGAGCAGTTAGATGTAAAAATTATATTTCTTCATGGAGAACTTGAAGAGATATTTATATGCTTCAATCAGAGGGTTTTGTTGAAACAAGTAAAGAGAACATGATTTGTAGGTTGAACAAATCTCTACACTATCTCAAGCAGACGCCTAAATATTGGTACAAGAGATTTGGTTCCTTTATAATGAGCTTTGGATACAACAGATTTAGTTCAGACCATTGTACGTACTGCAAAAGATTTGGTGATAATAATTTTATCATTTTGATGTTGTATGTGGATGATATGCTGGTAACTGGCCCCAACTAATTTCAAATCTAAGAAACGAATGCACTATTGGCTAAAGAGATTGATATGAAGGACTCTGACCAACAAACAAGATTGTAATGATGCAGACTGACCGGGACAGAAATAACAGAAATATTTGGCTTTCTCAGAAGAACTACTTCAAGAAAATCTTGCAACGATTCAACATGCTAGATTGTAAGGCAGTTTCTACCATCTTCCTATTAGTTTCAAGTAATCCTCAAGTATGTGTCCTAACAATGATGTAGAGAAGAACGAGATGTCTCGAGTACCGTATGCATCAACAGTGGGGAGCCTAATGTTCACTATAATATGTACAAGACCAGATATTGCACAAACAGTGGGAGTTATTAGTTAATATATGGAAAATCCTGGTAGAGAGGATTGAGATATAATGAAGAGGGTTCCGAGATACATCAGATGAACCTCTAATGCTACATTATGTTATGGAGGACTGAAATTTATTATTGGTGGTTATGTTGATTCAGAGTTTGCAGGTGATTTTGCAGATAAAATCCATTAGGGGCTATGTATTTACACTTGCAGAAGCAGATGCAAATTGGTTTTCAAACTGCAGACTATTGTAGCTTTATCAACAATAGAAGCAGAATATGTGACAATTACACAAACTTGCAAGGAAGCAATTTGGATCAAAGGTTATTGGAGGAGCTTGGGTTATGTTTTGTGACAGTCAGAGTGTCTTTCATATTGCAAGGAATCCGACCTTATATTCAAGGACAAGACACATAGGAGTCCAATATCACTTTGTTCGAGAAGTAGTGAAAAATAGAAGTGTGGATATGCAAAAGATCTATAATGATGAAAACCTAGCAGATTGCATGACCAAACCAATCAACACTGGCAAGATGTAGATCCTCGTGTGGCCTTGGAGGGACATAAGCAGCATGGGTGATAAGTGTAGATAATGGTGAAATGATTAAGTGGGAAGAATGTGAAAAGTAAAGCCAATAAATGACTTTGGTGACAAATGTTCAAATTTTTTGGCAGACTCAATACATGTGAGCATCAATGGCAGCAATTTCATGTGGCAGGTGGCACCAAATCTTTTGGCAGACTCGAATTTATTTGGGAATTTTTCACGTAAAAATATACGTGTACATTTTACCTTTATTTTTCTCACATCATTATTGTCACGAGTTTGTTATGGTCCGTAATTTCTTAACAATGGAGACCTTCTCTAGAACGTACATTAATGTCCAAGGTCCTCAGTGGAGTCACCTCCCAAACAAACTCATCAGACATTTCTTCAATGAAGTCATGTAAACCATAAAGGGAACTGTGTTCACAACATTTGTTGAAGATAAAAAAATAAAATTAATAGATCATGATAACTTAAAATTTCATCAAACAGAAATACTGCAAATATTTTCTTTTTTCACTAAAAGAACTGTATTTTTGAATTTGCACCACTTCATATTGATAGAACTGGCAATTTTGGCCAATTCGGGCCAACCTGGTACGCGTCAACCCACTACTGGCCCACCGGGCCAGAGAGAAAAATCGGGCTAGGCTAGACCAACCCAAAATTTCTTTGGGCCAAATTTTTTATGGCACAACCTGGATCGTGTAGTGTATTTTGCTTTGGGCCAGCCTGGCTAATTGGGCTATTAGGACCACTAGGCCAGGCTAAATATGCCCGATCCTTTTTGGGCCTCCAAATTTTTGGGGCGGTATGGCCTTATCATCAGGCCGGTTGGGTCCAAATTGCCAACTAAACTTATGGGATCATGTTATGAAATTTACTGTATAGGTTTTGATGATGCTTAGAAAACTTTGTATTAGAAAGTTGGCATACCCCATTTCTGTATGTAAATTCTACTTTGTAATAGATAGATTATTAGCCGAGTCAAATAGCAGCTAAGTTGAGTATGCAAAAGACTTGCCGAAGGATGTAGAGAAAAATCAGCTGAGTCACAGTTGAGTGGATCAGAAGACTTTCAGTCAAGTACATCAGCTAAGTCTTTCAGAAGACTTACAACAGAGTCAACAAAGGAATGATGGAGATGACTCAAGTTAAATGGGTAAAGCAGCTGAAGGGCTCAAATACAAATGAAAAGAGTCTGTTGTATTAAAATCCAAGAACTTAACTATTTTGGTAATAGAGATAGACCTATAACCTTAAAATGTTCCTGCTGTAAGAGTGAAAGAGGAATAAACAAATGGGAAGCTTGCAGGATGATAACACCTTTTCAGAAGCCTGCAAGTATCAGATAAACAAGGTTAGGTCAACATCAAAGCTGCAGAAACAAGACAAGCTAATGAACACTAAGTAAGAGTTTGAATTTTATCTATCTCTTCAACGGACAAAATTTGAACTCCTACTATAAAAGACTGAGGAACTTTTCAGAGAGAACAAAACATTGAAATGAGAAGCAAACATTTAAGCAAGAAATGCAAATACTCTCTCTTAAGCTAAATTCAAAAATACTCAAGCCTAAATCAAAGACACTTCATCCAACACTATCACGTGGAAAGATCAAAGTTGTTCATCAAGTTGAAGAGAAAAACTTTTGTGAAAGCAAGTGGGGTCTATATTTGCAAGGATTGAAAGAAGTATAGTGAGGTTCAAGGTCGAACCTGATTCAAATCTGATGGAGGGCTGTGTGATCAATCCCTGAAGATTTAAAAAGTTGAAGTACTGAGACAACTGCCTTGCAAAGAGCCGAGTCCCAGAAGATTAGCTGGCAGTGTGATCCAAGCGAAATCTTGGACTGTACTTTTGTAACGAAGTTACTGTTGCATTAGTGGATTCCTTCTGGAGTAGAAGAAGAGTGGAGTAGAGGAATTAATCTATCCTCGAACCACTATAAATTTCTGTGTTCTTTAAATTTCTGCACTTTAATTTCTGCATTCTATTTAACTGTCATATTTTCTATCGGTAAAAACTCAGGTAAGACGGTCTTACAGGTCAGATCCTGTAAGACGGATCCCCATTGACCCGCCTAACCAGACCCGCCCAGTCTTATTTTTAATTTTTTTTAATTCAATTTCCCTTGTCAGATACGCTACCCAGCCTACCCCACGTTCCCTAACCCACATTCCAAAGTTTCTTCTTCTTCGCGCCCGTTCTTCTGCTGGTTTTTTTCTTCCGCTTCTTCAAATTTCTTGGCTTTCTATTGGAGTTATTTTTTTTAGTTTTTTGGAGTTCTAACTGTGCGCTATTACTTTGAGATAACAACTGGTAAGAACATTTTTATTTTTCTCGTTTTTTTTCGTTTTTGTTCGATTCTAGGGTTTCGATTTTGTTCGATTTTTTTTTCGAATTGGCATTGCGTTTGTATTTGTCCCCAACGGTGTATAGTGTTTGGCCGTTGCTTTGAAGCTTTCAAGTTTGCAACTATTTCATTTTGTATTTGTTTCGCAAGTTTTTCTGTATTTGTTTCGAAAATCATAAATTGTAGAGGAGATTTTCTACTTCCTATGTGCTCTGATGGTATATATGTGTAGTTTTGTTGGTAGTTTTGCGATTTTTACATTTTATTTTCCTATATTGGAACTGTATGTTATTTTAGAGAAATTTGGTTATGTTCCTGTTTATTTTGAAGTCATGTCTCAGTGTGTTTTTTATCACTAAGAAAATTTGGTTATGTTTTTGTTTATTTGAATTCATGGCTCAGTGTGTTTTTTATACATTGCTCAGTGTGTTTTTTATAGCCTTAATATATAAGTATATGCATCTTGGAAGTATCATATTTAATGCTTACTAGTATCATAAATTGGATTTAATGTATCATTTATAGATTTAATATATTGCAGTCCCATTGCTCAGTGTGTTTTTTATGGCCTGAATACATAAGTATATGCATCTTGGAAATATCATATTTAATGCTTACTAGTATCATAAATTGGATGTATTGTATCATTTCTAGATTTACTACATTGCAGTCCCATGGTTGTCTTGTGTTTTCTTCAAATTTCATGGTTTTACTGAGTTTTTACATTTATTTGTAGGTTTACATTATATTTGAAGATGACACGACAGAAGATATTGATAAGAAGGAGAGGTAGAGGTAGGGGGAGGGGTAGGGGAAGGGGTAAGGTGGACTCCCAAGATGATGATATAAAGGACGAAATAAAGGAATCTCCGATTATTGATCCAGTATATAGAGGCTGAGTCTTTGAGACGTCGATGAAGGAAGATAGGGTTGAAACGTCGACGAGTCAAGCTGTAGGTGGAATGTCGGCTAATGAAGCTTTGGTTAAAGATAGCCCTGCTGATTCATTAATGAAAGAACTCCATACTGAAACCTGTGATGATACAGTATTGAAAGAACCCCCGGCTGAAAGCCGCGCCGAAACCCTTGATGATACATTAATGAAAGAACCCTCGGTTGAAACCCCTGCTGAAACACCTGCTGATATATTAATGAAGGAAGCCCCTGTTGGAACGTCAAAAAATGAAACTTCGACGCAGGGAAAAGTTGATGAGGAAGAAACAATTCTGGATAAGGGTGTTGGTGATGTATCTGAGAGACGATTGAGTAAGGATGCTGGGACAAAAAAATCATCGGCAAAAAAAATGATCAAGGCTGTTGGTGACAAAAACGTAGCTAGTAAAAATCCTCGAAAGAAAGGAAAGCTATCAGACGATGATACGAAGAGGTTAGTGTACTTGAAAGTATTAGTTTTTGATTTCAATGTATCATTAATTTTGTGAAAAGTATCAGTCTATGCTACATATATATGTTTGATGTAAAGTATGTGTATTTTAATCATTTTAATAAATCAGTGTTTTATATGCTAGAAGTATCATTTTGAGAAGTATCTAAAATTTATTTAAAAGTATCAGATATTATTTCAAAAGTATCATTTTGTTATCTAAATAATATCATATTTCATACATGAAAGTATCACAAAATAATATATGTGATTGTATTAATTATATATTAGTTATCTTTTGCAGCGACTTTCTTACCCAATGTAGACCTAAGGGTTTATTTGATGTTGTGAAGTATTTGACTGATAGTCAAATAGAGGATGTGAAGAATATTGGGTTTGGTGGGTTACTGAACCTTAATATTCATCATTTACCTGCTCAAATGATTCCGTGGCTGGTTCAAAGGTTTAATGGGAAGAGTCGGTTGCTTAGTATTGATGAGAGGACGAGATTTGTCATTACTGCATTTACACATTTGTGATGTTTTCATGATACCGAGGACCCACCGGGAAGTTTTAGTTTTCAAACGAATGACAAACTTTAGATCCGATTGTTGAATTTAAGAAAAAAGTTGGTATTGATGGGACTTCTAGTGTTGGCACTTTGAAGTCCAAGTTGATGGGTGAATTTAAAGAAAGAGGTGATGACTTTAAACGAATGTTTGTTTTGTATAGTTTATCTACTTTTTTGACCCCGACTGCAAATAACTGTTGATTTCTCGTGCTTTAAGTCGCTGTTGGATGTGGATGCCATTGCACATTTTGATTGGTGTTCACTTGTGTTGGAAATACTTGGAAGGGCGGTTGATAATTTTAACAAGAAATTCACCACCCATATAAGTGGATGTATTTTGGCGCTGCAGATTATATATTTGCATCGTCTTAAATGGCAAGGAGTTGTTGAACCATTTGATCTCCCTCTCATTCAGCACTGGACGACGCAACGCATAAGAAAGCGCGTGAAAGAAGAGAGGAGTGCTGGAGAGTTTGGCCAGGGGGAGTGGGTGGAGAAGAATAATATGTTGGATTGACCTGGAAAGAGAGAGACATTGTTGATTTATGTTTTTTTCCGCATAGTCATAAAATAGAGTAAGTAACATTGAGACTTATTAGATATCCTCTTTTTGATGAGAAATGTTATGTTGATTATTTTTATTGTTTTTATTCAGTTCAAATGTGTTTGCAAATGCTGTAGAGTTTTTTGTTCCCTTTAAGGATGGGATTGATTCGCTGAATGACTCGAGCTTGATTTATGTTAATGTGATTGACATATGGTCTGTCATCTTAAACAAAAAAGCAGTTGGGCCCAATGATCCAAAACACTTTTATTTCAACACTCAGCACTCTGTAAGTAGTATCTATTTTTTTGTTGTTTTTTATTTTTAAGTCGGCCAGTTTTTTTATTTTTTATTTTTTGCCGAACAACTATATCTTATTGATCATTTTCAAGGAAAAAATTGTGCTAGAGATGTCAGAGGTTGTTGGAGGGTGTTCATGAGGTTGTTGAACAAACCCAATTTGAATGAAGTGGATCGTGTAAGAATAACTTTAGTTTTTTATTTGAAAAGTATCTCTTTATTTGTGAAAAGTATCTCTATATGTATGAAAAGTGTCTCTCTTTCCTTGAAGGTATTACAAGCTGTAATGATGAAGTATTTGTTTTTCAAATATCTAGATATTTGTTCCATATTGTTACGAAAGTCACTTTGTTACTGTTGTGATTAATTTTGTTGAGAAGAAAATTCAATACCTCGACAATCTGGTGCATGACGAAGCTGTTGTTTATGAATATCACGGGCTTGCGACTTTAGTGGTAAAGTGTCATTATTATTATATATGAAGTTTACATGAATTGAGTTGTTGTAATATATTTTGTTCTTTGACAGCAAATGCAAATGGCTCTGTTTCTAGAAGAGGAAAATCACGCCAAAGCTCATGAAGTTGCGTCATATTCCTTTGAAAATGTTTCTTTTCCGTGGCAAAGAAATGACAAGAATATTGACTGTGGTGTGTTTCTAATGCACCACATGGAAAACTTTGTGGGTAATGTTTACTCAATTCCGGGTTTGTGCAAAGGTATGAACACTGTTTAGAAAAATAATATGTAGTTTATAATTATTTGTATTTGTTTTGATATTATTTTTTTTCTTTTTTGTTTTGAAGCCTGTTGAAAGACGCAAGTTAAGAGGTTAGTATTGTGCAAGAATTATCTTGTCTTATTTGAACGAGCTGAAGGTGCAAATGGAAAAGGATGTTCTTAAATTTATCATTGACTTCAAGGAACCCCTGAAGGAGCGTCCCAAGAAACGTCCCAGAAAGCAGAAGAAATGAACTTGTAGAATTTTAATTACAAACATCTTGATTCTGTGTTTTGTCCCATAGATTTGTAGTTGGGTTTTGCAAATGTTTTGAATTGTATTTTCTTTCGTCATTTTGACATGATTCTGCAGTATATTTTGGCAATCAAAAGTTAATAGGATTTTATTTGTAGTTCAATATGGCAGATCTTTCTTAAAGTATCATCTGTAATGGAAAAAGTATCTGTTTTTATTTAAAAAGTAACATAATTCTGCAATTTTATGTATAAAATGTTAAACCATTATAATTTTAATGTATCAATTTTCGAATGAAAAATGTCATTTGGAAATAATATATTGTCAGTAATTTAGATGTATAAAATAATATAGCATTTTCGAGTCTTGCAAACAAACTTATTCGCACAACAGGTGAGAAAGTATCACTATTTATGTAAAAAGTAACATTTCTTTAATGCAATATAAAATATGAAACCATAACATTTGATCTTGAAAGTATCATAGTTAGAATCAAAAGTATCACTAATTGCTTCAAAAGTATCAAAATTACAATATGTAATCTTTAAAAAATTATCTAAAATAATCGAGCATTTGGAGTCTTGGAACCAAACTCCTTGGGTTGAGAACATTCAGTCACATCATCAGTTTTATTCTTGCTCTTTTCCAAACTACCCTTTATCCTTTTTCTTCTTCCTTTTGTAACAGTCCGAGTAGGATCTCGCAATTTATTAGATGTACTTGAAACAGCAGATGATTCATCTTGGTCAGTAAAATTCTGTGTATTCTTCAACGTAGTAATAACGAGAAAATCTCTATTATACCCTTCTTCAATGATCCTTCTTGTTTCTTCATTTGCTTGGCATTTCAAAACAAGCTCGTAATATCTTCGCGCCATTTCATGACGCCATGGAATGCAGTCACTAGGCTTCTCAGGCTTTTCATTTCTATTACTTAAGTTATCCCACACCTTAGATTTTGCCATTCTTGTCCATCTTTTCAGAATATATATTTCCGGTATCTTCACAATAGAATAAAGATGAAGTACACGCAATGAATGATAACACAATATACCACATTCTTCAAATTTCTTGCAGGTGCAAGTTATCATTATTCGCAAAGGATCAAACATGACACGATTTTATCTCCATCTTCAGTATGAGAAGAAATGTTATAAACATTGAACACCTCATCTTCATGAACTAAAGTACAAGTAGTAGAAATTGACGATATAAACTCTGCCTCAAAATCTTTGAACAATGTCAACGTGTATACCTCAGAAGCGTGCTTTAACATCCTAGTCAATGGTATGCTACTTGTTGGAATTGATCTTGATGACTTGAATTCATCATTTTGTTCTTTCATTCTCCAATTCTTCACTAGTTCTTTGAAAATACCAAAAAAATCTGTCAAGCTTGTTGTCTTATTTGCAATGTAGCCCATGGCATTATTAGTACTTTCGCTCCTTTGTGAAGAAAGTATTCCGGCAGAAAAGAACTCCTTACTTAAAGCTGTGCACCATTTGTCCTTTAGTTCATACAATCATTTGAACCATGTTTGTTCCTCCAACCCGTATGTAGAAATCATGTTACTCCAACAAGTTTCAAACTCAGATTCGTCGTTACATCCTGATACGCATTTCCTAAAAGCATTCTTAAATGAATTGTTGCTCTTCAACTGTCCAAACCTGCTCACAACATTTTGGTAAATATGCCATTGGCATAATCTATGCTTTGCGCCAGGGAAAACCTACATGAAAGTAATGACATAGTTAAAGTAACACTTTTTCGCTTAAAAGTATCTGTTTTAGGAAGTAAAGTATCATAATATTTTAAACAGACACATACCAGAAAGACAGATGTAAAAGATCACACAAAATGATTACAAAATAGAAGTAACAGTTTTATGCTTTAAAGTATCTGTATATTGAGTTAAAGTATCATACCTTTTCTATTGCATTAGAAATTGCTTGGTCTTGATCAGTGAAAATAGTGATTGGACACTTCCCTCCCATGGATCTCTTGAAAGCCTCGAAAAGCCACTCAAATGATTCAGATTTTTCATTTGATAAGAATGCACAACCAAACATCACATTTTTCCAATGATTGTTGATGCCAACAAATAGAGCACAAATCAAATTGTATCTATTTGTACGATATGTAGTGTCAAATACTACTACATCTCCAAATATATCGTAATCTTCTCTCATCATTGAGTCTCTCCAAAAAACATTGATTAATTTGGCCATATCGTCTAATTTAACTCTAAAAAAAAGTCATCCTCCTCGGATTGTCGTTCAAACAACATTTCAACTAATGTCTGTGCATCCCCACCTTCTATTTCTTTCAGTTTCAAACGATTTACAAAATTTAGATGATCTTTGATAGTGTGTCCAACACTTTCATCGCCACCCGCTTCATGTGCCATATACCGATAAGAATCTGTTGGTCTCATTCCGGAAGAAACCATATCTTCTATGACTTTGCCCTTTTCACTTGTAATTTTTCTTTCAGAGCGATGAAGTTGGCTCCACTCTTTCCTAGTAAGTGGATGATTGTGTTCTATAATATGACTCAAAACCTCATAAAGACCTTCTTCATTTAGTTTCACTCTCATTGTAGCATTACATCCTGTACGTGTAACATGACATTTTTTCTTTTTTTCATTGTTGGAGTTTATTCTCAAATTTCCCGATCTCTTAAACCCCTCACAAGAGCAGACAAAGTATTTCTCCAAAGACAACTCCATCGGGATTGTGTTCTAGTTGTTGCTTTGCGAACACTAAATCCTAGTTTACGACTGTGATCGCAATACAATTTATGCATATCATCTACTGTCTTCCTTTTAATCCCAACCAGAGAACCAGATATATCCACAATGTCGTTCATGTATTCTGTAAACATTTCAATTAAACACAGTACATGTTAAAATAGAAAGGATACCTTTTTATTAAAATGTAATACTTTTGTATTAATATCTAATATCTGTCTCCACTGGTTCTGTACTCTGTTCAATAGTGTCCACATCATTTATATTTTCATCTTCAATGACTTCTATTTGTTCTTCATCACTAGAAACAACTACTGAATCCAATTTTTCACCTATAAGTAGGAAATAAATAAAAAAATAAGAGGTAATTTTTTTTGAATATGTTAATATAAGCTGTTAAATTTCAAAATGTTCTAGTATCACTTTTCATTGCAAAAGTATCATATTGAAATTCAAAAGTATCATTATTTGACTGATTAGTATCACCTTTACAGCAAAAGGTATGGATCATGCAACAAAACTTAGTGCATTACCTTTCTGAATGAGTAAATCATTTCCATCTTCATTCTCCATTGCAGAAGTCGTCTTTGTAATCAATATTTGTTGTTGAATGTAGTAATAAGTAATGCTCTTTGGTAGAACTTTTGTATGTGTATAAAATCGAACTGGACTGAAGCTTCAAGAAGGTGAAAATTTCATAGAAAATCGAACTTTTGATTTTTCAAGCTCGAAGAAGGTCGAACTTGCAAAGAATATGTAATTTTTGAACAGCTTTTACTTCTTTGTTAAAGAAATTGCTGTTAAATTGCAAAATTTTCAGTGAAAATCTCGAGTTGGAGCAGCGGGGAGGATGATGACTGGTTTGAGCTGTGGGCGAGTCAACTAGGGCTTGAGTCCAGGGCGCGTCGACTAGGGCTGGGGTGAATGTGTGGGCCGGTGTGTGCGAATTGGGCTGGGGTGAATGTGTGGGCCGGTGTGTGCGAATTGGGCTGGGGTACATGTGTTTGGGCCCATCGTATTTCTTAGATTTAGGTGTACTTTTTTTTTGAATAAAGCTGACTGGATCCGGCTGGATCCAGCGGGTTGGGGTGGGCGGGCGGGTTCAGGATCCGTCTTACGGAATAGGATCCGTAAGACGGTTCTACAAGAGACCATCTCTTGGCAAAAACTCAGGTAAGACGGTCTTACTGGCCAGATCCTGTAAGACGGATCCCCATTGACCCGCCTGACTCGACCCGCCCAGTCTTATTTTTAATTTTTTTAATTCAATTTCCCTTCTCAGATACGCTACCTAGCCTACCCACTACCCAGCCTACCCCACGTTCCAAAGTTTCTTATTCTTCGTGCCCGTTCTTCAGCTGGTTTTTTTCTGACGCTTCTTCAAATTTCTTGGCTTTCTATTGGAGTTCTTTTTTTCAGTTTTTTGGAGTTCTAATCGTAACTGCTATTTTTCTTGAGATAACAACCGGTAAGAACATTTTTATTTTTCTCCGTTTTTTTTGTTTTTGTTCGATTCTAGGGTTTCGATTTTGTTCGATTTTTTTTTCGAATTGGCATTATGTTTGTGTTTGTCCCCAACGGTGTATAGTGTTTAGCCGTTGCTTTGAAGCTTTCAAGTTTGCAGCTATTTCATTTTGTATTTGTTTCGCAAGTTTTTCTGTATTTGTTTCGAAAATCATAAATTGTAGAGGAGATTTTCTGCTTCCTATGTGCTCTGATGGTATATATGTGTAGTTTTGTTGGTAGTTTTGCGATTTTTACATTTTATTTTTCTATATTGGAACTGTATGTTATTTTAGAGAAATTTGGTTATGTTCCTGTTTATTTTGAAGTCATGTCTCAGTGTGTTTTTAATCACTAAGAAAATTTAGTTATGTTTTTTTTATTTGAATTCATGGCTCAGTGTGTTTTTTATACATTGCTCAGTGTGTTTTTTATAGCCTTAATATATAAGTATATGCATCTTGGAAATATCATATTTAATGCTTACTAGTATCATAAATTGGATTTAATATATCATTTATAGATTTAATATATTGCAGTCCCATTGCTCAATGTGTTTTTTATGGCCTGAATACATAAGTATATGCATCTTGGAAGTATCACATTTAATGCTTACTAGTATCATAAATTGGATGTAATGTATCATTTCTAGATTTACTACATTGCAGTCCCATGGTTGTCTTGTGTTTTCTTCAAATTTCATGGTTTTACTGAGTTTTTACATTTATTTGTAGGTTTACATTATAGTTTAAGATGACACGACAGAAGATATTGATAACAAGGAGAGGTAGAGGTAGAGGGAGGGGTAGGGGAAGGGGTAGGGTGGACTCCCAATATGATTATATAAAGGACGAAATAAAGGAATCTCTAGTTATTGACAGTCCAGGTATAGAGGCTGGTGCTGAGACATCGATGAAGGAAGATAGGGTTGAAACGTCGATGAGTCAAGCTGTAGGTGGAATGTCGGCTAATGAAGCTTTGGTTAAAGATAGCCCTGCTGATTCATTAATGAAAGGACTCCCTACTGAAACCTGTGATGATACAGTATTGAAAGAACCCCAGTACCGAAAGCCGCGCTAAACCCTTGATGATACATTAATGAAAGAACCCTCGGTTGAAACCCCTGCTGAAACACCTGCTGATATATTAATGAAGGAAACCCCTATTGGAACGTCGAGAAATGAAACTTCGACGCATGGAAAAGTTGATGAGGAAAAAACAATTCTGGATAAGGGTGTTGGTGATGTATCTGAGAGACGATTGAGTAATGATGCTGATCGGCGAAAAAAATGAGCAAGGCTGTTGGTGACAAAAAAGTTGCTAGTAAAAATCCTCGAAAGAAAGGAAAGCTATCATACAATGATACGAAGAGGTTAGTGTACTTGAAAGTATTAGTTTTGGATTTCAATGTATCATTAATTTTGTGAAAAGTATCAGTCTATGCTACATATATATGTTTTATGTAAAGTATGTGTATTTTAATCATTTTAATAAATCAGTGTTTTATATGCTAGAAGTATCATTTTGAGAAGTATCTAAAATTTATTTAAAACTATCAGATATTATTTCAAAAGTATCATTTTGTTATCTAAATAATATCATATTTCATACATGAAAGTATCACAAAATAATATATGTGATTGTATTAATTATATATTATTTATCTTTTGCAGCGACTTTCTTACCCAATGTAGACCTAAGGGTTTATTTGATGTTGTGAAGTATTTGACTGATAGTCAAATAGAGGATGTGAAGAATATTGGGTTTGGTGGGTTACTGAACCTTAATATTCATCATTTACCTGCTCAAATGATTCCGTGGCTGGTTCAAAGGTTTAATGGGAAGAGTCGGTTGCTTAGTATTGATGAGAGGACGAGGTTTGTCATTACTGCTGACGACATTTGTGATGTTTTCATGATACCGAGGACTGACCGGGAAGTTTTAGTTTTCAAACAGAATGACAGTTTAGATCCGATTGTTGAATTTAAGAAAAAAGTTGGTATTGATGGGACTTCTAGTGTTGGCACTTTGAAGTCCAAGTTGATGGGTGAATTTAAAGAAAGAGGTGATGACTTTAAACGAATGTTTGTTTTGTATAGTTTATCTACTTTTTTGACCCCGACTGCAAATAGGACTATTGATTTCTCGTGCTTTAAGTCGCTGTTGGATGTGGATGCCATTGCACATTTTGATTGGTGTTCACTTGTGTTGGAAATACTTGGAAGGGCGGTTGATAATTTTAACAAGAAATCCACCACCCATATAAGTGGATGTATTTTGGCGCTGCAGATTATATATTTGCATCGTCTTAAATGGCAAGGAGTTGTTGAACCATTTGATCTCCCTCTCATTCAGGACTGGACGACGCAACGCATAAGAAAGCGCGTGAAAGAAGAGAGGAGTGCTGGAGAGTTTGGCCAGGGGGAGTGGGTGGAGGATGTTTTTCCTATTTATAGGAAAACGAAGCCTGTTGTTGAAGAGAAAATAAGAAGTTCGACTGATGGAGGTATGGATGAGAGGGGGAAGCTGGGTAAAGAACATGTTGAGAAGGAAAAATCTGAGAATTTTGATGAATCTTCAAGAATCATCAAGTTTGTATTACCAGAGGGGCAGCCGACTGATGATGAGATTGAGAAATTGCTAAAAATGTAAGTTAAATGTAACATTTATATTCGTCCTAAAGTAATAATCCTGAAAAAGTATCCTTTTTTGATGAAAAAGTATCATTTTTTGATAAAAAAAGTATTACAATATTTGCAGGGGGGTGTACAAAGCCTGTTTGTTGTTGAAAAGGGACATGGAAGTCATAAGGCATGTCCATATGGAGAGACTTCGATTTGAAATGCAGCGAGAACAGGCAAATACTTCTTCATCACCTGATGATGAGTTCTTCTCAAGTGCAAAACTTCACGAGTATATCGATGAAGTTGTGAAGAATTTTCAGAAGATGAAAGAACGTAATGACCCCACGCATAATGAGCCGATGCCTAGTTTTGACCTTTTAACCCCTGACACAGAGTCACCCGTTGTTGAAGAACAACCTACCTACGAAGCGAATATCGATGATGACGTAATGCAAGGAATGGATGATAGTCATATTGATGAAGTAATTCAAGGCCAGGTTCAACATGCAGAGCAAGTTGTAGGCAGTTCAGGTACTATATGTAAAGTATTAGTTAAATTCTGAAAAGTATCATTTTTGTTTGAATAAGTATCTCTTTCATTATAATCAATATCTATTTTTTTAGAGAAAAGTATCTGATTTTTTCAAATAAGTATCTGTTTTCTTTGAATAAGTGTCATTTTATTTGATAAATTATATATCTGATGTGTTCTATCAAACATGTGATTCTTGGCCTATAAACGAAAAGAGCTCTTTTCGTCCTGAATTTATGAAGAAAAATAATCGTTATTTGGTTGGAATGACCCGGAAAGAGAGAGACATTGTTGATTTCTGTTTTTTTCCGCATAGTCCTAAAATAGAGTAAGTAACATTGAGACTTATTAGATATCCCCTTTTTGATGAGAAATGTTATGTTGATTATTTTTATTGTTTTTATTCAGTTCAAATGTGTTTGCAAATGCTGGAGAGTTTTTGTTTCCTTTTAAGGATGGGATTGATTCGCTGAATGACTCGAGCTTGATTTATGTTAATGTGATTGACATATGGTCTGTCTTCTTGAACAAAAAAGCAGTTGGGCCCAACTATCCAAAACACTTTTATTTCAACACTCAACACTCTGTAAGTAGTATCTATTTTTTTGTTGTTTTTTATTTTTATGTCGGTTAGTTTTTTTTTTTATTGTTTACCGAACAACTATATCATGTTGATAATTTCCAAGGAAAAAATTGTGCTAGAGATGTCAGAGGTTGTTGGAGGGTGTTCATAAGGTTGTTGAACAAACCCAATTTGAATGAAGTGGATCGTGTAAGAATAACTTTAGTTTTTTATTTGAAAAGTATCTCTATATGTATGAAAAGTGTCTATTTTTCCTTGAAGGTATTACAAGCTGTAATGATGAAGTATTTGTTTTTCAAATATGTAGATATTTGTTCCATATTGTTACGAAAGTCACTTTGTTGCTGTTGTGATTAATTTTGTTGAGAAGAAAATTCAATACCTCGACAATATGGTGCACGATGAAGCTATTGTTGATGAATATCACGGGCTTGCGACTTTAGTGGTAAAGTGTCATTATTATTATATATGAAGTTTACATGAATGAGTTGTTGTAATATATTTTGTTCTTTGACAACAAATGCAAATGGCTCTGTTTCTAGAAGAGGAAAATCACGCCAAAGCTCATGAAGTTGCGTCATATTCCCTTGAAAATGTTTCTTTTCCGTGGCAAAGAAATGACAGGAATATTGACTGTGGTGTGTTTCTAATGCACCACATGGAAAACTTTGTGGGTAATGTTTACTCAATTCCGGATTTGTGCAAGGTATGAACACTGTTTAGAAAAATAATATGTAGTTTATAATTATTTGTATTTGTTTTGATATTATTTTTTTTTCTTTTTTGTTTTGAAGCCTGTTGAAAGACGCAAGTTAAGAGCTGAGTACTGTGCAAGAATTATCCTGTCTGATTTGAACGAGCTGAAGGTGCAAATGGAAAAGGATGTTCTTAAATTTATCAATGACTTCAAGGAACCCCTGAAGGAGCGTCCCAAGAAACGTCCCAGAAAATAGAAGAAATGAACTTGTAGAATTTTAATTACAAACATCTTGATTCTGTGTTTTGTCCCATAGATTTGTAGTTGGGTTTTGCAAATGTTTTGAATTGTATTTTCTTTCGTCATTTTGACATGATTCTCGATTTATTTTGGCAATCAAAAGTTAATAGGATTTTATTTGTAGTTCAATATGGCAGATCTTTCTTAAAGTATCATCTGTAATGGAAAAGTATCTGTTTTTATTTAAAAAGTAACATAATTCTGCAATTTTATGTATAAAATGTTAAACGATTATAATTTTAATGATCAATTTTCGAATGAAAAGTGTCATTTGGAAATAATATATTGTCAGTAATTTAGATGTATAAAATAATATGGCATTTTTGAGTCTTGCAAACAAACTTATTTGCACAACAGGTGACACATTTGGAAATACATAAAAAACTAAAAAGTATCATGTATAATCGAGAAAGTATCACTATTTATGTAAAAAGTAACATTTCTTTAATGCAATATAATATATGAAACCATAACATTTGATCCTGAAAGTATCATAGTTAGAATCAAAAGTATCACTAATTGCTTCAAAAGTATCAAATTACAATCTGTAATCTTTAAAAGATTATCTAAAATAATCGAGCATTTGGAGTCTTGGAACCAAACTCCTTGGGTTGAGAACATTCAGTCACATCAGCAGTTTTATTCTTGCTCTTTTCCAAACTACCCTTTTTTCCCTTTTCTTTTTCCTTTTGTAACAGTCCGAGTAGGATCTCGCAATTTATTAGATGTACTTGAAACAGCAGATGATTCATCTTGGTCCGTAAAATTCTGTGTATTCTTCAACGCAGTAATAGTGAGAAAATCTCTATTATACCCTTCTTCAATGATCCTTCTTGCTTCTTCATTTGCTTGGCATTTCAAAACAAGCTCGTAATATCTTCGCCCCATTTCATGACGCCATGGAATGCAGTCACTAGGCTTCTCAGGCTTTTCATTTCTATTACTTAAGTTATCCCACACCTTAGATTTTGCCATTCTTGTCCATCTTTTCAGAATATATATTTCCGGTATCTTCACAATAGAATGAAGATGAAGTACACGCAATGAATGATAACACAATATACCGCATTCTTCAAATTTCTTGCAGGTGCAAGTTATCATTATTCGTAAAGGATCAAACATGACACGATTTGTATCTCCATCTTCAGTATGAGAAGAAATGTTATAAACATTGAACACCTCATCTTCATGAACTAAAGTACAAGTAGTAGAAATTGACGATATAAACTCTGCCTCAAAATTTTTGAACAATGTCAACATGTATACTTCAGAAGCGTGCTTTAACATCCCAGTCAATGGTATGGTACTTGTTGGAATTGATCTTGATGACTTGAATTCATCATTTTGTTCTTTCATTCTCCAATTCTTCACTAGTTCTTTGAACATACCAAAAAAATCTATCAAGCTTATCGTCTTCTTTGCATTGAAGCCCATGGCATTATTAGTACTTTCGCTCCTTTGTGAAGAAAGTATTCCGGCAGAAAAGAACTCCTTACTTAAAGCTGCGCACCATTTGTCCTTTAGTTCTTACAATCGTTTGAACCATGTTTGTTCCTCCAACCCGTATGTAGAAATCATGTTACTCCAACAAGTTTCAAACTCAGATTCGTCATTACATCCTGATAAGCATTTCCTAAATGCATTCTTAAATGAATTGTTGCTCTTCAATTGTCCAAACCTGCTCACAACATTTTGGTAAAGATGCCATTGGCATAATCTATGCTTTGTGCCAGGGAAAACCTACATGAAAGTAATGACATAGTTAAAGTAACATTTTTTCGCTTACAAGTATCCTGTTTTCGAAGTAAAGTATCATAATGTTTTAAACAGTACGTACTGAGAAAGACATATGTAAAAGATCACACAAAATGATTACAAAATAGAAATGTGATTTTATGCTTTAAAGTATCTGTATATTGAGTTAAAGTATCATACATTTTCTATTGCATTAGAAATTGCTTGGTCTTGATCAGTGAAAATAGTGATTGGACACTTCCCTCCCATGGATTTCTTGAAAACCTCGAAAAGCCACTCAAATGATTCAGATTTTTCATTTGATAAGAATGCACAACCAAACATCACATTTTTCCAATGATTGTTGATGCCAACAAATGGAGCACAAATCAAATTGTATCTATTTGTACGATATGTAATGTCAAATACTACTACATCTCCAAATATATCGTAATCTTCTCTCATCATTGAGTCTCTCCAAAAAACATTGCTTAATTTGGTCATATCGTCTAATTTAACTAAAAAAAAGTCCTCCTCCTCGGATTATCGTTCATACAACATTTCAACTAATGTCTGTGCATCCCCACCTTCTATTTCTTTCAGTTTCAAACGATTTACAAAATTTAGATGATCTTTGATAGTGTGTCCAACACTTTCATCGCCACCCGATTCATGTGCCATATACCGATAAGAATCTGTTGGTCTCATTCCGGAAGAAACCATATCTTCTATGACTTTGCCCTTTTCACTTGTAATTTTTCTTTCAAAGCGATGAAGGTGGCTCCACTCTTTCAGACCTTACTCTGCACCCCGTGAGACCTACAGATCAATAGTGCAATTTTCTCTTGTCCCTTCATATATTGTGGTAAGACCAACCTAGAATAGAAATAGGAAAGATAGAAAAGAGTCTCACTTTCACCAATGCCGTCATTTTCCTTTCTTTTTATTTCATAGATATATATAACTTAAATGTAATATTATCTCCACTACACCCAAAATTAACCTAAACTAATATAATTTAGGGTAAAATTCACTTTACCCATATACTATCAGTTTTGTATCATTACCCATTCTACTATGAAAATCTTCAAATACCCCTTTAATTTGCATGCTCTATTACAATATTTTGTCCCTCTATAATTAAATATCAATTAGTTTGATTCCAAATTTTGTTCAAAATTAATTTTATAAATAAAACTAATCTTAAACTTAATTTAAAATAAATAAATTAAAAAAATATAAATTTAATATTTCAGAGAAGTTACATTGTTTTTGAAATATACATATCTTACCTAAATTTATATTACTGTTGTACTCAATATATATCTTTTTAGTAAGTAAGTAATAAATTTTGAACCAAGTTAAACAATACATGTATTTATATTATGTATGGTGCACATGTGTAACTGAAATAGTTAATAGATAATATTATAATGTAATTATTTATTACATGTGAAATATAAATTAATATATATAATAAATAAGAAAATATTGTAAAATATTAATACAATTAAGAACCGAGTGAAGAAGTACTAAACGATAAGTCTAAAAGAAACTTTCCAAAGCAACATAATATAAATTTATGTGACCAGATAATATATTTATGAAAATTAATGTGTTTTTTATATTTTAATGTTATATTTATTTATTTATTTCAAGTTTAATTAATATCAATGTTGAATAAAAATTAGATCAAATTATTAAGGTCTAGTTGTCAGAGAGCATTATAAGAGTTTTTTGTTTAGAATTTTAAAATATTTATTTTTCGTTCATAAATAAATTTCTATATTAATTAATATGTTGTACCTATATCACATATTATTTAATAAAAATATTTAAGAATATCAATTAACATAAAACTTTAATAATTACAATTTAAAGTAATATATACACACAATGATAATAATATGTTTTGATATTTTATTTATTTGATTTAACTATAGGGTTATATATAATAAAATTAGAGTTGGTTAATATCTCAAATCAAATTAATTTAAATTTAATTGTATGGGAGATAAAATATGGAATTAAACATTTAATATATATTTCAAGGGTATTCTTGCCCACAAAATATGCCTTTACTAGTTTGACGGTGATGAAGTATAAAAATTCAAAGACTAATCTGAGGACTTAAAACGCCAAGGCAGAGATCCAAAGTCGATCAAAGGGTTGAATGATTGGAGCCAAAGATCCAAGATTGACCGGACGTTGGCATGAACCTACAAAACAGAACACCGGGGTCATCCCAGGGGTAGATACTCTGATGCTTAAGTCAGTATTTGATCGTAGAGAGATTGTGTGTTTGAGTTTTTCCTCCCCCTTTACCTAGAGCCAATGTCCTCTTTTATAGACCTTGGTCACCCAACTGGCCAAAGACTCCTCCCGAGGTTAGATTTATTCTCAAGTTTCTTGAGGTCGGACTTCTTAGTCAGTTAAGATAAGTCTTATCACCAAATAATTATCATCTTAGTGGTACACATGTCATGTTCTCATAGTGCCATGTGTCAATGTCAAAATTATCCTCATCATTTCTCCCACTTCTTGTGCGCGTAAGTTATGGTGTGTACAAGAAGTATTTTGATATCCATATCTGGATGAATTATTATTCTTGCGCGATATTTCGTATCACAATATGAAGCTTTTGTCATCTAGCCACCTTTTTTTTTGGCTTCTGGTTGAAGTAACTTAGACCTTTGCTCTTTGGCATTTGGTAGAAGTTGAAATCCTCGGCAATTTCTTTAGTCCATGGTATGCTTTACTTTTCCATATCATCTCAATTTTTGTGGCCAATGTTTTAATCCTTTGTATTAAATACTTTGTATATATGTAGTCCTTGGTAAGTGTTTGGTAGAACATTTCACCTCCATTTTCTTAGCTTAATTTTAACAAGCTAAAATCCTTGGCTTGTAGACCTTGGAGTCGACTTTAGCAAATTTATTAAATCTGTGAGCCAATCAAGTCCTCAGGAGACCTATGGAAAATATCCTCAATTAGTTAAATCCCTGCTAGACTTTTACCAAGTCCTTAGGAAATGAGCTTGCCATAACTCAATTTTGGGAGACTCTGACAAAGTACTCAACCATTTAACTTAGCCATAATTTGACTATGTGAGACCCTGGAAATAGTCCTAGGACCTTATCAAAGTCATTGGCTAATAATCTTGAGTGGTACCTTGAACTTGGGAGACCTTGGTAATAGTCATAGGACCTTGGCAAAGTCCTTGGCAAATAAACTTGAGTAACTTGAACTTGGGAGACCTTGGCAAGGTCCTTGGCTAATAAACTTGAGAAGTAACTTAAACTTGAGAGACTTTGGCAATGGTCATAGAATCTTGGCTAACAAATTTGAGAACTTGAACTTGGGAGACCTTGGCAATATTCATAGGATATTGGCAAAATCCTTTGCTAATAAACTTGTAATAACGATCTGCAGAACTTGGCTAAGGAATTATAGTCCTTAATATCATGATTCTTTGACTCATGTGAGCCTGATTTTTGGCCTCAAATTTCCTGATGTCCTTAGACTTGTCATTAGTCCTTGGAGCCTTTGGCAATCGTTTTTTCTCATATTCTTAGAGCCAAGGTCTCTAATACTCTTTTCAACTCTTTTTAATATTCAGACTTTGCATGTATGGCAATTTTGTATACTCATCAGCTAGAGTTTTGCTTAACTCTTTTTCTTTCTTTCTTACTTCCAGGTTGAAGATTTTGCTTCCTGGCACACCTTTAATCTTGGAACCAAATCTAGGCAGTGAAGGTCAAGGAGGCCATGGATGACACACTCTTAGATCATTGGTTAGATGGATACGACGTTTGCAAGCAGATAGTTCTCACAATTGATTCGTCCTTTGATGCTAGCCGCCTGGGTCCTTCATTCTCAAATTTTGCGTGTGATGGTCCAACTGATGGTTGATGACTATGCTGTATCATGTCATTTGATGCTTAGTGTTTTGGATGCATGAATTATTTTTGAACATTCCACGAAGAGTTACCATAATGTGGTCCTTTGATGTTTCCAGGGTTGAAAACGTTGGCAGAATTTGCTCTCCGCTGTCTGGAATTAAGTTTGGGGAGTCCATGGCCTCGTGGGTTCAGGTTATCTATTTTGCATGTTTTTGTGTATGTTTTATATAATGATTTATACATATTTTTGGCGTGTTTTATTTGTATTTACACGTTTTAGTGTTACGTTATGTTATTTTGTTGATTTTCTAGAATGTGGTGAAAAAACAAGTTTTGGAGCAAGAAACTTCAAAAAGTCATTTCGCGCAACTACGACAGCCTTCGTATTTGGAGCACAACGTTTTCACCCGAAGGTCAATTGACCTGATTCGTATGCCATTAGAAAGCTAAGAGAGAGTTCTACAATACCTATTTCTGGTACTAAATGCAAATGAAGACGTTTGGATGGGTTAAAATCATGTGAAAGTGGAAATCAAGTGATGAGATTTTGGAAATGACACGTCTTAGTATTTTGGCCATGGAAAGTTAAAAGAAAGAGCCACAATTAATAAGAAGACACCGAGAGCAAATTCTGACATTTTGAAGGTGCGCGGTCACACACGGCTGGTAGTAAACAACACAGCCTGTGCGCTCGCGAGGTCACATGGCACTATGCGCGGACACGCACGGTGACTTGCAGAAGACGAAATTTTTGATCTTTTTGCGTTTTTTGGATCTTCCACCTTGTATAGGACTCTAGGCTTATAAATAAGACTTGGGGAGCCCATATTTTCGAACACTTTCATTACTTAGCACTTTTAGACTCTAGTTTTCTCTCTTTTCTCTTGCTTTTCAACATTGGGATTGTTTGGGTTCTTACCATTGAAGTTATTTTTGCGGCTTAATCAAAGCGTAATATTTCTTCATCTTTTTTGTCTGATTTCAATTGTTGGGTGAGTTGCATGATGATGTTTATGATTGTTTTCTTTTCTCCAATTGAGATTATCATCCCATCCCAAGCATGAACTAATTTCCTTGTTCTAGGATTAGGATGATTTGATTCAAACAAACAAGCATGTGTATTGACTAATTGATTTGCTTTCCTGAATAAATTGCTTTACTTGTTGATTAATTGTTTGGCCAACTTTTGATTGTTTGAGGGAATGATTGAGATCGAGAGAAGATATTAATCCTGGACTAAATTTATTCAGGGGGTTAGATATGAATCAAATATATATTATCTAACTTGGCTTAATGAAAATAGCAAATTATGTTGGGATAACCCTAATCTGTGAATACGTGAGTTATTAGATCTAGGCATAGTTTTTACATGTTTGTTATATTTTTTAACCACATGATCAATTAGTTGATATTCTACTTGTTCGAAATCCTAGATTTTCATCCATATTATTTTTCATCGAGTTTAATCGTGTTTTAGTTTAAATTTTCTTTTTACTCGTTTTTTCTTTAGTTTATTAAAATCAAATAAATCTGGTTAGAGTGTTTAGGATTTACTTTTTATTTACCGTTATAGATAATAATTATTTGTCGGCTAAGTCTTCCTTGAGAGATGACTTATGGTTAACTTGCTACCCTACAATTGATCTCGTTCTCTTGCGATGATTGTTAGATTTATTTTAGGTGTTTAGCGGTAGAACAAAATTTTGGCATCGTTGCCGGGGAAGGCTTTTGGCGTAATAATTATTGTATTTATTTTTCGTGTTTCTAGATTAGGATTCTTTTTGTTTGTTTATAGTTTAGGTTTTTTCGTCAGTTGCATTTGATCTATTTTTCTAGTGTTGTTTATACAAGCACCAATAATGACAACTAATAAAGAGAAACCACCACGGCCCAAATTAGAAGAGAGCCTGAATTATTTTATTCAAGTTAGTCATCAAACACAAGAGTGGAATAACAGACGGTTTGAATCCATAGAGGCCTCTTTTAAGAGAATTGATACTCAAGTCGGCCAATTGGCTATGCAAGTTGGTGAGATAGCTCGACATCTCGTCACAAAGGACACATTACCTAGTTAACCAACGCAAGCTCAAGCCGTCATTGATCTTGAAATTGGTATTACTAAAATTGAAAAGAAGGATGATGCAAGTGAAGAAACCACAAATGAGGAGACAAGTAAGGGATCATCCTTACACAAAACTGACAATCCTTACAAATCTCATAATCCATCCCCAAGTCCACTCCTAAAGAAACGAGATCCAGGTAGTTTCATCATTAATATTGCTTCTGGAAATGGTAAGAATGTTGCAGGTATACTTGATCTATGAGCTGGGATTAACCTTATGTCTTACTCTATATTTAAACAATTAAATTTAGGGAAATTGAGGTCCACCAGATTATGTTTGCAAATTGCTGATAGGTCATTTACGTATCCTAAAGGTATCGTTGAAGATATTTTGTTCCAAGTAGGTGGTCTTAAAATTCTCATTGATTTAGTTATCCTGGAGATGAGGAAGAATAAAGGTAATATTAAGGATCATACTATTTTGTTGGGTAGATCGTTCATGGCCATCACCAACACCTTGATTGATGTAAAAAATATAAAACTAAGTATGAATGTCTTGGGAAAAACTGTGACGTTTTCAATTTTTGATATAGCTCGTGGTCCTACTTGTGCTTTGCCCGATAATTTTATTGTTGACTATGTCGATTCTGCTGTGAAAGATATCTTATGGCAGGAACATAATAAATTCAACCGGATAAAAATTTCAAGATAGTAAAAAAGGTCTTGCTCGATGACCCGCCATGATTTTCTTAGTTGATATTGTTAAGCTAATGACGTTAAAAGAGCGCTTCTTGGGAGGCAACCCAAGCGTTTTTCCTTTTGTGTGAGTTTACATGTGGTGTTTTTGTTCATGTTAGTTTGACTTTTTTATTTTTTTAAGTTTCTATGTGGTATTTTATTTTCCCTTCACATGGTTTTTGCATGATTGACGGTTCACGCGATTGCTTTAACCGTTTGCCGATTATAGCACTTTCCAGGGGTGTCTCTCTTTCCTTCTATTTTATTTTCTTTACGCACTGAGGTTGTTGCGCGATTTAAGTGTGGGGGAGGGATTGTCATTGTATATGTGTTATGGTTGCATGTAGTTAGTTATCACTAGCCTTATAATTGTTCCACGCCTTATAATTATGTTGGTCAAATGGCTAGAAATATGTGCCAAAAATTAATTTTTGATTATGAAACTACACAACGAATTTTATACGTAGGATTTGGCTAGAACTGTGAATTGGCCTTTTTGGTGGACAAGTTTGGCGAGGGTTAATTGATAGCCTAGGTTGTGGGGCTTGAGTTGTGAGGTTTCGTTGATGTTAATTAAGTTGAAACCTTATTTTAATTATTGTTTACACAAGATTGCTAGATTTGCAGGGAAAAAAAAGAGACAAAGCAAAAAAACAAAATGAGCAATTGAGATTATACTCCTCTATTTGCTGCTGCTTAGTAACTAGGAGTATTCATGAGCCTCATGTTTGTCTTTTACGTAAAACAGCGGCACAAACATGAGTATGAGAAACTACCCTAGGAGCCTTTGGAGAAAATCCAAAGTTAACACCTAGTGGAAGACATCTCTCTCGCAAAAAAAAAGAAAAAAATGAAGAAAAAAAAGTTTAATAATTTTTGTGGCTAATGATTCAGTGGTTTGTTATGTGTAATGGGGTTGTAACTTATAAAACGGATTTGAAACTTAGCGAGGATGACCGAACACCTTTGTTAATTTTTTTACCTTAGTCGAGTGAGTCTATTGTCGAGGTTGAGAATCAATTCATGTTGGATCCGAGGTGGACATAATATGGTGTTTTGGATTAATGGAATATTAAATTATACTTGATATTTTTTGTAAGGTCTAAAGGCACAATTATTTGCTTGAGGACAAGCAAAAGGCTAAGTGTGGGGGAGTTATTTTGCGTATTTTTGTGTGTATTTTGTGTGATGATTTATACATATTTTTGGCGTATTTTATTTTTATTTGCACGTTTTAGTGTTACATTGTGTTATTTTGTTGATTTTCTTGAATTTGGTGGAAAAAACAAGTTTTGGAGCAAGAAACGTCAAAAAGTTATTTCGTGCAACTGCGACAGTCTTCGTATTTGGAATATAACTTTTTCATCCGAAGTTCAATTGACCTGATTCTTATGATATTAGAAAGCTAAGAGAAAGTTCTAGAATGTCTATTATGGTACTAAATGCAAATAAAGACGTTTGGATGGGTTAAAATCATGTGAAGTGGAAATCAAGTGATGAGATTTTGGATATGACACGTCTTAGTATTTTGGCCATAACGCTCTAGAAAATTGATATTGAGGCCATTCAAGTGGCTATGGAAAACTAAAAAATAGAGCTACAATGCATAAGAAGACACTGAGAGCAAATTCCGATGTTTTGAGTGTGCGCGGTCGCGCACAAATTTCGCAGATGCGCACGGCTGGCAGCAAGCAACAGACAGCACGGCACCATGCGCGGACGCGCATGGTGACTTGCAGAACACGAAATTTTTGATTTTTTTGCGTTTTTTGGCTCTTCCACCTTGTATAGGACTCTAAGCTTATAAATAAGACTTGGGGAGACCATATTTTCGAACACTTTCATTACTTAGCACTTTTAGATTCTAGTTTTCTCTATTTTCTCTTGCTTTTAAACATTGGGATTGCTTGGGTTCTTCCCATTGAAGTTATTTTTGTGGCTTAATCAAAGCGTTATATTCTTTCATCTCTTTTGACTGATTTCAATTGTTGGGTGAGTTGCATGATGATGTTTATGATTGTTTTCTTTCCTTCAATTGAGATTATGATCCCACCCCCAAGCATGAACTTATTTCCTTGTTCTAGGATTATGATAATTTGATTCAAACAAACAAGCATGAGTATTGACTAATTGGTTTGCTATCCTGAATAAATTGCTTTACTCGTTGATTAATTGTTTGGCTAACTTTTTATTGTTTGAGGGAATGATTGAGATTGAGAGAATATATTATTCCTGGACTAAATTTATTCAAGGGGTTAGATATGAATCAGAGATGTATTATCTAACTTGGCTTAATGAAAATAGCAAATTATGTCGGGATAGCTGTAATCTGTGAATACGTGAGTTATCAGATCTATGCCTAGTTTTTACATGTTTCTTATATTTGTTAACCGCATGATCGATTAGTTGATATTCTGCTTGCAAGTTTGATGAGATGATTCCTAGTCTTTTTACTCGTTTTTCATTAGTTTATTAAAATCAAATAAATCTAGTTGGAGTGTTTGGGATTTACTTTTTGTTTACTGTGATACATAATAATTATTTGTCGGCTAAGTCTTCCTTGAGAGACGACTTGTGGTTAACTTGCTATCCTACAATTGATCTCGTTCTCTTGCGAGGATTGCTAGATTTATTTTAGGTGTTTAGCGGTCGAACATTATCCCTTCTCTTGGCCAGTAAAAGCCTCAACTATTCTATCTTAGTAGATCAATCCAATAGACGAATAGTTGGATCTGGATGATCTCCAGATCATTTCCAATGGAGTCTTTTTAGAGGTTGCTAGCTGGTTGATTAATCTTGACGTCACCACTCCTCCTTAGGACCTAAGCAATGTTAGGATTTTGTTTCCAGGGATTGGTCGTCAGAATTAATATCAAAACTTGGGATTGTTCGTTCCTTTCGGTAGCGGGAGTGGTCTTGCACTGCAATCCTATCCCCAACAATTGTGGCAATGGTAAACCATGGAATTCTATGTTGCCTAGTTGGTCCCAAGAATCACTCTTAAAAGAAAATAAAACTTTTATTTCTAACTCGAAATAAATTTGATAACAAAGAAACTATTCCTTAACCTTGATGCTAAAAAGAAATTAAAGACAGAGAAATAATAAAATACTTTCTAATCTACTGATTATATCTCCTCATATTCTCATCATTCCAAGATATAAGTATATGCTTGCCACCGATATCTTCCAACTTGTAGGTGCCCTCCTGAGATAACAACTATGATTCCAAATGTGTGTGAACAGACTCTCCTTGGACTTCTGCCCTTTGGATTTGGCATACTAGGGCTTCGCTCTCTTGGATTTCTTTGATGAGGTGGGACTTCCTCTGTTGTTGGCCATAAAGCTACCAAGATAACCTCTTTGTATAAAGTCCTCAATTTCATTCTTTCAAGTTTTGCAGTCTTCTGTTTCATGACCATGGTCACAATGGAAGCTGCAATATTTACTGTGACTTCTCATATTGGCAGGGATTCACATTTTTGCCGGCCACTTGACGTAATCCTTATCTCTGATATACATCAAAATTTCGTTCTTAGATGTATTTAAGGGAGTGTACCTCTTGAACCTCGGCTTTGTTCGATCCTTTGTGGAGTTAGTAGTGACAGACAATCTATCCCAAACCTTCTTCCTTTTTTCTTGTTCATTATCGCTATTATCGTCTGTATTTTTCTCTTTTTTCTAAGGACTCACGCTCAGTATCTATCCCAACCTTGGACATTTCTTCGACGTTAATATATTTTTCTGCCCTCTTAAGGAGTCCAACCAAGTGAAGGCTTTTTTGCCAAGGAAAAGACAAATCATGATGATTTTTGGACTCCATTCATAAGTGATGCCAAAGCTACTGATTGGTCAAGATCCTCTATCTCAAGGGCTTCTTTGTTGAAAAACTGGATGAAATCTCTTAAAGATTCATCATATTTCTGATGGACACCCATAAGATGCACCAAGGCCTTCTTGTACCTTTTGCTGCTCACGAAGTGGTTGAGAAACTCCTGAGCCAATTGCTTGAAAGATGAGGTGGATGCTACAGGCAATAAGGAAAACCAAACCCTTGCACTCTTTCTCAATGTAGCAGATAACACTTGACATTTGATGGCATCTGTCTCCCCGTGAAGCATCATATGAGCTTGAAAATTCTCAAGATAATCCCAAGGGTCCAAAGTTCCATCGTAATTCTCTATCTGAGGCATGTTAAAGCTAGATGGAATTTCTTCCCTCATGATACCTTCAACAAAAGGAGATTCAGTGGGAGAAAAGAGATTGGTGCTCGGCTTCTTAACTTTCTTCCATATTACTCATAGCTTTTCATTCATCTCTTCTATTTTCTTTTTAAGATTTTTCTCTTCAACAATCCAATTGGGCATGACTTCAGCTTCATCTTTTTAAGATTTCTTTTTAGATCTGACTTTAGCTTCATCGTTGGAAGCCTTGGATCCTTGGGCATGACTAATTTCTTTCTCTTTGTTAATTAGGCCTATTACCCAAGGTCTCATCTTTGTCAACGATTTCTCTCATTAACAATTTCAATTCACGAAGACCTGCTTCCATCTTTTGTAGATGTTGGACGTCTACGGTCGGGACTCTTTGATCGTCCCAAGGACCTTGATCGTCCCGAGCCCTATTTCGTGAGTAAGATAATTCTCACATCTCGATACGCGAGAGTTAGCACAACTATCCTTGACCTGTTCTGTAAGTCGAGGTTCAGCATGTGTATTTTGATTATTCTCGATATTCTTTTTTCGTGGAGACTTTATTGCTCAGATCTAGTCGTCGTTCCCACAGATGACACCAACTGATGAAGTAGAAAAATCCAAAGACTAACATGAGGACTTACAACACCAATGTGGAGATCCAAAGTCGATCAAAGCAGGGGCGGAGCCATGATTCTTAGTAGAGGGGGGCCGACAGTCAAAGTCGAACGATCAATTATTTAATATATAATGAGAAAACAAAAGTTATTATATTTGCGTCGAAAAGTATTTTTAGTTTACTAAAATTTAGAAACATCTCTCTTGCAGAAAAATCATTTAACAAGTGAATGGTTCAAACTTTTTAGCAATTTGTTTACAATATGTCTAAAAATAAGTCAATTGGATATTGATCCTCCAATATCATTTCACTATATTAATTAACACCGCAAAATAATTAATATATAATTAAGTGAAGAAAATTACAAAAAAAAAACACAAAGTTGCCACTACTTGATACACTTCTTTCACGATGCAAACTAAAAACGAAATTTATACTATGACAATAAATAAGAGACTAAATAACAATAAATAAATGGAGCATGAAAGAATTTGGAAAAGATTAACAACTAAAACAATGGGGGGAAATTGTCAAAAAATGGTACGGGAGATAGAAGAATTAATGTGTGTAATTTTGTATAAAATGATAAAATATCTTGGCTTAAGAATTTTAATAAAACTTAAATAGAAATTAGTTTAAAATATAAAACTAAAAACTAAATTAGGAGGGCTTAATTGAAATTGGGTTGGGTTTCTAGTTTCTACCCCCCAAAAAAATTGGGGTTGGGTTGTTGGGGGGGGGGAGTCCCCCTCCTATTGCATGTGGCTCCGCCACTGGATCAAAGAGTTCAATGATTGGAGCTAAAGATCCGAGGTTGCCTGGATATTGGCGTGAACCTGCAAAACAGAACCCTAGGGTCGTCGCCAGAGGTAGATACTCCGATGCTTAAATAAATGTTTGCTCATAGAGAGATTATGAGTTTGAGTTTTTCCTTCCCCCTACTAGAGCCAAGGTCCTCTTTTATAGACCTTGGTCACCCACCTGAGCAAGGACTCCTCCCGAGATTAGACTCCTTCGCAATTTTCCCTAGTTCGGACTCCTTAGTCAGTTATGACAAGTCTTATCACCGGATAATTATCATCTTAGTAGTATACGTGTCACGTTCTCATAGTGTTACGCGTCAATGTCAAAATTATCCTCATCAGGGGGATATTTAAAGGTTTTAATAGTTGAGGTGGATGTTTGATACAAAATCAATAGTACAAACGGAGTAAAGTGAATTTTACCCAATAATTTATTATCTCAAAAAACTAACTAAATGTGAAAATGAAGGGCGGTGAGGGTGTGGTTTACATATTACAATTTTCCAAACCACCCGATAGCTTCTCTAGTGCGATTTTGAGTTCGCTATTCAAATCTTGTTTTGTGACTCTGTGTAACAAGTCAACCAACCACAATCATATAATGCAATGTGGGTTCGGGTGGTTTTAAAATATTATGAGCAGGTCTGTTTGTGATCATAAAAATCCAATTGAAAATTCTCATAATTAGTAAAAATTCATAATACATCATCATGTACGAACCCAATAGGCAAATTTCACAATTGATTAAAGATTTATAATCTTACTATAAACATTTTTCTCAACCAGATTTTGAATTGCCTAAGCAATAAATTTAGACGAATTTTGTGCTTTTCTCAAATTTCACAATTGATTAGGCGATTTCCTTAAACATTTTATTTAATGACCATGGTAATTTAGACATTTGCTCTCCTATCCCAAATAATTACTGGTGCCAAACTATAAATTATAATCAAACTCTAAACTTTATAAATCTCAATCTTATATCCGAAACATAATATTATATCAAGTTATATAATCCATGGGTAGTATTATTCTATCAAATCCAAAAAAAAAAAAAAAACATTCAATCCCATCAATAAAGGCAAACGAGGGTTTAGGGTATAAGATTGGAGGAGTTGGCATTAGCAGCCGGGGGAAGGGGTGGACATGGCCAAGCCTCACACGCTTCATGGGTCGGAAAACATATGTCTTCTGGGTGCAATGGAGGCTGTACATCTGCCGAATAGCAGCACCAACATGGATCTTTCAGCCTATACCCACACGCACTTATCACACATCCATCGTCACCCCCTGCAAGATCCAACCAAATTAGATTTAGGGTTAATTGAAAAAACGGCCAACATCTTTATCAGAAGTCAGAACCCCGCTGCTGTAGTGGAATTAACAGATTTGGATTTGGTGTAATTATATAATTACCTACTTACTCTTTATTGATTTAAAAAAATAAAAAAAAATAATTAAATTGGGTAAATCTCAACCATCTAAAATTACAGATTTGTGGACATAATTAGTCCACACTGTCTCACTCTAATTATGTGGTCTCATTTGATCCAATCCCTATATATATAATATTATAACTTATATATTTATTTACGTTTTTATAAGATAGTTTTTAATTTCTAGTTTCATTGTCCAGATTCGTATTCCATGTTAAATTTTTAGGGGTATTTATTATTTTTACAGATTTTATGGTGTATTATTCGGATCTTATTAAAATTGTAATTGGATATTTTGTATTTTACTATTTATTAGATTTTTGGTAAAACACAAAATTAAATTGGTAAATATCAAATTCTGCTTCATAATATGCCGAAAAACTTATAAATTATAAAAAATATAATATTAATATTACTTTTTACTATACAATGATCTTCATTAACTTTTAGCGACGGAAATATATAAGGGATAATTACAAGAAGTACCCTTGAGGTTCGACCTAATTACAAAAAAAACCCAGCTAACTTTTAAAATTACAAAAAGTACCCCTGAGATTTGATTCAGTGTTAAAATTAAGGGTTAAGCCGTAATATTATTATAAATATGAGGGGGCATTTGAAATATTTTTTGCTCGTGAAGGGGGTAAATGTTAGACAAAATAAAACCTCAAGGGTATTTTTGGTAATTTTAAAAGTTAGCTGATTTTTTTTGTAATTAGGTTAAACCTCAAGGGTACCTTTTGTAATTAACCCTATATATGATTATTTATTTTTATATTATAAAATTATGAATTTCGTGAAAATTCGATTTACTAAGACTGAGAAATGTTTCTTTTTTAATTAAAAAAGTGTAAAAATTATTTTCAAAATAATTTTACCTTAATAATTAGAACTTACTCAGATTATGCTGAGGTGAGAATCCAATTCATTAAAATAAGATATTACAATATTTAAATTTGTAAAGTATAGCCAAAATAATATTACCTTAATCATTAAAACTTACCTAATATATTAGCATTTTTTGTTGCATGTTGTTAACATAATTAAATTATCATTCTTATTACTCAATTTTTTTAAATAATAATTGAGCATTTTCCAGATTTAGAAAGATGAAATGGGAGAAAAAATTAGATTACTATTCCTAGAATAGTCTCTCTCTTTACATATATATATATATATATATATATATATATTTTTATAGGGTTTGGATTTGGTGAGTCCAGATGAGTTATGTAAGTACGTGAGACCAAATCTGGAGCATTGAATTATTTTTTAAATGGTCTAGATTAATCAGTTTTTTGGTTTTTTTATGGTTAATTTATTGAAGAAAATGACTTTTTGGTCATTCCAACTTAATATCATTTATTAGAGGGGAGTTATTTTTGGTTGTGCCTATTCACGTTCCTAGAATTATGGGATCTCATTTGATAGACCGTTTCATTGTGATATCTTCATTCCAAGTCTTCTTTTCTGTGAAACACGTCTTCTTCTCTCCCTCTCGAAAACACATTGTCGCCCCTCTCATCATCTCCTCTCTTGACGACACTTCTTTGAGGCGGCCAATACCATCTCCGACTGGACATCACCCTCCCGACGGCCATATCATCTTCTCCGAGTCGACTGGACGACAACATCGTCTTCTCCGAGTCGACGACAACATCATATTCTCCGAGTCTTGGAACAAGGTTTTGTTTTTTCTTCATGTTTTCTGTATTTTTTTTTTTTTAGAATTTTTGGTTTTAGTCTTTTTTACAAGTTTATGATTATGTATAATATTTCTGATGTTTTATAAATTTTTTGTTTTTGCTGCAGTTTTCAAACCCTAGAATTATTGTGGATTTCTATTTTTTTGTTTCATTTTTGTTGGAATTTTAGGGTGTATTGTTTAGAGTATTTTTTCTTGTGTGTTTCATGGATTTTTGAAGATGTTGCTATGTTTTTTTATTTTAGTTTGGAGCTTGGTAAATTATTTTGACTGTAATAAGAAGAAAATTTAGGGAAATAAGGTTTAAGGATTGCTCTGTTTTTGTTCAAGTATGTGGCAAATGCTTATTGATTTTCTGAATATTGCTTATCTATGTTTTTTTCACTGCTTAGGTAGGCTCTGTTTACTGTTTTTAAGTAAATAATATTTTTAATTGAAAAACAAAGTGGGAAAATAGGGATTGAATAAGAGTGTTCTGTTTTAATTGAAAAAAACAAAGTGGGAAAATAGGGGTTAATTAGGATTGCTACGTTTTTTATGCATTAGAAACTGCTTATTGAGATTTTTATAAATGCTTATTCAAGTTTGTTTAATTGCTTAGGTATTCTATACATTCTGCTTAAAATAGTAGGTAAAACATGGGTTAAATATGATTGCTCTTTCTCTTATATTCAATGCTTATATATGGTTGTTTTGCTGCTTATGTATGCTTTATATTCTGCTTGTATTTAATTGGTGAAATATGGTTAAATTTGGATTGCTCTGTTTTTTTTTAAACATGATTTTGACTGCTCATTAATTATGCTTATATATGTTTGTTTTAATTCTCATGTATGCTTTATATTCTGCTTATTCTTCATATAGTTGACTAGTACTTTTTTTTGATAGATTTTAGTTTGGGAATGGCAAAAGAGAGTAGGAAAAGGAAGGTCGCAAGGAAATATGCAGCTGCAATTTGTATGGATGATATGAATGAACAGAGGGAATTCAATTTGGAAGAGGCGAAGAAGTTTGCTGGAATGACATATGATCATAATGAAACGATTATGTTTTTAATTTTGATCAAATGGTTGAATATTGTAGAATTTTTTTTTTATTTAAGTTTATGATTGGTTTTGAGTAGTTGACGTACATGCGTAGTTTGCTATAGGGATGTTTTGAGTTAGTTGTGTATTTTCTTTGATGAATGTTCAGTTTTTTGGTATAACATACGTTGTGTTATTCATAGTTGAGTACATGGACAAATTATTTTTATTTTATATTTTTTGGCATCATGAACAATTTGATCAAAAAACAGTATAACAAGCATACATAAGCAGTACTTAATACGTCAATAAGCAGTAAAACATATGGACTAAATAAGCAATTTATTTGGTTCCTGAACAATTTGCTCAAAAAGCAATAAAACAAGCACACATAAGCAGTACTTAATACGTCAATAAGCAATAAAACATATGTACTAAATAAACAATTGTTTGGTTCCTGAACAATTTGCTAAAAAAGTAATAAAACAAGCTTACATAAGCAGTACTTAATATGTCAATAAGCAGCACCCTAAATTGCTCTCTCTTAAACACAAACACACATTAGTGGTGTTTGTTGTCCATATGCAACAATTACTCAATAGACAAGCATTATGAGTATATCATATAAGCATTTTTTTTGCATAATATCACAGTTTCTCTTCAGCAAACTATATCTAATGTGAGAACACAAAATACATAAAAAATAAGCAACATTTTCCATATTCACAAGCAATTGTTTATGCATAACTAAGCAACATTCTAAACAATCGCGGGTAACTGCTCCTATTGTGGGTGACTGCTCCTATTTTCATGAGATTTAATTGGTTTATCAAGATTAATATCATGATCTGTAAGGTAAGATAGAACCAATTATGGATAACTGCTCCTATTTTCATGGGATTTACTAGATTTAGTCAACCCCCTTATTTTTTACGTGGACTAATTTGCCCCATTTCGGTTTTATCAAATATTTTATAAGCATTAAACAGATTTTAATACCAGCCATTGAAATAGGTAGATCTGTGGTCTAGATTTGGTCTTATGTACTCATATAATGCTTGGGTCCTATATAACCCTCCATATATATATATATATATATATATATATATATATGGAGGGTTATATAGGACCCCCTCCCTATTATATGAGTAACATAGGACCAAATCCAGAGCAACGATCTACCTATTTTAATGGCTATTATTAAATATGATTAATGGTAATAAAATATATGATAAAGTCAAAATGGGGCAAATTAATCTGCATAAAAAATAGGCGATTGGCTGAATCTAGTAAATGTAAATCCCATGAAAATAGGATGAGTTACCCACAATTGGTGGCATCCTTTTGCAATCACAATCCCGTAGGCAAAATCTTATCAGTCTTCTACTCTTCTTCTCCACCGAAACTGTTTCATAGAAAGCCATCTCCCACAAAATACAAGTCGATAGTTTGAGAATACAAGCAACGAAAAAAAAGTTAGATGACACCTACAAAGAATGCTTCAACACTCATGAACCACGGCAACCATTTTCTCGCGTTTGAATTGTTTAGACTGTCCATTTTTACTGAATTCATTTAAAGTTTGATTTGCAGTTTTTTAAACCAAGCATTCAATTCATCATTCCATTTTTTTCTTTACCCAGAACTTTGCTTATAAATAATTAGCATGTTGCTTATTTATGCTTATGTACATGCTTGTAATTCTGCACAAACTTGCGAATATGCAGAAACTATTATGTTATCCAGAAATTCATTTCGTCATTCCCAGTTTTTTTTAAAAAAAAATTACTTGATTTGGTTAGAATGTTGCTTATATGTGTGCTTAAATACTTGCTCGCACATATGCAAAATATTGCTTAGTTTTTACTGTGTTTTAAACTCTCACATTAATAATAGTTTGTTTGATAAGAACTATCATGTTATGCAAAAAATAAAAAAACTTATACTTATATGGACTCTCATTCATTCAATCATTGATGGTTTTTTCATCCCAGAATTTTGCTTGGGTGAGACTAAAATGTTGCTTATGTATGCACGAATACTTGCTTGTATGTATTCAAATTTTTGATTATGTGCCCATTTTTTCTAACCCAGTACTTTGCTTAGTTATGGCTAGAATTTTGCTTACATGTGCATAATTATATGCTTATGTATATTCTAAATGTTGCTTAATTATTTATTTTGCTTGAATAAGCTGGGATTGCACATGTACCGCACCATCGGATTGAAATAACATCGGATTCATCTCTGAACTGGATATCTGAATGTGACGAAAATATGACCCCAAAAGAAGGAATGAATTTTGATAATGTCGACAACGGAATATAATTCTACAAAAATTATGGTTGTGCCAGTAGATTTGATGTGAGAATTAGTACAACCAAATGCTTCCTAGTGATATAATACGCATGCAATATGTAGTGTGCGTGCCAAGGATACAAAAAGGTTAAGAGCTCAACTACATTGGATGAAGAAACAGTGTTAAATGATGACGAAAGTGCACAAGTGAGACACAGAAAACCGACAAGGGTGGGATGCAAGGCACGGTGCATGTTCTAATACACTGCATCTGGTGCTTACACAATTAAAACTTTTGAAATCAGGCACACGCATTCCTTGACATCTGGTTCTAATACAAGGCACGGCCGGACCGTGTGAACTCACATGGCCGTGTGGACAAGGATTTCAACTGCACCACCTACCCGTGCGACCTGTCTGCTCGTGCGACAAAGGGCTACGCCCAAGGCCACACGCCCGTGTGGGAGTCTGTTTCAGCGCGTTTTTTTTCCCGATCCAACTCTACAAGTGGTCTCTCCAAGCATCTATAAAAGGGGACCAAGTCTTGCACGAAAAATCATCATTCCATATAGCAAAAACACATCAAATAACACAAGAACGCAAAAATCGAAGAGCTTCTGAGAGCAAAAGGCTAGGTCGCGAAGAACACTACAAGGCTTTCGCATCTAGGGAGCACAAGAGCTTCGAGGACTTGGAAAGGGAATCCATCCTGACACGAAGGTGTTTTCTTTATATGTCTAAGAACTCTTGTTTGTGCTTATATGATGTCATAATATTGATTCAGATTTGTCTATGATGTTTGGCATATTTTTTGGATCTTAAGGGCATAATCGAAACTGTGGATATTTATATTAAATATGATTACTTGTTTTCTTAATTGCTTCATGAGTTCTATTTTATGAATTCGAGTGCTTATTTATAATTGATTTTTATTTGGCCAATAAATTGCATGTCATATTTGTTATTACAACATTTGGAAGACGAGTTCTAACAAAGACGGAAATCGAATTCAGACATGAAACATGTGTGACAGGAGTGTTTGTGGGGAGTCATTCAATTCACAAATCTTTTTGGAGTTATTAATGATTGTAACGATCCGGGAGGCCTACAATTGTTCTTAATCAACTGTTTACGCACCACATGGGAGGGGGAGTAAATGATATTAGGAATTTGAACCCATAGAGTTGCATGAATTGGTTTTTAAAACTTTATTCGCATTTAATATTGAAGAAGCATGTTGAGATTATGTGCCTAAGGTTGCTCCTAATGATGTTGAAAATACTTGTGGGGTTCACAAATTTATTTTATTTATTTTTCTTCATTTTCGATTTTTAGTTAGTTTAAATACTTGATTTTCGGTTGCTTCAATAAAATTGGAATACGATGTTATTATAGCCTAAGTGTTTCGAGATTCAATCCCTGAGGAATACGACATTGCTTGACATTATCATATAAACTACATTGTACACTTGCAGTTGTATGAACCAAAACAATTTTTTGGCGAACAAGTTTTTGGCGCCGTTGCCGGGGATTGATTAGATTCTACTTAGATATAGTAATAAGTAGTTCAATCTTAATTGAAGCATTTTTTGTAAATATTTTTCTTTTTGTTTTCGATTTTTTTATTTTTTTCTTTTTAGTTCGATTTTAACATTGTTTTTGTTTAGTGCAGATAGTGCATGATCACGCGTTCCAGATCAACCCAGCCAATTCCCATTGATTTGAAAATTGAAAAGACAACCAAGCAACTAAGGAAAAGAGCCAAAGCAATGACGGATGGGACAATCTGAATGCAGTGGAAACAGAAACAATGAGGAGCGCCCACAAGGGGCCGACGTCCAAGACAGAATTGTGGAAAGGCCCGCGAGAAGGGCAGTTAGGGACTACTTTCAGCCGGAGGTAAGCCAAACTTATGGGGGTGTGGCCCATCTGCCTGTTGGACCTCTAGCGCTACTCAGATTGACGACTGTCCCCACAAACCAACATGAGTCTTTTCTAGCATGCTTTATCCTCACTCACGCGCACCCTGGGAAACTTCCCAGGGGGTCACCTATCCCATGTCTACTCCAGGCCAAGCACGCTTAACCTCAGAGTTTCTATGTAATGGGCACCAGAAAAGAAGATGCATCTGTTGATATAGGTAGTCCAAATCATATCCTTTAAGCTATCCTTTAAGTATGCAATCTAGCGCTCAGGAGTTCGAATCGCGGGCCACGCCTCGCGCCTATTTTAAAGCTCATTGCAGGCCTATTTTAAAGCCCATTGCAGGCAGGATGCTGGACCAAATCCCAACAATCCCCCTCCCAGCACCTGCCATCTTCTCAGCTCCAGTGCTTGGTAACCTCCGCATCCGCTAAACTTCCTCGCTTCTAATGCCAACTTCTTCTGTTCAGCGTTGCATAATCACGCCAGACCTCTTAGTTCCGCCACCCAAAGAACCTACACCTTCGCTTGATTCGATCTGTTTACCTCGCTTTTGGCCACACTGACAACCTACCCTTCAGGTCCATCCATCCAAAGAACCTACACCTTCAATTCCATGTCTGTTTTACCTCGAGTTACGACTACCTGCAACCTACCCTTCGATTCTAGTCCACCCAAAGAACATACACCTTCGATTCGATCTGTTTTACCTCGATTCCGCCATCCGCAACCTACCTTCGCTTCCGTATCCGTTACCCTCGATCTCGCCCGGCATCTCAGTTCCACAGCTCCTGGCAACCTCACTGCAACGTGCTTCCAAGGGAATTCGAACTCGTGACCTGCTCTGATACCAGTTGTTGGACCTCTAGCGCTACTCGGATTGATGACTGTCCCCACAAACCAACATGAGTCTTTTCTAGCGTGCTTTGTCCTCACTCACGCGCACCCTGGGAAACTTCCCAGGGGGTCACCCATCCCATGTCTACTCCAGGCCAAACACGCTTAACCTCAGAGTTTCTATGTAATGGGCACCAGAAAAGAAGATGCATATGTTGGTATAGGTAGTCCAAATCATATCCTTTAAGCTATCCTTTAACTATGCAATCCATCGCTCACGAGTTCGAATTGCGGGCCGCGCCTCGCGCCTATTTTAAAGCCCATTGCAGGCAGGATGCTGGACCAAATCCCAACACTGCCGATCAATGCAAACAATTTTGAACTAAAACCGGCATTGATCTAGATGGTGTCACAAAACCAGTTTGGGGGTAGGGCCGTTGAGGATCCAAACGCGCATCTGGCGCACTTTCTAGAAATTTGTGATATTGTTAAGATGAATGGTGTTTCTGAGGATATCATTCGATGCCACCTTTTCGTATTCTCTCTGCGCGATAAGGCCAAGGGACGGTTATGCTCTTTAACACCACCATCCGCAAATTGGGCAGAACTAAGTCAGCGGTTTCAGCCAAATACTTTCCCCCCAGTAAGACGCTGCAGTTGAAATCTGAAATCCCCCAGTTTAGGCAATTAGACGCTGAGCCGCTATATGAAGCATGGGATAGATTCCGGGAATTCCTAAGAAAGTGCCCTCAACATGGATATCCCGACTACCAATAGGTCCAGTACTTCTATAATGGTTTGAGTGGTACACAAGAACAATTATAGATGTTGCATCTGAAGGCGCACTACTAGGGAAATATCCTGAGGAGGCACTAGAGTTACTAGAGGAGATGGTGAATAACAGTTACCAATGGCCATCCGAAAGGTCGACTGTCCGACGAGTGGCAGAAGTTTAGGATGAGAAAGTCGCCATGCTCACAGAACTGGTATCCGTGCTAAATATGAAACTAGAAGCGATTCAACAAGTGACTCCAAGAGATCCTGCGGTAATTGAAGAGGAGGCAAACTTTGTGGGCCAACCAAGAAACTTCAACAACAATTACAGAAATAATCAGATACCCAACTACTATCATCCAGGGTTGCGAAACCATGAAAATTTCTCTTATGCTAATAATAAAAACGTTTTGCAGCCACCACAGGGATACAACGTGAGTAATCAAGGCAGAGTGGAGTCCAATGAAAAGAAATCATCTGCGGAAGAAATGTTATCCTCGTTTATCGGAGAAACAAGGGCACGACTGAACAAAGATGAAGCCAAGATAGACAGGATAGAAGAACATGTTAGTCAACTAAACACAAACGTAAACGCAAGACTAAAATATCTGGAAACACAAGTAGCCCAAATCGCAACTGTTGTGGGAGGCCAACACCAGAAAGGCAAATTCCCAAGCGATACTGAGCTAAATCCACGAGAGCAATGCAACGACATTAGTCTGATGGATGGCATTGAGGGTCCACAGGTTTCAAATGACATAGTTTAGCAATAGTGATTAAAAATCTGAAGTCTGGCTGAAGACGTTAAACTTAGCGCTGTATGGGAGGAATCCCAATTTATTTCATATTTTTCCGTACATTTTTATCGCCTTCAATTTTAATTGTTATTTATTAACTTAATTTCTAGTTTTGTTTAGTTTTCTTGAGTTGTTGTGTAGGAGACATCACGGCAAACACCTGTAAAAAAAAATTTTGATTTTTTTTTATTTTTAGTTAGTTCTTTTTTAGCACGTTTACTGCTTTTGTGTGTGGTTTTTATTTCACTTCGTATGCCCAGCTCCCTATGATTTTACTATGAATATTTTATGCATGGGATAACATACGTAGGGGAATAACGAATAAATTCTTGGGAGAAAAGTTATTTATTTGCTTGGCAAGTGTTAAGAAAATTGGGTATTTGAGCATGTTGCCAAAAATAAGCCTGTGAGCTTTTGTGCCTTAAACTGCTTTATATTATGCAGACTTATTTTTTTTCTTGAGTGTGTCATTCATGATTGATAGAACTCTAGAACTTGCTCTGGTATCTTCATCAAAGTCATATGTGTGTTATATGCTTGAAAATGATCTAAGGCCATCTTTGTTTAGCCTACTTAGCCTAAAAAGCCTACCTATGAACTCATGATTCCCTAGTTAGCCAATTTTGAGCCAAAACTTTTATTCTAAGCCACATTGATCTTTAAAATTTACATGTTTTTATCCCTATAAATTCTTGAGCTTATAGAAAATGAATAAGTTTGGGGAGATGTGGTGAAAATTTATGAAAAAAAAGAAGAAGTTGCCAAAAGAAAGAGGGATGAGCAGTATCTGGGTAAATGAAAAAAATACATGAAGCTCGAAAAAGAAAATATCTCTGAAAAAGAAAATATTGATAATCGAGCAAAGCAAAATAAAATTCTTAAAATTGTGAAAAACAAAGAGAGCTTGAGGCTAAAAATGAAAAACAAAAGGCAAAAAGGCTTAAGTATAGAAAAAAGGAGAAATAAGGGTGGAATTGAATTGAAAAAGAAAACTAGTATTCTGCTAAAATTGGGTTGGTGAATTGCAAGTCTGTGCGTTTAAATTCTATTTGCTCAAGTCAAGTAACTTAATCCAAATTTTCCCTACTCCAAAGAGCCTACATTACAACCTAATAAAAGTCCTTTTTGATTCTTAAGTTGTGCACACAAAAGTGATAGAGATGTTAGACGATTTGCAAGCCTATGGTAGTTCTACTTTCACTGAATTGAATTTGAGCGTAAACACTTACCATACACTTCTGAGAGTCGAGTGATACACTATCTTCTTGTGAGTCGCGATGTCAAGTACCCAAAAGAGTATTAATAGTACTGAGTTTATGAATAATTGATCTCTTGATAATGAATTGCATGGTTTTCTTGAGTATGGAGTCGAGTGTTATTTAATGTTTATAGTGTTCTTGGGTGTTCTTTCGTTTTACCCCTTATATTATTTTTCTAAATTTGCTCGAGGACGAGCAATGCTTTAAGTTTGGGAGATTTTGATGTGTGTAAAATATACGTGTATTTTGGGACTTAAATTGATATATAATTGATGCATTTGCACACATATTTACTATGTTTTTACTTGGTTTCCTTTAAAGGGCATGATACTGCGTATTCTTGTAAGTCTTGCAGGAAATGGAGCTTAAAATGAAGAAATATCAGTAGGGATGCCCGGATAAGATTGCCGAATGCAAAAAAAAAAAAGATCAAAACGACGGAAAAAAGGGAACAAAAGCAAGTCACACGGCCGGACCGTGTAGCCTCACACGGCCGTGGATTAGTGTTGTGAAAATCACACGGTTTTGTGAAGAAAGGAAGAAAACAGAGGACGGAGCAAGTCCACACGGTCGGACTATGTGAACTCACACGACCGTGTGGATAAGGATTTCAACCGCACCACCTACCCGTGCGACCTGCCTGCCCATGCGACAAAGGGCTATGCCCAAGGCCGCACGCCCGTGTGGACCCACACGGCCAGACCGTGTGGGAGTCTGTTTCAGCGCATTTTTGGAGTTCTTTTCCCGATCCAACTCTACAAGTGGTCTCTCCATGCATCTACAAAAGGGGACCAAGTCTTGCACGAAAAATCATCATTCCGTACAGCAAAAACACATCAAATAACACGGAACACAAGAATCCAAGAGCTTCTGAGAGCAAAAGGCTTTCGCATCTAGGGAGCACAAGAGCTTCGAAGGCTTGGAAGGGGAATCCATCCTGACACGAAGGTGTTTTCTTTATATGTCTAAGAACTCTTGTCTGTGCTTATATGATGTCATGTAGGTCCCAAGGGGTGTGAGTAAGGTTTAGAAGGTGGGGGTTGAATAAACCTTACCAACTTTTTGATTTTAGTCCTTTTAAAATATTACAGAGTTAACACAAACAACTGAGTCATTGAGGGACATCTAAGTTGGTTATTTAGCAGAGTTAGCCACTCAACAGACTCGATAGAGCTGTTGATAGAATAACTCAGCTGTTTAACCTGAATCTTAACTTGGTTGTGTTGGTTTTATCAGCGGAAGACTTAAACACCCTTTGAATTGATTTAAACTTGTTTTAACACTTGATTTTAGCACTTGGTCATTAATCAGGTTGGATAGCAAATATGTTTATGAGCAGATATAAGGTAAGTATGCAAATATGTAAATGTGCTGAAAAATAAATGACGCAGTTAATTTTTATAGAGGTTCGAAGATGAGGTAATTCTTCTAATCCTCTCTTCTCCAACTCCTGGAGGAATCCACTAAGTAATGTGATCGCTTCTGAGTAGTGAATAGTCTAGAGACAACCTTGGTCACACACCGTGGCTTCTCGTTCGACTCGGCTTCTTCTTCACAGGCAAACCGCTTTGCTACTTCACTCACTTTCTCAAGCTGTTGGATTTGATCACGAAGCCCTCCAATTACTTGATACTGGTTCGACCTTGAACCTTCCTACAATCCTCCTTGGAAAGTAGACCCCTTTTGATTCTTCAAAAGTTTCCTCTTCAACAGTTTGAAGTTGTCTTTCCTTCACAGCTTGTGTTGGATGATTTCCTTCCAGTTTCAAGCTTGAGGATTTGCTTGAATATCTTTGAGAATATTTGCAGGTTTACAGCTTGAATATTGCTTGCTTGTTCATGGTTCAGGTAACCTTTTTCTCAATTAGTTTCCTCAGCCTTTTATAGTGAACTTTCAAAAATCTGCCCGTTGAAGAGATAGGCTGATTTTCAAAAGACACTTGTGTTTGTTGGCTTGTCTTTTCTTGGTCCTCAATGTTGAGATGTAGACCTTTCCTCGTATTAAATGAATGTGCAGTTTTTCAGGTTCTGACACGAGGTGCAGTGCTTCCCATTGGTTTATTCCTTTTGCACGCTTCTGGGACAAGCACTTTAAGACCTGGCTGCTGTGCAACAGATTCATTTCAATTAACTCCTCTTGGCTGCTGCCTTTTTCCCAGGCGACTTGAGTCTGCTCCAGTCAATTGAAGACTCATCTGTCACTTCAACTTGAGACTTAGCTTCTTGAGTTGACTTTGACTGACTCTTTACACAGATGTTCCTCAGCTGATACATCTTCAGTCGAGTTTTTGATCTTCCTTCTTGGCCATACTCAGCTATTCCACAGCGGAGTCTTCAGTTGACTTCTTGTATTTTCAGGCGTAGCTGACTTGACTCAGCTTTTCCAACCCTATCTATTACAATGAAAATTACAAGGAAAATGGGGTGCCAACTTTCTAGTTTAAGTTTTACATGGCATTCATCAAAATCTATAAAATAAATTTCCCAACAATTTCCCCCTTTTTGATGATGCCAAAATATAAAAACATTCAACAACATGTAAACAACAAAGATACGTACAGACAATGCAGTAACAAAGAATGTATGTGTTGAATAGATCGTTGTATTGATCATATCATTCTTGTCCTTTACACAACTGTTTACATTTAGTATCAGAGCATTCTATATCAAAGCAAAATACAGACATCTATACTAGGATACTAATACAAAGTGAAAAATTACAGAAAACTTCACTAAGTATACAGATGACATACAAAAATGTATTTACATAAGTAAAATACATGAAGGGTTCGCAACAACACTTCATCGCCTTCGCTACCTCCTTCTTTCCTCTTCAGATCTGTCAAAGTCATCAGCTCTTTTTCTCTTTTTATCTTTTTCTTCTCTCTTCTTCTTTTCTTCTTCTTTCTTTTTCTTTTCGTAAGCTCTCTTTGCAGCAGGATCATCCCTTCTCTGCTTTTCCTCCCATTCGCGTTGGGCTTTGGCACTTTCTGCTGCCATTCTTCTTTTGGCTTCTTCAATTTTGCGTTAATCTTCTAAATTCGCCAAATGATCGTGCCCAGTCCAATACACGATGTCCCTTTTTCGTTTTCCTGACTCAGCTCCTCTTTCTCTGAGAGTGTACTGTGCAGGAGCTTTGGATTTTCTGGCTAAGTGTCTGCTAGAGCTTTGTTGTTTCTCAGCTGTCTTGCATATCTCCAAATTTTTTTCCCAAATAGATTCCATGCCTTGTTAGAGAGATACAGTCCATGAAGTAGCCTTGACTTCCAAAGGTTTTGAATTCTTCCATGGATCTAGGCTCAGAACCGCCAAGCTGCATTAATTCACTAGGAGGGTCAATTAGAGCCTTGCTTAATTCAGGTGGGAGTCCACCGTGCTCTTTTAAGATCTTCTGAACACGAGCTTCGTGTTTTTCGGAGAACTCTTCAATTTCTGCTTCAATGATCTCCTTCTTTTTGCTATTGGCACAGCGGAGTGTCCCATTGGCAGGGTTACAGGGAATTTGCTCATGATGGAGGCTGTGACTTGACCTTGCTGGGGGGTTTCAGCTATCATCAAGGTTAAATCTTTCGAACCATCCCCCTCAGTTGTTTTTCCCTTCTTCTCAGCTTCAGATTCCTTCAACTTCTCTTTTTTCAACTTCCTTAGGTAGTCCTTTTCCCCCGTTTTGGCATCATCAAAGGAAAGAGGGACCCCAGGAAACATTCCTGCGAGCATAAAGTCGAGTCTGCTGAGCGCGGAATTCTGTTTGGAGTCTGCTGCTGCGTAAGCTGTGCAAAATTCTGAGCGAGTGGCTTTGGACTCGGCTGCCACTATTTTCATTTCAGTCATGAGGAGGCTGAATTTTGCATTCATAGTCTCCTCAAGTCGCAGAACTTATTTTCTCTGAAATTCACGCAGTAGCTCCATTTCTGTTTTGTGAGAAGCATGCAACCTTTCAATATACGCCTGCATCCTTTGCTTCAGATCAGCATTGTCAGCCATCCAGACAAGCATTCTGCCATACAGTGCCTTAAAATAATGAACTTGCTCGATTTTCATGGCAGGTTGTTGTTGAGACCATTCGCGGATCCGCACCACTATCCCTCTCAAGTCTGCTGAGAGGATAGCATCCCTGTTGTCCAGTCTTAAGTCGAGTGAGGCCTGATGTCTTTCGATCTTCTCAATCTCTTCACAGATCTTCTTGAAGATTTCACAAAATTCAGCTGTTTCTGCAGGCCACTCTTCAACAAAGTTGAACTCGGCTGGAACAATTGTGTCTGTTGGGATGATTGGATCTTCTCTCACGATGAATCTTCTTTGTTCAGCAGCGGTCTCTTCCTCCAAGTCTGGTAGGATTGGCGTGAAAGGGAATACCTTTGGAAAGGCATCATCAATCATATATGGGATTGGTTGTGAGGGTTGTTCCTGTGATGATTCAACTCTTCGTACCTCGGCTGCGATAGCTTCGTCGGTAGTGGTCACAGCTGTGGTAGCCTGTGACGGAGCTTGAGTAGTCGTTCTTCGCTGCACTTGGAGCTCGCGAGTGATCGTGTCTCACCTGGGGCATTGAGATATTTTGCCCACCGTGGATCGAGCCTCACTTTGTCTTAACAGCGTCTTCGGTTTCAGTGGATTTTTCTAAGTGAATAACCGATTCCTCTGTTGTATCATCAGCGTCATCAGATGATGATGAGATCTGTGGGTTTGACTCATCATCGAAATTGAATTTCTGTCGAGCAGCTTTATCACTCAGCTGACTCGTGGTTTTGAGAACATCCTCAGCTAGGTCCGTTGGATCTGCAACAGGAGTGGATTCGGCTTCATCTTCAGACCCCAAGAATGATGTGTCTAAGTTCTCCTGGGAGTCATGAAGTGCACTTATCTCATCTTCTATTTCAGTGCTTTGAACAGGAGGAATGTTCTGTGTCGCTTGAACTTTACCCAGGGAAGTCTCAACCTCCCTTGGGCCTTCACTACCTACAGCAGTCTCAACTGCAGCGAGGCCTTCAATATTCCCTTCGATAGTCACAGTTGTCTTAGGGTCTTGGACCATGGCATCCATAGGAGTCTCAACCCCTAGGATTGCACTTTCACTGCCCAGAGTGTTAACTCCCGGGGCATTTCCATCATGTGCCTCGACTGTAAGGACAGTGTCATTAGCCTTCATAGAAGCTGACATTTCAGCTGGGACAGACTCAACTATCCGAGCTTCGTTAACATCACTCTGATGTGGTTCTTTCTCAGTTTCCACTTCGCCACCTTCCTTCAAAAGAGAGTCATCTGCAGCATCCTCTGACCCTACTGCAGTGGAGTGAGTTTCCCCCTCAACTGGCGCACCAGCTGAGTGATGAATGGTGGGGTCACTCTTCTCCTGACTCGCGGCTTCTTCCATTGAGTGCTCAGCTGCTGGGGCAGGTGGTAAAACACCTCCATTAGGGGTTGGCTCAACTTGGGTGCCCAAGATCCCAGTTTCATTGCCAAGTCCCTTGGACCCATCATCCGAAAGTACCGGGGACGTAGCTGCAGCGATGTCTGTGGCAATCTGCTACACTACTCCCAAAGGGTCGATTTGCAGGAGAGATTGAGACGACTCTCCTGGTCCTTCAAATAATTGTTGCTCATGCAACTGCCTGGATTCTCTCATTGCTTGCTGCATGTCTGACTTCTCTGATGCAACAATGGGTTCCTCATCACTCTCTGAGTATATGTCTAGATGTGTATGAGTGTGAGAGGGAGAGTTTGTGAATTAACACATCTTGGCCTTTTCTAGGACACGGGCTTCCTCGACTGCCTTTTGTTTCTCTTCTTCCTTGATGATTCGAATAATATCCACGCAATTTTCTTCATCAAGAGCCTGGCGTACCATGGAAACACTGAGTAATTGCAGCAATTCCTCTTCTTCTTCAATATACTCAGGGTGAGCGAACTGCGCCCTTGCGTGATCAAGTTTCTATGCTCTCCATTCTCTAAGACGTCTCTGGATATCTGGATACAGAGGAGAGTACATGACAATATCATCATAATCATTTTCTTCTTGTCCTTCATTTTCTAGGATTGAAGGCAAGATACTTTGTTGCTCCTCCCATTCAGCAGCATCAGAGGTAGGTGGAGAGACAACCTTTTCAACAGGATGTTCAGTTGTCTCTGCTGCTTTGCTTCCCTCAGCTGTCTGACGCCCATCTGAGTCTTCAATAGGTCTCTGTTGATCTCCCTTAGCAGATTTGGCGGGTACATCAATAACTTCGGGAGACTGCTCTTCTAGATTACCGGCAGTCTCAACTTGTGATTCCAGCTGAATGGCAGGTTCAGCTCTCTTTTCAAGCTCTGATTGCTTGAAAATTCTTCTTCTTTTGGTCCGAACCAGAGGGACTTCTAGTTCTTCTGAATCTTTGGCGGTGGGGGCCGGGGCATCTTTCTTGGAGAGAGCTTCCTTCCTTGACTTGGCAGTCCTCTTCTTTCGTATGGCTGGAGAAGGGATTTGAGGTTCCTTCTCAGCCTCTGATGCAGGGGCAGGAGACACGGCTGCACGGGCAGGCGACTCGGCTGCAGGGGCAGGTGCATCTTTTTTCTTAGCTGCAGGGGCAGCTTTCTTCTTGGGAGGAGGGGTAACAGTTGTGTCATCGGGTTCAGATGATTCCCCCTCACTGGTTTCCGCCTTATTTGCATGGGCTCTCCTCTGGGCTCCAGAGAGGTTCGCTCTGAACATCTTCTTATTGACATGGAAGGGTTTTCCATGTCGAAGGGGAACACCCTTCACTTCCATCAAGTGGCCAATCACGAGGCCATATCCGAGAGATCCTCCAAAGGATTTGTCTTCCTTGAATGACTTATTCATCACATTCAGCGAGTCTGTTGTACACCTAACTCGAACTTCGGCCTTTTTCTTGCTTGCTGCATGATCGCAGCCATGACGATCAGCTTAGTCTTGGACAGCTGATTAAAGCTTCCAAACTTCATGTCTACACACTTGGAGACGACATCCATCAATTTATGATAGTTGTCCTTCAGCAGCTTCTTATCAGCTGTGTAGACCACCTTAGCAGCACACTTTGGTTTGGCTACCACTTTCCATGCAGCAGCCAAGTCAACGTCAACTTCATTTATCTCCTTCATGCTTTCCAACGGCAACAAACAGTGCTCTGCAAGGTCTTTTAAAGTTATCATTATGTCCTTGCGGTGGACAGAAGACTTGATTCCTTCGTCCTGCACTTCCGCATTAACGTAGAACTGCGCCACCTCTTCTAGGTAGGTGTGTGAGTATTCCATAGTCAGAAAAGCCTTGAGACATGACTTTTCTAGCATTTCAGCGATTTTCTTAACAAGGGTTTCATCGGAACCCTGCTTCACCATACCTTCAAAGTCCACTGACGATCCTGAGTGGATCTGCTTTGATAGGTTGACGAAATCAAACTTAGGTGCCATTTTCAGAGATTTTTACCAATTAAAACTTGACGAACTTGCTTGAGGACACTTAGGGTTTTCGAGAGAGAAAATAGCTTGCTTTCTTTTTGCTTGAAGATGAACAGTTTCCGAATGTGAGAGAGAAAGCTGGAAAATGTGTATATAAGGGTTATGAAAGGACATGACATTGGATTTTGAAATTTTTATCAAAATCAACGGTTCAGATTTAGCACGTCAAACTGCATTTAATTCCTCGCATTTAATGCGGCAGCATTTATATCCAATCATATGCTTACTGTGAAGCTTTTGACTGTACCCGTCATTATTATGCTGACGTCATCCTTAAAAACATTCCCACTCATTTAAAACGATTGCGTTTTTGTCACTTAGCTCATAAATGATTCGGCTTATATCCAAAGTGACTTAACTTTGCTTCTCTCTTCTTATTCAATGACTCAGCTGTCAGCTAACTCGATACAGCTGACTTCTCGATATGGCTGTTTCACTTGGCTGATATGAGAAACCTGCTCTTTTCTCACTTTTTCATCTTTTATCTCTGTTGATTGAGTCTTCTGAGTGTTAACTCAGCTCAATTAACCCTAGCTCATGCTTAAGCTCTTCAAATCTTGACTCACATAAGGGCTTCGTGAATATGTCAGCTAACTACTTATCAGTTGAGATATATTCCAAAGTGATGTCTTTCTTTTCAACATGATCTCTTATAAAATGATATCTGACATCAATGTGCTTTGTTCTTGAATGCAACACAGGATTCTGAGTGATTACAATAGCACTTGTGTTATCACACATAATTGGAATCTTTTTCTTCAATTTCATAATCACTCAGCTGCTGTCTCATCCATAAGACCTGGGCACAATAGCTGCCCGCAGCTATGTACTCAACTTCAGCTGTGGATGTGGCTATTGAGTTTTACTTCTTGCTAAAACAGGAAACCAATCTATTTCCAAGCATTTGACATGTACCTGAAGTACTCTTCCTGTCAACTCTACATCCAAAGATAGTCGAGTCCGAGTAACCAATAAGCTTGAATCCACCTTCCTTTGGATACCATAAGCCAACTTCCCCTGGCATCCCTTCAAATACCTTAAGATTCTCTTAGCCGCAAATCATGTGGCTCTCCTTTGGTGCAGATTGAAATCTTGCACATACACCTATCGCAAAGGTGATGTCCGGTCTGTTGTGGGTCATTAAGTAGAGCAATGATCCAATAAGTACTCTATATTTTGTTTGATCTACAGCCTTGCCATCTGCATCCATGTCCATCTTGACTGATGTGTTCATTGGTATTTTCATAGAAAACTTCTCTTCCATACCAAATTATTTCATTAAATCTCTGATATACTTTGTTTGACTTATGAAAGTTTCATCCTTCAATTGCTTAAATTGAAGTCCTAGGAAGAAAGTCAGCTCTCCCATCATGCTCATCTCAAATTTGCCTTGCATGAGGTTTGAGAACTTATCACACAGCTCTTTATATGTGGATCCAAAAATGATGTCATCCACATATATTTGAACAAACAGTATACTCTCTCCATCTTGAATTCTGAAGAGTGTTCTGTCTACTTTGCCTTTGATGAATCCATTGTCAGTTAGAAATTGAGGCAATGTATCATACCATGCTCTTGGTGCCTGTTTCAATCCATATAATGCTTTCTTGAGCTTGTACACCTTATCTCCAATGGTCTTCGGCTAAAAACTTGGAGGTTGTTCAACGTAGACTTCTTCCTCTAACAGTCCATTTAGAAATGCACTCTTCACATCCAATTGATATACAGTGAAGTTCTTATGTGACTTAGAGTACTCAGCTCCTTAGTCAGCTGTGAGTTTTGGCTTTTGAGCTGGCTGTTTTCCTCATTTAAAAGTGTGTGTGAGGATTTTATGTGCTCAAAGTCTTTCATCATTTTGCCTAATTAATCATAATGATCAGTGGGTGATGAAGTGTGTGTATCACTGGTTGATCTTGTTCTTTGGCCATAAGACAGATCATGGCTTCTTCTTCTGAATCACTTGAGTATTCAGCTTCACTATTCTCTAAGTCTGCTGCTTCTTTAGACTTAGCTATCTCAGCAGTCTCAGCAGCCAACATGGCTTTCTTCTTTTCTTGTCTTCTTTCTCTGAAGACTTTTCTTTTTTCTTCATTTTGGTACTTATTGACTGGTGGATAGGAACAGTCAACTGCAACATGTCCTGGATGTCTGCAATTCCAGCACAGGTTCTCAGCTCTTTGATCAGCTCTTTCTGTTTTTGGGTTATCAGCTCTCTGATATTCAACCCTTTGATGCTCAGCTCTCTTGGGTGGCCTATCTTCTCTTGACTTAGAGGATGTTGAATGTCTCCTGGAGGTTTCACCCTTATTTCTCTTATAGTTCCTATTGAAGAACTTGTTGAATCTTTTGACCATTAGGGCAATCTTCTCCTGGTCTATGGCTTCCTTGACTTCAGCTCTCTTTCCATCCTTGAGTATAAGTGCAGCTGTCTTAGGTACAACTATCTCCTCTTACTCTTTTCTCCTCAGCTAAAACTCATAGACTTTGAGATCTGAGAATAGCTCATGATTGGATGTTGTTGTGAGGTTCACTGAATGTCTCAGTGCCATGACCTTCATTTCCCATTCAGCTGGGAGGCTTCTCAGAATCTTCATACACATTTCTTTTTGTGTATATTCTTTCCCAAGTGCTGATAGTTCATTTGTGATTTCGGTGAATCTGGCATCCAGCTGATCCAAGGTCTCACCTGCAAGCATTTTAAAATTTTCAAACTTTTGTACAGCAACGGACAATTTATTTTTTTTAATTTGCTCAGATCCTTCACAGATTAAAGTTAGTTTATTCCATATTTCTTTTGCAGATTTGCAAGATTTGACTTTATTGAACATTGCTTTGTCCAATGTCTTGTAGAGTATGTCCTTGGCCACATTGTCCAAGTTGTATCTTTTTTTGTCATCATTAGTCCACTCAGTACTTGGCTTTTCAACCATGGCTGGTCTTTCTTCAGCCGCTTTTGCTATTACAGCTACTACTCTTACAGTTGTGTTCACCTTAAGTATTTGCAGTGGCCCATCCTCTATCACTAGCCACATTTCATCATGTAAAGCAGATAGATGAGCCTGCATACGAATCTTCCAGTCATCAAATTCTTCAACATTGAACATAGGAATGCATGTCAAGTTTGCTTCCATGATAATAACTTTACTAAGAATGAAGGATTTTTGAAAATGCAAGTGTTAAAATTTTTGAAAAAGATAGAGATCTAGTTCAGTAACCAGTGTGGAAGGCTCAATGAACCAACCGCTCTAATACCACTTGTAGGTCCCAAGGGGTGTGAGTAAGGTTTAGAAGGGGGGTTGAATAAACCTTACCAACTTTTTGATTTTAGTCCTTTTAAAATATTACAGAGTTAACACAAACAGCCGAGTCCTTGAGGGACAGCTAAGTTGGTTATTCAGCAGAATTAGCCACTCAACAGACCCGATAGAGTTGTTGATAGAATAACTCAGCTGTTTAACATGAATCTTAACTTGGCTGTGTTGGTTTTATCAGCGGAAGACTTAACACCCTTTGAAATTATTTAAACTTGTTTTAACACTTGATTTTAGCACTTGGTCATTAATCAGGTTGGATAGCAAATATGTTTATCAACAGATATAAGGTAAGTATGCGAAAATGTAAATGTCTTTGAAAAATAAATGACGCAGCTTAATTTTTATAGAGGTTCGAGATGGGGTAATTCTTCTAATCCTCTCTTCCCCAACTTCGGAGGAATCCACTAAGTAAATGATCGCTCTGAGTAGTGAACAATCTAGAGACAACTGACGCTTGGTCATACAAATTGGCTTCTCGTCCGACTCGCTTTCTTCACAGGCAACTCTTTGCTTTGCTACTTCAGCTCACTTTCTCAAGCTCTTGGATTTGATCACGAAGCCCTCCAATTACATGATACTGGTTCGACCTTGAATCTTCCTACAATCCTCCTTGGAAAGACCCCTTTTGATTCTTCAAAAGTTTCCTCTTCAACAGTTTGAAGTTGTCTTTCCTTCACAGCTTGTGTTGGATTGATTTCCTTCGAGTGTCAGGCTTGAGGATTTGCTTGAATATCTTTGAGAATATTTGCAGGTTTACAGCTTGAATATTGCTTGCTTGTTCGTGGTTCCGGTAACCTTTTCTCAATGAGTTTCCTCAGCCTTTTATAGTGAACTTTCAAAAATTTGTCTGTTGAAGAGATAGGTTGATTTTCAAAAGACACTTGTATTCGTTGGCTTGTCTTTTCTTGGTCCTCAATCTTGAGATGTAGACCTTTCCTCGTATTAAATGAATGTGCACCTTTTCAGGTTCTGACACGAGGTGCAGTGCTTCCCATTGGTTTATTCCTTTTGCACGCTTCTGGGACAAGCACTTTAAGACCTGGCAGCATGAAAGTATTACTTATTTAAGTAATGCTCTTGACTTCTGTGCAACGGATTCATTTCAGTTAACTCCTTTTGGTTGCTGCCTTTTTCCCAGGTGACTTGAGTCTGCTCCAGTCATTTGAAGACTCATCTGTCACTTCAACTTGAGACTTGGCTTCTTGAGTTGACTTTGACTGACTCTTTACACAGTTGTTCCTCAGTTGATACATCTTCAGTCGAGTTCTTGATCTTCCTTCTTGGCCATACTCAGCTGTTCCACAGCGGAGTCTTCACTTCAGTATTCAGTTGACTTCTTGTATTTTCAGGCGTAGCTGACTTGACTCAGCTTTTCCAGCCCTATCTATTACAATGAAAATTACAAGGAAAATGGGGTGCCAACTTTCTAGTTTAAGTTTTACACGGCATTCATCAAAATCTATAAAATAAATTTCCCAACATGTCATAATATTGATTCAGATTTGTCTATGAGTTTGTAATTAATGTTTGGCATATTTTTCGTTTCTTAGGGGCATAATCGAAACTGTGGATTTATATTAAATATGATTACTTATTTTCTTAATTGCTTCATGCGTTCTATTTTATGAATTCGAGTGCTTATTTATAATTTCTTTTTATTTGGCCAATAAATTGCATGTCATATTTGTTATTAGAACATTCGGAAGACGAGTTCTAACAAAGACGGAAATCGAATTCAGACATAAAACATGTGTGACAGGCGTGTTTGTGGGGAGTCATTCAATTCACAAATATTTTTGGAGTTATTAATGATTGTAACGATCCGGGAGGCCTACAATTGTTCTTAATCAACTGTTTACGCACCACACGGGAGGGAGAGTAAATGATATTAGGAATTTGACCCCATAGAATTTCATGAATTGGTTTTTAAAACTTTATTCGCATTTAATATTGAAGAAGCATGTTGAGATTATGTGCCTAAGGTTGCTCCTTATAATATTGAAAATACTTGTGGGGTTCACAAATTTATTTTATTTATTTTTCTTAATTTTCAATTTTTAGTTAGTTTAAATACTTGATTTTCGGTCGCTTCAATAAAATTGGAATACGATGTTATTATAGCCTAAGTGTTTGGAGATTCAATCCCTGAGGAATACGACCTTGCTTGCCATTATCCTATAAACTACACTGTACACTTGCAGTTGTATGAACCAAAATAAATTTTTGGCAAACACTGACCTTCACTGTTGTATTGTTCTAGAAAAAGACAAGAAGTCCAAGATTGAAGCCTTATCAAAGATTATAAAAGACCACAAAGAAATATTACTTATGGATCAACATACAGATTCCAATTCGGTCAACAAGCAATTATTGATCGAAGGCTTCGCCAGGAACACATCCCAGCTAGGCGTTGTAGTGTTGCCACCAACACAGGCCAAAAATAAGGGAAGCGGCAGTCGAATCAAGAGCCTACTTCAGAGTCAGAAAGAGAAAGCAATCAAGGCAGGGCAAAAATTGAAGAGACTTGTTGGAAATGTGGAGAAATAGGTTTCCAAAATAGCAGAACATGCGGCAAGTAGAATTTAGTTTTTTTTTTTTGTCTTACTTCCAGTTTATTCGAGCTTCAAACAATCTTTATGCTTATTGACAGTATTTTTAAATCTGTGTTGATGCTTATAAATATATTTGATACTGCTTATTTATGTTTGACAAAAAGTTCTGTCAGACCGTTTGACGGGTCAAAAGCCGTCAGACGGATATAACCCAAATTCAAATAATTCAGTATTAGCCTCATGCAATAATCCCGCTAATCTCGCACGTCATTAACAGCAGTCCTGATGCCTCCTATGGCTATAGGCATGGGCCTTGGGGGTAGGCCCCCACTGCTTTCAATTTAAGAAAGTGCTTGTTGTTGGATTAATTCTGTGACTTCTTTTTGCAAATTTTACCCATTTATGCAGGTAGTTATTTATCTTGTTCACTTTATATATGATTTAATTAAAATAATTTAGTTTAGGACATCTCAATGTATTTCTAGACACACATATTTTAAATATTTTCACTAAGATCCTGAAAATACAAGTATTTTTTTTCGAAAAATTATTGTAGTTTCCCAAAAAATATTTTGTGATATTAGACAGTAACATAGTATCATTATGACCCTCAAAAGTATTAGTTTTTTTATTGAAAAGTATTAGTAGTTCCACCAAAAAGTATTTTTGTAATATTAAACAGTACATAGTATCACTATGGCCCTGTAGAGTATAGTTTTTCTCACCAATGTATTAGTTGTCCCCTAAAAAATATTAATAGTCCTCCTAAAAAATATTTGGTAATTCTCCTGAGAAATATTAGTTTTTCACCTAAGTATTAATAGTATCACTGAAGGTATTAGTGGTTCCCCTAAAAAGTGTTAGTTTTTCTTGTGAAAAGTATTAGCGGTCGACCTAAAAAATATTTAGTAATTCTCCTATGAAGTATTATTTTTTTCTTCTAAAAAGTATTTATAGTCTCACTAAAAAGTATTAATAGTTCTCTTAAACATATTTATAATCATTGTGAAAAGTATTAGTCGTCCTTCTAAAATGTATTAGCAGTTCTTCTGAAAAGTATTAGCAGTTCTTCTGAAATGTATTAGCAGTTCCCTGAAAAGCATTTCAGTATTACTCTTGAATATACTCCCGAAATGTATTAGCAGTCCTTCAAAAATATATTAGTAGTTCCTCGAAAAAGTATTAGTAGTTCCTTGGAGAGTATTTTAGTAGTTTTCTCGAATATAATTAAATTTTTCTCGCAAAATGTATTAACAGTCCTTCTGAAAAGTATTAGCCGTCCTTCTGAAATGTATTAGTAGTTCCCTGAAGAGTATTTTAGTATTTCTCATTAATATACTCCCGAAACGTATTAGCAGTCCATCAAAAAAGTATTAGTAGTTTCTCGAAAAAGTATTAGTAGATTCCTGGAGAGTATTTTATTAGTTTCCCTAAATATAATTAATTTTTTCTCCCGAAATGTATTAGTTGTCCCTCGGAAAAGTATTAGTAGTTTCTCGAAAAAGTACTAGTAATTTCCTAGAGAATATTTTAATAGTGCTCCTGCAAATTATTTGTTTTTCTTATAAAATGTATTAGTATTCCTCCATAAAAGTATTAGATTTTCCACTTGAAGGTATATAGTATTACTCAACCCTCAATTGCAAATGAGTCTGTTACCCCAAATTTGCAAAACAACAAAAACAACCTTTAAGAACCTCTTGAACTTGCAAATCCTTCCACCACCTGGATACCAAATACGAATAATAGAAATTGGAAAAAGAAGTGTGTTGAATTCAGAACCTTATCTCTAATTCCACCACTAGGAATCAAACCAACAATTCCAATTTTCTTTTTCAAACAAACACGATGGTTTCAAGGCCCAAACTAGACTATATTGAATGTGAAATGGTGGTCTGCTCGGGGGCTCTCAAACCAAGCCTATCAATGTGAAAAAAAGCTTTCAGGTAGAAGAATTATCTGAGGGAGAGAGGGGCGGCGTATTGTTAGGGCACAAACGCGAAGAAGAGTTTGTGTTTGTCTTTTGTTGGAGGGTTTGACCGGGTCAGCTAGTGGGGCTCCGTCTAATGGATTAAGCCCGTTAGACCGTCTGACAGGAAACTAGCTCTTTATGTTTATATTACCGCTTAATATTTATGCTTATTTAAATATTTGTATTTATTTGTTTGATACCATTCTTAAAAATTATTCTTAATAAATAAAAAAAAGCATGTGTTCGAGAATATGGTGTGACTGCTTATTTACTTGTTTAATACTACTTATTCACATATTACAAATTGCCTATACGTGGTTGTTATAATGCTTATTACTAATGTGTACTCTGTCTGTTTGTGACTGTTGTAATGCTTTTCGAGCAAATAATTCAACATTCGTGCAAAATTTGGTTACTGCAGTCCCATATGTTCAATTGCTTATTTGTGCGTAAAGTGTTGCTTGTGAAAGGATGTTATGGTGCTTACACAGCAATTGAATTCTGCTTACAGTATCAAAACACCATGAAAATAATTGCTTACAAAGCAATTGAATTTTGCTTACAAAGTGATTGAATTATGCTTACAGTATCTAAAACCCATGAAAATAATTGCTTACAAAGCAATTGAATTCTGCTTACAGTATCTAAAATCCATGAAAATAATTACGTCACTAACTAGAAAACATTCCTACATCAACTACGCATGTACGTCAAAACCAACCATATTTAAAATGGCTATAAAATACTACAATATTCAACAGTTTTGATCAAAAGTACGAAACAACGTTTCATTGTGATCCTAACTCGTTTTAGCAAAATCCTTCGCCAGTCCCAAAATCGACTTCCTCTGCTCGTTCATTACATCCAAACATATTGCAGCTGTATATTTCCTTCGCATCATCAATAATTGCGCATCGTCGTTTTTCCCAAGCCCGCTATCCCAATTTTTGATTCCACCTCCCACATATGTCTCTATGTGGCGCATAGCGAAAATAGCGTAATCAATTTTATTATCCTTGTCCCTCCAAGGCATGCACAGATGGGAAGCTGACGAATTCTGAATCACACGAGCAATGGTTGAAAAACCCTTCGCCAGTAGATATTACGAAAAAACTTGTCGCTGCCAAAAAAAACATAAATATGTGCATTTCTGAAAATAAACATTGAATATATATATATATATATGCAATCATCCATCGAACATATACTTACCAATTTTTCTGGAATACCATCGTATTTGAGAGTTTTGTTGCCGCCAACTGACGAGTTGTCTAAGACATGGCAAACCTTCCTTGTAACGTCAAAGCATACAATGAAAAAGTGCTCGTTCTTGAAGATTCTGAAGAAGAACTACACCCCAGGAAAAAAAAAACGTAAGAGTCATAAAAAAAACTTAAGCTTTACCATATTATAGATACCAGCTGGATCTCCTCAATCTTGCTCGCACAACAATCACTAAATTCGACATCGAAGCTCTCGCTGAATCTCTTAAGAATGTCACTCGAATCCGATGCTTTGCTGGACATTACAATTGTGAAGGTCTGCAAAATAACACTAACATAAGCAAAACTTATACCCTGTGCAAGCAACATTTATATCTGTAATAAGCATTAGCCATAACAATGCAAGCTAATTACCCTCTATTTTGTCAGCATAATATAAAACATGCATAAGCATGATGCAAACTATATATAAGCATATTTATCAACAATACGCAATTGAAAAACATCAATAAGCAATCCCCGGACTTAGTAAAAAACATGGCAATACTAATTAACCCCCTGTTTGGGAGCATAATATAAACATACATAAGCATAATACAAACCAAAAATAAGCATAATTATCAACAACATAAGCAGTTGAAAACTCATTAAGAAAATCCCCCCAACTTAGAAAAAAACATGTCAGTCCTACAAAATAAATATATCCCAACAACCTAATGTATCAATAAGCACTATTTCACCTATTGACAAGCAATATAAAGATCGATCAAAAGCATAAGCATAAATACTAACTATAAAGCAATATATCCCAACAACCTCATATATCAAAATAAGCTACAAAAAATTATGGAAAAAAATATACACTGGGATATGTCATGGTAAAAAATCTACGCGGCGAACTATCGTTCCTCAACAATTCTTTCCGGTTCAAAATAAGCGACCACATATCCACAACAATCATACTTACGTACTGCCCACCTTTGAGCGTCTCCATATCTTGCCTCATGATCACAAAATCACCACTCTTGAAGATGACTTCTTCCCTGCGTATTCAAATGAATAGATTCATCAAAAAAATACTATTAACTATGCTTCCAAACAAAAATAAACATCAAAACTCGGCATAAAAAAAGGTTAAAAAATTAAACTTACCTATCACCTGCCCCATTTTCAAAAATCCAATTCGATACCATCATCTCCAATTTCGTACACTCGGACAACACATCAATCCGTCTTGCATTCTCAATTTGCCCCCATCCACCTCATCATCACCCAGAACCTCCTGCCCCAAACCATCACTATCATTGTCTTCTTGTGCTTCCTACGAAGACACAAAATAAAAGCAAATACAAAATTTCAGTCAATAATCAATTGCAAAGGACATGAAAACAAATTAAAAAGGGAAATAACCATGAAAAAAACTCACCGCCAAATCAACATCTTCAGTAGCCACCCCATCTCCACCAATATCACGTGCACCACTAACTCCTACTTGATAATAAAACAAACAAGAAACAAAGCAGATCACTACAACATATAAGCAGTATTCTATGCATAAGAAAGCAACATTAATTACTACTATAAGCATAACAGATCAAAAAATAAAAATATAGAACAAAAAAAAAATGAAAGAACTTACATCCCTGCCAGCCATTGCATCCATCTCTTGGGAGAACCCCAGGCTAAAACTCGGCATATCATCGATAACTTTTATGTACACGTCTCTCTGACCAAGCGCATGTTCAACTTTTTCAATGGCACCTATGGTCTCAGGATTATTCCTAAAAGCTTCATTGAGCTGCGTTTCGCTCATAACATCAGCTTGAGGGCCCTCCACTACCAAAGTATGCTTACTAGTTGAGCATATAAGCATCCTATCTGATTCTTGTAGTTTGCAAAATCGTGCATCGTCTGTCATCTCTTTGGGAGCATTTTGAAGCAACGCAATTATGTCGACCACATTTGTAGCAAGACATGACAACTTCTAGCAATACTCTCGATTTATACTCCTTGCCAAAAGTGTTCACAAAACATGTCAATTACATAAAACAAAATGAAAACTATGTAGGCATACACTAATTATAAACAAATAATAAAAGCTGAAAACTTCATTATGCAACATATTATTACTTAAAACGGCTTTCTGACTTTACAAACATTATTTACAACATATGCAAGCAAAATTATCAATAGTCATAAGCAAAAAGTGTCAATCCAAGCAACAAGTTCTTAATGTATATGTAACATCTCTCTATCTAATAAACAGTCTACTAACATTTGAGAGAATGAAAAAGCACAAACAACCACATATTAGTACTCAAAAACTCTTTTCTACTTTTGTAAGTAGTATTAACTACATAGATGAGCAGAATTGACATATATCATAAGCAATACTCCAACATGGATTCATTGAATTCTCTCTATTTTAGCAAATATATATATATAGAGATATATATATAATAAGAGACTATTCTGAGAATAGTAAGCAACAAATTTTCCCGCCCATTTCCTATTGCTAAAAAAAGAATTCTTTTCGACTTTCTAGAATGATTAAATATATTATTTGGCTTATAATAAATCCATGATTTTCTATTAGAGATTTTCCTTGACAACAAGTATAGTAATATATTTTATTTGTGGAACAAAATATCATGATTTGCTTATTATTAGGAACTCAATTTTATTTGACCTTCCATATATGAATATAAATCAGTTTGATTTGCTGGACCAAAAATAATTATTTCCAGATTCTTAGAAACTCTTAAACACATTGTTGTTAAATTTAGAAAAAATTTAGAATATCAAATTCCATCTTGTTTGGAACTAAAAATCATTCAAAATTCCAAAATTAATAGTATAACATAACGTGGATGAATATTGATCAGTTTCTATTCTTTCTAGATATATTGTTTTTATTCATTCTATATATTAAAATAAATATTATTATTGGAAATAATTTACTTGCTGATCATAGAATAAAAAAATTTGCAATATTATAGAAATCAAATTCTTTGGACTGTCTTAAAATTATTCATAAATCAACATGGAATAAGTTCAAAACTTAAAATGTAATAAAAAACAGAATTTAAGTATACTAAAAATAAAAAAATGAATCCAACTTCAAAATAAAAAGAAATCAAACCCCACACGAGATATTTATTTTGACAAATGCCCAAAAAATAAAATAAATTATAATCAAGAACGACCAAAAATAATTATTACAAAAGAAACTAATTTTCGAAAAGTTACTTTACCTTGACAACTTGAGTTTCTGAGATTTTCTACATGACAATCTGGTCTAAAACGAAGCTCCTTCAAGATAAATGAGGGCAAATTTCAGCTCCGCTAGTGCCAATTCCATTTGAGATAAGTGAGGAAAAAAATCAAAGTTTCTTCAAATTTTTTACAAACCTTTTGTCAGAAATTATATGCACTGGACACTTAAGCTTTCATTGAGATCGAAAAATAAAATGAGATATCGATAATCCTGATCTAGAATAGAGAAAAGAGTGATTGAAATGAAAATGTAAACCAAAAAAAAATGAGGGTCGGCACAGCTAACCCTATTGAGAGGATTATGTTTATTTTTCCCTTAACATTCCTAATATAATCCTGGCCGTCCGCGTGTGTCAATCGTATACTACCTGAAAAATGTATATTTCATGAGGGACAAGGCTTTTCAATCTTGGGTGGGCTTCCTTTGTGGACAAAAAAAAAATATAGAAGAAATGGGCTTAGTTTGTGTGGTATGGTGGGCTAATTTGCTTTTTTTTTTTTTTTTTTGTTTAGTTACTAAGTTTTTTTGTGTGCTACAAAATGCATTCTCTCTTTTTTATTTTATGTGATTGTATATTAAAGTAAAAAACTAACTATATAAAGTAATTTTGATATTTAAGTTAATCTATATGAAAATTAATTGCAACAATTTATCTTAAATAATCAATTTCTTCTTTTGTTGATTAAAATAAAATAGTGTACAATATATTAATTTACACAATAAAATCTGATATTTATTTCTAATTTTCTACATAAAAAATAATTTGAATTTATTATATTTAAAAATTAATAGAAAGTAAATTTAAAAAATGATAAAAAAAAAATTTGTCCTAATGGTTTTCGTATTATATAGTAAAAGTTTAAATGTAAAACTATTGACAATTAAGTCCTCATTTTGGTGAGAGGATCATTTTGAGATATTGGACCATTACAATGATCAATGCAATTTAAGAATTTTATATTTTTTCACAATCTTTATTATATGCTATTTATTTTTCTTTTATTTTATTGAACTAGATGAATTGGACATGGTTGTTAATTGTTTGGTGTTTAGGTACAACTCAACTATTTTGTTGGTAGTTGATAGGAATCATATTTCCTATCAAATGTAATTATTTATTGCTTTGTTTATTTGAATTTTAATAATTAGTTATTTTAATATCATAATAAAATTATGTTTTTTTGATAAATAGTTATGTTTAAATTTCAATGTGTTTTGATAAAACACATCTCATATGCTCCGACGCAATATACCCCGTGCATTGCACGGTAAAACACTAGTTCTTATTATATATGCAAAATCTCTCTCTCTAATAAGCAAAAGAGTCATATATAATAAGCAATACTCCAATAACATTTAAGAGAATAAGCAATATTGTAATAAGCAATACTCCACATTTAAGAGAATAAGCATTATTAACAACACATATAAGCAGAAGTGGCAGATATAATAAGCAATACTCCAACATGAATTCAACCAATCAAAAAAATAGAATTCATACCTCGAGAGTCTCTGTCCCCGACTATGTCCCAGCCTTCGCTGAATGACTTCCTAACCCCGAATATCAGCTGCAGCGGCACCTTCGTTTAATGCAACTATAGGGAGTGCATCAGCCAAATGACCCTGGCCAAACCCACCAGCCTTCATCTCCTCGTGTACCCTAGCCCATATAATCTCAGTAGTCCAAAATCTAATATTGGGGAGTGTTCTAACCACGTCTCGGGTTAGAAAACAACCCTATCCAAATAAAAAACCTAAAATAAAAAAAAATTAGAAAGTCCACAAAATAGAAAAAAGAGAAAAAAAAGCAATAATTAATTAAAACTTACTGATAAAAATAGAAGAGGCCCATTGAACATACTTTTCTTGTTGTCCACCCAACGTGCCCTGTTGGTAACCAACGTGTTAATCGTATACTCGCACCATCCAAGGTTGCTAATATTCCGAACATCCTCCAAATTGTCCATCATAAGGGGGTTAACATAACCACAAGGGTTATTTCCAATAACCATGCAGTCCACCAAAGCAACAAAATGCCTTTTAAACTAGTCCCCTCCTTCCGCCCATTTTAACATCTCTCGTGCATACGTTTTTGGCCGTGATTTGCTTGTTTGCCTTGTTAAAATCTGTTGCCATTCTTTAAGAAGATGACAGCCCCCCGCTTTATTTATCCGGTCAATATTGACCCTCATGTTCGGTATTCCCAAAACCCATTCAACATCTGTAGCGTCAATGTGAATGGTTTTACCCTTCGATGTCACCAATTCACAGCTCATTGGATTGAAATTATCAACCAATCAGTAAGTTAACTATGTTGGTATTTCATTAATCTTCAAGTGCAACAGTCCGCCGAACCCTATTTCGAAAACCGCAGCTCTCTGTTCATTGTTCAGTTTCCCAATTACTTTAGCAAACTTCCTCAATATTGCTCTCGTATACAAAAAACACAACATATCCTAAGAATTTGCACATACTTGAACAAAAATATGATCAATTTAAACCCCATTTCTGAAAATTTCATCGTGTTGTACAAAAATTAAAACCCAAAACACAATATTTTACACCGACTAAAAAACAGATAATTTTACCTAAGATATCAATATCATATCAATATCCTACAAAATGCAACAATACACCCTAACAAACCAACAAAAAAAAATAGAAAACCCAGGGTTTCTATGTTTTTCAAAACAACGCAACAATAAAAAAAATGTCAAAAAAACAAAAATACATCCATTGTCAAATGCTTGAGCAAAATCAGTTAACCAAGAAATTATCGAAACAAATGATGAAATAATAAGGAAAAAAAATATTACTCCACCTACAATGTGGGTGTCGACACGGTGAAGATTGTGACGTCGATTTGCAGCCGCCTCGAAGAACAATCGTGATTCCGTTTGGAAATTGTGACCACCTCGAAGAAACAACCATCGAGTTTGGGGTTTTTCACAGATATGGGGTTTTTCACAAGGGTTTTTCACAAAGATTGGGGTTTTTCTCTTCTTGTGTGGTTTTTCACGATATCTGTGGGGATGGAGTTTCTTCAGTAGAGATGGAGATGGGTTTTTCAAAGGAGATGGAGATGGTTTTTCACGATCTCTCTTCTTTCTTCAGTGGAGATGGAGATGGAGTTTCGACCGAGGAGATGGAGTTTGTTTCTACTGTAGAGTTTTAGACTTTTCAATTACCCAAAAGAAAAGATTTGGAAGATAATCGTGTGAAAAATCGTTCCCTTAATTATACCAATGTGAAAATGAGGGTAGCAAAAATGAGAATGTTAAGATGGATGTATGGACATAATAGATTAGATAGAATAAGCATTAGAAACAAAGTGGGAGTCGCACCAATAGATGAAATTAGAGAAACGCGATTAAGATGGTTTGGACATGTTTTATAGGAGATTTTTAGATGCACCCATGCAATATGTGGAAGGCATGGAATCATTCACCCAAATTAAAAAAGGCAGTAGAAGACCTAAAACGAATTGTATGGAAGCTATTAAAAGAGATATTTTATTTCTAGAAATAAATAAAAATGTGGCTTTTGGTCGTAAACGATGACGTGATATGATCTACATAGCCTACCGCACATAATTGGATAACGCTTAATTTTTTTTTTTGTTGTTGTTGTACAAAGACCTCTTTAGATTGGTCAAATCTAGACTCAACCTAACTTGCACGAGATTTAACAACCGAAGCTTGTGGTAGTCCCGAGGGGGAGACATCCTCCTATAATAAATAGTTAACAGTACTGAACGAGCCAATCATCGGTTCGGGGAAAGAAAAGGACCACATTTGCTTATCTTACTCTTACTAGTAGCTCTATCTATTGGTACCAGCTGTAGAACTCCCTCTTTACGAGATAATTTCTAAAAACTAAACCCTAAAGTCTTTACAAATCTACTTGTTCTCATTTTTCTTTCACAAACTGGCCCTTGGAGCTTGGAGGCACAACGCAACCACCATTTTTTCTTTCATGTTGTGGAGTTATTATACAAATAGAGATTTATGTTATTTTAATTATTAGTTGTTATAATTCCCTCAAAAAAAATTATTAGTTGTTGTAAGTATTTTCAAAAGGAATTATAGGTTTTTTTAATTAATAAATACAAAATGAGAACATGGATTCCCCCGAGGACCCTATTCTCCGTCCTAGATACCCAAAATGGAGAATAATATGGGGATGGGATTTAGATGACATGCAGGGACAAGGATGGTATGTCAAATGTTCGTATATTATTATTCGAGCTCGGGTCGAGCTCTTTTTATATTTTAAAAAGCTTTGTTTTTTTTTTCGTTTTATAAAATTATTTAGTATTCGAATTTGTTCACGAATATGTTCGTGAACATGTTCATATTTGAGTCTATGTTCATTGTGTTTTCCGAGAACAATGAATAATTTTATTCGCGAATAATAATTAAATAACACAAACAATGTTATTTTTTAAAGCTTGTGTTCATTACATGTTCGTGAACAACTTCAACTTTAATTCACATGTTAATGGTAATTAAATTTTTAATATTGTAATTTTAAATATTTTTTCATATTATAGAAAATTATAGATTATACTATATATTAGAATTATATAGGTTTAACTTTTCAATATTTGTATTTAACTTATATATAAAATTTTAATTTTAAAATTAGGTATTTTAAATAATTATATTATTTGATTATTAATTGAATCATAATTCAGCTATTGATGGCGCGCTTAACGAGCTTCTTTATCAACAATTTTAAACAAATGCTATATGAGTTTGCTCATGAATATTTTATAAACAAAGACTAAATGAGCTTGTTCACGAGCTATTAATGAACGAGTATATATATAATTGTTCAAGCTATATTCGTTTATTGGACGATCTCTAAAATTTGTTTATTATATGTTCGTTTAACTAAATAAACAAACATAAATGAACATTATCCCAAAAAAATCACAAGTTATTTGTCAAACGTTCGATTTCTTTAGAGCCTTACCATTGTTTATTTTATCAAACACATTCTAATTCTCAAGCTAATTCTCCTATTTCTCTCTAACCTCTCTCTAAAATTCATTCACATCTTCAAATTTTCAAACACAAAATCATTCACATCTTCAAACCTTCAAACACCAACTCTTCACATCTTCAAATCTTCAAACATAAGTTCTTCATATCTTCACTTCTTCACATCTTCAAATATTCAAACACAAGTCCTTCACATCTTCAAACCCATCTTCATATCTTCAAGAACATCTTCTTCCTAACATCAAACATACTTTCTTTCTTCAAACATCTAAACCAAAACAAACAATCTTACCACTTAAACACCAAAAATTCGAACACCCTATTTCAAGGTAAGAAATTTCACTCCTCAATTCAACTTAAATTCTTACTACTCATCACCTTCTCCTTTTAATATAAGCTTGAATTTTTGATTTTGAGGTACTTAGAAGACCACTTGGAGACATGCATGCATGGTGGTGAAACTTGAAGACTTGAAGAATAACTAGTAGAGAAATTTGGACTACAAGATAAGAATTGGACACTAGAGCCCTTCTTCCTTTTTCTTCCTATTTTTTTTCAAATTTTAACACCCCTTTTCCATTTTTGAGAAATAGGGGCTGACCTTAGGTGATTTTGGAGTTGAACCAAAATTTCCAAATTTGAAGCTTCAACTAGTTTCAAATCACCTACTACACAAGGTAAAGTGTAGTCTTTTCAATTTTCTTATCTCCTTCTTTTTCTCCTTAATTTTTCTCTCATTTTTCTAACTCCAAAATTTTTGATATATCTTGACTTAGGGGCTGACCTAAGTGACCTCCTCCAAAGTTGTGAAATTTATCCTTTTATTTCACAATTTTCCAATTTAAGGTGGGTGGAAAAATACTTTCCAACTTCTAGGTGTTTTAATTAAAATGCATGTAGAATTTTGATCATGAGCCCTTGAGATATATAATCTATGTATTGCATGTCAATTTTATGTATCAAATCATGAAAATTCTCAAGAGTTGCTCAAAATTGCTATTTATTGAATTTTAGGTGCATGCATGTACAATTTAATGTTCAATTTGATGAATTCTTGTATGAATTGGACATGCATGTGTATGATCTTTGAAATCCATATTTTGGATGACTTATAACCTGGAAAAGTCGAGCAAAATTGATTAAATTTCAATTTTGGACTTAAAATGTAAAAATGGAAAGTTGGTGGACTAAATTGCAAGAAAATGAAAGTTAAAGGACCCCTCTGCAAATTTCGAATTTTGGGACTGTACTCAGGTTCAAAAATGACTTTTGTACATTTTAATAAATTTTTAAGAGTTTTAAGATAAACAAAATCAACCTTTAAAAGCCCAAGGACTAGATTGTAAAATTTTGAAAGTTTAAGGGCTACTTTGCAAATTTTGAAACTGTACCAGACCTTAATTTTAAAATTTGAATATTTTACTCTTAAGGTACTGGAAATTACATATTTTAAATGTATTCCAAAAATCCAAGTGTTTAGGGCTTGAAAAGTAATTTTTCTAAAATTGAGGGACTAAAGTGTAAAAGACTAAACTTGAGGACCCAAATGAAATTCCAGGACTTATGCAGCCCATGCACCTGGAAATACTAACTTAACTATAATTTAATTATATTTTGGACCCAAGGTTCAAATTTCATAACAATTGGACCCCTAAAAGCCTTAAGGGCAAATATTTCAAAATGGGACAAAAATGAGATTTTCAAAAGTTAAAGGACCTAAACTTATTTATTTTAAAAACTGCTTTTGTCCCAATATCCTACTAACCTTAGTGACATTTTCCAACTGGAATCACATTAAAATCCCTTCCGGTTTGTGAGTTCCGATTATTTTAAACTTAAGGCCAGAAATGATAATTTTTACAAATTTGGGGTCAATATGAGAATTTTATAAAAACTCGACCTCAAAACTTTAAAAACCTGAATCTCTGGACAATTTGGAGAATTTAGGAACTGACCTCATAATTTTTCAAGGTCGGGATATTTATTTATTTAATTTTTAACGCCAAAAGTTTTGGTTTTTACAAAACGGGGCTAAATTGTAATTTTTCTTTTATAAAGGACCTAACTAAAATTATTTTCCCTTTTACTAAAATAGCCCTGGACCCTCTGACTTGGAGATTTAATTAAAGTATTTTATTTTCTCAAAACCCCTTGACCTATCGGACCGATTCGACCGATTAATACCCGATCGCGGGGCGACTTCCTCGTCTTGCGGTTTTGAATCTATAACGGGACTTATGTTCCACCTAATCTTTCAAGATATCGAAGATTGCTTATCCCTCCGATAATCATCTTCATCCAAATAACTCCACCAATGCCATATTGCTACTCGTGAATTTTCAAAAATTTTCCTGAACTGCTTCCCTGATTCAATAATACTCGACTGCCTGGTTGACTTCCTGTACTTGTATTTATTTTCCTGTCTGAGTCAACTTGGTGTGTCAAGCTCACTGTCGGAATGGATACGTCGGGGATGGAACCGGGCAGCTCGGCCGCTATTCCACTCTTCCCGCCCCCATCGCCCTAATCCCGCAAAATCGAGGGACGGAGTGTCCAAGGGAAGCGGGTCGTAGTACTTGAGGTATAATCATGATTATGACAGATCCGAGTCTTGCAAGCTCCACTTTGTGGATTTTGTTTTTGCCTACGGAGCGATAAGGTGACAGTCTTGGACCATCTTGCCTGGGGAGTTACAAGGAAGAACGAAGGAATCGCTGTCTGATCCACACGATTCCGGAGTTATTAGACCCATTTGGTTGGCGCTACAAATCCGTACGCAACCATTATTTGTCTTGCATGGGATTGGCGTTACATTCCGTACGCAATCCTACCTGTCTTGCCTGAATCACATAGTGCCTGTGTGACCACGAACTGTTTTCCCAAACTGTATAAGTCTATTACTTAAATATATTTATCACGACGCTTGTGGACTGTGTGTGAATTCATGCATCATACTCACGTGTTTTCATATAACTGTTTTCTCGCATTAACTATATATCGCCATACTTGCACACGATCACCCCATCCACTGAGATTTCTGTCTCATCCCCACCTGTTTTCTAACCTTAGATGAGGACTTCGTTGAAGATGCTGAACCGACCACGGATTGAGCCCTTGTACTCCGCTTGTTGGATTTACTATCTTTTGTTGTTGATGTCGCCGGACTTGTTACTATTATTTGCTGTTGGACTTACTACTTCTTGTTGCTGTTGTTGGACTCTTTTCTTGTGTTTGTTGTTGGACTCTTGTATTTCTTTTCATTCCGGTTTGTAACTGAAGGGCGTAGGACCCTTTGACTTTTAAGTTGTTATCTTTAGATCATATCGGGGATGTAATTTGATTTATGGATATTATGGACTGTAAGTTGTAACGTGATTCTTTATTTCCGCTGCTATTTAGACTCTGTTCCATTGGGTTTTGATGATATTCGTCTAGAATGTTTGGTTTACTTTTATTTAAGTTGTGGATCGTCGTCGCGACCCGTTTGGGGCGTGACAGTTAGAGTGGTATTAGAGCTCGGCTAGTAAGATGGAAACTTACACCGAGCTGACCCAGGATAGGACCCTCGGTCTGTGTTTTGGGTAGTACCGCGACTTGAACAATTAAGTGTGAAATCGATTTCAAATTGGCATAGAACCGCCTTATTGATGTTTGAACTAAGTTAGAACGCATATTTTGAGGTTTCATAGTCATACTTGTCTTGACTTAGTTGATTCTTGACTGACTTTCTTTATTCATTCTTTCCTTATTCTCTTCTTATCTTTCCTCTACCTTTGACTGATCCACCTTAGTTTTGTTTGATCAGGATGGAGCCGACGCCACCTTCTTGGTGGGACATTTTTCATGCCCGTGCTGAGCGGGAGTACTACCGGGCACTGATGATTCACTGGCACCGAGAGAGTGATCGAGCGACCTCAGAGCTATCCGAGGAGCACCAGCGTAATAGGGATCTGACACAGCGCTTGGCGAGGAGCCAAGATGAAAAGAGTGAGTTGACCACTATCATCAAGGACCGCGACAACACCATACGAGCGCGGGAGGATCAAATACAGAATATCCAGGAGTGTCTGGATAACATGCGAGAGAAAATGAAGAGGGCAAGTGACGGCCGCCAGAAATGGGAGATTGACGCCCGCCTATCCCGCGACACCGTTGAGCGCTTGGAGGAGACCCTCATCAAGCAAGTGACAGTGATAGAGGACCTTACACAGGCCCTAGCTCAGAGAGACGCCGCACTGGAGGCTGCTCTGGCAGCTAATGCACAACCATTGCCACCACCCGAGGTGGAGCCCGTACCCGACGCCGAAGAGGATCCTCAGGAGGACCTCGAGGAGGATCCTGAGGAGGATCCAGTCGAGGTTGGAGAGCCTGAGGCTCTTGAGGCTGCTCCACTTGATGGTGCACATGGATTCGAGCAGTGGTTGGATTTCGTTGATTGGCCTGAGGTCGAGGCGCCACCTCAGCCCGACCAGGCCCCGATTATGGACATAGCTGCGAGTGACGATGATGGCGATCTCACTGATTAGTTAGCTTGATTGTCAGTTTGTACTTTCGTTGTTGTAGACGCTTATTCCAGTGTTGTACCTTACTTTCTATTGTATTAGATTCAGTTGCATTTTGGTTCAGATGTATCTTTGACTCAGTGTTACTATTGTTGTACTATGGGTGTATTCAAGTTTTACATTAATGGATATGCCTTCTGCTATTTATTCGTTGTCTTGTGTTTGTTGTTACTTTCCCTACAATATAACTTGCTTTACGCAAATAATTATTGTATCATTTACTCGTGGATCGCAACTAACACTTCAAGATACAGAATGGCCGACCATCGAGGACGTGGGAGACCTCGCCGCGTTCCCCGAGGGGATGACGACGTACCCAGGGATCGGGTACCCTCCCCTGAATTACCACCGCCTCCTCCACCTCTGCCGCAGAGACAACTTGATCACGCAGCCCTACAACAAATACTGGTTTTCATGAGGCAACAAGCAGAGCCTCAACACCGTGCCCCCGAACCAGCCAGAGAGGCGAACGATTGCATGTTGGAGCGATTTCTACGGTTTGACCCACCAGCCTTCTTATGAGAGCCGTATGATTTGAAGGCAGAAGAATGGGTAGAGAAATTGGAGAACATCTTCAATGCTCTCCAATACTCAGATGAGCAGAAAGTCACACTCGCCGTATTTCATCCGGAATCGGGCTGCTAGAGACCGTGGAGGGCGGTTGAAAGAAGGTGGGAACAGGACCGGGTAGCTAGAACATGAGGAAATTTCTTGGCCGAGTTCAATGAACAGTACATTCCACAGGTTGTGAAAGAGGCGCGCCGAGATGAATTCCATAGATTGAGGCAGGGGAACATGACTGTAGCTCAGTACGAGTCTGAATTTCATCGATTGTCCAAATATGCTCTGGGGACAATCAGTACCGAAGAGGATAAGCTTTACAAGTTCACTCGAGGATTGAAACTAGAACTTCAGAAACAACTGTTGACTGTTGAATTGACAACCTACTCAGTCGCGGTAAAGGATCTAACAGTCTCAAGAGAACAGTTGTGGGACAACCATCTAAACCGCCTGCTAAGTTTCAGAAGGGACCAGTTAATAAGACAAATAAGGGAAAAGGACTAGTACAAGGAAAACCGGGTCAAGTGTGTGCACAATGCCAGAAATTGGGACATACTACCAATGACTGTTGGCGTAAACAAGGAAGGTGTTTGCGCTGTGGTAGTAATCAGCACCAGTTGCAAGATTGCCCGAAGTACGATGACCGAACCAAACAGACGTAGCTGCAGAAGCCGGGAAATGGCCAGGGTAATCGGGCAAGGATGCCCGCTTGAGCATTTGCACTAGCCGGACAGGAGGCTTCGGAGGCAACAAACGTGGTGTAAGGTACGCTTCTAGTATCTAACCACTACGCTAAAATATTGTTCGACCCTGGATCAACGCATTCATTTGTTGCACCGCATTTTGTACACAAACTGCATGCATGCATGGAACATATGCCTATATGTTTAGAAGTGTCAACTCCTATGGGCGCAAGTCAGATAACATATATTATCTATAATGCATGCGAAGTTAAGATTGATGAGATAAATTTTCCTGCCGATTTGATCTTATTACCTATATCCGAATACGACGTGATATTGGGAATAAACTGGTTGTCTGCACACCATGCACAAATGGACTGCCATAACAAGTCCATTAAGCTATGTGAACCCGGAAAGCCCGAAGTGGAAATTTCGGGAAGGGCACGAGTTAAGATTGCCCCAATTATTTCAGCAATAAAAGCGAGGAAGGCGATCACTAGAGGGGCTCAAGGGTACTTGGCGTTTGTAATTAACAAACCCACGGTTGAGACACAAATCAACCAAGTACCTATAGTATCAGAATACACGGATGTATTTCTACAAGAACTCACCACTGTCCCTCCAGATAGGGAAGTCGAGTTCACCATCGAGGTGTTACCAGGGACTGCCCCGATTGCCAAAACACCGTATAGAATGGCTCCTCTTGAGTTACAAGAGTTGAAGACGCAATTACAGAAACTGATGGATATGGGATTTATCCGACCAAGTACGTCTCCGTGAGGAGCATATGTGCTGTTCGTCAAGAAGAAAGATGGCACATTAAGACTGTGTATAGATTATCGTGGTCTTAATAGCGTGACCATCAAGAACAAATATCCCCTCCCGAGGATAGACGAACTATTTGATCAACTTCAAGGAGCGACGGTGTACTCGAAGTTTAATTTACAACAAGGATATTACCAACTGAAGATCCGCGAAGGAGACATTTCCAAAACTGCATTTCAAACCCGATATGGACACTACGAGTTTGTAGTGATGCCTTTCGGTCTGACAAATGCACCGGTAGCATTATTTGGATCAATTCGTAGTGATATTCATTGATGACATACTCGTATACTCTAAGTCTAGAAAAGAGCATGAACGTTATCTGAAAATCGTTTTGGAGACACTATGAGAGCATAAGCTGTATGCCAAATTCAGCAAGTGCGAATTTTGGCTTAGTGAAGTCGTGTTCTTGGGACACATAGTATCCGACACCGGGATCACCGTAGATCCTTCGAAGGTACAGACAATGGTTGAATGGAAACAACCCGAGTTTGTAACGGAAATCAGGAGTTTCCTAGGACTAGATGGATATTATCGAAGATTTATCCAGGATTTCTCCAAGATAGCCGGACCACTCACTCGACTAACCCAGAAGAAAGTCAAGTTTGAGTGGAATGACAAATGCGAGGCGAGTTTCCAAAAGCTGAAGAAACGACTTACTACAGCTCCAGTCTTAGCCCTTCCAAAGGGGACCGAAAACTTCGTCGTCTACAGTGATGCATCAAAAGAAGGACTAGGAGCAGTGCTCATGCAGGAAGGAAAAGTTATCGCTTATGCATCACGAAAGCTCAAGCCGTATGAAGCCAATTATCCAACGCATGACTTGGAATTGGCAGCGATAGTGTTCGCGTTAAAGAAATGGAGACACTATCTCTACGGAGCAACCTTCATGGTTTTCACGGATCATAAGAGCTTGAAGTATCGATTTTCCCAGAAAGACCTCAATCTGAGGCAACGGAGATGGATGGAGTTGATTGAGGACTATCACTTTGATATTCAATACCATCCCGGGAAGGCTAACGTCGTAGCAGACGCTCTAAGCAGAAAGGCGAGCTTAGCCAGGCTTATGATTCGAGAGTGGGAATCATTAGAAGAACTGAGCAATTGGAATCTGACGAGAACCAATACTCAGATTTCATGTGCTAACATTTCGGTTAAACCCGATCTGCTGAACGAGATCAAAGAAGCACAAGGGAAAGATGCACATCTTCAAAAACTGAAGGAGAAGATACTTAAAGGAGAGAGATCAGAATTCTCGCTACACGAAGATGGGGTTATCAGATTCCGGAATCGAGTGTGTACCGAATGACGAGCAGATTAAGAATAAAATCCTAACAGAGGCACACCGTTCAAAATACACTATACATCCTGGAGGAAACAAGATGTATAAGGATTTGAAACGGAGTTATTGGTGGGTAAACATGAAGAACCAGGTAGCAGAGTTCGTTGCAAGATGTTTAACTTGTCAACGAGTAAAAGCAAAACACCAACGACCATCTGGTTTACTACAACCGTTGAGAATTCCCGAGTGGAAATAGGAACACATAACGATGGACTTCGTGACGGATCTACCAAGGACCAGAAGAGGCCATGATGCTATTTGGGTAGTTGTAGACCGACTCACGAAATCTGCACACTTTTTACCCATCAAGAAAACTGATAGCTTGTAGAAACTTGCACAGATTTATATCCGAGAAATCATTCGACTGCATGGAGTACCAGTCGACATAGTATCCGACAGAGACCTGAGGTTTGTCTCCAGATTTTGGAAGTGCTTGCACGAGGAATTGGGTACCTCGCTAAGTTTCAGCACAGCAGCATATCCACAAACCGATGGACAGTCTGAGCGAACAATTTAAACCCTCGAAGATATGCTGCGAGCTTGCATATTGGATTTCCAAGGAAGTTGGGATTTGCACTTACCATTAGCCGGTTCGCCTACAATAACAGTTATCAAGCCACGATTGGGATGGCACCCTACGAGGCATTATATGGGCGAAAATGTAGATCCCCACTAGACTGGGAGATTGATGACCAATGGACTCCGAAAGAGAAATGAAAGTCGCCCTCGATTCCAAAGGTCGACTTAGTTCAGGAGGCCATGGAGAAGGTCAAGATGATCAAGGAGCGAATTCGCACAGCTCAGAGCCGCCAAAAGAGTTACGCGGACAAGAGAAGAAAGGATTTGGAATTTGAAGTTGGAGATGAAGTATTTCTCAGACTCTCACCACGGAAAGGATTGATCAATCCGAAGAAAGGAGGCAAGTTGAGTCCGAGATATGTTGGACCTTACAAAATTTTACAGAGGATCAGGAAGTTAGCCTACCGACTCGAGTTACAAGCACCATATACGGGAATGCACGATGTATTCCACGTATCGAGATTGAAGAAATATCAACCAGATCCCGAACATATCATCACTCGTGATACTCCTCCTCTAATGGAAAATCTATCCTACACCGAGAGACCGATCCGGATCATTGATCAGCAGATACGACAGTTGCGTAAGAGAGAAATCCCGATGGTTAAAGTGGTGTGGCAGAACCACAACCGAGACGAAGACACAACGTGGGAGATGGAAGAAGACATGAGGAATCAATATCGAGAACTATTCTGAAGAGAATTTGGGGACCAAATTCTTTTAAGGAGGGGAGGATGTGAAGCCCCGATTTTTCCGAACATATAATTGATTCTTATTGTCGTCTATGTATTTGATCGACTATTTTACCGCGTCACTTTGACGGGTAATTATCATTAATATATATATATATTGTATTTTATTTCATTTTATTTATTACTTGTGATCATGATCACTATTAATTCTATTTTGTATTTATGATCACTTGATTGATCATTATTACTATTTTTGTATTTATTAGTCACCTTAGAATTTTAAGAGACTATTTATTTTAGAGACTTTTACCTTATAGAATTAAGATTTTGATTTAGATTAAGTGATCATGAGACTTATAAATGATCAAGAAAATCACTAATTATTTTGGAGATTGATATTATTCATCTATTATCATCAAATTTGGGACAAAAAAAAATATATAGAATTACCAATTTACCCCTATAGTGGACGGCATTGGTGATGATTTTTGGAGTAGAAATATCATCCAACTCTTGTACACTTACACCTTATATTAGTCATCTTGTGTATAATTATACCATTAATTCAAACATTATACACATCATCTCATACATCAATTCTTTATTACTATTTTTTCCAACATGTTGGAGTCTTCCCAACATTCCTTCTCTTTCCATACATTGCCCATATTTTGACTAGTCTAATTGTCTCCATGCAAGAGACAATTTGCAAGACACAAAATTTATCAAAAAAATCCCTCCCCCCCTAATGTGGACGGCCACATAGAGAAAAAGATGAACAAATTTTGTTCATTTATCAAACACATTCTAATTCTCAAGCTAATTCTCCTCCTTCTCTCTAACCTCTCTCTAAAATTCATTCACATCTTCAAATTTTCCAACACAAAATCATTCACATCTTCAAACCTTCAAACACCAACTCTTCACATCTTCAAATCTTCAAACATAAGTTCTTCATATCTTCAAGTATCACTTCTTCACATCTTCAAATATTCAAAAACAAGTCCTTCACATCTTCAAACCCATCTTCATATCTTCAAGAACATCTTCTTCCTAACATCAAACATACTTTCTTTCTTCAAACATCTAAACCAAAACAAACAATCTTACCACTTAAACACCAAAAATTCGAACACCCTATTTCAAGGTAAGAAATTTCACTCCTCAATTCAACTTAAATTCTTACTACTCATCACCTTCTCCTTTTAATATAAGCTTGAATTTTTGATTTTGAGGTACTTAGAAGACCACTTGGAGACATGCATGCATGGTGGTGAAACTTGAAGACTTGAAGAATAACTAGTAGAGAAATTTGGACTACAAGGTAAGAATTGGACACTAGAGCCCTTCTTCCTTTTTCTTCCTATGTTTTTTCAAATTTTAACACCCCTTTTCCATTTTTGAGAAATAGGGGCTGACCTTAGGTGATTTTGGAGTTGAACCAAAATTTCCAAATTTGAAGCTTCAACTAGTTTCAAATCACCTACTACATAAGGTAAAGTGTAGTCTTTCCAATTTTCTTATCTCCTTCTTTTTCTCCTTAATTTTTTCTCATTTTTCTAACTCCAAAATTTTGATATTTCTTGACTTAGGGGCTGACCTAAGTGACCTCCTCCAAAGTTGTGAAATTTATCCTTTTATTTCACAATTTTCCAATTTAAGGTGGGTGGAAAAATACTTTCCAACTTCTAGGTGTTTTAATTAAAATGCATGTAGAATTTTGATCATGAGCCCTTGAGATATATAATCTATGTATTGCATGTCAATTTTATGTATCAAATCATGAAAATTCTCAAGAGTTGCTCAAAATTGCTATTTATTGAATTTTAGGTGCATGCATGTACAATTTAATGTTCTATTTGATGAATTCTTGTATGAATTGGACATGCATGTGTATGATCTTTGAAATCCATATTTTGGATGACTTATAACCTGGAAAAGTCGAGCATAATTGATTAAATTTCAATTTTGGACTTAAAAATGTAAACATGGAAAGTTGGTGGACTAAATTGCAAGTAAATGAAAGTTAAAGGACCCCTCTGCAAATTTCAAATTTTGGGACTGTACTCAGGTTCAAAAATGACTTTTGGACATTTTAATAAAGTTTTAAGAGTTTTAAAATAAATAAAATCAACCTTTAAAAGCCCAAGGACTAGATTGTAAAATTTTGAAAGTTTAAGGGCTACTTTGCAAATTTTGAAACTGTACCAGACCTTAATTTTAAAATTTGAAATTTTTACTCTTAAGGTACTGGAAATGACATATTTTAAATGTATTCCAAAAATCCAAGTGTTAAGGGCTTGGAAAGTAATTTTTCTAAAATTGAGGGACTAAAGTGTAAAAGACTAAACTTGAGGACCCAAATGAAATTCCAGGACTTATGCAGCCCATGCACCTGGAAATACTAACTTAACTATAACGTAATTATATTTTGGACCCAAGGTTCAAATTTCATAACAATTGGACCCCTAAAAGCCTTAAGGGCAAATATTTCAAAATGGGACAAAAATGAGATTTTCAAAAGTTAAAGGACCTACATTTATTTATTTTAAAAACTGCTTTTATCCCAATATCCTACTAACCTTAGTGACATTTTCCAACTGGAATCACATTAAAATCCCTTCCAGTTTGTGAGTTCCGATTATTTTAAACTTAAGGCCCGAAATGATAATTTTTACAAATTTGGGGCCAATATGAGAATTTTATAACAACTCGACCTCAAAACCTTAAAAACCTGAATTTCTGGACAATTTGTAGAATTTAGGAACTGACCTCATAATTTTTCAAGGTCGGGATATTTATTTATTCAATTTTTAACCCCAAAAGTTTTGGTTTTTACAAAACGAGGCTAAATTGTAATTTTTCTTTTATAAAGGATCTAACTCAAATTATTTTCTCTTTTACTAAAATAGCCCTGGACCCTCTGACTTGGAGATTTAATTAAAGTATTTTATTTTCTCAAAACCCCTTGACCTATCGGACCGATTCGACCGATTAATACCTAATCGCGGGGCGACTTCCTCGTCTTGCGGTTCTGAATCTATAACGGGACTTATGTTCCACCTAATCTTTCAAGATATCGAAGATTTCTTATCCCTCCGATAATCATCTTCATCCAAATAACTCCACCAACGCCATATTGCTACTCGTGAATTTTCAAAAAGTTTCCTGAACTGCTTCCCTGAATCAATAATACTCGACTGCATGTACTTGTATTTACTTTCCTGTCTGAGTCAACTTGGTGTGTCGAGCTCACTGTCGGAATGGATACGTCGGGGATGGAACCGGGCAGCTCAGCTGCTATTCCACTCTTCCGGCCCCATCGTCCTAATCCCGCAACTGAGGAACGGAGTGTCCAAGGGAAGCGGGTCGTAGTACTTGAGGTATAATCATTATTATGACAGATCCGAGCCTTGAGCTCCACTGTGGATTTTGTCTTTGCCTACGGAGCGATAAGGTGACAGGTCTTGGACCATCTTGCCTGGGGAGTTACAAGGAAGAACGAAGGAATCACTGTCTGATCCACACGATTCCGGAGTTATCGGACCCGTTTGGTTGGCGCTACAAATCCGTACGCAACCATTATTTGTCTTGCATGGGATTGACGTTACATTCCGTACGCAATCCTACCGCGTCTCTTCACATGAATCACATAGTGCCTGTGTGACCACGAACTGTTTTCCCAAACTGTATAAGTCTATTACTTAAATATATTTATCACGACGCTTGTGGACTGTGTGTGAATTCATGCATCATACTCACATGTTTTCATATAACTGTTTTCTCGCATTAACTATATATCACCACACTTGCACACGATCACCCCATCCACTGAGATTTCTGTCTCATCCCCACCTGTTTTCTAACCTTAGATGAGGACTTTGTTGAAGATGCTGAACCAACCGCGGATTGAGTCCTTGTACTCCGCTTGTTGGATTTACTATCTTTTGTTGTTGATGTCGCCGGACTTGTTACTATTATTTGCTGTTGGACTTACTACTTCTTGTTGCTGTTGTTGGACTCTTTTCTTGTGTTTGTTGTTGGACTCTTGTATTTCTTTTCATTCCGGTTTGTAACTGAAGGGCGTAGGACCCTTTGACTTTTAAGTTGTTATCTTTAGATCATATCGGGGATGTAATTTGATTTATGGATATTATGGACTGTAAGTTGTAACGTGATTCTTTATTTCCGCTGCTATTTAGACTCTGTTCCATTGGGTTTTGATGATATTCATCTAGAATGTTTGGTTTACTTGTATTTAAGTTGTGGATCGTCGTCGCGACCCGTTTGGGGCGTGACAATATCAAAAATAATTAATAGTGACAACTTTGTTATTTTTTAACTTAATTAATATTTAGCTTTTAAAAATGACGTAATTTTAATTTTTCCCCCAAACTATGCGAATTTTTCTACTTTGTCTCTTTAAAAATTGTATAACGCTATAATGTTATATGACACTATTAGCATTTTTTTTAATAATGTTATAGAATATTTTTAATTTATTATGTTATAATGTCTTATAATTTATAATTTAGAGTACACTGTCAATTTATAAATTAAAACACTTTCTTAACTTAGTGTTATTAGTGTTTTATAAATCATAACACATTTATAATTATAATATTATTAGTATTATAATTATTGGCACACTATAAACTTAAAGGGTGTTTGGGTGAGCTTATAAACTCTTAAAATTTGTTTGGTAAATTTTTCTTAAAAGAGCTTATAAGATCCAAAAAAAAAGTTGTCTAACATCTTATAAGCTCCTAAACAAAGTACCTCCACCCCATGTTTTTTTAAATAGCTTATAAGCTCCATGTTTTTAAACACTCGAAAGAAAAATTCGCCCTTACTAATTTTATTGTATTCTAAATTTACCCTCCGCACAACTAATCCCTAATTTCCCACTTATCGTAAATCTCAGTCATTATTCTCTGGATTCTCTTCTTCTGCAAATTTTGCTCTTCCCCCAAAATAAATTTTTAAATTCGTAATGTCATAGCTCCGCCGTTGTGCTTCAATTTATTTGGCCAAATTATTGATGAAAATTAATTTTTAAGGCCAATATTTTTCTTTATATTTATATAGTAAAACGTGGCCAGTAAATTGTTGTTAGCTAAATTGAGAGAAATAAAAATAATCAAGTATATGATATTATAATATGTAGACGAGAATTTGTTTTTTTTTTTTTGACAACATGTCCAGAATGCTTTTTAAATAATCTTAATTGTGTCATGTTCTTTTTGGTCATTATGACGATAAAAAGAGCTTAAATACCAAGCATCCTAACACCTTATAATATCTAAAAAACATCTTATAAGATCTGTCATCTTTTATTATCCAAACACTTTAACAACTTATTTTTAAATAAGATCTAACAACTTATCAGCTCTCAAAATATCTTATTAGATGCAGGAGCTTATAAGATCTTTTAAATAAGCTTAGTCAAACGCCCTCTTAATGTTTTATAATTTATAATTTTATAATCTCATAAATTATAATTTTATATAATATTTTTTAAAAATATTATCAAAATTTTAGAACAATTTGAACATAAATTTGTAATGTTATATACAAAAATAGTGTTACATAAATAATAGTTACAAAAATCTATGGGGGTACATGCCCCCATATTAGGATGTGTACATCCGTCTGTGGTCTGTCTAACTTAAAAAAAATGAAATCTCTCAAGTTAAATATTATCTCAATAGGGTGTCGAAGCCAGCCTGATAGTTTCTTAGTTGTGGTAGCGCCGTGGGTGGACGCTTTGCTCCAGCTTAACGATCGACCACTTAATTTATGATAAAAAAGCGCCATCAAGGGATGGTAAAAGGAATAAGAATTAGATTTGTTTACTATTAACGGATCTAGCACTGAATAGAAATACAATAAAATGAGAGTTTTACCGATTAATAGTTATTGAGCTACTTGGGTTCTCTTCAAAGTATTAAAGTATTAAAGGCACACTCATTAGTCTTACCAATTGACGAATAGTACAAGACTCTTATATAGAAAGAACTTAGCCAATTATCTCATAGAAGGTGTTTTCTTATCTCTACTCGACCGTAGGCAACCTCTGTTGTCGGCAGGTGGCTAGGCTAGTGCAAGAGTCCAAGTCGGGAGCGTCTAGTAGGTTTTGAATCAAGGATGGGCTCTTTCTCACCAAAGAGAATAGTATTTACGTGCCCAAGCTTGGGGAAAGCTAGCAGCACGTCAGAAGGAAACTGAGATGAATAGCTACCTGCTGAAAGGAATATAGACAATCATTGAACCATAAAGTTCTTCGACTAATGGGGGAGAAAGAGACATTCACCAGTCATGGATAATTATGAGATGAGGTCCTTCCGAATGGGCTAAGAGAATGCCTAGAATTCTTATTTATTTTCTTTCGGTTTCCTAATTGAAGAAATAATTGAAAAATAAAACTCCAAATACAAAAATGAGTAATAACCCCTAGTAAAGACTGGTGAAGCATCAGATTCTCGAAGAGCATCAGGAACTGAACTATCTTCATGCTCCTCTTTTTTCGAACTCTTTGCTGATGAAAGGAAAGGAAGAAGAATAAGTTCACTCTCTTAAAATTGAACTCTTTTCAGGGAACAAGTCGTAGCAAATTCAAAGCTCTTTCTTTGACCTGGGCTTCTCTGTTTCCTAGGCTCTGCTCGCTTCGTCTACGCTCTGGCCCTAATAATTGAAAATCGATATTTTCTTACCCTGCATTAAAATTTTCAACTTGTCGTCATAAACAAAAAAAGGCAATCAATCAGAATTTGGGGTGAGCCTCCACTGTCGTTTGTTTCTTACCCTTCCTTTCCCTATGGATTTTGGTTGACCCCTTATGGAGATTGCTTTCGGGGTGAGCCTATTGAGTTGGAATCCCTTAGCAGGTCTTCTACCCTTCCTTTCCATATGGATTTTTGTTCACCCCTTATGGAGATCGCTTTTGGGGTGAGCCTTCACTCTCGTTTGCTTCTTACTTGCCTGCGAAAAATAATACAAGACTCGATTTCCACACATGCTTCTCCATCTTGTTAAGGAAAGTGTTGATGAATCTATTACCAAAAGTTGTATTGATCCTAGACCTCCTGGATAAAGATGAAAACGAGTGATTATAGCTACCCAATATCATTTATAATCTTTTGTGATCTTTTGTAATTCCTTTAATATTTTGTAATCTTTTAATTTTTAGTTAGGATTAGATTTGATTTCTCTTGGGCTACAAGCCAAAATCATTGTATAAATAAGACACAAAGTCATCAATGAAGAATACATCATTTTCCACATTCAATTTTCTATTTGATCACAATTATAATATTATATTATGGTATCAAGAGCTAGATAGCCTCTCACGAGCACAATTTTTTGTTTTCTAAGTTATCTTTTCTTCTCCTTTTCGGCAGTAAACCATATCTCACCATGTTCCATTAATTTTTCCACCATCTCCCACCATCATTATGTCTACCACTACTTCAACAAACACCACTCCAATAACCACAAATTCTACTGGACCCTCTTCTACCATGGCCCCTCTTATTCAAATTAATGTTGCTACAAATCTCCCCATTCGTCTCACCAATTTAAATTTCTCAGCCTGGTGTCTTCAATTTACAAGCCTCTTTTATGGCTTAAATTTAATGGGTTTTTGATTGATATGTGTTTTGCATGTATTTTGGGCTTAATTGTAGATAGAATTAGTTGCTATGCATGCATTACATGAGTAAAAAGGGCTTTATTTATGTTTTGTGGAAAATGTATTACGCTTTGCTCGTTTTGTAGGAATTTATTGATAATTGTAGCATTTTTGCAACAATTCGGAGCATTGCGGTAAAGAACCGCCGATTCTTGAAGTAACGTATGAAGTTTGGAGTTGAATCGGGAAGAAGTCAGATGAATCGGGCAGAAAACGGAAAGAAACGAATAAGTATCAAGTCCAGCAGGTGCGTATAGGCAGGGCGTGCGTCCCTAGCACGACCCGTGCGCCAACCCAAGACTAAAACTCGAGCCACGAAATGACGCACGGGCTGGTCGTGCGTGATGCGCACGACCCGTGCGTCCTTTAGTAAAAGTTGAGTTCCTGCGGCACCTAGCACGGGCTGGGCATGCGCTAGGCGCACGGCCCGTGCGTCTCTGCGGGAAAAACAGAGTTTGACAGATTTTGAACTAGGTTTGGACCCGAACGAAGTACAAATAGAGACGGGGCGGCCACAAACAAGGACAAACTATTTTTTGCCCTAGAAAGCAGATAAAAGAGCAACTTTCCATCGGAGAATTGGGGAGATCGATCAAGGCTACAACAACACGCTTGAGGATTGAAGATAGATCGAGAGATCATCGACGTCCCCGAGTCTTCGCATTCCATTGTATCTTTATTTTCAATTAGTTAGACATGAACATGAATAATTTGTCTATGGATTATTTATTTTCTATGCCTGGCTAAACTTCATGTGATTCCCGAGTTTGGGAGTAGGTTAATGGATACTTTTATTTGATGATTAATTGCAATTGAAGTTATTGTTTTCCAACCCTATTCGAGTACTTTGTTTTAATTATTGTTTTATCAAAAAACTATTGGTTTAACTTGTTTGATGTATTGATTCATAATTCGAAAGATGAGTTTCAATACTAGATCTGTGAGTACTTGACATGAATATTTGCAAGATTGAGAAGTCTGTGAATATTTGTGAGGATATTTAATCTTTTGTGCTTTTGGGAGTTGGATATCTCATGTTGAGTAGAGATGCTAGCATAGATATTCCAATCAACGTTTTTACATGCATCTCGAGAGAGAGGGTAAATTTACTTTGTGATTGTTCTATAGGGAAGAATACGTATAACTTTGGTTTGATTAATCTGATAATAAAATGAGATATTAACTGAAACCATAACCCAGGAATCCATTCATCTCCTTGATCTTTTAATCAATCTTTACTTTGTCTTTTTATGCTAAATTCTTGTCTTAGTTTTATAAAACCAAATCACTTAATTCCGATCGTCTGGATAAAAATAAGGCTATTATAATCCCAGTACTTAGTACAATAATTTATTAGTCCATGTGGATTCGACCTTGCTAACCCTATTCTATAAACTGCACTGTACACTTGTGGTGAAGCTAAAAATAAGGCGAACAAGTTTTTGGCGCCGTTGCCAGGGACTAATTAAATTTTTAGTACTAGTATTGCGATAAATAGAATTATTTTTAATTTAGACATTTTTTTTCTTTTCTTTTATTTGTTGTTTAATTTTAATCCTACTGTGTTTGACTTGTTTTCTTTAGTTGTTTCAGGTAGTGCATGAACAATCGCTCGAAGCAAGGAGAATTAACACCGTTCATACCGGAGGTTGAGGCTTTTGCTAGACGAATTAGTGCGGCTACTAGACGGGCAGAAAGACAACAAAGACAGGCTATGGCGGACATGGAAGATAACAACGGGGGAAATAACGGAGGCAACAACGGAGGTAACAATGGGGCCAACAGGGTCGTTAATGAGTTACCAGTACTAGAAGTTCCGACAGTCCAGCAGCAGGCGATTCGCGATTACTTTCGCCCATAGACCAATCACAACTATGGTAGAATTGCCAATGTCCCAATTAATGCGAATAACTTTGAGCTGAAGCTAGCATTAATCTCGATGGTGTAGCAGAATCAGTTTGGGGGTTTCCCGTCTGAGGATCCCAATTCTCATCTTGCGAACTTCATACAGATTTGCTGTACAATCAAGATGAATGGGGTGACTGATGATGCTATATGTATGCGCCTATTCCCTTTCTCTTTAAGGGATAAGGCTAGAAACTAGCTAGGCACCCTAACTCAGAGGAGTGTGAATACCTGGGATGAGCTAAGTCAGAGATTATTGTTTAAATACTTTCCACCAAGTAAGATACTACAACTCAAAAGTGAGATCACGTAGTTCAGGCAGTTTGACTCTGAGTCATTGTATGAGGCCTGGGAGAGATTCCGAGATTTATTGAGGAGGTGCCCGCAGCACGAATTTCCCGAGGATCAACAGCTCTGCTTCTTTTACAACGGGTTGATGGGACAGACTAGGTCATTTGTAGATGCCGCAGCACGAGGCGCTTTACTTGCAAGATTCCCAGAGGATGCATTCAACTTGCTCGAAGAGATGGCAATGAATAGCTATCAGTGGCCCTCCGAGAGAACTAATGTGAAAAGGGTAGCCGAAGTCACTAATTCGGACCCAATTAAGGCATTGACAGCTCAGATGACTGCGTTGACTAATCAATTGAGTGTATTGATGAAGGGGACTGATGGAAACGCGGGTGCAAGTAATGGGGGAGTTCCTCTAGATCCCATGGAGGAAGGAAATTATGTCAATAACCGGAATTTTAACAATTTTTGGAACAATCAAACTCCCACTCATTACCATCCGGGTTTGAGGAACCATGAGAACTTCTCGTATGCAAACACGAAGAATGTGATGCAACCACCACAAGGGTTTAATATGACAAACAATGTCATTAATGCGGAGGTGAAGCCATCTTTAGAGGACATTCTCACCTCGTTCATGGGTGAAACGAGGAACCGATTCAATAAAGATGAGGCTAAGATAGACAAGATCGAGGCACATATCAGGGATTTGGCCAACACTGTGGGTTCACGAATGAAAAACCTAGAAACTCAGATTGGCCAGTTAGGAACGATCATTGGTGGACAACATCAGAAGGGCCAGTTTCCGAGTAACACGGAAGTCAATCCGAGGGAACAGTGTAACGCCAGTTATCTGAGGAGTGGTACGGAGTTCCAAAAAAAGTTCAGGAAGTGACGAAAAATCGGAGTTGCATGACTCGTCGCGTCCGAGCACGACGACAGGTCGTCTTGCGCAATGCCGTAGCCAATCTTTCAAGGACGCATGACCAGGTCGTGAAGTGTTATTCCAGGAACTATCACATGAGACGCATGACCCGTGCGTCTGAGAATGGGCGCCCCGTGCGTGATGCCGAACGGGTAATTTCGACCCCGGGAGATGAACAAACAGTAGCAAAGGGGAAAGTTGAGGCCGAGGAAGGAGTCGAGGGTCATATTGCTGAACAAAAAGGGGCTGAGAAGCTTAAATCTTTTTCTAACCCTGATTTTTCTAAACTTACTACTACCCTTCCTTTTCCCCAACGATTTCAAAAGAAAAAGTTAGATTCGCAATTTGCAAAATTCTTGGATATATTTAAGAAACTGCACATTAACATACCTTTCACAGACGCATTGGAGCAGATGCCCAATTATGCTAAATTTTTAAAGGATGTTATGTCAAAGAAGAGAAAGCTAGCAGAATTCGAGACAGTTAACTTGACTGAGGAGTGCAATGCAATTATTCAGAGAAAATTGATAAGGGTCTTTTTGTGCATGTTTTATGTGTATATTTAAGTATGATTTGAGTTATTTTATTGTTAGTTTCATAAATTTTTGATTGTACATAGTTCACATTACTTCGAGGTGCTTTTATTGGTGTAGATTGATGATTTGGAGCTGTTTTTGGTGAATTTTGGGCCATGGTTTCATGTCAAAACATACTCGGGGGTTTCTGGATGCAAAAACACTCAAAATCCCAAGCTAAACGCGTCATTTTGGGGCCTTTTCAGTCAAACACGGGCAGGGTGTGTTTTAAAGCACGACCGTGCTTTTTAGAAGTAAAAAACGAGCAATTTTTCGACCCCGACGTACCAAACACGGCCAGGCCGTGCTTGAAAAGCACGGCCGTGTTCGGGAAAATCCAAAAACACGGCATGCCCATGCTTTTAAAGCACGGACGTGTTTTTCGTCCAGTCTGGATGTTCTTTTGGCGGAAATTATGGAAGCTTTCCCTTTTTGCTTTTTGACAACCTTTGAGCAACTTTTACATCTCATTTTGCTGCACAAAACTCTATTATTCCCTCAATTGTCATGTGGACACAATGATTCAACCAACTCAACCAATGGAAGTGGAGTATTGTCATGTGAATACAATGATTCAACCAACTCAACCATGAATGTGCACACAATGATTCAACCAACAACCATGGAAGTGGAGCATTTGTTAGCATTATTGATGTGTTCTTTCACAAAGATGATGCCTATAAAATCCAAGAGTTTGAGTTGGGAAAGGGATTCATAATTCATGTAGTATTCATTCATATAGAGATTCATTGTGTATTCATCATAGACACTTAGAAAATATTCATTGTGTCCAACATTTTGAGTGGAATTGGGATCAAGAGGTCTTGGAGGAGTAAGCTTGTAGCAACATTGGAGAAGAAGGCTTGGATCAACATCATCTATCAAGGAGGAAGTCATTGAGATTTTGAGAAAGATAAGTACATCATGTCTACAATACTTAAATCTTCTTGTGTAATTTACTCTTTTGTCAAAATTATGAGTAGCTAAACTCCTAGTGTTTGAATGTAATGAACTCTAGAATCGATTTGTGATTAAGGTTTGTATGTTTTTAATAAAATTCTCATGTCTTGTGTGATTCACTTATATCATGTTTACTTCATTCAAGTTAATATTTCCGGTATATTAATTTGATATATATTCCTCATTGGGTAATCGAGAGATTTATGGTGAGAAAGAACCTATATAAGTGAAAAGAGTTGCATGCAATCCTAGATATAGGACGACATAAATCTTCTGGATTAGGGTCAAACCTAATATGGGAATTCATAAATCGTTATAATGCAATTTTGGGGGTTTTAACTAAAAAGAGATTTCAGTTAATCAACTTGAGATTAGGAGTTTTTCGCCTTGAGAAAGGGTTTAACTTAAATCGGGAATTTCTACGGTCCACATAACATGAGATTTTATTAAAAGAGGTTGGTTTTTGCTTAAGGGCTTATGGGTGTATTTTTATCTTGTTGAATCATTAAAACATTCTAGAGGGATTTACATTCAACACATTTCTATCTCTTGATTTCTCATTCTACAATCTACTTTTATTTGATTTATTGTAAGTTGCAATTATTTTAAATTCTCTATTTTTCATTTTCCATTTTAACAAACAAAACTCTGAAAATTGCTAGATTAGATAACAAAAAGACGGTAATTATTAGTACTTACAATCGTCGTGGGAATGACTCTCGGTACTCAATAATCTATACTACAAAACGATAGGTGCACTTGCCTAAGGTTTTCTAGAGTAGCTTTTGAGCCATCAAAAATTACCACAGAAGCTCAAAGATCCGGGGAGTTTCACTATCCCTTGTACAATTGGTTGTGTTTTCTTTAACAAAGCACTTTATGATTTAGGAGCAAGTATTAACTTAATGCCCTTATCCATTTTCAGGAGACTTGGACTAGGAGAGGTGAAGCCGTCTACTATCACTTTGCAGCTTACGGATAGATCACTCACATATCCTAAGGGAATCGGGGAGGATGTGCTCGTGAAGGTAGACAAATTTATATTCCCCGTGGACTTCTTGGTGCTTGACATGGAGAAAGATCGAGACGTCCCTCTGATACTTGGGCGTCCGTTCCTAGCCACTGCACGAGCCTTGATAGATGTGCAAAAAGGAGAGCTCACATTACGAGTTAATGATGAGCAAGTGTTGTTCTCCATCTATAAGGCTGGAAAAACTCATGATAAAATAGAGAGTTGTAAATCGTTATTCGTCGTTAATTCATGTGCTAACACTTCTAATCTGATTGATTGTGTGTGTACTTTAGTTCATGTGCAGGAAGTACTGAAATGTGAGAAAGCGAAGCACACAAAGAGGGACATCAACTCATTTTCTTGACAGCACCACCACTCCACCGGCCCACTCTCACTACACCTACTCCTCATCTGAAACAACCACCACTTCCCTAATCCCGATTTTCTTGCATGGAGGCAACAAGATCATTTAATCCTCCATTAGATCCTTGCCTCCATGATGGAATCTCTCATCCCTCTTATAGCAAATGTTACCACCTCTCACGAGGCCTGGACTCGTCTCAACCGCATGTTTACCAAATGAACTCAATATCATATTATTCACCTTAAAGATAAACTCGCTAGTCTCACCCGTGGTACCCAATCCATTTCAGATTTTCTTCTCCAAATCAAAACCATTGCTAATGAACTTGGCTCCTTAGGGGCACCTCCAACTGATGTAGATCTTTTGGTCTATTGCACAAGGGGTCTTAGGCCATCTCATAATAATATTGTTGGTAATATCCGGGCCCGTGACACTCCCATTAGTTTCGAAGAGCTCTATGATAAGCTTATCGACCATGAGCTATTTCTTCGTGAATCTGAATCCCTTCAAGCTCATGGATCTCCGCTTGCTAATGTTACTCGATACTCGTCGTCCCATGGGTCATCAAACCCGCGGCCTAATTATCGCGGCAATCAATGTCGCTCACCTTCTCCAGCACCAGAGCTTCTCTTGACGCCCTCGTATTCACCTCGACGTCCTCCCGCATCTCTGTCACCCCCCATGTCTAGTCCATGGGGGCCACCCATATCTGTTGTCTATCAATATTGCGGCAAACGCGGCCATGAGGCCAACAAGTGTTGGGAATTATTTCCCCATCTCCATTCGTCTCGTCCCGCTGCTCATACCACCACATTGTCTTCACCCCCTGCAAATTGGATCATTGATAATGGCGCCACCCATCACATCACCAATCAGTTTGCAGATCTCTCTCTTCATCAACCATACGATGGTCCTGAGAATGTACAACTGGGTAACGGTTCTGACTTACACATTTCCAACACAGGTTCCTCTCACTTATCTCCCAATTTTCATCTTTCCGACATATTATATGTCCCTATGATGAACCGCAAAATTTTCTTAGTTTCTAAATTTTGTCACTAGCGTTGAGTTCTTTCGTCATTAGTTTTTGGTGAAGGATCTTCAAACTCAGGAACCCCTCTTCCGCGGTCTCAATATCAATTACCTCTACGAATGGCCATCGTCATGTTCTCCGCCTGCTCTTCACTCTATCTCCACAATCTCCTCTAAAACTTGACATGCTTGACATGGACATCCCTCTTTCAATACCACTCAGTTTCTGCTCTCATCTGGCGTGCTTCCTTCCACTGTTAAGCTTTCTAGTAGCTTTTCTTGTGATTCTTGCTTTTGCAATAAAAGCCAGAGATTAATCTTTTCCATTTCTAGTATTTCTAGTACTAGACCATTAGACATTATTTTTTATGATGTTTGGGGCCCTAGCCCCACTCCTTCTATTGATGGCTATCATTTTTACTTAATCTTTATTGGTCATTTTAGTAGATTTATTTGGTTTTTTCCATTAAGGCATAAATTAGACGTCTATCACATTTTTCCTATCTTTCATAAACAAATGAAAACAATTCAACTCTACCCTTAATACACTCTATACCGATGGGGGAGGTGAATTCACTGCACTTCACCCTTACTTAACTAACAATGGCATAAAGCACTTAATCACTCCCTCATACACCCCTCAACACAATGGGCTTTCTGAGCGTCGCCATTGTCACATTGTTGAAACTTGCAAAATAATACTCCATGCTGCTTCCTTACCCCAAACATTTTGGACATACGCCTTTGGGACAGCTACTTATCTCATTAACAGCCTTCCCACATCAACTCTTTCCAATAAAAGTCCTTACTCTGTTCTCTATAACAGCGTGCCTAACTACTCATCTCTCCAAACGTTTAGTTGTCTATGTTATCCTTGGCTCAAACCATACACAAACTCCAAACTTAACTCCCAATCTCGCCCTTGTATCTTTCTTGGGTACGATACCCCACACCATGCATATACCTACTATGATCTCCAATCACAAAAAATATATATATCTCGTCATGTTCGATTTGTTGAACACATCTTTCCATTCTTCAATGCCACTGTACACTCAGATTCCCCACCATCATCTCTTCCCTCGGATGCTCCCATTACCTCATTAGTGCCTCCTGCCAGCTCCCCGTCACCACACATTGGTCCCCCACCGGTTATCCACCATCGTGCCTCATCTTCCCAATCATCTGCCACATAATATGAGTCATCTCCTTCGCCAGCTCTCGAGCAACCTGTGCCAAACACCGAGCGTCCGTTCTCTCCATCATCCCATACCGCGCATAGTGAATCATCCTCCTTTTCACAAGATCCCTCTTCATCACACATTCCCTCCCACTCTGAACACTTCTTCAATTCCCCTTGTTCATCCTCTTCCACCAATTGCCCCACCATCCCCTCCTCCTCCTTGCCAACCACTAATGACAATGTGCATCCTATGGTCACACGATCCAAACTTAACATTTTCAAACCCAAGCAGCTTTTCACTGTCACCACCAAACATCCCATCTCTGACTCTCTTGAACCCACGTGTGTATCCACCGCCATTAAATCTCCTGCATGGTGCCATGCCATGTCTGAAGAAATTAATGTGCTTATTCACAATCGCACTTGGGATATAGTCCCTTCTACCCCTACCATTACACCAGTTGGTTGCAAATGGTTTTTTCGCATCAAAAGAAACCCAAATGGCAGTGTCTCTCTCTACAGAGCTCGACTTGTAGCGAAAGGCTTCCATCAGCGTCCTAGTATTGATTACACAGAAACCTTTAGTCCTGTTGTTAAGCCCACAACCATTCGTCTATTTCTTGCCCTTGCCGTCAACAATAATTGGCATATTCATCAGCTTGATGTTAACAATGCTTTTCTTCAAGGTACCCTATCTGAAGAGGTCTACATGGTTCAACCCCCAGGTTTCATTGATTCTCAATTTCCTAATCATGTGTGTCGCTTGCGCAAGGCCATTTATGGTCTCAAAAAAGCACCCAGAGCTTGGTATACTAAACTCAAAATATTTCTCCTCTCTTATGGTTTAACTAACTCTATTAGTGACTCTTCTCTTTTCCTTCTCTTCAATGGCCCTACTATTCTGTACTTTCTTGTCTACATTGATGATCTCCTTGTCATAGGAAACTCCATTTCAGCAATTAATTCTTTCATCGACTCTCTATCATCTCGTTTCTTAGAAAAACATTTAGGACATCTTAGTTACTTCCTCGGTGTTGAAGTAATTCTCACATCATCTATCCTATTTATTTGCCAACACAAGTACAACCTTGTACACACTGCCATGTTAAGTGCTCGGGAAAATTCAACTCTTATCTCATCTTCTCCGCTGACACTATTAGATAACTCTCCACTAGCTGACGCTACTGAATATCATCGTGTGGTTGGTGCACTTTAATATCTCACTATATATCTCTTTTACTGTCAATAAACTCTCTCAATTCATGCATCATCCATCTCAGACCCACTGGACTGCTGTCAAGCGCCTTCTTTGATACCTCAAACATACCTTATTTCATGGTTTATTACTTCGTCGCTCCAATAATTTTGCCATCTCTGCTTTTACAGATTCTGACTGTGCTGGGAATCCTGATGGTCGATCTTCCACTTCAGCCTATATCCTCTTATTTGGCTCCTCTCCTATCTCATGGAGTTCCAAAAAGCAACGAGTTATTGCTCGTTCATCCACTGAAGCTGAATATAGGGCTCTCGCATCCTACGATGCTGAAGTTATTTGGGTTCCGCAACTCCTCCAAGAGTTTCATATTCCATCTCCCTCTCCACCCACTATATTTTGTGATAATCTAGGTGCGACTTATCTCACAACTCATCTTGTTTTTCACTCTCGCATGAAACATATTGTCACCGACCACCATTTTTTCCGATCTCATGTTTCTAACAAATCCCTCACTGTCTCTTGTATTGTTCTCAAGGCCAACTTGTCGATATCCTTACTAAACCTCTATCTCTTCAGAAATTTCTTCATCTCCAACCCAAGATTGGAGTCTCTAATTGATCCTCCATCTTGCGGGGGTCTGTTATGGAAAGTGTTGATGAATCTATTACCAAAGGTTGTATTGATCCTAGACCTCCAGATAAAGATGAAAACGAGTGATTATAGCGACCCAAATATCATTTATAATCTTTTGTGATCTTTTGTAATTCCTGTAATATTTTGTAATCTTTTACTTTTAGTTAGGATTAGATTTGATTTTTCTTGGGCTACACGCCAAAAACATTGTATAAATAAGTCACAAAGTCATCAATGGAGAATACGTCATTCTCCACATTCAATTTTCTATATGATCACAATTATAATATTATATTACATATGTCATCAACCGGTCTACCCTTAGTCCCCCTACTGATCTCGCCTTTCATTTGACAGAAAAGAGAATAGCGTCTCAGTTGTTATCTAAGATAACACAAGCTACTTTCTTGATTTATAAGGGCATTTATCTTAAGATCAAGCTGCTGAAGAAACATGTTCATTAGGGAAAGAGCGGCTGCCTTGTGGTATGCCCTTTCCCCATAGTCATTCATATCCTGCTTAGTCGAGTTTCTTCGCATATACTTATGATTTCTTTTAATCCAGAAGAAGACAAAAGTTGCACTCAAGTCATGTAAAGAACGTACATTCATAACCCCTTCATCTATGGGATATGCTTGGAGATGATCCTTCAGGAAAAAGGCCATTCTAACAATCTTTTAAGTTGGTAACCAGGGTCCAAGCCCCCGGGGAAGAACGCAACGTCAATGCAAGAGGCGGTTGCGGGGAGACCCGCACGTAAGGTTTTTAGGGGGATCTGTTCGAATGACCGGTCGGCGCCCACCGGACTAGGGGATTGAGAAATTAAGAGAAAAAAACACTTTTGATCACATAAGCATGGGCACCTGACGATTTTAGTCACATGGCTTGAAAATAGTCCCATGAGATTGTTCTTGTTACATAAATGGTCCCACCGTTAGTAAATTAACAGTAAAACCTATCAAATTGATAGTCAAATCTGACGATTTTAGTCCCATGGCTTGAAAATAGTCACATAAGATTGTTCTTGTTACAATTCAGATTTATCTGAATTGTAACTTCCATTTATCGAGTAATTTGTATTTTTTTATGTTGATTGATTTAATCTTAGCAATTTATAATTAGTTAAGAAAAATTATTAAAATAGGTTTAATTTGGAGCGTGGATTAAAAGAGATCGATGGACAAGATGTGTCCCTACGTTCTTACCCCATGGTGCTGGTCTCTTATAACCTAGTATTTGTTTGTGTAATATAATCCAGTGCATGTTTGTGTGTATATATAGATATATATAAAGTTTGATTTAATAACATAAAAAAAACATAATATTTGAAAATGGGGAATCCTCATCCCCGGTTCCCACAAAATGGGGAATTCTCATCCCGCTCCCATTCCCGAATTAACCGGGAATTTTTCGTCCCATTTTATTTGGGTACCAATGGGGATGATTCCCCTCGGTGATTTTGGCATCCCTAGAATCTGCTAATATTTATGTATTTATAATTTTACTATACTAAAATATTTTTAATAGTATTTTTCTAAATTTTTTAAAACTAATTCCTATATTTGAAACTTATGAAATTATTTAACATTGTAAACTTTTTTATTTTATTTATAGTTGAACTACATATATTTTCCAATACCTAAATGTGATTTTTAAGTAAGAGAATTTGTTTTGGTGAAATTATTTGTTTTTCTAAGTATTTTAAGTAGGAGAATTTGTTTTAGTGAAATATATAAAGATCTTTGAAAAAAATTCTATAATTTTTGAAATTAATTCCTATATTTAAAACTTATGATATTATTTTAACATTGTAAACTTTTTTATTTTATTTATAGTTGAACTACATATATTTTTCAATACGTAAATGTGATTTTTAAGTAAGAGAATTTGTTTTAGTGAAATTCTTTATTTTTCTAAATATTTTGGGTAAGAAAATTTATTTTAGTGAATTATATGAAAAGCTTTGGAAAATAGTTTTTCTATAATTTTTAAAAATAATTCCTATATTTAAAAATTATGAAATTATTTAATATTGTATATTTTTTTTATTTTATTTATAGTTGAACTACATACATTTTCTCATATGTAAATGCGATTTTTGTAATTATTTGTATGTTCAAAATCAAGAAGTAATTTAAATTAAAAACGAATATAGAAAAATTATTTATTTTTCTAAATATTTTAAGTAAGAGAATTTATTTTCGTGAAACAAAAACTATTGGAGAAAGATATTTTTTAGTAAAATAATTTACGGAAATATATTGTTTTTAAAAAACATATTTGAAGGACAGAGATTCTATTTAGTTTTCAAGTATGACATTCACAATATTAATTTTAAACAAATAACTAAAAATATAAAATTTAAAATAATTCTTATTATCAATAATATTAAATTTAACCAATAAAAGAATAATGAGACAATTTTTGGTTAAAAATGTAACTTTGGTGTCCTATGGGACCATTTTGTCATCAACAACTTTCGCCTTTAATTTTTTAATGGACGTCAAGCCACAATTTAAGTTTTTGTGTCCTATGGGACCGTTTTTGGTTAAAAATATAATTTTGGGACTAAAAGTGAGAACAATGAGACTAAAATCGTCAGGTGCTTAGTCTTATGGGACAAAAAAATGAATTTTTCTCGAGAAATTAATATTACAGTACAAAACTTATCTTCAAGATTTACCTTATCCAGACCGTTCCGAGGGCGATCGTTGTAATTCAAAGTCAAGGGTCTTTGACAAGCAGAATGAAGACAGCCGCCTTACGGGAGCGAGAGAGGAAGGAACAACTTTTGTTAACATGATACACAAGGTGCTGGATGAAAAACCCGACTCTCTAAAGAAACTCCAAGATTTCCTCAAATCTAAAGAACACTAAGGGTGCATTTGGATTGGGGGATTTTGGAGGGGATTTGGGATGAGGGATTTGAATTTTTTTGCTAAATCCACACCCTTGTTTGACATATAAATCCAAATCAATGGATTTCAAATCCATCTTTAAGTTTAAGTTCATTTTTAAAGGATTTTAAATCCCTCCAAAAACCTAGTCATTTGAAATCCATTCTTTTTTCCCTTTATGTTGAGTTGCAATTTACACACACTGCACACATACTATAACATTTACACACACTACACACATTTACACACACATTTACACATTTACACACTCACGCATACTCTCTCTCACACATTCACACCGCACTATCTTCACACACGCATATTAACATATAATAAAAGTTATATATTTCATATTTTTATTAGTGTACAAAATTATAATTATTTATAAAATAATAAGATTATATCTTTTATATTTATTTATTAAGTGTCAATTAGGAAAATGAATAGAACTTTTAATTTTTTTTATCAAAATTTACGATGGATTTGAAATCTCTATACAAATCCACATCATCCAAACCAGATGTGGATTTCAAATCCAATGAGTTTGAAATCTATTCATTTGAAATCCTTGGAATTTTAAATCCCTCCATCCAAATGGACTCTAAATGAAAAAATGCTGATTAAACCAAAAATAAATAAAAACGCATAGCTAGAATAAGATTTGAAAACTCCAAATTTTCAGTAAATCTAATGACAACAAATTTTGAAATCTGATTGTGATTGTCCGAAAGTAATGATCAACTATCCCATTATTAATTCTTGTAATCTGCCTCCATATTTGACAGTTGATTATTACAAGGCTAGCCATTTAGCCAAAACCTATCAGTATATATACATAACAAGGGTGCAGCAAAGGTTCATTCTCACATTGCTTTCATTGTTTCAATCTCACGGGACAATGGCAACTGCTGCAGCAACCTTAAAGCCTGTCATTTTCTTCTTTGCTCTTCTCACAATCTACTGTGTCCATGTTTGTAAGTACTCAAATGTCTAATTCATTTTCGTTTCAGTTTCACTTTGTTGAATCGTATAACAAAAGTTTTCAACTCATCATACCTAAGGGGATAGTTACAAAAGTTTACCTCGAGATTTAGCCTAATTACCAAAAACCCAAGTTATATTTCAAAGGGATAATTACAAAAAGAAAAAAAAAACTAAGGTTCGGCCTAATTATAAAAAACAAAAGAAAAATCCCCTTAAAGTTTTATTTTGTCTTATATTTTACCTTTCATAACCAAAAAATATATTAAAAAACTCCTCAACATTTATAAAAATATTAGAGCTACCCTCTTAAATTTAAGTCTTTTAAGATAGAATCAGACTTGGAGTTATTTTGTAATCTTAAAACATATTTGGATTTTTTGTAATTAGCCCAAACCTCAGAGGTGGGGTTGATTTCGTAATTATCCCTATTTCAAAATTACAAATACTCTGTTAAAGTACTCCCTTGAGGTTTGTATTTTCCTAAAAAATAGTTCAATTTGTAAAATAGAAATAAATGCCAATAAAGCATTTGAGTTTTTCTTGTAATTAAGCTAAACCTGAGGAGAGTTGCATTGATGATCGTCATGCTAATGGCACTCTCCGCCGTCAACGGCGCCACCGTCGCCGCCGCTCCGGCACCTGCCCCAACTTCCGACGCCTCCGTATTTGTCCCGTGGATTTTGCTCTTCTCAACCAGACTTCTCGTGTGGCACTTGAAGAGATTAAGCTCAAGTTCATCGACACCTCATCCAAGTTTGGACATGGACGCTTCCAGACAACCCAGGAGAAGCAGAAGTTTTATGGTCGGCTCAAGGCCTAGAGCTCCATTTAGAAGCAGTTGGAATATTAGCTTATATTTGCTTAAACCATTTTTGCTTGAGTCGTAAGACAGCTAAATTTTATTCTGGACTTGGTTCTTTTTTATGGTTCAACTGTATGCTGATTTTGGAGGTTCTATTGAAAAAATAATAATAATAGTAATAATAATAATAAAGGACAGGATTGGAGGATTGGTGAAGAAGACGATGCTGACATGGAGAAAACGAGGGCCTATGAGGAGACAGTTAGGATTACTGTATACTTATATGTTTTTCGATGTATACTTGTATGTGTTTTGCTGTATAAGTAGTTAAATTTTGATGTATGTATTTATGTTGTTGTATACTTATATTTTTTGTTGTATACTTATATATGTTTTATTGTATATTAATATTTTTGTTTGACAATTGTAATATGCAGTATAAATATGTTAAATATACAACATAATAGTGTTAAATATACAATAAATATATGTTATATATACAGTACAATAGTGAGCGTGATTTCCTCTCTCTCTATAACTGATTTAATTAATCCACGGTCCCCACATGTTAATGAGCGTGATTTTCTCTCTCTATAACTGATTTCTAAGATTCACGGTTCCCATATGTTTTTGTTTGACCATCTTAATATGCAGTAAAATTATGTTAAACATACAGTAAAATATTGTTAAGTATACAATAAATATATAATAAATGTACAGCATACTGCATGGCAGAGCACATGCGTGATTTTCTCTCTCCAGCGCGATTTTCTCGCGATTTTCACTCTCCACACATGATTTTCTCTCTCCTAATAACTGATTCCATATTTGGATGGTCCCCCACATGTTTGTTTTGACAATTTTACCCTTTCTGGGATTTAATTAAATGGTTGATGTATTATTATCCCAAATTATTTCTAGCCTTTGATATAAATGGGGGAGGATTGAGATTAGTCCACACCGTCTCACCACAAAATGTGGTCTCATTGGATCCTCCCCCTATATATGGGTTGGTTCTAGTGAGACCATCTCTTGCGGTGAGACCGTGAGACCTAATCTGAATCGTTATAATTAATCATTGGATGGTTGAGATTGAAACATTAAATATAGAAGCATTATATATCATGATTTTCGAGTGAGGGCATATCTGTCAATCAATAAAAATCGGTCAACTAACAAGATTTGTATGATTCTAACTTACCATATCTATTACCTATAATTTAGGAGGTGCAATCAATGATAATCCCCCCCCAAAAAACTCTAATCTCTATAAAAAACAAAAATTTGCATATGGTAATATTCCGAAAATTTGCATAAATAAATTTGTGTCCCCGGGCGTTTATGAATTTTTTTTGGTCCCAACGATATTGAATTTATGCATACTTAACTATATATTGATGCATGTATACATATAATATGTTGTATATTTTGTTTGAAGGTAATGATGCATGAATGCAAAATATATGAACCCAAAAATTGGACTGTGTTGGGGTTATAATTAATATTGCATATTTAATAGTATACTGATGTATTGATACGTATAGTATGTTGCATATTTAATGTACCTACAGTTATATCATATTTATTCGTGCATATTTAATCTTATAACGATGTCTTGTTCATATATTATGTTGCATATTTAATTAATAATACAGTTTTCATATTTTGCAAACATAAAATCTGAAAATATTATGATGCATTTTTCATCTAATTTTGGTGTATATTTAATGTTAATTTTATGCCAATAGGTACAACTAACAACCCAAAAAGAGAGGCTTGAAATATCTCCTGGGTCAACAAAGGAAAATATGCAATATATCTTGATATTCACCCAACAAAATTACATATGCAACGAAAAAGTGATAAATATGCAACAAAATTACATATCTTGCATTCACCCAACAAAATTACATATGCAACGGAAAGTGATAAAATATGCAACAAAATTACAAAACCTATACATCAAACATAAAAATAAAAAAAAAATCGAAAACTAAAACCTACTCATAAATTTCTAAAAAAAACTTGCACGCCTTCTTGGCTTCAGATTTCCCACCCTTCGCCCTTTTGGTGCCAGAACTATCCTTTCCATTGCCTCCATCATCCCCTCCTAGCGAAATCTCCCTCTTTTGTTTAGACTTAGCCATCGTTGACAACCTCAGTTTGCTATCCCTACCCCCTGCAAAACAATTATGCATAAATAATTGTATTATATTGTATAAATAATTTAATTATCATGTATCTATAAGTCATCGAGACTAATGAATAAATATGGTACAAATGATGCATATATACTAGCTGATTGATGCATATCAAATTGATGTATGAAAAATGTAATTTGTTTGCATAAATTACAACAGACCAATGCATAATTCAAATACAAAACGCCTCGTGTATAAATTGTGATGCATGACTGCCTTATCATAAAAATATGCACGAAAATTGCAATCAAATGCAATAGAAAACTGAAATCGATACATCAAATATATTAACAATGATACAACAATGGAAAATCTAGAACATTGCCAAAAAATAAACAAAATCGCATTGTTTCGTTACATACAAAGAAAATCGATGATGTGGCGTTACATATTCAACGAAAAAAATGCTAAAAATCCAACAAAATTACGTATATTCAGTCCCTTACACATCCAGTCGATGTAACTCTCTTTGGGCTTAAGACAAGATTTTAGTGAAGTAGAGTCAAACACAAAGCATGTCAACTTACAGAAGTCCAGCATGTGCATCAATCAGCAAATTGTGCCAAAAGGAGACAAAAATAACGAGAAAAATCAATTTTGTAAAAAAAGAAAACTCGATTTTGTAAAAAAAAAAAAGTTCTTACTGAATAAATAATCAGTCTTCGGGTCGCAATCCTCAAATCTTCGATAAATTACAGTAGATATTTACTTGCAAACAAGAACCTATTCCTATGCTTTGTGTTGAATATGAAAAGAAATAAAGTTGGCAATGGGAATGGCGTTAGAAAATGAAGAGGCGTCTGACAGAGGTTTTGGGAAGAAATATGTTTCCCAATGTATCTTGGATACATCAAAAGATCTCCGATTAGTGCATTATTGGCGAAAATTAAGGGATTCGAAAAATACTCTCCTAAAATAAATCACCGCTTTACAAGTCTAATTACCTTTTTGTCCTTTTTAACGTTTTTTTAATTAAAATTACCTTAAATATAAGATTAATCCAAGTCCTTCAAAAAAAAATAATGGATGTACCAGATTATGTCACGGTCTCACCCTAGGATATTGGTCTCATTTGAACCAATACCTATATATATATAATTATATGTATCCATGTATTATATTTGGAATAATAATCCATGGATACATTTTCCCTGTCTTTTCAAGACAGCCAATGTATGAGACACAAATAACGACATGATAAAAATTAGAGCAGTCAATTCTGATCGGCCCGGTATTTTTTACCGGGCTGGGTTTTTTGAGGCCCAAAAGCCCTATGCCTATTTGGTCCGGTCCATCAAGCCCGAAAAAACCGAACCGGGCCGGTTGACCCGAGTTTTATAGAGTAATTTCATGGGCTGGGCTCCAATTTAGCAACCCGGTCACTATTTGGCTCGACCAACCAATTTTCGCTGTTGACCAGATGGGCTGGGGCGGGCCAGCACTTTGACAGCTCTAATAAAAATACATGTTTTCCCTGTAATAGACGCTCTTTTTTTCACTTTTGCTTTTTCTTTTCTTTTTCTTTTTCTTTTTTTTTTTTTGGCTTTTGGTTATTATTGATACCTTTTGCATCGGTAACGTATCCTTTGACGTTTGAAGCGTTAATATGACTAAGCAATTCAGTAACTTATTGCTTATTGATTGCCAAAGACAAAGAGAGCAAATTTACACCGCACAACAAAAATATGGGACTGCGATTGGAGAGTATTGTCAAACCTCAAGTCAACTAGTTGCAATTGACTGAAATAGTTAATCTCAAATCTGATAAAGCAATGCTGTTTGCGTTACTGTTGTGATATGATTTGCATCCAACCATGGATTGATATCAACAATATGACTTTCCAACCTTTATTCAAACAGTCCCAGCAACTAGACAAATGGATTTTGAGAAACACTTCAGTTATTCTAGAAGAAAATTAAACGGATTCAAACACTTTGGCAAATAACGCAATCAATCAAGTATCACTAACATTACATAATGTACAAAGATGAGACCGCATACAAAATGTAAAAGATTCTTGCAGACCCCTCATAATGAGTATGGCTTCAAAGAAATCTTCCAGTTGTTCTACCGAAAACTGAAATTAGACATTAAAGAACTAACAAAACATGAGCTACGTAGAAGACATTAAAATCATACTACTTTTTGATGTTCCACTTATGTGATGTCCTAGGTCCAGTTGCGATGCCCTCATAGTATTGGGGTTCAAGCTCTTGGTTATTCCATTCTGCCACAAATTCCGTGAATAGCTCCCGTGCAGAATCAGAAGATAGATCCGAGAAGAATATTTCTCTCTCTTCTTTTAGCCACTTAGCAAATTCATTGTTCTTGGAGAAGTAGTCATCGTTTGACAATTCTTGGATGTTCAGTTTCTGTGAGGAGATAAAAAAATGGAAATGAGGACTTACGCACACTCAACCTTCATAGACAACCAAAAAGATGAAATTCATACTTGACAACTGAAAGAACCTCAAGAGATCAAACTCGTGACTGCAACTAATTGAAAATACATGAACTCATCACTGAAGAACAATTTATCAAAATGACTATGTTTTACAAATTGTTAGTTACTTATCTACATAAATGCTAATTGATGAACTACTAGGACATAATATCAAGGCAGGCATGAAACAGTAATGTAGTTACAGCAAGATATATTGAGATTTTGAACAAAACAATACTGGAATGAGGACAGGGAGAATGCAAGAGCACAAATGTGGTGCACCACATGCTGAACATAACGTTATGAATAAACAGGGGCATATGTTTTAGACTGAATTTCAACAATTGTTTGTCGACATGTACTTTCTATGGAAAGAGTGACTTCACAAAGAGATATGCACATCCAAAATTAGGAAGTTTGCAACTCAGAAATGTACCGACACTTTTCTTAGTTTATAGAGTTTAGCAAGAAACTCACTGAAGGCTTATCATTCTTGCGGCCTTTGTCCTTGTGCTTCCCACTAGACTTCTTATCTGGATCAATATAAATCCATCAGCATCACCAAATTTTCAAGACGCACCAGACCATCAATGTAACTTGGAAAATAATTCAATTTGGAGCAGAAAATCCTAACTGAAAAAATAAGTAAAGGTAAAGTGAAAAGATGAAAATTTTCAAGCCAAAGTAGGAAACTAAGGGCCTGTTTGTTTATGTTTCCATGGTCCATTTCCAGTTTCTGGAGTTGAAAATAGAATTTTGAGAATTTATTGATTTTCGTGTGGAAATTGGGATTGTGTTTGGATGAAGGAATTGAAATGTGTTTTATGTAGGGTTGGAAATGAGATTGTGTTTGGTTTAAGTAGTTTTGAAATATTATTTTATGTATATAATAATTGAAAAGTTGGTAGTGGTGGGGTCCACTTCAATATTTTAATTTGAATATATAATATTATATTTGTAAGATTATAGTTGATGGGTCCCATTAGATAGTTATAATTTAAAAATAGTAATATTTTAAGTAGATAAAGTTGATAATGGTGGGTCCCACATATATAATTGGGTTAAAATATGAAAATAGTGATTGATAAGTAATGATGAGTGATGTAGGGTAGTGTATATATTTGAGAATAGAAATTATAGGTTTGAGATGTTGTTTTATGTGAAAAATAGAAAATGAAAATGATGATTTCCATTGGAAATTTTATGAACAAACATGATTCCACTTTTATGTATAGTTGGAAACTAGAAAGAGGTCATTGGAAACATAAACAAACAAGGCCTAAATTTCCTGATCATATGTGAGCATTTAGTGACATTCAAATGCACATATAGTGCCATATATTACGATTTGCAAAAAAAGAAAAAAAAAAAGAAAGAAAAAACGGCAAATCATTTAGAGGACAATGCCCAAACAAATGTAGGATTAACTATGCAGACTAACCTAATTTGGCACAAACTACGCATGAGATTAAAATTGAAAGAAAAAGGTGAAATTAACAAATAGCACCAAATTCTCAACAATTCGAATTGAATTCCACTTAAAATCAGTAGAACAGGAAAGAAATACCTTTGTCAGAATGACGCTTGGAAATTTTATGAGATTTGTGCTTTGTCTTGGACCTGTGTTTCTTGTCATCTTCCTTACTTTTATGCCTTTTGGTTCTCGCTTCATCTGCCCGAAAATCCACAGTTACAACAATTGTATGGTCAAGCATACAATAAGTAATTAAACAATAATTCCAGCAACCAGAAAAATAAAATCACACCTCCACCTCGTGGAGAAGAAGGAGAAGATCTCTTCAGCTTGTTATCGTCTTTGGATTTGCCCATTCCCTCAAGCTGATTGATCTTCCTTCAAAGATCAAACTTAACCTAATTGCTTAGTACCTTTTCTGTTTTCTGAAACAATAAAAATAATATGATTTTGTATTTTGTCTTTCGACAGGATATGTACCTATGGTTAGTTATTGGGTCTAAACTCGAACCGACCTAGATTTTGGGTGATAATTCAGGCCCATTTTATGAGGTCCAAACTGGACAGGCTTTGTTTACGGGTAGTTATGCTCCAATGTAATAACTAATAAATATAGGGAAATTGATATAAAACCCCACTTTTTTTAAGTCAATATCAGCCTTTTCCGTTTTCTGGTGTAATTTTACCTAAATTTACGCTTTCCGGTGAAATTTTACCTAAATTTACGCTTCTCGCTCTTTTTTTACACAACAATACGCTCCAGCAAAAATTCCCGGAAAATTTACGCTTTGTTTCAACATTGTTTCTAACATGTTTCTTTTAATAAAAAAAAGGTAAAAAAATTGTATTTAAACATCGAAAACTTCATTGAAACAACAAAGAAATATCATAACAATATTAAAAAGGGTATGGAAACACCAGAAATAACGTAAAAAATATTTAAAACACAACATGAATAAAAAGAGCTTAAAAATAGGTAAAAATTGTATTTACACATTGAATACTACATTAAAAAAACAAAAAAAAATTATTAGAATAACATTAAAAATATTATAGAACAACACCGAAACAATAGAAACAATGTACAAAATAATATATGAATAAAAAACAACATAAAAAATAGGTTAAAGTTATTTTGAAACATCGAAACAACAAAGAAACAGCATAGAAACAACATAGAAACAATAAAGAAAAAAAATTAAACAACCTCGAAACAACTTATATAACATATAAAATAATGCAGGAACAAAAAAAAACGGAAAAAAAATAAAAATAATCAAAAAAATAGCAAGGAGCATAAAAAAAAATTAGGTACAAAAATAAAAAAATAGGCACAAGAGTAATTGGAGCGTATTGTGTGGTAATGGTACAAAAATCAGCGTATTCTGTGTAATTTTCCCATAAATATATGGGAGAATTTTATAATAGGGTCCAAAATTAAGAAAATATATCACTTCAAGACCCAAAATTTCAACCTTCTCAAATCAAGATCCAATTTTTATTTTTCTCTCAAATTGGGTCCTCCCTCAAATTTTAGATTCTCACTTCAAGACCCAAAATTTTAATCTTCTCAAATCAAGACCCGATTTTTATTTTTTTTCTCAAATTGGGTCCTCCCCCAAAATTTTCGATTCTCACTTCAGGTTTTAAAATTTAATAAAAAGAGAAATGTAATGTAATCTATCATGCCAGCCACAAAAAATATTTTTCTTTCTCTTTCATTTTTTCGCTCATCACTTTTTTCCTAATTGATACTTGTTTTGAACTTTAAAATTCAATCATAATTTGGCTATCTTACTTTTTTAGTAACCTGAAAAAATATTTTACTTTTTTTCATTCATAATTTGGATATCTTATTTTTTAGTAACTGACAAATATTTTACTATTTTCTTCATCTTGTTAGCTTCATGCATTTAAATGTACAGATCTCGGTATCTGCACGTTAAACAAAATTGACAATAAGTATAAAGTAGGAAAAAAAGAATGAGCGGGAAAAACGAAAAGAGGAAGAAAAATACTTTTTGTGGTTGACGTGATAGATTATACCAATATTTCTCTTTTTGTTAAATTCTAAAACCTGGAGTGAGAACCCAAAATTTGGGGGATGGCCCGATTTGAGAAAAAAATAATAATTGGGTCTTGATTTGAGAATGTTGAAATTTTGGATCTTGAAATGAGAACCCAAAATTTGAGGGATGACCCAATTTGAGAAAAAAATAAAAATTGGGTCTTGATTTGAGAAAGTTGAAATTTTGGGTCTTACAGTGATATATTTTCTTAAATTTGGACCATATTATGAAATTCTCCCATAAATATATATGTCGCTTATAAATAGTAACCCGAAATTTCCCCCGCCTAACCACCCTCCCATAATTAGTAATTCCGATATGTATGCATATCTATGTATATATATAAGGAGAGATTATTCTTAGAATAGTAACCAAATATTTTCCCGCCCATTTTGCATTTCTTAAAAAGGTAATAAAAACTATTCAAGAAAAAAAGTTGTAAAAATCTATGGAAAAATAAGGAGTAAATTGTTGTAATTTTTATTATTTTTTGTAGTCAACTTTCTTTCAGTAAATCACTTTTTAAAATTATATAAAAAATATAATTATTTAAATTAGGTTTCCAAATTTGTGTATGTACTGCATTAATTATTAAATTTTTTAATTATTTTTTTAAAAAAAGTAATAACTTTTTTTGTTTTAGATCGGTTTTTGACATATAATATATCTAATTAATTACATTTTTATAATTTTTAGTTTGACACCGATATTGTATATATATATATATATATATAAAGGGAGATACTATTCTTAGAATAGTAACTCATGGTTTTCCCACCCATTTTTTGGTTTCTAAAAAAAATAATAAAAATTCTTTAAGAAACAAAGTAATAAAAATATATGAAAAAATAAGAAGTCATAAATATTTGTGATTTATGTTCGTTAAAATTTTTGGATCTTACAACTGTAAGTGTACAGTGTAGTTTATAGGATAATGGCAAGCAATGTCGTATTCCTCAGGGATTGACTACGAAATACATAGGCTATAATAACATCGAATTCCAATTTTATTGAAGCGATCGAATATCGAGTTTAAGAAAAATCAAAAAATAAAAATAAAAAGCAATAAATTTTCGAACCCCACAAGTATTTTTAATAACTACCAAAGCAACCTTAGGCACATAATCTCAACATGCTTCTACAATATTAAATCCAATTAATGTTTTACAAAACCAATTCATGCAATTCTATGGGTTCAATTCCAAAGTTAGTTTATTCCCCCTCCCGGGCGCATAAACAAAGAGATTAATAACAATTGTAGGTGTCCCGGCTCGATACAACTATTATTAACTCCCAAAATATCTATGAATTGAATGACTCCCGGTCCTACAAACGATTGTAGGTCTCCGACTCGATACATCCGTTTATGTCCAATTCGATTTAAAAGTCTTTGTTAAAACTCCTCTTCCAAATTTCGCACTAACAAATATGACATGCTAATTATTGGTCAGATAAAAAGCAATTAAGAATAAGCACTCGAATTCAAAAAATAGAACACATGAATCAATTAAGAAAACAATTAATCAAGATTTAACATGAATCCACAGTTTTGATTATGCCCTAAGATCCAAAAGATTAGCCAAACATTGATAACAAATTCATAGACAAACTTGGAATCAACATTGTGACATTATTTAAGCACAAACAAGAGATCTAGACAAAGAAAGAAAACTCCTTCTTGTCAGGATGGATTTTCCTTCCAAGCCTTTGAAGCTCTTGTGCTTCCATAGATGCGAAAGGCCTTGTGGTGTTCTTCGCGACATAGCCCTCCTCTCTCAGAAGACCTTGGATCTTGTTTTCCTGTATAATTTGGTGTGTTGTATGTGGTATGAATGTTGTAATTTTCCTGCAGCCCTTGGGTCCCTTTTATAGATGTCTGGAGAGATCACTTATAGAGTGGAGTGAAAAGGACACCGATATCCGAAGACAGTGCACCACACGGCCTGACCGTGTAGCCTCACATAGCCGTGTGGCTTTTACTCAGCCCAACCTCACACGCCAATGTGGGTCCAATACGGTTCGGCCGTGTGGCTTGTTTCCGTCCCCTGTTTCTTCCCAACTTCACACGGACATGTCATTTTTCACACGGGTATGTCACACGGCCGTGTGATCCCACACGGTCCGACCATGTGACGTATTTTTGTCCGGTTTCTTCATTTTTTCGATCTTCTCTTCGCACTCGTCAATCCTATCTGGGCCTTTCAACTGATATTTCTTCGATTAAGATCCGTTTCCTATAAAAAGTTACAAGAATAAACAGTATCATGCCCTTCTAAGAAAACCAAGTAAAACACACTAAATTTACATGCAAATGTATCAAATATATATCATTTTAAGCCCCCAAAATGCACGTATATTTTACACGAATCAATTTCATTATTTTTGGTATTCTACTTTCTTTCAATAAATCACTTTTTAATGTTATATATTAAATTTTTCAAAAAAAGTTATATATTACAATTAAAGTTATTTAATCAAGTTTCCAAATATGTGTGTGTACTACATTAATTATTATATATATATATACTTTTTTTTAAAAAAAATTAATTTAGATTCGTTTTTGACGTATAATATATATAATTAATTATCTTTTTACGATCTTTAGTTTGACATCGATATTGTATATATACAATAAAAAATAAACATAATAAATAAAAATATATAAGATATATTTTCTGATTATTTTGTAAAGTGCTTTAAAAATTATGTAGTCAAGTTATTGGACATCAATGTGTAGTTGTTAATTGAACTTATCCAATTTCTTCATAGTTACATAAAATTGTATTTAAGTTGATAAAATTCAATAAAAAAATACTTATTTTAATTTAATAAATATCTCAAACTATGTATCCAAATATTATATATATTAAATATGTCCATACATAGCATCTGATATATTCATCTAAGAAGAAATTTAATTTTTATTTAATATAAATTTATATTTATAAAAGTTTTTTATATATTTAAAATTATTTTTTATATTTTCAACGGCTTTTCATGTTAATAGAAAATATTTTTTATATTTATCAATGTATTTTGATATTCAACTTTTAAAGTTATACATTTGGACTATCAGAGATGAATTGTCTATTGATATATTTTTTGATATATGTGTATATATAAAAATAAAATAGTTTTTATTTTTTGAAATATTTTATTTTTCCATAAAATTATGTTGCTAAATATAAACATGATTTTTGTTTAATTCCTTTAATAATTCTAATAATTGTTCACTTTTAAACTCTAAAAAGATATTGGAATTTGAAATAACTTTATTATTGATTGCATTGAAAAATAATATATTAAATATTCAACATTTTCTTTGTAAAAAGAGATTGGGGATGTGACCTCAATTCCCGATCCCTCATGGGATGTTTATGGAAAAAAAAAATTAAACATTTGCAATTAATTGTGTTTTTCAAACTTTTGCTTTCTTATAGATAAACATGTTCAATATATAGATACAATTCACATTCACAAAATCTTTAATATCAACCAAATATATTGTATTCAAAAAGCCTTTTTCATAGATATCAAATTTTAAAAAAATATTTGGAATTACGAAAATGGATAAAAAATCTGTTCTTAAAAAAAATACTGATTTATAAAAGTAATGATAATATTGAATGAGTATTTTTGGTTTAATCTAAGCTTCTATTATTTCATTTAAACAGTAATATGTTATTAACAAATTTCATTTATAATATTTATTACATAAAAATTTATGTTATTTTCATATTTAGTACATATAAAATTATACTAAAGAGATTTATAAAAAATTTATTGTGGAAATAAATTTGATATTGTAGCGTTAAATTGTTATGTGGCCTATTTGTTTTTTATGGGTTATGAAATTATATTCTCACAATTTTATTTTATGTAATCTTAATTAACATATATTATATAGATTTTCTAGGAATTTGGAATTATAATTTCTAAAAATCATATTTATATTTGTTTATACATTTCATTTTCTGTTTATTTGATATAATTTTTGTTCCTACAGAAAACCAGGCAATATCAATATGTTCAAATTCGAGATCCTCTAAGAAACAAGTTTCGCAGTTGACTTCAAGCCGGATTCTTTACACATTTTCGAGCAATCCTGTGAAGCCCCGATTTTTCCGAGCTATTAATTGATCCTTATTGTCATTTATAATTTTGATCGACTATTTACCGCGTCATTTTGACGGGTAATTATTAATAATATATACATTTTGTACTTTATTTCATTTTATTTAGTTACTTGTGATCATGATCTCTATTAATTCTATTCCTCATTTATGATCACTTGATTGATCATTATTACTATTTCTGTATTTATTAGTCACCTTAGAATTTTAAGAGACTATTTATTTTAGAGACTTTTACCTTATAGAATTAAGATTTTGATTTAGATTAAGTGATCATGAGACTTATAAGTGATCAAGGAAATCACTAATTATTTTGGAGATTAATATATTTCATCTATTATCATCAAATTTGGGATAAAAAAAATATATGGAATTACCATAATACCTTGAAGTGGACGGCCAACATGATATTTTTGGGATAAAAATATCATCCAACTCTTGTACACCTACACCTTATATTAGTCATCTTGTGTATAATTACACCATTAATTCAAACATTATACACATTATCTTATACCTCAATTTTATATCAATAAATTCCCCAACATATTCTATTCTTCCAAACATTCTTCTTATTCCTCTCAACATTCCAATTTGACCCATACCTTTGACTACCAAATTGTCTCCATGCAAGAGACAAATTACAAGACACAAATTAAACAAAAAAATCTCTCCCTCTCTTCCCCCCATTTGGGCGGCCAAGAGGCCATTTTTCAAAAAACAATTATCAAAAATTTTTACCCAACACATTTTAATTCTCAAGCAAATTCTCCTCCTTCTCTCTAACTTCTCTCTAACCTCATTCACATCTTCAAATCTTCAAACAAAATTCATTCATATCTTCAAACCTTCAAACACCAACTCTTCACATCTTCAAATCTTCAACATAAGTTCTTCATATCTTCAAACATCACTTCTTCATATCTTCAAATATTCAAACACAAGACCTTCACATCTTCAAACCCATCTTCATAACTCCAAGAACATCTTCTTCCTAACATCAAACATACTTTCTTTCTTCAAACATCTAAACCAAAACAAACAATCTCACTACTTAAACTCAAAAATTCGATCACCCCACTTTCTCAAGGTAAGAAATTTCACTCCTCAATTCAACTTAAATTCTTACTACTCATCACCTTCTTCTTTTAACTTAAGGTTATATTTTGGATTTTGAGGTACTTAGAAGACCACTTGGAGACATGCATGCATGGTGATGAAATTTGAAGACTTGAAGAATAACTAGTAGAGAAATTTGGACTATACGGTAAGAATTGGACACTAGAACCCTTCTTTCCTCTTCTTTCTATTTTTTTTTCCAAATTTTAACACCCCTTTTTTCATTTTTGAGAAATAGGGGCTGAGCTTAGGTGATTTTGGAGTTGAACCAAAATTTCCAAATTTGAAGCTTCAACTAGTTTCAAATCACCTACTACACAAGGTAAAGTGTAGTCTTTCCAATTTTCTTATCTCCTTCTTTTCTCCTTAATTTTTCTCTCATTTTCTAACTCCAAAATTTTGATATTTCTTGACTTAGGGGCTGACCTAAGTGACCTCATCCAAAGTTGTGAAATTTATCCTTTTATTTCACAATTTTCCAATTTTAAGGTGGGTGGAAAAATACTTTCCAACTTCTAGGTGTTTTTATTAAAATGCATGTAGAATTTTGATCATGAGCCCTTGAGATATATAATCTATGTATTTCATGTCAATTTTATATATCAAATCATGAAAATTCTCAAGAGTTGCTCAAAATTGCCATTTATTGAATTTTAGGTGCATGCATGTGCAATTTAATGTTCTATTTGATGAATTCTTGTACGTATTAGACATGCATGTGTATGATCTTTAAAATCTATGTTTTGGATGACTTATAACCTGGAAAAGTCGAGCATAATTGATTAAATTTCAATTTTGGACTTAAAAATGCAAAAATAGAAAGTTGGTGGACTAAATTGCAAGAAAATAAAAGTTAAAGGACCCCTCTGCAAATTTCGAAATTTGGGACTGTACTCAGGTTCAAAAATGACTTTTGGACATTTTAATAAAGTTTTAAAATTTTAAGATAAATAAAATCAACCTTTAAAAGCCCAAGGACTAGATTGTAAAATTTTGAAAGTTTAAGGGCTACTTTGCAATTTTTAAAACTGTACCAGACCTAAACTTTAAAATTTGAAATTTTATTCTTAAGGTAATGGGAATTACATATTTTAAAAGTATTCCAAAAATCCAAGTGTTTAGGGCTTGGAAAGTAATTTTACAAAAATTGAGGGACTAATGTGTAAAATACTAAACTTGAGGACCCAAATGAAATTTCCAGGACTTATGCAGCCCATGCACCTGAAAATACTAACTTAACTATAACTTAATTATATTTTGGACCCAAGGTTCAAATTCCATAACAATTGGACCCCCTAAAAGCCTTAAAGGCAATTATTTCAAAATGGGACAAAAATGATATTTTCAAAAGTTAAAGGACCTACACATATTTCTTTTAAAAAATGCTTTTGTCCCAATAACCTACTAACCTTAGTGACATTTTTAAACTGGAATCACATTAAAAGCCCTTCCGGTTTGTGAGTTCCGATTATTTTAAACTTAAGGTCCGAATTGGCAATTTTTATAAATTTGGGGCCAATGTGAGAATTTTATAAAAACTCGATCTCAAAACTTTAAAAACCTGAATCTATGGACAATTTGGAGAATTTAGGAACTGACCTCTTAATTTTTCAAGGTCGGGATATTTATTTATTCAATTTTTAACCCCAAAAGTGTTGGTTTTTACAAAATGGGGCTAAATTACAATTTCTCTTTTATAAAGGACCTAACTCAAATTATTTTCTCTTTGACTAAAATAGACCCGGACTCTCTGAATTTGAGATTTAATTGAAGTATTTTATTTTCTCAAAAACCCTTGACTTATCGGATCAATTTGACCGATTAATACCCGATCGCGGAGCGACTTCCTCGCCTTGCGAATCGAATCTATAACGGGACTTATGTTCCACCTAATCTTTCAAGATATCGAAGATTGCTTATCCTTCCGATAATCATCTTCATCCAAATACTCAACAACGCCATAATTGCCACTCGCGTTTTTCAAAAATTTTCCTAAAATCGCTTCCCTGAATCAATAATACTCATTGCACAGTTGATGCTGTACTTTGTAATTACTTTCCTGCTGAGTCAACTTGGTGTGTCGAGCTCACGACTCGGAATGGATACATCGGGGATGGAACCGGCAGCTCGGCTGCTATTCCACTCTTCCGCCCCATCGTCCTAATCCCGTAAATCGAGGGACGGAGTTTGTCCAAGGGAAGTGGGTCGTAGTACTGAGGTATAATCATGATTATGACAGATCCGAGCCTTGCAAGCTCCACTGTGGATTTTGTCTTTGCCTACGGAGCGATAAGGTGTCGGTCTTGGACCATACTGACTGGGGAGTTACAAGGAAGAACGAAGGAATCGCTGTCTGATCCACACGATTCCGGAGTTATCGGACCCGTTTTGGTTGGCGTTACATTTCCGTACGCAACCGCTACCTGTTTTGCGTTGGTTGGCGCTACAAATCCGTACGCAACCATTATTTGCCTTGCATAGGATTGGCGTTACACTTCCGTACACAATCCTACCTGTCTTGACTGAATCACATAGTGCCTGTGTGTCCATGAACTATTTTCCTGAACTGTATAAGTATATTATTTAATATTTTATCACGACGCTTGCGAACTGTGTGTGAATTCATGCATCATACTCACGCGTTTTCATATAACTGTTTTCTCACAATAACTATATATTGCGCCACACTTGCACACGATCACCCCATCCACTGAGATTTCTGTCTCATCCCCACCTATTTTCTAACCTTAGATGAGGATTTCATTGAAGATGCTGAACCAGCTCTCGATTGAGACCTTGTACTACGCTTGTTGGATTTACTATTTCTTGTTGTTGATTGGACACTTTTCTTATGTTGTTGTCGGACTTTTGTATTTCGTTCCATTCGGGTTTGTAATTAAGGGAGCGTAGGACCCTTTGACTTTAAGTTGTTGTATTTGGTTGATTTTCGGGTTGTAATTTGGATGATGGATTGTAGACTTTAAGTTGTATTCGTACTTGTTATTTTTTTTTCCGCTGCTATTTAGACTCTGTCTCATTGGGTTCTCGTTGATATTTGTCTGGACTGTTCGGTTATTGTATTTAAGTTGTGGATCGTTCGTCGCGTCCCGTTTGAGGCGTGACAGTAAGGGTGGTATCAGAGCTCGGCTAGTAAGATGGAAACTTACACCGAGCTGACCCAGGATAGGACCCTCAGTCTGTGTTTGGGTAGTACCGCGACTTGACCAATTAAGTGTGAAATCGATTTCAAATTGGCATAGAACCATCTTATTGATGTTTAAACTAAGTTAGAACGCATATTTGGAGATTCCATAGTCATACTTGTCATGACTTAGTTGATTCTTGACTGACTTCCTTTATTCATTCTTTCCTTATTCCCTCCTTATCCTTCCTTTACCTTTGACTGATCCGCCTTAGTTTTGTTTTATCAGGATGGAGCCGGCGCCACCTTCTTGGTGGGACGTTTTTATGCCCATGCTGAGTGGGAGTATTACCGGGCACTGATGATTCACTGGCACCGGGAGAGTGATCGCGCGACCACAGAACTAGCCCAGGAGTGCCAACGCAACAGGGACCTGACTCAGCGCTTGACGATGAGCCAAGATGAGAAGAACGAGCTGACTACTGTCATCAAGGACCGCGATAACTGTAAGTCCAAGCGGCTACGATAATCTAGAGGGGGGGTGAATAGATTATCTCCATCTTTTCGATTTCGCCCTCTTTTTCCAACCGAATGCTCAAAGATAATAACAAAGGTGCGGAATGTAAACAACACACATCGATTTAAAGAGGTTTAACCCACCTAGGGCCTAATCCTCTACCACCCCAGTATATCCGGGATGGATTTCGAAAAGAGAAAAATATTTTATTAATAATTACCAAAATTATTACAACAAAATCTTACACCAACACCTTGAAGAGCACCACACTCTTCTTCAACACCACCTTTGAGATTACCACAATCTCACTTGAAGATTACCACAATCTTCAAACGGCACCTTGTGAAGATTACCACAATCTTCACCCTTGAAGAGCACCACACTCTTCAACACCTCAACAAGAAGATTACCACAATCTTCTTACACCTAACACCTAGTTCACCCAAGTGTGTTCTTACCATAAGAACACTCACAAGGATATCTTGTGTTTGAATGACAACCACAAATTCAAGATTACAACTCGATAATTGATAATACAATAGAGTGCAAGTGTAATCAAGAAAAGCCTAGACCTCAAGGATGTGAAAGTGAATAGCTAGGCAAATTACAACAAGAAATAAGACAATGTAAGAACAAGTGTATTCTTGAGTGTATCTTGTTGTGTTGTAGTTTTCTCTCTTATTGTGTTGCTTCAATTCTTCCTCTATTTATAGAAGATGTCTTGTACATGATAGACTCCTTTTGGGGACATGAAATCTGTAAAAAATTGCAAGACAATTGAAGAAAAGAGCTGTTAGAAATCAATCCCTTAAATCAAGGAAAAGGCCGTCGCAAAACTCAACTGGATAGTTTCTTTGTCAAAAGAGGGGTTCGACCGGTCGCGCAGAGATAAGATTGAAATTGAATTCTACGAATTTTTACACAGGGGGACCGGTCGCAGGGGGGTGCGACCGGTCGCCCTCAAGTTGGACCGGTCGAGGAAGACCAAAACATAGAAACAGAAGTTTCTGTTCTTCGGGGGGAGCTTCAGGCACCGGTCGCCCATAGGGTCGATCGGTCGCCCTCACTGGTCGACCTCCGGGTCGACCGGTCGCCCCCCTCAATTTTGTCTCCATCCCTTTTTCTGTTCTAAGACTCAACACAGGTACGGGTTGCCCTATAGGGCGACCGGTCGAGCCTGAAACTTAAGTGTTGTCCAATTTTATATCGAAAATAAACTCCAAGAAATACTCCGAAAAATAGTAAAAACATTTTAGACCAATCGGGAGTATTAGGACAACATACAGGGACATTGTTTTGATGTAAAAACATTTGACACAAAATCATTTAAAAGCGTTGTCCAATTTTGCCAAAAATAAACTTGAAGAAATACTCCGGGAAATATTAAAACCATTTTAAAACATTTAGGAGTATTTGGACAGCCTTTAAAAACATTGTTTTGGTGTGAAAACAAAATCATCAAAATCATGATAAAACCATTTATCAAACAATAACACCATAAGAGCGCGGGAGGACCAAATACAGAGTATCCAGGAGCGCCTGGATAACATGCGGGAGAAGATGAAGAGGACTAGTGACGGCCGCCAGAAATGGGAGATTGACGCCCGCCTATCCCGTAGCACCGTCGATCGCTTGGAGGAGACCCTCATCAAGCAGATGACAGTCATAGAGGACCTTACACAGGCCCTAGCTCAGAGAGACGCCGCACTAGAGGCGCTTTAGCGACTAATGCTCGGCCATTGCCACCGCCCAAGGGCGGAGCTCCGTACGATGCCGAGGAGGATCCCGAGGAGGATCCAGTCGACATTGGAGAGCCGGAGGCTGCTCCACTCGATGAGGCTCAGGGATTCGAGCAGTGGTTAGACTTCGTGGATTGGCCCGAGGTCGAGGCGCCACCTCAACCCGACCCGGACGGCCCCGATTATGGACATATCTGCGAGTGACGATGATGGCGATCCCACTGATTAGTTAGCTTGATTGTCAGTTGTACTTTCGTTATTATAGACGCTTATTCCAGTGATGTACCTTGCTTTCTGTTGTATTAGATTCAGTTGTATTTTGGTTCAGAAGTATCTTTGACTCGGTATTACTAGTGTTGTACTTCATGGGTGTATTCAAGTTTTACATTAATGAATATACCTCATTTTGGATGTAGGTGATTTAGAAATTTCTTGATTTGAAGGCTATAATGCCCATTATGATGAGACTTGAAGGATATAAGGTTATCACTTGACATCATATAATTGGGTCATATGATATATTATAGAAGTTAGATGCCTAATGATATTACTTTAGAGAATGATTGTGTGGGAATCACTAAATATGATTTACCGATGATGTGCCATTGTGTTATTCATTCTAAATACTTCTACGAGCTTAAATAAGCAAATTTTTGACTTGTTGTTTGGTATCGTGGATAAGATACGTCAAGGATATGACGATTATAGGGTCTCAAATTGTCACTAAATATTTTTTTAAGTTATGATATCTCATTTGTGAATTAAATTTGGGATAATGATTATCTGTGAGTATTCGGAATATTATGGTGATCTAGGCACTCACATGATATAGGAATTTGATTGATTTTGGCTTAGTTATTGAGTACTAAGTATTGATTAATTTCGAAGGAGACGGATAATAGTATTCTATATAAAGTAAATGAGATGTGCACATTTATCTGGAATAATTAAGGACCTTATGGATATGGGAAATTGAGATTGCTATCAAGATTTTAGAAGGAGCGACTCATATGATTACAACTTTGGAAATAACTTATTAAATGCTTACTGAGGTCTTGACTATTATATGTTGATGGGTGGAGATTATGGGTTGATCTTGCACTTTTAGCGATGAAATCTACTACCAATTGTTCGAGGAAGTATACCACAATATGAATAGGTGTCGACTATTTAGTTAAATCGACTCTATTATTATGAGTATCACTCTCTTAGGTAAATGAAGTATTGACTAGCTGTGACAAGCAAGGATATATTCGGGATTTGAATTATAAGAGGTATGTTTTGAACTAATAATTATGGGAATAGTACATTAGAATGATATGTGGAGTAGAAATGATTGGTTAAGTGATAACCGAATAGTGGTGCAAATGTTACGGATCACATGAATAGGGTACTATGAATAGTATTTATTACAAGGTGATGACAAGAAATTTTGCGTATCACTAAGGTTGTTAGAGATATTTTGCAGAATGATTATTGGAAATTGGCTGATGGGAATTTGGATCGAAGATAAGCGCCTCTAGGCCACCTAAGTTTTGATATTAAGGATGAGATAGATCCTTCATGAATAGATACAATAAGTATGAATCTCATCTAGAATTTGAAAAGAATTATTTCAGAAGAGGATTCCCGAGTGAAAATGGGAACACATAATGATGGATTTCGTGATGGATCTACCAAAGACCAGAGGAGGCCATGATGCTATTTGGGTAGTTGTAGACCGACTCACGAAACCTGCACAATTCTTACCCATCAAGAAAACTGATAGCTTGCAGAAACTTGCACAGATTTATATCCGAGAAATCATTCGACTGCATGGAGTACCAGTCGATATCGTATCCGACAGAGACCCGAGGTTTGTCTCCAGATTTTGGAAGTGCTTGCATGAGGAATTGGGTACCTCGCTAAGTTTCAGCACAACAGCACATCCACAAACCGATGGACAGTCTGAGCGAACAATTCAAACCCTTGAAGATATGCTGCGAGCTTGCACATTGGATTTTCAAGGAAGTTGGGATTCGCACTTACCATTAGCCGAGTTCGCCTACAATAACAATTATCAGGCCACGATTGGGATGGCACCCTACGAGGCATTGTATGGGCGAAAATGTAGATCCCCACTACACTGGGAGATTGATGACCAATGGACTCCGAAAGAGAAATGAAAGTCGCCTTCGATTCCAAAGGTCGACTTAGTTCAGGAGGCCATGGAGAAGGTCAAGCTGATCAAGGAGTGGATTCGCACAGCTTAGAGCCGCCAAAAGAGTTACGCGGACAAGAGAAGAAAGGATTTGGAATTTGAAGTCGGAGATGAAGTATTTCTCAGACTCTCACCACGGAAAGGATTGATCAATCCGAAGAAAGGAGGCAAGTTGAGTCCGAGATATGTTGGACCTTACAAGATTTTACAAAGGATCGGGAAGTTAGCCTACAGACTTGAGTTACCAGCACCATATGCGGGAATGCACGATGTATTCCACGTGTCGAGACTGAAGAAGTATCAACCAGATCCCAAGCATATCATCACTCGAGATACTACTCCTCTAATGGAAAATCTAACCTACACCGAGAGGCCAATCCGGATCATCGATCAACAGATACGATAGTTGCGTAAGAGAGAAATCCCGATGGTTAAAGTGGTGTGGCAGAACCACAACCGAGACGAAGACGCAACATGGGAGATGGAAGAAGACATGAGGAATCAATATCCAGAACTATTCTGAAGAGAATTTGGGGACTAAATTCTTTTAAGGAGGGGAGGATGTGAAGCCCCGATTTTTCCGAGCTATTAATTGATCCTTATTGTCATTTATACTTTTGATCGACTATTTTACCGCGTCATTTTGACGGGTAATTATTAATAATATATACATTTTGTACTTTATTTCATTTTATTTAGTTACTTGTGATCATGATCTCTATTAATTCTATTCCTCATTTATGATCACTTGATTGATCATTATTACTATTTCTGTATTTATTAGTCACCTTAGAATTTTAAGAGACTATTTATTTTAGAGACTTTTACCTTATAGAATTAAGATTTTGATTTAGATTAAGTGATCATGAGACTTATAAGTGATCAAGGAAATCACTAATTATTTTGGAGATTGATATATTTCATCTATTATCATCAAATTTGGGACAAAAAAAATATATGGAATTACCATAATACCCTTGAAGTGGACGGCCAACATGATATTTTTGGGATAAAAATATCATCCAACTCTTGTACACCTACACCTTATATTAGTCATCTTGTGTATAATTACACCATTAATTCAAACATTATACACATTATCTTATACCTCAATTTTATATCATTAAATTCCCCAACATATTCTATTCTTCCCAACATTCTTCTTATTCCTCTCAACATTCCAATTTGACCCATACCTTTGACTACCAAATTGTCTCCATGCAAGAGACAAATTACAAGACACAAATTAAACAAAAAAATCTCCCCCTCTCTTCCCCCCATTTTGACGGCCAAGAGGCCATTTTTCAAAAAAACATTTATCAAAAATTTTTACCCAACACATTTTAATTCTCAAGCAAATTCTCCTCCTTCTCTCTAACATCTCTCTAACCTCATTCACATCTTCAAATCTTCAAACAAAATTCATTCATATCTTCAAACCTTCAAACACCAACTCTTCACATCTTCAAATCTTCAACATAAGTTCTTCATATCTTCAAACACCACTTCTTCATATCTTCAAATATTCAAACACAAGACCTTCACATCTTCAAACCCATCTTCATAACTCCAAGAATATCTTCTTCCTAACATCAAACATACTTTCTTTCTTCAAACATCTAAACCAAAACAAACAATCTCACTACTTAAACTCAAAAATTCGATCACCCCCCTTTCTCAAGGTAAGAAATTTCACTCCTCAATTCAACTTAAATTCTTACTACTCATCACCTTCTTCTTTTAACTTAAGGTTATATTTTGGATTTTGAGGTACTTAGAAGACCACTTGGAGACATGCATGCATGGTGATGAAATTTGAAGACTTGAAGAATAACTAGTAGAGAAATTTGGACTACAAGGTAAGAACTGGACACTAGAACCCTTCTTTCCTCTTCTTTCTATTTTTTTTTTTTCCAAATTTTAACACCCCTTTTTTCATTTTTGAGAAATAGGGGCTGACCTTAGGTGATTTTGGAGTTGAACCAAAATTTCCAATTTTGAAGCTTCAACTAATTTCAAATCACCTACTACACAAGGTAAAGTTTAGTCTTTCCAATTTTCTTATCTCCTTCTTTTCTCCTTAATTTTTCTCTCATTTTCTAACTCCAAATTTTTGATATTTCTTGACTTAGGGGCTGACCTAAGTGACCTCATCCAAAGTTGTGAAATTTATCCTTTTATTTCACAATTTTCCAATTTTAAGGTGGGTGGAAAAATACTTTCCAACTTCTAGGTGTTTTTATTAAAATGCATGTAGAATTTTGATCATGAGCCCTTGAGATATATAATCTATGTATTGCATGTCAATTTTATATATCAAATCATGAAAATTCTCAAGAGTTGCTCAAAATTGCCATTTATTGAATTTTAGGTGCATGCATGTGCAATTTAATGTTCTATTTGATGAATTCTTGTACGTATTAGACATGCATGTGTATGATCTTTAAAATCTATGTTTTGGATGACTTATAACCTGGAAAAGTCGAGCATAATTGATTAAATTTCAATTTTGGACTTAAAAATGCAAAAATGGAAAGTTGGTGGACTAAATTGCAAGAAAATAAAAGTTAAAGGACCCCTCTGCAAATTTCGAAATTTGGGACTGTACTCAGGTTCAAAAATGACTTTTGGACATTTTAATAAAGTTTTAAAATTTTAAGATAAATAAAATCAACCTTTAAAAGCCCAAGGACTAGATTGTAAAATTTTGAAAGTTTAAGGGCTACTTTGCAATTTTTAAAACTGTACCAGACCTAAACTTTAAAATTTGAAATTTTTACTCTTAAGGTACTGGGAATTACATATTTTAAAAGTATTCCAATAATCCAAGTGTTTAGGGCTTGGAAAGTAATTTTACAAAAATTGAGGGACTAATGTGTAAAATACTAAACTTGAGGACCCAAATGAAATTTCCAGGACTTATGCAGCCCATGCACCTGAAAATACTAACTTAACTATAACTTAATTATATTTTGGACCCAAGGTTCAAATTCCATAACAATTGGACCCCCTAAAAGCCTTAAAGGCAATTATTTCAAAATGGGACAAAAATGATATTTTCAAAGGTTAAAGGACCTACACATATTTCTTTTAAAAACTGCTTTTGTCCCAATAACCTATTAACCTTAGTGACATTTTCCAACTGGAATCACATTAAAAGCCCTTCCGGTTTGTGAGTTCCGATTATTTTAAACTTAAGGTCCGAATTGGCAATTTTTACAAATTTGGGGCCAATGTGAGAATTTTATAAAAACTCGATCTCAAAACTTTAAAAACCTGAATCTCTGGACAATTTGGAGAATTTAGGAACTGACCTCTTAATTTTTCAAGGTCGGGATATTTATTTATTCAATTTTTAACCCCAAAAGTGTTGGTTTTTACAAAATGGGGCTAAATTACAATTTCTCTTTTATAAAGGACCTAACTCAAATTATTTTCTCTTTGTCTAAAATAGACCTGGACTCTCTGAATTTGAGATTTAATTAAAGTATTTTATTTTCTCAAAAACCCTTGACTTATCGGATCAATTTGACCGATTAATACCCGATCGCGGAGTGACTTCCTCGCCTTGCGAATGAATCTATAACGGGACTTATGTTCCACCTAATCTTTCAAGATATCGAAGATTGCTTATCCTTCTGATAATCATCTTCATCCAAATACTCCACCAACGCCATAATTTCCACTCACGTTTTTCAAATATTTTCCTAAAACTGCTTCCCTGAATCAATAATACTCGATCATTGCCTGGTTGATCGCTGTATTTGTAATTACTTTCCGCCCGAGTCAACTTGGTGTGTCGAGCTCACAAATGAATGGATACGTCGGGATGGAACCGGGTAGCTCGGCTGCTATTCCACTCTTCCGGCCCCATCGTCCTAATCCCGTAACTGAGGGACGGAGTTTGTCCAAGGGAAGTGGGTCGTAGTACTGAGGTATAATAATCATTATGACAAATCCGAGCCTTGCAAGCTCCACTGTGGATTTTGTCTTTGCTGAGCGATAAGGTGTCGGTCTTGGACCATACTGACTGGGGAGTTACAAGGAAGAACGAAGGAATCGCTGTCTGATCCACACGATTCCGGAGTTATCGGACCCGTTTTGGTTGGCGTTACATTTCCGTACGCAACCGCTACCGCTTTTGCATCGGTCGGCGCTACAAATCCGTGACGCAACCATTATTTGCCTTGCATAGATTGGCGTTACACTTCCGCATTTAATCCTACCGACTTGATCAATCACATAGTGCTGTGTGTCCATGAATCTGTTTTCTGAATCGTATAAGTATATTATTTAATATTTTATCACGACGCTTGCGAACTGTGTGTGAATTCATGCATCATACTCACGCGTTTTCATATAACTGTTTTCTCACAATAACTATATATTGCGCCACACTTGCACACGATCACCCCATCCACTGAGATTTCTGTCTCATCCCCACCTATTTTCTAACCTTAGATGAGGATTTCGTTGAAGATGCTGAACCAGCTCTGGATTGAGACCTTGTACTACGCTTGTTGGATTTACTATTTCTTGTTGTTGATTGGACTCTTTTCTTATGTTGTTGTCGGACTTTTGTATTTCGTTCCATTCGGGTTTGTAATTAAGGGGGCGTAGGACCCTTTGACTTTAAGTTGTTGTATTTGGTTGATTTTCGGGCTGTAATTTGGATGATGGATTGTAGACTTTAAGTTGTATTCGTACTTGTTATTTTTTTTCCGCTGCTATTTAGACTCTGTCTCATTGGGTTCTCGTTGATATTTGTCTAGACTGTTCGGTTATTGTATTTAAGTTGTGGATCGTTCGTCGCGTCCCGTTTGGGGCGTGACAAATCCTCTTAGTGACATCACAAATAGTATATTAATTATCTAAATAAAATATATTTTGTGTTAATTTAATTATTTTTTAATACATATTATTTACATTTTCTTCTTGCAGTTTCCAGGACAAGAATTGAGTCTCAAAAAGATAATTATAATGTTAGAAGTAGATTTAATAATATATATATATATATATATATATATGTGGCATCTTCAAACCTGAGTTCTACAACAGTAGAGATACTAGAACAACACCCGTGTGTTACACGAATTTGTCAAAAAATAAAATTCGTGTCACAAACTCTGATAGTTGTAAGAGTTTCAAAATACTAATTAAAAATTCTAATAAAGAAATTCAAAATTTAGAAGAGTATCATACAATCGTTCACTTCAAATTCTAAAAAACTTATTTGTAAACTACATTATTTGTTCTATTTGAAAGTGTAACATCCTCGTCACAACAACGAATTTTCAAGCCGTATTAGTTTTAAATGGTTAAAAGAGTGCAATTTCAATCTTTGAATGTTTTCCCTATAAAATTGTTTATTTGTGCTAATTTCAAATACTTGGCCGTAGTTTACTTTTGCACAAAAGCTAATAAATTAGTTATGGTAAAAATAATGAATCATTGACATGCTTAAGAAAGATATTTAATATAACTGCTATACCCCCGTAAATGATTTAAATCACAATTAAAAGTAATAAGTATTAGAGATAATAATTGAAAGTATATCCTTGTTTTTTGTATCACAATAATATTTAAATCATAATTAATTTGCAAACTCAAAAATAACTTCCTAATTTTATATCCTTGATATTTGGGGTTATTTAATTTGTTGATTAAATGTTTGATTGGATTTTAATAGTTATATACGCAAATAGAAAATTTAATTAATAAGTTGATGATAAATTGATATAGTAAATCAATTTATAATTGGAAGAATAAGATGGTGTCATGCTTTGCCACGTGGCTAAATGTGAAGGTGACACATGGATTTGGAAGAATAAGGTGTTGACACGTGTACCAAATTGCTCAGGGAAGACATGTGGCAACTTGTTTTTTATTTTAGTATATAGGGTTGATATGATCTTGATTGTGATGATCATATATAATCAAATTGATTTAGGTGAACCAAATATTATAATACATGATAACATTCTCACTGATGTGAATCAATCTCAATTACTTGAGACTGTTACCTCAACATCTAATGGTTAGTATATATTGTTTTAACATATTAATTAGATTTAAATATATTACATGTAAAAATAGAAATTAAATTAAATTAATTGTTTCAATTGTAGAATATTTGGATGTCGGTGATGCACAATGCACGTGTCAATTTTGTGGTGCATTATTTTGGTACGAGGAAAGGCTAAGATCATATTCAAAATAAAAAAACCCTCAGTATTCATTGTGTTGTTGTCATGGAATTGTTCAACTATCTTCAATCAAACAACCGCCTATTGTGCTTCAAAATTTATTGTTTGGAGATAGTGACTAGAGTAAACACTTTCAAAAGAACATAATGTCATACAATAATATGTTCAGTTTCACTTCAATGGGGGTAAAGATCGACAATGATATAAATAGGGGTCAAGGTCCTCCAATTTTTCGCACGCATGGCCAAAATTATCATCTAATTGGTAGTTTGTTGCCCTCTGATGGTTCGACTCCAAAATTTGCCAAGATGTATATATATGACACTGAAAATGAAATATCAAATAGATTGAATTGTGTCAGAAAATATATAAGATATATTTTCTGATTATTTTGTAAAGTGCTTTAAAAATTATGTAGTCAAGCTATTGGACATCAATGTGTAGTTGTTAATTGAACTTATCCAATTTCTTCATAGTTACATAAAACTGTATTTAAGTTGATAAAATTCAATAAAAAAATACTTATTTTAATTTAATAAATATCTCAAACTATGTATCCAAATATTATATATATTAAATATATCCATACATAGCATCTGATATATTCATCTAAGAAGAAATTAAATTTTTATTTAATATAAATTTATATTTATAATAGTTTTTTATATATGTAAAATTATTTTTTATATTTTCAACGGCTTTTCATGTTAATAGAAATTATGTTTTATATTTATCAATGTATTTTGATATTCAACTTTTAAAGTTATACATTTGGACTATCAGAGATGAATTGTCTATTGATATTTTTTTGATATATGTGTATATATAAAAATAAAATAGTTTTTATTTTTTGAAATATTGTATTTTTCCATAAAATTATGTTGCTAAATATAAACATGATTTTTGTTCAATTCCTTTAATAATTCTAATAATTGTTCAATTTTAAACTCTAAAGAGATATTGGAATTTGAAATAACTTTATTATTGATTGCATTGAAAAATAATATATTAAATATTCAAAATTTGTTTTGTAAAAAAAGATTGGGGATGTGACCTCAATTCCCGATCCCTCATTGGGATGTTTATGGAAAAAAAAATTAAACATTTGCAATTAATTGTGTTTTTCAAACTTTTGCTTTTTTATAGATAAACATGTTCAATATATAGATACAATTCACATTCATAAAATATTTAATATCAACCAAATATATTGTATTCAAAAAGCCTTTTTCATAGATATCAAATTTTAAAAAAATATTTGGAATTACGAAAATGGATAAAAAATATGTTCTTAAAAAAACTTGCATCACATAATAAATGTTAATTATTTCAAATGAAAAAAAATTATAAATTATTTTTATATATATAAAATACTGAATTATAAAAGTAATGATAATATTGAATGAGTATTTTTGGTTTAATCTAAGCTTCTATTATTTCATTTAAACAGTAATATGTTATTAACAAATTTCATTTTATAATATTTATTACATATAAATTTATGTTATTTTCATATTTAGTACATATAAAATTATGCTAAAGAAATTTATAAAACATTTATTGTGAAAATAAATTTGGTATTGTAGTGTTAAATTGTTATGTGGCCTATTTGTTTTTTATGGGTTATGAAATTATATTCTCACAATTTTATTTTATGTAATCTTAATTAACATATATTATATAGATTTTCTAGGTATTTGGAATTATAATTTCTAAAAATCCTATTTATATTTGTTTATACATTTCATTTTCTGTTTATTTGATATAATTTTTGTTCCTACAGAAAACCAGACAATATCAATATGTTCAAATTCGAGATCCTCTGAGAAACAAGTTTCGCAGTTGACTTCGAGCCGGATTCTTTACACATTTTCGAGCAATCCTCTTAGTGACATCACAAATAGTATATTAATTATCTAAATAAAATATATTTTGTGTTAATTTAATTATTTTTTTTAATACATATGATTTACATTTTCTTCTTGCAGTTTCCAGGACAAGAATTGAGTCTCAAAAAGATATTCATAATGTTAGAAGTAGATTTAATAATATATATATATATATATATATATGTGGCATCTCCAAACCTGAGTTCTACAACAGTAGAGATACTAGAACAACACCCGTGTGTTACACGAATTTGTCAAAAAATAAAATTCGTGTCACAAACTCTGATAGTTGTAAGAGTTTCAAAATACTAATTAAAAATTCTAATAAAGAAATTCAAAATTTAGAAGAGTATCATACAATCGTTCACTTCAAATTCTAAAATACTTATTTGTAAACTACATTATTTGTTCTATTTGAAAGTGTAACATCCTCGTCACAACAACGAATTTTCAAGCCGTATTAGTTTTAAATGGTTAAAAGAGTGCAATTTCAATCTTTGAATGTTTAACCTATAAAATTGTTTATTTGTGCTAATTTCAAATACTTGGCCGTAGTTTACTTTTGCACAAAAGCTAATAAATTAGTTATGGTAAAAATAATGAATCATTGACATGCTTAAAAAAGATATTTAATATAACTGCTATACCCCTGTAAATGATTTAAATCACAATTAAAAGTAATAAGTATTAGAGATAATAATTGAAAGTATATCCTTGTTTTTTGTATCACAATAATATTTAAATCATAATTAATTTGCAAACTCAAAAATAACTTCCTAATTTTATATCCTTGATATTTGGGGTTATTTAATTTGCTGATTAAATGTTTGATTGGATTTTAATAGTTATATACGCAAATAGGAAATTTAATTAATAAGTTGATGATAAATTGATATAGTAAATTAATTTATAATTGGAAGAATAAGGTGGTGTCATGCTTTGCCACGTGGCTAAATGTGAAGGTGACACATGGATTTGGAAGAATAAGGTGTTGACACGTGTACCAAATTGCTCAGGTGAAGACATGTGGCAACTTGTTTTTTATATTAGTATATAGGGTTGATATGATCTTGATTGTGATGATCATATATAATCAAATTGATTTAGGTGAACCAAATATTATAATACATGATAACATTCTCACTGATGTGAATCAATCTCAATTACTTGAGACTGTTACCTCAACATCTAATGGTTAGTATATATTGTTTTAACATATTAATTAGATTTAAATATATTACATGTAAAAATAGAAATTAAATTAAATTAATTGTTTCAATTGTAGAATATTTGGATGTCGGTGATGCACAATGCACGTGTCAATTTTGTGGTGCATTATTTTGGTACGAGGAAAGGCTAAGATCATATTCAAAATAAAAAAACCCTCAGTATTCATTGTGTTATGTTGTCATGGAATTGTTCAACTATCTTCAATCAAACAACCGCCTATTGTGCTTCAAAATTTATTGTTTGGAGATAGTGACTAGAGTAAACACTTTCAAAAGAACATAATGTCATACAATAATATGTCCAGTTTCACTTCAATGGGGGTAAAGATCGACAATGATATAAATAGGGGTCAAGGTCCTCCAATTTTTCGCATGCATGGCCAAAATTATCATCTAATTGGTAGTTTGTTGCCCTCTGATGGTTCGACTCCAAAATTTGCCCAGATGTATATATATGACACTGAAAATGAAATATCAAATAGATTGAATTGTGTCAGGTTTGTTTATTTTTAATTATTATTTTAACACAATTTATTACTTTTATGCGATTGATGATAAAATTCATTCGTTTTACCTTATACTTTTCGTAGGAAAAGAAGTGAAATTAATAACTTGCATGAAGATATAGTTGAAAATTTAAAAAAATTGTTGAAGAAGAATCCGGGAAATCTGTCGATGAAGTCAGCATGTACTATGATTATAGATATGTTTCGTCATGTGAGGCTTCATGGAGATTGTTGGGCTTTGAACTTCAATATAAATACCCTCCTATTGAACGTTTGAGTTTTCATCTTGAGAATGAACAAAGCATTATTTTTCATGATTCTGAATGAATAGATGACGTTCGTAGGAGGAATAGTGTTAAGGAGAGCATGTTTTTTGCATGAATGGAAGCCAATAAAATATATCCTGAAGCTAGAGAGCTAACTTATGCTGAAGCTCCCACGAAGTTTACATGGAAACCAAAACTAAGAGAGTGGGTGCCTAGACAATGTGGAAAATCTAGGCCGAGTCTTTTATGTCCCTCCCGGTGCTGGTGATATGTATTATTTGAGGTGTCTTATTAATGTTGTTCGTGGTGCTACGTGTCACGATGATTTTAAAAATATCAATGGTGTTCAACTTCCTATCGCGAAGCTTGCTATGCTTTAGGTTTGTTAGAAGATGATAAAGAGTATATTGATGGCATCACTAAGCAAGTCACTGGGCATCTGCAGAGAATCTTAGGAGTCTATTTGTATCTATGTTGTCATCAGATACCTTGAGCATGCCAGACAAAGTATGGGATAAATGTTGGGAATATCTTTCTGATGATATTCTGTATAAACAACGTCTGCTTCTACAACATGAAGGTATTACATTAAGATTTTTTTTAATTTATATATATTTTTTAATTCCATGTATTCATATTTGATATTTTTTTATTATGACCTACTTTAATAATCACATTTCATTTTATTTTTTTTATTTGATAGAGCTGACTCTGACTGAGAATGAAATCAAGAATCTAGCGCTGGAAGAAATCGAAAAATTATTGTGGAGTCATGTGAGTAGTCTACGTGAATTTAACTCGATGCCATTCCCGGATTTTGACAGTATTGAAAATAATCAGAATAGACTGATATACGATGAGTTGAGATATGATAGTAAGGTTTTGTCTGTTGAACACACCAATCTTTTTTAAAAAATGACTGATGAACAACACCATACTGTGGAATCCAATAAAGGCGGTATGTTCTTTGTATATGGTTACGGAGGTACGGGTAAGACATTTTTGTGGAGGGCTTTATCTTTTGGTTTGAGATCTAAAGCAAATATTGTTTTGAACGTGGCATCGAGTGGAATAGCATCTCTTCTCTTGCCCAGTGGAAGGACGGCACATTCTTGATTTGTTATTACCTTGAATCCAAATGAAGAATCAACTTGCAATATCCATCAAGGGAGTCCGCTTGCCGAATTGATTGTTCGTTGTAACTCATAATCTGGGATGAAGTCCCAATGATGAACAAATACTGTTTTGAGTCAGTTGACAAAACATTACGAGATATTATGCAGCTTGAGAACCCAGATAATCATGATATCCCATTTGGAGGGAAAACAGTCGTATTTGATGGAGACTTCAGATAGATATTGCCTGTTGTACCGAAGGGAAGTCAACAGGATATTGTTAATGCCATGATAAATGCATCGTATTTGTGGAAGGATTGTACTGTTCTGAGGCTAACTAAGAATATGCGTCTTCAAAGTCTCGATCAAACTGATGATGTGAGACCCCGAATTTTAACGTGAGATTCGGTGTTATGTAGTGATTATTTATTCGGCTATGTATCACAAACCTATTATTAATGAAACTCGACTCGATTTTTATTTATTTCTTCCAACGTCAATTACGCATTTCGTATTTTTAGAGCTTAGCAATTTTATATTCTTCCTCTAGTATTAATACTTGATCGAATGACTACTACTTTAGGAATATTAGACCTCCAACAATTTAGGAGTACATTCCAATCCTTATCCTAATATTTCATCTTATTCTATAATTCATCCCAACCAATTTCCCAATCAATTTTTTTTTTAAAAAAAAAAATATATTTTTTTATATTTTTAAAAAATTTCGAAAATTACCATAAATGGGGAGGTTGTTTCATATTCTTTTCAAGACCTACAATTATATATGTATATATATATTTACATATATATATTATTTTTTTCAACTTTTGGTCACATGCTTAAAGGATGGACAAACTTTTCTTTCCACCAAATTCTAATAAATAAAAATACCAACACCATGATTATTATTCCCTCCAACTTTTGGCTCCTTGTCTTAGGGGAATCAATCATTTTTGTTATTTTTTCTTTATCTACCAATATTATTCATTTCATAATTATCATAAAAACACAAGACTTGCGTCCATTTTCCTCTCTAAAGGATCAAATTCTTCAAGCATAAGGTAAGAATATCTTCATTTCTCCCAACTCTATTTTTCTTCTCCAATCCTCAACCTTATACCTTCACCATCTAATAATGTTGAATCCTTCTTGTTGAGGTACTCCTAGAGAAAATTCTTGAAGAATTAGAGACCTAGATTTGACTACAAGCTTGAAGAGGAAATTCAAGATTACATATTATTAAGGTGAGAAAATTATGGTTTTAGTATTTTTCTTGACAACATGAAGAATTAATTTTTGACTCAAGAATATAAATTTTTGGAGTTTAGGGGCTGACCTACATCATCTCAAGTGGAGGTTAGAGGCTTGAAGGAAAATTTCCATTTTTGAGACTACTTGAAGATATTAAGGTGAGTAGTAACCATTTGGTACTAGTATATTTTCTTTAGACTTGAGACTTTAATTTTAACACCAAAATATGGTTTGGATACCATTTAGGGGCTGATCTTCAAGAGTTTGAGTCAAGAAGTTGATTCAAGGAAGAAGACCACATTTTAGATCAACCCGAGAAACTACTACGAGGTGGGTGGAAAAATCCTTTCAACTTCTAGGTGTTTTAAATTGAAAATATGCATGTAGTATTTTGTTATTGAGAACTTGAGATATATATTATGTATTGTATGCTATTTTCTTGTATCTAGTGGAAAAATTCTCAAGTGTTGCTCAAAAATGCGATTTATCGAAAAATAGGACATACATGTACACTTTATTGTTGTACTTGATGAATGCTTGCATGAAATGGATATGTATATTTATGACTCTTGTAATCTATGTTTTGAATGATTTATAACCTGGAAAAGTCGAGCATAATTGATTAAATTTCGATTTTTGGACTTAAAATGCAAAAATGGAAAGTTGGTGGACTTAATTGCAAGAAAATAAAACTTAAGGGACCCCTCTGTAATTTTCGATTTTTGGGACTGTACTCAGGTTCAAAAATTATGTTTTGACATTTTAATAAAGTTTTAAGAGTTTTTAGATAAATAAAATCAACCCTTAAAAGCCCAAGGACTAGATTGTAAAATTTGAGAAGTTTAAGGGCTAATTTGCAAATTTCAAAACTGTACCAGACCCTAATTTAAAACTTGAAATTTTAACTCTTAAGGGACTGGAAATAACATATTTTAAGTGTATTCCAAAAATCCAAGTGTTTAGAACTTGGAAAGTAATTTTATAAAACTTGAGGGACCAAATTGTAAAAGATTTAACTTGAGGACCCAAATGCAATTTCCAGGACTTATGCAGCCCATGCACCTGGAAATACTAATTTACCTATAACATAATTATATTTTGGACCCAAGGTTCAAATTTCATAACAATTGGACCCCTAAAAGCCTTAAAGGCAATTATTTCAAAATGGGACAAAAATGAGATTTTCAAAAGTTAAGGGACCTATACTTATGACATTTTAAAACTGTTTTTGTTCCAATATCCCACTAACCTTAGTGACATTTTCCAACTGGAATCACATTAAAAGCCCTTCCGGTTTGTGAGTTCCGATTATTTTAAACTTAGGGCCCGAAATGACAATTTTAACAAATTTGGGGCCAATGTGAGAATTTTATAAAAACTCGACCTCAAAACTTTAAAAACCTGAATCTCTGAACAATTTAGAGAATTTAGGAACTGAACTCATAATTGTTCAAGGTCGGGACATTTATTTATTTAACTTTTAACCCCAAAAATATTGGTTTTTACAAAGCGGGGCTAATTGTAAATTTTATTTTTATAAGGACGTAACTCAAATTATTTTCTTTTAAAGAAACAACCCTGGACCCTCTTACTTTAATATTTAATTAAAATATTTTATTTTCTTAAAAATCCCTTGACTTATCGGATCGTCTTGACCGATTAATAACCGATCGCGGGCGACTTCCCTGTCTCGCGATTTCGAATCTATAACGGGACCTATGTTCCTCCTAATCCTTAAGATATCGAAGACTACTTATCCTCCCGATAATTATCTTCATCCCAATAACTCCACCAACGCCAAAACTATTTTGTGCAAAATTTGAGAACTTTTCATGAACTGCTTCCCGAATCAATAATACTCATTGCTGGTTGACTACCCGAACGTGTATTTAATTTCTGCTGAGTCAACTTGGTGTGTCGAGCTCACAAATGAATGGATACGTCGGGGATGGAACCGGGCAGCTCGGCTGCTATTCCACTCTCCGCCCCATCGTCCCTAATCCCGCAAATCGAGGGACGAAGTTTGTCCAAGGGAAGCGGGTCGTAGTACTTGAGGTATAATCATGATTATGACGAATCCGAGCCTTGCTAGCTCCAACGTGGATTTTGTCTTTGCCTACGGAGCGATAAGGTGACAGTCTTTGACCATCATGAACGGGGAGTTACAAGGAAGAACAAAGGAATCGCTTGTCGATCCACACATTGAGTTGAACGGAACGGGTTGGCGCTACATATCGATGACGCAACCACTAATTGTCTTGTATAGGGTTGGCGCTACACATCGATGCGCAATCCCCATGTCTTGCTTGAACCATAATGCCGCGTGACCACGAATCGTTTTCTTAAATCGTATAAGTATATTACTTAATATATTTATCACGACGCTTGTGGACTATGTGTGAACACATGCATCATACCTCACGCGTTTTCATACAACCGTTTTCTCACATTAACTATTTATATCGCCACACTTGCACACGATCACCCCATCCACTGAGATTTCTGTCTCATCCCCTCCTCGTTTTCTAACCTTTAGATGAAGAGTTCGCCAAGACATCGAACTCTCTGCAGATTGAATCCCTATCAGTAATGAGGAGCGACATTTCCTTTTACTTTTATTTGTTGTTGGACTCCTTCATTTTATTTCTGTTGGACTGTAAGTTAATTCAGATAATCTTTTGGGTTATATTCGGATACCGCCAGACTTTAAGATGTAATTTGTACTCGTGTTTATTTTAATTCCGCTGTATTAGACTCTATTTTACTTGGAGTTTTGTATCTTTGGTTTAGACTGTTGATTATTTCTGTTTAAGTGATTGATCATTGTCGCGTCACATTTGGGGCGTGACAGTTATGGTATCAGAGCTCCGTTTGTAAGGAGGAAACTTACACCGAGCTGAACCAGGATAGGTTCCTCTGACCTTGGATTGGGTACCCCTACTAGATGACCTAAGTTAAATTTTGGATGAATATTTGAACTCTTTTGGGTTGTTATAGTGTTAAGATATTCGAATATTCCTCTATTTGGACGTTAGGTAATTTAGAAAATCCGTGATTTGGAGATTATAATGTCTGATATGGTGAGACTTGAAGAATATGAGGTTATCTCTTGATAAGTATATGATTTGGATGTGATCTATTATAGGACCTAGACACCTAATGATATTACTTTGGGAAAATGATAGTAGGGGAGTCACTAAGTATAATGATCGATGATAGTACCCTTGTGTTATTCATTCTCAAGTACTTGCACAAGCTTAAGTAAGGGAATTTGACTTGTGGTTTAGGTATCACGGATAAGATACATTGAGGATGTGACTATTATACGATCTCGACTAGATGTTACCATTAAATATCCCCTCCTGAGGATAGAAGAACTATTTGATCAACTTCAAGGAGCGACGGTGTACTCTAAGTTTGATTTGCAACAAGGATATTATCAACTGAAGATCCGTGAAGAAGACGTTTCCAAAACAGCATTTCAAACAAGATATGGACACTACGAGTTGGTAGTGATGTCTTTCGGTCTGACGAACGCACTAGCAGTGTTTATGGATCTGATGCATCGAGTCTTTCAACCTTATTTGGATCAATTCGTAGTGATATTCATTGATGACATACTCGTATACTCTAAGTCTAGAGAAGAGCATGAACGTCATCCGAAAATTGTTTTGGAGATACTATGAGAGCACAAGCAGTATGCCAAATTCAGCAAGTGCGAATTTTGGCTTAGTGAAGTCGCATTCTTTGGACACATAGTATCCGACACAAGGATCGTCGTAGACCCTTCGAAGGTACAGACAGTGGTTGAATGGAAACAACCTGAGTCTGTAACGGAGATCAGAAGTTTCTTAGGACTAGCTGGATATTATCAAAGATTTATCAAGGATTTCTCCAAGATAGCCGGACCACTCACTCGACTAACCCAGAAGCAAGTCAAGTTTGTGTGGAATGACAAGTGTGAGGCTAATTTCCAAGAGTTGAAGAAATGACTCACTACAACTCCAGTCTTAGCCCTTCCAAAGGGAACAGAAAACTTTGTCGTCTACAGTGATGCATCAAAGGAAGGACTAGGAGCAGTGCTCATGCAGGAAGGAAGAGTCATCACTTATGCATCATGAAAGCTCAAGCCGTATGAGGCCAATTACCCAACGCATGACTTGGAATTGGCAGCGACAATATTCGCGTTAAAGAAATGGAGGCACTATCTCCACAGAGCAACATTCACGATTTTCACAGACCACAAGAGCTTGAAGTATCTATTCTCTCAGAAAGACCTCAATCTGAGGCAACGGAGATGGATGGAGTTAATTGAGGAATATCACTTTGATATCAATACCATCCCGGGAAAGCTAACGTAGTAGCTGACGCCTTGAGCAGAAAGGCGAGTTTAGCCAGACTAATGATTCGAGAGTGGAAATCATTAGAAGAGCTGAGCACTTGGAATCTGACGAGAACCAATACTCATATTTCATGTGCTAACATTTCGGTTAAACCCGATCTGCTGAACGAGATCAAGGAAACACAGGGAACAGATGTGCATCTTCAAAAACTTAAAGAGAAGATACTTAAGGGATAGAGTTCAGAATTCTCGGTACATGAAGATGGAATTATTAGATTCCAAAAATCGAGTTTGTGTACCGAGTGATGAGTAAATTAGGAATAGAATCCTCGCAGAGGCACACCGTTCGAAATACACTATACATCCTGGAGGAAACAAGATGTATAAGGACTTGAAACGGCATTACTGGTGGGTAAACATGAAAAACCAGGTAGCGGAGTTTGTTGCGAGATGTTTGACTTGTCAACGAGTAAAGGCAGAACACCAACGACCATCTGGTTTATTACAACCATTGAGAATTCCCGAGTGGAAATGGGAACACATAACGATGGACTTCGTGACGGATCTACCAAGGACTAGACGAGGCGATGATGCTATATGGGTAGTCGTAGACCGACTCACGAAATCTGCACACTTCCTACCCATGAAGAAAACCGACAAACTTGCGAAAACTTGCGTAGATTTATATCCGAGAGATCATTCAACTACATGGAGTGCCACGACATAGTGTCGACAGAGACCCGAGATTTGTCTCCGTTAAATGCTTACATGAGGAATTGGGTACCTCGCTAAGTTTCAGCACAACAGCACATCCACAAACTGATGGCCAGTTTGAGCGAACAATTCAAACCCTGGAAGACATGCTGCGAGCATGCACGTTGGACTTCCAAGGAAGTTGGGATTCGTACTTACCGTTGGCCGAGTTCGCCTATAATAACAAATATCGCCACAATTGGGATGGCACCCTACGAAGCCTTGTACGGGCGAAAGTGTAGATCTCCACTACACTGGGAGATTGATGACCAATGGACTCCAAAAGAGAAACGAAAGTCGCCCTCGATTCCAAAGGTCGACTTAGTTCAGGAGGCCATGGAGAAGGTCAAGTTGATTAAGGAACAGATCCGCACAGCTCAGAGCCGCCAAAAGAGTTACGCAGACAAGAGGAGAAAGGACTTGGAATTTGAAGACGGAGATGAAGTATTCCTCGATCGTGTCTCCACGGAAAGGATTGATCAATCCAAAGAAAGGAGGCAAGTTGAGTCCGAGATATGTTGGACCTTACAAGATTTTGCAGAGGATCGGGAAGTTAGCCTACCGACTTGAGTTACCGGCACAGTACGCGGGAATGCACGATGTATTCCATATATCGAGATTGAAAAGGTATCAACCAGATCCGGAGCACATCATCACTCGTGATGCTCCTCCTCTAATGGAAAATTTATCTTACACCGAGAAACCAATCGAATCATTGACCAAAGAGTGCGTCGGTTGCGTAATGAATAGAGATTCCAATGGTTAAAGTTGTATGGCGGAATCACAACCGAGACGAAGACGCAACGTGGGAGATGGAAGAAGACATGAGGAATCAATATCCGGAATTGTTCTAAAGAGAATTTGGGGACCAAATTCTTTTAAGGAGGGGTGAATGTGAGATCCCGAATTTTAACGTGAGATTCGGTGTTATGTAGTGATTATTTATTCAACTATGTATCACAAATCTATTATTAATGAAACTCGACTCTATTTTTATTTATTTCTTCCAACGTCAATTACGCATTTCGTATTTTTAGACTTTAGCAATTTTATATTCTTCCTCTAGTATTAATACTTGATCGAATGACTACTACTTTAGGAATATTAGACCTCCAACAATTTAGGAGTACATTCCAATCCTTATCCTAATATTTCATCTTATTCTATAATTCATCCCAACCAATTTCCCAATCAATTTTTTTTTAAAAAAAAAATATATTTTTTTATATTTTTAAAAAATTTCGAAAATTACCATAAATGGGAAGGTTGTTTCATATTCTTTTCAAGACCTACAATTATATATGTATATATATATTTACATATATATATTATTTGTTTTTCAACTTTTGGTCACATGCTTAAAGGATGGACAAACTTTTCTTTCCACCAAATTCTAATAAATAAAAATACCAACACCATGATTATTATTCCCTCCAACTTTTGGGTCCTTGTCTTAGGGGAATCAATCATTTTTGTTATTTTTTTCTTTATCTACCAATATTATTCATTTCATAATTATCATAAAAACACAAGACTTGCTTCCATTTTCCTCTATAAAGGATCAAATTCTTCAAGCATAAGGTAAGAATATCTTCATTTCTCCCAACTCTATTTTTCTTCTCCAATCCTCAACCTTATACCTTCACCATCTAATAATGTTGAATCCTTCTTGTTGAGGTACTCCTAGAAAATTCTTGAAGAATTAGAGACCTAGATTTGACTACAATCTTGAAGAGGAAATTCAAGATTACATATTATTAAGGTGAGAAAATTATGGTTTTAGTATTTTTCTCTTGACAACATGAAGAATTAATTTTTGACTCAAGAATATAAATTTTTGGAGTTTAGGGGCTGACGTACATCATCTCAAGTGGAGGTTAGAGGCTTGAAGGAAAATTTCCATTTTTGAGACTACTTGAAGATATTAAGGTGAGTAGTAACCATTTGGTACTAGTATATTTTTTTTAGACTTGAGACTTTAATTTTAACACCAAAATATGGTTTGGATACCATTTAGGGGCTGATCTTCAAGAGTTTGAGTCAAGAAGTTGATTCAAGGAAGAAGACCACATTTTAGATCAACCCGAGAAACTACTACGAGGTGGGTGGAAAAATCCTTTCAACTTCTAGGTGTTTTAAATTGAAAATATGCATGTATTATTTTGTTATTGAGCACTTGAGATATATATTATGTATTGTATGCTATTTTCTTGTATCTAGTGGAAAAATTCTCAAGTGTTGCTCAAAAATGCGATTTATCGAAAAATAGGACATACATGTACACTTTATTGTTGTACTTGATGAATGCTTGCATGAAATGGATATGTATATTTATGACTCTTGTAATTTATGTTTTGAATGATTTATAACCTGGAAAAGTCGAGCATAATTGATTAAATTTCGATTTTTGGACTTAAAATGCAAAAATAGAAAATTGGTGGACTTAATTGCTAGAAAATAAAACTTAAGGGACCCCTCTGTAATTTTCGATTTTTGGGACTGTACTCAGGTTCAAAAATTATGTTTTGACATTTTAAAAAAGTTTTAAGAGTTTTTAGATAAATAAAATCAACCCTTAAAAGCCGAAGGACTAGATTGTAAAATTTGAAAAGTTTAAGGGCTAATTTGCAAATTTCGAAACTGTACCAGACCCTAATTTAAAACTTGAAATTTTAACTCTTAAGGGACTGGAAATAACATATTTTAAGTGTATTCCAAAAATCCAAGTGTTTAGAACTTGGAAAGTAATTTTATAAAACTTGAGGGACCAAATTGTAAAAGATTTAACTTGAGGACCCAAATGAAATTTCCAGGACTTATGCAGCCCATGCACCTGGAAATACTAATTTACCTATAACATAATTATATTTTGGACCCAAGGTTCAAATTTCATAACAATTGGACCCCTAAAAGCCTTAAAGGCAATTATTTCAAAATGGGACAAAAATGAGATTTTCAAAAGTTAAGGGACATATACTTATGACGTTTTAAAACTGTTTTTTTCCAATATCCCACTAACCTTAGTGACATTTTCCAACTGGAATCACATTAAAAGCCCTTCCGGTTTGTGAGTTCCGATTATTTTAAACTTAGGGCCCGAAATGACAATTTTAACAAATTTGGGGACAATGTGAGAATTTTATAAAAACTCGACCTCAAAACTTTAAAAACCTGAATCTCTGAACAATTTAGAGAATTTAGGAACTGACCTCATAATTTTTCAAGGTCGGGACATTTATTTATTTAACTTTTAACCCCAAAAGTATTGGTTTTTACAATGCGGGGCTAATTGTAAATTTTATTTTTATAAGGACCTAACTCAAATTATTTTCTTTTAAAGAAACAGCCCTGGACCCTCTTACTTTAATATTTAATTAAAATATTTTATTTTCTTAAAAATCCCTTGACTTATCGGATCGTCTTGACCGATTAATAACCGATCGCGGGGCGACTTCCTCGTCTCGCGATTTCGAATCTATAACGGGACCTATGTTCCTCCTAATCCTTAAGATATCGAAGACTACTTATCTTCACGATAATTATCTTCATCCCAATAACTCCACCAACGCCAAAACTATTTTGTGCAAAATTTGAGAACTTTTCATTAACTGCTTCCCGAATCAATAATACTACATTGCTGGTTGACTACCCGAACGTGTATTTAATTTCTGCTGAGTCAACTTGGTGTGTCGAGCTCACAATCGGAATGGATACGTCGGGGATGGAACCGGGCAGCTCGGCTGCTATTCCACTCTCCGGCCCCATCGTCCTAATCCCGCAACTGAGGGACGGAGTTTGTCCAAGGGAAGCGGGTCGTAATTCCCTTGGAGTTTGTCCAAGGGAATCCGAGCCTTGCCAGCTCCAACGTGGATTTTGTCTTTGCCTACGGAGCGATAAGGTGACAGGTCTTTGACCATCATGAACGGGGAGTTACAAGGAAGAACAAAGGAATCGCCCCGATCCACACAATTCGAGTTGAACGGAACAGGTTGGCGCTACATATCAGTACGCAACCACTAATTGTCTTGTATAGGATTGGCGCTACACATCAGTACGCAATCCCCATGTCTTGCTTGAACCATAATGCCTGCGTGACCATGAACTGGTTTCTTAAACTGTATAAGTATATTACTTAATATATTTATCACGACGCTTGTGGACTATGTGTGAACACATGCATCATACCTCACGCGTTTTCATACAACTGTTTTCTCGCATTAACTATTTATATCGCCACACTTGCATACGATCACCCCATCCACTGAGATTTCTGTCTCATCCCCTCCTGTTTTCTAACCTTTAGATGAAGAGTTCGCCGAAGACATCGAACCTACTGCAGATTGAATCCCTATCGCAATGAGGAGCGACATTTCCTTTTACTTTTATTTGTTGTTGGACTCCTTCATTTTATTTCTGTTGGACTGTAAGTTAATTCAGATAATCTTTTGGGTTGTATTCGGATACCGCCAGACTTTTTTTTTTTTAGGGAAACCTCAGAAATTAGGCAGAGGAAGACACAGGATACCGCCAGACTTTAAGATGTAATTTGTACTCGTGTTTATTTTAATTCCGCTGTATTAGACTCTATTTTACTTGGAGTTTTATATCTTTGGTTTAGACTGTTGATTATTTCTGTTTAAGTGATTGATCATTGTCGCGTCACGTTTGGGGCGTGACAGATGATTATGCTAATTCGGTTAAGTTTTTGAAATGGATAGCCAGCATTGGAGATGGAACTATTCGAGAAGAAGAAGATGGTGGTGCCACTATTGATATTCCTAAAGATATTTTGCTCGAAAACTCTGATGATCCAATTGCAACTATTGTTAAAGATACCTACCTATTGTTCAGAGATGCCATATATGATCCCAGTTACTTGAAGGAAAGAGCAATTCTGGCACCTACGCTCGATGTTGTCGAGTCCATTAATCAGTATATGACTTCTTTGAACTCATCAGATGGACTTACATTTTTGAGTTCTGATAGCACATGCAAATCGGATGCCAATGTAGATTTCTTGCATGATCTGCACACGCCGGAATTTCTAAATGGAATAAAATATTCCGGCGTTCCTAATCATGATTTACATTTGAAGGTTGGGACTCCAGTTATGCTATTGAGGAACATAGACCATTCAATTGGATTGTGTAATGGTACAAGATTGGTTATAACGAGACTTGGGAAGCATGTACTTGAATCTAAGATTCTAACTGGTGCCAACGCGGGTCATAAGGTGTTGATTCCAAGAATGACGCTAACTCCATCTGATCTCAGAATACCTTTCAAGTTTCAGCGGAGACAGTTTTCTCTGATCGTTTCGTACGCTATGACTATAAAAGAAGAGCCAAGGACAATCACTCTCTAATGTCGGGCTTTATTTGAAAATTCTTATTTTCAGTCATGGTCAATTATATGTTGCTGTTTCCAGAGTCACCAATCGCCAGGATTTGAAAATTTTAGTTTATGGCGACAATAAATCCAAAAACTAACAGACAAAAAATATTGTGTACGAAGAAGTATTCCAAAATTTGTAATTCCAAAATTTGTAATTTTAAATGTCTTTTATATATTTTACATGTTCATCTGTCATCTATATCTCAAAAAAATCTAATTGAGACCCAACTACACATCTCATCCCGTGCATCGCACGGGTAAAATACTAGTTGAATATATAATAGGTAAATATTTAAAACATAAAAAGATATGCTATTTATTTGTTCTATTACTTATGTTATATATTTATTTGTTACTCTTGAACAATAATCTTTTATGTTATAAGATAGCTTCTTAAATAATCATGATTTGAGTATAAATTTCAACTATTTCTCAATATTATCAAAAAAAATTAAGTAAACATATAATTTTTATATTTTAGACATCTCAACAAGTATTTTTAGAATGTGTATAAACTTGCTTCAAATATATAATCAATTTGTTTTCTTTATTTTTTCTCATTTTTGTAAAGTTTTAATTTATTGTTAGATATTTAACATATTTTTTTGTGAAAAATGTATTAAGAGTATAATAATAATAGTAATTTAATGAATACCAAATTATTTTGTTCGGGTCAATACGTGTCATCCTGTAATCTCTTTCCCAGTTTAAAGGACATGATGTGGTTGAGGCTTGAGATACCCTTCCTGCCTCACTCCATTACCTTTCCTATAATATGTCAATTTCTTAATATCAAAATTAGACAACACTTTATTATATTACAATCCGTGCATCACGGGAAATATACTAGTTACATATAATATAAGGGTTAAGGATACATTTGCCCAACATTTCGAAAAAAATGATATATTTTACGCTCCCGAGCTTTTTCTGGACTTTTTTATGCTCTCGAGCTTTTTTCGTACTTTTTTACAGTCCCGCCCATTTTTCCGAATTTGTTTTACGTTGTTATTTCAAGGTTGTTTCGAACATATTTCATCTAATAAAACTTCAGTGAAAAATAATTTCTGCTCCCATTAAATAATCAATTTTATACTCAAAATCTTATTAAAAAATGAAGAAATGTACACATAAAACAACACATATTTAAACCTAATAAATTCAAAATAATATAGAAACAACACAATAAAAAAATACAATTCAATTTTTGATCCAATGCATTGATAACATCAAAAACATGAAAACAACCAAAAAAACAACAGAACAACATTGAAAATTATATAGGAACAACCTAGAAACAACATAAAACAATATAGAAAACACCATATGAACAAAAAGAGCTTAAAGTAGGTAACAACTGCATTGAAACATCGAAAACTATATAAAAACAACAAAGAAACATCAGAACAATATAAAAACAACCCATAAATAACATAAACAATATAGAAAACACAATATGAATAAAAATAACTTAAAAATAGGTAAAAACTATATTGAGACATTAGAAACTACATGGGTACAAACAAAATTAGAACAACGTTAAAAACATTATAGAAGAACCCAAAAATAACATAAACAATATATAAAATAACACATGAACAAAAAAGAGCGTAAAGAATAGGTAAAAATTGTATTGAAACGTCAAAACCATATGGAAGCAACCAATAAACAAATATAAACAACTTCAAAACAACAGAAACAATATATAAAATAATACATGAATAAAACAAAATAAAAAAAAGTAAAAATATCCAAAAAATATGCAGAAGCATAAAAAAAATAAAAAATTCAACCGGGAGCTTACAAAAATCAACTGAGCGTAAACAATGTCATTTTCCCAGAAAGTAGGGTAAGTCTGTCAATTTCTCATAATATAATGTAACTGATATAACGGAGAACATATAAAATTCTTCTAGACTCTATTTGGAGCTATGGATTTCAAATCAGGAATAACAAATCCATTGATCTTGTTTGGATGATATAGTTTTACAATGGATTTCAAATTCTAAGCTCATATTTTCAGTTATTCTTGAGTCATTGTGGTGTATTTCAAATATATCTCAATTGTAGTCATTTAAAATCATTTCCACAATCTTCTACTCAAATTCAAATCCATCAATCCAAATAGAGCCCTATGTTGGATCATTATTCCACCGTTTATATGTGAAATAACTATGTATTGTGAACTATCAAATAAGGTTAAACCCATTTTATAAGTGATCAAATAATGTTTAAAGAATTGGGCTTTAATGTATCTAATAGGGTATGAGCCCTTAATGTGTAGAGACTTAATGTATTATTTCTATTTTAATGATGGGCTAAAATAGGATACTCAATATAACACCGCTATATAATGGTTATGGTCCTTAGGTTACATGTCTACGACATTCTATTCTGCTATCCCATCGTCAGAAAGAAACATACATAGAAAACTAAAGAGTTCTCTGAAAAGCTTCGAGTGTAGATCTAGAAGGCCAAATACCAAGATTCAACTGTTATGGATTCAGGTAAGCTTCCGCATATCACTCTTTGATTCTTTATAATTCAATATGAAAGCTCTTGGATTAAAGTGATGTCATTCACTTAAGATTATTCTAACAAATGGTATCAAAGCCACTTCATATTGAATTATTGGGAATCGAATTATTTCTTTTCTTCAGATCAAAATCGAATTATTTCGATAATTATATCTTGTATTGTTGAATCTGATCAATTCTATTTTCGGCTTCAATTTTCAGAACTTTTGTGTCATTCAGTTTACGATTATGATTTTTTGGGAGTATCAATTTGGGTTATTCCTTTGTTGTTTTATTTGATTGAATAATCTTGAATCTCGTTGATAACGGGTTTTGATTTTCAATTTCGGATGCTATGTTTTGCTGCAATTGTACATTTAGATTATGGATACATGTTCTTCAATGATCCCCATTCCAGTTAATCATATGAAGGTTTTCTTTTCGTTTATATATATATATATATATATATATATATAGGATATGGATCAAATAGGTCCTCTTACTTGGGGTGAGTCCATGGGGACACATCCTAACCATAGATCAACAATTTTGGGTGGTCCAGATTTTTAGGGCTTTTTTATGTTTATTTTTTTGTTTCAGCAATTAAAAAGGGTAGGGTGGTCATTTTGCATTTTAAAATCAGTTACTAAGATTTTATTCTCTCCTTCACGTCTATTCCCCACACTTCACGTCTCTTTCCCTCTCTCTCCGGACGTTTCAATTTCAGAAGCTCTCCATTCCCTCTCTCAGTCGAGTTCGATTCTTGCGACTTTCAGACTTCCAGTTTGATTTTTCGAAGGGTTTGCAGTTGTTTTGAAGGTAAGTTGTAATCTCATTCGGTTGTGTGTTCAAAGTTTCGATTTATAGGTAGTTTTCAGTTTATAGGGTTTATGAATGTTTAGTTCGCGGTTTTTCTTTCGATTTTTGCAACTTCAATCAATGTTTTTTTGTTGTTCTGAGATGGTTTTTAGGGTTGATGTTGCGTGTTTTTCATATATGTTTGCACATTGGTGTTTTTTATTGTGTTCAGAAACATGATTGTAGCCTTTTTTTCATTTGCTTATGGTAGTTGTTAGGATTCCTTGTTTAGTTTGTTCAGAAATAACACATTGACTCCATCGTGATTCTATTATTTATGTCTGATTTTATTGGAATGTTTCTGATGCTTATGTAATTGTATACCTCTGCTTATGTAATTGTGTAAATATGCTTATGAAGCTATTAATATTTGCATACGAAGTTTTAGATTTTTGTAACAGGGCATCATTTGGTATGAGCACCTTTCTCCTACCTTTTTGAATATTTCTTTTATATATGCTCATGCAATATAATCACATTGCTTATGTATGACAATTGTTGTGCATGTGTAGTATAACATTCCTGCTTGTGTACTAAACTTCATATGCATATTGTAATGCTTGCTTGTATAATATAGATGCGTTGCTTATATAATGTATATGTGCAGCTTATTTATAAAATTTTGCTATTCTAAGTTAGTAATAGTGTTGCATGCGTAGTATTTATTAATTGTTTATGTAGTTGAAACTTTGTGCATATGAAGTTGTTTTGATGCATATGTCTTTGTGACTTTTGCGGCCTTGATTTTTGCTCGATGACGTTTTGTCTAAAGGTTGTACGTTGGCTGCATGTTTTATACAGAACTCTAAAGTGTTGAAGTTGGCTATGGATTAGAGGGACGATGAAAATAATGTGGATTGCGGTGTTTTTGCCATGCGCCACATGGAAACATACATGGGCGGAGGCACGAGGATCTGGGATATTGGTTTGACGAAGAAAAATCCTGCACATTATCCATGTTGCGGGCGAAGTACGCTGCTGCTATTGCTTTGGCTGACATGAACGAACTCAAGACGAAGAATTTGCTCGAGGCAAAAAAGTACAATGGATGAAGTAGTTGTAGGAATTTGAATTTGATATTGTAACTCTATTCCGAACAAGATACCTTGATGTATTTTTTTGTTTTATGCTGTCATGTTGCAAATCTTTTCATAAACATGTAGGTAGGATCATACATTTTCTATTTTTTGGGGTTAGTACGATGTTTTTGTGTAAAGTCTACATTAGCATTGCAAGGTACAAATTAAACAATTGTAGGTACGATATTTTTATGTAAATAACATTTAGTTTGATGCATATGTAGATGTACAATACAACAATTATTAAATAGATATGCTGCTTGTGAATGATAATTTGTATGCATATGAAGAAGCCTGTTAGTGCTTACAAAGAGATAACTGTTATTTCCAAACAATTTTTCTTATACCATCAAAGTATTCATACATTTTGCAATTCTTGCTTATGTAGTACATATTTGTTGCATATGTAATATATGGGGGACGCTTATATATAAGCTTTTTTGGATTTTAAGCTAAATGTATATGTGCTGCATACGAAACGTTCATACATTGCTTATGTACTTGAAGTTTATTGCATATGAAGTTTATCACCCGAGCATATTAAAAAACATAGCTTGTAACTAAATATCCATATATAATGTCTAAGGAAATAAAGTAATGAAAATTATTTGTAGAGTCTTGTGCTACGCTTGCTTGCTGCAGGTTCGACCATTGTGGTTCCCAATGTCTCCACACTTCTCGCAATGTCTCTTTAGCTTTTTGCTTGTCTTGATTGCTTTCTCCTTTTGGCTTTGTATTTGGCTTTTAACATGGCTACCACTACCCTTGTTCTTGGCCTATTTTGGTGGCAAAACTTGAACTCGTAATTGTGATGTAGTCCCACCAAAGTCCTCTAGCAACGTCTGTTTGTTCAATATACCTGGATTAATCCCTTGTTGCATGAGTAACAACTGCTTGTGGTCTTGAATGATTTTCCCCAAAGATTCCAGTTGTTCTTTGTTGCCTTTTGCAATCCTTGCACAACAATGGAAATCAGACCATATTTTTTGCAATGTTGTATCGACTTCGTGCCCACTTGTGTAGTGACAAAGTGATCTGATGTGATTACAAGCAACATAACAATATTACATAAGCAGAAACACTTTTCTTCAGAAGCAGAAATACTTTTCTTCATAAGCAATCATATTTTCTTGAAACACATATGTGTTTACAAGCAACATAACAATACTACATAAGCAAAAACGTTTTTCTTCATAAGCAACAAATTAATTATTCACATGCATGATTTTTGAGAGCATATTTTCATGATAATTTTTTGCAGTTTTTAACACTCTAACGAAGTAATGCTTTTCATAAGAAATATGACGATACTACGTAAGCAGAAACCATTACCTTCATATGCAGATATATGACTACAGAGTTTTGTTGAGAGTTTTTTTTAGAATTATGCATTGCGTTGCAGATTAGCTAGCATAATATTGTTCATCTACAGAATATGATCAATATCATACATACCTTCTCCAAGCGATGTGTAATATGTTGTTCATCTCTTCTACATGCATCATGATATGCAGTTGATTCTCCACAAAATTACGCAGCAAAAATGGTGTTCTATTCAAGATAGGGAGGCTGATTCGCGTTATATCATGAAAAACGTTCGATGAAGAAGAAGGAAGAGATCTGTTCATGCTGATTTTGCTGTATCGATCTGGAGAGATTTTGCGTGATTATAAAAGTTAACAGAATCCCGTTTTTGTAGGGTAATTTTGTAGGATTACTAATTTACCCCTCTCTCTATTTTCCAGCTTTTTAATTTGTAATTTTAGCTATAAAATCACAACCATTAGAAAATCTAGATATGTGGCTAGGATTGGTCCCTATGGACTCACCCTATGAGGTGGTCTCATATAACCCCCTCCCTATATATATATATATATATATATATATATATATATAGGGTTGGTTCTGGTGAGACCATTTCCTGTGGTGAGACCGTAAGGACTGATCTGGACCGTTATAATAAATCAATAGAAGGTTGAGATTTAAACATTAAAAATAATAGAAAATATTTGAATAGTATCATACCAGGGGTGAAATCGGCCATATCAAATATTATTAAAACAAGAATCTGCCGTGTAATTGCTTAAAAATAGGGAGAAGATATATCACCATAATTACTTCCTTAAAAACCGCATTAATACCTATCTTATCTCCATATTCACGTTCTTAATATAAAAAATCTTAACAAATAACAGGGAAAAAAAAACAACGCCATTATCATCAGAATTGAAGGAAAATCACACCAAACTGATTACATAATTCATAAAACAAAAATTGCAAAAAACAAAAATCCAAATTCTATTGTGAAGAGACAAACATGTTGCATAAATATTTAATAATTACCGCATATATAACTTTGTGATGATGCATAATTGAATTTGACATAACTTGCATGTCTAACTCTCTTATATATTTTTTTTAATCTTTGAAGACTAATTAAAACATATCGCTTCAAATGAATTATTCCTGAACTTTTTTTTAGAATATTGTCAGCACATTAAAAAATAGAAAATAAATTTTAGAACATTGTATATATTGTTCCACTAAGGCGCATTAATAGTTAATAATTATTTCATTGATAGCTCTATATGTTGCCTAATTGAATTTGAAAAACTTACATGTTTAACTCTCTTATAAGTTTATCTTTTTTTTTTAATATTTGATGAGTGATTAAAACACATCACAACAAAAAATTACTCCACACTTTTTTAGAACATGATTGACGGAATAAAAAAATATAAAATTATATTTTGGACCTTGCATATATTAGTGCATTATGGTGCATACATATAAAGGAGTTACTGCAAGTTTGAATTAATAATGATGTCTAGATATAAATAAAACATTGCATGTGTTGTTTAGTTTTATGCATATTTAAAAAGAGACAATTGCAAATATATTACTATTTCGTTGTATATTTAGTAAAATCAATATACTATAGCAGACGTGAGCACTGCTTGAAATATTGTCTGGTTCGATAAAATATTGGGTTCCCGATATTGAGCAAGATACAATCCCATGAGTTGGAATGAAATTTATTACATTGGAAGATGTTCTATAAGGAATATGGCTCCAAGAGTGGGTTTGGCATACAAAGAAGTACAACAAAAATGTTTAGAATATGTGTGATCCGTGTATAATATGTAGTGTGCAATAGGGGGGGATATAAAAAAATCAAGAGCTCCGGTCCGGTTGATATTAATAATGAAGACACGTCCAACAAACATATTTCGGCTTCCTGACATCAACATTTTCCTCCCAGTGATATCAGATGTACTCAATGTCATAGAAAAAATGACACTAAATAAACCTACAAAAAAAAGTTAAATCACATTAGAATTATAACAATCCACTGTTACATATAAGTATAAAAATCATTCACGTATACCCTTTCAATTATAATGCATATTTATTTAATATATACTGCATATTTGTATATAGTACACTCTATTAATAGTTCGCACATTGCACCTTATATATATTCTGCCTATGCATAATGATCATACTAATTATGCATTGAAAGTCATCGAACTATGCATGTAAAAATGGGTAAAATATGCAGTAGAATATACTAATAAATTTAAGTCTCTAACCTTCAAGAAAAAAACATTTACAATATGTCTGAACTATGAACTAAATATGCCATTAAACAAACTAATTATGCGGTGCACTCAAATATTATAATAACACTACACTAGATATATTCAAAAAATAAATCATAATATGCAGTAAATAAGATCTAAATATGCAACATAATTAATCTAAACATGCAATATCTAAGATAAAAATTAACATTATAAATTAGAATGACTCATTCTTCATCCATGCTCTGTTTCCGATTTATGTCTCCCACATATGCAGTCCATACTTAAACTACTATGTACATGTTCCAAACACACAAAACCAATTTGAACAACAATCCTCTACTGTATATACACCATAATGTAGTATTCTATATCATCAACTCTCATGAACAACCATTATATATACAATGAACTTGAACTATGTATACAATATGTAAAAATAAAATATGCATTAAAAAACATGACAGTTGCGTGTTACTGCAACAAAAACATTCAAACTATACAACATAACTATATTGAAAAATCAACACAATTTTTTTTTCTAAGTATGCAATAAAAACAAACCTAAGTATGCAACAAAAATATTTTAATATACATCATAACTGTATTGAAAAATCAACACAAAAAAACATTCCTAATTATGCAACAGAAACGAAACTAAGTATGCAACAAAAACATTCTATATATATACATCATAACTATATTGAAAAATCAATATGCGTAAATGTAACGCCCCACTTTTTATATACGAAAGTGTTTTCTTTTAAAAAAAAATAGAAATAAAAATAACTTGGGACGTCACAACTAAAAATGGGAGTTTTAAAAAAAATATAAATAATATTTTTGAAAAATTAGTCTTTAAAAAAACATAAAATTAGTATTTCAACGGAAAATTTAATGCGGAAGCGATTTAAATAACTAAAAGAAAAATAGGCATTCATTATAATAAGTCAACAGAATTTAACCATAGTCAAACATATTTCAAAGCTACAAAAACGAAATAGCAGGATAATAGTAGTTTAACAAAGCATTTAAAATCGAATGTTCAAGTAGACATTAAAATATTCATTCCAAATAGAATACTTATTTTATTTATTTTAAATGGAGATTAAGCCAGTCATTCTTCCTCGCCTTCGCTGCGCCAAACTCCATCTGAAAAATCATTGGTAATAATGGGGTGAGTAAAAACAATTACTCAGTGGAAAATCACATTTGTTCAAGCCAAATAAAATGCATGTATCACATTAATGAAAAACTTGCAACATATATCATAGCATCATAGCATCATGGCATCATAGAATCATGTCATCATAGAGTTCCTAGAGCATAAAGCTCATGTAACTTGAATCTTGGAGTTCCTAGAGCATATAGCCCATGTAACTTAAATCTTGGAGTTCCTAGAGCAAAAAGCTCATGTAACTTGAATCTTAGATCATAGAATCCATTGAGCAAAATTCGTAGGATATAGCATGTGCACTTTAAACATTAATGTAATCATTCATAATATTTAACAAGAGCAAATAGTAAAAACTCCCCACCTTGAAAAAGATCCGATGCAAATTATGTGTTGATATGCCTTGAACTCCTAGATCTCCTGTCTACCCTCGTCTCCTATTACGATAAAAAAATAATTTGTCTTAGAATTCTTAAATCTTAGAACCTTAAAATTAATAATATTATTATCTTGATAAAGTAGATCATGTAAAACAATAATATTATTATGAATATTATATATTATATAAAAATAATATAAATTATATAGATCTAATAAATTGATTAGAAAATATATATATATATATATATTAAATCCTATTCTCATACACTTACACACTGTACACAATATGTATATATATATATATATATATATATATATTGAGGGAGTACATAGTATATATATGTATATGTATGTATGTTTGTGTAATATTTAAACAAACACACAACTTATATGTATAATGAGTTAATGGGGCTCACACTCACATTGATACTCTAATTATATAAATAGAACACACTACACTATGAAACACACGCACACTCAACATGTTGTCATATAAACATAGTAATATACATATTAATATATATATATAGCATATAAAGTACACCACAATCTGCACACACACACATTCTTAATATGTATATGACCCACTTGTATGAACAATAAAGAAATGTTAGAAAACAAAGGAAAATTTGTGGGGAGAGCTAGGCATACGCATTTTGGCTGGAAAAGAAGGTAGATGGAAACTGGAAAGACAAGTAGAGATTACATACCTTGGTCTTCAGGTTCAAATGGGATGGTGAGGGTTATTATATAATTAGAGTAATAATTATAATAGTAATTAGTGATGTAAAGAAAGTCAGAAAAAAACAAAATTGTTAGAAGGTTGTTTGTCAGCCGTAATTAATGGGTTGGCTAGTCATTACTATTGTGATACCAATTAATGCACATCAGGTATTATTATTATTATTATTATTATTATTATTATTATTATTATTATTATTATTATTATTATTATTATTATTATTATTATTGTTAGTGGGTATTACAGTAAACGCAATAAACACATTATATATATACACCAAAAAAAATTAACACATACTGAAAACCTAATTAGCTGAGCTAATCCCCTATTCTGTAAAAACAACAACAAAAAATCTAAGAAAATCAAAATTGCCAAGGCCATCCATTTGCATGTGAAACTCCCACAAAAACACAACTCCTAAACTAACCAACACAATGGCATGAAAACAAACCATACTTAAAAACTAAAATTTCAGGAGGTATAAATATGAACTCAAACAAGTTTCAGAAAATTTAACCAAATATCTCCATGTAAAAACACCTTATACACGGCCAACCCACAGAAAAGTCGAATGGAAAAAATCTTACACACTACACAAAAATACACGAAAACCTGAACAAAAACGTTAAAAAAATGAAAAAATCATCGAAAAATAAAATTTAATATGACATGCAAAAAGTTCAGAAATTTGAAAAAAAAAAAGAAAAGAAAAACAATTCGTAACAATTACTATATAAAAAAATCAAAATCTAAAAACAAAGTTCTTACCAAATTTTTCTTCAATTTTGAGTCTGCCTTCAATGTCTTCCCTCTTCTTTTCCAAACCTTAGTTGGTCTTCAATGCCTTTTTCTCTCTTTAAAAGATTTTTTTTTTGAGAGAACTCTTTAACATAAGTTAAAGAGAAGTGTATCTTCAATTTTGGGATAAATCCACGTCCCATGAATCTCGGTGAAATCAATATCCACCTCTATTGATTACCTACCAAATTATAAAACTGTCCTTAATTAAAAAATCGGTCAATATACATATTTACAAATATATCCCTGTAACCATTTTTAAATTTTTAAAATACCTTAAATACTGTAATAATCTAAGCCCTTCAAAATTAAGAATAAACGGCCCAGATTAGTCTCTACGGTTTCACCCCAGCATATTGGTCTCATTTGAACCAATACCTATATATATATATATATATATTACATAAAAGGAAGGACTCAATACTATTGCAACCCAATTTCGTCTTTACATTTCTCTCATGCTTGAAAACTATAAAACCCGTCTGCTTCTTTCTTCTACCAGGGGATTTATGGATATTTAGGCCACAATATGGATGTTGGACGAGGAGCTAGTGCTGGCGAAAGGTGAAGGTTTGGGTCTACCAGCGGTTGTAATGGGTATCCCGTAACTTACATCTGGGTGTAATTGAGAAGATATTTTTTTAGTCAAGAAAATTATGAATTTATGGCTGATTTGCAATATTCAGAAAATTGGAATTTTGTTGTAAATTAGCCTTGACTTTTGGTTCGTTTGCACTATTAAAATATTATTTGTGTTTATCTGCTAATGTGAAGCCCCAATTTTTCCGAGCTTATGATTGATTCTTATTGTCGTCTATGTATTTGATCGACTATTTTACCGCGTCACTTTGACGGGTAATTATTAATAATATATATATTTTGTATTTTATTTCATTTCATTTATTACTTGTGATCATGATCATCATTAATTCTATTTTGCATTTATGATCACTTGATTGATCATTATTACTATTTTTGTATTTATTAGTCACCTTAGAATTTTAAGAGACTATTTATTTTAGAGACTTTTACCTTATAGAATTAAGATTTTGATTTAGATTAAGTGATCATGAGACTTACAAGTGATCAAGGAAATCACTAATTATTTTGGAGATTGATATATTTCATCTATTATCATCAAATTTGGGACAAAAAACAATATATGGAATTACCATAATGCCATCATAGTGGACGGCCAACATGGATATTTTTGGAGTAAAAATATCATCCAACTCTTGTACACCTACACCTTATATTAGTCATCTTGTGTATAATTATACCATTAATTCAAACATTATACACATCATCCCTTATATTACTTCTTTAATATTATTTTTGCCAACATGTTGAAAGTCTTCCAACATTCCATTCAAACCAAGTCTTGCCCATACCTTTGACCTTAAATTGTCTCCCATGCATGAGGCAAAATGCAAGACACAATTTGAACAAAATTCCTCCCCCCCTCTCTCATCAAGGTGGACGGTCATATGGCCATTTTTGTGCCAAAATTTCATTTCATTTTATCACTAACACATTCATCTCATACACAAAATCCTCCTCCTTCTCTGTAAACTCCCAACTTCTCTCTACTCTTTTTTCTTACTTCTTCTTCAACACTTAGAAAATTTTCAAGATTTTTCCCCCTATTTCTTCCACAAAAGTCGAACACCCCCCTACAAGGTAAGAAATTTTATCTCCAATCCATTTTTGATATCACATAGTTCATCTCTTCCACCTTCTTAACTTAAGTTTGAATTTGATTTGGAGGTACATTTAGAAGACCATTTGAAGATTAGAGCTTGACATCATCTTGAAGAAGGACTTCAAGAATTGAAGAACAACTAGTAGAGAATTTGGACTACAAGGTAAGAATTGAGTACTAGACCCATTCTTTCCTATTCTTTCTATTTTTTTTTTTTCAAATTCTAACACCCCTTTTTCATTTTTGAGAAATAGGGCTGACCTTAGGTGATTTTGGAGTTGAACCAAAATTTCCAATTTTAAAGCTTCAACTAGTCTTCAAACACCTACTACACAAGGTAAAGTGTAGTCCTTCTCATTTCTTTATCTCCTTCTTTTTCTCCTTAATTTTTCTCTCATTTTTCTAACTTCAAAATTTTGATATTTCTTGACTTAGGGGCTGATCTGAGAAGCCTCATACAAAATTTTTTGAATTTAGTTTAGTTTTTAAGTTTATAAAAGAAGAAAGTGACAAAAAAACTTGGCGGAAAGCTCTATGGGCCGAGGCTATATGGGCTTAGGCCTTTTGATGGCTGTCATTTTCTGGGCTATTTGGAAGGGTTAACTTATTTTCTATATAAGCGATCAAACAAGATCGGATGGAATCTATCCCGACAAGCGAGGCAATGGGAGTTCGAACCTCCTCGATCTATTCTATGGTGAGTAAAGCGCGTCTTGCGAGTCAAGAGGGATCGGATCAAGATGCCGTGGCCCACAAAACCTTCGCGCGCAAAGAAGAGCGATCGAAAAACTGGAGGGCCCAGTGAGCCCACTGCAATGGCACCGAAATGGGGTCTGTAGGACGAGAACCCTACACCAGCTGAGATCCTTTCGTGCGCACGGCGAACCGATAGGCATTAGCCACTTTGTGGAGGGGCGACCATGGATTAACTAACAAGATTAAATAGCTATCATAAAAAAGCATGGATTGAACGTCTCTAGCTTTTAAAACCCGTCTTTTTCGCCTAAAATTAGCTAAAATATAGCGCGATATAAGCCCTAAATTATTTCACAATTTCCAATTTTAAGGTGGGTGGAAAAATATTTTCCAACTATTAGGTGTTTTTATTAAAATGCATGTAGAAAATTTGATCATGAGCCTTGAGATATATATAATCTATGTATTGCATGTCAATTTTATGTATTAAGTCATGAAAATTCTCAAGAGTTGCTCAAATTTGCTATTTATTGAATTTTAGGTGCATGCATGTGCAATTAATGTTTTAATTGATGAATTCTTGTATGTATTGGACATGCATGTGTATGATCTTTAAAATCTATGTTTTGGATGCCTTATAACCTGGAAAAGTCGAGCATAATTGATTAAATTTCAATTTTGGACTTAAAAATGTAAAAATGGAAAGTTGGTGGACTAAATTGCAAGAAAATGAAAGTTAAAGGACCCCTATGCAAATTTCGAATTTTGAGACTGTTCTCAGGTTCAAAAATGACTTTTGGACATTTTAATAAGGTTTTAAGAGTTTTAAGATAAATAAAATCAACCTTTAAAAGCCCAAGGACTAGATTGTAAAATTTTGAAAGTTTAAGGGCTACTTTGCAATTTTTAAAACTGCGCCAGACCTAAACTTTAAAATTTGAAATTTTTACTCTTAAGGTACTGGGAATTACATATTTTAAAAGCATTCCAAAAATCCAAGTGTTTAGGGCTTGGAAAGTAATTTTACAAAAATTGAGGGACTAATGTGTAAAATACTAAACTTGAGGACCCAAATGAAATTTCCAGGACTTATGCAGTCCATGCACCTGGAAATACTAACTTAACTATAACTGAATTATATTTTGGACCCAAGGTTCAAATTTCATAACAATTGGACCCCTAAAAGCCTTAAAGGCAATTATTTCAAAAGGGGACGAAAATGATATTTTCAAAAGTTAAAGGACCTACATATATTTCTTTTAAAAACTACTTTTGTCCCAATATCATACTAACCTTAGTGACATTTTTCAACTGAAATCACATTAAAATCCCTTTCGGTTTGTGAGTTCCGATTATTTTAAACTTAAGGTCCGAATCGGCAATTTTTACAAAATTGGGGCCAATGTGAGAATTTTATAAACAATCGACCTCAAAACTTTAAAAACCTGAATCTCTGGACAATTTAGAGAATTTAAGAACTGACCTCATAATTTTTCAAGGTCGGGTATTTAATTATTCAATTTTTAACCCCAAAAGTGTTGGTTTTTACAAAACGGGGCTAAATTACAATTTTTCTTTTATAAAGGACCTAACTCAAATTATTTTCTCTTTTACTAAAATAGCCCTGGACCCTCTGACTTGGAGATTTAATTAAAGTATTTTACTTTCCCAAAAACCCTTGACTTATCGGATCAATTTGACCGATTAATACCCGATCGCGGAGCGACTTCCTCGCCTTGCGATTTTTGAGTCTATAACGGGACTTATATTCCACCTAATCCTTCAAGATATCGAAGATTGCTTATCCTTCCGATGATCATCTTCATCCAAATACTCCACCAACGCCATAATTGCCACTCGCGCTTTTCAAAATTTTCCTGAACTGCTTCCCTGAATCAATAATACTCATTGCTGGTCGATTTGCCTGTTTGTATTTACTTTCCCGCTGAGTCAACTTGGTGTGTCGAGCTCACGATCGGAATGGATACATCGGGGATGGAACCGGCGCTCACCGCTATTCCACTCTTCCGCCCCATCGTCCTAATCCCGCAACTGAGGGACGGAGTTTGTCCAAGGGAAGCAGGTCGTAGTACTTGAGGTATAATCATGATTATGACAGATCCGAGCCTTGCAAGCTCCACTGTGGATTTTGTCTTTGCCTATGGAGCGATAAGGTGCCGGTCTTGGACCATCCTGCCTGGGGAGTTACAAGGAAGAACGAAGGGAATCGCTTGTCGATCCACACGATTCCGGAGTTATCGGACCCATTTGGTTGGCGCTACAAATCCGTACGCAACCGCTACTTGTTTTGCATTGGTTGGCGCTACAAATCCGTACGCAACCATTATTTGCCTTGCATGGGATTGGCGTTACATTTCCATATGCAATCCTACTTGTCTTGACTGAATCACATAGTTCCTGTGTGACCATGAACTGTTTTCTCAAACTATATAAGTATATTACTTAAATATATTTATCACGACGCTTGTGGACTGTGTGTGAATTCATGCATCATACTCACGCGTTTTCATATAACTGTTTTCTCGCATTAACTATATATATCGCCACACTTGCACACGATCACCCCATCTACTGAGATTTTTGTCTTATCCCCACCTATTTTCTAACCTTAGATGAGGAGTTCGTTGAAGATGCTGAACCGGCCCTGGATTGAGACCTTGTACTCCGCTTGTTGGATTTACTACTTCTTCTTGTTGTTGATTGGACTCTTTTCTTGTGTTGTTGTTGGACTCTTGTATTCCTTCCCATTCCGGTTTGTCACTAATGGGCGTAGGACCCTTTGACTTTAAGTTGTTATATTTGGATGATTTTTTTTTCAGGTATGTAATTTGGATTATGGATTGGACTGTAAGTTGTAATTGTACTTGTTATTTATTTTCCGCTGCTATTTAGACTCTGTTTCATTGGGTTCTCGTTGATATTTGTCTAGACTGTTTGGTTGTTGTATTTAAGTTGTGGATCGTTCGTCGCGTCCCGTTTGGGACGTGACAGTTAGAGTGATATCAGAGCTCAGCTAGTAAGATGGAAACTTACACCGAGCTGACCCAGGATAGGACCCTCGGTCTGTGTTTTGGGTAGTACCGCGACTTGACCAACTAAGTGTGAAATCGATTTCAAATTGGCATAGAACCATCTTATTGATGTTTGAACTAAGTTAGAACGCATATTTTGAGATTTCATAGTGATACTTGTCTTGACTTAGTTGATTCTTGACTGATTTCCTTTATTCGTTCTTTCCTTATTCTCTCCTTATCTTTCCTTTACCTTTGACTGATACGCCTTAGTTTTGTTGTGACTTTCCCTACGATATAACTTGCTTTACGGAATAATTATTGTATTTATTTACTCATGAATCGCAACTAACGCTTCAAGATACAGAATGGCCGCGTTCCACGAGGGGTTGATGATGTACCCAGGGACCGGGTACCCTCTCCTGAATTACCACTGCCTCCTCCACTTGCTGCAGGAGACAATTTGACCGCACAAGCCTTACAGCAAATACTAGTTTTCATGAGGCAACAGGCAGAGCCTCAACCCCTTGCTCCCGAACCCGCCAGGGAGGCGAACAATCGCACGTTGGAGCGATTTCTGCGGTTCGACCCACCAGCCTTCTTAAGAGAACCGGACGATTTGAAGGCAGAAGAATGGGTAGAGAAATTGGAGAATATCTTCAATGCTCTCCAATACTCAGACGAGCAGAAAATCACACTCGCCGTATTTCGTCTGGAATCGGCTACTAGAGACTGGTGGAGGGCAGTTGAAAGGAGATGGGAACATGACCGGGTAGTCAGAACATGGGGAAATTTCTTGGCCGAGTTCAATGAACAGTATATTCCACAGGTTGTGAAAGAAGCACGCCGAGACAAATTCCACAGATTGAGGCAAGGGAACCTGACTGTAGCTCAGTACGAGTCCGAATTTCACAGATTGTCCAAGTATGCTCTGGGGACAATCAGTCCCGAAGAGGATAAGCTTTACAAGTTCACTCGAGGATTGAAACTGGAACTTGAGAAACAAATTCTGATCGATGAACTCGACAACCTACTCGGCAAGCGGTAAAGCGCACTCTCCGCATTGAGTCGGGATCGAACCGTATTGGGACAGATTCAGCAGAGTAGGCTATCGAATGTCTTAAGAGGACAGTGGGGACAACCATCTAAACCGCCGCTAAGTTTGAAGGGACCAATTAACAAAACAGATAATGGAAAGAGACCAAGATAAAGTAAAGCCGGGTCAAGTGTGCACATTGCCGTAAATCGAGACATACCGCCAACGATCGTTGGCGTAAACAAGGAAGGTGTTTGCGCTGTGGTAGTAATCGACCACCGCAAGATTACCCGAAGTATGATGACCGAACCAAACAAACAGCACGCAGGCGAGGGAGAAATGGCCAGGGTAATCGGGCAAGGATGCCCGCCGAGCATTTGCACTAGCCGGACAGGAGGCTCTAGAGGCAACAGATGTGGTGGAAGGTACGCTTCTAGTATCTAACCACTACGCTAAAATATTGTTCGACCCTGGATCAACGCATTCATTTGTTGCACTGCATTTTGTACACAAACTGCATGCATGCATGGAACATATGCCTATATGTCTAGAAGTGTCAACTCCTATGGGTGCAAGTCAGATAACAGATATTATCTATAATGCATGCGAAGTTAAGATTGCTGAGATAAACTTTCCTACCAATTTAATCCTATTACCTATCTCCGAATACGACATGATATTGGGGATGAACTGGTTATCTGCACACCATGCACAAATGGACTGTCATAACAAGTCCATTAAGCTATGTGAACCCGGAAAACCCGAAGTGGAAATTTCGGGAAGGGCACGAGTTAAGATTGCCCCAATCATTTCAACAATGAAAGCAAGGAAGGCGATCAGTAGAGGGGCTCGAGGGTACTTGACGTTTGTAATTAACAAACCCAAGGTTGAGGCACAAATCAACCAAGTACCTATAGTATCAGAATATACGGATGTATTTCCACAAGAACTCACCACTATTCCTCCAGATAGGGAAGTCGAGTTCACCATCGAGGTGTTGCCGGGGGCTCGCCCGATTGCCGAACACCGTATAGAATGGCTCCTCTTGAGTTACAAGAGTTGAAAACGCAATTACGTAAAACCGATGGATGTGGGATTTATCCGACCGAGTACATCTCCGTGGGGAGCACTCGTGTCTTTGTTCGTCAAAAAGAAGGATGGCACATTAAGACTATGTATAGATTATCGTGGTCTTAATAGTGTGACCATCAAGAACAAATATCCCCTCTCGAGGATAGACGAACTATTTGATCAACTTCAAGGAGCGACGGTGTACTCGAAGTTTGATTTACAACAAGGATATTACCAACTCAAGATCCGCTGAAGAAGACATTTCCAAAATCGCATTTCAAACCCGATATGGACACTACGAGTTTGTAGTAATGCCTTTTGGTCTGACGAATGCACCAACAACATTTATGGACCTGATGCATCGAGTCTTCCAACCTTATTTGGATCAATTCGTAGTAATATTCATTGATGACATACTCGTATACTCTAAGTCTAGAGAAGAGCACGAACGTCATCCAAAATCGTTTTAGAGACACTACGAGCATAAGTCGTATGCCAAATTCAGCAAGTGCGAATTTTGGCTTAGTGAAGTCGCGTTCTTGGGACACATAGTATCCGACACTTTGGGATTGCGGTGGATCCTTCAAGGTACGAGGCATAGGTGGTGGAATAGAAACAACCCGAGTCAGAATGCGAAATCAGGAGTTTTCTAGGACTAGCTGGATATTATCGAAGATTTATCCAGGATTTCTCCAAGATAGCCGGACCACTCACTCGACTAACCCAGAAGCAAGTCAAGTTTGAGTGGAATGACAAGTGCGAGGAGAGTTTCCAAAAGCTGAAGAAACGACTTACTACAGCTCCCGTCTTAGCCCTTTCAAAGGGAACAGAAAACTATGTCGTCTACAGTGATGCATCAAAAGAAGGACTAGGAGCAGTGCTCATGCAGGAAGGAAAAGTTATCGCTTATGCATCACGAAAGCTCAAGCCATATGAGGCCAATTATCCAACGCATGACTTGGAGTTGGCAGCGATAGTGTTCCGTTAAAGAAATGGAGACACTATCTCTACGGAGCAACATTCACGGCTTTCACGGACCATAAGAGCTTGAAGTACCTATTCTCCCAGAAAGATCTCAATCTGAGGCAACGGAGATGGATGGAGTTGATTGAGGACTATCACTTTGATATCTAATACCATCCCGGGAAAGCTAACGTCGTAGCAGACACTCTAAGCGTAAAGGCGAGCTTAGCCGGACTTATGATTCGAGAGTGGGAATCATTAGAAGAGCTGAGCAATTGGAATCTGACGAGAACCAATACTCAGATTTCATGTGCTAACATTTCGGTTACACCCAATCTGCTGAAAGAGATCAAAGAAACACAAGAGAAAGATACACATCTTGAAAAACTGAAGGAGAAGATACTTAAAGGAGAATGATCAGAATTCTCGGTACCTAAAGATGGAGTTATCAGATTCCGGAATCGAGTGTGTGTACCGAATGACGAACAAATTAGGAATAAAATCCTAGCAGAGGCACACCGTTCAAAATACACTATACATCCTGGGGGAAACAAGATGTATAAGGATTTGAAAAGGAGTTATTGGTGGGTAAACATGAAGAACCAGGTAGCAGAGTTCGTTGCGAGATGTTTAACTTGTCAACGAGTAAAAGCAGAACACCAACGACCATCTGGTTTACTACAACCGTTGAGAATTCCCGAGTGGAAATGGGAACACATAACGATGGACTTCGTGACGGATCTACCAAAGACCAGAGGAGGCCATGATGCTATTTGGGTAGTGGTAGACCGACTCACGAAATCTGCACACTTTTTACCCATCAAGAAGACTGATAGCTTGCAGAAACTTGCACGGGTTTACATCCGAGAAATTACTCGACTACATGGAGTACCAGTCGACATAGTATCTGACAGAGACCCGAGGTTTGTCTCCAGATTTTGGAAGTGCTTACACGAGGAATTGGGTACCTCGCTAAGTTTCAGCACATTAGCACATCCACAAACCGATGGGCAGTCTGAGCGAACAATTCAAACCCTTGAAGATATGCTGCGAGCCTGCACCTTGGATTTCCAAGGAAGTTGGGATTCGCACTTACCATGAGCCGAGTTCGCCTACAATAACAGTTATCAGACCACGATTGGGATGGCACCCTACGAGGCATTATATGGGCGAAAATGTAGATCCCCACTACACTGGGAGATTGATGACCAATGGACTCCGAAAGAGAAACGGAAGTCGCCCTCGATTCCAAAGGTCGACTTAGTTCAGGAGGCCATGGAGAAGGTCAAGCTGATCAAGGAGCGGATTCGCACAGCTCAAAGCCGCCAAAAGAGTTATGCGGACAAGAGAAGAAAGGATTTGGAATTTGAAGTCGGTGATGAAGTATTTCTCAGACTCTCACCACGGAAAGGATTGATCAATCCGAAGAAAGGAGGCAAGTTGAGTCCGAGATATATTGGACCTTACAAGATTTTACAGAGGATCGGGAAGTTAGCCTACCGACTCGAGTTACCAAAGACCATATGCGGGAATGCACGATGTATTCCACATGTCGAGATCAAGAAGTATCAACCGATCCCGAGCATATCATCACCGAGATACTCCTCCTCTAATGGAAAATCTATCCTACACCGAGAGGCCGATCCGGATCATTGATCGCCAGATCTGACGGTTGCGTAAGAGAGAAATTCCGATGGTTAAAGTTATGCAGCGAGAACCACAACCGAGACGAAGACGCAACGTGGGAGATGGAAGAAGACATGAGGAATCAATATCCAGAACTATTCTGAAGAGAATTTGGGGACCAAATTCTTTTAAGGAGGGGAGGATGTGAAGCCCCAATTTTTCCGAGCTTATGATTGATTCTTATTGTCGTCTATGTATTTGATCGACTATTTTACCGCGTCACTTTGATGGGTAATTATTAATAATATATATATTTTGTATTTTATTTCATTTCATTTATTACTTGTGATCATGATCATCATTAATTCTATTTTGTATTTATGATCACTCGATTGATCATTATTACAATTTTTGTATTTATTAGTCACCTTAGAATTTTAAGAGACTATTTATTTTAGAGACTTTTACCTTATATAATTAAGATTTTGATTTAGATTAAGTGATCATGAGACTTACAAGTGATCAAGGAAATCACTAATTATTTTGGAGATTGATATATTTCATCTATTATCATCCAATTTGGGACAAAAAAAAAAATATGGAATTACCATAATGCCATCATAGTGGATGGCCAACATGGATATTTTTGGAGTAAAAATACCATCCAACTCTTGTACACCTACACCTTATATTAGTCATCTTGTGTATAATTATACCATTAATTCAAACATTCTACACATCATCCCTTATATTACTTCTTTAATATTATTTTTGCCAACATGTTGGAAGTCTTCCAACATTCCATTCAAACCAAGTCTTGCCCATACTTTGACCTTAAATTGTCTCCCATGCATGAGGTAAAATGCAAGACACAATTTGAACAAAATTCCTCCCCCCCCTCTCTCATCAAGGTGGACGACCATATAGCCATTTTTGTGCCAAAATTTCATTTCATTTTATCACTAACACATTCATCTCATACACAAAATCCTCCTCATTCTCTCTAAACTCCCAACTTCTCTCTACTCTTTCTTCTTACTTCTTCTTCAACACTTAGAAAATTTTCAAGATTTTTCCCCCTATTTCTTCCACAAAAGTCGAACACCCCCCTACAAGGTAAGAAATTTTATCTCCAATCCATTTTTGATATCACATAGTTCATCTCTTCCACCTTCTTAACTTAAGTTTGAATTTGATTTGGAGGTACATTTAGAAGACCATTTGAAGATTAGAGCTTGACATCATCTTGAAGAAGGACTTCAAGAATTGAAGAACAACTAGTAGAGAATTTGGACTACAAGGTAAGAATTGAGTACTAGACCCCTTCTTTCCTATTCTTTCTATTTTTTTTTTCAAATTTTTACACCCCTTTTTCATTTTTGAGAAATAGGGGCTGGCCTTAGGTGATTTTGGAGTTGAACCAAAATTTCCAATTTTAAAACTTCAACTAGTCTCCAAACACCTACTACACAAGGTAAAGTGTAGTCCTTCTCATTTCCTTATCTCCTTCTTTTTCTCCTTAATTTTTCTCTCATTTTTATAACTTCAAATTTTTTATATTTCTTGACTTAGGGGTTGACCTAAGAAGCCTCATCCAAAAATTGTGAAATTTATCCTTTTATTTCACAATTTCCAATTTTAAGGTGGGTGGAAAAATATTTTCCAACTATTAGGTGTTTTTATTAAAATGCATGTAGAAAATTTGATCATGAGCCTTGAGATATATATAATCTATGTATTGCATGTCAATTTTATGTATCAAGTCATGAAAATTCTCAAGAGTTGCTCAAATTTGCTATTTATTGAATTTTAGGTGCATGCATGTGCAATTTAATGTTTTAATTGATGAATTCTTGTATGTATTGGACGTGCATGTGTATGATCTTTAAAATCTATGTTTTGGATGCCTTATAACCTGGAAAAGTCGAGCATAATTGATTAAATTTCAAATTTGGACTTAAAAATATAAAAATGGAAAGTTGGTGGACTAAATTGCAAGAAAATGAAAGTTAAAGGACCCCTCTGCAAATTTCGAATTTTGGGACTGTTATCAGGTTCAAAAATGACTTTTGGACATTTTAATAATGTTTTAAGAGTTTTAAGATAAATAAAATCAACCTTTAAAAACCCAAGGACTAGATTGTAAAATTTTGAAAGTTTAAGGGCTACTTTGCAATTTTTAAAACTGCACCAGACCTAAACTTTAAAATTTGAAATTTTTACTCTTAAGGTACTGGGAATTACATATTTTAAAAGCATTCCAAAAATCCAAGTGTTTAGGGCTTGGAAAGTAATTTTACAAAAATTGAGGGACTAATGTGTAAAATACTAAACTTGAGGACCCAAATAAAATTTCCAGGACTTATGCAGTCCATGCACCTGGAAATACTAACTTAACTATAACTTAATTATATTTTGGACCCAAGGTTCAAATTTCATAACAATTGGACCCCTAAAAGCCTTAAAGGCAATTATTTCAAAATGGGACAAAAATGATATTTTCAAAAGTTAAAGGACCTACACATATTTCTTTTAAAAACTGTTTTTGTCCCAATATTCTACTAACCTTAGTGACATTTTACAACTGGAATCACATTAAAATCCCTTCCGGTTTGTGAGTTCCGATTATTTTAAACTTAATGTCCGAATTGGCAATTTTTACAAAATTGGGGCCAATGTGAGAATTTTATAAAAACTCGACCTCAAAACTTTAAAAACCTGAATCTCTGGACAATAGAGAATTTAGGAACTGACCTCATAATTTTTCAAGGTCGGGATATTTAATTATTCAATTTTTAACCCCAAAAGTGTTGGTTTTCACAAAACGGGGCTAAATTACAATTTTTCTTTTATAAAGGACCTAACTCAAATTATTTTCTCTTTTACTAAAATAGCCCTGGACCCTCTGACTTGGAGATTTAATTAAAGTATTTTACTTTCCCAAAAACCCTTGACTTATCGGATCAATTTGACCGATTAATACCCGATCGCGGAGCGACTTCCTCGCCTTGCGATTTTTGAGTCTATAACGGGACTTATGTTCCACCTAATCCTTCAAGATATCGAAGATTTCTTATCCTTCCGATGATCATCTTCATCCAAATACTCCACCAACGCCATAATTGCCACTCGCTTTTCAAAATTTTCTGAATCGCTTCCTGAATCAATAATACTTCAATCAATAATAACTTGGTTGTCGGTTGAATGGATACGCTGGAACCGGCATGTATTTCCACTTTCCTTCCTAATCCCGAGTCAACTTGGTGTGTCGAGCTCAAGCTCCACGTCTTTGCCTATGGAGCGATAAGGTCGGAATGGATTACAAGGAAGAACGGATAATACTCGGGGATGGAAGAACGGGATAAGAGCTAATTTTCTATTCCACTCTTCGACCCCGTTTCTTAATCCCGCAAAGTCAACTTGGTGTGTCGAGGGACTCTCGAATTGTCGGGGATGGAACCGGCGCTCGGCTATTCCACTCTTCCCCCATCGTCCTAATCCCGTTGAGGGATAAGTGTCCATGATCGTAGTACTAGAGGTATAATCATGATTATGACAGATCCGAGCCTTGTAAGCTCCACTGTGGATTTTGTCTTTGCCTATGGAGCGATAAGGTGTCGGTCTTGGACCATCCTGCCTGGGGAGTTACAAGGAAGAACGAATGAATCGCTGTCTAATCCACACGATTCCGGAGTTATCGGACCCGTTTGGTTGGCGCTACAAATCCGTACGCAACCGCTACTTGTTTTGCATTGGTTGGCGCTACAAATCCGTACGCAACCATTATTTGCATTGCATGGGATTGACGTTACATTTCCGTACGCAATCCTACCTGTCTTGACGGAATCACATAGTGCCTGTGTGACCATGAACTGTTTTCTCGAACTGTATAAGTGTATTACTTAAATATATTTATCACGACGCTTGTGGACTGTGTGTGAATTCATGCATCATACTCACGCGTTTTCATATAACTGTTTTCTTGCATTAACTATATATATCGCCACACTTGCGCACGATCACCCCAGCTACTGAGATTTCTGTCTCATCCCCACCTATTTTCTAACCTTAGATAAGGAGTTCGTTGAAGATGCTGAACCGGCCCTAGATTGAGACCTTGTACTCCGCTTGTTGGATTTACTACTTCTTTTTGTTGTTGATTGGACTCTTTTCTTGTGTTGTTGTTGGACTCTTGTATTTCTTCCCATTCCGGTTTGTAACTAAAGGGCGTAGGACCCTTTGACTTTAAGTTGTTATATTTGGATGATTTTTTTTCAGGTATGTAATTTGGATTATGGATTGGACTGTAAGTTGTAATTGTACTTGTTATTTATTTTCCGCTGCTATTTAGAATCTGTTTCATTGGGTTCTCGTTGATATTTGTCTAGACTGTTTGGTTGTTGTATTTAAGTTGTGGATCGTTCGTCGCGTCCCGTTTGGGGCGTGACAACTAATAAGATTTATTTTGAGGGCCCATTTACTGTTTATGAAAAATTTAGGGTTTTATTATAAAAGATTTTAATTTTGAGGTTAAATTAAAGTTTGTTTATTTTTAAAATTGGCATCAAATAATAAGCAAAACCCCAAATTAAGTTTGATCTTGGAATTTAATTTTAAATTCGAATATTGATATGGATTTATATATTTTGAGGTGAATTAATTGAATCAACATGTCACCTAAGTGACATCTCTTGTGGAAATTAATTCATTTTAGAATATAAAAGGTTGTGAGTGTGCAACGTATGTGAATATTAACCGGTCCAAAGGAAGGTGAATATTTATCACAATTGCACGTACACCTGTGGTAATAAATGCGTTAAAATTATATCGGTTTTACATATGAACACTAAATTGACCAAAAGGAAGGTTTATTATTTGATATGTTCTTATTATCAGTGTTTAATTACCGCACCAAGATATCAATTACAAGTTAATATTTTGTCCAAAGATGAATTATTAATGGAGTGTCGGTATCTTGAGATGAGATTTACCATTATTTGAATTTATTATTAGGATTCCGAGATTTATATGAGCATGATTTGTGTATTGTTTATTTTTGGATTTAATTTCATATATTCCTGCTTATATTTATGTCATCATCATTATATTTTTTATGTTAAAAGGGCATTTTATCTAGAAATATCACTATAGCAAAGAAATTCGTTGTGGGCATTGAGAAAATATTTTGCCAAGAACAAAAGGCTCATGTTATTACGCTTTTGACAAATATGATCTCAATAAGATATGAGAGTAAAGGTAATATCAAAGAGTAAATTATAGATATGTCTATTGCTTCTGAGGACTTGCTAATGTATTTGGTTATGATATCTTTGAATTCATCTCATAGTGCGTTCATGAAGAACAATGTTAAATCAATATAAGATTAAAGGCGCTAATATTGTCTTGACTTCCAAGAATAGAGACAAGGAAAATGAAGAAGGATAAGATAAGACATGGAATTATTCCAAAATTGGAAATTTTGCTTGCCTCATGATTCAAAATCGGTTAGTTCCAGTTTTTTAAAATAACTTTTAATTGATAGACAATAATGTTCATCCAACAAGTCCCTAATTTTAAGTACACAATGTATAAGTAAAAATATAAACCAATAAAATAGATTTGTAGCCAATTAAATTTTGGGCGCCTTAGAACTTATATATATGGATATTTGTGGGTCATTCCCACGATTGCTTGGAATGGTTAACTATATATAATAACGTTCATAGACGATATTTTAGATATGACAACATGTTCTCATTCATAAAATCACAATCACTAGATGGGTTCAAATCCTATAAAGCTGAAGTTGAGAATTAACTCAACAAAAGAATTAAAAACATCACATCTAATCGTGGTGGTGTATGCAACGACATATATGATGGTTCATGTGAACAACGTCTAGGATCGTTTGCTAATTCCTAGAGGAATGTAGTATCGTCCCACAGTACACTAAGTCCGGTTTGCCATTATGAATAGTGTTGCTAAAAGACAAAACAGAACGCTTAAGGATATAGTGTGGAGTATGATTAGTTATTCTACCTTACCAGAATCACTTTAGGAAGAAGCACTTAAGGCTGTAACATATATCCTTAGTAAGGTTTCTAACTAAAGAGACTAACAAAATCCCTTATGAACATTAGACGGGCAAGAAGCTAGTCTTAAACACTTGCACATTTGAAGATGTCCAGCTGAGGCAACGCCTTACAAGCCTAATGAGAAAAAAGTGGACTTAAGAATAGTTAGTTGTTAATTTGTTGGATACTATGAAAAATCTGAGGGTACAAGTTTTATGATCCCACAACTAAGATTACTTTGAGTCAGGAAATGTTTGATTTTTTGAGGATGTTGGGATTGTGAGGGGAGATAGAGTTAAGGACTTTGTCTTTGAAGAGGAACACATTGATATTCTCACAAGTGTTATTGATACTGGTCAGGATTTTCTTCCTGAACTTGTCTAAGACGCAAATCAAGACAATGTTGGAGAACTCCATATTCCAAAAATTATTCCAAATGAACAAACTCTACAACCTCAAGAACTTATGCCATTAAAGAGATCCACTAAGGAAAGAAAAAGTGCAATGCCAGATGATTACATTGCATTTCTACAAGAAAATGAGATTGACATGGAAATGATGGAAGATAATTCAATCAACTTCTATCAAGCCATGGAATGTTCCAACTCTCCAAAGTGGATAAATGCCATGAATGAAGAGATCAAGTCCATGAGGGAAAATGATGTGTGGGAACTTGTCTGATTGCCAGATGGTGCAAAATTCATTGATTATAAATGGATATTTAAAACCAATAGAGATTCAAGAGACAATATAGAAAGGTACAAAACTCGTCTTATCGCAAAGGGTTTTACACAGAAAGAAGGTATTGACTATAAAGAGACTTTCTCTCTGGTTTCTTGGAAAGTCTATTTCAGGATTATAATGGCATCTGTGGAAAATTTATCTTGAGTTACATTAGATGGATGTAAATATGTCATTTCTCAATGCTGACATTGATGAGACGATTTATATGGTGTAACCAGACAACTTGTATCGGAAGACTCAAAGGACATGATTTGCAAAGTAAATAAATCCATCTATGGGCTCAAGTAAACATATGGACAATGGTATTTCAAGTTTCATCAAATGACCATCTCGTCTGGTTTTGATATGAATTTGGTCGATGATTGTATATATCATATGTTCTATAGAAGCAAGTATATATTTCTGGTTTTGTATGTTGATGACACTTTGCTTTCCATCAACGATATAGGCTTACTGCATGACACAAAGAGATTTCTAATTAAGAATCTTGAGATGAAAGATTTTGGTGATGTCTCTTTTGTGTTAGGATATAAATACAACAAGATCATTCTCGGGTTACTCTAGGATTATTACAAAAGAGCTATACCAGAAAAGGGCTTTAAAATGGCATGCATGATTGTAAACCAAATGATAACTCTGTGGTTAAGGGAGACAAGTTCAGTCTCAAACAATGCCTTAAGAATGATTACGAGGAAAAGAAAATGCAGAAGATTCCTTATGGGTAGTAGGGAGTTTGATATATGCTTAGTTATGTATGCGTTTGGATATTGTGTACAATGTAGGGATGTTCTGCAGATATATGAGTAAGTCAGGAATAGACAATATTTGAAAAGCAGACAAACAAGTCTAATGTACTTGTGGATAAAGAAAGGTTACATGCTCACATATCAGAGATCGAATCAGTTTGAGATCATTATCAATAAACCGACTCTGATTTTGTTAGATGTCAAGATAGTGTGATATCTAAGTTGGCCTATGTACTTCTGCTTGTTGTGGAATATTTCAAAGCAGTCTACTATATATACTCTTCTACCATGATAGCAAAATTCATAGTGTGTTATGAGACATCCAAGTCATGGAATATATCTATGAAAGTTTGTCACAGAGCTGCATGTTAAGATGGTACTAAAATACCACTAAGTTTATGACATTAAGTTAGCAACACTATATTTCAAACAACAAGAACTCGACAAAGACTAAGTATAAAGAGATCATGTTCCAAGTTGTTAAAGAAATAAGTCAAAGTGGATAAGTGTCTATAGAAAATATCATTACAAACTCCGTAATTGTGGATCCGTTTGCTAAGGCATTGCCTCCACAAGGTTTCATGAGCTTGTTACTTATATGGGTGTCAAATCAATTCAAGACATACAGTTTTATAAAATATTCTATTTTTAGGGGAGTTTGTAATTATAATGTTCTTTTAATATATACACATTTTCAGTTACTTCAGTTTAAGGATATTTTAAGGTTTTACTCTGCAAAGATAAAGTTTCAGGTCATTTACACTTTTATTCTGACATGATCTCACTAAGATAAGGTGGACCAGTTAGAAATAGACATTTTAAGATCACATTGCATGACATTTCCATGTTACACATCAACATACAGATCAATGTCTTTAATTGTATTGTCATACGTGACTATTGATGGGTCGAGTTACGCTAACTGTAACGAAGGTCGCTTTGATCCTATGTTGGTATAATTAATGGACCGGATTGGTTACCGATACATTTTGGTTATGACAACAAGATTGAGCTCATATGGTTATTTTTACAATACATATGCATAAGGTTACATATATAGCTCAAATGAGAGATTGTTGGATCACTAATCCAACATTGGGCTTATATGTGAAATATCTAGAGGAAATTACGCAAAATACCCTGATTTTTAAAAAAAGGACAAAAATACTAACCTATCACAAATCTACCCTGTCAAGCCCGAACTTACGAAGCTATAAAAAAACAATATCTATTATATATTAACAAGAGAGCGGAGTATTCATATAGTTATTACCAACCAAACGTACACCTTATTATAATTACAAGAAACATGAAAAGCTGACCGAGTTTACAACTCCTATAAGTAAATGTGTTATTACAACCATGGTTCTCTCAAAAACACATCGTATATACTTAGCGATACATCAAGACATTTAGCAACAACTCTTGTAACTAGCACTAGTTATTCAGATTAGGGAAATCCCTCAATTTCTTCTTTGTCGCCTGGATTATCGCCTGAAATATATTTTAGGAAAATATATACATGAGGGGAAAACCTCCGTGAGTGGGTGCAGGTGTGCAGGTGTGGCATTTTAGAAAAATTTAATGTAAAGAAAGATTCAGTTAATTTTTATAAGTGAAATCATTTTCAATTCAATAACAACATGCACTCAATCAATCTGTAACACAATTAATACAAATGTCACATTAACGGAGGGACCGTTCATTAACGGTAAATGACCCCCGTTCTCCCTTATCACTCCTTAATTGCATTGGCGTAAAGTTTTACCCCTTTATTGCACCACACTACGGCTCGACTCTCCACACTGGGGCTCGCGAAGCCCGGAGAAGTCATATTCCGGAATATACCGATCCTACGACCCACTTCTACCCTTGGAACACTCCGTCCGTAGGCGGTGGAATTTGGTCGTAGATAGCGAATAACCTTTTAAGACCGCAGGCCCGTGCCTGACCAGCCGAACTCAGCCCTATCCACACCACACTAGGGCCCGACACTTACTAAATAAACAATACATTACACTGTTTGGTTGTATTAATTAAGACAGTACATCACGAACATGTATAATTGAAATCCAATTCAACTCACATAATACAAATCATACTTTGTCGGATAAAATAACGTATTGACTACAATAGACCAATTGTTGTGAAATAATATCTACTTATTTTATTCCACACGACTAAGTTCTAAATTACATTCTAATTAGTGAAATAATTGAGTTAATTAATATATAGTGTTGCTAGCCTATCCAGTAATCTATGTTTTAACATTAGTTGCATTAATTTCATAAGATGACAATAGTTTATGCTTGAAATCTGCAAGCTGTAGAATCTATATACAAATATTAAATTATTTTAATAGGATGCTTATTACTCTAAATACCACAAAGCAATACAAAATGTAATTACTCAGGTTCTAAAACGAGATATTCAGGAGCACAAGATTATAACCTTATCCTGATCTTCCTACATATGATAAGCACTGATCTTTAATTTCAACTAATATAAAGTAGCGGTGAAGTAATTAAAGGATTCAAACGCTTATGTCAAGCCACTTACAATTTATATCCTTGTTTTACTTAATATAATCGAAACTATGTATATAATTCAAGGAAATGCACAGTAATCCTTCAAACAAATTGCATGCAAAGGAGATTTTATTAGTTGTAAAAGAATAATTTATACCAACCATCTTCAGTTTTGAAACCAAGGAAATTAATGGCTTGGGATTAATCATAATTAGTTGAAATATAATATTGTCTAATAGGATTTCATGATCATTTGCCATTCATAATTACAGGTAATGAATAACATCTTGATTTTAAAAGTGAAGCTAAAGTCCGATTAATCAAACTAATAAGACACCTTGATCGAAAATTAATTTTCTTTAAAGAATTACTCACCTTGAAGCTTAAAGTTTAGTTCTGCAATTTAACCCCACCCGTTTCTTTATCTCTGTCCCGTCAACTCTAGAGACTAACCAGGTAAGAGTTTTAATTTATATAAAAGAGTTATCAATTGTACTTGCCAGCTATCATTTGCATGTCACCTTAATTTACTTAGTGTAAAGGTAAAGCATGTGGTGGCACAATCTTAAGGTAGGTCTCTTAGTTCTCTAATCTATTATATTGGTGTATGTATATATATACTTATCTACTATCTCTATTATAATATATATATACGTGGGTCTCTATATATATGTGTGTTTATGTAACTAATCTAATGTATATTAGATACACATATATATATACATTAATCCAGGTTTCTAATCTAATCCATATATAACCATGTTATATACATATATATATATATATATCTAATTACTCTAATCTATATTATAGACGTGTATGTATATATATATATATATTAAATTTAACTTTTACAATTTTAATTAGTATTTAAATAAATATATATTATCAGTTAAAATCGTAGGATACTCGGTACTTCAACAACTAAATTACGCGGTATTCTTAATAATCTATAATAAAATTTAGATTGCACTCAAAATTATGTTATAAGAGAATACCATATAAAACAAATTCATACATATAAAAAATATTTTACAAGTAGTCAAAATTTCGGGGTCTTACATATCCGACCCGGTCCTGGACTTCACAAATCTACATCCGCCAAACACAAAAACCTACGGGGTAATAATTTCCAGAAACAACATGTTGACGTGCGTTTTGGTCAACAAGCAAAAATATGTAAAAGGTTTGACACGTAGAAATGTAAACGTGCGTAACGTGTGTTTATTTCTGGCTAATTCTGCCATTTTTGTATAATGCCGAGCCGAATTATTGGGGTCGGTCTTTCTTACAGTTCTTCTTTTTTTCTCTTTTTTTTTCTCTCCTTAAGTTTTCCCTCCATCAGACTTTTTATACCCCTTCCAGTAAGTGGGTTTACAATAGTCATCTTTTCACTAACTATTCATTAATTAGTAAAATAATTAAAGAAAGACACATGTCCCTCTCTAACTGTGCATGTCAGTCAAATCTTGCCACTTGTCGACTTCTCTTTATAACTTTCTGACATGTGGCAGTTTCTGATATCGATAAAGTGTTAAGTATGGGCAAGTGATTACTTCTATGAATCAGTCGCGCATGTGTTTCCCGCTGAAATTTGGGCTCGGGGCTCGGCGACCGTGTTGCGGTTTGGGCTCGGTAATGGGCGAGCCTAGTTCGTGACGTGTCGTCGCGCACCATTGCAATTTGTTGACGTCACTCCCAGGTCGCTTACTCGGATGTGTGTTGGACTGATGACTTGGATTAATTTCTTCCAGCTCGGCTCAGGTATCATCAAAGGCCCCCAAGTTTGATTCCGAGAGAAGAATTTATGAAGTCGGAGTTAAACTTTAATGCTAATGATGAACATTTAATGGGGAAATGGATTTCTCAAAGGTTTTGTTCTTTGTTGGCATCTGTCGCGTAGTGATTAATGCCTGAAACGGCGCATTAATTGGGTTGCCATAATAGCGGAACACGTGGCATCTTGTGGTTGGACCAATCTTGCGCAGAACCGAAAAAAAATACGTCGATTCTGTCGGCGGGCGTGGGGACGCGACGTTTTCTGACATGTTTGACGGCTTTTGAGTTTTTAAAAGGTGTGTCTTTTCGAATAAGCGTCTCGTTTATTGAGGAACCCCATCTATAAATACCTTTGTTTCCCCCCATTATTCACTTTCGCAACCATTAACCTTTGAGCTAAAGTAACAAAAACCGATCGAGAAATTTAGGGTCGGCTTCCCAAGTTCGAGACTTGAATCTTAGGTATTTTCTCGAAATACTCTTCCTTTACCTATAAATGTCTTCTTTTGAGGATAGTAGAGTCGTAGTTATAGTGTAGAGGTTGAAATTGAAGATCCTCCTCTCGAACCTTCATTTATTTCTCACCAAGACGACGATCTCGATCTCCGTCTCATAGCCCGAGCATTATTCGGATATCTTCTCCGGATTCTTCACGAGGTGGACGTCCTTGGGGCGGGCGTATACTATCTTTAATCCGACGCCAAAGACTGACCGTCTTTAGAGAGGAACGGTGTATCACCGGATCGGCACAAGAGAGTTCCGACGAAGAATCCCCGAGTGTTGATTTTAGCGATGATCGGCAAGAAGAAGAAAATATGGACCCATCGGAGCGGGAGCGTGATAACGTGGAGCGGGTAAATGAACCCTCCGGTGATTCGAGGCGGAGAGGCCACAAGGGCCTATGGGTCATCGTAATGGCGGCGGCCGGCAAGGAGGAGGCCCTCGTCTTCGTGTTGAGTCTCGGTGGGCGCCGAGCGATATAAACGATATCCCAAGCATGCTTTGATGATCCGGGAGATGGGAGAGCTCCAACGAAGGTATCATATTCCAAGTGGTATCCATTTAAGTACCGGATGGCACTGAGGTCCCCCAAAGACCCGCCCGTGGTTTGCGTGGGTATACATACCGCCAACCTTCTATTCGGATTGTGGTTCCCGCTGCCGGTTTTTCTCACGCGGTGGCTTTGCAAGTGGGGTATGCATCCAACCCAAGTGCATCCCATTACGTGGGGTAGGATTATTGGCCTCTTGGTGATGTTCCACCTATAGAAGTACCCTCGCCCTAAGTTCAAAGAGATGAATGAACTTTTAAATGCGAGCAACTCCTTCATCAAAAGGTCAGCCGTCCGGGTGGTATTACGTACAAACCCGATTGGGGTATCCAGATAGTTTAGTAGAAGGTCTTCCTTCATCGTTGAAGGACTGGAAAGAAAAATGGCTCTGGGTGAGCGGCGAGTGGCAAGCTCGCGTGGAGGACGAAGGAAGGGAGACTGTCCTTTATCCTCCTTCAGATTTTGTTTTTGGTTATAGTAAGTCTATATCCTTTCTCCCTTCTCTGCTTTTGCTATTTATCGTTTCTTTTTGTGATTGACTTTTGTCTTTTTACCTTTATAGAGAACCGCGCATAAAAAGGGTCTTTGTCGGCCACCTTCATCCGCAGGCTGGAAAATATCCAGGCCAGAGGTGCTAGAGATAGGCGAATTGAGAGACTGGCCACTGAGGCCAATTTGGCCGCGGCTGGCTTGAGGCCTGCTCTGCCCGCCGACCCCGAGACCGAGGGGGCGGCTCGGGATGAGGCGGCTGAGCAGGAGGTGGAGGTTGAGAGAGAGCCTCAACAGGATCCTCCTGGTAATGAACACGTACGGACCCGTTCTCCAGGGGAGCAGCCGGCGAGAACAGAGCGAGCTACGCCGTCCCCTACGACGGCTAGCCCTGTGGGCAGATCATCTGCGCCCGTAGGGCAAACGCAGACTCTAGAGCCGCCGAGTGCGGCTGCCGTTCGAGGTAAACATTGTCTTTTTCACGCTTCCTTTTGGAATGTCATTTTGTTTTCTTTTAATCTTCTAACTGTGGTTGCTTTGTGTAGGGCGCGACTTGGATTTGCGTGCACGTCTTCGCAGCGTGAGGAACACGGCCGCGCGGCGAACTCGGGCGGCTGCCGATCAACCTGCGGATGTGGAGGCGGCTCGGAGAGAAGATATCCGGGCCGGTAAACGTCCTGCTGATGGAGTGCCAGAGGCGGTGCAACCTTCTCTTCAAAGGAGAAGAGGAGGAATTGTGATAGAAGAGCCTGATCAGACTGAAGGGGTTGGTCGAACGGTACCCGAACATCCTGAACAGCCCCCAGAAGAGGGAGGTCCGCGAACTTTCTCGGATGACCTCGGCAGGGAAGGTCACTTCATCCCTCCAAGTCAAGTGAGGGATGAATATTGCGAGGGAATGATTGGACTACGCCCTCGATGGTTTGTGGAATTCGTTCGATGTGCCACGCCGACAGAGGAGCAAACGAGAGTCTTACCGGAGGCGGTGTCGGGCCGCGATGAGTGTCCCTCGTGCCGGACAAAGGCATCGAGCAATTCTGCTCGGAGACTGACTTCGAAGAACAAATTCAGTATGCCATGGCAATGTCTGGGCGGATGATTGGGCTCTTATGGCATGCGGTTGGGGGAACTCGCGAGCTAGAGAAAAAATATGCCGACCTGGAAAGGCGGCACGGGGATCTGCAGGAGGCCTATGCTACCCTCCAAGGGGTACAAGAATCGTTCAAGACTCAAGCGGATGAGGCTACGGCTCGGGCCAACTCTGAGAGAGAAACTGCTGCGAGGGCCGAGGCAGAGCGAGATCGGGCCCGAAGGGCTGAAGAAGAGCTTAGGGCTAAGGTTGCCGAGCCGAACGTCTTTTGCCGCCGGTCCGAGGAAATGGAGAGGCGTCTAGCCGATGTGCGCAGGGAGGCTGAAGAAACTGCCCGTCGGCAAACTGAGGAAGTTCGTAGAGAGGCCGTTGAAGATTACAAAGACTCCGAGGAGTATGCATTCATGTTAACCTGTGGCCACGCGACCAGCCTCCGAGAAATTCTTGATTTAGTTAAGGGTGGGCGTACTGTTGCTCAGCTTGAGGAAGATCTGGCCCTCCTGGAGGCTGATCTCGATACCCTTCGGCTGAACTTTGCCGAGGCTCCTAATGCGTAGGGCTCTCCTCCTCCGGACGTGGAAGAAGTCTCCTCTAGCGGTGCCGTCGAAATTCCGCCCCCTACTCAGTCTTGATGCTTTCATATGTACCCATAGGTAGGTAATTTGGCTTCGTGCCTCAAGATGTAATGGGCTCCGGCCTCCCATATGTAAATACTTTTGAAGTAGAAATGAATTGTTATTTTCCTCACCTGTGTATGTGTTTCAAACTTTTTGTAGATGCTCGGCTCTTTTCCTTTTTGTAAGATTGTTGCCTGTCTTCTTTTTCCTTTTATATTCCCAAGTACGGGGCTCGGTTCCCAGTGCTTCTGAATAAGGGACTTTACTTGCTATAATTGATTCTCGTACTAGGTATATGAACCTGCTCTTTATTTTGTTTTTTGGTACTTGGTGTATAAACCAAGTTTTCATTTTGCTTTGGTGTGTACATTGAATCTTTGATTTGTGCTTGGTGCGTAACCAAATCTTTGATCTGTGCTCGGTGCGTAACCAAGTCTTGGTATTATGTTCGGTGCGTAACCGAGTCTTTATTGCGCTCGGTGCGTAACCGAGTCTTTATTTTGTGCTTGGTACGTGGCCAAGTCTTTACTTTGTGCTCGGTGCGTAACCAAGTCTTGATTTTGGTGCTCGGTGCGTAACCAAGTCTTGATTTTGGTGCTCGGTGCGTAACCAAGTCTTGATTTTGGTGCTCGGTGCGTAACCAAGTCTTGATTTTGGTGCTCGGTGCGTAACCAAGTCTTGATTTTGGTGCTCGGTGCGTAACCAAGTCTTGATTTTGTGCTTGGTGCGTGGCCAAGTCTTGATTTTGTGCTTGGTGCGTGGCCAAGTCTTTATTTTGTGCTTGCGTGCGTGGCCAGTCTTTTTTTTGTGCTCGGTCGTCTTGATTTTCTACGCTCGGTGCGTAGTCAAGTCTTGATTTTGTGCTCGGTGCGTAACCAAGTCTTTATTTTGTGACGTACTGAGGTGACGTTTAAGCCCTTCACTTAAGCCGTGGCGATTTTTCTTTGTCCGGCACATAGCCGAGGTGAGTAAAAACTTCGTTTCCCTTTAGAGAGCTCACAAAATACCGATGAAAGGATAATTCTTTGGAATCCTATCCGGATCATAGGCAGAGATCTTTATTGATAATACCGTTTCGTATGCTACATTCCATGGATGCATAAATTTTTCTCCACTCAAATATTCTAGCCGGTCGCCCACCGGATAAGACGTGGTGACCGAAATGGGCCCTCCCCTGGTTGGCTTCAATGGGTGGGTTGAATGCTCGTTATCTTTTTCAATACAAGATCGCCGACCAAATCTTCTTTCCTTTACTTTCGAATTGTAGTACCTTTCACTCCTTTGTTTATACACTTTGCATTTTTCATCTCAAGATCGCACCTTTTTCTTCGAGCATGTCTAGCTCGGCTCGGAGCGCGGCCTCATTACGATCTTCTTCAAAATTTGCAATTACTCAAGGTAGGGGCTCCAATCTCAACAGAATCACCGCCTCGGCTCCATAAGCTAAAGAAAAAGGTGTTTCTCCGATGGCCGCTCGATGTGTCGTTACAGTATGACCATAGTACACCGGGTAGTTCCTCCGCCAATTACCTTTAGACTCCTCCAATCTCGCCTTCAAGGTATACTTGAGTATTTTATTAACGACCTCCACTTGTCCATTCGATCGGGGTGGTATGGAGTTGAGAAATAGTTTTTATGCGGAAACCTTCACAAAATTTGAAACCTTCGGTTATCGAATCTGTTTCCCATTATGCAGTAACAATCGAATGTATCCCGAATCTACAGATAATGGATTTCCATACAAAGCTCACAATCTTTTCTTCATCTATTTTTGCCATAGGCTCCGCCTCGGCCCATTTTGTGAAATAATCCACCGCCACAATGGCATACTTGACGCCCCCTTTGCCAGTGGGGAGTGGTCCGATGAGGTCCGTTCCCCATTTGGCAAACGGCCATGGGCTAAATACGCAAGTAAGTTGTTCGGATGATATCTGACCTGTGGTGCAAATCTTTGGCACCTCTCGCATCTTTTGACGAGGTCGGTTGCATCCTTTCTTAGGGATGGCCAGTAGTATCCTTGCCGTATTAATTTATAGGCCAACGTTTGGCCCCCAGCGTGGTGGCCGCATATTCCCTCATAAACCTCTCGAAGTGCATAATCTGATCCGTCTCGGAAAGGCAACGTAGGAGTGGGACGAGTATCCTCGTTTGTATAGGATGCCATCTATTAGTGTAAACCGAGTCACTTGGGTTCATAGTGTTAAACGGCTTGACTTTGTTTTCGGGTTGAATTTCTTTCTCTAAATACTCGAACGATTGGAGTCATCCAGGTCCTGCTTTCGGCGGTTTTATTTGTATATATCTTCTTTGCGCCAAGTGATGGGGCGATGAGGTTGTGTGACAATGACATCCGCAATGGCATCCGTCCCTGGTCCGAACCTAGCCGAGCTAAGGCATCTGCCGCCGCATGTTTTCGGCTCGGGGCACATGTAAGACTTTTGTTTTAAAGTGTGATAATCTTTCTTGGCCAAATCCAAATATTGCGCTATTTTTGCTCTTTTGCCTCATACTCACCGTTGATTTGATGAACGACCACCGAGAATCACTGTGTACCAATAGTTGTTTTAGGCCCATAGATGCTTTGCCATATCTAAGCCCGCCAGAGCGCCTCATATTCGCCGTTGTTCGTTGCGGGAATCAAATCGTATGGCCGAGCAAAGAGCATTTTTCATTTGGATCGATTATCACGATTCCGCCCCCGCTCGGCTGCGGTGGAAGAGCCGTCAACGAATAATTTCCATTCTTGGTCTTCCATAACTTCCAATCGTATGGAAGGTGTGAATTCGCCAAAAAGTCGGCTAAAGCCTCGTCCTTTTATTGCGGTGCGTGGTTTGTATACAATATCAAATCGATTGAGTTTGACTACCCACTTGATCATCCGACCGAAGTATCGGTCGGTGTAATATTTGTTTCAGATGGGTAGTTCGTTAATACTATAATCTTGTGTTCTAGGAAATATGGACGGAGTTTCCGCGCCGCAATGATTAATGAATAAGCCAACTTTTCCATTGGCGGGTATCGGGCTCGGCGTCATGTATGTAACGCTTGACTGGTGTAATAGATTGGATGTTGAATAGAGCCCTAGGGATGTATGTGAGATCCAATTTTCTCAACAAGTGGTATCAGAGCCCGAGTAGGGTCTCTTGAAATTCTAAATATGCTATTTGGTCGCAACGATGTCTGACCTTCCACATTAGAAAAGATTTTCTTGATCGATGGGTTCTGGAGGTCTCATTTGGAGGCTGTTATTCATTAAGTTAGGGTGCTTAAGCAGGTGAAGAAATTTGTTGGAAATGTCAAGTTTGGCTTATGACAAGTATAAGTCAAATATGTGATGGTACAATCCGAGTTACACAAGGCTTTGAAGGTGAATTGTCAAAGTGGAGGTGGAGCCGATCTAGAAAATAGCTCCTAATTCAGACTAGTATTGTGACATTGGGGATTTTCTCTGATGAGAAAATGTATGTCCTTTTGGCATGCCAAATATCATGAAAGAGGACGTGGTTATGTTAGCGGGTCCAGGAATTTGCACACGGGCATTGGCTTGTCATGGATGCAGGGTGTGGTCGAATTCACACATGCATTAGTTTAACATGGATGCATAGTGTGTGGTGGAATTTACACACGAGTATCAGTGGCATTGATAGAAGGAGTGTGTTATGTCAATGGCTGAAAGACTTCCATGAGAGCCAAAGGTTGGAAGTTGCACCGTAAATTTCAGCGGATTTTTTGACATGTGCCAAAGAAAGTTCTTAGATTGATGTATTCTAAGTGGTCTATTCATATTGTGGAGTAGGGTTCTATGGTTTGAGAATGATGGTTCACTAGTTTGAGAGTCATGATTGTCGGTGAAGACAATGAAGCTTCTTTTATTTTGTCAAGCTAGAGTTTGTTGGTTTTGTGTAAAATAGAGGAAGTGGGTTCCTATCCCACATTGCTTGGGGGAACAAAGGAGAGGAGCTTCCTAAGACTATTTAAGGAGCTCAAGTGGCTTTGTTTCAATTGCACCAGTCAATAACACTCTAAAATATGTGTTTTGACTCTAGTTAAATTCCTTTCTTGTATTATCTAGTATGGAGAGTTGGGAGAGATATATGAGTTATCAATGGTTTATAAAAGTGTGGGGGTACAGGGTCGGGAGAGAGAATATTTGTGTGATTGTAAAAATATTTCACACAGTGGAATTTCTTCCTCTGTTGGTCATGGTTTTTCTCTGGTTTTGGGGTTTTCCACATAGATTCTTGTGTTATGGATTATTGTTGTGTCGCCAACCATCTAGCCTTATACAGCGGATAAGTGTCGATCAAACACCGGCTCCCTTGACAGATCACCTTATGCCTCAAATGGATAGGGCCGGAGCTAGTATCGCAGAAGGCATGACGTCTCCAACAGGAAGGGTTGCAAATCCTGGAGATCATCATAATCATGATTATACCCAAAACTACGACCCAATCACCCGTCGAACTATCCAACTCGAGGTTGGGATTAGGATGATGGAGGTCGGTACCGGATTGTAGCCGAGCTAACCCATCCCATACATGACTTATCCATTCCACAGACACAGTTAAAGGTTATTTCATTCAAGTGATTCATAAGAAGTTAGTGAGAAAAACCGGAGTGATCTAGTCACGCATTGTCCGATATCAAATTTAACTAATTTAAAATTCACGGTCTAGCTACCGAGTGGATAATATTGCCGGAGATAATACATGGTTCGATACATTATGCATAAGTCCGCAGTTCAATAATATAAATTTATTCAGGGCGAGGAAATCACCTTATTTATCGCGTATTTATTCGGGTAAGGTAGCCCGATTAATAGCTTGGATAAATAAATAAAATATATAAAAATTTCATTGGATAATTATTATAAAATATACCTTAATATAATATAAGTATATTAAAGTTGAAAATATAAATTTTCTAGGTCCTTAGTAATTTTAATTGAATTATATCCTTTTACTAAGAAAGATATTTTCTTATCGGGTTTTAAAATTTGATAAGTTCCAATACCGGACTTGAAAAGGAGTAAGGTCAGTTCCTAAATTTTATAATATTTCCAGAGAGTTAGAATTTCAGAAACTTGGGGTCAAATTTTCGAAATTTATAGGTTAGTCCTCTATTTTCCAAAAACTATATATTTTTGACTTGATAGTTTAAAAATAGATATCTCTTAAACTGGGAAGGGTTTCAATGTGATTCCAAGCTTAAAATATTTTTTAGGGAAGTAAGAATTTGTGGTAGAAGCATTTTTGGAATATTCACAGGTTAGGTGCCCTATATTCAAAAATTATAATTTTGGCCCAAAAATAATTTTGTCATTAGGGACTCGTTTCAAGTCCGATTGTTATGAGATTTGAATTAAGGGTCCAAAAGTAATAATAATTAAGTTAGTAAATTTATGGGTACAGGGACTGTCCAAGTTTTGAAAACTTTAGATTAGGCCTTCAAGTTTTGAAGTTTTACATTTTAGTGCCAAATTTGTTCGTTATCGCATTTCTTATCCCGAAGGGTCTCAAAAATTTACAAGTCACTTAATATATCAAAATTACAGTGTTTTTAAGTCCAAAATTTAGAACTTACAGGGAGGTCCTTATACAGTTTTATATTTATAATTTAGGCCCTATATTTCGCAATAATTGCAAATATGGCCCAAGGTTCGGATTTAGCTATCAAGTCAAAATCCAGAATTTAACTTAAGTATTAAAATTAATATTAAGCATTTTTAAACCATATTTATATGCATATCAATAAAAACTATAAAACATAACAATAGGCATTTTTAATCTATATTCTTTGCAAGTATAAAATCATGCTCATCTGTTTAAAAATCGATTAGAACACAAGATTTAAAAGTACATGTAAAACTTCAAGTTCATAGAATTAGAGGAAATCCTCTTTTTGGACGAAATGATCAAGGAATATTCGGAGACACATTTCAACATTGACATATAAACATGAATTTTTCTTGAAATTGGTAGAAGAGATGATGGATTTTTAGAAGAATTTTACAACCACCTCTTAGTCTTCAAAGATAGTGGTTTCTATAGTGGTTTCTTCCCTTTTTGCACCCTCTCTTGGCTCCAAGAACCTTAGGACAATCCCTTTGATTCTTTAGCTTCTTGAGGCTGTCTACACCACAATACCAAGCTTCTTCTATTTCTTCAAATTTCGACCCTCGCTAATTGCTACAAGGAGTAGGATTTTCAAGCTAAAAGGTGAAGAAGACTTGTTTGAGTTTTAGGGGAAAAAAGGAAGAATTTTCTTACCAAGGCTTGCAAAATTCGGCCCTTTGGGTGGAGAGGAAGGAGTTGATTTTTGTAAAGTGTATTAGTGTGGTGAAGATAAGGAAAAGAGATTGATTTTTGGTAGAAGGTAAAGGTTTCTCCTCTCCAAAATCCCCCTATGCCCCCCCTCCCCCCCATGGCACATTCAAGTGCCTATTTTTGAGGCTTGTGTTTGGAGCTAATTGTGGCATGCTTGCCCTGGAAAGACCAAGGCTTGTATTGGGAAGGGAAGAGGTTGCATGCTTAATGAGTGTGTATAATATAAGTACAATACATAGTATAAGTATGTAAGTGTATAGTATATGGTATAGTATTTGTATAAGTTATTGTATATTTTCAAGTCCTAAAATCCTCTTATCAATCCCACAATCACTAATAAAACCCAAAATCACTTATTACCCAAGGTGCTAAATAAAATTAGAACTAATAGTACATGTTAATAATATCAACCAAACAATTACTTAAATTACAAAAATTAATTCGAAATATATAAATATAAATTTGGAAATTAATAAAATATATAAATAAATATTATGCTACAAGAAAATAATTAGTTGTTAAGAAAGAAACCCAACCGGTTAATGTATCACGTCGAAAGTTGAAAGAAATCGACAATCATTAAAGAAGTGAAAATAGGTGTGATTAATATGCACAAAAAATAAAAATAATTATAAGTATAGATGATATATCTACTAGTTAAGTCAAGTAGTAATTAATTCAACAAAATCAGGATTGAGACACTTTGCTACTTTAATATAAAGGTCGGATTTTTAACAAAATAAATCTCAAATACTATTCTTTCAAAAATTTAAATTTTATTAGATGAACTTTCAAGACATGAGGCTTTGCCTTTGTTAAAGTATTAAATTAGTAGTAGATGTTTTTAATACATAATAAAATAAAATGGTTTGCTTGTAAAGCATAAAATCAATTTTCAATAAAATAGGTTCAAATACTATTTTTTTATGCCAAGGATTTCAAAAATCATAATAAATTTTTGTTAACTCAAAATAATAGATTTGGAGAAAATGTTGAGTTTATCAAAATGGATATTTCAAAATCTCAAAAATTAAGACGTAGTTTCTTTCAAATAAAATTTCTTTTGATCGATTGAGCAATAGTAGCTTTATGAAAAATGACTAAATATAAGTATCGTCGTGATTAAAAAAATATGGTGACAAGAGTTTTATTTTTCAAATACTAAAGAACAATTTTTTTTTGTATAATATTTTTTACTAAATCAAGATGAAAATTGATAGTAGTCCTCGAATTTGAAGCATTAAGTAATCAACATAAATCAAATAGTATTTTCCTGTTGTTAGGTAATAAAATGAGTAACGCTAAAGCCGATAACATAATATGTTATGCAAAATAAATAGTAAATATAAGAATAAATTATCGGAATATTGAAATATTAAAATGAGTAACGCTAAAGCCGATAACATAACATGTTATGCAAAATAAATAGTAAATATAAGAATAAATTATCGGAATATTAAAATATTATATCTGAGAATTGTCTGCAATCGTGTCATCTACATTTGAAAAAAAATCTGGGGCCTTACACTTCGGTCCTCAATCTTATTCTTCAGTCCTCAATCTTACTGGGCATGAAATTATGCTATCAAATTGCTACTTACCTAATTGGGAATTAAGTGACTAAACATTCGTAAATAATAGGAAAGAATCTACCTCAAGCTAATAATCTGGCAAAGCCATTCAATCTAAAACTTAAACATTCCTAAATAATAGGAAAGAATCTACCTCAAGCTAATAATCTGGCAAAGCCAATCAATCTAAAGTCAATACACCAAGTTAGGAGCAATCATATCCCATATCTGTTGCTTTATAACTGACATTCTATCCCATAGTTCTAGCTCTTGTAACTGACTTTCCATAGTTGTTATAATCTTTGTATAAATATAGAAGCACTCAAAGCCAGTGAAATATGCAGATTCACAATTCTCTTTACCCTTTTTATATGGTATTAGTTTTCTTTTAAACTTTAACGAGTGTTGATCCTGGTCATGTTTTTTTTCACAAATGGCTTATGAATCATGTCAAAATACCCCCACCATACCCACCGAATGACCACCTTCCATCAACAATTCTCTTAATGTTATCAACGCATCCAATCAACTCCCACTAAAGCTCACCCAAACCAATTATTTTTCATGGAAAAGTCAATTTGATGCCCTCTTATATGGACACAATCTACTCAGATATATACATGGCACTTACCCTTGTATAGCACAAGAAATTGAAACTAATGGAAGAAAACAACCAAACCCATCGTATATTTCATGGAAATGACAAGACAAGCTGTTATTTCTCACTATTATTGGCTCACTAACCCCAAGTGTTGTGCCTATTATTTGCTCCTGTGAAACCTCTGCCGAACCATGGTCTCGTCATCTAAAATAATCGATCTAGCAGAACAACTCACTCTTTTGCATCGAGGTTCCTAACCGATTGCTGACTAGTTAGCATCCATTCGTGATATTGCCAATGAACTAGCACTCGTTGGCGCTCATGTACCTCCTCAATACCTCATCACTCACACACTCAATGGTGTCGACCTAGAATTTAAAGAAATTGCAGCAGTAGTTCGTGCCCCTGACACCATCATAACCTTCGATGAACTCCAGGACAAGCTTCTTGAGTATGAATCCTTCCTTAAGCGTGAAGAAATCAGCTCCACTAGTAATCTCACTTCTCTCACTGTTAATACTGCTAGGCAAACAAATCACAAATATGACTCTAGAAAATTTAGTCAGAACTGTAATACAAATACTCACACATCTCGCAAATCAAATATTCCCCCATATGGTTGAACTCCTGGAGCCATTTGTCAATTTTATGATAAAAAGGGCCACACTGCCAAACAGTGTTACAAAACCAAAAGAATATTTCAGTCGTCTGCAATAGCCAACACGGCTACTTCCACTAACTCCCCCACCTAGCCTTTAGACTCTGGCACATCTCATCACATTACACCTGATATTAATAATCTCACTATCTCACAACCATATGAGGGTCCAAATGAAAGGAAATGGTTGGGGTTTGCAAATAACACACAGAGGCAAAACATCTCTTGAAAGTCCAAAAAGTATGTTTTCTTTGTCTAATATGCTTTCTGTACCTTCCATGAAAAACAATCTTCTTCCAGTCTCTCAATTCTGTAAAACAAATAGTACACCAATTGAGTTTGATTCTTCCTCTTTTTGTGTGAAGGATTGAACCACAGAGGCACCTCTTATCAAGAGAAGGAGCAGGAATGATGTCTACAAATGGCCTATAAACTGATCTTTGCTTATTGAACAAACAAGTTAATGCAAGTGCTCAAGAGGCCACCAATATGTGGTATTATCGGATGGGGCACCCATCTTCTCAAATCCTCCACCAAATCATTTCAAAACTTAATTTATCATCTTCTCCCTCCCTTACTTTATCCAAGTCACGCAATTCTTGAAAATGTAATAGAGTCACAAACTCTCTTTTGGTATCTCGAGTCTTAGTAGCAATAAACCGCTTGAACTTATATAAACTGATGTATGGGGACCTTCTCCAGTTCGGTCCATAGATGGTGTTGGGAAATTTATTTCTATAGATTTTGATGATGCATGTAAAACTTAGATTAGAAAGTTGGTACCCCATTTTCTATTGTATTTCAAGTATGTAATAGATAGGAAATATAAGTTGAGTAAAGAAGTAAAGAAAGATCGCCTAAGTTGAAGATCAATCGAGTTAAGTTGATCAATGATGCAAATAAGTGAAGAATCAACCCGGATGTATGGAAAGACTCAATCAAGGGGAAAGTATCGAAAGAAGTGTAATCGACTTAAGTAAATAAGGGGACACACTTCAACCTTAAAGTTGTCTTCTCAACAAACTAACAAACCTAACAGTCATCCCGGATGTATGGAAAAGACTCAATCAAGGGGTAAAAAAATGTCTATCTCTTCAACACACTTTTGACTCGAAGAAAGTTGAAGAAGTCCGTTGGAATGACTTGACTTACCCAAAATGGTAAGGGGACACACCTTCAACCTTAAAGTTGTCTTGCTGAAAGAGTGCAAGTAGTTGGAAACCAATGAGATGTTTGCAGAAAACCTACAGAGTTTTAGGTAGCCTGCAAAACATTAAATTAAGGAAGGGTCAACATCAAAATCTGCACACCAAGACAAGCCAATGACCAAGAAGTTAAGTTTGAAAAATGTCTATCTCTTCAACACACTTTTTTTTGGAATTTTTTGCCATTTGTAAAAGCTAAAACATTATAAAAGGCGGAGGAATATTTATGAGAGCGTACCAAGGCATACAAGATACATACGAGATACACAAGCAATCTGAGCAAATAAAAGCAAGCAAAAACACTCTCAAGCTACTCATTCTACTCCTTAAGCCTATTTTCGAAGTGAATCGATCCAACACACTAAGTGAAGGAAGAAAAACTTCAACCTGTTGAATAGAAAACATTGTTTTCAAGAAAAAGAGGTATGCACATCCACGAAGTGAAGGAAGTGCAGTGAGGTTCAAGTTAGAACTTTCAAAAATGCTTTGAATCCACTCGGTTTGTTTGAGGGCTACGTGATCAAGCATATTAGAAAAAATCAAAACATCCAATCCTCAAGAAGGGTTTGAAGGAGAGAACTTCAAGTAGTGAAGAAAACTTTTGAAGAAAAGGGGTCTACATTCACGAAGAAGCCGAGTCCTCAGGAGTAGAGCTAGTTTTGTGTAATCAAATCCAAAGAGCCTACTTAGTAACAATTTTTTTATCCATTTTGTAACATCTATTGCATTAGTGGATTACTTCTAGGAGTTGGAGAAGAATGGAGTAGAGGAATTATCCCATCCTCAAACCACTATAAAATTGCGTTGCGTCTTTTATTCTCAGCACTTTAATTCTGCACATTTATTTTGCTGATTTATATTTGCTCAACTCAACTGATAATAACTTAAGCTATAAACAAGTGTTGTAAAACCATTTTACAAAAAATGTATAAAAAGACTAAATCGAAAATTTGGTAAGGTTTAAAAAACCTTACCAAGTAAGTAAGTTTGTATTTTTAAAAGAGCTCACTTCACTCAGCTGAGTTACTCTATCAACAGCTCCGTCGAGTCTATTGAGTGATTAACTCTCCTATTGAGGTTGAAGCTAGCTGTCTTAAAGGACTAAGCTGTTTATTTGTGTAAAAACTCTGATTTAAGATAAAAAAATCAAAAAATTGGTTAAGTCTATTCAACCCCCTTCTTGACTTAACTTAACATCCCTTGGGACCTACAAGTGGTATCAGAACGGTTGGTTCAAAGTACCTTCCGCACTGGTTACTGAACTAGATCTCAATCTTTCAAGACCAACACTTGACTGTTTTTAAACTTTCTTTCAAAAGTTATTATCATGGAATCAAATCTATCTCGCATTCCCATGTTTACTGTGGAAAAGTTTGATGATTAGAAAATTCACATACAAGCACACCTCTCAGTACTGCATGATGAAATGTGGGTCGTCATAGAAGATAGACCCATACGATCACAAAAGTGAACACAACTGTGGGAGCCTGCTGTGGTTGAAAAACCAAGGAGCAAATGGACCAACAAGGATCGAAAGAGATATAACTTCGACAATGTGGCCAAGGATATTATATATAAAACGCTTGACAAAAAATGTTTAATAAAGTTAAATCTTGTAAGACTGCTCGAGAAATATGGGAAAGGCTGACTCTAATCTGCAAAAGCTTAGAGCAAATTAATAAGAACAAGTTGATTGTTGCTGTACAGAAGTTTGGGAACTTCAAAATGCTTGCAGATGAAACACTGGATCAGCTGGATGCCAGATTCACTGAGATTACTAATGAGCTTTCAGCTCGGGTAAAGAATATACACAGAAGGAAATGTGTATGAAAATTCTACGGTCACTCCCAGTTGACTGGGAAATGAAGGTGATGGCCCGTAAACATTATATGGACTTAACAAGGATCTCTAACCATAAGTTATTCTCAGGCTTAAAGGCTTATGAATTCGAACTCAGAAGAAAGGAAGAAGATGAGATAGTTGTACCTATGATAGCTACTCTGGTGGTTGGAGAATAAAAAAGCACAGAACCCAAGGACATCATAGACAAAGAGGAAATAACCCTAATGGTCAAAAGATTCAACAATTTCTTCAATAAGAACTATAAAAAAAACAAGGGTGAATCCTCCAGAAGACACTCAACACATTCTAAGAGCAAGGAAGAAAGAACCACAAAGAGAGCTGAGTCCATAAAAGTTGAAAACATGTGCTGGAAATGCAAACAGCCACGACATTTTGCAATTGACTACCCTTATCCACCAGTTAGGGAAAAAAAGATAGGAAATAAAAAAAGCCATGGTGGCTGCTGAACCAGATACAACCAAGTGCAAGGAGACTCCGAGTCAGATAGCCAGTGAAGCAGATTACTCCTCTGACATAGATGAAGAGGAATTGAGTTATATCATGGCGAAGGAATGGGAAGATGAGGTAAACTCTAACTCATCTAGCTCAAATTTTGATGATAGTGAAAATGACACACACGCTTCATCACCCACATATCTTTATGATTCATTAGGCAAAATGATGAAAGACTTTGAGCACATGAAATCCTCACACACAATCCTATATGAGGAAAACAACCAACTTAAAAGCCAAAACTCACAGCTGACTGAAGAGTTGAGTACTCTTAGTACATAGTTGTTGAGAACAAAGAGTTAAATATTGAGATAGCTAAGGTCAAAGAAGACTTAGCTGAAAGAGAAAATAGGGAAAAAGAATTAAACAATGTGATTGCATCATTCAACAAGTCATCCAAAACATTGGATGACTTGATGATGATACATAAATAAATTGGAGATAAAGCATGCTTAGGATTTATTTCCTTTGTCAATGCGCAAACTCCCAGAATGGTAATGGAAAAAGGATCCTCAAGAAATGGAGGAATCCAAAAGCCAAAAGCCCCACATGTTGCACCTACACACAATCACAAGCACACACATGTTGGCCTAGGTTATAAAGGCAAGTGTAAGAAGCCAGCTGAGTTTGTTGAAAGGGTAGCTGAAATGAAATTTAGAAAAGCCCATCAACAGACTCCAAACAGAAAATATTCTGTGAAATCAAAGCAAAACTACATAAGGCCCCAGAGGTTTCACCAAAAGAAACCATATGAAGGGAATGGTAGAAACTACCCTAAACTGGATGATTGGAACCATCAAATGAAATATAAGCCAAGTTCTATGGGATACAAGCCCAAGTGGCAAAGACCTCAAACTCAATATAGGTCATTCCCAAGGCAAAGAAATCAGTATTAGCACACTTATGCACCCAAACACAATGCTTATAAAGCACAATATTATCCAAAGGAAGTAAATGCACATGCACATACACTGGCATACAGACAAAAGAGACAACTGTATGTTCCCAAAGCTCCTAAACAATTTGCTAAAATTCATTATGATTATGAAACTGATAGGTGGCAACCTCTTAAAATCATATCATGTGGCTATAGGTAGGTTGGATCACCTTATAGTGCTAACCCCTCAGGACCCATATATATTTGGGTACCTAAAACTTGATTTCCTTGATCGCAGGTTCTGGGAACAACTGAGTGCCAAGGAACTGGTATATGGATAATGGATGTTCCAGACATATGGCTGAGAATAAAAAGAATTTATCTAACTTCAATAAGTCAAGAGGAGCCAAAGTCATATTTGGTGGAAATGAAGCTCCAGGGTAAATTAGAGGCATTGGATCCATAAAGAAAAATGGATTAGAAATCATAGATGTAGCTTATGTTGAAGGGCTGAATTTCAATCTGCTGAGTATCAGCCAACTCTGTGATAAATTCTATAATGTAGGATTCAACATGGGTGTATGACAAATCAAAGATGCTGAGAAAAGTGAAGTTGTGCAATCTAGAACAAGAAAGAAAAATATATATGTAGTGGATTGATCTACTGCTACACTAAGTACATGCCTTTTGGCAAAAAGCACAGCCGAGTCAAGTTGGCTGTGGCACAAACCTGAATTTCAAGACAATCAACAAGCTAGCAATGAGTCATCTAGTTGAAGGATTATGAGACTCAATGTACAAAAAAGAGAGAATTTGTGATGCATGCCAGAAGGGAAAGCAAATCAAGTCTTCATTCAAGGATAAGCCAAATCTTTGTACAACAAGGATCTTATATCTATTGGATATGGATTTATTTGGACCTATTGAACCAACTAGCTTAAGTGGAAAGAAATACACCATAGTGGTGGTGGATGATTATTCAAGATACACATGGACCATCTTTATGTGTAAAAACAAGAAAACTTTGCAGAATCTTCCACATCATATGAAGAGAGTTCAAAATGAGAAGAGTCAAATATAATAAGGTCTAACATATGAACTAAGTTTGTCAATGGGATTATAACTCATTATTGCATAGAGAATGGTATTTCTCATAAGTTATCAGCTGCAAAAGCTCCACAACATAATAGAATAGCTGAAAGAATGAACATAACCCTCAAGGAAGCTGCAAGGACCATGTTAGTTGAAGCTGGATATCCTAAGAGATTTTGGGTTGAAGCCATTAACACTACTTGTTACACTTAGAATAGGTGTATGATAAATAGGCAGTTGTCCAATACCCTCTATGAAATTTGGACAGGAAGAAAGCCTAATGTGGGATATTTTCATGTCTTTGGAAGCATGTGTTTTATTCATAACAATGGCAAGGACAACTTGAAAGCTTTTGATGCTAAAGTTGATGAAGGTGTCTTCTTAGGATACTCAACTGAGAGTAAAGCTTTCAGAGTGCTAATAAGAGGACTATGGTCACAGAAGAGTATATCGATGTGGTTTTTGATGAACCTAATGTACATGGAGAAGACATTTATGAGTTAGCTAAAGAGATGAATCAACCGACTATTCAAAAAAGTCCCTATGCTAAAGCTAGTATCAGAGCACTCGACCCTGATGAGAATGAGATAGCTGAATCTCAGAGACAACTAGAAGGCTTGTAGCTGAATGATGAAGATCAAGAAGAAGTTGTTCAAGACAACTTAGCTGCAAGAAGACTCAACCTACAGACTTACTCCAATAAGATGTGAGATGGTTGGGAGATCGTCAATCTGAGTTAGTCATTGGATATGTTAGAGAAGGAGTAAGAACTAGATCTAGGACTCAACATGAAGCCATGCTTACTTGTTTCATTTCTCAAATTGAGCCAAAGGATGTGTCACAAGCATTGTATGCCACTCATTGGATTCTAGCTATGCAGGAAGAGCTGAATCAGTTTGAAAGGAATAAAGTTTAGAAATTGTTTCAAAGGCCTACCCACCAAAATGTTATGGTACAAAATGGGTATTCAGAAATACAATGAATGAGGAAGGATCTATTTTGAGAAACAAAGCAAGATTGGTAGCCAAAGGGTATTGCTAAGAAGAAAAAATAGATTTTGGTAAAACCTTTGCACCTGTTACCAGATTGGAAGCAATAAAGATGTTTCTTGCTTATGCAGCACACAAGAACTTCTAAGTTTACCAAATGGATGTGAAGATTGCATTTTTGAATGGATTTTTAGAAGAAAATGTGGAATAACCTTCAGGTTTTGAGTAGAAAACTATTGGAGACAAGGTCTACAAGCTAAGCAAGCATTGTATGGTCTGAAGAAAGCACCAAGAGCATGGTATGATACATTGTCTCAATTTCTAACAGACAATATTGGATTCACAAAAGGCAAAGTTGACAGAACACTCTTTAGAATTCAAGATGGAGAGAGTATACTGCTTGTTCAAATATATGTGGATGATGTCATCTTTGGATCCACAAACAAAATGCTGTGTGACAAATTCTCAAACCTTATGCAATGGACATTTGAGATGAGTATGATGGGAGAGCTAAATATTTTCTTAGGTCTTCAAGTCAAGCAAATGAAGGATGGAACCTTTATAAGTGAAACCAAATATACCAGAGATTTAATGAAGAAATTTGGTATGGAAGAGAAGTCATCTATGAAGATTCCCATGAATACTTTTGTAAAGATGGATATGGATGCAGAAGCAAAACCAGTTAATCAGACAAGATATAGAACACTTATTGGATCATTGCTTTACTTGACTGCAACCAAACCAGACATCACCTTTGATGTAGGTGTATGTGCTAGATTTCAGTCTGCTCCTAAAGAAAGTCATATGACTACAGCTAAGAGATTTCTGAGATTTTTTAATGAAAGTCAATAAGTTGGCTTATGGTATCCAGAAGAAGGTGGATTAGAGCTGATTGGATACTCAGACTCAGACTATGCTTTGGATGTAAAGTTGACAGAAAAAGTACATCTGGTACTTGTCAAATGCTTGGAAATAGACTAGTTTCTTGGTTCAACAAGAAACAAAATTCAATAGCTACATCCACAGCTTGAAGCAGAGTATATTGTTGTAGGCAGCTATTGTGCCCAATCATTATGGATGAGGCAACAACTGAGAGACTATGAGATGGAAGAGAAAGAAATTCCAATTATGTGTGATAACACTAGTGCCATTGTAATCACTCAGAATCCAATATTGCACTCAAGAACAAAGCACATTGATGTCAGTTATCATTTCATAAGAGATCATGTTGAAAAGAAAGACATCACATTGGAATACATATCAACTGAGAAGCAGTTAGCTGATACATTCACAAAGTCCTTGTGTGAGTCAAGATTTGAACAACTTACGAATGAGCTTGGATTGATTGAGCTAAGTTAAATGCTCAGAAGAATCATTCAGCAGAATAAAAGATGAGAGAATAGCATTTCAGAAGAGTTTTACACATCCAGCAGAGTGAAATAGTTTTTATAGTTGTTCAGCAGAATTAAGTTATCTGGACAGTTGAGTCTCATTCAGTCGAATGGAAGGAAGAGAGAAGCAGAGTCAAGTCATAAATGGAGAAAGCTGACTCATTTATGTACTAAGTGACAAAATGAGGTCGTTTGCAATTAAGTGGGAATGTTTTTCACTTGATGTCAACATCATTAAATGATGTACAATAAAAGTTGCGACAGTTTACTTATGATTGGATATAAATGCTGTGCTGCAGTAAATGCAACGTGATTAATGCCTTTTGAAAGATTTGATCTTGGCAGTTGATCAACTTTCAAACCTTTGAGATTCTGAAACCGTCCTTTCAAGTCTCATATATATATATATATATATCCAAAATTTCATTCTCTCTATTCATTTCACTTTAAGCTTTCAAAAATTCTTGAAATTCTCTTTGCAAAAAGAAACCCTACAGTTCTTCAAAAAATCCTTGAGAAATTTAAATGGCTCCGAAACAAGCTGCTCTTGATTTTGCCAAAAAATCCTTGAGAAATTGAAATGGCTCTGAAACAAGCTGTTCTTGATTTTGCAAAACTCACTGAGAAGATCCACATCGGTTCCCTTGTGGATTTTGAAGGCCTTGTCAAGCAATCGGAGGACAATGTGTCGGCTGAGAAGATAGCCCATCATCTGGGGAAATCTGGGCTAAAGGGATTTTTATATTTGGAGATGAAGCAGACCTTACAAGAGGAGATTGCTATGTTTTATGTGAACACGACTATTCACGACGACAACATTCACTCCCATGTAAATGGGAAGGAGATTAAGTTGGTTGCAGTTGACTTGACCAAGTATCTGCACCTTCCATCCGGGGGACTCAAGGAACTGACTGGAAATGAGTTTGACCTAACGAAGGCCTGGAAGGAAATAACCAAGAAGGAGGTGGCTGCAAGGTGAATTATTCATCCACCAAGAAGGCCATCAAAGACAAATACCACAAGCTCATGGATGTGGTAGCAAAATGTGTTCATATGAAGTTTGGGTTATACAATCAGTTGTCCCAAGCTAAGCTAATTGTTATCGCTGCCATAATGGAGAAGGTCGAGATGAATTGGAGTGAGTTCGTTTTTGAGAAGTTGTGCTAGAACGTCCAGAACGTGAAATTGGTGGAAGGGATGCTTGCGCACTCCCTGGGATATGGGCTGATTTTGGACTACTTGATGGAGAAAAAGGGTGAGCTAGACTTTCCATGCGAATAAGAGAATGTTCAAGGAAAACTTGTTAGCTTCTTAGAAGAGGGCACATGCAAAGAAGACTGCCACTTCTGAGGGGGAATTAGCTGAACATGTTCCCGAGGACACAGCTGCCTTTGCCCCAGTCCCTCTCTGAAACCTGATGCCGTTGCTCCCAAAGTGATGAAGAAAAGAAGGACAGCTGCTCCCTGTAAGGTAGCTGTTAAGAAGTAGAAAACTCAACCCGCAGTAGTGTCAGCCATCGTGGCTGAAGAAGAAATATGCTGAAAAGGCCAAGGTATTGGAAAGAGAGAAGTCAGCTGGTGAGCCAGCATAGAGCAGCAAAACGACACAAAGATAATCGAATGAGTTAACCTAGTCGAGAAGGCCCAACGAAAACAGCGTTTCTAGAATCCCGTAAGCTGCATGAGCAATCTATGCTCAGGGGTGTTGGATAATCATCCATCTCTATCTCTCCAACCCCTGCAACAATTGACATTGTGAGGAACCTTCATGCAACTACCTCACCAGTTCACTCGGAGGGACAAATAACTAGGGATGATGGTGATGATGTTGGGAATGAAGGAGTAGAAGAGGGTAACCCAACGGAGCCACGCCCTACAGAAATTATTGAGACAACTGCTCATTTGGCTGAACATTCAAGTGAAACAACCAAGTCTCCGGTGACAACTGACCCCATTGCCCATGAATCAGCTGGTGAGCTAGTTGAGGGGAAGCTAATCACACTGCAACCAGTTTGGAGGAGGCTGCATGAGATAAAAAAACATTGGTGATAGGAGGCGATGGTGAGGCTGTTGAACAAGACCCAGTTGGAACCAACGATGCTTTGACGATTAAAATTATCTCAACGAGGAACCAACTGCATTGAAGGCCAATGAAGTTACAAATGTCCAAATTCCTGTAACTGAGGCACATGATGAAAATAGGAGGACCATGGCATTTGAGACTGCTGGTTTTGAAAGTGCAGTCCTAGAGGTTGAGGCCTCGAAGGATGCCAACATTGAAGACCCAATTGCAACTAAGTCTGCAGAAGGGAATACTGAAGGCCTTGTAGTGGTTGAGACTACTGTCAAGATAACTAAAGACCCCATGGAGGTTGAGACTTCCAAGGGAAATATGAATGTACCTGAGGCTCTTCCCAATTTGCCAGAGTCTGAGTCAACTGATCCCACTGAAATTGATGCTCTACATGACTCAGATGAAGAATTCTTGGATTTTTAAGATGACTCTGATAAGCAAGTTGAGTCCGATCTAGAAGATAAGGAATTGGAAGCCCGGATGAAAGAGGCTCGTTTGAAAGACACCAAGAAGTTTGTTTTGGTTAATGGACCACCTCCCATGGTTCCATCACCTGCCCATGATGTTGCTAAGTCAACTGAGGCACAAATTCCTCAAAAGGACGCTACAACTATTGCCAATGAAGCTGTTAAGACAACCGAGGCTCAGACAGATCAGCATGCTATCACAGCTGCGAGTGTCGATGACACTCAAACAGTTGAGGCACAAAGAGCTTCTAGCCAGGGTAATGAGAGAAGTGCTCTCAAAGGAGGAGTGGGACCTTCCCCAGCACCTATTGGCATTTATGAATCGGAGTTTCCATTTATTGATGAAGTTCCCTTGAAGCTGATACTGCAGAGGAAGCTATCATATTTCATGTTCAAATAGATCCAACTGAGTTCCAGGCTCCAAACGATTTGAAAATGGTCCCATTTGGCCATGATTTCGAATCATTCCTACCTGAGGATTCTTCGCCTGAAGCAGCCTACTTCCGAAAGGCCTTCTGAGCTATATGCGAGGAAATGGAGGCAATAAAACGAGGCTTTGTTGTTTTAAACCAAATGATTGATAATCATGATGCATTGATATCCTGGGGACATTAGAGAATTTGTGTTGAGAATCAGAGAATGGACTACACAGACAAAATCACCTCGTAGGGAACAAGTTGGCTACTTCGGATCACTTTTCTCAAAACTAGTGGTCTGGTGTAGGGATTGCAATTTGCCCTGCCCCGATCAAGACCCGTCCTGCCCCACCATGTTTGGGCCATCCCACTCGTGGCGGGCCGTGCCTGGGTATTGCCCCCGCCCCGTGGGTACCTGTTGGAATGTTATTTCCAAATGATTTCTTTCTTAATTTTATTGTTTTTCCTTTCTTGACAAAAAAAGGTGGAGATTGTTAGAGATTTTATCTCTTAAGAGTTTTCCAACGTGATTTCAATTGATATAGATATTGTGCTTCTAGAACTCTTCCATGTATATCTAGTTTAACTTGGTTAGGAAAAAAGATTTTATCTTGATAAGGAAAGATTTTGTTGGATATAGATTAGGAAAGTTTTTGGTTAATCTTGTTTCCTTGTTTATAGGATTTGATATTGATGATATAGATAAGGTAGGATTCTTTAGATTATTATCTATTTACCTTACTTAAAGAGTTCTATTCCTTCTATACTTGTGTTTGCTTTGTTTCCATATTCTTGTATGACTCTTGGGACTCAAGGAAACCAACCTATATAAAGAGGAGTACGTCCTCTCATCCCACACAAGTCATACACACAAAATTGAGAGAGAAAATCAAGAGAGATTCGTTCATAGAAGCAAGAAGACGTCCGAGCTTAAAAAGAAGAATACTGAAGAAGATGTTATTCGAAGTGTCGTTTCAAATGTCGTTGACATCCAGAATAACAACCAGTCCAGATTAACGTCTTGTTGTGTTTTTCATCCATATTAATTTATCTTCGAGCGTACAAGAGTTTATACATTTGTTTGTTTAGATAAGCTGATTTACAAAATTACGATCTACTCGATAGGAGTTTGTTTTACTAGACTACCTTGAGATTTGAGTTGTAAATAGTACAAATTTAATTAGTGATTTCGTCATATTGACAATTCTATAAGCTATTTATAACTTGTAGATAAATTTTACATCGTGTGTAATTTTTCCACTGCGTGTTACATGAAGTGTTTAAGGAAGTGTAACAACATCCGGGTTAACACCGTCTCTGACATCTAATAAAACAAACGTTTTGGGACCTTAAAAACTTTCAGTTGGCATCAAGAGCCGACACTTGACTATACTAAGTATCGATCCTGCATTTATGCAAGCAAATATGGAGGTTCAAGGTATTTCGATGTTGAAGTCTCCACCAGATGACTTCAATTTTTTATTGGAAGGTCAAATCGCAACCATACCCGACATCAGGTGTACTTCATGTACTGGTTATAGCAACCATGCTAATGAATGTGCTAACACATTGCGAAAAAGAGGATTGAATCTAAGTATAAATTTGAGTGATGACGAATCTGAGGAGGACAATACTGAGATGACAACAGATTCAACTATCTCCATGACTATCATCGAGAGGAAAAAATTTCTCAAATCAATCCATAGGGTGTCTCTCGAGGTGTTGCTCAGGATGGTCCAACAGCTAACATGTACATTTTCTCTGACACTTTAGATTTATTTTGCTTAAACTCTATTTTTGTAGATGAAACAGGATATACAGACTGAAGAAGACTCCGATGGTGAAGAGCAGAACATTGTAAAGGTCTACCAGGAGTTGTACCACGGTTGGCGCAAACGTGTTCAACAAATTGGATGTCTCTCAAAGGAGAATGAAAGACTCACCAAGGAGAATGAGGAGCAGAAGAATTATTTAATCCGTTTGGAAGTATTACTGGCTAGAAGGGATGAAGAATTGGAAAAGGTAAAATCTAAACTTGAAAAGTCCCTTGAAACTTTAAAGAAGCTGAATTCTGGTAAGGCGAAACTCGATCAAATTTTGTCTTTAGAATGTGAAAATAAAACTGGACTCGAGTATAAAACTTCCGTGTTTGTGAAAGGCTAAAGAAAGTGGAGAATTTTCAAATCATAAAAAGTCGTTTTCACAGAAGTCTAAGCCTAGGAAATGCCACTTTATTTGTCACTATTGTTCTGCTCCGGGACACATAAGGCCATTTTGTCATAGACTGAGATATGATCTTCTGCACAAAAAGGTGTCACATCAGATGTCATCTGAAATGTCACGACACTCTCACCATAACAATTTGCATAACACTAAATATGTTTGGTTCGAAAATCTGCAGTAAATTGTAATGTTGTTTACGCACCCCTGAGGACTAACATTGCAGGTACCTAGTACTTTGATAGTGGACATTCACGTCATATGAGAGATAATTTAGAATACTTGATGGACTATGAGGTGTACAATGGTGGGAAGGTAAATTATGGAGGTGAGACTCATGGTAAGATTGTTAGTAAAGGTACTTTGAATATAGAAGGGCTTCATAAGCTCTGAAATATTTTACATGTTGAGGGGCTTACTGCAAATCTCATAAGCATAAGTCAGTTGTGTGATGACAATCTGTTTGTGAAGTTTGATAAATATTCCTATGAAGTTTTTGATGATTCTAACTTTTGTATTCTAGTAGGAATGAGATCAGTTGATAATTGCTACCAGTTTGGAGGAATCCAAACTTGTCATCGTGTACAATTGAACGACTGAATTATGGCATCAAAAATTAGGACATGTGAATTTTAAGATGCTTGGTGAATTGATCAGATTTGATGTTTTGAAAAGGATGCCTAAACTGAATTTGAAAAATTACATTATTTGTGGTTCATGTCAAAATGGTAAACAAAAAAGGGTGTCACACCAAGTGTTACAACACTTCAATACTACTCGATGTTTTGAGCTTCTACATATGAATCTTATGGGTCCTAGTGAGTTTGAAAGCATGGTGGTAAAAAGTATTCTTTTGTGTGTGTTGATGATTTCTCACGTTATTCATGGGTCTTCTTTTTACGTGGAAAATGTAACACTTTTGAGTCTTTCAAGAAGTTGTACAAACGGGTTTGTAAGTTCTATTGCATGAACATCTCTAGAATTAGGTCGGATCATGGTTAAGAATTTGAGAATTGTTCTTTTTTGTCTTTCTTTGATAGAAATGGATATTTCATGAATTTTCCGCACCTAAAACCCCATGACACAATGGGGTGGCAAAAATAAGAAATCAAACATTCCAAGAAATGGCAAGGGTGATGTTGAGTTCTAAAAATTTGACAAAACGTTTTTGGGCTAAGGCCTTAAATATTGCATGTCACATGTCAAATAGAGTTTATTTGAGGATGGGTAGTACTATGACTCCTTATGAAATCTTTTTCAGAAAAAAACCCAACCTAAAGTATTTTCATGTCTTTGGATGTGTGTGTTATGTTTTGAATGATAGAGATCACCTTGCAAAATTTGATTCAAAAAGTGATAAATGTCTATTCTTGGGCTATTCATCTGATAGTCATGCATACAGGGAATACAATCTTCGTACAAGGACCATGAAGGAATCTGTGAATATTGTATTCGATGATCTTTATAGTCTTGCAGGAAACATTGAACAAGACAACTTTGATTACTCTATGAAAATGCCATGGGCTCAACAATCGCAGTTTGTGCCAAATGTTGTACCAAGTGATACAACATCTGCAAGCACATCTTTGCAACTTGAATTGGCTATTGGTACAGATGTCATCAAATATGTTGTCCCAGATGTGTCATAATATCGCTAGCATCATCCGTTCTGCAGTGAATGGAAATAAGTCTGACTCTCATATTGAAGCAAACTTAGAAGGACTTGATTTAATCACCAACGAAAGACGAGACCCCCTAAGCAGAATTCAAAAGAATCATACAATCTCTTAAGCCATAGGTGAGGTATCTGAAGGCATAAGAACAAGAAGGAAAGAAAGGGTAAACTATCGAGATATGGTAAACCTAGTTTGTTTGTCTTCTACTTGCATGATGGTAAGCAATTTTCAATGTGTTTCAAATTTTGAGTCCAAGAATGTGTTTGATGCTTTGGAAAATAATCTTTGGATTAATTGCATGCATGAGAATTTTGATTGATTCACTAGAAAAGTAAATGATTTTTTTTGTGATATTTTAAACCATTTATGGTGATAATTCTAGTGCACTTGATATATTGAAAAATTCTGTCCAATATTCTTGCACTAAACACATTGACATTAAACACCATTTTATTCGAGATTTAGTTGAGAAAATTTTTTTTCGCGTTGAGTATATTGGAACCAAAAATCAGTTGGCAGACATATTCACCAAGACATCGGATTTTGAGAGGTTTTCCACCCTGAGAAAATCTCTTGGTCTGTGTGTTCTCTGAAATGTTACATGAAATATTATAGCGTTGCACATAACACCTGTTGTGACATTTGCACATACTGCATATTCTCTTATTCTTATTCTCCTCCCTTCTTATTCTTGTATTCTATTTAGACATTCTGCATTATAAGAGCATATTGCATGTCTGTAACCGTCTGTTGTTGTTTCAAACTAGTGATGATTGAATTTCACTTAGAAAGTCGGTGTGAGTTGATCTTTCCAAATGCGTAATTCATTCTTGTACTTTTCCAGTTGATGAGTTTTAAAAAAAATAGATCATGGATGGAGGCTTTTGAGGGAAACAACTACCTACCCTCTGTGTGAAAGCTACTTCTTGTGACCAATTTTTACTTATATATAAAAGTGTTTAAAGCGGCATGATCATGTGAAAAAAACTACCTTTGGACTAGTGTGAAAGCTACCCACTGGCTAAATCCGCCATGTTTCTCAAAAAAATATGAAAAACTAAAAAAATCTTTATGTTGGGTACTCGGATTGCAATTCGTTGAATCTATCAGTACTGATATCTTTCTAGGGGTTATGACATTTGAATCAACAATGACTATGACATTCCATTACACAATGAGGTGTGCGATTTTTTTTCTTTTTTTAGACATAAATTAGGGTGCATATCCGGGTGAATTTCGTACAGCTTGACTGAAATTTGGCTTTCCTCATATACCACTTGTGATATTTATTTTCCTTTCCTAACTTTTGAATTTGTGGACTTTGATGAAAAGTGGAGTTATACTTGGTTTGAAGAACTTGGAAGATTTGAATATATCTTGCTCATAATTATCTATGTCTTTGGTTAAGATTCTCATTGAATTTGTAGGATTCTATCTCCATATTGTTTGGAGTCCTTATTTGGAAAATCTTTGACTTTTGTTTTTGTTCTTGATGACAACTTTTGATGTTTGTCTTCCAAAATTTTCAAAGATTTCCGATCCTTTATTCTCCTCAAAATTTTGAATGTGAATTGAAATTTTTAGTGTCCAAGTCAGGGGAAGTATACACGTTTTTGCTACCTATATTTTCTGAACAAAAAGGGGGAGAAAAAACTTGTAATGTTTTGACTGATGATTATTTGAACATGTTGATTGATCTTGATTATGATACTTACAAGTTAGGGGGAGTTCTTTGGATTTGAGTAGGATATTAATAATTGTGTTTGATTTTGCAATGATATCTATATCTTATTTGTGTTATAAGATTTTCTGATTAACATGCAGGTGTTATAGAAAATGTTATGACATTCTTAGTGACATTGTAACTAGCATTCGAAGCAAAATAATTTTTGATTCAAGGCGAGTTTTGTTGATCTTTGAAGGTTTTCGTTGATTTTGATGGTTTTGTCCGGGAAAAGCAAAAAGGGGAGATTGTTGGAATTTTATTTCCAAATTTTTCTTCTTAATTTTATTGTTTCAAATATCTTGACAAAAAGGGGAGATTGTTAGAGAATTTATCTCTTAAGATTTTTCTAACGTGATTTCAATGATATAGATATTGTGCTTTCTTCCATGTATATCTAGTTTGATTTGGTTAGGAAAGATTTTGTTGGATATAGATTAGGAAAGATTTTGGTTAATCTTGTTTCATTGTTTATAGGATTTGATATTGATGATATAGATAAGGTAGGATTCTTTAGATAATTATCTATTTTCCTATTTTTATTCCTTCTATACTTGTGTTTGCTCTTTTCCATATTCTTGTATGACTCTTGGGACTCAAGGAAACCAACCTATATAAAGAGGAACACGTCCTCTCATCCCACTCAAGTCATACACATGAAACTCAGAGAGAAAAATCAAGAGAATCATTCATAGAAGCCATAAAGAATTTGAAGTAGATGTTATTCGAAGTGTTGTTTCAAATATCGTTGAAATAACACGTTTCATCCCACTCAAGTCATACACATGAAACCGAGAGAGAAAAATCAAGAGAGAATCATTCATAGAAGCTGACGACGCAGATTAAAAAGAAGAATCTTGAAGTAGATGTTATTCAAGTGTTGTTTCAAATATCGTTGACATCGAGAATAACATCCATCCGATTAACATCTTGTTGTATTTTTGTCCATATTAGTTTATCTTCGAGCGACGAGAGTTTATACACTTGTTTTATTGGACGAGCGGATTTACAAAGTTACGATCTACTCGATAGGAGTTTGTTTTACTACATTAGTTGATACTTTGAGGTTTGAGTTGTAAACAGTACAAATTCAACTAGTGATTTTGTCATATTGACACTTTTACAAGTTATTTATAACCTGTAGATAAATTTTAAATCGTGTGTTATTTTTCGCTGCGTGTTACATGAAGTGTTTTAGGAAGTGTTACAGCATCTGATTTAACATTGTCTCTGACATCTGATAAAATGAACGTTTTAGGACCTTAAAAACTTTCAGTACCCGCCTCTCCCCGCCCCGTGCATTTGTTTTTAAATATTTTTAATGTATACTTTACATGTATATTATATAAGATAATATAGTTTTATGTATTTACTATTATATTTAACATATATAATGACAAATTTTATAAATAATATGTATTTATAATACAAAATATTATATTAAAAATTATTAATAATATTAATACAAGATAAAAATATTTAAAAAAAATGAAAATTCAACTCGAAAATAAAGAAGTTGCTCTTCTCACAGATGGACTTTAGAGAAAATATGAAGAAGACAATGGAATGCAGGAGAGAGAATACAATGAGAGACTGAGGAGAGACTATGACAGGAAGAAAATGAGAGAAGCTGAGGAAAGAAAGAGGAAAGATGAAGAAGATCGCCGCAGACGAGATGAAGATGAGAAAAGAAGGAGGAAGCATCAGAGGCATTAAGAGAGCTGCAAACTTTTGTTGTATTTTTACAATACTTGTAAATATACAAAAATGATGTAAGTACATGTAAGTGAAGAATGATATTAAATAAATTATCACATTCTTACAATCATTCTTTTTAAGCACTTTTATGTTGTAATTTATTTAAGTTTTGGCATCATCAAAAAGGGGTAAATTGTTGAGAAATTTATTTGTATAGATTTTGATGATGCATGTAAAACTTAGATTAGAAAGTTGGCACCCCATTTTCTGTTGTATTTCAACAATGTAATAGATAGGAAATATAAGCTAAGTAAAGAAGCAGCCAAGTTGAAGTTCACATAAGTTGGCTGAATGATGCAGTGAAGAATCAGTTGAGTCGCAGCTGAGTATCGAAGAAGTGTATCAGTCAAGTAAATAAGTTGTGTCTATCAGCAGACTAATAACTGATTCATCCCAGATGTATGGATAAGACTCAATCAAGGGGTAAAGCAACTTAAGGACTCGAAGAAAGCTGAAGAAGTCCATTGGAATGAAAAGTCAAAGACTTACCTAAAATGGTAAGGGGACAAACCTGCAACCTTAAAGCTGTCTTGCTGAAATAGTGCAAGTAGCTGAGAACCAATGAGATGTTCGCAGAAAACCTGCAGAGTTTCAGGAAGCCTGCATATAATTAAATTAAGGAAGGGTCAACATCAAAAGCTGCACAACAAGACAAGCCACCGATCAAGAAGTGAAGTTTGAAAAATGTCTCTCTCTTCATTTGACACTTTTTCAAACTGTCACTATAAAAGGCTGAGAAATATTTGTTAGAGCGTACCAAGTCATACGAGGCACATACGAGATACACAAGCAATCTGAGCAAACAAAAGTAAGCAAAAACACTCTCAAGTTATTCATTCTGATCCTCAAACCTATTTTTGAAGTAAATCTATCCACTTAGTGAAGGAAGAAAAACTTCAACTTGTTGAAGAGGAAAAAGTATTTTCAAGAACAAGGGGTCTGCACATCCACGAAGTGAAGGAAGTGCAGTGAGGTTCAAGTTAGAACCTGATTTCGAATCCATCGGAGGGATACGTGATCAAGTTGGAAGAGTTTGAAGGAGTTGAAGTAGTGAGGCAAAATGCCTTACAAAGAAACGAGTCTCGGGAGTATAGCTAGTTGTGTGATCAAGGCTTACTTGGACCATTGTATCCATTTTGTAACAGCTGTTGCATTAGTGGATTACCTCCAAGAGTTGGAGAAGAGTGGAGTAGAGGAATTACCTCATCCTCGAACAACTGTAAAATTACCTTGTGTCTTTTATTTTCAGCACTTTAATTCTGCACATTTATTTTGCTGATTTATATTTGCTCAACTCAACTGATAATAATTTAAGCTAAAAACAAGTGTTGTAAAACCATTTTACAAAAAGGGTGTAAGAGTTCCGCTGTAAAAACCAAGTAAGTTGTATTTTTAAAAGAGCTCACTTCACTCAGCTGAGTTACTCTATCAACAGCTCAGTCGAGTCTATTGAGTGGTTAACTCTCCTGTTGAGGTTGAACCTAGCTGTCTTCAAGGACTAAGCTGTTTATTTGTGTAAAAACTCTGATTTAAGATAAAAATCGAAAATTGGTTAAGTCTATTCAACCCCCCCTTCTAGACTTAACTTAACACCCCTTGGGACCTACAGATGGCTACTCATATTATGTTATTTTTGCAGACCACTTTACGAAATATTCATGGTTATTTCCCCTCTTACAAATCGATGTGTTCCAACTCTAACCTAAATTTAAAACTATGATTGAAAACTATTTTTCATCTTCCAGTAAAACAATTTACTTAGATGGAGGACGTGAATATCTCGGTCATAAAACTGTGTTTGAGCATCATGGCATTCAACACCTAGTATCCCCTCCATATACCCCTCAACACATTGCTTCTGCTGAGCATCGTCACCTCCATGTGGTGGAAACTGGCCTAACACTACTTCACCGAGCTCAATTACCACTATGTTTTTGGTCTTATGCATTTAAAACAACAATCTACTTAATCAATCATCTTCCCACACCGATTACTCAAAAAAAATCTCCATTTGAACATCTTTTCTCATCTTCACCAAATTACTCAAAACTTCGAATCTTCGGCTGTTTGTGCTACCCATGGCTACGACCTTATAACAAGCATAAAATTGAACGACTCTCTCGTCCATGTATATTTTTTGGGTACTCCAATCTTCACAACTCATACATCTGACTTGAACCCATGGATCACAAAATCTTCTATTCACGCCATGTTGTATTTGAAGAAAAGAAATTCCCATCCTTCCCTGTTTCGGCTAAAAATGATAAGATCAATACATACACACTTCAAAATTGGGTCTCTCGTTCTCTGCATTAGAATCCACTTCAAAACACCCCATCATCAACAGAAACACCTTCTCGCATAAAATCAACACCAAACATCTCAATTCCTCTAGACGAAGCTCTAAATCTCCCACCATCTGCCACTATACATCGTCCTACTCCACTTTCCCCAGCCGCATCAACAAGGTCACGCAACGCATAGAATCAGATGACATCCCAACTCTAGACATCCTACCTTCTAACCCTTGTGATGAGCAACTTCTCGTGGGCATGCCTTCTCCATCTCAGAATTTGCTTCGTGATCACCTATCCAACCAAACCACTCATTGCTAACCAGATCAAAGAATTATATATTTAAACCCAAGAAATATTTTAGCCTTGCTGTAACAACAGATCCTATAATTCCCACCCTTGAACCCACAACACCCAGACAAGCTCTAAACCAAAAAGAGTGGAGATCAGCCATGAATGATGAATCAAAAGCACTTGCTGACAATGGTACATGGGAGCTTGTACCCCGAACTAAAAATCAAAAATATAATCGGGTGCAAATAGGTCTTCCGAATCAAAAATAATTCATATGGCAGTGTTGCTCGGTATAAGGCCTGACTCATCGCAAAGGGCTTTCACCAACGCCCTGGTCTTGACTTCAATGATACATTCAGCCCCATTATCAAATCAACTACAATTCGGGCAATTCTATAAATTGCTCTCTCATTTGGTTGGGTAGTCAATCAATTAGAAGTTATCAATGCTTTCTTACATGGGCATTTGGAAGAAGAAGTGTAAAAGTCTCAACTACTTGGGTTTCTTGATCAGTCACTACCTAACCATGTGTGTCGCTTGAGGTGTTCCCTCTATAGTCTAAAACAAGCAATACATGCCTGGTTCAGCGCACTAAAATCATTCATAATTTCTCTTGGATTTCATAATTCTCGTACTTATACATCTTTGTTTATCCATCATAACAATTCTAATGTGGTGTACATCTTGGTCTATGTTGATGACATCTTAATCACAGGGAACAACTCAAGATGTGTTCGAAATATCATTGTGGCTCTATCTAATCGCTTTTCAATTAAGGACCTGGGTAATCTTCATTTCTTTCTTGGAGTTGAAGCTGTTCCCAATAATGATGGTTTTTTTCTCTCACAACACAGTTACATACGAGACCTACTAGAACGATTCTCTATGACAAGAGCTAAAGAATTTGCCACACCATTCGGTTCTCAGAGTTTTTTCATAAATGATAGTACACCTCGAATAGATGCAACACCATATAGACATCTGATTGGAGCCATGCAATACCTTTCAATCACTCGTCCAGATGTGACTTATACGATGAACAAACTTGCCCAGTTTATGCACTCACCATCTCAGACTTATTGGAGTGCATCTAAGTGAGTTCTACGCTACCTCAAGCAAACAATCTGTCACAGCATTTGTCTTCGCAAGTCTCAACCATTCACATTAACATCATATTATGATGTCGATTGGGCAACAAACAAAGATGACTACATGTCAATTTCAGCCTACATAATTTTTCTGGGTGATAATTCAGTAGCATGGTGTTCACAGAAGCAACGAACAATTGCATGATCTTCGACGGGATCTGATTACCGCTCTGTAGCATCAACAACTGCATAAATTGATTGGATAATACCCTTACTCAGTGAACTGCAAACTCCACTCAAGACTACACCAAAGTTGCTTTGTGACAACATTGGTGCAACCTACCTTTGTGCCAAACCAGTCTTTCACACACACATGAAACACCTTGCACTAGATTGCCACTTCGTAAGAGAACAACCCGAGGCAAAACAATTATGTGTGGTGCATGCCAACACCTAAAACCAACTGGCCGATCTACTTACAAAGCCATTACCAATGGCTCGGTTCGAATTATTGAGACCCAAGATTGGTTGTGTTCGTAGGAACTACCATCTTGGGGCATCATACGAAAAAATTTACCTCAAGCAAATAACCTGGCAAAGCCAATTAATCTAAAGTCAATATACCAATTTAGGAGCAATCATATCCCATATCTTTTGTTTTGTAACTGACATTTTATCCCATAGTTGTAGCTCTTGTAACTGACTTACCATAGTTGCTGTTGTAATCTTTGTATAAATATAGGAGTACTCTAAGCCAATGAAATATGCAGATTCACAATTCTCTTTACCTTTTTTATAATAAAATTGGGTAAAATAATCTTTGACCAAATTGGGAACGTTATGGTATGTAGCATTTTAGATTTCTGAAATTTGGCAACATAATCTTCATTCATTTTTTTGTGTGTACACATCTAGGGAGCGGAAGAGGTGAGAATCGATCCTAGACATGTGCTTGAGTTTTACAAACGCCTTACCATTTTGTGTCAAATGATTTCCTAATCTTCATTACTTAAACGTTAATCTTACTATTAATTCCTGAAAGGAAATTCGGTCTCATATTCTTCAGTCGTTAATTGGTTTGGGATCAGGGGCAGACCCATGAATTACTACTAAGGGGGCCAACTTGGGATGACAAGGATCGGTAGATGCGAGTACCCACACATGTTCGGATCTTAATGGGATGATACGAGTAACGTTTTCCAAGTTTTGGATACGAGTAATAGATATGATTTCTTAGTAGGGTTTGAGATGAGTACAAGTAGTATTAATATCATAGGGTTCATGAAGATATACTTGAGCGCTAACAGTTAGTTAGAACGAATTCTCAAACATTTATATATATAGGGAGGGGATCCTGTGAGACACCCTCCTAGGTTAGTCCATAGGACCAAATCTACACCATCCAAATACTAAATCAATGGCCAAGATATATTACAATATATACAACATTTCATAAGTAAGTATAAAATCAAGGGATAAAATAGGAATCCAGAAAATTAAATATAGTAACCGTTTCCTAAAAATTAGGGGCGTGATTTTGTATTGATCACGTCCCCATAATCAAGCGATTCACCTTTCCTTTCTCTCCTTCCTATTCGAACCCGCAAATTATTCAAATATGACAACAAAATCGTGCAACAATTAATAAAAAGTATACAATTACACTAAACTAACCATACATTAAAACATTACTAAGTATACATAAACAATTAACTAATTATACAATTACACTAAACTACCTGTACATTAAAACTTTACTAAGTATACAAAAACATTTAACCAAGTATACAATTACATTGAACTAACTATATATTAAAATAATACTAAGTATACAGAAACATTTAACTAAGTATACAATTACACCGAATTACTTATATAACTAAGTATACAATGCCATTGAACTAAGTATACAAATCCACAGAACTAAGTATACAAATTCACTAAACTACTTACTAAACTACTTATATAACTAAGAATATGATTCCACTGAACCAAGAATACAAATCCACTGAACTAAATATACAATAAAACATGACTAAGTATACAAGTCCACTGAACTAAGTATACAATAAAATGGTTATTCACAAATATGGCGGAAAGGATTATCAATTTTGAAAAAAACACTTGAAGTTGATGATTTTTCCTCCCTAAAATCGGGTAACTGAAAAGGTAGGATTATGTTTCCTTAAATATAGCTAATAACCGTCCAATTAACATAACTAATTAAATATAAAAGTACAATTATACCCTTATATGCCTAAATTAACTAAAATTACAAAAAATTTTAAATCAAGAGTCCATAAGTGTTCTTATGGACTAACCTAAAGGGATTGGTCTCATTTGAACCAATCCCTATATATATATCTATATATATATATATATATATATATATATAGGGGGAGGATCCAATGAGACCACATTTTATGGTGAGACAGTGTTGACTAATCTCAACCCTCCCTCATTTACATCAAAGGCTAGGAATAATTTGGGATAATAATATATTAATCATTTAATTAAATCCCACAAAGGGTAAAATTGTTAAAACAAACATGTGGGGGACTATCCAAATATGGAATCAGTTATTAGGAGAGAGAAAATCACGTGGACAGAGAGAAAATCATGCTGGGAGAGAGAAAATCCCACATGTGCCCTGCCATGCAGTATGCTGTACATTTATCGGTGATTTGATGTATACTTAACACTATTTTACTATATGTTTAACATAATTTTACTGCAAATGAAAATGGTCAAACAAAAATATTTGAGGACCGTGAATTAAGGAATTAGTTATAGAGAGAGAGAGAGAATCACACTCATTAACATGTGGGGACCGTGGATTAAGTAAATCAGTTATAGAGAGAGAGAAAATCACGCTCATTATTGTATTGTATATTTAACATATATTTACTGTATATTTAACACTATTATGATGTATATTTAACATATATGTACATATTACAATAGTCAAACAAAAATATAAGTATACAACAAAACACATAGAAGTATACAGCAAAAAACATATATATATACAACAACATAAATACATACATAAAAAATTCACTACTTATACAGCAAAACACATATAAGTATACATCGAAAAACATATAAGTATACAGTAATCCTCACTGCCTCCTCGTAGGCCCTCGTTTTCTCCATGTTAGCATCGTCTTCTTCACCAATCCTCCAATCCTGTCCTTTATTTTGAAACTCCAAAAATATCTCTCGAACACCGACGAACTCGAACAAGTGGGTTTGCAAGTTACGCGAGCCGACCAAGCAGAAGAGGATATGGCTGGGGACTTATCCCACGGCGGAGATGGCGGCGTGTCTCAATTTTGCCGATTCGGTGTGACGGCTGCCCGTTCCGGCGTTGAATGACCAGCTGGACATTTGCAAGGCGGCGGTGGAGGCGGCAGAGACATTTCGGCCCACAACGAGGGAGGAGGGTATTGGTGGGATTAATGAGAATGCAAGAGGTAGTGAGGGGAGTTCTAAAAACGTGTTGTCGGAATTTGATGTTTTTCAGGTGAATGGAGATTTGGGTGTGGCGGACGAAGCTTTGATATATGTCGCCGTCGCCGCGGTGGTTTGAGGGTAGTTACAGTCAATGGGAAGTGATGCTGAGGTGGAGCTGTGGAGTTACTCAATTTGACAGATTTTGATTTGGTGTAGTTATACAATTACAATATTGCCCTTTACGGATTTAAAATAAATTAAAAAAGGCCATTAAATTGGGTAAATCTCAACCATCTAAAATTACAGATTTGTGGACAGGATTAGTCCACATTGTCTCACTCTAATGATGTGGTCTCATTTGATTCTATTCTTATATATATATATATATATATATATATATATATATGATAATTATATTTAAATACATTATCATTACATAAAAAAATTGCATCAATATTCGTAGTTAAATTAAATATCTCAAAATACATCATTAAATTCTAATCAAGATGTATGCTCCACAATTTTAAATATTATGGTATATATCAAGATTCACACAATAGTTTATTCAAACTTAAAGGTAATAATCAAGGCTTGTGTGGTATACGACAAATTTTATTGATCAACAATTTGAGTTGGAGACAAAAACACAAAAATACTGAAATACTATATACACATATATTGACACATACACACACACACCTATATATCTATATATATATAGGGTTAGGATCAAATGTGGTAGGGGGCTTACCGTGTGGCAGTGTGGATGAATTCAATCTATCCACACATTTTATTCAATGGTCCAGATTGCTATTAAAAATAATTGATTTATCAATTAATTAATAGGTGGAAAGGACATACTAGTAACTAGCAAAATATCACAAATCACGCCCCTACAATCAAGGGATTGATTAATATCATGTTTCTATAACTGAATTCTGCATCATTTTAATAGCTGAACTGTACACCATTTAATAACTGATTGTACACCATTATATATCTAACAGTGCATCATTGTATAACTAATTGCGCACCATTCAATCCCAACGATTTTTATGGGATTTGATTTTACAATTGTTCCCGCTTTTCATTCAATTGTGGTTTACTCACAATGATGTACAATTAGTTATACAATGATGCACATTTAGATATAAAATGCTACACAATCGATTATTAAATGGTGCACGCTTTAAGCTATTAAATTGGTGCATAATTCAGTTATGGAAAAGTGATCTTTATCACATCCATGATTGTAGGGAGTCATTATGGGAAGATGGTTACACCATTTTGTCTTTATAGGATTTTTAGATGATGTACAATTAGTTATACAATGATGCACTGTTAGATCTAAAATGGTGCACAGTTAAGTTATTAAATGGGAAGATGGTTACACCATTTTGTCTTTATAGTTCCTTTAGACGATGTACAATTAGTTATACAATGATGCACTATTAGATATAAAATGGTGTACAATTCATCTATTAAAATGGTGCACAATTTCAGTTATGGAAACATTGTTGAGATATGTCACTTGTGAGTTGTCCCACATTGATTAAATAAGGGAAGATAGTCCACTTTATAAGCCAAGTGAGCTACTCCTCCTATCACCAATTGGTTTTAGGATGGAACCTCACTTGGTGGGCTTGGGCTCTCTCCCATATTGGGTACGCTTCATGTGTGGGACCGTATCAAGTCCCCCCGAATTTAACATGGTATCAGAGCAGGCCCATTGTCGGCCCAAGGTGGGCCGTATCACATGATGTGATTGAGCATGGTGAATCCTGTTATGATGATTAATGAATTGACGAAGGACTCACAAGTGAGGGGGGCGTGTTGAGATATGTCACTTGTGAGTTGTCCCACATTGATTAAATAAGGGAAGATAGTCCACTTTATAAGTCAAGTGAGCTACTCCTCCTATCACCAATTGATTTTAGGATGAAACCTCACTTGGTGGGCTTGGGCTCTCTCCCATATTGGGTATGCTTAATGTGTGAGACCGTATCAAGTCCCCCCGAATTTAACAAACATGATATTAAGCAATCCCTTGATTGTGGGGGCGTGATTTATGGCATTTTGCTAGTTACTATTATGCCCTTTCCACCTATTAATTAATTGATAAATCAGTTATTTTTAATAGCAATCTGGACCATTGAATAAAATACGTGGATGGATGGGATCAATCCACGCTAGCACACGGTAAGAGGCTGCCACACGAGATCTCATCCCTATATATATATATATATATATATATATATATATATATAAGTGTAAAAATAAAAAGTTTGGAGGGGGCCATAGGGTAGTTCCACCCCTGTTTGGGATTAAATTTGGAAAAGTGAAAGAAATATAAAGGGAAACACGTCAAAGACAATTAAATAGACTATTATTATGTATCCCAGCAAAACAACAGTCAGCATATATAAAAGTCGTGTGATATCCCATGGCCCAATTTCACAGCTAAATTAGTTAAGGTGTTTGATTAGATCCTGTTGATTGGCCTAAGAAATCCAATGGAAATAATCAAGTCAAATATTTGTTCTCAAGCAAAACGTACCCTTAATATAGTAAATCAATAGATAAGTTGACTTTGTGTGAACCTAATAATAAAATATTAACGAACTTAAATTTTATGTATAGAAACTCCATTCATTAATTCTTGCCTTAAGATATTAATTAAATGTAATTTGATTCCAAAATCATTAAAATTAATGTAAGTTATTGGTTTAAGGGTTAATGGTTGGATATTTTTTGAATGAAAAGTTGATGTAATTAATTTTTTGAATTGGAAATTAAATTGTTGTGAATTTTTAGGATATAATAATTTATTTTAAGATATATATGAATAATTGCTACTGCAGATATTATTGTGTGTGTGTGTATATATATATATATATATATATTAAATATGTTACATCATTTCCATCACCAAATCCTTTCTTAAATCTGTTAAAGGTCTTTTAGCAACGAATAAATAGTATCTGTTATTGAGCAAAGAATTAATAAATATTGCCTAGTTCAAAATCGTGCAACAATTAATGTTATTGAATACTTGCATACATTATAATTGTAACATCAAATTAAGTATACAATTACACAAACTACCCGTACATTAAAACTTTATGGAATATTTAACTAATAAACATTAGAAATACATTAAAATAATACTAGTCTTTTAACTAAGTATACTTACACTGAGCTTAATTAGTTTTCCATTTTTAATATTCTCTTATATATGTCTTCGATTTTTTCCCAAAAAAATAAGAAAAACAAATAAAATGAAAAAGAAAAAGAATATTGCTGACCAACAAATCTTGGATTGTCATTTGTCAATCATAATTAGGTGTGGGTGTTTATTCAACCAGAATTTGTACTTACTCAACTCATTCTGCTCCATTCTCTAAAATGTGGGGACATAATGTGCTTCAAACTTTTAGTATTAGCTAAGGGGGAATATCACCTACCCAGATACCTATGTAGCCAATTTCGCTTTGTTACTAACTTTCAGCCCAAACAAAACAAAATTAGAACACTGGACTTGAAAAGGAAGAAAAAAAGGATCTACTGGCATTCGTGAATCTCAGAGGTTTTTCCCCACGAACCTGGTTTGTGCATACAATTAACCACGTTTTTTTTGAAAACCTAGAACAAAAGAAAAGGATTGTTTTTAATTTGAGATTTATTAAAAATATATGAGTTGAGTGTAGGGCCTATAGAAAATTGGCGAGAGGTTTTTTCATTGTGAAGAAATAGTAGGATTATTTTTTGACGTGACAATGATATGGCAATAATATGAGATCCACTAAAAGAGATATTTGAACCCCAAACCATTGCAAATTTGGTCCGTAAAAACTGACTTTGTAATTTTTTTCCGAAAAGTTTGATTTTTTCGCGATTTTGGTCCTATAAGTTTTAGGGTGCGATTGGATATGCATTCATTTTGAAAATTTTCATTTTGCTAGAGAATAATGGTAAAATAAATTTGGAAGAAAAAAGATGAAATTTTGATAGTGTAATTAATGGATATGAGATAAAAAGTAATGATGAAAGTTGATTTGATTTAAAAATATTAATATAATGATTGGATATGATTGGTAGTTAGAAATGTGTGAGTGAGTGAATAGTAAAATTTATGGAAGAATGTGTAGATGTGATTGGTAAGAGAAAAAAATGAGAAAGAGTGAAAGTGAGAATATTATATTTTATGAATTTTTTCATAAACAATCACATATTTGGTCAAAAAAAATTCTCCAGCGGAACGAAAATGGAATCTCTTTCATATCCAATCGCAGCCTTAGCACCTAACAATTTAGTTCTATAAATTCCCTATTTGTCGCAATTTTGGTCCTCAGGGACTATTTTATACTTTCATAATATCCACAATGCTCTTGTTTGTTTAAATAACTTGTTTGGCTAACTCTTGGCACAAAATGGTATCAAAGCTTATGTTTATTAAGAACTTTAAGAATAACTAATAAGAAACACGTGCGTCGCACGTGATCCACATGACTTTACTTAAATAATTATATTATTTAATAATTTTATTAATTAATATTTAAATATTAAAAAGTGATTTATAAATAAATAAATATTAATTAAATTTAAATATTACAAAGTATTTAATATATTTTTCTTTACTTTAATTATAGATCGATATGAATTGCTGAATAATTATTTTCAAAACTTCAATCCAAAAAAAAATTTAAAATTAGTTTAACAACAATATATGTCCTATATTAGCTTACAATGACATTCATCAATGTTTTATTTCATTTTTATGGCTAGAAAAGTATTATCTTCTTAACTAATTTTGAATTGTTTTAGCATTGGATGCATTTCACATAATAAGAAGACAAGAAATTTAGCTTATAATTCATAAGCTAATAATTAATAAATCACAAGTTATCGCCTTAATTAAAAAAGTAATTAATATACACGTAAAAAACAAATTAAAAAATCCAAAAAAATAATATACACGTAAAAAAAACATGTTCCATATATTATTTTAATTCTAGTAACAAAGTCAATATTTTATCATAACACTTAAACTTAAAGTTTACAGTCTTATGATTCCACTGCCTTAGAAATAATAAACATTAACCTAATAGATAAGTTAATCCATTATTTTCATCGAGAGTCAGATATTAAATAAAACTATGAAAAATGATAAGTCGAAATCTGAGTTTTGAAACTCTATTCAATTGCACACAAAATAACTTCACTTAATAAATAATAAACCAGATATAATTTTATGAAAGGAAAATAAGCTAACAATTTTCATGTGTCAGTTTTTCATAATTAAATATAATACTAATTAATTTTCATGTTTAAAAATTATTGCAAACACTTAAGGTTTTAAAAGTTGTATAATAAACTAAAAACTAAATTAGTTTTTTTTTTAAATTTCATTAAATTTTAGAAAGATATGTTATGCTATTAGAGTTTGTATTTGCAATTGAATTTGGCTATTTTGGTTAATATTAAAATTTACGTAGTTAGTAAATTTTGTAAGACGTATAATCAAGAAAATAGCAGTTATTCTTAGTATATTAAAACTAATCTATATTTGTTTGAAGAGAATGTACATTTAAAATTGATCTCTTTTAATCTCGTTTACAAAATCATATTATTTATTTTAAAATATAATTATCAATCCCTTTTTAGTGCCTTTATTACAAAAAAGGTATATAGTATTTTAATCATTATTTGAAGTTTTTATTGAATTTTTGATCAAATAAGAAATATAGTTGCCAAAAATTTAGATATCAAGTTGTAAAAAACTCTTTAACTATTCTTTTATGCCTCTTTATGCCCAGAAGAATTCATATTACTTAGCACTAATCATGGTCACTTTACTCTAATTTATTTATGTATGGTTTAACACAGTAAATTTGATACATAAATAGTATTTTGAATATTATATTGGCACCTGAATTAATATGTAATTTAAGAAATATTAAACTTTGACATAGATATCAAATTATTTCATATTAAATAAGTTTATTTTATTTATTTATTTTAATACAATTTCACATACATACAGAGACTTTGCATTTCTGATTCTTTTTCATAATATTTTATTTTGTAAAAATAAGAATAATTTGTACCTAATTTTATAATAATTATTTCTGTTCTTGAATCTTTATAAGTCATAAAGGTGTACTTTTATAATGAACTGATATTTTACCCAAAATGTCAAATTATCAAAGTCATTTAATTTTTTTAGAATTTCCAGCTATGACACACACATTTTTTTAACTATTTACTTTTATTCTTTCAACTTTTTATATGTTTCATTTGGTTTAGTCCTGAACTATCTATATATATGAAATTAACCCTTAAAACTATTTTGGCCTGTCTCAACTCATTAATGTCAAATATAACCATTTCTTTTAAAATATATTTTATTCTTAGTTTTCACTTTAATTTGTTGTAATTATTTAATTTACTTAGTTTTTTATGAATGTTATATTAGTATTTGAATTAACATACAATTTAAGTAATATATTAATTTCTCAACAAATGTTAACTTTGTATATGTTCAATGAGTTTTTTTTTTCGTTTGCGTATCATATATGATCATTTAGACTTAATCCGATTTTAGCTTATGTTTCACTCTTTGATCACATCATTTCATTAAAATTTAATTATTTTGTACACCGTACATGTTTTAATTATAAATATATATATACATAATTTAATACGACATTCAAGTTTTAAGGGTGTAATTTCAAACGACATTCAAAAACAATTATGACTTTTTAAGGGTGTAATTTCAAACGACATTCAAGTTTTATCATAAAGGTCAATTTAATACATACAGAGTTTTTTTATTAAGATTTCATTATGATTTTTTTTATAAATATATTTATACATAATTTTTAATATTTTATTTGCACTTGCTCTTTTATTTTATAGGAAATAAAACAATTAAAGGATTGAAATCTTAACATATTCAAAAAACAATAAACTAGAAACTAAAACTTATAATGTAAGATATAAAAGTCATATTAATACATATAGTTGGAATTTAAAAGGTAAATGTTTTTGTTAAGACAAACTTGTTTTGGTTCTTATTCTCTTTTTTTCATGTTTATCTCATTCCTTTTATTTTATAATTTTTATTTTACTGATATGGCTAATTGAAACAAAGTATGCTTGGGATTTAAATAAAAATAAAATAAGAAACTCTCTTGTTTTCAATAATAACCATAAATAAAATTAATTTTCAAAATTACATATTACTAATTGAGGGAGTTTTCTGACCATGGAGGATTATGTATTTTCTCTAATTTTTATTTAATATCAAAACCACTAAAATATTTTTTATTTTATTCTTTCTTATCATATCTATTGTATTTTGATATGTTTCTTATAACTTATAATAAAGATATTTAATTATTGCAAAAAATTCAAAAGAATATAAGAAATGTACAATTTCTCATCATACTAAACTTTAAACAATTAAAATTTTCTTCTATAACGATATATGTTTAGAACATATGGTTGACGATTTATTGAAACCAAATTTAATTTGAAATGCTTTTATAAAAATTTAAAGTATGCTTAGTGTTATGATTAAAAAAATATATATTCAGTTTTTTGAAAGATAAAAAATGGGTATAAATGAACATTTTAGGAAAGTTTAAATAAATAACAATACTATAAGAAAACAGAAATTCTTAATTTTACATAGTGCTGAACTTTAAAAGGTTGAAAATTTCTCATGTGAAATCCTTATATATGCTTATGACATATGACTAGAAAGCTCTCGAAATGTAGTTTAATATGAACTAATATTATTTCAATATTTAGAATATTTTAAGAGTTATAGATGAAAGAATAATACTTTTGATGTGTAGAATACAAAAGGTCACTTCTCTTGCAATTGAACAAATAAAAGCCAAATAAATATTCAATTATTTAGTTGCCCCTAAATTTTATCATATCAAATGGATATTTTTGTCAAATCAAAAGTTCCAAAAAACATTCACACTTTTAAGATAGTATAATATAATAATAATAATAATAATAATAATAATAATAATTGATAGATAGGTAGATAGATAGATATGTTATATTTATGTAATTAACATGTGGTGAGGAAAATTTTTCAAACCATAATGGACCCAAACGAATATCCGAGATGCGTTTATTACAATCATTATCTTCAAATCCTAAAGATAGATGAACATAAAAAATAAAAAGATTAATATATTGGGATAACAGATATATTAACTCATTTTGAGCAAAATATCAAAATTATAACTTTCAGAAAGATACGAGACCATAATTGCTAGCTAGTTTGTAAAAGATACATGACTGAAAACACTTTTAACCACAATGGTAAAATGGTCCAGGACCAAAACTGTAATTTTATAAGTTATTAGACTAAAATTGCAAATGTCCATAACATACTGAAATAAATTTGCAATTTACTCAATTTGACAGGAGACAGTTGGGTCCTGGTTCAATCCTGACCACTCGAACACATCCCGCGATTCACATCTTGATAGGCCAAGGGCCTCTGGTGCTAGCATGTTTAGGATTAGTCGGGTGCTGGGCACACCCGGGTATCTGGGTTATATAAAAAAAAGATCGTAGAGAAAGAAAAAGGAAAATTTGGCCAACTTTGACACGGTTCCTAAATTGGCCCCCATGTAATTGACTTATTTTAGTCGCCAAGATACTGAGGAGAAGAAGGCCATATAATTGGAGAATAGTCCAAGAATGCAGGGCTAATTTCTGGCTCAAAATTGGTAATTTGTTGGTCCACCGTATGTTGGCCGTCCATTCGGAGATGGTCACCATCATCATTTGTTAGTCCAAGTTCATTTTCTAACAATCTCAACCACTTGCTAAGTTCAATCTCACCATCAACATTGTTTTCTGTAAAAACGGAAAGATTTGTGTCCTGTTCCCCACATGAATTAATTTGTTGATCAGTTTTATTGGACTCCTGTAATGGATTAATATTGGAATTCAGCAATTCCCAAACCCCAATATCAATATTAATGTCTGATGGAATATTTTCGATATAGCCATTATCTGAATATCCGGAAGCTTGTTTTGGGCTGTTATCTGGATCACAATGTAAAATTTCCAGGTTATCATCTCCAGATGTTGAGATAGAAGTTGATGATGATGAGGTACAATAATTAGATGAACAAGTATTAGGCGAGTGGTCGTCCATTGTAGAGTGTTTATTGGCTTCATCGGTTATGAGTCTTTTCTTCAAGTGTGTGTTCCACACATTTTTTATCTCGTTATCAGTTCTTCCTGGCAAACTAGCTGCAATCTTTGACCACCTGTGGATTGCATAACGTTAGAATAATAATAAGCTAATAAAATTTATGATAATTACAAACAACCCCAGAAATTTAGCCTAATTACAAAAAAGGCAAAATTATTTTATTCGTCCTCTAAATGGAGCCTCTTGGAGTTTTGGTCTTTTTTTTTTTTTCTGGACTTTGAATTCAATCCTTAAAATGGATAAAATTCAAACTTTTAGTCCTATTACCTGCCATAACATGTGATATGGTTACATTCTACACTTACGTGAATTTTCTTTTTTAAACAACATAATTTTTCATTTATAAGAAACATAAATTGAAATAATATTTATTTTAATATTTTTAAATTTTGAATAACCACTATATACTCTTTGAAAAGATGGACAATTTGTTAATATTTACATATTTATAATTGAAGTATACTTTCAAAAATTAAAGTTTTTGAAGAAAAAAAGTCCACATAAGTATAGCAAGTAACATTTACCTGTTATAGCAGGTAATATGACTAAATATCCGAATTTCAACCATTTAAAGGACTAAATTCAAAGTTGGGAAAAAATGACCAAATCTATTATAGGCTCCACTTAGAGAATTAAAAAACAACTTTGCCTTACAAAAAAAATCCAATTATTTTTTGGTTTTTATATTATAAATCGCACCCTTGGTAGATAGATACAAACCTCAAAGGGGTATTGTAACACTTCAAGGGAGTATTTGTAATTTTGAAAGATAGGTCAATATACTAGTTTTTTGTAATTATCCCTAAAATATAAATGAAGGGTTGAGATATTCGAGAGGGGCTAGAAAATGTGAGTTAGCAGTGTTACTATAATATGTACTTGTTTCCAATAGTATTATGCAGTTGGATTATGGTTTCCTCTTCTTGAGGTGTGAAATTCCCTCGTTTGAGGTCAGGTCTTAAGTAATTAATCCACCTCAGACGGCAACTCTTTCCACATCGGAGTAGTCCTGCAAACAATAATTAAGAACCTAATTAAGCAATATATTTTGTGAGAAGAATTAACATATATAATTTATTTTTTCTTTTTCTTTTGTGTAAGAAAATAATTAAATAATAACTGTTAACTTTTCATATATATGTGAACAAACTATGAAGACAATGGCTTAGCCCGGCCTTGAGAGTGGAATAGGCTGAGACACGAAAGTGAGGCAGACCGGATAAAAAACATATAAATTGTAATTTAATTTTTCAAAACAGAATTCTTTAGGAAACTAATTAAGGGGAATAATAATAGGGGATACTGCCCCCTAGCTCCGCCAATATTGTACGAAGGAAGACATCGATCACGAATTTGATTATCAGAGGATTAGTTGGTTACTAACTCTTCCTCGTTCATACTTTATTTGGTTTCAAGATTTAACTAGTGAGAAACTAAAACACTTTTTCCAGTTAATATTTAATTAATTATGTCACTCTTTGTTCCATATAATTCTAATTTCTACATCACATTGAAGTAAATTTTCCCCATCTCTTAATGTGACAAATTTTATATGTTACTCATGATCTCTGGAAAAGCTTAAATCATAAACAAGATAGGCGTTTGCAAGCTAAGATCAATTAATTACACACCATGTTTATTGTTTTTTTTTTTTGGCAGAACGTTTATAAAATGATGTCATTATTGTACACATGACATTGACCAGACGCATTGAAACCCAAATGATGATCTAATATAAGCGAAACACTAGGAAAATGAGGAAGCAGCAAATTAAGGAATTAAGGAGCAAGTGTGAGGGTAGTTTATATAGATGATGCAAGTTTAAGAATGTGCATGCATGATTGATCCATTCTTGTATAAGTTAATATATATATACATACCTGCTTGTTTAGGCAGAGCACGCCAGTTGGGATGTCCATGTTTTTGAATGAAATTTATAAGCCTTAAATCCTCTGCAGTGCTCCAGGGTCCGGTTCTCACCTTGCTTTTATCACAGCACGGAGCTCGCCCTCTCCCCATTTTAATTTCTCTCTGCTCTCAACTAATTAATTAATTACACAATATAATGTTCACATCTATAGAGAGAGAGAGAGAGAAACTATATAATATATAGTTAAGGTAGAACGTCCAGCATAGAGGCTAATTGATTTGTGTGCCTCCTTGCATGGTGCATTCTCAATTTCTCATCATCACTTCACCTTTCTCTCTCTATATATAATATAATGATTAGTAGAGACATATATGACGTACGGGCCCTGCATGATTTTTTCCTACCTAATCAATATTGAGTGGACAATGGATTTTCTAATTTAATATTAATTATGAATTATAAATATTTTATCTAGATTTTTCTTTTTTGAGGAATATTTTATCTAAATTAAAGTTAGGTAGACTAGTACGTATAGTACTTGAATATGCCAATCCATCAACGGTTTGTTAAATAACAATTCTGATTAGTTTTGGATCGTACGTATATATGAAGATACCAGTAGGTATGGCTAATATCATATCACCAATATTTAATGTAAAATCCACATTGTTAAGACAAACCAATACATACAACATAATGATGTATAAAATTATATATGCACTTGGGATATCTTAATACTTTTCTGTGTGTTTCGGTGTGAACTGATACCGTTCAATGTTATAAGAGGGTTGGTTCTATTGTCAATTGGTATACTTACGAGTACAAGTCTTGCTAAGGCATTACCAATCTTTTATTCCCTATGATATTTCACCTATTTTTTAGTTAACGTATATAAGACGAAACACTTTAAAAAAAATAAGAGACCGCCAGGCTGTTGTTAATGCCCACATCACACCTAAGATTTGCAATGTCGGATATTAGGAACAACCAAGTTGTATATTATGCTAATTAGATCAATATAAAGACTTTTCTTTCATTCCCCTATATGAAAGTCACAAATTGACAAAAAATATTTGTAATTTGTTATCCTCACACAAATCACATGTTCTATGTCTTTTATAAGACGCTTACGGATCCTAATTCATAAGATACAACTCAACCCGCAAGGGTAGCCAAGTTAATGGAGTAGGTGAGAGCGGGACCGAAGGTCACGAGTTCGATTCCCTACCAACACTTTCTTGGTTGAGCCTGTCACACGGGCTTTCCTAGTGTGGTTTACCTGGTTGACGTAGTTTGCGGTGCTATTACGCTAGCCCGGGGTTTATCTAGTGCGCACTCGAAGAGTAGCGGCCGCGGTTCCCCCTAGTAGTTAAAAAAAAAAAGATAGAGCTCAAGAGTCGGACCCAATACCCGGGCCCGTTATAAAAAAACACCTAAATTTTAGGGAGAGGCAATCTCCATCTCTCTCTCTCTATATATATATATATATATATAATTATATATACATATATATATATATATCTACCTCTCTCTCGCCCCCTCATTTTCCATCTCCACACCCACAATAACACACACACACGTGTGTCGGTGGATAGTGACAACTTGCGGTGGTGAGTAACGCGGGTTCGTGCTTTTTGGTGGCGAGTTTCGCAATGGCTAGTAGGCATTTGCATGGGTCCTAAGTGGATGACCGATCGTAGGTGCTTATGTTGGGTGATTAATGGTTAATGTATGGATTGGAGTTAAAATGGAGTCTCTGTTGGTTGGCGGAGGAAGGGGGGCCAACCTGGGCCCCGACCCCCCCATTTTTAAAAAAATAAAATTTTTACACTATAAAATTTAAAAAAATAAAATATTTTAAGTATATTTTATATGATTTTCTTATTCGCCCACCCCATTTTTTTCATATCGGCCCATCCCGAAATATTTCCTGCTCGCCCTTGGTGAAATGAACCTAGTTGTGGTGTTTTAGGGAGATTGCCGACGTAAAATGACCATGACTGAGCAAGGGGTCTATACTGGTGGTTGATTAAAGAAACACAAAGAAGAAAAACATCAACGCAGACTTGTTCTATAATTATAATAATAGTCTTTAGGAAAATGTTAAATCTTTTTAGGAGAAATAATACTTTTCGGGACACTACAATTACTAATTTTGTTATTTTGAAAATATATACTTTTAGAGTAAAAGTTATACTTTTTGTAGGTCTCAAGGCGTGCAGATATATTCTAGAGAAGGGAGGGGATTGAATAAACTTTCCCCAATTATTCAATTCTTTTAAAATCGAGTTGACAAGAAAATAGCTAAGTCATTTAAGACAAACTATGTTGAGCTTCAAATGAAGAATTAACCACTCAACAGACTCAGAGAGAGCCGTTGATAGAGTAACTCAATTAAATGAAGTTAACTTTTAGAAAATCGCTTTTTCTTAATTTGCGTGAAGTCTCACAACCTTTTAAAACTTAGTTTATCAACCTTTTCAAACTCTTACTTAGGATTCGAGTTATGCGGGCTTTTATCGGCTTATGCTTCTTGCACTCTTTCAATAGAAACACTTTAAGGTTGCGGTCCGCCACCATTACCAAAATAGTTAAATTTTTTGACTTTAATACAACAACTCTTTTTTTTGTCTCGAGTGCTTCAAAATGCTTTTACGCCTTTACTTGAGTCATCTCCATCATTCTTTGGTTGACTCTGCTATAAGTCTTCCGAAAGACTTAGCTAATGTACTTGACTAAAGGTCTTGATTCACTCACCGCGCGACTCAAATTGATTCTTCTCTCGCACTCTTTAGTAAGTCTTCTGTATTCTACTTAGCTCCTATTTGACTCGGATAATAATCTTTCTAAACAAAGTAGAATTTACATACAAAAATGGGGCATGCCAACTTTCTAATCAAAGTTTCTAAGAATCATCAAAATCTATACAATAAATTTTCCAACAATTTTGTTTCGTGATGATGCCAAAACTTCTTACAATATCTCGTGGCGTAAAAATAAAGAATTGAAAATGAATATAGTAATTTTATTTATGTATATTCATGCACTTACATTATTGTGTATATTGTTCGCCAAAAATATTTTGGTCCATAGAACTACAAGTGTACAAAGCAGTGTAGTTTATAGGATAATAGCAAGCAAGGTCGTATTCCTTAGGGATTGAAGCTCAAACACTTAGGCTATAATTGTTTGATAAATGTTTTTATTTCGACCGATTGACCTGGGATGCCTGCAAATCCCTGTATTGGTTTTTCAAAAGGGCAACCGGTCTAACATAGGGTCGACCAGTCGAACCCTATGTGGACCGGTCGCCCTATGTTAAAATTCAGTGTTTTCAATATTTTCTCATTTCTACGTGACTGTTCGCCTATTTTTTTATGCTTCACCGCACGTGTACGGATCAATTTATAGAATAGGGTTTGCAAGGTCGAATCCACAGGGATTAATAAATTAGTGTACCAAGTATTGGATTATAATAGTCCTATTTTTATCTAAACTATCGAACTTTGAATGGTTGGTTTTATTACTATTAAAGCAGAAATTAATCCTAAAATAACAAAGCAAAGAACGATTGAAAGATCAAGTATGGATGGATGGATTCCTGGGTTATGGTTTTAGTTAATATCCCACTTTTATGCTCAGATTAAGCAAACCAAGGTTAAACGTATTCTTCTCTATAGACCAATCACCAAAGTAATTTACCCCCTCTCTCGAGATGTATGTAAAAGCGTTGATTGGAATATCTATGCTAGCATCTCTACTCAACATAAGATACCCAACTCCCAACAGTTCAAAAGATTATAAGATCTCACAAATATTCACAGACTTCTCAATTATGCAATCTATTTGTGTCAAGTACTCAAGATCTAGTATTGAAACTCATCGGTTAGAATTATGAATCAATACATCAAACAAGTTTAGATCAAAGGCATTTTGATAAAACAAGAATTAAAGCGAAGTACTTGAATAGAGAATGTTGGGAAATTTATTGTTTAGATTATGATGAATGCCATGTAAAACTTAAACTAGGAAGTTGACACTCCATTTTTGTTGTAAACTGCATTGTAACAAATAGGGTTGGTCAAGCTGAGTTAAATCAGCTATGCCTAAACATGCAAGAAGACAACTCGAGACTAGAAGGAAGACTCACCGCAAGACAAAGTGAGTATGGCAAAGAAGAAGAAGACGGAACTCAATCAAGGTGCAAATGAGATGCAACAGTAAAGTATCAGCAAGTCAACTCAAGATAGCCAAGTCTCAAGTTGAAGTGACAAGAGTCATCCATGATTGAAAGTCGACTTAAGTCACCTGGGGAAAGCAAGGAAATGCAATCAAGTCGAGATAATCGAAAGAGATCCGTTGCCGTAAATCAAGAGAATTACTTAAACAAGTAATACCTCCATGCTACCTTTCTCGAAGTGCTCGATCCGGAAGCGTGCAAGGGAATGAACCAATGGGAAGCCTACTACACCGTGTCGAAATCAAAAGTCAAGAACGATCCATACGAGGAAGTGGCAATTCCAAGGATCGCAACAAGACAAGCCAACGACCATAAGTGACTTTCAAAAATAAGCCTATCTCTTCAACGGGGCATTTTTTGAAAGATCACTATAAAAGGCCGAGGAATGACTCGAGAAAAGAATCTTGACAACCAAAATCACGAACATTTCAAGAAAACATTTTAATATTCTCAAATCATTCAAGATTAATCCTCAAGCCTACATCACGAAGAAAATCAATCCAACACTCACCCGTGAAGGAAAGATAGCTTCAATCGCAAGAGGAAACCTTTGAAGAAAAGGGGTCTACATTCCAAGGAGAATTGTAGAAAGGTTCAAGGTCGAACCAGTCTCGAGTTCTTGGAGGGCTTCGTGATCAAATCCAAAGAGCTTGAGCAAGTGAGTCTGTAGTACCAAGGCAAATGCCTGTGTGAAGAAGCCGAGTCGCACGAGAAGCCACCGCGCGACCAAGGCATCTCCGCATCGAGTCCCAAAGGATCAAGTCACCGTGTGATCAAGACTTGTATCCGGACAATTACCACTTTGTATACTTGATCAATACTTAGTGGATTCCTCCAGAGTCCGAGAAGAGAGGAGTAGAAGAATTTCCCCATCTTCGAACCTCTATAAAATCTTATCGTGTTATTTACATTTCAAAGACTTTAATTTCTCGCATCTTATTTGTTTAACTCTGTGATAAATTTGCTATCCACTTGATAATCCCTAAGTACTAAAACCAAGCTTTAAATCATTACTAAATCAATTTTAAGGGTGTAAAGTCTTCCGCTGAAAACAAATCTAGCTTGAGCTAATTCATCTTAACAAATTTGAGTTATTCTATCAACAAATTCGATCAGTCCGCTGAGTGACTAACTCTACTAATTAACTAAATTGGCTATCCACCAAGGACACAAATTGCATGTAGCATCAACTCGAACTTTAAAAAGGACTAAATTTTTAAAAGTTGGTAAGGTTTATTCAACCTCCCCCTTCTAAACCTTGCACTCACACCCCTTGGGACCTACAAGTGGTATCACAAATGTTGGTTCATTGAGCCTTCCGCACCGTTCTTGAACTAGATCTCTAAATTTTTAAAAGTCCTGCTTTAGTACTTAAGTTTTCAAAACTCTTTTTATTATCAAAAGTTATTATCATGGAAGCAAATTTGACACGTATCCCTATGTTCAAAATTGAAGAATTTGATGATTGGAAAATTCATATGCGTGCTCATCTATCAAAGATTACATGATGAGATGTGGATAGTGATAGAGGATGGGCCACTACAAATTTTAAAAGTGAACACAAATTGTAAGAAGAGTCGCACACAAGGTGAAGAGGATGTCGCTCCTAGACCAGCTATGGTTGAAAAACCAAGGATCGAATGGACAAATGATGCCGAAAAGATATAATCTGGACAATGTGGCCAAGGACATCCTTTACAAAACCTTGACAAAGCCATGTTCAATAAAGTCAAATCATGCAAAATGGCTAAAGAAATCTGGATAAGCTAACATTGATTTGTGAAGGCTCGTGAGCAAATCAAGGAAAATAAATTATCGATGGTCAGTACAAAAATTCGAGAATTTCAAAATGATCGCAGGAGAGAACCTGGATCAACCGGATGCTCGGTTCACGTAAATTACCAACGAGCTATCTCGCTTTTGGAAAAGAATATACACAGGAAATGTGTATGAAAATCCTAAAAAGTCTCCCACCGAATGGGAAATGAAGGTCATGGCACTAAGACATTCCATGGACTGTCAAAGACATCCAACCATGAGCTATTCTCGGACCTCAAAGCCTACGAATTTGAGTGAGAGAAGAAAAGACCGAGAAGAGACAATTTTGTACTCCAAAACAATTGCTCTAATTGTTAAGGATGCCATGAGAGCCGAGGTCAAAGAAGTCATTGACCCAGGAAAATAGCCCCGTTGGTTAAAAGGTTCAACAAGTTCTTCAATAAGAACTACAAGAGAGACAAGGGCGAATCCTCCGGAAGACACTCACTCCTCCCAAGTCAAGGGAAGATAGGCCAACCAAGAGAACAGATCATCAAAAAGTCAATACCGTAGGTGGGCGACAATCCAAAAATGGAAAGAGCGATCAAAAGGTTGAATATCTATCTTTGGAGCCGTAACCGGGTCACTATGCCATTGATTGCCCGTATCCTCGTAGTCAACAAATACAGGAATGAAGAAGAAAGAAAAGTCTTGAGAGAAAGAAGACAAGAAAAGAAAAAGGCAATGTTGGTCGAGAGACAGAGATCGCCGAGACAAATGTCAAGAGACATAGCCGACTCGAGAGTAGTGAAGTGACTACTCAAGTGACTCAAGAAGAAGCCTTGATTTGTCCGATGGCCAAGGAACAAGACCAACCCGACCAAGAAGATGAGGTACACTCGACTCATCACACTCGTATTCTAGTGATAGTGACGTGACACACACACTTCATCACCCACCGATATTTATGATTCATTAGGCAAAATGATGAAAGATTTTGAACACATTAAATCCTCACACACACTACTAAATGAGGAAAACATCCTACTCAAGAGCCAAACTCACAACCGACTAAGGAGCTGGGTACTCTAAGTCAAATAGGCGATGAGAATAAAAGTTTAAAAATTTGAAAATGCCAAGCTAATTGCGAAAATAGCTGCCATAGAAAAGAGGGAGAATGACCTCAAAAATGTGATTACCTCATTCACTAAGGCATCTAAGTCATTGGATGATCTTATCATGAGCCAAAGAGAATGTGGAGACAAGATAGGCTTAGATTTAATTCCTCGTGCTATGTCAAGCTCCAAAAGTGATTTTAGAAAAAGGATCTTCAAGCAATGAAATATCTCAAAAATCCAAAACTCCAAATGGTGCACACACACTTATTCCAAAGCACAATTACAAGCAAACCGGGCATTGGTTATAAAGGAAAAGGAAAACAACCGATTGAGTGTCTTTGAGAGGACAAACAGAAGAAGAAATTCACCGAGTTCCTCAAAGAAACTCCAAACAGAAATACTCAGAAAGAAGAAACAGAGCTACCAAAAATCTCAAGATCTATAAAAGAAACACATATGATGGGAATGGTAGAAAATATCCAAGCCAAGCCGATTGGAATAATGTAAACTATCAAAGAAAGACCTGGAATATAAGCCCAAATGGCAAAGGCCTAGAACTCAAGAAAGGTCATTCCAAAGGTATAAGAGCTTTCATCAAAGACACATATGCACCTAGGCACTACACTCGGAGACATCACAACTACCCAAAGAAGGCAATTGCTAAAACACATATACAGCATACAGACAAAAGAGACAAATTGTATGAACCTAGAATCCCCAAGCAAGTGAGTCAGTAGTACCAAGGCAAACCGCCTGTGAAGAAGAAGCCGAGTCGTCACGAGAAGCCACCAAGCGTGACCAAGGCATCTCCGATCGAGTCCCAAAGGATCAAGTCACCAGTGTGATCAAGACTTGTATCCGGACTGTTACCACTTTGTATATCTTGATCAACACTTACCGGATTCCTCCAGAGTTGGAGAAGAGAGGAGTAGAAGAATTACCCCATCTTCGAACCTCTATAAAATCTTATCGTGTTATTTACATTTCAAAGACTTTAATTTCTCGTTCTTATTTGTTTAACTCTGCGATAAATTTGCTATCCACTTGATAATCCCTAAGTACTAAAACCAAGCATTAAATCATTACTAAATCAATTTTAAGGGTGTAAAGTCTTCCGCTGAAAACAAACTGCAGTTGAGCTAATTCAGTCTTAACAATGAGTTATTCTATCAACAAATCAATCAGTCCGTTGAGTGACTAACTCTACTAATTAACTAAATTGGCTATCCACCAAGGACACAGCTGTGTAGCATCAACTCTGAACTTTAAAAAGGACTAAATTTTTAAAAGTTGGTAAGGTTTATTCAACCCCCCCTTCTAAACCTTGCACTCACACCCCTTGGGACCTACAAGTGGTATCACAAAATGGGTTCATTGAGCCTTCCGCACCGGTTACTTGAACTAGATCTCTAAATTTTTAAAAGTCCTGTTTTTAGTACTTAAGTTTTCAAAACTCTTTTTATTATCAAAAGTTATTATCATGGAAGCAAATTTGACACGTATCCCTATGTTCACAATTGAAGAATTTGATGATTGGAAAATTCATATGCAGGCTCATCTATCAGAGATTACATGATGAGATGTGGATAGTGATAGAGGATGGGCCACTACAAATTTTAAAAGTGAACACAGCTGTAAGAAGAGCTGCAGCTGAAGGTGAAGAGGATGTCGCTCCTAGACCAGCTATGGTTGAAAAACCAAGGATCGAATGGACAAATGATGCCGTAAAAGATATAACTGACAATGTGGCCAAGGACATCCTTTACAAAACCTTGACAAAGCCATGTTCAATAAAGTCAAATCATGCAAAATGGCTAAAGAAATCGGGATAAGCTAACATTGATTTGTGAAGGCTCGTGAGCAAATCAAGGAAAATAAATTATCAAAGGGCTGTACAAAAATTCGAGAATTTCAAAATGATCGCAGGAGAGAACCTGGATCAACTGGATGCTCGGTTCACAGAAATTACCAACGAGCTATCTGCTTTTGGAAAAGAATATACACAGAAGGAAATGTGTATGAAAATCCTAAAAAGTCTCCCAAATTTGAATGGGAAATGAAGGTCATGGCACTAAGACATTCCATGGACCTGTCAAAGACATCCAACCATGAGCTATTCTCGCACCTCAAAGCCTACGAATTTGAGCCGAGAAGAAAAGACCAGGAAGAGACAAATGTACCCAAAACAATTGCTCTAATTGTTAAGGATGCCATGAGAGCCGAGGTCAAAGTCATTGACCCAGAGGAAATAGCCCCGTTGGTTAAAAGGTTCAACAAGTTCTTCAATAAGAACTACAAGAGAGACAAGGGCGAATCCTCCGTAAGACACTCGGCTCCTCCAAGTCAAGGAAAGATAGGCCAACCAAGAGAACAGATCATCAAAAAGTGAATACCGAGGGTGACAATCCAAAAATGGAAAGAGCGATCAAAAGGTTGAATATCTATCTTTGAACCGTAGGCAACCGGGTCACTATGCCATTGATTGCCCGTATCCTGTAGTCAACAAATACAGAATGAAGAAGAAAGAAAAGAAAAGTCTTCGAGAAAGAAGACAAGAAAAGAAAAAGGCAATGTTGGTCGCAGAGATCACGAGACAAATGCCCAAGTCAAGAGACATAGCCGACTCAGAGAGTAGTGAAGCCGACTACTCAAGTGACTCAAGAAGAAGCCTTGATTTGTCCGATGGCCAAGGAACAAGACCAACCCGACCAAGAAGATGAGGTACACTCACTCATCACACTCGATTCTAGTGATAGTGATCGTGACACACACACTTCATCACCCACTCGATATTTATGATTCATTAGGCAAAATGATGAAAGATTTTGAACACATTAAATCCCCACACACACTACTAAATGAGGAAAACATCCTACTCAAGAGCTAAAACTCACAACCGACTAAGGAGTCGGGTACTCTAAGTCAAATAGCCGATGAGAATAAAAGTTTAAAGGCTGAAAATGCCAAGCTAATAGCGTAAATAGCCGCCATAGAAAAAAGGAGAATGACCTCAAAAATGTGATTGCCTCATTCACTAAGGCATCTAAGTCATTGGATGATCTTATCATGAGCCAAAGAGAATGTGGAGACAAGATAGGCTTAGGATTTAATTCCTCTGTGCTATGTCAAGCTCCAAAAGTGATTTTAGAAAAAGGATCTTCAAGCAATGAAATATCTCAAAAATCCAAAACTCCAAATGGTGCACACACACTTATTCCAAAGCACAATTACAAGCAAACCGACATTGGTTATAAAGGAAAAGGAAAACAACCAGTTGAGTGTCTTTGAGAGGACAAATGAGAAGAAATTCACCGAGTTCCTCAAAAACTCCAAACAGAAATACTCAGAAAGAAGAAACAGAGCTACCAAAAATCCCAGAAGATCTATAAAAGAAACACATATGATGGGAATGGTAGAAAATATCCAAGCCAAGCCGATTGGAATAATGTAAACTATCGCAAAGACCTATGGAATATAAGCCCAAATGGCAAAGGCCTAGAACTCAAAGAAAGGTCATTCCAAAGGTATAAGAGCTTTCATCAAAGACACATATGCACCTAGGCACTACACTCGGAGACATCACAACTACCCAAAGAAGGCAATTGCTAAAACACATATACAGCATACAGACAAAAGAGACAAAATTGTATGAACCTAGAATCCCCAAGCAATTTGCCAAAATTAATTATGATTATGGCACTCGATAGATGGAAACCCCTTAGAGCCAAATCATTTGGCTATAGGTTGGTTGGATCATCTTACAATACTAACCCCTCAGACCCGCATGACAAGAATGGGTACCTAAAACTTAATTTCCTTGTTTGCGTTTCAAGGAACAGTGAGTGCCAAGGGAACCTGGTACATGGATAGTGGTCGCCCGCATATGACAGAAACAAGAAAAATCATGTCATATTTGGAGGAAATGAAGCTCCAGGAGAAATAAAAGGCATTGGATCCATCAAGAAAAATGGATTAGAAATCACAGATGTTGCATATGTTGAAGGACTTAATTTCAATCTGCTAAGATCGCCAAACTATGTGACAAGGGTTATAATGTTGGATTTAACATGGGTATATGCCAAATCAAGGATACGAATCAAATGAAGTTGTGTTGCAAGGATGCGCAAAAGAACATGTATATTGTGGATTGGTCAACAAAGAATACCAAAGACTGCTTGTTAGCAAAGAGCACAAATTGAATCAAGTTGGGTCAGGTGGCACAAGTCGAGTCACCCGAATTTCAAAACAATTAACAACCTTGCCGAAGCAATCTTGTGGAAGGACTTCCGACTCGAGATACAAAAAGGAGAGTATATGTGACGATGTCGAAGGGAAAACAAATCAAATCATCATTCAAAGAAAAGGCATGTCCATCTTCAACAAGGATATTGATCTCGCTACATATGGATCTATTTGGTCCAGTTGAACTAGCTAACATAAGTGGGAAGAAATACACCTTGGTGGTAGTAGATGACTACTCAAGATATACATGGACAATATTCATGTGTAAGAAGAAAGAAACTCTACGTAAACTACCACAAATGATGAAGAGGATTCAAAATGAGAAGAGCCAAACCATTATCAAAATAAGATCGGATAGAGGAACTGCGTTTGTCAATGGCATAATAACTCGATTTGTATTGAAAATGGCATTGGTCATGAATTATCTGCAAGCAAGGACTCCAAAGCGAGAATGGAGTTGCGAAAAGAAGGAATAGAACTCTCAAAGAAGCAGCAAGGACCATGTTAGCGTACGGGGCTACCAAAAAGATTTTGGGTCAAGCAATCAACACACTTTGCCACACTCAAAATAGATGTATGATAAACAAACAATCGACAAAGACTCCTATGAGATTTGGACAGGAGAAAACCAAATGTTGCATATTTTAGAATATTTGGATGTAAATGCTTCATCCATAACAATGGCAAAGACAATCTAAAGGCTTTCGATGCTAAAGTCGATGAAGGTATCTTCGGGATACTCACCAAAGCAAAGCCTCAGAGAGTACTCAACAAGAGGACTATGGTTGCGAGAGAATCCATTCATGTGGTATTCGATGAACCAAATGTAAATGGAGAAGACGTTGAAGAGTCACCAATAAGTCAATCATCCAACCATGCGAGAAAAGTCCCTATCTTTGGCCGGTCCGGAATTATAAACTTAGATGAAGATGAGATAGTTGAGTCTCATAAACACCGGAAAATTTGCGCTAAGTGATTGCGAGAGAGCCGATCAAAGCAACACAATCGCTAGACGATCAATCCACTAACTTACTCCAACCTCGATGTAAGATGGCCGAGAGACCATCCACCGAACTTGTCATTGGAGATATAAGAGAAGGTGTCAAAACAAGATCCGTAATTCAACAAGACGCCATGTTCACATGCTTTATCTCACAAATAGAACCTAAAGATGTGTCACAAGCATTGGATGACACACATTGGATTTAAGCTATGCATGAAGAGTCGATCGGTTTGAAAGAAATAAAGTATGGGAGTTAGTTCAAAGACCCACCCATCAAAATGTTATTGGCACTAAATGGGTGTTCGAAACAAGATGAACGAGGAAGGTTCTCGTGGTAAGAAACAAAGCAAGATTAGTAGCCAAAGGATATTTCCAAGAAGAAGGGATAGATTTTGATGAAACATTTGCCCTGTAGCAAGATTGGAAGCTATTAGGATGTTTCTTGCCTATGCAACTCATAAGAATTTTATTGTATATCGATGGATGTAAAAAGTGCATTCCTAAATGGTTTATTGGAAGAAGAAGTGTATGTTGACAACCTCCGGATTTGAGCGTAAGACTCTTGGAGATAAGGTATACAAACTCAAGAAAGCTCTGTATGGATTGAAACAGCACCCGAGCATGGTATGATACCTTGTCACAATTCCTAACGAGAATGGATTCACAAAAGGAAAAGTAGATAGAACACTGCTTCGTAATTCAAGAAAAGAAGAGCATACTTGCTTGTTCAAATATATGTGGATGACATCATTTTTGGATCCACAAACAAAGAGTCATGTGATAAATTTTCAAACCTCATGCAAAGCAAATTCTAAATGAGCATGATGGGAGAGTCGACATTCTTCCTTGACTCCAAGTGAAACAAAATGAAAGATGGAACCTTCATAAGTCAAATAAAATACACCAGAGATTTAATGAAGAAATTTGGTATGGAAGAGAAGTCTTCTATGAAAATACCAATGAATACATCATCAAAATGGACATGGATGCAGATGGCAAGCCCGTAGATCAAACAAGATACAGAGCACTTATCGGATCATTGCTTTATCTCACAAAAAGCGGGCCATACATTACCTTTCTGTAGAGTGTATGTGCAAGATTTCAATCGCTCCAAAAGAGAGCCATATGACTGCAACTAAGAGGGATCTTGAGATATTTGAAAGGAAGCGAAGAAGTTGGCTTATGGTATCCAAAGGAAGGTGGATTCAAGTTAATTGGTTATTCGACTCGACTATGCCGGATGTAGAGTTGACATGAAAAGCACCTCGTACTTGTCAAATGCTTGGAACAAAGCTAATTTCCTGGTTTAGCAAAAAGCAAAATTCAATAGCCACCTCTACAAACCGAAGAGAATACATAGTCATGGGCAAATTGTGCCAAATCCTATGGATGAGACAAAGAAATGAGAGACTATGAAATTGAAGAAAAGGAAATTCCAATCATGTGTGATAACACAAGTGCAATTGCAATCACTCAAAATCCTCGTGTTGCACTCAAGAACAAAGCATATCGATGTCGATATCACTTCATAAGAGATCATGTTGAAAAGAAAGACATCACCTTGAATATATTTCAACCGATAAACAAGTTAGTCGACATATTCACAAAACCATTATGTGAATCAAGATTTGAAGAACTCAAGCATGAGTTAGGGCTAATTGAGCCGAGCTAACACTCGAAGACTCAAAGAAAGGAAATGAAACACAAAAGGGAAAAAGAGTCAATTCTCAAAATCACCTAAATGAATCGATCGTATCGGAAAGACAAATATACCGAATTAGTTGACAAATGAGTCACTATGAGAACTCGTGATGACAAGAAGAGTTAAATCGGCTAAGGGATAAGTTTTGAGTCATTTATGAACAAAGTGACAAAAACGCATTCGTTTTTACTAAGCGGGAATGTTTTTAAGAATGACGCGTCAAAGATAATGATGATGTGTACAGAAAAAGCCGCACACCAAGCTTATGATTGGATATAAATGCTGCCGCATTAAATTCGAGACATTAAATGCTAATCGGGCGTGCAAAATCTAAACCGTGATTTCGATCACATTTCAAAAACCACCCGCACGTTCTTTCGTAAAACCATACTTAAACCATTTTCGTCCTTTTCTCTCACTATTACCAAAACTGTTCATTTCTCCCTCGAGAAGCAAAGGCAAAACTCTCTCAAAACCCTATCAATCTTCAAATCAACTTCTAAGTTTCTTTCCGTGAAATACTCGAAAAATGGCATCGACTTATGATTTCGTCAAGCTAGGAAGCAAAACACTGGGTCTACTATGGATTTCGAGGAATGGTCAAACAGGGTCCAATGACGCCCTCATAAAGAAGATTGCCGAGAAGCTCGAAAAGTCCGGGCTAAAACCATTTCGACGATGGAGCTCCCGATAACCTACGTGGAAGAGGTCGTCAGTTCTATGTGAACGCTGAAATTCACGATGAGGGGATCAAATTTGGCGCCTTTGACCAACTCACAAAAGCAAAATTAATCGTAATGGCCGCGATCATTTAAGAAAGGCAAGTAAACCGGGCTGAGTTTGTCTACAAAGAGACTAGTGCGAAATGTAGGGAACAAATCCTTCAAGGAGGATGGTTCTTTTAGAGGATCTTTGGGATACGGCCTGGTGATTGGTCGGCTAATGGAGGTAAAAGGAGTCCTCTTCGACATGGAAAGGCGTTCCATGTAAACAAGAGGATGTTCGGATCAAACCTCTCTCGGCGCAAATCAAACCTCTCGGCGCACGAAGAGAGCCTACGCCAAGAGAGCGATATAGTGAGGGGGAATCACCGACCAAGATACAACTGTTTCCTCTCCACCAAAGAAGAAAGTTGCCCCCGCACTAAAGAGAAACCGCCCCCAAAGAAAGAAAACCAAATCTGCTCCCGCCCGCTCGCACTGAGTCACCCGCCTCGCAGCCGTGTCTCCCGCCTCAAAGAAGAATGGCCGAGAAGGAATCTCAAATACCTTCTCGGTCGTCAAAAAGAGGAGAATTGATAAGCCAACACGGCCACTCCTCGAAGAAAAACAACAAAGACTGCCCCCACCGCCAAGACTTAGAAGAAACTCTCCCGAACTGTAAATCCCTCCGGTACAAACTAGGAGAAGAAGAAGAATCTTCAAGCATTCCGAACTTGAAAAACCGGGCCGAGTCACCCCACTCACCAAAAACAGATATCGAGACTCCGGGAGAAGTAGAGTCTCCAAAATTATTGATGAAAAAGCCAAGTCTCGTGAAGGCGATCAACAGAGGCAAATCAAGACCAGTGTAGTTCGAACAACCGAGACACAAGAAGTAGCCGAGAAATCTAACTCGCTTTGACATGATCGCATCCCTCCGCAAATGCACGCAACCCACGAATGGAGCACCAAAGCTTGCTACCTTCTATCCCCCGAGAATGAGGGACATCAAGAAGAAGGCGATAGAGATGATGATGTGATGATCCTATCCCCACCTTATCCGGACATCCAAAATCGTCCTGCGAGAGTGGAGGAAGTGGAAGTTAAGTCGATCCGAGAACAGTTCCAACGGCCGAGTTTATCGAAGAAGAAGAGGAACGATGAATTTTCTTGGAGTGACCACCGTGGTCCAAGCACGGATGAAGAAAATCGCACAAATATCTTGCGATCTTCAAGGACAAGGAGAAGGAGAGACAGTAGAGGAAGGCCGAGGCACGTGAGAAGGCCAAAGATCCGCCTCTATCACCGGTACCCGTAAACATACACATCCTCTCCTTGTCATCCTATCGAAAGCGATGAGGATCCGGACCTGTTCTGCGCCACGTAAGAGTTGCAAATGCAAAGCAAGCAATGCACGAATCCGAGTCCTTCATGAACAAAGAATGATGGAGGGACCAGGAGAGTTCTCCAAAACACACCGAGATAGACCCAATGGGAGTGGTGCGGATATTGCCATCAAGAAGATTCTTGCCACCACTTCCCACTCACTCGGAAGAAGGAACTAAGGAATTGGCGATGAAATCGGGTTAATGGGGACCCCAGATCAAATGAGCCCCTAATGAAGGTGTCTTACCACCTGTCCCAACTACCTGAACACTCGGTAAAACAACCGGGAGTTTAGAGACGAGTGACCCTATTCCAAGTCACTCACCGGGTGCGCGCACCGAGGGGAAACTCCTCCACCGCAGCGGCAAGGCCGGAGGATGTTTGCGGATGACTCCACAACGAATCTAGGAGGCGAAGTGGAGAAGGAACAAACATAAAGTACACAACAAGTTGTCATCAACGGCTCGATGACAGCTTGAGACTGCCTCACCGGTGAGGTGCCAATCGCTCCGGGCTAATGACGCTGCGATGCAATCGAGGCATAGAAAGGAACAACCCCGGGAGTTAACACTGGCGATGAAAGTGCAATCCATGGGGTTGAGACTCCAATGGATGCCACCGCAGAAGACCCTAAGACAAATGACACATCGAAAAGAGATGTCAAGGCCTCGCCGCAGCTTGAGACTCGGGAGGTAATGAAGGCCAACGGGAGGTTGAGACTTCCCCTGGGTAAAGAAGTCAAGTAGAGAACATCTCTCCCGCTATCACCGATCCATCCGAAAAGGAGATAAGTGCACTTCACGACTCCCAGGATAATCCCGATGTAACCTTTCGGGATCGGAAGAAGACGATGAAGCCGAGTCATCCCCTCGTGACTCGATCCAAAAGACTCACTCACCGCGGATGTTCAAACCACGAGCAAGTCTCGACCTCAAGACTACTCGTCAAACTTTCAATTTTGATGATGAGCCACCCATGGAAATCTCATCATTGTCCGATGACGCTCGATGATAAGGCCGAGGACCACCAACTCAATAGAGAAACCAACTCGAGACCGACGGCTGTCGTGAGACAATGAGGCTCGCAAGTCGGGTCTACTTCACAACTAACCCACCAAACAAAGTCCACCGCGCAGCTCCCCAAGCCGCAGCGGTTCGACTCCACAAGGAACTTCACGCGCACCACTCATCATTGAGCAAATCCCATTGCCCATGATGATTCGTTTGTAGAATCATTTCCATTCTCTCTGGAGGTACCCGACCTCCCGTAAGAGTCGAAAGAGATCTCGCGCACTTCCACGCACACTGATCCTGTCATTCCATCGATACCATTGTTCCAAATGTGACTATGATTTTGACGCCGTTTGGCCATCACCGCCACAGAGAAACAACTCAATGTTCAAAGCATTATTTGCTGAAATTGAACGGATGGAGAGGCACCGTGCCTCGATGGACATGAGATCGATAACAGATGCCAGCCTTTTTACCACGACTTGAGAGGCATAATAGTCGAATCGTGGAGTGGTGGCAATAGCAAAAAACAATGCGCGTGGAACAAGCTAGATATTTCGAACATTGTTCAACAAGTCATTGTTGGTATGGCGAAATGAGAATGCCGATGCAAAGACAAAGTTGAGAGAACACATTGAGCACTTGCATGAATCTCACATTGCCGAGATCAAGCCGGGCTGCGTGAGTAAAATAAGAATGAGCTCCCGCGTATGGAAGAAAACATGGATCGAAAATTCAGCCTTCTCATGGCCGAGATGACGCCGCTTAAAGTCAATCCAACGCTACTGCTCGAGTTTCGTGCAAGATACTCCTTGCAGCAGACTTGAAGCGAACTCGACTATCAAGACTCGACTTTCTGCTTGCTAGTATGTTTCCAGCATTCCTCTCTCCTTTGATGATGCCAAAAAGGGGGAAGAGGAATACCTTAAAGCGCCAAGAGATCCGACGTTGAAAAGGAGGAGCAAACAGAAGGGAAAGACAAATTGAGGAGGTCTCAAGAGCAAAGAAAGGAAAGTCTGTTGAGGGGGAAGGATCGGGAGATGTCACCCTAATGATTGCACGAACCCCCAACAAGGTCTTGCACACTGATATTATTAGCAAAAAACTCCCAAAGATGACTCGCCACTCCAACAATCTGCTTGTATCTATGGCCGAAAAGAGAAAGACAACTGATTGAAGCGAGGGATGGAGGAAGTGGAGGGAAGGATGAATGCCCGAGTTATGAATATCTTGAAACAACATGGAGGCATTCCAAGAGAGAGAGACACTTATGCCATCTTAGATGCAACGAGCCAAGATCGAGTTGATGAATTTAAAACGCCGCATCTCAAGGATATTTTGCAAACATGTCCATGGCTCAAGCTTGGGACTTGTACTCGGGAAAAGGGTCTCACGTTATGTGAAGAAGGCGACGACAGGCAGACAGACTACCGAAATCGCTCTGCTGGGTCACTCCGCTAGTCACTCACCGGGAAGAAGAAGACCCCAGACAATACACGCCTGCAGGTAGAGAAAAAAACAGTGGTGGAGGAAGAGGTTTCGCACCTAGGCCTCCGCCAAAAACATTGAGTACATAGATCCAAATCAAGAAACGAGGATCTACTTGGGTGGTTCTTGACCAAGTAGCCAATCTGCAAGAGGCTAAAAACAATGTTGAGTATGTGAAAAGAATCAAGAAGAAAATAAAAGACAAACTCGGCTTTGGGAGGAGAGACAAGAGAGACTAAGAAGAGATGAAGCTGCCCGGAAGGCATATGAAAAGAAGAAGAAGCGGTGAAGATGAGAAAAAGAGAAGAAGACCAGAAGATGACAGAATCAAGAAGATGAAAGAAGGAGGCAAAAGGAGATGAACTGTCATTGTCACCCCTTCATGTATTTTACTATGTAAATACATACTATGTAAGTCTTCTCGTAATAAATCAGAAATTCTCTATTTTTATAGATATAGATGTTTGCTCGATACACCTTGTAAACATTGTGTAAAGGATAAGAATGCTATGATCAATAAAAGGATTGATTCTACGCATACATTCTCTGTAAATACACTATCTGTATGTATCTATGCTATTTACATTTTGAATGTTTTAAGTTTTGGCATCATCAAAAAGGGGGAAATTGTTGGGAAATTTATTGTTTAGATTTTGATGAATGCCATGTAAAACTTAAACTAGGAAGTTGGCACCCCATTTTTTGTTGTAAACTGCATTGTAACAAATAGGGCTGGTCAAGCTGAGTTAAGTCAGCTATGCCTAAACATGCAAGAAGACAACTGGAGACTAGAAGGAAGACTCCGCTGCAAGACAAATGAGTATGGCAAAGAAGAGAAGACGGGAACTCGACTGAAGGTGCAACTGAGTAAAGTATCAGTCAAGTCAACTCAAGATAGCCAAGTCTCAAGTTGAAGTGACAGAAGAGTCATCCAATGATTGAAAGCTGACTCTAAGTCACCTGGGGAAAGCAAGGAAATGCAGTCAAGTCGAGATAACTGAAAGAGATCCGTTGCACAGAAATCAAGAGAATTACTTAAACAAGTAATACCTCCATGCTACCTTTCTCGAAGTGCTCAGTCCCAGAAGCGTGCAAGGGGAATGAACCAATGGGAAGCACTACACCGTGTCGAACTCCGAAAAGTCAAGAACAATTCATACGAGGAAGTGGCAATTCCAAGGACTGCAACAAGACAAGCCAACGACCATAAGTGACTTTCAAAAATAAGCCTATCTCTTCAACGGGCAGATTTTTTGAAAGATCACTATAAAAGGCTGAGGAATGACTCTGAGAAAAGAATCTTGACAACCAAAATCACGAACATTTCAAGAAAACATTTTAATATTCTCAAATCATTCAAGATTAATCCTCAAGCCTACATCACGAAGAAAATCAATCCAACACTCACCTGTGAAGGAAAGATAGCTTCAATCAGTTGAAGAGGAAACCTTTGAAGAAAAGGGGTCTACATTCCAAGGAGAATTGTAGAAAGGTTCAAGGTCGAACCAGTCTCGAGTTCTTGGAGGGCTTCGTGATCAAATCCAAAGAGCTTGAGCAAGTGAGTCAGTAGCAAGTGCAAGGCGGTGCCTGTGAAGAAGCCGAGTTGTACGAGAAGCCACCGCGTGACCAAGGCATCTCCAGATCGAGTCCCAAAGGATCAAGTCACCGTGGTGATCAAGACTTGTATCCGGACTGTTACCACTTTGTATACTTGATCAATACTTAGTGGATTCCTCCAGAGTTGGAGAAGAGAGGAGTAGAAGAATTACCCCATCTTCGAACCTCTATAAAATCTTATCGTGTCATTTACATTTCAAAGACTTTAATTTCTCGCATCTTATTTGTTTAACTAACTCTGGATAAATTTGCTATCCACTTGATAATCCCTAAGTACTAAAACCAAGCATTAAATTATTACTAAATCAATTTTAAGGGTGTAAAGTCTTCCAACTGAAAACAAATCTGCATTGAGCTAATTGGTCTTAACTTAAAATGAGTTATTCTATCAACAAATTTCTCGATCGAATCATGTGAGTGACTAACTCTCTTGATTAACTAAATTGGCTATCCACCAAGGACACGGCTGTGTAGCATCAACTCTGAACTTTAAAAAGGACTAAATTTTTAAAAGTTGGTAAGGTTTATTCAACCCCCCCTTCTAAACCTTACACTCACACCCCTTGGGACCTACAAAGAAAGAAAACATTAACTTCAATTATCCTTAATCATCAAATAAAAGTGTTTATGAACCTACATCCAAACCCGGGAATCACAAGATGTTTAGCTCGACATCGAAGATAAACAATTCATAGACAAATTATTCATAATCGAAATCTAACTAATTGAAATAATGATACGATGGAATGAGTGACTCGGGAATGACGACGATCTCTCGATCTATCTTCAATCCTCGAAGGTGTGGTTTCGGTCTTGATCAATCTCTCCAAGTATCCGGTGGGAAACTGCTCTTTTCTCTGGTTTCTAGGGTAAAAGTCAGCGTCTCCTTGTTTGTGGCCATCCCGTGTCTATTTGTACTTCGTTTGGGTCGAAACCTAGTCGTAACGAGTCAAACTCTGTTTTTCCCGCAGAGGAGCACGACCGTGCCTCTTTGGCACGCCCAGCCCGTGCTGGGTGCCGAACAGATTGTCCAATTTTCTGAGAAGAGCACGGCGTGCCCATATGGCACGGGCTGCCCGTGCTATAGGCCGAACATTGGGTCTTCACATCTGGGTTGAGCACGGTTGTGCTAGAGGAGCACGCCCTACCCGTGCTCACCTGTAACAACAAGTACTTGGCTATTTTCTTTCGTTTCTTGCCCGGTTCGTCAACTTCTTCTTGATTCGACTCCAAACTTCGTCTAACATGTCAAGTATTAGTGGTTTCAATGCCCGAATTGTTGCCAAAATGCTACAAATATAGATAAATTCCTACAAAAAGAGCAAAGCGTAATCCTTTTCCACAAAACAGAGTAAAACCCTATTTACTCATATAATGCATGCATATCAACACATTCTAGCCAATATTAAGCCCAAAATACATGCAAAATACAAGTCAATCAAAGACCTGTCGCTCGCTGCCATTTTGACAAAGAAAATTCTAGCCGCGATTGGCAATGAGACATATTTTCCTTAATTTGTGGGATTGATTTCTAACAGATTATATTCTTGATTTTAATTGTATTTTTCTGTAGATTTCCAATCCCCAAGAGGAGCCTATCCATGATCAATCATCTCTTATAAATAGAGGAAGTTTTGGAACAACAAGATAACCAATTGATATACAACACAACAAGATACACTCAAGCAAATACTTGTTCTTTCATTTTCAATATTCTTGTTGTAATAGCCTAAGGTCTTACACTTTCACATCTTGAGGTCTAGGCTTTGTCTCTTGATTACACTTGCACTCAAAATGTTATTATTCATTATCGAGTTGTAATCTTGAATTTGTGGTCATCATTCAACACAAGATATCATTGTGAGTGTTCTTATGGTAAGAACACACTTGGGTGATCTAGGTGTTAGGTGCAAGAAGATTGTGGTAATCTTCTTATTGAAGAGTTTGGTGCTCTTTGAGGTGTTGAGAATTTGGTGTTCTTCAAGGTTGAAGAATGTGGTAATCTTCACAAGGTGCCGTTGAAAATTGTGGTAATCTTCAAGGGAGATTGTGGTAATCTCCAAAGAGGTGTTGTAGGGTGATGTTGTATTAATTTTGGTAATTAATAAAATATTTTTTCATTTTGAAATCCATCCCGGAGATACTGGGTGGTAGAGGATTAGGCCCTAGATGCGTTTAACCTCTATAAATCGACGCGTGTTGTTTACTTCCCGCACTTCCATTCTTGTCTTGGCTTATTTGTTCGAAAAAGAGGGCATAATCGTAAAAATGGGCATAATCTATTCACCCCTCCCCTCTAGATTATCGTAGCCACTTGGACTTACAAGTGGTATCAAAGCCAACAAGCCACCACTACCAATGAAGAGGAATGATCATTGGCTACGAATGAAGTCTATCTCACGGGCGCCTCTACCAACAAGCCACCACTATTCGACTCCAAAAATTATGCTTTTTGGAAAGAAAGAATGGAATGCTATTTACAAAGTTGCGGGTTCGATATTTGGAACACGGTCATTAATGGAGAATCAATTCCGATGAAAGACACACCTCACACCTCCAAAGTCCTCAAGGAACTCATTGATGAAGAGGAGAAAATCATCTCTTTAAACGGTAAAGCTCTTAATATTATTTATTGTTCACTTACCACTTCGGAATATGATCGTATTGTAGGAATTCGATCGAAACATAAAGTATGGAGAAAATTAGAATCTATCTATGAAGTATATGCAAATGAAAGAAGCTATTCAAAATCATCTACTTCTCAAATGGATACAACATCAAATCCAACAACATGGGATGAGCTTCTTACAACTTCTGATGATGAAGAAGTCGAACAATGTCTTATAGGCAACAAAGAAGAAAACGAGGTATGCTCTAAACCCTCTACTTCTTTTGATAATGTATTACAAGATGATTATAGTGAATTGCAAAATGATTTTGATGAGCTTCAAAATGAATTCCAAAGCTTACTTGTTAAATACAAAAATTTGAAAAAGGAGTTCAATGTTTTGAAAAATGATAAGGATAATTTATTTACTTCTTATGAATCACTTTCTTGTGCTCACACTACCACACTTGATAAGGTTAAAAACCTTGAAAAGGAAAATAGTACTCTTGTTAAGGATATTGATTGTATGAAAAATGATTTGTTAAAATTCAACTTGAGTACCGATAAAATGACCAAAATTGTTGATGTTCATAGTTGTGATAATTTGAAACTAGGACTTGATCATAAGCCTAATGTCGTTAATCATATGAAAAAGAATCAAGCTTTTAAGCATGTTGGTCATTATGCTCCTAAAATTATTACTTGCTTTTATTGTGGTAAAAAGGGCCATACGGTAAATACTTGTCGGGCTAGAAATAGCTCTAATTATTATTGGAGACCTAAAAGTCTTAAAGCTAATCCAAAAGGACCCAAACACTTGAGGGTGCCACAAAACAATGTCATATTAGGTACCCGGCGGAATAACAATCAAAGAAAATTAATACCGCCAAGAAGACATCAAATGACCGTTTCATTTGATCAAAGTAGAAGACAACATCAAAATGAATTTCCAAGAGGAATACATTATCAACAATGGGAAGGACACAATCCTTGGAAATGGAGTAATTGGAGAAGCCATCATCAACAAAGTGACTCCTCAAGAGGAAGATACTACCAACAAAGGGAAAGACACAACCCGTGGAAATGGCGAAATTGGTAAACCGTATCTCTCCTTATTTGAATACGCATAATGTTTTATTATAATGTATGCTTGTATTTTTCACTTAATTGTCAAAATGATTTTTCAAAATATTTTTTTTAGTCTTCAATATATTGTTTTTGATAAGGAGACATTGTATAATGTTTTTCTAAACTCTTGTGCTTTTGCTAATAATTATGTGTTCTATTATCTCTTATGAATTTATATAGTATAAGCATACTTGTGACTTTTCTTTACTTTAACCTACACATGTATTATTATGATTTGTGCAAGAACTTCTTCTAAGAATTGTGTAGGACATATATGGTTATCTACTCATTATTCATCAAGAGATGCATAAACTATCGAGATACGTTCACTCGTATTATTTTTACTTAAAACTCGATATTCCTCATGAAGTATAATTATGTGCTCGTTTTAGAAGCTATTTCAAAGTATTTTTTTTAAAGTGCCATTAAAAGGATTTTTCGATTTTTGAAAGGCACTATTCGCAAAATCTTGTTTTATCCGAGTCTCTTAAATTTCTTGGCTCATACATATTAGATATAGTCTATGTTTGTATTTTTGCACGTTTTAAAAACTTTTGGGGTGAAAAATCAAATTTTGGAATACTTTGAAAAATTACATTCAGGGGACGGTCAAATAAGGGGGTCGACCGGTCGAACACGCCCCTGACCGGTCGCCATGAAGGATTTTTTGTTTTTAAACCCGTCTGTCTTCAGCTTACAGAAACAGAACAAAAACAGACCCCAAAACCCTTGTGTGCGATTCAACAACCCCTTTCTCTCTAATCTTCAAATTCTTCACAAAATCTCTCAATTGTTGGTGCTAATCTCCTCTATTTTGCAAGAATCTTAAATCTATGGCACCTCCAAGAGATTCTACCGGTCGTAATCCAAACTCGAAGCGTAGAAGAGCTGTAGAAGGAACTTCAAATAATCGCCAAGAAGAGGCAGAGCAACGCGAAATTAGAGCTACCCAAAGGAATGTGGCTCAAGAACACGACGAAAATCAAAATCCCCAACTCACCCGGGCCCAAATTGCCAAGCTACGGGGAACAATTACGCTCAAAAATGTCAAATGGACAAAAAGTAAGACTTGTCGGTTTGCCACTTTCTCGGGTGATTATCCCACTATTAGGGGATTTTTTGAGAATCAAGGGTGGTCGTACTTATGGGAGCATCCTTTCGTTTTGTATGATGATGAGGTGATTATGCTTTTCTATTCTAATTTATGGATTGAGTATAATGCAAATGGGAAGCCCGCTGCCATGAATTCTTTTGTTAAAGGGCGACATTTTAGATGGACTCCGGATGAGATTTGTCGGTTATTAAGTGTTCGGGAAGGAGGTTGGGACTACTTTGGTTGCACTTGTTGGGAAATTATTTTGATGAATGCCATGTAAAACTTAGAATAGAAGTTGGCACCCCATTTTTGTTGTAAATTGCATTGTAATAGATAGGGCTGGTCGAGCTGAGTCAAGTCAGCTATGCCTGAACATGCAAGAAGTCAACTAGAGACAAAAAGAAAGACTCCGCTGTGAGGCAGCTGAGTATGGCAAAGAAGAGAAGATAGGAACTCGACTAAAGGTGCAACTGAAATGCAGTGAGTGAAGTATCGATCAAGTCAACTCAAGATAGCCAAGTCTCAAGTTGAAGTGACAAGAGTCATCCAATGATTGGAAGTCGACTCGAAGTTGCCTGGGGAAGTCAAAGAAATGCGGTCAAGTCGAGATAATCGAAAGAGATCCGTTGCCGTAAATCAAGAGAATTACTTAAACAAGTAATACCTCCATCTATCGCTTTTCTTGAAGTGCTCAGTCCCGAGAAGCGTGCAAGAGGAATAAACCAATGGGAAGATCGCACTGGGTCGAACTCGAAAAGCTGAAAAAATCATTCATACGAGGAAGTGGCAATTTCAAGGATCGCAACAAGACAAGCCAACGACCACAAGTGAATTTCAAAAATAAGCCTATCTCTTCAACGGGCAGATTTTTGAAAGATCACTATAAAAGGCCGAGGAATAACTCTTAGAGAAGGTTACCCAACCACGAACATTCAAGCAAACATTTGAATCGTAACCAAAAATATTCTCAAATCATTCAAGATCAATCCTCAAGCCTACATTACGAAGGAAATCAATCCAACACTCACCGTGAAGGAAAGATAACTTCAATCAGTTGAAGAGGAAATTTTTGAAGAATCAAGGGGTCTACATTCCACGAAGGATTGTAGGAAGGTTCTAGGTCGAACTAGTCTCAAGTTTTGGAGGGCTTCGTGATCAAATCCAAGAAGCTTGAGCAAGTGGGTCTGTTGTTGCAAGCAAAGCGGATGCCCCGTGAAGAAGCGAGTCGCACGAGAAGCCGCCTACGTGACCAAGGCATCTCCGATCGAGTCCCAAAGGATCAAGTCACCAGTGTGATCAAGACTTGTATCGGGATTAACCACTCGTATATTGATCAATACTTAGTGGATTCCTCCAAGAGTTGGAGAAGAGAGGAGTAGAAGAATTACCCCATCTTCGAACCTCTATAAAAACTTATTGTGTCATTTACATTTCAAAGACTTTAATTCTGCATCTTATTTTTATATCTGCGATAAATTTGCTATCCAATTGATAATCAACTGAGTGCTAAAACCAAGTATTAAAACAAACTTAACCAAATTCAAGGGTGTTAAGTCTTCCAATGAAAACAAATCACAGTCGAGTTAAGTCTTTAGTCAAAACAATTTGAGTTATTCTATTAACAGATTCGATCGAGTCATTGAGTGACTAACTCTGATTAACTAACTTAGTCGCCCATCAAGGACACAAAATTGTGAAGTATTAACTCTTAATATTTAAAAGGACTAATTTGAAAAATTGGTAAGGTTTATTCAACCCCCCTTCTAAACCTTACACTCACACCCCTTGGGACCTACAAGTGGTATCAGAGCGGTTGGTTCATTGAGCCTTCCGCACCGTTCTTGAACTAGATCTCCAAATTTTTCAAAGTCTGTTTTAGTACTTGATCTTTCAAAACCCTTTTTACCAAGAAACGTTATTATCATGGAAGCAAATTTGACACGCATCCCTATGTTCACAATTGAAGAATTTGATGATTGGAAAATTCGTATGCGCTCATCTATCAAAGATTACACGATGAGATGTGGATAGTGATAGAGGATGGGCCACCGCAAATTTTAAAAGTGAACACAAAGCTGTAAGGGAGAGGCTGCGGTGAAGGTGAAGAGATGTTGCTCCCGCACTACATGGTTGAAAAACCAAGAGCCAATGAACAAATGATGACGAGAAAAAGATATAACTTGGACAATGTGGCCAAGGACATTCTTTACAAAAACTTGGACAAAGCCATGTTCAATAAAGTCAAATCATGCAAAACGGCTAAAGAAATGGGACAAGCTAACATTGATTTGTGAAGGCTCGAGCAAATCAAGGAAAATAAACTATCGGTTCTTTGTCGTACGAAATTTGAGAATTTCAAAATGATCGCAGAGAGACCTTGGATCAACGGATGCTCGGTTCACGAAATTACCAACGAACTATCTCGCACTTGGAAAAGAATATACACAAGAAATGTGTGTGAAAATTCTAAGAAGTCTCCCAAATGAATGGGAAATGAAGGTCATGGCACTAAGACATTCCATGGACCTATCCAAGACATCCAACCATGAGCTATTATCGATCTCAAAGCCTATGAATTTGAGTGAGAAGAAAAGACCGAGGAGGAGACAACAGTGCCCAAAACAATCTTCTAATTGTTAAGGATGGCAAGAGAGTCAAGTCAAAGAAGTCATTGACCAAGAGGAAATAGCCCCGATGGTTAAAAGGTTTAACAAGTTCTTCAATTAGAACTACAAGAGAGGCAAGGGCGAATCCTCCGAGAAGACACTCGGCTCCCTACAAGTCAAGGGAAGATAGGCCAACCAAGAGAACAGAGCAACAAAAAGTTGAATATCAAAGGGCTAACAATCCAAGAATGGAAAGAGTCGATCAAAAGGTTGAAAATCTATCTTGAACTGCTAGAACCAGTCACTATACGATTGATTGCCCATATCCTGTAGTCAACAAATACAGGAATGAAGAAGAAAGAAAGGTCTTGAGAGAAAGAAGACAAGAAAAGGAAAAGGCAATGTTGGTCACAGAGACTACCGAGACAACCAAGTCAAAAGACACAAATGATTGAGAGTAGTGGTCGACTACTCAAGTGACTCTGAAGAAGAAGCCTTGTTCTATTTGATGGCCAAGGAACAAGACCAACCCGACCAAGAAGATGAGGTACACTCTAATTCATCACACTCGATTCTAGTGATAGTGATCGACACACACACTTCATCACCCACTGATCTTTATGATTCATTAGGCAAAATGATGAAAGACTTTGAACACATTAAATCCTCACACACACTGCTAAATGAGGAAAACAAATGCTACTCAAGAGCCAAAACTCACAACCGACTAAGGAGAGCCGAGTACTCTAAGTCAAATAGCCGATGAGAATGAAAGTCTAAAGGCTGAAAATGCTAAGCTAATAAAGCGAGAGGTAATCGCTATAGAAAAGAGGGAAAATGACCTCAAAAATGTGATTGCCTCATTCACTAAGGCATCTAAATTATTGGATGATCTTATTATGAGTCAAAGAGAATGTGGAGACAAGACAAAGCTTAGGATTTAATTCCTCTGTGCTATGTCAAGCTCCAAAACTCCAAATGGTGCACATATATTTATTCCAAAGCACAATCACAAGCAAATTGGCCTTGGTTATAAAGGAAAAGGAAAACGACCGATTGAGTGTCTTTGAGGGCAGTGAGAAAGAAATCCGGTCGAGTTCCTCAAAGAACTCTCAAAACAGAAATACTCTGTAAAGAAGAAACAGAGCTACCAAAACCCCGGAAGTTCTATAAAAGAAGCACATATGATGGGAATGGTAGAAAGTACCCAAGCCAAGCCGATTGGGATAATGTGAACTTTCAAAGAAAGACCTATGGAATATAAGTCTAAGTGGCAAAGCCTAGAACTCAAGAAAGGCCATTCCAAAGGTATAAGAGCTTTCACCAAAGACACATATGCACCTAGGCACTACACTCGGAGATATCACAACTACCCAAAGAAGGCAATTGCTAAAACACATACACAGCATACGGACAAAAGAGACAAATTGTATGAAGCTAGAACCCCAAGCAATTTGCCAAAATTAATTATGATTATGGCACTGATAGATGGCAACCCCTTAGAGTCAAATCATTTGGCTATAGGTTGGTTGGATCATCTTACAATACTAACCCCTCAGGACCCAGGCAAGTATGGGTACCTAAAACCTAACTTCCTTGATTGCAGGTTCAAGGAGCGGTGAGTGCGGAACCTGGTACATGGATAGTGGCTGTTCCGGGCATATGACAGGTAACAAGAAAAATCTATCAAAATTCAAGGAAGTCAGAGGTGCAAAAGTCATATTTGGAGGAAATGAAGCTCCAGGAGAAATAAGGGGCACTGGATCCATCAAGAAAAATGGATTAGAAATCTCAGATGTTGCATATGTTGAAGGACTCAACTTCAACTTGCTAAGCATCAGCCAACTTTGTGACAAGGGTTATAATGTTGGATTCAACATGGGTATATGCCAAATCAAGGACACTGAATCCAATGAAGTTGTGTTGCAAGGATGCAGATAAAAGAACATGTATGTAGTAGATTGGTCAACCGCAACACCAATCACTTGTCTACTAGCAAAAAAGAGCACAAAATCCAGTTGGTTGTGGCACAAAAAAAAAGTCACCCGAATTTCAAAACAATTAACAAGCTTGCCGTAAGCGATCTTGTAGAAGGACTTCCGGACTCAAGACACAAGAAGGAAAGTGTATGTGATGCATGCGGATGGGAAAGCAAATCAAATCATCATTCAAAGAAAAGACATGTCCATCTTCAACAAGAAAATTGCACCGCTACATATGGATCTATTTGGTCTAGTTGAACCAAAAGCATAAGTGGGAAGAAATACACCTTGGTGGTAGTAGATGATTACTCAAGATATACATGGACAATATTCATGTGTAAGAAGAAAGAAACTCTGCGAAAACTACCACAAATTGATGAAAAGAATCCAAAATGAGAAGAGTCAAACCATTATCAAAATAAGATCTCGACAGGAGGAACCGAGTTTGTCAATAGTATAATCACTCGATCTTGTATTGAAAATGGTATTGGTCATGAATTATCTGCAGCAAAGGACTCCACAACAAAATGGAGTTGCGAGAAAGAAGGAACATAACTCTTAAAGAAGCGTGCAAGGACCATGTTAGGTGACGGGGCTACCTAAAAGATTTTGGGCTGAAGCAATAAACACGAGAATGCTATACTCAAAATAGATGCATGATAAACAGACAAAATGACAAAGACTCCTATGAGATTTGGACAGGAGAAAAGCCAAATGTTGCATATTTTAGAATATTTGGATGCAAATGCTTCATCCATAACAATGGCAAAGATAATTTAAAGGCTTTTGATGCTAAAGGCGATGAAGGTATCTTCTTGGGATACTCAAATGAAAGCAAAGCCTCTGAGTACTCAACAAGAGGACTATGGTTACGAGAGGAATCCATTCATGTGGTGTTTGATGAGCCAAATGTAAATGGAGAAGACATTGAAGAGTCGGTGATAAGTTTGAATCAACCAACCATGCGAAGAGTCCCTATCTTTGGTGGTGAATTATAAACCCGGAGGATGAAGATGAGATAGCCGAGTCTCAAAAACAGTTGGAGAATCTGCGGCTAAGTGATGATGAGAGAGCTGATCAAAGCAACACAACAGTGCAAGACGATCAATCCAGCTAACTTACTCCAACCTTGATGTAAGATGGCCGAGAGACCATCCACGAAACTAGTCATTGGAGATGTACGAGAAGGTGTCAAAACGAGATCCCGAGCTCAACAAGAAGCAATGTTCACATGCTTTATCTCACAAATAGAGCCTAAAGATGTGTCACAAGCATTGGATGACACACATTGGATTCAAGCCATGCAAGAAGAGTCAATCGTTTGAAAGAAATAAAATGTGGGAATCTGGTTCAAAGACCTACCCATCAAAATGTTATTGGCACTAAATGGGTATTCGTAAACAAGATGAATGAGGAAGGTTACGTGGTAAGAAACAAAGCAAGATTGGTAGCCAAAGGATATTGCCAAGAAGAAGGGATAGATTTTGATGAAACATTTGCTCCTGTGGCAAGATTGGAAGCCATAAGGATGTTTCTTGCCTATGCGAGTTCACAAGAACTTTATTGTATATCAAATGGATGTAAAGAGTGCATTTCTCAATGGTTTATTGGAAGAAGAAGTGTATGTTGAACAACCTCCAGGATTTAAGAAGAAGATTCTTGGAGATAAAATATACAAACTCAAGAAAGCTCTATATGGGTTGAAACAGGCACCTAGAGCATGGTATGATACATTGTCACAATTCTTGGACCGGGAACGGATTCACAAAAGGCAAAGTGGATAGAACACTCTTGAGAATTCAAGATGGGAAGAGCATACCGCTTGTTCAAATATATGTGGATGACATCATTTTTGATCCACAAACAAAGAGTCAGTGTGATAAATTTTCAAATCTCATGCAAAACAAATTCGAAATGAGCATGATGGGAGAGTGACATTCTTCCTTGGACTCCAAGTGAAACAAAAAGGATGGAACCTTCATAAGTCGGACAAAATACACCAGAGATTTAATGAAGAAATTTGGTATGGAAGAGAAGTCTTCCGTAAAAATACCAATGAATACATCACTCAAAATGGACATGGATGCAGATGGCAAGCCTCGTAGATCAAACAAGATACATAAAGACTTATTGGATCATTGCTCTATCTCACAAAGCCAGGCCGGACATCACCTTTCTTTGTAGGTGTATGTGCAAGATTTCAATCTGCTCCAAAAGAAAGCCACATGATCGCAGACCAAGAGGATCTTGAGATACTTGAAAGGAAGCCAAGAAGTTGGCTTATGGTATCCAAAGGAAGGCGAATTCAAGCTAATTGGTTATTCGGACCACTCGACTATCTTTGGATGTAGAGTTGACAGAAAAGCACCTCGAGGCACATGCCAAATGCTTGGAAATAGGCTAATTTCCTGGTTTAGCAAAAAGCAAAATTCAATAGCCACCTCTACAAAAGGTGACGAGAATACATAGTCTGCTGGGCAAAAGCAGTAAAGTCTTATGGATGAGACAAAGAAATGAGAGACTATGAAGTTGAAGAAAAGGAAATTCCAATCATGTGTGATAACACAAGTGCAATTGCAATCACTCAAAATCCTGTGTTGCACTCAAGAACAAAGCATATCGATGTCAAATATCACTTCATAAGAGATCATGTTGAAAAGAAAGACATCACCTTGGAATATATTTCAACTGACAAGCAGTTGGCTGACATATTCACAAAACCATTATGTGAGTCAAGATTCGAAGAACTCAAGCATGAGTTAGGGTTAATTGAGCTGAGTTGACACTCAGAAGACTCAAAGAAAAGAGATGAAACATGAAAAGAGGAAAAAGAGTTGAATTCATAATTCACTAAAATCACCATGTCGAGTTAGTTGACAATGAGTCACTAGGAGAGCAAAGATGAGAAGAAGGATTGAATCGGCTAAGGAGCAAGCTGAGTTATTCATGAGCAAAGTGACAAAAACGCAGTCATTTTTACTAAGCGAGAATGTTTTTAAGAATGACGTCAGCATAATTATGACGTGTACAGGATAAAGCTGCACACCAAGCTTATGATTGGATATAAATGCTTGCCGCATTAAATACGAGAAATTAAATGTAAATCGGCTGCAAGATCTAAGCCGTTGATTTTGATCAAATTTCAAAAACCACCCGCACGTCCTTTCATGAACCATACTTAAACCATTTCGTCCATTTCTCTCACACTTTACCAAAAACTGTTCATCTCTCTCTCTCGAAAGCAAAAGCAAAAATTTCTCTCAAAACCCTATCTATCCTCGCCCGCTCAAGTTTCGTTCGGTAAAACATCTCGAAATGGCATCTACACATGATTTTGTCAAGCTAGGAAAGAAAATCCACACCGGGTCTCTTGTACATTTCGATGGTATGGTTAAACAGGGTCGACAACACCCTAGTGAAGAAGATTCTTTGAGAAATTGGAAATGTCTCGGTGGAAACCGTTTCTAACATTGGAGTTTCCGATGACCTATGTGGAAGAGGTCGAGCAGTTCTACGTGAACGCTCGAAGTTCACGATGAGGGCATCAAGTCCTCTGTTCATGGAAAGAAGTTCACCATCAATGCCAAGGATTTGGCAACATCGCTTATTGCCGCGGAAGAAGTCTCGGGAGATTCATGAAGTTGAGGTCGATCCGATCGCCTTGGAAGGAAGTAGCCAATTCCGACTATCTTTGCAAAAGTGGTCTACACAAACCTAACAAGAGGTCACTTTGAAAGAGGACTACCACAAATTGTTGGACATCGTTGCCAAATGCATAGACATCAAATTTGGCAGCTTTGACCAGCTGTCTAAAGCTAAGCTGATCGTAATGGCTGCGATCCTTGAAGAAAAGAAGGTGAACTGGGCTGAGTTTGTCTACAGCAGACTCTGCCAGAACGTTGGGAACAAATCCTTCAAGGAGGATGGAACGTTTGGAGGTTCCCTAGGATACGGCCTGGTGATTGGCCGGCTGATGGAGGTAAAAGGAGTCCCTCTTCGACATGGAAAGGCATTCCATGTAAACAAGAGGATGTTCAGATCAAACCTATCTGGCGCACAGAAGAGAGCATACGCCAAGAGGGCTGATACGAGTGAGGGGGAATCGATTGACCACAAGATACAAATGCCTCTCCTCTTCTTCAAAGAAAGAGGCTGCCCATGCAATCAAGCTAAATAGACTCACGCCCCTCGCAACAAAGAAAAAGAAATCTGCTCCTGCCCCTGCAGCCGAGTCACCTGCCCCCGCAGCCGTGTCTCCTGCCCCTGCAGCCGCAACGGAGAAGGAACCATTAATCCCTTCTCCAGTGATCAAGAAGAAGAGGATCGCCACAAACAAGGAAGGCAAAGCGTTGCCCTCTAAGACATCTGCGAAGGCATTCACCTTCAATGAACCAAAGGAAGTGGAGCCGGATATCCCTCCTGGTAAAAACAAAAAGAAAAAGAAGACTTTCCAAGCTCTCCGAGCTTGAGAAGACAAATGAGTCCGTCCTCACCGAGAAGATACTGAGATCTGCTGGAAAAGTAAAGTCTCCGAAGTGATCGATGAAACGCCAAGTCATAAGGCCGATCATCGAGGCAAATCGAGGACCCAGTTTGTAGATAGAACAATGAGGAACAAGGAATGGGCCGAGACAACCGAATCACCTGTTGTGGGTTGTGTCTCTGCGTCAGAATGAAGGCTACGAGGGTGTCGGCGGCGAAGTCTGCTACCCCTAATCCTCGAAACGAGGGCCAAGAGAATGATGAAGACGATGTAATCATGTACTCTCCATTGTATCCGGACATCCAAAATCGTCTGCGAGTGGAGAAAATGGAAGGCGAGCCTATCTAGAGTGCGGTTTGAAAGACCGAGTTCATTGCTAAAGAAGAAGAACTCTTCATGTTTCTTGAGGTTGACACGTCTTTGCAAGCCCTTGACGAGGATAATTGTATCAATATCTGCCCAGATTCGGAAAGAAAACGAATCGGGCTAGAAGCGGTGAGACGCGAAGCACGTGAGAAGGCCAACATCTGCCCTCTCACCGCACCACCGATCATACACATTCTCACCTTGACGTCCTATCGAGAAAGTGATGAGGATCTGGACCTGTTTCTTTGCGGAGAATTGCAAATGCAGCAAGCAATGCAAGAATCCGAGAATCCTTCATGAGCAAAGATCGATGGAGAGACTAGGAGAGTCCTCCAACTCACACCGAGATAGACCCAATGGGAGTGGTGCGGCAGATATTGCCACTTGTTGTTGCCGCCACCACTTTCCCGGCTCATTCGGAGGAAGGTGTTAAGGAACTGGCGATGAACGAGATTGTGGGGACCCCGTCGAGCCAACCCCTAATGAAGGTGTCTCACCACCTGCCCCAACGATCGAATACTCGGTGGGAATAGCCGGGAGTCCGGAGACGAGTGACCCCATTCCAAGTCACTCACCGGTGTGCCGGTGGGGAAAACTCCTCCACTGCGCAAGGTCGGAGGATCTGCGGTGACTCCACAATGCATCTCGGAGGCGGAGTGGAGAAGGAACAACAAAAATGAATACACAAAGCAAGTTGTCATCGACGAGGCTCGAGATGATTGTGATCGCTTCGGTGAAGTGCCAACCGCTTCTGCAGAGGCTAATGACGCCGCGATGCGGTTGAGGCACGAGAAGGAAGCGCCCGGAGTTAACACTGGGCGATGAAAGTGCAATCCATGGAGTTGAGACTCCAATGGATGCCACCTCAAAAGACCCCAAGACAGTGACACGTGTAGAAAGGGATGTCCAAGGCCTCGGCCGGTTGAGACTGCAGGAGGTAATGAAGGCCAACGGGAGGTTGAGACTTCCCGGGGTAGAGAAACTGAAGCACATAACATCCCTCCTACTATCATTGATCCATCAAAAAAGGACATCGAGTGCTCTTCACGATTCCCGGATAATTCGATGTAACCTTTCTCGATCGGAAGGAGACGATGAAGCCGAGTCATCCCCTCGTGGATCGATCCCAAAGACTCAAATTTGAGGATGTTACAACCACGAGTAAGTCGACCTCAAGACTACTCGCCAAACATTCAACTTCGATGATGAGCCACCCATGGAAATCTCATCATCGTCCGATGACGCTTCTGATAAGGCCGAGGACCAGTCAACTCATTTGGAAAAACCAGCTGAGACCGACGAAGCTGTTGAGACAAATTGAGGCTCGATGGGGTCGACTTCACAATAGACCACAAAGGTGACAGAGTCCAGTCGCGCAGCTCCCAAAGCTGCAGCGGTTCGACTCCACAAGGGACTTCACGAGCACCAATTATCATTGAACGATTCCGTTTCCCGTGATGAATCTTTCGTAGAATCATTTCCCTTCTCTCTGGAGGTACCTCCTGAAGAATCGCCTAAAGATCGTGAGCGCTTCCACGCACTGATCCTGTTATTACATCGTGACACCATTGTTCCAAATGACCATGACTTTGACGCCAGCGTGGCCGTCACCAAACAGAGTGACAAACATGAAGAGTTAGGGGCGTGTTCAAAGCCTTATTTGCTGAGATAGAAAAAATGGAAAGGCACCAGGCCTCACTGGACATGAGGTCGATAACAGGGGACACCAACCTTACTGGCGATTTGAGAGACATAATAGTCGAGGATCCGGGAGTGGTGGCAACAACAAAAAAAGAATGCGTGTGGAACAAGCTCGATATTTCGGAGACATTGTTCAACAAGTTGTTAATCTGCGGTGAGAATGTTGAGGCAAAGACAAAATTGCAAGAGCACATTGAACAAATGCATGAATCTCATACTACGAGATAAAGTCACTGCGTGAACATAATAAGAACGAGCTCCTGCGTGTGGAAGAGAATATGGATCGGAATTCAGTCTCCTCATGGCCGAGATGAAGTTGGTAGTGCCCAATCCAACGCCACCCGCTCCGAGTTCCGTGCGGCTTAATCCGCAGCAGATTGACGAGAACTCAACTATCGCCAGACTAGACTTCTTGTTTGCTAGCTTGTTTCCAGGGGTTCCTCTCTCCTTTGATGATGCCAAAAAGGGGAAGAGGAATACCTAAAAAGCGTGAAGGGTTACGAAGGTGAGAAGGAAGGAAGCATTTGTGAAGGGAAAGACAACCGAGGAAGTAATAAGAGAGAAAGAAAGGGAAGTCTGTTGAGGGGAAAGTTTGAAAGATGTGACCTTGATGATTGCTAAAACCCCCAACAAGGTCTTGTCACATCACGTGATATTATCAAGAAAACTCCCAAAGACTCGACACTCCAACACTCTCTTTGTACCTATGGTGAAAAGAGAAAGACAATGATTGAAGCGTTGATGAAGGAAGTGGAAGGAAGGATGGATGCCCGAGTTATGGATATTCTCAAAACAACATGGAGGCATTCCGTGACAAAGACACCTATGCCATTTCGAGATGCCGGAACCGAGCCAAGATCGGTTGATGAATTCAAAACGCCGCATCCCGAATGACGCAAATATGTCCACGGCTCAAGCCTGGGATTTGTCTTGGGAAAAGGGTCTCACACTATGTGAAGAAGGCGACAGAGGCGTGACTCATCGGCGATCGCTCTGCTGGTCACTCTGCTAGTCACTCACCGGGAAAAAGAAGACCCCAAGACAAAGACACGCCCGGAGGAAGAGGAACAAGCGGAGAGGAGGAAGAGGTTTCGGACCTAGACCTCTCGCCCAAAATATTGAGTATATAGATCCGGCAAGAAAGGAGGGATCTATTGGGCTGGATTGTGAAGTAGCCAACCTATAAGTGGCTAAGAACAATCTTTGAGTATGTGAAGAGAATTGAAGAGGAAAATAAAAGACAAACTCAGCTATGGGAGGAAAGACAAGAAAGACTGAGAAGAGATAAAGTTGCCCAGAAAGCGTATGAGAAAAAGAAGGTAGCTGAAGATGAGAAGAAAAGAAAAAGGTTAGAAGATGACAGAGCTGAAGAAGATAAAAGAAGGAGGGCGAAGGAGATGAAGTGTTCTTGTCCACCCTTCATGTATTTTACTATGTGAATACATTTTATGTAAGTCTTACGTACATCGAATAAAATTGTACAATTTCTACTTGTGTAGATATAAAACAAAGCATGGATACTTTAAGGTCCACTTAAGCTCTAATACATTTTCTTTTGATTCAAGCTCACGATACACTTTGTAAACAAAGCTATGTAAAGAACAAGAATGTTATGATCAATAAAAGAACGATTCTAAGCATACATTCTATGATTCTACATTTATGTCTCGTATGTATCTTTGCTATTTAATTATTGTTGTATGTTTTAAGTTTTGGCATCATCAAAAAGGAGGAAATTTTTGGGAAATTATTTTGTAGATTTTGATGAATACCATGTAAAACTTAGAATAGAAGTTGGCACCCCATTTTTGTTGTAAATTGCATTGTAATAGATAGTAATGGTCGAAATGAGTCAAGTCAGCTATGCCCGAATATGTAAGAAGTCAACTAGAGACACAAAGGAAGACTCACTTTGTGAGGCGGTGAGTATGGAAAAGAAGAGAAGATAGGAACTCGATGAAGGTGCAACTAAAATGCGGTGAGTGGAGTATCGATCAAGTCAACTCAAGATAGCCAAGTCTCAAGTTGAAGTGACCAAGAGTCATCCAATGATTGGAAGTCGACTCAAGTCACTTGGGAAGTCAAGGAAATGCGGTCAAGTCGAGATAATCGAAAGAGATCCGTTGCCGAGAAATCAAGAGAATTACTTAAACAAGTAATACCTCCATATCGCCTTTCTTGAAGTGCTCGACCCCGAAGCGTGCAAGAGGAATAAACCAATGGGAAGCACTGCACTTGGGTCGAACTCGAAAAGTCGAAAGAATCATTCATATGAGGAAGTGGCAATTTCAAGGATCGCAACAAGACAAGCAACGACCACAAGTGATTTTAAAAAATAAGCTATCGCTTCAACTGGCGATTTTTGAAAGATCACTATAAAAGGCCGAGGAATAACTCGAGAGAAGGTTACAGAACCACGAACATTCAAGCAAACATTTGAACTCAGAATAAAAAATATTCTCAAATCATTCAAGATCAATCCTCAAGCCTACATTACGAAGGAAATCAATCCAACACTCACCGTGAAGGAAAGATAACTTCAATCGGTTGAAGAGGAAATTTTTGAAGAATCAAGGGTCTACATTTCACGGAGGATTGTAGGAAGGTTCTAGGTCAAACCAGGTCTCAAGTTTTTGGAGGGCTTCGTGATCAAATCTAAGAAGCTTGAGCAAGTGGGTCAGAGTTACAAAGCGCAAATGTGAAGAAGGCGAGTCGTGCGAGAAGCCACCGCGTGACCAAGGCATCTCCGCATCGAGTCCCAAAGGATCAAGTCACCAGTGTGTGATCAAGACTTGTATCTGACTGTTAACCACTCAGATATCTTGATCAATACTTAGTGGATTCCTCCGGAGTTGGAGAAGAGAGGAGTAGAAGAATTACCCCATCTTCGAACCTCTATAAAATCTTATCGTGTCATTTACATTTCAAAGACTTTAATTTTTGCATCTTATTTGTTTAACTCTGTTGATAAATTTGCTATCCACTTGATAATCAACTTAGTGCTAAAACCAAGTATTAAAACAAACTTAACCAAATTCAAGGGTGTTAAGTCTTCCAAAAAAAAAATCACAAGTTAAGTCTTTAGTCAAAACAATGAGTTATTCTATCAACGGTTGATCAGTGTTGAGTGACTAACTCTGGCGATTAACTAACTTAGCATCCCATCAAGGACGCACTTGTGAAGTATTAACTCTGAATATTTAAAAGGACTAATTTGAAAAATTGGTAAGGTTTATTCAACCCCCCCTTGTAAACCTTACACTCACACCCCTTGGGACCTACAACACTCATTGGAATGATAAAGTGTTTGGTGTCTCTTTGGAGACCATTAACACTTATTTGAGTGTGTGGCCGAATTATACGTTATTGTCTATGACTCTTGAGCGTCGTATTATTTCTACAATTGTAGCATATTGCATTTGTAGAAAATCTGTGAAATTGCCGAGCAATATGGATTTCTTCTTGATATACAAAATCGCAAAAAGGGAATTGCTCAATTTTGGTGCAATTTTAATTCAATGCATCATTGAGTCTATCACATAGGGGAACAAGAAGTTTTCTATGGGGAATTGGATTTGCAAGCTTCTCTTGCATTCGGGTTTACCGTCATCGGAATTTAATTCGGAGGTTATTCAAGATGACTTTGATATCGATAATATACTATAAATTGTCCGAATGCGTAATAATATGCCAATTCGCCCTACTAAGACGGCAAGAAGTAGACACCAAGGTTCGTCATCCCAAAATCCTAATGACTTTTTTGATGATGAAGAAGCCGATAGATTGGCTTCGGGGGATGTTCAAGGCAATCCGGAGGATAATACCGGTGCCCGCCTAAATCGAGCATCTCGTGAGTATTTTCAAGCCCAACTTGATGAACAAAGGATTAACTATGATACTCTTAAGGCCAGTCACGAGGAGCTTAGGCAAGAAAATTCGAAGCACAAAAAGTCCGTGGGCAAATTGACGAAGTTCATAAAAGATCTCCTCCCCAACACTTGCTTCTCTTCCGATGAAGAATGATGCTTCTTGTCGCTTTGTTTATTTTTATTCATGCTCTTGATACTTTCATCTCTTTAAATTTGTAATGCACTATTTTGATACTTCCTCTCTTATGCTAATGACAGTAGTTTGTTTTTCTAAGGGAAAAAACTAGCAAGAGTGCTAGTAGCAAGTGATTGCATATGGTACATTTTGACCTGGTATTGTTGGAGTATTTGATGGTAAAAATACTTCTTAATTTTTTGAATGTTGGCATTGGTGTACAATTGATGTCTAGATTGACTATTTTGCTAAAATAGTATGATGTTGATGAAGCACTTAATGGTAAAAGTGCTTATTTAATCTTTGCCTGGTGGCATTTGTAATGCCTTTCTTATATTGCTTATCTTCTTAGTTGGATAGATTTATTTCTATATCTCAATTGGGTTGAACCCTTGAAAAATTTGTCTTAATGTTGATAAGCATGTTGATATATGATTGTTGTTGAATATTTGGGCATTATTACATTACAAGGGCTATATACATCTTCTTTAATTTTTTGATGTCCACCAAGTGTTCGATGAATTGTTACAATGAAAATTTCATCTATTACATGAATCTCTCGTTTTTTATAAAGTCTTATATGCTTATAGAGATCATGTTTTGCTATTCATATGATCTTTTGTAAATCAAATGACAGATTTTTCCCTTTTTTTTGGAATTTAAGCTTCAATGTTCAAAATGCTCGATAAATCGATTAAATTGCGCACTTTGATATGAAAATATGATGTTTTTATCGTGCTAACATTTTTTTTGATGATTCCAAAGGGGGAGAAACATGTAATAAGCTCATTAGCTCAAAGAAGCTAAAATAAGCTCACGAAAGAAGCTATAAGCTATGGCTCTTTAAAGCCAAAAGCTATGGATATAAACTAGTCCATTGGATATATCTTGGACTTGTGATACTTGTTTAATGGTTGTTTTTGACAGGGGAAGCTTCTAAGCTCATGATGTTTTTTTGGTTGCATTGTAAAAGCTGAGCTTTTAGCTCTTGTATGGTTGCTTCTTTACTTATCTTGATGTGCATGTTGATAGGGGGAGCTTTTGAAAAATATTTCTTGAAAATCTTTACTCCCTTTCTTGAGGCTATATTATGAAAATTTGTTGCTCCAAACGGCTAGTTATTTTTTGACCGAAAAATTTATTTTGTTTTCAAAATCGACCTTCTTATATATCTCAAAATTGTTTTGGTTTGTAATCATCAAAAAAGGAGAGATTGTTTGATAAATGTTTTTATCATGATTTTGATGATTTTGTTTTAAAGTGTTTTTACACCAAAACAATGTTTCAAAATGTTGTCCAAATACTCCCGATCGTCTTAAAATGTTTTTACTATTTTTTTGGAGTACTTTTTGAAGTTTATTTTTGATATAAATTGGACAACACTTCAGTCTCGTATTGGACCGGTCTCCCTATAGGGCAACCCGTACCTGAGGATGTGTGTTGAAACAGAAAACGGGACTGAAGAAAAAGGAGGAGGTCGACTGGTCGACCTGGGGGTCGACCGGTGCCTGGGATGCCTGCAAACTCCCTGTATTGGTTTTTCAAGAGGGCAACCGGTCTAACATAGGGTCAACCAGTACCAGTCGCCCTATGTTAATATTCAGTGTTTTCAATATTTTATCATTTCTACGCGACCGGTCACCCTACCGTTTTGACAACAAAATTCCAGCCGTTGACAGCATACATATTTTTCTTAATTTGTGGGATTGATTTTTAACATCTATATTCTTGATTTTAATTGTATTTTTCTGTAGATTTCCAATCCCCGAGAGGAGCCTATGCATGATCAATCATCTCCTATAAATAGAGGAAGTTTTGGAACAACAAGATAACCAATTGATATACAACACAACAAGATACACTCAAGCAAATACTTGTTCTTTCATTTTTAATATTCTTGTTGTAATAGCCTAAGGTCTTACACTTTCACATCTTGAGGTCTAGGCTTTGTCTATTGATTACACTTGCACTCAAAATTGTATTATTCATTATCGAGTTGTAATCTTGAATTTGTGGTCATCATTCAACACAAGATATCCTTGTGAGTGTTCTTGTGGTAAGAACACACTTGGGTGATCTAGGTGTTTGGTGCAAGAAGATTGTGGTAATCTTCTTATTGAAGAGTTTGGTGCTCTTTGAGGTGTTGAAGAATTTGGTGTTCTTCAAGGTTGAAGATTGTGGTAATCTTCAAGGGAGATTGTGGTAATCTCCAAAGAGGTGCTGTAAGGTGATGTTGTATTAATTGTGGTAATTAATAAATTTTTTTTTTTTTTTTGAAATCCATCCCGGAGATACTGGGGTGGCAGAGGATTAGGCCCTAAGTGGGTTGAACCTCTATAAATCGACGCGTGTTGTTTATTTCCCGCACTTCCATTCTTGTCTTGGCTTATTTGTTCGAAAAGAGGGCATAATCGCGAATATGGGCATAATCTATTCACCGCCCCCTCTAGATTATCGTAGCCACTTGGACTTACAATAATAACATTGTATTCCAATTTTATTGAAGCGACCGAAAATAATCTATTCAAGTATTTTTAATCTACTAAAAAATCGAAAATAAAGAAAATAAATAAAATAAATTTGTGAACCCCACAAGTTTTTTCAACATCTTTAGGAGCAACCTTAGGCACATAATCTCAACATGCTTCTTCAATATTAAATGCGAATAAAGTTTTAAAAACAATTCATTCAATTCTATGGGTTCAAATTCCTAATATCATTTACTCCCCCTCCTGGGTGGTGCGTAAACAGTTGATTAAGAACAATTGTAGTCCTCCCGGATCGTTACAATCATTAATAACTCCAAAAAAATTTGTGAATTGAATAACTCCCCACAAACACGCCTGTCTCACATGTTTCATGTCTGAATTCGATTTTCGTCTTACTAGAACTCACCTCCCGGATTATGGACTAGAAGTATGACATGCAAATTATTGATCAGATAAAAAGCAATTATAAATAAGCACTCGAATTCATAAAATAGAACGCATAAATTAATTTAGAAAACAAGTAATCATATTTAATACAAATCAACAGTTTCGATTATGCCCCTAAGATTCGAAAAATATGCCAAACATTGATTACAAACTCATAGACAAATTCGAATCAACATTAAAACATCGTTTAAGCACAGACAAAAGTTCTTAGACATAGAAAGAAAACCCCTTCTTGTCAGGATGGACTCCCCTTCTAAGCCCTCGAAGCTCTTGTGCTCCTTAGATGCGAAAGCCTTGTGGTGTTCTTCGCGATCTAGCCTTTTTGCTCTCAGAAGCTCTTCGATTCCTTTGTTCCTATTTTATTTGATGTGTTTTCTATGTTGAGAGTGATGATTTTTTGTGCAAGACTTGGTCCCCTTTTATAGATGCTTGGAGAGATCACTTGTAGAGTTGTATCAGGAAAAGAACTTCAAAAATGCAATAAAACAGAGTCCCACATGGTCTGGCCATGTGGGTCCACACGGGCATGTGGCATTGGGCGTAGCCCTTTGTCGCACGGGCAGGCATGTCGCACGGTTTGGTGGTGCGGTTGGAATCCAAGCCCACACGGGCGTGTGAGGTCACACGGTCCAATCGTGTGGACCTGCTCCGTACCTCTATTTTCTTCCTTTCTTCCCACACTCGTGCCATTTTCCCAACACAAGTCCACACGACCGTGTGAGGCTACACGGTCTGACCGTGTGGACCTGCTTTTGTTCTTTTTTTCCATCGTTTTGATCATCTCTTTGCATTCGGCAATCTTGTCCGGGCACCCCTACTGGTATTTCTTCATTTTAAGCTCCGTTTCCTGCAAGAATTACAAGAATATGCAGTATCATGCCCTTTAAAGAAAACCAAGTAAATATATAGTAAATATGCGTGTAAATGTATCAATTATATATCATTTTAAGCCTCAAAATGCACGTATATTTTACACACATCATATATTACAATGAATTGTAAAAATACAAAATTTCTTGACGGCTTTCTCTTATCTTCTTTGTTGTCTTCTTCTATCTTGTTCAAATTTCCTTCTCTTTTCTTCTTCTTCTAGCTCAAACTTTCTTGCCATTTCATTGGCTCTTCACTCATCTTCTCTTCTTTGAGCTTCTCGAAGACCTAGCCAATATGGCGCATCTCTACGCAGAGGATGATAAGATACAATTCCATTTTCTCTACCTTTTCCTCTATCTGAGCTTCTTCCTCTTTCAGCACTCCTTGTCTTAATATGGTTGCCACCTCTGGATACTTGGCTGCTGGGTGTCTGCTGACTCTTGGAAGTCTACTGACTCTTGGTTTTCTTACCTTGACTTGGCTGCTTCCTAGTCTGCTCAATATCTTTAAATTCTTTTGCCCAGTACAAGTCCCATGCATCAACAGTTTCCATCCCCAAGTAGCATATTATTGTCTCAAATTGCTCAATTCTATCTTCTTATATTTTATCAAGCTTAGTTATCTTCTCCTTCGATTTCTGTAATGCAATTGCTTCCTTAGACTTTTGCAGCGCAATTTCAACTTTTTCATCAGTTGATAGAGAAGACAAAATTTGTGATACAATCGATGAGCTGGTGCCTTTGCCTTTTTCAGATGTTGTAGGGTGCACTACTACTTCTTTTCTCTTATTATCATCGGCATGGGAAGATGGTTGAATATTATCCAAAATAAGGTTCAGTTTTATCTGAGTCATTGAATTGGCAGTTGTGTGACAGGAACTTAGTTCGGTCAGCTGTCTCTGCATCAAAGAGAACAATGCTTCCATGTGTTCCAACTTCTTTTCCATTTTAGTCTGAAGTAACTCCATATCACCGAGATAACTTGTTTCCATCCAATTCATATGATCTCTCTGGTGTCTTTGAAATTATAGTTGATCTGCTTTCCATACCAGCAACTTATTGTACAATTGGCGGAAGTATCCTACTTGCTCTCTTCGAAGAACCTTTATTTGAGAGGTCCACTCCTTGATTCTAAATATTGTGCCCCGAATGTCAGCTGTGAGTCGCATCATGATTATCAATCCGTCTACATAAATCCACAAAACCTCGTTCCAATTCCGTTATTTCTCTACACATATAACGAAAAGCCTCGCAAAATTTTGTAGTTTGTTCACTAGTATCTTCTGGAGAAAATTCAAACTCATGCCCATATGAAATGATCCTCATTTCCTCAAGAATATTGAGTTCTTCAGCTACAACATGTACATGAAACATGTCTTGATCCTCATACTCATCCAAGAGTATATCTTCTCGGAATATGCCCAATGTGTCAATAGGATTGGAGGAAGGTCCCACTTCACCTTTGGGAATCCTTGTCTCTTCTCCTGACAAACAACTCTATGTGCCTCGATTGAGGTAGCTTCATCAGTGTGCATCTCGTGTTAGCTTGGAGATGATCGTGCCTCACTTGTCTTAACAACTTCACGAGTAAGCGAGTATGTACTTCTTGTTGAGTAATCGATGCATCGATTGTTGTAGGTCCCAAGGGGTGTAAGTGTAAGGTTTAGAAGGGGGGTTGAATAAACCTTACCAAATTTTCGATTTAGTCCTTTTAAATCTCTGAGTTGATTCTACACGATGTGTCCTTGATGGACAATCGAATTAGTCACTCAAGAGAGTTAATCTCTCAACAGACTTTCGGTGAGCTTATTGATGGAGTAACTCAAATTTGTTGGCTATGATTTAACTCAACTGTGGTTTTATTTTCAGCGGAAGACTTAACACCCTTAAGTTTGATTAAGCAAGATTTTAGAGCTTGATTTAGTACTTATAAATTATCAAATGGATAGCAAATTTATCGTGAGATATAAGCGATTAAAAGTGCGGGAATTTAAATCTTTGAAATGTAAATGACACGGTGAAGTTTTTATAGAGGTTCGAAGATGGGGTAATTCTTCTACTCCTCTCTTCTCCCGGCTCCCGGGAGGAATCCACTAGGTAATGATCGGTTTACAAAGTGGTAATACTAGATACAAGTCTTGATCACAACAAACGACTTGATCCTTAGGGACTCGATCCGAGACGCCTTGATCACTCAAGCTGGCTTCTCAAACGACTCGAGCTTCTTCTTCACAGGCAGTTTGCCTTGTTACTCTGACTCACTTGCTCAAGCTCTTTGGATTTGATCACGAAGCCCTCCAAAAGCTTAAGACTTGGTTCAGCCTTGAACCTTTCTACAATCCTTCCCGGAATGCGGACCCGCTTGTTTTCAAAGGTTTCCTCTTCAACTGATTGAAGTTCTCTTTCCTTCACAGTGAGTGTTGGATTGATGTACTTCGTAATGTAGGCTTGAGGATTGAGAGTGTTTCAGTTTTTCTAATGTGCTTGTATATCTCACGTATGTATCACGCATCATCCTTTTCTCAAACAAACTCCTCGGCCTTTTATAGTGAACTTTCAAAAATTTGCCCGTTGAAGAGATAGGCTTATTTTTGAAAGTCACTTTGCGATCGTTGGGTTGCGATTCTTGGAATTGCCATTTCCTCGTATGAATTGTTCTTTCACCTTTTCGTGGTTCTAACACGGTGTGGTGCTTCCCATTGTTCATTCCTTTTGCACGCTTCCGGGACTGAGCACTCCGAGAAAGGTGGTATGGAGATATTACTTGTTTAAGTAAATCTCTTGATTTCTCGGCAACGGTTCTTTTTACGCTTATCTCGACTTGATCGCATTTCCTTGCTTTCCCCAGGTGACTTAGAGTCGCTTCCAATCATTGGATGACTCTTTCCGCCACTTCAACTTGAGACTTGGCTTTTCTTGAGTTGACTTGACTGATGCTCCACTCGATTGTATCTCACCGCTTCTTCAAGAGAGTTCCCATCTACTCTTCTTCGCCATATTCAAATTGTTTCACAAAGAAGTCTTCCTTCCGGTCTTGACTATCTTCTTGCATATTATGGCGTAGGCCGACTTAACTCGGCTTGGCCACTCTAATTGTTACAATACATTTTACAAAGTAAGAATTGGGAGCCAACTTTCTATTCTAAGTTTTACATGGCATTCATCAAAATCTAAACAATAAAATTCCTAACAATTTCCCCCTTTTTGATGATGCCAAAACTTAAATCATTCAAAAATGCAAACAACACGAATACATACTGAGATAGTGTATTGACATAGAATGTATGCGTAGAATAGATCTGTTTATTGATCATATCATTCTGTTCTTTTACACAATCACATTTACACGGTGTATGAGAGCACATATTTGTCTATACTTTTGAAAATAAAGAATTTATAGCTTTATTACGTAAGACTTACATTGTATGTATTTACATGATAAAATACACGAAGGGTTGGACAAAGAACACTTCATCTCCTTCGCTGTCTCCTTCTTTCATCTTGATCGATCTTCTTCTCTTCTCCTCTTTTTCTCGCCGTCAACCGCCTTCTTTTTCTTCTCATATGCCTTCCCTGGCAGCTTCATCTTTTCTTATTCTTTCCTCGTCTCTCCCCGCCATAGCCGAGTTTGTCTCTTGTTTTCTTCTTCTATTCTTTGTGCATACTCGGGCGTTAGTTTTAGCCACTTTCAAATTTGCCACTTGGTCAAGCCCCCAGTAGATCCCTCCTTTCTTTCCCCGGATCTACGTATTCAATATTCTTGGGCGAGGCCTGGTCCAAGCTTCTTCCTCCACTCATCGCTTCTTCCTCTACCTCGGGGCGTATCTTTGTCTTTGGGGGTCTTCTTCTTTCCAGTGAGTGACCAATGGAGTGACCAGCAGAGCGATCTTAGGAAGTCTGCTGCTGTCGGCCTTCTTCACATAATGTGAGACCCTTTTCCCGATAAAGTCCCAAGCTTGAGCCATAGACATATTTGCAAAGTATCCCCGATTCGAGCGTTTTAAATTCATCGACCGATCGTGGCTCTGTCCCGACATCCGAGATGGCATAAGTGTCTCTCCAACGGAATGCCTCCATGTTCTTTCAAGATGTTCATCACCCTGGCATCCATTCTTCCTTCCACTTCCTTCATCCTCGCTTCAATTGATTTTCTCTTTTCAGCCATAGATACAAAGAAGAGTGTTGGAGTGGCGAGTCATGGGGAGTTTGCCGCTTATAATGTCATCCGTGGATGGACCTTGTTGGGGGGTTTGTGCAATCATCAATGTCACATCTCACGATCCTTCCCCCTCAACAAGCTTTCCTTTCTTCTCGTTTCAAGACTTCCTCACCGATTTTCCCTTCTCACCGCTCCTTTCTTTTCACTTGATTTTGTGCTTTAAGGTATTCCTCTTCCCCCTTTTTGGCATCATCAAAGGATAGAGGAACCCCGGAACATCTTTGGGAAGCATGAAGTCGAGTCTTGATGGTTGAGTTACTGCTTCAAGTCTGCTGCGTTGTATGCGGACGGAATTCGAGATCGAGTAGCGTTGGATTCTGCTGAAATCACTTCATCTCAGCCATGAGAAGGCTGAATTTTCTTGTCATGTGTTCTTCCAAACGCTTGTATATCATTTGTATGTTGCTCACGCAGCGGCTTGATCTCGGCGTGTGAGCTTCATGCATATGCTCAATGTGTTCTCTCGGCTTTGTTTTTGCATCGGCATTTTCGACTCTCCACACCAGCACTTGTTGAACAATGTTCTCAAGTATCTCACTTGTTCCACACGCATTGTTTGTTCATTGTTGCCACCATTCCCTTATCCGAATTGTTATGCCTCTTAAATCACCTACAAGGGTGGCATCTCTGTTGTCGATCGCATGTCCAAAGAGGCTTGATGCCTGTCCATCCTTTCAACCTCAAGAAAGATGCCTCGACACTTCTCGAACTTCACCGATTCTTCAAGGTGCGGTGATGGCCATACAACATCAAAGTCATAATCACCGAACAATGGTGTCGATGGAAGAACAGGAGCTGGCTTGTGATAGCGTGCTTGTTCGTTTTCTCGACTCTTCGTGGAGTTCTCGTATCTCCGGTGAGAAAGGGAAAGATTCTACAAAGGATTCCTCACCGCCAACCGATCATTCGATGATGAGCGGTGCGCGTGAAGTCCTTTTTGGGAATCGATCTGCTGCAGCCTTGAGGAGCCCGAGCGGTGGTCTCGATTCACCGGGTTCTTTTGTGAAGTAGACCCGCTTGCCGAGCCTCAAATTGTCTTAACAGCGGCTTCGTTGGTCTCACCGATTTTTCCATTTCATGTAGACTTGTCCTCGGCCTTATCGCGCGTCATCGGACGATGATGAGATTTCTAGTGGTGGCTCATCATCAAAGTTAAAAGTTTGACGAGTAGTCTTGGGATCGACTTGCTCGTGCTTGGAACATCCGCAGTGAGCCTTTTGGATTTGTCATGGGGATGACTCAGCTTCTTCTTCTTCGCCTTTCCGATCCCGGAAAAGTGACATCGGGTTGTCCTGGGAATCATGAAGTGCTGATCTCCTTCTCGGATGGGTCGATGATAACAGGAGGATGTTCTCTACTCCACCTCTTTACCCCGAAGTCTCAACCTCCCATGGGCCTTCATTTCCTCCAGCCGGTCTCTCTGCTGCGAGGCTTGGTCCTCCCTTTCGAAAGGGGCGGTATGCTTAGGGTCTTCTACAGCCGCATCCATTTGAGTCTCAACCCCATGGATTGCACTTTCATCGCCCAGTGTTAACTCCTGTGGCTATTCCTTCAATGCCTCGACCGCATCGCAGCGTCATTAGCCTTCGTGAGCGGTTGGCACCTCACCGAGACAGTCTCAATTATCCGAGCTTCGTTGATGGCAACTTGCTGGTCTTCTTGTGATTGTAATTTCTCTTCTTCGCCTCCTTGATTCTTTGTGGAGTCATCTGCAAAGCATCCTCCGACCTTGCTGCAGTGGAGGGGTTTCCCCCTCACTGGCGCACCAGCTGAGTGACTTGGAGTGGGGTCACTCGTCTCCAAACTCCCTGTTTTCGATTGATGGTTCAGCCGTTGGGTCCCCACTATCCCAGTTTCATCGCCATCTCCTTATTGCCTTCTTCCGAGTGAGTCTGGGAAGTGGTAGCAAGAACAACAATGGCTATTTGCTTTGAACCACTCCCATTGGATCGATTTCGGTGTGTTGGAGGACTTTCCTGGTCCCTCCATTAGTCTTTGCTCGTGAAGGATTCTTGATTCGTGCAATGCTTGCTGCATTTGCAACTCTTCTCAGGGCAGCAGATTCTCTGGTTCCTCGTCACTTTCAGAGAAGACATCAAGAAGAGGATGGGTGTGTTCTATGGTGCCGAGAGATAGGGCGATGCTTGCCTTCTCACGTGCTTCGGCTTCTTCACTCGCTTTTCTCTCTCCTTGTCCTCAGTAGATCTGCAGAATGTCTATGCAGCTTGTCTTCATCCAGAGCTAGGAGCACATGAGTTAATCCAAGGAAATTTAGCAGATTCCTCTTCTTCTTCTATGAACTCCGGCCGTTGGAACTGCTTCCCCTTGACTTGCTCAACTTCCATTTTCTCCACTCACGCAGACGATTTTGGATGTCTAGGTAAGGTGGAGATAGGATCATTACCTCACTATCCGCTCGGGCCGGTTCTTCTTGTGCTTCAAATTGTGTGAGCTACATTGTGTCTTCAGGTTGCCTCTGCTGATCGCGCTTTCAAAGACTTGGCTGTTTCATCAACTACATCCGGAGACTCTACTTCTCCATAGTCTCCGTGTATTTGTGCTAGGCCGAGAGCCCGACTCACCTTGGTTTTCCCTGTTCGACCGCTTGACGAGTCTTCTTCGTCTCCCTGGTTTGTACCGGGGGAATTTACTGTTCGGGCGGTGTCCTCGAGTCTTGGGCGGCCGGGGCCATCTTGGTGTTTGTTTACGAGGAGCCGGCCGTCTTGGCTTGTCGATTCTCCTCCTTTTGACGATCGGAGAAGGTATTTGTGAGTCCTTCTCGACCGGCTAAGCAGGGCGGGAGACACGGCTCTGGGGCGGTGTGACTCTGCGGCGGCGGGAGCATGTTTGGTTTTCTTTGCTGCAGGGCAACAGTCTTCTTAGCAACTGCGCAGGGCAGCTTTCTTCTTGGGGAGAGGAAGCAATCAGATCTTGAGGTCACCGATTCACCCTCACCGTGTCGCTCTCTTGGCGTAAGCTCTCTTCTCAGGCGCCTGAGAGGTTTGCTCAACATCCTCTTGTTAACATGGAAAGCCTTCCCATGTCTAAGAGGGACTCCTTTCACCTCCAATAGCCGCCAATCACCAGGCCATATCCTGGGATCCTCCAAATGTGCCATCTTCTTTGAAGGATTTGTTCCCACGTTCGGGCAGAGTCCTGTAGACAAACTCAGCCCGCTTTATCTTCTTTTCTTCTATGATTGCGGCCAATCAGCTTTGCCTTTGACATTATTGGTCAAAGTCGCAAATTTGATGTCGATACATTTGGCAACTATATCCAACAACTTGTGATAATCCTCCTTCAAATATCTCTTGTTTGCTTTGTGTATATTATTTTATCAAAGAAAGTCGGACTTGGCTATCTCTTTCCATGCGTCGCCCAAGTTTACATCACTTCTTTAATCTCGGATGCTCCTTCACCGGTAGTGAGCAATGTTCACCAAATCTTTGGCGGTGATAATCACCGCTTTCCGTGAACGTATGACTTGATTCCTTCATCGTGAATCTCGGCATTCACGAGAATTGTGCGACCTCCTCCACATAGGTCATCGGATATTCTAGCGTTAGAAACGGTTTTAATCCTGGACGTTTCCAACTTCTCAGTGATTTTCTTCACCAGGGTGTCGTCGGACCCTGCTTCACCATTCCGTCTAAATCCACCGCTCGAACCGTGTGGATTTGCTTTCCTAACTTGGTAAAGTCATAAGTTGGTGCCATTTCTCAGGATTAAATCAAGGAAAAACTCGAAATTGATTTGAAGGTTGATAGGGTTTCTGAGAGTATTTTGCTTTTGCTTTTGAGAGAAAGAGATGAACAGTTTTAGAAGTGTGAGGAGAGAAACGGACGAAAATGGTTTAAATATGGTTTATGAAAGGACGTGCGGGCGGTTTTGAATTGTGATCGAAATCAACGGCTTGGATTTCGCTTTATTGAGCATTTCACGTCTCGTATTTAATGCGGCAAAGATTTATATCCAATCATAAGCTTGGTGTGCGCTTTATGTCTGTACACATCATCATTATCTTGACGCGTGTTCCTTAAAATATTCCCGCTTAGTCAAAACGACGGCGTTTTTGTCACTTTGCTCATAAGTTATTCAAACTTATCCCTTAGCCGATTTAACTCTACTTCTCACGATTCTCTTAGTGACTCGGCTATCACCGACTGCTTTTTAGCTCTTTTTCACCTCCTTTTCTGTTCCATTTCTTTTCTTTGGTTCTTCTTCCGTGTCTCGAATTAGTTCAATTAATCCCAACTCATGCTTGAGTTCTTCAAATCTTGACTCACATAATGGTTTTGTGAAGATGTCAAATAGTTGTTTATCGATTGAGATATAGTCCAGGATGATGTCCTTCTTTCAACATGATCTCTTATGAAGTGATATCGATATCAATATGCTTTGTTCTTGAATGCAACACAGATTTTGAGTGATTGCAATTGCACTTGTGTTATCACACATGATTGGAATTTCTTTTTCTTCAACTTCATAGTCTCTCACTTGTCTCATCCATAGGATTTGGGCACAACAATTTGCCCGCACTTATGATTCTCGCACTCGTTTGTAGAGGTGGCTATTGAGTTTTGCTTCTTGCTAAACCAGAAATTAGTCGTTTCCTAGCATTTGACATGTGCCTCAAGTGCTCTTCTGTCCACTCTGCATCCAAAGATAGTCGAGATCCAATAGCCAATTAGCTTGAATCCACCTTCCTTTTGGATACCATAGGCCTACTTCTTGGCTTCCTTTCAAGTATCTCAATATTCTCTTAGTTTCTTTGTCATATGGCTCTCTTTTGGAGCAGATTGAAATCTTGCACATACACCTACAACAAAGGTGATGTCGGCTGCTTAGCCGTGAGATAAAGCAATGATCCAATAAGTGCTCTGATCTTGTTTGATCTATAGGCTTGCCATCCGCATCCATGTCCATTTTGACTGATGTGTTCATTGGTATTTTTACTGAAGACTTCCCCTCCATACCAAACTTCTTCATTAAGTCTCTCCGGTGTATTTTGTTTGACTTATGAAGGTTCCATCCTTCACTGTTTCACTTGGAGTCCAAGGAAGAATGTCGGCTCTCCCATCATGCTCATTTCAAATTTACTTTGCATGAGGTTTGAGAATTTTTCACACGACTCTTTGTTAGTGGATCCAAAAATGATGTCATCCACATATATTTGAACAAGCGGTATACTCTTCTTGTCTTGAATTCTAAAAAGTGTTCTATCTACTTTTCCTTTTGTGAATCCATTTTCGATTAGGAATTGTGACGGTGTCATACCATGCTCTGGGTGCTTGTTTCAATCCATACAGGGCTTTCTTGAGTTTGTATACCTTGTCTCCAAGAGTCTTCTGCTCAAATCCTGAGGTTGTTCAACATACACTTCTTCTTCCAATAAACCATTTAGAATGCACTTTTACATCCATTTGATATACAATGAAATTCTTGTGAGCTGCATAGGCAAGAAACATCCTTATAGCTTCCAATCTTGCTACGGGGCAAATGTTTCATCAAAATCTATCCCTTCTTCTTGGCAATATCCTTTGGCTACCAATCTTGCTTTGTTTCTTACAACGAGCCTTCCTCGTTCATCTTATTTACGAATACCCATTTGGTTCCAATAACATTTTGATGTATGGGTCTTTGCACTAATTCCCATACTTTATTTCTCTCAAACTGATTCACTCTTCTTGCATAGCTTGAATCAAATGTGTCGTCCAATGCTTGTGACACATCTTTGGGCTCTATTTGCGAAATGAAGCATGTGAACATTGCTTCTTGTTGAGTTCTGGATCTTGTCTTGACACCTTCTCTTATATCTCCAATGACAAGTTCTGGTGGATGGTCTCTCAGCCATCTTACGTCAGGTTGGAGTAAGTTAGCTGGATTCAGTCGACTTGCAGCTGTGTTGCTGTGGTCAGCTCTCTCGTGGTCACTTAGCTGCAAATTTTCCAAATTGCTTTTGAGATTCAGCTATCTCATCTTCTTCTGAATTGATAATTCCAAACTTGACTTCAAAGATAGGGACTCTTCTGTATGGTTGGATGATTCAACTTATCAGCTGACTCTTCAATGTCTTCTCCATTTACATTTGGCTCATCGAATACTACATGAATGGATTCCTCTGTAACCATAGTTCTTTTGTTGAGTATCCTGTAGGCTTTGCTTTCAGCTGAGTATCCTAAGAAGATACCTTCATCAGCTTTAGCATCAAAGGCCTTTAGGTTGTCTTTGCCATTGTTGTGAATGAAGCATTTACATCCAAATATTCTGAAATATGCAACATTTGGTTTTCTTCCAGTCCAGATCTCATAGGGAGTCTTTGTCAGCTGTCTGTTTATCATACATCTGTTTTGGGTGTAGCAAGCTGTGTTGATTGCTTCACCCAAAATCTTTTTGGTAACCCTGCTTCAGCCTAACATGGTCCTTGCTGCTTCTTTGAGGTTCTGTTCCTTCTTTCTGCAACTCCATTCTGCTGTGGAGTCCTTGCTGATAGTTCATGACCAATACCATTCTCAATACAAGATCTGAGTTATTATTCCATTGACAAACTCAGTTCCTCTATCGATCTTATTTTGATAATGGTTTGACTCTTCTCATTTTGAATCCTCTTCATCACCGTGGTAGTTTTTGTAGAGTTTCTTTCTTCTTGCACATGAATATTGTCCATGTATATCTTGAGTAGTCATCTACTACCACCAAGGTGTATTTCTTTCCATTTATCTTTGTTTGGTTCCATCCAAATAGATCCATATGAAGCGATGCAATATTCTTGTTGAGGATGGGCATGTCTTTTCTTTGAATGATGACTTGATTTGTTTTCCTTCGACATGCATCACATATACTCTCCTTCTTGTATACGAGTCCGAAGTCCTTCTACAAGATGACTTCTTGCGCTTTTGTTAATTGTTTTGAAATTCAGGTGACTCGACTTTTTGTGCCCGCGACCAACTTGATTCACCGTTCTTTGCTAGTAAGAGTCTTTGGGGTGTTGCGATTGACCAATCCACTACATACATATTCTTCTACATCATCCTTGCAAAGACAACTTCATTTGATTCAATATCCTTGATTTGGCATATACCCATGTTGAATCCAACATTGTAGCCCTTGTCACAGAAGGCCGATCGATACTCGATAAGTTGAAGTTGAGTCCTTCAACATATGCAACATCTGTGATTTCTAATCCATTCCTCTTGATGGATCCAATGCCTCTTATTTCACCAGGAGCTTCATTTCCTCCAAATATGACTTTGGCTCCTTTGACTTCCTTGAATTTTGACATTTCTCTTATTTCCTGTCATATGTCCGGAATTTACCACTATCCATGTACCAGGTTCCTTGGCACTCAAACGCTCTTGAACCCGCAATCAAGGAAATTAAGTTTTAGGTACCCATACTTATGCAGGTCCCGAGGGGTTAGACTTGTAAGATGATCCAACCAACCTATAGCCAAATGATTTGACTCTAAGGGGTTGCCATCTATCGATGCCATAATCATAATTAATCCTGGCAAATTGCTTGGGGATTCTAGGTTCATACATCCTGTCTCTTTTGTCTGTATGCTGCATATGTGTTTTAGCAATTGCCTTCCTTGGGTGCCTCGTGGTGTCTTTGAGTGTAGTGCCTAGGTGCATATGTGTCTTTGATGAAAGCTCTTATACTTTTGGAATGGCCTTTCTTTGAGTTCTAGGCCTTTGCCATCCTGGCTTATATTCCATAAGTCCTTTGCCGATTCACATTATTCCAATCAGCTTGCTTGGATATTTTCTACCATTCCCATCATATGTATTTCTTTTATGGGTTTTAAGGGATTTTTGGTAGCTCGCTTCTTCTTTACTGAGTATTTTACGTTTGGAGTTTCTTTGAGGACTCACTGAATCTCTTCTCGCTTGTCCTTTCAAAGACACTCAACTCGGCATTTTTCCTTTTCCTTTGTAACCAAGGCCGCTTTGCTTAGTATTGTGCTTTGGAGTGAATGTGTGTGCAACATTTAGAGTTTTGGATTTTTCGGACTCTTCATGACTTGAAGATCCTTTTTCCAAAATTACTCGGAGGTTTGACATGGCACGAGAGGAATTAAATCCTAAGCTTTGTCTTGTCTCCACATTCTCTTTGACTCATAATAAGTTCATCCAATGATTTAGATGCCTTAGTGAATGAGGCAATAACATTCTTGAGGTCATTCTCCCTCTTTTCTATAGCGCGATTTACTGCTATTAATTTAGCATTTTCAAATTTTTAAACTTTCATTCTCAACGGCTATTTGACTTAGAGTACTCGGCTCCTTGGTCGACTTTGAGTTTTGACTTTTTGAGTAGGCGTTTTCCTCATTCAATAGTGTGTGTGAGGATTTAATGTGTTCAAAATCTTTCATCATTTTGCCTAATGAATCATAAAGATCGAGGTGATGAAGTGTGTGTGTCACGATCCTGCTTGTCACTAGTGTCCGAGTTTGTTGAGTTAGATTGTACCTCATCTTCTTGATCGGGTTGATCTTGTTCTTTGGCCATCAAGCGGATCGGGCTTCTTCTTCGAGTCACTTGAGTAGTCACCACTTGCTCTTCGAATCACCGTCTCTCTTGACTTGGCTCTCTGTCTCGGCTCTCGACCATCATTGCCTTTTTTTCTTTTCTTGTCTTCTTTCTCTCAAGACCCTTCTTTCTTCATCATCCCTCGTTTGTTGACTACAGGATATGAGCAATCAATGGCATAGTGACCTGGTTGTCTCATTCAACATAGATATTCAGCCTTTTGATCGGCTCTTTCCATTCTTGAGTTGTCGACCCTTTGATACTCAACTTTTTGATGATCTTCTCTTGGTTGGCTTTGTCTTCCCTTGATTTGGAGGGAGCCGAGTGTCTTCTGGAAGATTCACCCTTTCCTCTCTTGTAGTTCTTGTTAAAGAACTTGTTAAATCTTTTAACCATCGTGGCTATTTCTTACGGTCAATTACTTCTTCTGACCTCAGCTCTCTTCCCATCTTTGACAATTAGAGCACTTTTGGGTACAAATTGTCTCTTCCTCGGTCTTTTTCTTCTCACTCAAACTCGTAGGCTTTGAGGTCCGAGAATAATTCATGGTTGGATGTCTTTGATAGGTCCATGGAATGTCTCGAGTGCCATGACCTTCATTTCCCATTCACCGAAGACTTTTTAGGATTTTCATACACATTTCTTGTATATTCCTTTCCAAGTGCGAATGACTCATTTGTGATTTTACGTGAACCAAGCGTCTAGTTGATCCAGGTTCTCTCCTGAGATCATTTTGAAATTTTCAAACTTCTCATACGACCGATAATTTGTTTTCTTTGATTTGCTCCCGAGCCTTCACAAATCGGTGTCAACTTGTCCCAGTTTCCTTAGCCGTTTTGCGAGGATTTGACTTTATTGAACATGGCTTTGTCCAAGGTTTTGTAAAGGATGTCCTTGGCTACATTGTCCAGGTTGTATCTTTTTCTGTCATCATTTGTCCACTCGGTTCTTGGTTTTTCAACCATGGTACGTGCCGGGAGCAAACATCTTCTTCTCCTTCACCGCAACTCTTCGCATGCAAATTGTGTTCACCTTTAATATTGGCGAGGCCCATCTTCTATCACTATCCACATCTCATCATTTAATCTTTGATAGATGAGCACCGCATACGAATTTTCCAATCATCAAATTCTTCGATAGTGAACATAGGGATGCGTGTCAAATTTGCTTCCATGATAATGACTTTTAATAAAAAGGAGCTTTGAAGGTTTAAGTACTAAAGCGGACTTTGAAAAGTTTGGAGATCTAGTTCAAGAACCGGTCGGAGGGTTCAATGAACCAACCGCTCCGATACCACTTGTAGGTCCCAAGGGGTGTAAGTGTAAGGTTTAGAAGGGGTTGAATAAACCTTACCAAATTTTCGATTTAGTCCTTTTAAATCTACGAGAGTTGATTCTACACACCGTGTCCTTGATGGACAATCGAATTAGTCACTCAAGAGTTAATCTCTCAACAGACTGAGCATTGATGGAGTAACTCAATTGTTGGTATGATTTAACTCAATTGTGGTTTTATTTTTCATTGGAAGACTTAACACCCTTAAGTTTGATTAAGCAAGAATTTAGAGCTTGATTTAGTACTTATAAATTATCAAATGGATAGCAAATTTATCAAAGAGATATACGCGATTAAAAGTGCGAGAATTTAAATCTTTGAAATGTAAATGACACGGTGAAGTTTTTATAGAGGTTCGAAGATGGGGTAATTCTTCTCTCCTCTCTTCTCCGGCTCTGGAGGAATCCACTAGGTAATGATCGGTTTACAAAGTGGTAGCAGTCTAGATACAAGTCTTGATCACAACAGCGACTTGATCCTTAGGGACTCGATCAGAGACGCCTTGATCACTCACCAAGGTGGCTTCTCGCGTACGACTCGGCTTCTTCTTCACAGGCGGCAAACCCTTGTTACTACACTCACTTGCTCAAGCTCTTTGGATTTGATAACGAAGCCCTCCAAAAGCTTAAGACTTGGTTCAAACTTGAACCTTTCTACAATCCTTCCCGGAATGCGGACCCTTGTTTTCAAAGGTTTCCTCTTCAACTGATTGAAGTTCTCTTTCCTTCACAGGTGAGTGTTGGATTGATGTACTTAATGTAGGCTTGAGGATTGAGAGTGTTTGATTTTTCTAATGTGCTTGTATATCTCACGTATGTGTCACGCATCATCCTTTTCTCAAACAAACTCCTCGGCCTTTTATAGTGAACTTTCAAAAATTTGCCCGTTGAAGAGATAGGCTTATTTTTGAAAGTCACTTTGCGTCGTTGGGTTGCGCTTCTTGGAATTGCCATTTCCTCGTATGAATTGTTTTTTCACCTTTTCGGGGTTCTCGACACGGTGTGGTGCTTCCCATTGGTTCATTCCTTTTGCACGCTTCGGGACGAGCACTCCGAGAAAGGTGGTATGGAGATATTACTTGTTTAAGTAAATCTCTTGATTTAAATGTGCAACGGTTCTTTTACGATTATCTCGACTTGACCGCATTTCCTTGCTTTCCCCAGGTGACTTAGAGTCGACTTCCAATCATGGATGACTCTTCTGTCACTTCAACTTGAGACTTGGCTTTTCTTGAGTTGACTTGACGATGCTCCACTCAGCTTCCAGTATCTCACCGCTTCTTGATAGAGTTCCGTCTACTCTTCTTCGCCATATTCAATGTTTCACAAAGTCTTCCTTCCAGTCTTGGTGTCTTCTTGCATATTATGGCGTAGGCGACTTAACTCAGCTTGGCCACTCTAATTGTTACAATACATTTTATAGTAAGAATTGGGGAGCCAACTTTCTATTCTAAGTTTTACATGGCATTCATCAAAATCTAAACAATAAAATTCCTAACAGTTGTCTCAATAGCCGCATATGCGGGAGGTCTAGCGAGGTTGAGGAGAAGTCTAGCAAAACAAAACCCATTTTTCAAAGTTTAAACCTCCCACTAGATCAACTTTCTCTTGATCCGATTCAATTTGATTCGTTGAACATTATGACATCATCGATTTTGAGTCCGCTACCTCGATTCTTTCCTTTCTAATTCAACCGGATTCAATGGATTTTTAATCTCTGTCTCAGCTGGCGCATCTACTACTATAGGCTCATCAACAGGCCCAACTAACTCTGATCCACCGCCTAATCTTCCCCAATTACATTTCATCCCCATAGCGCCTCAACCGCTAAAGGGTCTTGGACATTCCTTGCAGTCTCAGCCCAACCGGGTCTTCAATAATGTTGGCATCCTCAGCAGTCTTAAAAACTTGGATTGCACTTTCAGTGCCAACAACAGTCTTAACTATTGCGGCTTCAACATCTCTTCCAACCAGTGCCTCACTTATAACAGTCTCAACCACTGTAACATTACTGGCCTTCAAAGAACTTCCAACTTCTTCTACAACTTCTACTTCGCCCCCTAACTACAAAGATTCTTGCTCTCCTACAATCCTTTAAGGATTTTTACAAGGGACCTGGGTTGTAGTGTGGTCCATTTTGCAATCAGTTGGCTCACCCACTGTTGGGAAATTTATTTTATAGATTTTGATGAATGCCATGTAAAACTTAAACTAGAAAGGGCTAGAAAAGATGAGTCAAGTTAGCTACGCCTGGAAATGCAAGAAGTCAACTGAAGACTGAAGTGAAGACTCATTGGGAACAACTGAGTATGGCCAAGATACAAGATCAAGAACTCAACAAAAGATGTATCAGCTGAGGAACAACTATGTGAAGAGTCAGTCAAGTCAACTTAAGAAGCCAAGTCTCAAGTTGAAAGTGACAGATGAGTCATCCAAGGATTGGAAAGTCTACTCAAGTCACCTGGGGTATATAAAAGATCGATCAAGTCAAGACAATCAATGAGATCCGTTGACGGAAATCAAGACTGTTACCCAGAATGGTAACAAGTTAAAGTTGTCAGAGATAAAGTGCTAGTTCTAGTTGTGTGCAAAAGGAACAAACCAATGAGAAGCACTGCAACAAGTGTCAGAATCGCTGCAAAGCTGCAAGACATTAAATCCAAGGAAATGTCAACATCAAGGACTGCAACAAGACAAGTCAACGAACACAAGTGAATTTTGAAATCAGCATATCTCTTCAACGGGCAGATTTTTGAAAGTTCACTATAAAAGGCTGAGGAAATTCATTGAGAAAAGGTTACCTTGATTACCTGAACCACGAACAAGCAAGCAATATTCAAGCTATTAATTCTCAAGTATATTCAAGCAAATCCTCAAGCCTGAAACTCGAAGGAAATCGATCCAACACAAGCTGTGAAGGAAAGACAACTTCAAACCTGTTGAAGAGGAAACTTTTGAAGAATCAAAAGGGGTCTACTTTCCAAGGAGGATTGTAGGAAGGTTTAAGGTCGAATCAGTATCAAGTTATTGGAGGGCTTCGTGATCAAATCCAAGAGCTTGAGAAAGTGAGTCAAGTAGCAAGTGCAAAGCACCCCTGGTGAAGAATTTGAGTCGGAAGAGAAGCACTTTGTGTGACCAAGGTGTCTCAGACTATTGACCACTTTGTAAACAGATCTTTTACATAGTGGATTCCTCCAGGAGTTGGAGAAGAGAGGATTAGAAGAATTACCCCATCTTCGAACCTCTATAAAAATTAACTGTGTCATTTATTTTTCAGCACATTTATATTTCTGCATACTTACATTATATCTGTTGATAAACTTATTTGCTATCCACCTGATTAATAACCAAGTGTTAAAATCAAGTGTTAAAACAAGTTTAAAACAAATCAAAGGGTGTTAAGTCTTCCGCTGATAAAACCAACACAGCCAAGTTAAGGTTCAGGTTAAATAGCTGAGTTATTTTATCAACAGCTCTATCGAGTCTGTTGAGTGGCTAACTCTACTGAATAACAAACTTAGCTGTCCCTCAAGGTCTCAGTTGTTTGTGTTAACTCTATAATATTTTAAAAGGACTAAAATCGAAAAGTTGGTAAGGTTTATTCAACCCCCTCCCCCATTCTAAACCTTACTCACACCCCTTGGGACCTACAAGTGGTATCAGAGCAGTTGGTCCATTGAGCCTTCCGTACTGGTTACTGAACTAGATCTGTATCTTTTCAAAAAGGTTTCAAACACTTGTATTTTCAAAATCTTTCATCTTTAGCAAAGTTATTATCATGGAAGCAAATTTGGCACGCATTCCTATGTTCACTGTTGAAGAGTTTTATGACTGGAAAATTCGTATGCAGGCTCATCTATCTGCTCTACATGATGAAATGTGGTTCGTAATAGAGGATGAGCTACTGCAAATACTTAAAGTGAACACGGCTGTAAGAAGAGCAGCTGCAGCTGAAGGAGAAGAAGCTGTTGCTGAGGCAAGACCAGCCATGGTTGAAAAACCAAGGAATGAGTGGACAAACGAGGATAGAAAAAGATACAACTTGGACAATGTGGCCAAGGACATACTTTACAAGTCAAATCTTGCCAAACGTTAAAAGAAATCTGGGATAAAATGACTTTAATTTGTGAAGGATCCGAACAAATTAAAGAAAATAAATTGTCTGTTGCTGTTCAAAAATTTGAAAACTTTAAAATGCTTGCAGGTGAAACCATGGATCCAGATTCACTGAGATTACAAATGAGCTTTCAGCTCTTGGAAAGGAATACACACAGAAGAAAATGTGTATGAAGATCTTAAGGAGCCTTCCAGCTGAATGGGAAATGAAGATTATGGCTTTAAGACATTCAATGGACCTCTCAAGAACCTCCAACCATGAGCTATTCTCAGACCTCAAAGCCTATGAGTTTGAGCTGAGAAGAAAAGATCAAGAGGAGACAGTTGTACCCAAGACAACTGCATTGATAGTCAAGGATGGAAAGAGAGATGAACCAAAGGAAGCCATAGACCAGGAGGAAATTGCCCTAATGGTTAAAATATTCAACAAGTTCTTCAATAAGAACTATAAAAGAAACAAGGGTGAAACCTCCAGGAGACATTCAACACCCTCTAAGTCAAGGGAAGATAGGCCACCCACAAGAGCTGAGCATTAAAGGGTTGAATATCAGAGAGTTGATAACCCGAGAACAGAAAGAGTCGATCAAAGAGCGAGAACCCGTGTTGGAATTGCGGATAACCAGGACATTTTGCGATTGATTGTTCCTATCCACCACCAATAAATACAGAATGAAGAAGAAAGAAAAGTCTTCTCGAGAAAGAAGACAAGAAAAGAAGAAAGCCATGTTGGCTGCTGAGACTGCTTAGACAACTAAGTCCAAAGAGGCAGCAGACTCAGAGAGTAATGAAGCTGACTACTCAAGTGATTCTGAAGAAGAAGCCATGATCTGTCTTATGGCTAAAGAACAAGATCAACTGACGAAGAAGATGAGGTACACTCTTAACTCATCTCATTCGGTCATTCGTGTGATAGTGATTGTGATACACACACTTCATCACCCACTCGATCTTTATAATTCATTAGGCAAAATGATGAAAGAATTTGAGCACATCAAATCCTCACACACACTTCTAAATGAGGAAAATAGTCACTCAAAGCGAAAACTCACAAATTACTAAGGAGCCGAGTACTCTAAGTTACATAGGCGATGAGAACACAGAGAGAAGGTCGAAAATGCTAAACTATTAGCAGAGGTAATCTGGCTTTGTAGAAAAAGAGGGAAAATGATCTTAAAAATGTGATTGCCTCATTTACGAAGGCATCCAAATCATTAGATGACCTTATCATGAGTCAAAAAGAATGTGGAGATAAGACAGGCATATGATTCAATTCCTTTGTGCACAAATCAAATTCCTTTGTGGAGATAAGACAGGCATATTAGAGCAATGAAGCATCTCAAAAACCCAAAACACTAAATGTTGCACCCACATTCATCCCAAAACATAATCACAAACAAACTGGCCTTGGATATAAAGGGAAAAGAAAACAGCCAGTTGAGTATGATGAGAGAACATCTGAGAAGAAATCTAGCAGAGTTCCTCAGCAAACTCCAAATAGAAAGTACTCTGTGAAGAACAAATAGAGCTACCAAAAACCCAAGAAGTTTCATCAGAGAAACACATATTATGGGAATGGTAGAAACTACCCAAGCCAAGCTGATTGAAACAATGCGAAATATCAGCAAGGACCAATGGAATACAAGCCTAAATGGCAAAGACTAAACCTCATCAAAGGTCATTCCAAAGACAAAAGAGCTATTATCAGCACACATATGCACCCAGGCACTACACTCAGAAATATCACAACTACCCAAAGAAGGCAATTGCTAAAACACACACACAGGCATACAGACAAAAGAGACAGGTTGTATGAACCTAAAGCCCCCAAGCAATTTGCCAAAGTGCATTATGATTATGGCACAGATAGATGACAACTTCTTAAAGTCAAGTAATTTGGCTATAAGTTGGTTGGATCATCTTACAACCCTAACCCCTCAGGACCCAGGCAAGTATGGGTACCTAAAAACTAATTTTCTTGATTGCAGGTTCAAGGAACACCTGAGTGCCAAGGAACCTGGTACATGGATAGTGGCTGTTCCAGACACATGACAGGGAACAAGAGGACTATGGTCATTGAAGAGTCTATCCATGTGGTTTTTGATGAACCTAATGTGAGTGGATAAAACATTGAAGAGTTAGCTGATAAGCTGAATCAGCCAACTATGCAGAAAAGTCCTTATGTCGAAGCTGAAGTAAGAGCAATCAACCTATATGAAGATGAGATAGCTAAATCTCAAAGACAGTTGGAAAGTCAACATTGAATGAAGATGAAAGAGTCAAGCTTCAAGATAACATAGGCTGGCGGCAAATTGAATCCAAACGACTTACTCCAACCTGATGTAAGATGGCTGAGAGACCATCCACGAGAGTTAGTTATTGGAGATGTTAGAGATGGTGTTAGAACCAGATCCAGAGCTCAGCAAGAAGCAATGTTTAATTGTTTTATTGGCACAAATTGGATTCAAGCCATGCAAGAAGAGTCAATCGATTTGAAAGAAACAAGGTATGGGAATTGGTGCAGAGGACAACCCATAAAAATGTTATTGGCACAAAATGGTTTTCAGAAACAAGATGAATGAGGAAGGATCTGTGGTAAGAAACAAAGCAAGATTGGTAGCCAAAGGGTATTGCCAAGAAAAGGGAATAGATTTTGATGAAACATTTGCTCCTGTTGCAAGATTAGAAGCAATAAGGATGTTTCTTGCCTATGTTTCACACAAGAACTTCACTGTATATATCAAGTGGATGTGAAAAGTGCATTTTTAAATGGACTACTAGAGGAAGAAGTCTATGTTGAACAACCTCCAAGTTTTGAGCGGAAGACTACGGAGATAAGGTGTACAAGCTCAAGAAAGCACTATATGGATTGAATTACAGGCACCAAGAGCATGGTATAATACATTGTCTCAATTTCTGACTGACAATGGATTCACCAAAGGCAAGGTGGACAGAACACTCTTCAGAATTCAAGATGGAGAGAGTATATTGCTTGTTCAAATATATGTGGATGATATCATTTTTGGATCCACAAATAAAGAGCTGTGTGATAAGTTCTCAAACCTCATGCAAGGTAAATTTGAGATGAGCATGATGGGAGAGCTAACTTTCTTCCTAGGACTTCAAGTTAAGCAATTGAAGGATGGAACCTTCATAAGTCAAACAAAGTACACCAATATTTGATGAAGAAATTTGGTATGGAAGAGAAGTCTTCTGTAAAAATACAAATGAACACATCGGTCCAAGATGGACATGGATGCAAATGGCAAGGTCAGAGATCAAACCGGATATAGAGCACTTATTGAATCATTGCTCTATTTAACAACCAAAGAGCGTACATCACCTTTGCGAAGAGGTGTATTTGCTGATTTCAATCTGCACCAAAAAGAGAGCCACATGATCGCAACTAAGAAAATCCTAAAATATTTGAAAGGATGCCGTGAAGTTGGCCTATGGTATCCAAAGGAAGGTGGATTCAAGCTTATTGGTTATTCGGACTGACTATGCTTGATGTAGAGTTGACAGAAAAGTACTTCGTACATGTCAAATGCTTGAAATAGATTGGTTTCCTGGTTTAGCAAGAAGCAAAACTCAATAGCCACATCCACAAAAGAGTACATAGGCTGCAAGGCAAATTTGTTGTTGCCCAAGTCTTATGGATGAGACAAAGTGAGAGATTATGAGATTGAAGAAAAAGAGATTCCAATTATGTGTGATAACACAAGTGCTATTGCAATCACTCAGAATCCTGTGTTGCATTCAAGAACAAAGCACATTGATGTCCGATATCATTTTACAAGAGATCATGTTGAAAAGAAAGACATCACTTTGGAATATATCTCAACCGAGAAGCGATTAGGCGATATATTCACTAAGCCTCTATGTGAATCAAGATTTGAAGATCTTAAGAATGAGCTAAGGTTAATTGAGCCGAGTTGACACTCGGAAGACTCAATCGAAGAGATGAAAGATGAGAAGATGAAAATTGAACAAGTTTCACAAATCAGCCAAGTGAAACAACTATGTCGGAAAGTCACCAGATTGCTCAAGTTAGTGACAAAATTTGAGTCACTTAATGAAAAGAGAGAAGCGAGTTAAGTCATATAAGTCGAGTCATTTATGAGCTAAGTGACAAAAACGCAATCGTTTTTAATAAGCGGGAATGTTTTTAAGGATGACGCCAACGTAATAATGACGAATGCGAAAAAGTCGCACAAAGCATATGATTGGATATAAATGATGCCGCATTAAATGCGAGGAATTAAATGCGGTTTGACGTACTAAATCTGAACCATTGATCTCGATCAAAATTTCAAAAACCGAAGACATGTCCTTTCATAACCCTTATATATACATTTTCCAGCTTTCTCTCTCTCATACGGAAACTGTTCATCTTCAAGCAAAAAGAAAGCAAACCATTTCTCTCTCGAAAACCCTAAGTGTCCTCAAGCAAGTTCGTCAAGTTTTAATCGGTGAAAATATCTGAAAATGGCACCTAAGTTTGATTTCTCAAGCTATCGAAGCAAATCTACTCAGGATTGTCAGTGGATTTTGAAGGTATGGTGAAGCAGGGTTCTGATGAAACCCTAGTTAAGAAGATCGCTGAAATGCTAGAAATGTCAGGTCTCAAGGCTTTTCTGACTTTGGAATACTCTCATACCTACCTAGAAGAGGTGGTGCAATTCTATGTCAACGCGGAGATGCAGGACGAAGGGATCAAGTCTTCTGTCCACCGCAAGGACATAATGATCAATGCTAAGGACCTTGCGAGCACTGCTTGTTGCCATCTGAAGGCATGAAGGAGATTAATGAAGGCGATGTTGATTTGGGTTTTGCATGGAAAGAGGTAGCCAAACCGGAGTGTCTTTGCTAATGTGGTCTACACAGCTGATAAGAAGCTGCTGAAGGACGACTATCATAAGTTGATGGATGTCGTGTCCAACTGTGTAGACATGAAGTTTGGAAGCTTTAATCGATTGTCAAGACTAAGCCGATCGTCATGGGTGATCATGCGGGACAAAATAAATGGCAAAATTTGAGTTCGTGTACAAATGACTCGCACGAATGTGATGAATAAGACGTTCAAGGATGATATATCCTTTGGAGGATCTCTTGGATATGGCCTCGTGATTGGCCATTTGATGGAAGTGAAGGGTATTCCCCCCGACGACATGGAAAACTCTTCCATGTCAACAAGAAGATGTTTAGGGCTAACCTCTCGGAGCCCGGAAGAGAGCTCACGTGAAGAATGTGGAAACCGGTGAGGGGGAATCAATTGAACCCAAGGACACAATCGCTGCCCCTCCTCCTAAGAAGAAAAGTGCCCCTGCAGCTAAGAAAAATTATCCACCCGCCCCTGCGCCGTAGTCGCTGCCCCTGCGGCCGAGGAGAGGAGGAACACCATACTCCTTCTCCCGCTATCAAAAGAAGAAGCGCCTTTGCAAGCCAAGGAAGGCAAGGCGTGCGAAAGCCATCACTTTCGGAACCGGAGAATGTAGAAGAAAAGGTTCCCTTGCTACCCAAGAGAGAAGACTGGTTAGGTACTCTAAATTGGAGAAGGCAACAATCTACCACTCACCGGAGAAAGTATCCGAGATCTGCTGAAACTCGGGAAGTGCGATCTCTGAAGTAATTGATGAATCGACAAAATCTAAGAAGGTCATCAGTGAGTCCCGATGAAGACTCGGATGGCGTCGACAAATTGAAGAAGCAAAGCGGTGAGACAATGAACATCCTGTTGAAAAAGTTGTCTCTCCACCGCTCTCTTGATCTTTGCTTGAAGGAGAGGAGCAGCGGCGAGTATCCCCGCATTCAATCCCACGAAAAGGAAGGACAAGAAGAAGAAAGAAGATGATGATGATATAATCATGTACTCTCCAAAGATATCCAGGACATTCACCGCCTTAGAGAATGGAGAGCATGGAAGCTAGATCACTCAAGTGCGGTTTGCTCACCCCGAGTACATTGAGGAAGAGGAGGAATTGTGCGATTTCTTAGAGTCAATACTGTGCTTGTGCCCTGAATGAAGATAATCGCATGGATATTCTCCACATCTTCAAGGAGAAGGAAAAAGCGAAGCGTAGGAAGCACAAGTTCTTGAGAAAGCAAAGATGTGCACGTTCACCGTAATCACGAGCATACTCATAAAAATCTAGTTGAGTACACGAGACTATTGCGAGGATATGGATCCCATTCTTTGTAGCATAGAAGTCGACATACATCAAGTAATGAGAGAATCCAGGTAGTTGCATGAGCAACAATTATTTGAAGGACCAGGGACGATCGTCTCAATCTCTCAATCTCCCGGATCGACCCTTTGGGAGTGGTGCAGCAGATTGCCATCAGACGTAGCTACGTCCCCGGTACTTTCGGAGGATGGGTCCAAGGAATTGGCAATGAAACTAGGATTTTGGGCACCAAAGTTGAGCCAACCCACGAAGAAGGTGTTTTTACCACCCTTTAGCAGGTGAGCATTCAAAAGGAAAGGCCGCGAGTCGGGAGCGAGTGACCCCATCATCGATCCTCGGTGGTGTGCTGCCGAGGGGAAACTCTCTCCACCGTAGCGGGGTCGGAGGATCTTTGCGAGAAGACTCTAACTTAAAGCATGGAGGCGAAGTGGAAACGAGAAAGAACCACAAAGAGATTGATATTGTGGCTCGAGCATTGAATCTATCCCGGTGAAATGTCACCGCATTGAATCTTGGTGACAACACTGCTTCTTGCGATCAAGGCACGGATGGAAATGCCCCGGAGTTAACACTGCAGGCGGTGAAAGTGCAATACTAGGGGTTGAGACTCCTATGGATGCCATGGTCCAAGACCCTAAGACGATTGTGGTATCGAAGGGAATATTGAAGGCCTCATTGCCGATTGAGAGCTGGCCGGAGGTAGTGAAGGCCCAAGGGAGGTTGAGACTTCCCGGGTAAAGCTCAAGAGACTTAGAACATTCCTCCGATTCGAGGCCAGAAATAGAAGAAGAGATAAGCGCACTTCATGACTCCCGGAGAACATAGACACATCATTCTTGATCGAAGATGAAGTAGTCCACCCCGTTCGATCAAAGGACCCAACCGAGGATGTTCTCATAACTACGAGCCAGCTAAGTGACAAAGCTGCTCGTCAGAAATTTTATTTCGATGATGAGCCAAGCCCACAGGTCTCGTCATCATCTGATGATGCTGATGATGCAGTAGAGGAACCGGTTATTCACTTAGAAAAATCCACTGAGACCGAAGACGCTGTTAAGATAGGCCGAGGCTCGGTCAACCAAGAAAAAATATCTCAATCGCCCGGTGAGACATACCATCCTAACGTGACTTCCACAAAATTTGAGTAGTAACGACTACACCAACTCCGTCCTGCTCCCACGATTGTGACCAAAGTCGACAAAAGCTATTGCAACTGAGGTATGAAGAGCTAAATCATCTCAGGCACAACCCTCACAAACAATTCCATATGTGAGTTATGATGCCTTTCCAAAGGTATTCCCTTTCACGCCAATCCTACCAGACTTGGAAGAAGAGACCGCTGCTGAACAACGAAGATTCATCGTGATAGAAGATCCAATCATCCCTACTGAAACAATTGTTCCAGTCGAGTTCAACTTTGCTGAAGAGTGGTCTGCAGCTGAATCAAGTGAAACAACTGAATTTCGTGAAATCTTCAAGAAGATTTGTGAAGAGATTGAGAAGATCGAAAGACATCAGGCCTCACTCGACTTAAGACTGGACAATAGGGACGCTACCCTCACAACAGACTTAAGAGGGATAGTGGTGCGGATCTGAGAATGGTCTCAATAGCAATCTGCTATGCGAATCGAGCAAGTTCGTTATTTTAAAGCAATGTATGGCAGAATGCTCGTCTGGATGGCTGACAACGCTGATTTGAAGCAAAGGATGCAGGTATATATTGAAAGGTTGCATGCTTCTCACAAAACAAAAATGGAGCTACTGCGTGAATTTCAGAGAAAAAAAGTTATGTGCCTTGAGGAGACCATGAATGCAAAATTCAGCCTCCTCATGGCTGAAACGAAAATAGTGGCAGCCGAGTCCAAAGCCACTCGCTCGGACCCGACACAAAGATATGCAAAAAGAAACTCCAAACAGAATTCCGCTCTCAGCAGACTCGACTTTATGCTCGCAGGCATGTTCCCTGGGGTCCCTCTTTCCTTTGATGATGCCAAAAAGGGGGAAGAGAAATCCCTAAAGAGTTTAAAAGAAGAAAAATTGAAAGTATCTACAGCTGAGAAGATGGCAGCTGAAAAGAAGGGAAAAGCAGCTGAGGGGGAACGTTCAAAAGATTTAACGTGTTCAGAAGATCTTAAAAGAGCACGGTGGACTCCCAGCTGAATTAAGCAAGGCTTTAATTGACCCTCCCAGTGAATTAATGCAGTATGTTGGATCTGAGCCTAGATCCATGGAAGAATTCAAAACACTGGAAGCTGAAGGCTACTTCAAAGGGATCCTCTCTAACCAAAGCATGGGATCTCTACTTTGGGAAAAAGCACGGAGGTGTGCAAGACATCTCGAGATACAGCAAAGCTCTAGCAGACACTCAACCGAAAAATCCAAAGCTCTTGTGCAGTACACTCTTAGAGAAAGAGGAGTTGAGTCAGGAAAAAAGAGAAAAAGGGTTATCGTGTATTGGACTGGGCACGACCACTTGGCAAATTTAGAAGATCAACGCAAAATTGAAGAAGCCAAAAGAATGGCGTGAGAAAGTGCCAAAGCCACACGCGAATGGGAGGAAAGCGAGAAAAAGGGATGACCCCGCTACAAAGAGAGCTTACGAAAAGAAAAATAAGGAAGAAGAAAAGAAAAAGAAGAAAGAAGATAAAAAGAGAAAAAGAGTCGATGACTTTGGGAAATTTATTGTTTAGATTTTGATGAATGCCATGTAAAACTTAGAATAGGAAGTTGGCACCCCAATTTTTGTTGTAAATCGCATTGTAATAAATAGGGGGTGGTCAAGGGTGAGTTAAGTCGACTATGCCCAAACATGCAAGAAGACAACCGGAGACTGAGAAGAAGACTCCAAAGTGCAAGGCAATGAGTATGGCAAAGAAGAGAAGACGGGAACTCTCAAGGAGCGGTGAGATGCGGTGAGTGGAGTATCGATCAAGTCAACTCAAGAAAAGCCAAGTATCAAGTTGAAGTGACGGAGAGAGTCATCCAATGATTGGAAGGCGACTCTAAGTCACCTGGGAAAGCAAGGAAATGCGATCAAGTCGAGATAATCAAAAAGATCCGTTGCACGAGAAATCAAGAGAATTACCTAAACAAGTAATATCTCCATACTACCTTTCTCGAAGTGCTCGGTCCCGTAAGCGTGCAAAAGGAATAAACCAATGGGAAGCACTACACCGTGTCGAACTACGAAAGGTGAAGAACAATTCATACGAGGAAATGGCAATTCCAAGGATCGCAACAAGACAAGCCAACGACCAAGTGACTTTCAAAAATAAGCCTATCTCTTCAACGGGCAGATTTTTGAAAGATCACTATAAAAGGCTGAGGAATGACTCTGAGAGTAGGAGACCAGAACCACAAACATTCAAGCAATTATTAGAACTGTAACCTGAAATATTCTCAAGTCATTAAACGCTCAATCCTCAAGCCTACACTACGAAGAACATCAATCCAACACTCACCTGTGAAGGAAAGATAACTTCAATCAGTTGAAGAGGAAATTACTGAAGAATCAAGGGGTCTACATTCCACGAAGGATTGTAGGAAGGTTCAAGGTCGAACCAAGTCTTGAGCTTTTGGAGGGCTTCGTGATCAAATCCAAAGAGCTTGAGCAAGTGGGCTGTAGTAGCAAGGCAGCTGCCCTGTGAAGAAGCTGAGTCGTACGAGAAGCCAGCTGAGTGATCAAGGCGTCTCCAGACTGAGTCCCAAAGGATCAAGTCAGCTGTGTGATCAAGACTTGTATCTGGACTGTTACCACTTTGTATACTGATCAATACCTAGTGGATTCCTCCAGGAGTTGGAGAAGAGAGGAGTAGAAGAATTACCCCATCTTCGAACCTCTATAAAAATCTTATTGTGTCATTTACATTTCAGCACTTTAATTCTTGCATCATATTTGTTTATTTCTGCTGACATATTTGCTATCCATTAGATAATCTCTAAGTACTAAATCAAGCTCTAAATCTCTACTTAACCAAACTTAAGGGTGTTAAGTCTTCCGCTGAAAACAAACCACAGTTGAGTTAATTTAGACTTAACAGCTGAGTTATTCCATCAACAGCTCAGTTGAGTCTGTTGAGAGACTAACTCTACTGATTAACTAAATTGGCTGTCCACCAAGGACACAGCTGTGTAGTATCAACTCTGAATTTTTAAAAAGGACTAAATCAAAAATTTGGTAAGGTTTATTCAACCCCCCTTCTAAACCTTACACTTACACCCCTTGGGACCTACGATGACTTTTACAAAGTCAAGAGGAAAGAAGGAAGCGGCGAAGGTGATGAAGTGTTGTTGCGAACCCTTCACCGACAATCCAAGAATGGAAAGAGTCGATCAAAAGGTTGAATATCTATCTTTTGGAACTGTAGGCAACCAGTCACTATGCCATTGACGCCCATATCCTGTAGTCAACAAATACAGAATGAAGAAGAAAGAAAGGTCAAGACAAGAAAAGAAAAAAGGCAATGTTGGTGCGAGAAAATGCAGAGTCAAAAGACACAAATTGATTGAGAGAGTAGTGAAGTGACTACTCAAGTGACTCGAAGAAGAAGCCCGATATGTTTGTTGGCCAAGGAATAAGATCAACTCGACCAAGAAGATGAGGTAAACTCCAACTCATCAAACTCATATTCTAGTGATAGTGACCGTGCTGACACACACACTTCATCACCCACGATCTTTATGACTCATTAGGCAAAATGATGAAAGATTTTGAACACATTAAATCCTCACACACACTACTAAATGAGGAAAACAGCCTACTCAAGAGCCAAACTCACAAACTAAGGAGCCGAGTACTCTAAGTCAAATAGAATAGGTGATGAGAATGAAAGTTTAAAAATTGAAAAAGCCAAGCTAATAAGCGAGAAATTGTTGCCATAGAAAAGAGGAGAATGACCTCAAAAATGTTATTGCCTCATTCACTAAGGCATCTAAATCATTAGATGATCTTATTATGAGTCAAAGAGAATGTGGAGACAAGACAGCTTAGGATTTAACTCCTCCGTGATATGTCAAACTTGAGGAGTAATTTTGGAAAAAGGATCTTCAAGCAATGAAGAGTGTAAAAATCCAAAACTCTAAATGTTGCACACACATTCACTCCAAAGCACAATTACAAGCAAACGCCTTGGTTATAAAGGAAAAGGAAAAATTGACCGAGTTGAGTGCTGCGAAAAAGCAAATGAGAAGAGATTACCGAGTTCCTCAAAGAAACTCCAATCGAAAAAATACTCGTAAAGAAGAAGCGAGAGCTACCAAAACCCCAGAAAAAATCTATAAAAGAAATACATATGATGGGAATGGTAGAAAATATCCAAGCCAAGGTGATTGGAATAATGTGAACTATCGGCATAGACTTATGGAATATAAGCCCAAATGGCAAAGGCCTAGAACTCAGCAAAGGCCATTCCAAAAGTATAAGAGCTTTCATCAGCACACATATGCACCTAGGCACTACATTCAAAGACACCACAATTACCCAAAGAAGGCGATTGCCAAAACACATATGCAGGCATACAGACAAAAGAGACAGCTGTATGAACCTAGAATCCCCAAGCAATTTGCCAAGATTAATTATGATTATGGCACTGATAGATGGCAACCCCTTAGAGTCAAATCATTTGGCTATAAGTTGGTTGGATCATCTTACAATTCTAACCCCTCAGGACCCAGACAAGTATGGGTACCTAAAACTTAATTTCCTTGATTGCAGGTTCAAGGAACAGCTGAGTGCCAAGGAACCTGGTATATGGATAGTGGCTGTTCCGGACATATGACAGGAAATAAGAAAAATCTGTCTAAATTCAAGGAAGTTAAAGGAGCAAAAGTCATATTTGGAGGAAATGAAGCTCCGTGTCAAATTAGAGCATTGGATCCATCAAAAGGAATGGATTAGAAATCACGATGTTGCATATGTTGAAGGACTCAACTTCAACTTGCTAAGCATCGATCCAACTCTGTGACAAGGGCTATAATGTTGGATTTAACATGGGTATATGCCAAATCAAGGAGGCTGAATCGAATGAAGTTGTGTTGCAAGGATGCAGACAAAAGAACATGTATGTAGTAGATTGGTCAACCGCTACACCCAAAGACTGTCTACTAGCAAAAGCACAATTTGAATCAAGTTGGTTGTGGCACAAAAGCTGAGTCACCCGAATTTCAAAACGATTAACAAGCTTGCGAATAGTCTTGTGGAAGGACTTCCGGACTCGATTATACGAAAAGGAGAGTATATGTGACGCGTGTCGAAGGGAAAACAAATCAAATCATCATTCAAAGAAAAGACATGGCCATCTTCAACAAGAATATTGCATCCGCTACATATGGATCTATTTGGCCCATGGAACCAAATAGCATAGGTGGAAAGAAATACACCTTGGTGGTAGTAGATGACTACTCAAGATATACATGGACAATATTCATGTGTAAGAAGAAAGAAACTCTACGAAAACTACCCACAAAATGATGAAGAGGATTCAAAACGAGAAGAGCCAAACCATTATCAAAATAAGATCGACGGAGGAACCGAGTTTGTCAATGGAATAATAACTCGCATTGTATTGAAAATGGTATTGGTCATGAACTATCTGCGGCAAGGACTCCACAAAGCAGAATGGAGTTGCGAGAAAGAAGAAGCGAATGAACTCTCAAAAGAAGTAGCAAGGACCATGTTAGGCTCAAGCGGGGTTACCAAAAAGATTTTGGGCTCAAGCAATCAACACACTTGCTACACTCAAAATAGATGTATGATAAACAGGACGGTGACAAAGACTCCCTATGAGATTTGGGTGGAAGAAAACCAAATGTTGCGTATTTTAGAATATTTGGATGTAAATGCTTCATCCACAACAATGGCAAAGATAATCTAAAGGCCTTGATGCTAAAGTTGATGAAGGTATCTTCTTGGGATACTCAAATTTGAAAGCAAAGCCTACAGAGTACTCAACAAAAGGACTATGGTTGCGAAAGAATCCATTCATGTGGTATTCGATAAGCCAAAATGTAAATGGAGAAGACATTGAAGAGTGAGTTGATAAGTGAATCATCCAACCATACGGAAGAGTCCCTATCTTTGAAGTTGAAGCCGGAATTATAAACTCGAAAGAAGATGAGATAGTGAATCTCAAAAACAATTTGGAAAATTTGCGGCTAAGTGACTACGAGAGAGATCAAAGCAACACACCGCTAGATGATTGAATCCGGCCAACTTACTTCAACCTCGATGTAAGATGGCCGAGAGACCATCCACGAGAACTTGTCATTGGAGATATAAGAGAAGGTGTCAAAACAAGATCCGAACTCAACAAGAAGCTATGTTCACATGCTTTATCTCGCAAAATAGAGCCCAAAGATGTGTTACAAGCATTGGATGACACACATTGGATTCAAGCTATGCAAGAAGAGTCAATCGGTTTGAAAGAAATAAAGTATGGGAATTAGTTCAAAGACCCACACATCAAAATGTTATTGGTACTAAATGGGTGTTCGAAAACAAGATGAACGAGGAAGGTTACGTGGTAAGAAACAAAGTAAGACTAGTAGCCAAAGGATATTGCCAAGAAGAAGGAATAGATTTTGATGAAACATTTGCTCTGTAGCAAGATTAGAAGCTATAAGGATGTTTCTTGCCTATCTTTGCTCACAAGAATTTCATTGTATATCGGATGGATGTAAAAAGTGCATTCCTAAATGGTTTATTGGAAGAAGAAGTGTATGTTGAACAACCTCCAGGATTTGAGCGAGAAGACTCTTGGAGATAAGGTATACAAACTCAAGAAAGCTTTGTATGGATTGAAACAGGCACCCGAGCATGGTATGATACTTTGTCACAATTCCTAAATCGAGAATGGATTCACAAAAGGAAAAGTAGATAGAACACTTTTCAGAAATTCAAGACAAAAAGCGATATCTTGCTTGTTCAAATATATGTGGATGACATCATTTTTGGATCCACAAACAAAGAGTGTGTGAAAAATTTTCAAACCTCATGCAAAGTAAATTTGAAATGAGCATGATGGGAGAGTGACATTCTTCCTTGGACTCCAAGTGAAACAACCGAAGGATGGAACCATCATAAGTCAAACAAAATACACCAGAGATTTAATGAAGAAATTTGGTATGGAGGAGAAGTCTTACGTAAAAATACCAATGAATACATCGATCAAAATGGACATGGATGCGGATGGCAAGCACAGTAGATCAAACAAGATCTGAGCACTTATTGGATCATTGCTCTATCTCACAAAGCGGGCGGACATCACCTTTCTTTGTAGGTGTATGTGCGAGATTTCAATCTGCTCCAAAAGAGAGTCATATGACAAGAAATGACTAAAAGAATCCCGAGATACTTGAAAGGAAGCCAAGAAGTTGGCTTATGGTATCCAAAGGAAGGTGGATTCAAACTAATTGGCTATTCGACTCGACTATCTTGGATGCGAGTGGACGGAAAAGCACCTCGTGGCACATGTCAAATGCTAGGAAAAGCAGTGATTTCTGGTTTAGCAAGAAGCAAAATTCAATAGCCACCTCTACAAATTGAAGCAAAATACATAGCTACGGGCGCTTGTTGTGCCCAAGTCCTATGGATGAGACAAAGAATGAGAGACTATGAAGTTGAGGAAAAAGAAATTCCAATCATGTGTGATAACACAAGTGCAATTGCAATTACTCAAAATCCTATGTTGCACTCAAGAACAAAGCATATCGATGTCATATATCACTTCATAAGAGATCATGTTGAAAAGAAGGACATCATCTTGGAATATATCTCAACGATAAACAATTGGTGACATCTTCACAAAACCATTATGTGAGTCAAGATTTGAAGAACTCGAAGCATGAGTTAGGGTTAATTGAGTTGAGTGACACTCGGAAGAATCAAAGAAAAGAAATGGAACACAAAAAGGGAAAAAGAGTGAACTCACAAATCGAGCTAAGTAAATCACCCGTGTCGAAAGACAAACTATATACCAAGTCGGTGACAATTTGAGTCACAAAGAGGAATGTGAAAAGAAGAGCTAAACCAAATGAGGGCAAAAGTGAATCATTTATGAGCAAGCGACAATAACGCAATCGTTTTTACTAAGCGGGAATGTTTTTAAGAATGACGTCAAGATAATTATGACGTGTCAGGCAAAAGCTGCACACTAAACTTATGATTGGATATAAATGCTTGCCGCATTAAATACGAGACATTAAATGCTCAATCGGCGTGCAAATCTAAGCCGTTGATTTCGATCCCATTTCAAAACCACCCGCACGTCCTTTCATAAACTATACTTAAACCATTTTCGTCCGTTTCTCTCACACACTACCAAAACCGTTAATTTCTCTCTCTCTCGGAAGGAAAGGCAAAATTTTTCTCAAAACCCTATCTATCTTCAAATCAATCTCTAAGTTTTCTTCGGTAAAATCCTGAAGGATGGCATCAACCTATGATTTTGTCAAGTTAGGAAAGCAAATCCACACCGGGTCTCAATGGGGATTTCGACGATGGTGAAACAGGGGTCCGACGACACCCTAGTGATGAAAATTGTTGAGAAATTGGAAACGTCCTGGGCTGAAATCGCTTCTCGACGCCCGGAATATCGATGACCTATGTGGAGGAGGTCGCGACGATTCTCGTGAACGCCGAGATTCACGATGAAGGGATAAAGTCATCTGCTCACGGAAAAAAGCTCACCATCTCTCGCCAAGGATTTGGTGAACACCGCTCACTACCGACGGAAGGAGCATCGAAAATCAACGGTGATGTAAACATGGTCTGCTTTGCTTGGAAGGAAATAGCCAAGCCCGACTATGCTAATAAAATAGTTTACCACGACAAACAAGAGAAGAGGGCTCGGTTGAAGGAGGATTATCACAAGTCGTTGGACATAGTTGCCAAATGTATTGACATCAAATTTGGCGGCTTTGACCAATCATCAAAGCAAAGTTGATCGTAATGGCCGCGATCATTGAATAAAGGAAAATAAATCAGGGCCGAGTTTGTCTGAGCAGACTATGCCGAATGTAGGGAACAAATCCTTCAAGGAAGATGGCACATTTGGAGGATCCCTAGGATATGGCCCAGTGATTGGCCGGTGATGGAGGTGAAAGGAGTCCTCTTAGACATGGAAAGGCATTCCATGTAAACAAGAGGATGTTCAGATCAAACCTCTCTCGGCGCACGAAGAGAGCCTATGCCAAGAGAGCGACACGAGTGAGGGGGAATCACCACCAAGAAGATACGATTGTTTCCTCTCCACCAAAGAAAAGAAAGTCCCTGCATTGCTAAGAAAAGATCGCCGCTCCCGCAAAGAAAGAAAGTCAAACCCGCTCCCGCCCGCAGCGAGAGTCACCCCCCCGCTGCAGCCGTGTCTCCCGCCTCAAAGAAGCGGCGGTCGAGAAGGACTCTCAACTACCTTCTCGGATCGTCAAAAAAGAGGAGATCGATAAGCCAAGACGCCCGCTCTCCTCGAAGAAGACACCAAAGACCCCGCCGCCCCAGACTCGAAGAAACTCTCTCTCGAACCGGAAGTCCCTCTCGTACGAACTAAGAGATGACAAAGAATCATCAAGCGATCCGAGCTTGAAAAACCGGCCGAGTCGACCACTCACTGAACAAATACTTAAACTATTGCCAAGCAAGAGAGTCCCCAGATGTAATTGATGAAACAATGCTAAAGTCTGCTGAAGCGTCAACAGAGGCAAATCAAGACACAAATCCCCGCGCACGAGACACAAAGAAGCCGATAGAGCTGATAGTGATGTGATGATCCTATCCCCACTTTACCCGGATATCCAAAATTGTCTGCGAGAGTGGAGGAAATGGAAATTGAGTTGATCCAGGGAATAGTTCCAACGGCCCGAGTTTATAGAAGAAGAAGAGGAACTGTTGAACTTCCTTGGTGACCTCTGTGATCCAAAGATCGGATGAAGACAATCGCACCTGATATCCTGCGCAGATCTTCAAGGATAAGGAGAAGGAGCGATCGAGTAAGAAGGCCGAGGCAAGAGAGAAGCCGCCAAAGATCATCCGCCCCCTCACCGGAACCACAGAACATACACATTGTCACTTCGATATTCTATCGAGAAAGTGATGAGGATCTGGACCTGCCTGGCTTGCCGCTAAGAGTTGCAAATGCAAAGAAGCAATGCATGAATCCGAATTCTTCATGAGAAGAGCATGATGGAGGGACCAGGAGAGTCCTCCATAACACACTGAAATTGATCCAATGGGAGTGGTTCAGACAAATCGCCACCGTTGTTCTGTCACCACTTCCCCACTCACTCGGAAGAAGGAATTAAGGAAATGGCGATGAAACCGGGTTAGTGGGGACCCCGTTGAGCCAACCCCTAATGAAAGTGTCTTACCACCTTTGCCGCCCCAACTACTGAACACTCAAGAGAAAAAAGTGGGAGTTTGGAGACGAGTGACCCCATTCCAAGTCACTTAGCCGGTGAGCCACCGAGGGGGAACTCCCTCCACCGCAGCAAGGTCGGAGAATGCCGATGACTCCACAACGAATCTAGGAGGCGAAGTGGAGAAAGTACAACGCAAAACAAACAACAAGTTGCCATCAACGAAGCTCGATAGTTGAAATCTGTCTCACCGAGGTGCCAACTACTCGAAGGCTAATGACGTTCTTTGATGCGAAATGGCACGAGGAAGGAACACCACGGAGTTAACACTGGGCGATTAAAGTGCAATCCATGGGGTTGAGACTCCAATGGATGCCACCATAGAAGACCCTAAGACGATTGACACTGCCGAAAGGGAGGTCCAAAACCTCGCTGCAATCGAGACTGCAGGAGGAGGTAATGAAGGCCCACGGGAGGTTGAGACTTCTCGGGGTAAAGAAGGCTGAAGTAGAGAACATCCCTCCCGCTATCATTGATCCATCCTCGAAAAATGAGATAAGCGCGTTTCATGACTCCCAGGATAATCCGATGTAACCTTTCCGGGATCGAAGGCAACGAAGAAGGCGAGTCATCCCCGTGAAAGATCCAAAAGACTCACCGAGGATGTTCCCGGCCACGAGCAAGTCGATCTCAAGACTACTCGTCAAACTTTCAATTTTGATGATGAGCCACCAATGGAAATCTCATCATCATCCGATGACGGTTTGATAAGGCCAAGGACGAGTCCACTCAATTGGAGAAACCATTGAGACCAACGAAGTTGTTGAGGCAGTGAGGCTCGGCAAGTCGGGTCCACTTCACTAAAGACCCCAACAAAATAGAGTCCACCGCACAGCTCCTCAAGGCTGCAGCGAGTTCGACTCAAAAAGGAACTTCACGTGCACCTCTCATCATTGAACAAATCCCGATTGGCCGTGATGATTCCTTTGTAGAATCATTTCCTTTCTCCTTGAGGTACCCGACCTCCATGAAGAGTCGAGAACGAGCTCGCACGCTTCCACACACAGCTCTGTCATTTCATCGTACCATCGTTCGGTGACTATGACTTTGACGGCTGCGTGGCCATCGATGCAACGGAAGAAACAAATGAGTTCGGGAAGTGTTCAAGGCATTATTTGCTGAAATTGAACGGATAGAGAGGCACCAGGCCTCTATGGACATGCGATCGGACAACAGAGATGCCAACTTTACTGGCGACTTGAGAGGCACAATAGTCGATAAGGGAATGGTGGCAACAAAGACAAACAATGCGTGTGGAACAAGTTAGATACTTCATGACATTGTTCAACAAGTCAGCTTGTATGGAGAGTGAGAATGCTTTGATGCAAAAACGAAATTGAGAGAACACATTGAGCACATGCATGAAGCTCACACCGCTAGAGATAAAGGCTGCTGCGTGAGCAAAATAAGAGTGATCTCCAGTGTCACGGAAGAAAATATGGATAGAAAATTCAGGCCTTCTCATGGCTGAAATGAAGCTAATTTCAAGAGAGTCCAACGCTACTCGCTCGAATTTCGTGCCGCATACTCCACAAAGAGACTCGAGACGAGAACTCTACTATCGCAGCTTGATTTCACCTTGCACAAGATGTTTCAAGCGTTCCTCTCTCCTTTGATGATGCCAAAAATGGGGAAGAGGAATACCTTAAAGCAGAAGAGATCGAACACTGAAAAAGAGGATGCAAATGCGAAGGGCAAGACAATTGAGAAGTGTTGAAACAAAAGAAAGGAAAGTCCGTTGAGGGGAAGGATCGAAAGATGTGACCTTGATGATCGCACAAACCCCAACAAGGTATTGTCACAAATGATATTATCGTGACAAACTCCCAGTGACTCGCCACTCCAACACTCTGCTATATCTATGGGTGAAAAGAGAAAGACAATTGAAGCGGGGATGGAGGAAGTGGAAGGAAGAATGGATGCCCGAGTTATGAACATCTTGAAACAACATGGAGGCATTCCGGTGAGAGACGGAGACACTTATGCCATCTCGGATGTCGGGACGAGCCACGATCGGTTGATGAATTTAAAACGCCGCATCCAAGGATACTTTGCAAATATGTCTATGGCTCAAGCTTGGGACTTGTCTTGGGAAAAGGGTCTCACGTTATGTGAAGAAGGCGACAGCGAGCGACGGACCTCTGCTGGTCACTCTACTGGTCACTCACCGACTCGGAAAAAGAAGACCCCAAGACAATACACGCCCGGTAGAGGAAGAAGCGATGTGGTGGAGGAAGAGGTTTCGGACCTGGCCTCGCCCAAAAACATTGAATACGTAGATCCGGGCAAGAAAGGAGGGATCTCTTTGGGCTGGTCTTGACCAAGTAGCAAATTTGCAAGTGGCTAAAAGTAATGCTTTGAGTATGCAAAAAGAATAGAAGAAAAAACAAGAGACAAACTCAGCTATGGGAGGAAAGACAAGAGAGATTAAGAAGAGATGAAGTGCCCGAGGAAGGCATATGAAAAGAAAAGAAGAAGCGGTGACGATGAAGAAAAAGAAAGAAGAGCGAAAGATCTTGAACAAGATGAAAGAAGGAAGAGGCAATGAAGGAGATGAAGTGTTGCTTTGTCCACCCCTTCATGTATTTTATTATGTAAATACATACTATGTAAGTCTTACGCAATAAAGCTATAAATTCTTTATTTTTTTGTGTAGACAAATGTTTGCTCGATACACCTTGTAAACATTGTGTAAAAGAACAAGAATGTTATGATCAATAAAAGGATTGATTCTACGCATACATTCTATGTGAATACACTATCCTGTATGTATCTTTGCTATTTACATTTTTGAATGGTTTAAGTTTTGGCATCATCAAAAAGGGGGAAATTGTTGGGAAATTTATTGTTTAGATTTTGATGAATGCCATGTAAAACTTAGAATAGGAAGTTGGCACCCCAATTTTGTTGTAAACTGCATTGTAATAAATAGAAATTTAGGGGCCGAGTTAAATCGGCTATGCCCAAACATGCAAGAAGACAAATCGGAGACTGGAAAGGAAGACTCACATTGCAAGAAGACAGTGAGTATGGCAAAGAAGAGAAGACGGAACTCTATCAAGGAGCAAACCGAGATGCGGTGAGTGGAGTATCGATCAAGTCAACTCAAGAAAAGCCAAGTCTCAAGTTGAAGTGACGGAAGAGTCATCCAATAATTGGAAGTGACTCTAAGTCACCTGGGAAAGCAAGGAAATGCGGTCAAGTCGAGATAATCAAAAAGATCACATTTGCCTGAGAAATCAAGAGAATTACCTAAACAAGTAATATCTCCATACTACCTTTCTCAAGTGCTCGGTCCCGAGGAAGCGTGCAAAAGAATAAACCAATGGGAAGCACTACACCGTGTCGAACTCGAATAGGTGAAGAACAATTCATACGAGGAAATGGCAATTCCAAGGATCGAAACAAGACAAGCCAACGTCTGCGCAAGTGACTTTCAAAAATAAGCCTATCTCTTCAACGGGCGGATATTTGAAAGATCACTATAAAAGGCCGAGGAATGACTACGAGAGTAGCGGACTGAACCACAAACATTCAAGCAATTATTAGAATCAGAATCAAATATTCTCAAGTCATTAAACGCTCAATCCTCAAGCCTACACTACGAAGAACATCAATCCAACACTCACCGTGAAGGAAAGATAACTTCAATCGGTTGAAGAGGAAATTATTGAAGAATCGAGGGTCTACATTCCACGAAGGATTTTAGGAAGGTTCAAGGTCGAACCAAGTCTTGAGCTTTTGGAGGGCTTCGTGATCAAATCCAAAGAGCTTGAGCAAGTGGGCATAGTAAGCAAAGCAAAATGCCTGTGAAGAAGAAGCCGAGTCGTCGAGAAGCCACCGAGTGATCAAGGCGTCTCAGGTCGAGTCCCAAAGGATCAAGTCACCGTGTGATCAAGACTTGTATACGGATGGATTACCACTTTGTATATTGATCAATACCTAGTGGATTCCTCCGGGAGTTGGAGAAGAGAGGAGTAGAAGAATTACCCCATCTTGAACCTCTATAAAAATCTTATTGTGTCATTTACATTTCAAAGACTTTAATTCTTGCATCATATTTGTTTATTTACTCACGACATATTTGCTATCCATTAGATAATCTCTAAGTACTAAATCAAGCTCTAAATCTCTACTTAACCAAACTTAAGGGTGTTAAGTCTTCCAGCGAAAAACAAACCACATTGAGTTAATTTAGACTTAACGATTGAGTTATTCCATCAACGGCTCGATTAAGTCCATGCATTGAGAGACTAACTCTCTGATTAACAAAATTGGCATGTCCACCAAGGACACGGCTATGTAATATCAACTCGAATTTTTAAAAAGGACTAAATCAAAAATTTGGTAAGGTTTATTCAACCCCCTTCTAAACCTTACACTTACACCCTTGGGACCTACAATGACTTTTACAAAGTCAAGAGGAAAGAAGGGGCGTGAAGGTGATGAAGTGTTCTTTGAAACCCTTCATGTACTTTACTTATGTAAATACATTCATGTAAGTCATCTGTATACTTCGTGAAGTTTGCTGTAATTTTTCTCTTAGTATTTATTCTAGTATCCTAGCATAGATGTCTGTATTTTGCTTTGATATAGAATGCTCGATACTAAATGTAAATAGTGTGTCAAGGACAATAATGCTATGATCAATGAAATGATCTATTCTACGCATACATTCTTTGTTACTACATTGTCTGTATGTATCTTTGCTGTTTATATTTTGTTTAATATTTTTATGTTTTGGCATCATTAAAGAGGGGGAAATTGTTGGGAAATTTATTTTATAGATTTTGTTGAATGCATGTAAAACTTAAACTAGAAAGTTGACACCCCATTTTCCTTGTAATTTTCATTGTAATAGATAGAAATTTGGAAAAGTGAGTCAAGTCGGCCTACGCTGAAATGCAAGAAGTCAACTTAAGATCAAGTGAAGACTCCGTTGTGGAACAAGCAGTGAGTATGGCCAAGATAGAAGATCAAGAACTCAACTGAAGATGTATCAGTTGAGGAACAACTATGTGAAGAGTCAGTCAAGTCAACTCAAGAAGCCAAGTCTCAAGTTGAAAGTGACAGATGAGTCATCCAAGGATTGAAGTCTACTCAAGTCACCTGGGTATATAAAAGAAGCTAGATCAAGTCAAGACAATGAATGAGATCCGTTGACAAAAATCAAGATCATTATTACTCGAATGGTAACAAGTTAAAGTTGTTAGAGATAAAGTGCTAGTTCCAGTTGTGTGCAAAAGGAACAAACTAATGAGAAGCACTGCAGCAAGAGTCAGAATCGCTGCAATGCTACAAGACATTAAATCCGAGGAAATGTCAACATCAAGGACTACAACAAGACAAGCCAACGAACACAAGTGACTTTGAAAATCAGCCTATCTCTTCAACGGACAGATTTTTGAAAGTTCACTATAAAAGGCTGAGGAAATTCATTAAGAAAAGGTTACCTTGATTACCTGAACCACGAACAAGCAAGCAATATTCAAGGTATTAACTGGCAATATTCTCAAGTATATTCAAGCAAATCCTCAAGCACGAAACTCGAAGAAATCAATCCAACACAAGTCATGAAGGAAAGACAACTTCAAACTTGTTGAAGAGGAAACTTTTGAAGAATCAAAAGGGGTCTACTTTCCAAGGAGGATTGTAAGAAGGTTCAAGGTCAAACCAGTATCAAGTTATTGGAGGGCTTCATGATCAAATCCAAGAGCTTGAGAAAGCGAGCTGAAGTAGCAAAGCGGTGCCCTGTGAAGAAAGGCCGAGTCGGAAGAGAAGCCGATTGTGTGACCAAGGCGTCTGTCAGATCGTTGAACACTTTGTAAACAGTCTTTTACATAGTGGATTCCTGCAGAGTTGGAGATGAGAGGATTAGAAGAATTACCCCAATCTTCGAACCTCTATAAAAATTAACTGTGTCATTTATTTTTCAGCACATTTACATTTCTGCATACTTACATTATATCTGCTGATAAACTTATTTGTTATCCACCTGATTAATAACCAAGTGTTAAAATCAAGTGTTAAAACAAGTTTAAAACAAATCAAAGGGTGTTAAGTTTTCCGCTGATAAAACCAACACAACCAAGTTAAGGTTCAGGTTAAACAACTGAGTTATTCTATCAACGGCTCTATCGAAATGCATTGAGTGGCTAACTCTGCTGAATAACCAACTTAGTTGTCCATCAAGGACTCAGCTGTTTGTGTTAACTCTGTAATATTTTAAAAGGACTAAAATGGAAAAGTTGGTAAGGTTTATTCAACCCCCCTTCTAAACCTTACTCACACCCCTTGGGACCTGCACCCGCTGATTGAACTTGAATTGCACTAGGGTCAACGGTCACAGGGGACTCAGCTATTTCATTGGTTTCAACTAATTTTGTCTATGTTGTCTCAGTAGCAGTCTTTAGGGTTCCTTATTGGCAAATCTTCCACTACGTCAACCACTTCTACTCCAGCTTCATCACCAAATCCCAGATTTCCAAAGTCCTTGGGAGAGTGGGAGTGATCTCAGTGATGAGAGAGCGAGATGTGTCCCTCATCACTCCTTCAATAATTAGGGTGGGGTGATGTTTCCCAACCCTGAGATAGTTGTGCTCGCTCGGCTATCTCATAGGAATCTCTTAACGCTTGCTTTAACTGTGCAGCCTCCACTGCATCACCACCTTCATCTACTTACTTATCACAGCTATATATATTTGGAATTATTGCATCGATAAAAACACTCATGAGGTTCAACACTTTTTCCTTTTCTAGTGCCTTTTCTTGTTCTTCCCTGTTTCTTCTCAAGTAACACTTGGCTAGAATATTCCTCATTCAAAGCTTGAGAAATGATGCATTCTTTAGGAATTCAAGGAGCCACTATTCCTCCTCGATCATCTCGGGCCTCTGAAATTGAAAATGACTCTTGCTCAACTTCCACATTCTCCAAATACACAACCTAGCTTCAATGTCAGGATAAGTGGTGATTCGTACTTTCGGATGCAACTTCATCTCTAACAAATAGCTCTTCTTCTTGTGGTCGACCTCCACAACTGGTTCGTTAACGGTCTCAACAGCTGTCTTTTCAATGACTATTGCAGTTGTGTCCTCGACCCTGAGTTCTTCTGCCTCAGCTGCAGTTGTGTCCATAGCAGTTGATTCGACTGCAACTCTTTCAGTAGTTCCCGGAGTAGCTACAATAGTTTGTTTGTCTTAATTCTGTTGGACCTCATCTCCAAGGAATCTCAACGATTTTGTTTCTTCACGCTTTTAGCACGAACTCGACATCGATTTCTCGGTTCATCTCTCGACCCTTTCTCGCAATCGAGTTTATTTGTTTCTTAAGAGCTAGCTTGCACGGAGCAGTTGTTCCCTTTTTCTTTAGAATTGCTGGAGCAGGGGCAGTTGTGGCAACAAGAACAGATTCAGTTGTTTCCCTCTCAGAAGTACCCTTTTTTGCATAGGCCTTTTTCTGAGCAGATGACAAGTTCTCGTTGAATAATCTCTTATTCACGTGAAACGGCTTCCCCTTCCTAAAAGGCAAGCCCTTCTTCTTGAGCAAATATCCAAGGACTATTCCATAGTCCAAGGTATTCTTGAACTTCCCTTCAGCTACCTCCACTGGTTGTACATTCTAAGATAGCTTGTCGAGATGTACTCGCTTTAGTTGACTTCCATGTCTTCCAAGATGGCTGCCTTTACAGTCAGCTTAGCGAGAGACAGCTGATTGCAAGAGCCAAACTTGATATCCACTCATTTAGCTACTGTTAGGAAATTTATTTGTATAGATTTTGATGATGCTTAGAAAACTTAGATTAGAAAGTTGACACCCCATTTTTAGTAGACTTAGATTCATCCAAGAATAAAGGAGAAGACTCAACTAAAGGGGTAAAGCAACTGAAGGACTTAGGAAAGATGAAGAAGTCCATTGCAAAGAAAAGTCAATACTTACCCAAATTGGTAAGGGACATACCTTCAACCTTAAAAAGTTGTTTCGCTGAAAGAGTGCAAGTAACAGGAGCCAATGGAATACTTGCAAATACCTGACACAATTCAAGCACATGCAGGTAGTTAATGGTGAGGTTGGCTCAACATCAAAAGTTGCAGAACAAGATAAGCCAATGAACAAGAAGTGAAGTTTGAATTTGTCTATCTCTTCAACGGATAAATTTCAAACTCTCACTATAAAAGGCTGAGGAATTTTCAGAGAGAAGTAAGAGACACAAGAGAGGCAAACGTGAGACATAAGATAAATATTAGCATTAAACAATCATCTGTAATACTCTCTCTAAGCTAAAATTCCATATCCTCGGGCCCAACATTCGAAGTAATTATATCCAACACAACTCAGTGAAGTAAGGAAGCCATAATTCAAAAGTTGAAGAGGAAAACCATTTCAAAAGAACAAGGGGTATGCACATCCACGAAGTGAAGGGAGTATAGTGAGGTTCAAGTTAGAACCTGGTTCAAATATGATGGAGGGCTACGTGATCAAGTGAGAAAGATTTGAGGAGCTAAAGTAGTGAGGTAGCCACCTTACGAAGAGCTGAGTCCTTGAACAGAAGCCAGTTGTGTGATCAAGGCTTGCTCAGACTGTATTTTCACTCTTGTAACAAAGTCAAAGTTGCATTAGTATTTTCCTCCTGGAGTAGGATAAGAGTGGAGTAGAGGAATTTCCCATCCTCGAAACACTATATATTATCTGTGTCATTTACTTTAAGCACATTTATTTTCTGCATATGTACTTACTTGTGCTCATTTGCTATCCAACTGATAATAACTAAGATTAAAATAAGTGTTGATAACTAATCTTAAAAGGGTGTTAAGACTTCCGTTGTTAAAAACCAAGCAATCTAATTTTATAAAAAGGAAACTCTACTAAGGCGAGTTACTCTATCAACAAAATCACTCGAGTCCTGTGAATTGAGTGGTTAACTCTTCCTGTTGAGGTTTGACCGATTTTGTCTCTCAAGGGATTTAGTTGTTTACTTGTGAAAACTCTGATCTTGTTTTAAATCGAAAAATTGGTTAAGTCTATTCAATCGCCCCTTCTAGACTTAATTGACACCCCTTGGGGCCTACAACTATCACATCCATTAGCTTGTGGTATTCCTCCTTGATAACAGCCTTCATGGCTGATGTGTGATACTTAGCAGCAGCCTCCTCCATAGCAATCTCCTCCCAAACCTTCTAGAAATTGAACTCATAGCCCTTCAGCTCTTTGAGTCCACTGCTAGGATGATGAAGCAGCTCAGTCAAGTATGCTGCTGTGATCTTGACTTCCTTACCATTCACAAAAGAATGGATACCATCGTCATGAATGGACACGTTCATATAAAATATTGCCACTTCTTCAAGATAGGTTTGTGGCATCTGTAGAGTAAGGAATTTCAAAAGTCCTGATTTTTCTAGGTGCTTGACGATCTTCTCAGCCTTTCTCTGGTCTGCGGATTGCTTGAATAGACCTTAGCATCGATAAGTGCACTGGAGTACATTTTCTAAGATAATTTGGCAAAGTCAAGTGTGGAGCTTGATTTCTTCGGTGCCACGAAGATTCTTGAGAGATTGAACTTTTGAACAAGGGTCTTTCTTGCAAAGAGAATTTCGGAATTCCCAATCTTGTTTGAATGCAAAAGTAAAGAGAGGGAGAGAGAGAGAACTGTTTTGATATATATGAAATATAAGGAGATGTTTTTGGGATTGTTCATTTTTGAATTTAATCGACGGTTGAGATTAATCTAGAAAAGTGCATTTATTTTCTCGCATTAAATGCCCGCAAATGTGACTTTTGTCTCAATATGCAACAACCTCCGGGTTTTGAGCAAAACACTATTAGAGATAAAGTGTACAAGCTCACGAGCACATTATGGATTGAAACAAGCACCAATAATTCATTTAGAAATGCACTCTTCACATTCATCGACAAATTGTGCAATTCTTGTGTGCAACATAAGAAAAAACATCCTTATTGCTTCCAATCTAGCAACTAGAGCAAATGTTCCATGAAAATCTATACCGTCTTCTTGGCAATACCCTTTAGCTACCAACCTTACATTATTTCTAACTACGGATCCTTCTTCATTCATCATATTTACGAATACCCACTCGCACCAATGACATTTTGGTTAGCGAGCATTTGAATCAAATCCCAAACTTTATTCCTTTCAAACCGATTTAGTTTTTTTGCATAGGTAGGAACCAACGTGTGTTATCCAATACTTTTGACACATATTTTGGTTCAATCTGAGATATGAAACAAGTGAACATTGTTTCATGTTGAGTTCTTGATCTTGTTCTTAGTTCTTCTTTAATATTTCCATTCACTAACTTAGATGGATGATCTCTCGGCCATCTCACATCCTTTGGAATAAGTAAGTTGGGTTGATCCTTCTGCGCTTAAGTTGTCTTGAACAACTTCTTCTTGATCATCTTCATTCAACTGCACTCTTTCCAGCTCTCTTTGAGATTGAGCTAATTCATTCTCATCAAGATTGAGTCTTCTGGGAGCTGTCTCAGTATAATGACTTTTCTGAATAGTTGGCTGATTCATCTTCTCGGCTAACTCATCAATGTCTTCTGCATTGACATTTCTATCATCAAATTGACTCTTCTTTGACCATTGTCCTTTTGTTCAGCACTTTAAAGGCTTTGCTCTTAGCTGAATATCCAAGAAAGATTCCTTCCTTAGTCTTGGCATCAAATGCCTTCAGATTATCTTTGCCATTATTGTGAATGAAGCATTTACTTCCAAAAATATGAAAGTATCCTACATTTGGCTTTCTTCATGTCCAAATTTCATAAGGGGTTTTAGACAATTGCCTATTGATCATACATCTATTTTGCGTATAATAGGTTGTGTTGATTGCTTCAGCCCAAAATCTCTTTGGCAATCCAACTTCAGCTAACATGGTCCTTGCAGCTTCTTTAAGTATTTTGTTTCTCCTTTCAGCCACTCAATTCTGCTGAGGAGTTCTTGCAGTTGATACCACATTAGCAATTCCATTTTCCATACAATATTGAGTTATAATCCCATTGACAAACTCAGTTCCTCTGTCAGATTTTATCTTGATAATGGATTGACTCTTCTCATTTTGAACAATTTTCATCAATTGAGGAAGCTTTTACAAAGTTTCCTTCTTTTTACACATAAAGATGGTCCATGTGTATATTGAGAAATCATTCACCACTACAAGGGTGTATTTTTTGCCATTGATATTGGCTAGTTCCATGGGCCCCAATAAATCCATATGCAATAGGTGCAAGATCCTTGTTAATGAGGGACTCAGCTTTTCCATGAAAGATGATTTGATTTACTTTCCTTTCTGGTATGCATCACATATACTTTCCTTCTTGATATCGGAGAACAGTCACGCAATCCTTCAACTAAATGACTTCTTGCAAGCTTGTTGATTGTCTTGAAATTCAGATGACTCAACTTCTTGTGCCACAACCAACTTCTTGATTGTGCCCTTTGCCATAAGCATGTTCTTGGTGTAGCAAAATGAGATCAATCTACTACATACATATTCTTCCTTCCAATTCCCGATAGCACAATCTCATTTGTTTCAACATCTTTGAACAGAAATCACCCATATCAATCCAACATTGTATCCTTTATCACATAGTTGGATGATACTTAGCAAATTGAAATTCAATTATTCAACATATGCAACATCCGTAATATCTAAGCCATTTTTCTTGATGGGTCCAATGCCTTGAATCTCCTCCGGAGCTTCATTTCCTCCAAATATAACTTTGGATCCTCTTGGTTCTTTGAAGTTTGATAGTTTGCTTTTATTCTATATAATATGTCCGAACATCCACTATCCATGTACCAGGTTCCTTCGCACTCGATTGTTCCCGATGTACCTCATCTTCCCGCTTTCGTAGCCATGAGACGATCAAAGCCTCTTCTTCAATATCGAAGAGTAGTCGGCTTCACTACGGCCCGACTCAATTGTCTCTTTGCACTTGGATGTATCGACCTGTAGCCATCATTGCTTTATTTCTTTATTATCTTACTTCCCAAAGACCTTTTTTCCTCATCATTCATGTACTTATTGACCGTGGATAGGGCAATCAACTACAAAGTGACTTGGTTGTCTGCAATCCCAGCACAAGTTTTCCACTTTCTTTTTAGCTCTTTTCGGGGTTCTTTCCTCGTTTCCTTTAGAGGGAGTTGAATGCCTTCCAGAGGACTCTCCTTTGTTCCTCTTATAGTTCTTGTTAAGGAATTTGTTGAACCTCTAGACCATCAAGTCAATTTTCTCTTTGTCAATGATGTCCTTGGAGTCAGTTGACTTGGATTCTCCAGCTATCAATGCAATTGTCTTTGGTGCAACTATCTCATCTTGCTCTTTCCTCTTGGGCTCGAATCCGTAAGCCTTCAAATCGGAGAATAGCTCATCGTTTGGTATCTTGGTTAAGTCCATTGAATGTCCTAGAGCCATCACTATCATTTCCCACTCAATTGGGAGTGTTCTTAGAATTTTTATACACATTTCCTTATGTGTATATTCTTTACCTAGAGAAGATAACTCATTTGTTATCTCTGTAAACCGTACAACCAACTGATCTAATGACTCTACATTCATCATTTTGAAATTCTAGAATTTCTGAACTGCAATTGTGAGTTTGTTTTCCTTTGCCTACTCTGAACCTTAACAGATTAAAGTTAGTTTTTCCCAAATCTCTTTAAATGTCCTGTAAGATTTAACTTTGTTAAGCATGGCTTTATCTAGAGTTTTGTCAATATATCCTTAGCCACATTGTCCAAGTTATATGTCATATCCTCATTTGTCCATTCACTTCTGGGTTCATCAACCTCAGCAGCTCTCTCAGAACTATCTCTTGCTGCTCTTACAATATTCACCTTGGTATTTCTAATGGGTCTATCTTCGATGAAAAACCATAGTTCATCATGAAGTGCTGAGAGATATTCTTGCATTCGAATTTTCTAGTCATTAAATTCTTCAATGGTAAATATGGTGTTGGGAAATTTATGTAATAGATTTTTATGATAACATTTAAAACTTAGATTAGGAAGTTGGCACTTCAAATCAACTGTAAATCAACTTGTAATAGATAAGGCTATGTAAGCTGAGTGAAAACAACCAAGTTGAAGATTGCAGGACTCGACTGAAGATGGAAGAGAAGTTCCAGCTATGTGGCAGCTGAGTGAAGTGAAGTGAAGGTTTAGTCAAGTGATAGAAAAGCTGTCTCAGTCAGCTGACTGATAGCAAAGTCATTCCTAAATCATTGGAATTGACTGTCTAAGGGGTATTGCGGCAGAGAGGATCAAATAAAGATGGAAGAGATCCATTGTCAAGCAAAATCAAGGTTTTGCTGGAAATAGGCATGTGTCAGACTGCCTACAATAAAGTTGTTTTGCTGAAAGAGCGAAAAAAAGCTGAAATCCTGCGGTGTTTAAAGAAAAGATGCAAAGCATTAAAATCAAGGTACAATCTACATAAATGCTTCAAGATAAGACAAGCCAACAACCTATGAAGTGTAGTTTGAAAAATATGTCTATCTCTTCAACGGACATATTTTCAAACGTGCACTATAAAAGGTTGAGGATTCATTTGAGAGAAGGTAACCAAGATTACAAGCACGCAAGCATTCAAGCAAATAACCTGCAAAGCAAAATATCTCTTAAGTATTCAAAGAATATCCTCAAGCCTAAACTCAAAGGAAATCGATCCAACACACTCAGTGAAGGAAATACGACTTCATATATTGAAGAGGAAAAATCTTATTTCAAGAACAAGGGGTCTACTCTCCAAGGTTGAAGGAGGTGTAGTAAGGTTCCAGATCGAACCAAAGCTTTGAACCTATTGGAGGACTAAGTGATCAAGTCCAAAAGTTTGAAGGAAGCTGAAGTAGCAGGGCGGCCGTCTTGTGAAGAAGCTGAGACCCAGGAGTAGCTAGTTGTGTTATCAAAGCTGACTCGGACTGTTACCATTTTGTAACCAAGTCAAGTTACATTAGTGGATTCCTCCAGGGGTTGGAGAAGAGTGGATTAGAGGAATTACCCCATCCTTGAACCACTATAATTGATTGTGTCTATTTACTTTTAGCATACTTATATTCTTGCATTATCTTCATATCTGTTGATTGTTAATTTTCGACTGCTAATAACCTAGCTAAGACATGTGTTGAAAAACGTATTCAAAACAAAGGGTGAAAGTCTTCCACTGTTAAAAACCAAGTCAACTGTTATTTTAAAGTGTTAGGTGAAATTGCTAAATTATACTATCAAAAGCTCAGTCGAGTCTGATGATTGTGATAGTGACACAAACACTTCATCACCCACTGATCTTTATGATTCATTAGGCAAAATGATGAAATATTTTGAGCATGTAAAAACTTCACACAGACTTTTAAATGAGGAAAACAGCCAGCTCAAAAGCCAAAACTCATAGCTAACTAAGGAGTTGAGTACTCTAAGTCACATAGCTATTGAGAATACAGAGCTGATGGCTGAGATAGCTAAGATTCAAGCAGACTTAGCTAATCTTAGCTGCAATAGAAAAGAGGGAAAAAGATTTAAAAAAAGTGATTGCCTCATTCACCAAGGCATTTAAATCATTGGATGAACTTATAGTGATTCAAAAAGAATGTGGAGACAAGATAGGCATTGGATTTAATTCCTTTGTGCATGCCCAAGCTCCAAGAGTGGTATTGGAAAATGATCCTCAAGCAATGAGGAAGTCCAAAAGTCCAAAGCACCATATGTTGCACCAACACCCACTCATAGACACAATCACAACCATGATGGCCTTGGATACAAAGGAAAAAGCAAAAAGCTTGATAGTATCTTTGAGAGGACAAACAAACAAAATTCGAAGTGTCTATCGTGAGACTCCAAATACAAAATACTCAGAAAATCTAAAAAGAGCTACCAAGAGCCCCAGGTTTCAACAAAGAAAATCATATGATGGGATCGGTAGAAATTAGCGCAACCAGGCTAATTGGAACAATCAAATATGACATCAGCCAAGTCCAAAGGGATACAAGCCAAGTGGCAAAGACCTCAGACTCAAAATAGGTCATTCCCAAGGTAGAGGAATTATTATCAGCACACAAATGCACCCCAGCACAAAGCACAATATACACAAAAGTTTCATTACTATCCCAAGAAATAAAATGCACAAGCTCACATACAGGCATACAGACAAAAGAGACAGATGTATGAGCCTAAAGCTCCTAAGAAATTTGCTAATGTTCATTATGATTATGGAACTGATAGATAGCAACCTCTTAGAGTCAGCCAATTTGGCTATAGGTTGGTTGGATCACCTTATAGTGCTAACCCCTCATAACCCAGGCAAGTATGGGTACCTAAAAAATAATTTTCTTGATTGCAGGTTCAAGGAACAGCTGAGTGCCAAGGAACCTAGTACATAGATAGTGGTTGTTCCAGACATATGATAAGCAACAAGAAGAATCTTTCAAAATTAAAGGAAATAAAAGGTGCTAAAGTCATATTTGGAGGAAATGAAGCTCCATGGGAGATCAAAGGCACAGGATTCATAAAGAAGAATGGACTAGAGATCACAGATGTAGCCTATGTTGAAGGGCTAATTCTCAATCTGCTGAGCATCCACCAACTTTGTGACAAGGGCTACAATGTAGGATTCAACATGGGTGTTTGCCAAATCAAGGATGTTGAATCAAATGAAATTTTTCTACAAGGATCAGGGCAGAAAAAACATGTATGTAGTGGATTGGAATCATCTTATGGAAGGATTGCCAGACTCAGTGTACAAGAAGGAGAGCATTTGTGATGCATGCCAGATGGGAAAGCAAATAAAGTCTTCTTTTAAGGATAAGCCAAGTCCTTCTTCAACCAGGATATTGCACTTATTGCATATGGATTTATTTGGTCCTATTTTACCATCCAGCATCAGTGGAAAGACATACACGTTAGTGGTGGTTGATGATTATTCTAGATACACATGGACTACCATTATCTTTAAAAAGAAGGAAACCTTGCAGAAGCTCCCTCAACTGATGAGAATGGTTCAAAATGAGACGAGTCAAAGCATTATGAAGATAAGATCTGATGGAGGAACTGAGTTTGTCAATGGGATTATAACTCAGTATTGCATACAAAATGGTATTTATCATGAGTTATCAGCTGCAAGAACTCCACAACAGAATGGATTAGCTAAAAGAAGGAATAGAACCCTCAAGGAAGCTCCAAGGACCATGTTAGCTGAAGCTGGATTGCCCAAGAGATTCTGGGCTAAATCCATTAATACTGCTTGCTACACTCAGAATAGGTGAATGATCAATAGGCATCTGTCCAAAACCCCTTATGAAAATTGGAAAGAGAGGAAGCCAAATGTTAGATATTTTCATATCTTTGGATGTAAGTGCTTCATTCACAACAATGGCAAGGACAAATTGAAAGCTTTTGATTCTAAAGTTGATGAAGGTATCTTTTTGGGATACTCAACTGAGAGTAAAGCTTTTAAAGTGCTGAACAAGAGGACTATGGTCACAGAAAAGTCTATCCATGTGGTTTTTGATGAACCTAATGTCAATGTAGAAGACATAGATGAGTTAGCGGACAAGATAAATCAACCAAATGTTCAGAAGAGTCCCTATGTTAAGGCAGATATAAGAACACTCAACCCTGATGAAGATGAGATAGTTGAATCTCAGAGACAGCTGGAGAGCCTGCAGCTGAATGATGATGAGAAAGTCATTGAAAACAACTTAGCCGCTGAGATGATCAATCCAACAAACTTACTCGAACCGGATGTGAGATGGTGATAGACCATCTCCCAAAGCTTATCATTGGAGATGTTAGAGAAGGAGTAAGAACCAGATCCATGACTCAACATGAAGCTATGTTCACTTGTTTCATTTCCCAGTTGAGCTGGGATGTGTGACAAGCATTGGATGACACACGTTAGATTCTAGCTATGCAAGAAGACCTGAATCAGTTTGAAAGAAACAAGGTTTGGGAATTAGTTCAAAGGCCTACCCACCAAAATGTTATGGGAACTAAGTGGGTATTTCGAAACAAGATGAATGAAGAAGGATCTGTAGTGAGAAACAAAGCAAGGTTGGTCGCCAAAGGGTATTGCCAAGAGGAGGGCATAGATTTTGATGAAACCTTTGCACCTGTTGCAATATTGGAAGCAATTAGGATGTTTCTTGCTTATAATGCACACAAGAACTTCACTGTTATCAAATGAATGTGAAGAGTGCATTTTTGAATGGACTTTTGGAAGAAGAAGTCTATGTAGAGCAACCACCAGGTTTTGAGCAGAAAACTATTGTAGATAAAGTCTACAAGCTTAAGAAAGTATTGTATGGTTTGAAACTAGCACTAAGAGCCTGGTATGATACATTGTCTCAGTTTCTTATTGACAATAGATTCACCAAAGGCAAAGTTGATAGAACACTCTTCAGAATTCAAGATGGGGAGAGTACACTGCTTGTTCAAATATGTGTGGTTGACATCATTTTTGGATCCACAAACAAAGAGCTGTGTGATAAATTCTCAAATCTCATGCAAGGAAAATTTGAGATGACTATGATAGGAGAGTTGACTTTCTTCCTAGGTCTTCAAGTCAAACAAATAAAGGATGGAACCTTCATAAGTCAAACCAAATATACTAGAGATTTAATGAAGAAATTTGGTATGCAAGAGAAGTCATATGTGAAGATTTCCATGAATACTTCAGTCAAGATGGACATCGATGCAGATGGCAAAGTTGTTGATCAAACCAGATATAGATCCCTCATTGGATCTTTGCTCTATTTAACAACAAGTAGGCGGACATCACCTTTGTTTGTAGGTCTATTTGCGAAATTCAATGCTCCAATGGAAAGTCACATGACTACAATCAAGAGAATCTAAGGTATTTGAAGGGATGCCAAGAAGTTGGCTTATGGTATCCAAAGGATGGAGGATTTAAGCTAGTTGGCTACTCAGACTCAGATTATGCTGGACAGAGAGTGGACATGAAGAGTACATTAGGTACCTGTCAAATGTTTGGATATAAGTTGGTTTCTTGGTTCAACAAGAAATAAAATTCAATAGCTACATCCACAAACAAACATAGTACATAGTCTGCGGGGAAGTTGTTGTGCCCAAGTTTTATGGATGAGGCAACAAGCGAGAGACTATGATATAGAAGAGAAAGAGATTCCAATTATGTTTGATAACACAAGTGCCATCACAATTACTCAAAATCCAGTATTGTATTCAAGAACCAAACACATTGATGTCAGATATCATTTCATAAGAGACCATGTTGAAAAGAAAGACATCACATTGGAATACATATCAACTGGTAAGCAGTTAGCTGATATATTCCCTAAGCCATTATGTGAATCAATATTTGAAGAGCTTAAAAATGAACTTAGATTGATTGAGCTGAGTTAGAAGGCTCAGAAGACTTAGTCGTGATCAAAGAAGAGAAAAATAGATATCGGCAAAGTTGCGACTTTAAAAGAAAGTGAAACAACTAAGAATGCTAATCAGCTGTATCGAGTTAGCTAGACTGCCGAGTGTTTATTAAAGTGAAGAGAGAAGCAGAGTCAAGTCACTTATGAAGATAGATGATTTATTTATGAGCTAAGTGATAAAACGCAAATCATTTTCGTGGCGGGAATGTTTTTGGCTTGATGTCGGAAGTAATTATGATGTCGATAAAAGCCTGTACCGGTTTTACCCATGATTGGATATAAATATTGATGCATTTAATGCGGGAAAATTAATGCGGTTTGCAAGACATGATCTCAATAGTTGATCAAATTTAAACTTTTGAATTCGAAAAATCGTCCCCTCACATCCCATATATTGAGAAATTACTTTTCTCTCTCCTCACAGAACTCTCATACTCTCAAGCAAGAAGGCAACTTTTCTCTCTGCAGCTAAGAAAACCCTAGTTCATAATTTGATTCGCAATCACCATTCAAACTAGGAAATGGCACCGACTTATGACTACGTGAAGATGGCTGAGAAAATCCACACTGGAGCAACCATAGATTTTGAGGGCTTGGTCAAGCAAGCAGTGGACAAAGCCTTGGCTAGGAAGATAGTTGAGAAATTTGAGAAGTCTGGTCTCAAGAAGTTTCTCTCGATGAGGTTTATGCATACATACCTGGAAGAAGTGGTGATGTTCTACGTAAATTCTCAGGTTCACGACGATGAGATTCCCTCATCGGTCCACAACACGATATCAAATTGACTGCTGCATACTTAGTGCGAGTTGTTATCTGTCTTCATCTGGGTTGAAGGAGATAACTGAGAAGGACATAAACCTGGCTACTGCATGGAAAGAGATAGCTAAGCCAGAGGCTGCTGCGATGGTTGTCTATACAGCCAAGAAATCATTGATAAAGGAGGACTACCACAGGCTGATGGACGTGGTGGCCAATTGCAACGATAAGAAGTTTAGTAGCTTAAAATCAGCTCCAAAGGACTAAGCAGACTGTGATGGCTGCGATCATGGAGGAAAAGAAAGTGAACTGGGCTGAGTTCGTTTTTGTCAAGTTGTGCTAGAATGTGATGAACAAAACCATCAACGAAGCTGGAGTGTTTGAAATTTCACTTGGAGATGGCCTGGTGATAGGTCATTTGATGGAGGTGAAGGGCATTTCTCTCAGGAATGGGAAACCCTTTCATGTTAACAAGAAAATGTTCAGGGCCAATATCTCAGCTGCCCAATGCCAAGCTCATGCACGGAAGGCGGATACGAGTGAGGGGAATCACCGACCACTCCCGAGGACACACGACTACAATAGCAAAAGCCTTTTATCCCAAGCTTGTGCGAGAAGAAAAAAAAGGCTCCACCCTGCCCCGCAGCCCAAGTCAACACCGCCTTGCATGCCCGTAGAATACCCCGTCCCCCCCCACAATGAGAGAATGAATCCCAAACTCCTTCTCCAGTCATCAAGATGAAACGCTCAGACGTACCCCGTAAGCCAGGTGCAGTGAAGAAGCTAAAAATGGCAGAGTATCTTTGCCATAGAAGAGAACCGAGGAAGAGGTTGAGGTCTATTAGTCATGACAAAGAGAAGACGACTGGTAAAATAGTCTAAATTGGCTAAGCCAATCGAGTGCAGCACAAATATTGAATAGGAGGAGGTCACGAGGAAGAAGCGACACATCGAAAGAGAAGAGTGGTATGGAAACCACTGTGGACGAAAAGACTATTTTTGAAGCACAACAGAATTTGGAAGAGACAGTTGTCAGGGAGACATCTGAAGAAACTAAAGCAACCACAGGTGATCAAGGTCATGAGGAGTTAGCTGTACGATCTCCTCAGACCGATGCGATTGTAGCTGAGGAAGAAAGGGCTCCTGTTGAGCCTATGCATGAAGATGATGCAGATGATGATCTTGTCATGCTATCTCCTGCGTATCCGGATGTACAGGAGAGGCTAAATATATGGAGGAATTGGAAGCTAAGTTATGCCAGGCATCAATTCCAGAGCTTGGAATTCATTGAAGAAAAAGAGAAACTCCTAAGGTTCTTAGTAAATATTACGGTCCGTTCAGCATTGGACCCTGACTTTTGTACCACCATTCTTTATCAGAATAAGGATGAGGAGAAGCGAAAGGCAAAGGCGAAGGCAATTGAGAAATTCAAGAAACCTCAACCTGCCCCTTTGACAATGTCCCGAAAGTGCTTTTTAGTCATCCAAAGACCAAAGGATGAGGATGAGATAGACCTGGCGATGCGACCCCAAGAAGGCTAAGCTGAAGCAAGCACTTAAAGAATCCAAGGAGTTGCATGAGCAAACGTTGTTGAAGGGTCCAGGAGAGTCATCTACTATTTTAATCTCTCCTAGTCCTGATATTATGGAGATGGTGAGGACCATCGATGCTACTACCTTGCCAATACATTCTGAGGAGCAAGATACCAGGAAACATGGTGATGAAGCTAAGCATGGAGATGAAGAGGGAACCTTAACCAAGCCTACCCCTGAAGAAGATGTTGAGACACCTGCCCCATTGGCTGAACAGTCAACTAGAATAGTAGTCGAGTCTCAAGTTTTCATTGACCCCGCTGTTCGTGACTCAGATGATGCGCCAACTGAGGGGGAAACTTTAAACACCATAGCCGGGTCAGAGGAGGCTGTGGGAGACCTTACTTTATCGAAGTTTGGAGGCAAATATGAGAACGTCAATGTACAGTAGAGTGGGGTTGACGACGCTCAGACAGTTCAGAATGTCTCAGCTTAAATCCCAGCTGCACTACAGGCCGATGAAGCTACTGATGCATCCAAGCCAAATGATGGAAAAGAAGCCATGGAAGTTGAGACTACTGGCTCTGAAAGTGCAATCTTAGAGGTTGAGAACTCAAAGGATGTCATCGAAGACCCTAAAGCAGCTCAGTCTGCTGCAGGGATTGCTGAAGACACTGTTGCGGTTAAGACTGCAGAAGGGATTGTAGAAGGCCCATCAGCAATTGAGACTGATGAGGGTACGGAAGGCCCAGTGGAGGTTGAGACTTCCTTGAGTAAGAATGTTGAAGAAGAGATGCCTGCCCCTCAAGAAGAGTCAACTGAAAACGAAGAAATAAGCTCATTGCATGACTCTCAAGAACATGTCTTTGTGGAATTTTTGGACACATATGACAAAGCTGAGTTCGTTCCAAAAGATAAACCTGAAGAGGACCTAGTTGTTGAGGAGGCTTTGGCTCAAAGAAGGAAGGAAAACGACAAAGATGCCTTTTCAAAGTTTACACTGGATGATGGTCCACCCCCTATGGTGCCATCACTATCCCATGACGATGAACCGATTGAGGACAAGACAACTTACGAGGAAGAAAACAATGATACCAACGATGATGTTAAGACACTAAGGATCGATCACTCAAACAAGCTAACACAATCAGACAATGCCGAGGATGATGAAACAATGAGGCACATAGAGTTGAAGTAAAGCTAAAGGAAAGGATAAAGCTCCCCAAGGAGAAGGGGAGAAATTCTATATTCCCCGATGAACTTTTTGCAGTACTTTCCATTTGTGGCGGAAGTACCTTTGGAGACGGAATCGCTATTGAGAGTGCGAGGTATCTTTATCAACATCCTCTTTGAAGAATTCAAAATGCCAGATGATCATACCATAGTCCCGTTTGGTTTTGATTTCGATGTTGTATGTCCTGAGGAGCAGTCCGATGATGCAGCTGACTTTCGAAAAACATTCAAGGCCATCTGTGCTGGGATTGAAAATATGGAAAAAAGATTTGCACATTGAACCAACGGTTAGACAATAGAGATGCAACGATCTCAGGAGATATTCGAAGGACTATACTGAGAATAAGGGAATGGACAGCACAGACTAAAGCACTCAGGCGTGAGCAAGTCACCTACTTCCAGTCTCTATTTGCTAAGATGGTAATATGGAGCGCATAAAACACCAAGTTTCAGCAGAGACAGAGGGATCACATCTTGAGATAGACCCGATCCCACAAAATCGATATGGAGTCATTGAAAGCACAACACAAGCGCGACTACTCAAAATAGAAGCCAACATGCGAACCGAGATGATGGTAATGCAAACATAAATGAAGTTAATGGCAACTGAGATGAAGGCTCTGCGGTCAGAATTTAGAATAGCACACTCCTCAAGTTATGAGAAGATGGACTTGACAAATAAGAAACTGGATCTTATCCTGGGAGTATCCTCTCAATTGACTCTCCCTCCTGGTGATGATGCCAAAAAGTGGGAAGATAGTACTAAGGGGGAAGGTAGTGGTAGTGATGTGAAGAAACCTCTGAAGATCATGTTCGCAAAAACCCCCCAACTCGGCTCAGTCACCGCCTCACTCCTAAACCAGCTGCCCGAAGGCCTATCAGCTGAAGAGAAAGTTGATTTAGCTTTCAAGAAGATAAGAGCAGAGATAGAAGCTGATTTTGCCAAGGTGGATGAGAGGCAACATGAAAATAATGAAAGTCCTAAAGCAAGGTTTGTCGGTCCACTAGCTGGATTACTAAAGGACTCTCCAGCAGTGAAGCCCCCTCGGGAGTTAGTTGTCCCTGATGCAGGATCTAAGCCAAGATCATTAGACGAATTCAAACGCTTGCATCGGAAGAATTTTTCAAGGAAGACTCTACCAGAGGCATGGGACTTGTGCTGGGAAAAGGGTTTGGAGAATTTTCAAACAGCGTGAAGCATCAGACTTCAAGAGCACAACCCGTGCAGTACACTCCCAGAGGAGGGGCAGACTCTAGATGAGGAAGGGAAAGGATTGGTGAAGGTGGAAGAGGCAGAAGAACTCCACCGCCAAGGCCTAAAGATGTTCGATATGTCCATCCCCAGAAGAAAGGGCTGATATATTGGGCTGGGCTGGACAAACTGTCAAATAGAGAGGTGAATAGGAGGAATGAGAAAGCAAGGAGAAGGCAAGAAGAAGAGAATATTAGGCTTGATCAAGAATGGAGAGAAAGGCAGCATAAGGAAGACCTAGCTGCAAAGAAAGCCTATGAGAAGAAGAAATGAGAAGAGGATGATAGGAAGAGGAAGAGAGCTGAAGAAGATAGGAGGAGAGCAGAGGAGAATGCTGATCGAAGAAGGAAGTAGCCGAGGCATTGAAGGTTGTTGAATCCCTTCATGTTGTATTTTTACTTAATTATAAATACACATACACTTGTAAGTACTCTGTATATGCTCTGATACAATTGATGCTCGAATACCTTGTATTGTTTTATACATTGTAAAACACTCTATAAAGTGCAAAAAATGATATGTTCAACAAAATGACATATTCAATACAATCATTCTTTATTTTCACACTATTTACTTTGCTAATATTTTTTATTTAAGTTTTGGCATCATCAAAAAGGGGGAAATTGTTGTGAAATTTATGAAATAGATTTTGATGATACCATGTAACACTTAGATTAGGAAGTTGACACCCCAAATCAACTGTAAATCAACTTGTAATAGATAGGGATATGTAAGCTGAGTGAAAGCAGCCAAGTTGAAGATTGCAGAACTCGACTGAAGATCGAAGAGAAGACCCAGCTATGTGACAGCTGAGTGATGTTAAGTGAAGGTTCAGTTAAGTGACAGAAAAGATGTCTCAGTTAGTTGACTGACATCAAAGTCATTCCTAAATCATTGGAATTGATGCAAGGGGTATTGCGTGACAAGATTAAAGAAAGTGGAAGAGATCCGTTATCAAGCAAAGTCGAGTTTTTGCTTGGAATAGGCATGTCGATCGCCTACAATAAAGTTATTTTGCTGAAAGAGTGCAAAAAGAAAGGAACCAATGGGATGTACCTGAAATCCTGCAGAGTTGAAGGAAAGGCTGTAGAGCATTAAATTCAATGTACAACCCCCATCAATGCTGAAAGAAAGACAAGCCAACAACTTACGAAGTGTAGTTTGAAAAATATGTATATCTCTTCAATGGATATATTTTCAAATGTGCACTATAAAAGTCGGGATTCATTTGATACAAGGTAACCAAGATTACAAGCACGCAAGCATTAAAGAAAATAACCTGCAAAGAAAAATATCTCTCAAGTATTCAAAGAATATCCTCAAGCCTAAACTCAAAGGAAATCGATTCAACACACTCAGTGAAGGAAAAGACGACTTCATATATTGAAGAGGAAAAATCTTATTTCAAGAACAAGGGGTCCACTCTCCAAGGTTGAAGGAGGTGTAGTAAGTTTCCAGATCGAACCAAAGCTTTGAACCTGGTGGAGGGCTAAGTGATCAAGTCCAAAAGTTTGAAGGAAGCTGAAGTAGCAGGGCGACCGTCTTGTGAGGAAGCTGAGTCCTAGGAGTAGCTAGTTGTGTGATCAAAGCTGACTCGGACTATTACCATTTTGTAACCAAGTCGAGTTACATTAGTGGATTCCTCCAGGGGTTGGAGAAGAGTGGATTAGAGGAATTGCCCCATCCTCGAACCACTATAATTGGTTGTGTCTATTTACTTTCAGCATACTTACATTCTTGCATTATATTCATATCTGCTGATTGTTAATTTTCCAAGTCGACTGCTAATAACCTAGCTAAGACAAGTGTTGAAAATTGTATTCAAAACAAAGGGTGAAAGTCTTCCGCAGTTAAAAATCAAGTCAACTGTTATTTTAAAGTGTTAACTGAAACAACTATGTTATACTATCAACAGCTCAGTCGACTCTATTGAATGGGTAACTTTGTTGTGTAAGCCAACTTGGTTGTCCCCCAAGGACTTAGCTGACTTGAGTCAACTCTGAAATTCTTGAATGACTAAAAATGAAAAGTTGGTAAAGTTTATTCAACCCTCCCTCCCCTTCTAAACTTTACTTATCACCCCTTGGACCTACAATTGGTATCAGAGCGGTTGGTATATTTAGCCTTCCGCCGATCTGGTTGGTACAATTGGTGAACACACGGTTATCGGGCTCCTACTATGAGGTTGTTGAAGTACTGAGAGGAGAGGGCCGCTGCAAATAATGCGGCTCTGTGGCATGAGGCACACGTCTTTGTTGTTGCTCTCGGTACCTATACCTGCAATGGTGGAGAAGCCACGTTGCGAGTGGACAAATGAATACATAAAGAGATATAACTTGGACAATGTTTCCAAGGACATTTTGTATAAAACTCTTGATAAGGCCATGTTTAATAAAGTCGAATCTTGCAAAATGGCCAAAGAAATATGGGAGAAACTAACCTTAATTTGTGAAGGGTCTGATCAAATTAAGGAAAATAAATTGACTGTTGTTGTTCGAAAATTTAAAAATTTAAAAATTCTTGCAGGTGAGAGTCTGGATCAGCTGGATGCCAGATTCACAGAAATAACCAATGAGCTCTCAACTCTAGGAAATACACAGCTGAGTGGGAAATGAAGGTTATGGTTTTGAGATATTAAATGGACCTTACAAAAACATCCAACCAAAAATGTATTCAAAACAAAGGGTTAAAGTCTTCAACTGTTAAAAACCAAGTCAACTGTTATTTTAAAGTGTTAGCTGAAACAGCTAAGTTATATTATCAACAGCTCAGTCGAGTCTGTTGAGTGGGTAACTTTGATGTGTAAGCCAAATGAGATGTCCCCAAGGACTTACCTGACTTCAGTCAACTCTGAAATTCTTAAAGGACTAAAAATGAAAAGTTGGTAAAGTTTATTCAACCCCTACCCCTTCTAAACTTTACTTATCACGTCTTGGGACCAATACATGAGAATACGAGATAGATTTGCTTCCATGATAATAACTTAGACAAAACCTTTTAAAACTCACATGTTAATATTTTTGAAAAGCAATGAGATCTACTTCAGTAACCAGTGCGAAAGGTTCTTTGAACCAACCGCTCTAATACCACTTGTAGGTCCCAAGAGGTGCAGAGTAAATTTTAGAAAGGGAGGTTGAATAGACTTTACCCAATTTTTTGATTCTTTTAAAATTAGAGTTTACAAGAAAACATTTAAGTCTTTTAAGACATCTGTGTTAAGCTTAAGCAGAAGAGTTAACCACTCAATAGACTTTGAGAGTTGTTGATAGAGCAACTCGGTTTAATGAAGTGAACTTTTAGAAAACCAGTTTTCTTAATTTCTGTGAAAAAGTCTTACACTCTTTTAAAGCTTGGTTTATCTACACTTATACTTTTTGATTAGTTATCATCTAGATAGATAGCAAATGAAGCAAGTAAATAAAATGCGGAATTTAAAGAATACGGATATTTATAGTGGTTCGAGGATGGGGTAATTTCTCTACTCCACTCTTCTCCTACTCTAGAAGGAATTCACTAATACAACAAGAACTTGGTTACAAAGTACGATCCAAGATTGATTTGATCACACAACCAACCAATCTTAGGACTCATCTTTTTGCAAGGCATTTGCCTCACTAATTCACTCTTCATATCTTCGATTGATCGCATGTCCTACTTGATTTCAACTCGGTTCGACTTGAACCTCACATCAACTTCTTTCAATACTTGGAAAAACAGACCTCGTTTGCTTTCACAAAAGATTTCCTTTTCAACTCGATGAATATCTTCTATCTTTTCATGTGACAAACATAGATGAAGTATCTTCAATTTAAAGCAAGGATATTTGAATTTAGCTTGAGATAGAGTATTTTGCAATTCTTGCTCACATATTTGCTTCTCATTTCTGTGTTTTGTTCGTATGAATACTCTATGTTTCTCTCTAAAAATTCCTCAGCCTTTTTATAGTAGGAGTTTAAATTTTGTCCATTGAAGAGAGACAAAATTCAAACTCTTAATTAGTGTTCGTTGGCTTGTGTTATTTTATGTAGCTTTGATGTTGACCCAACCTTGTTAATCTCACACTTGCAGGCTTCTAAAATGGAATCAGAGTTCTGCAGGCTTCTCATTGGCTTATACTTCTTGCACTCTTTCAGTAGGTACAATTGAAGGTTGCAGGTCTGCCACCATTACCAAAATAGGTAACTTCATTGCCTTTAACACAACAGAATCTTTTTAGTTGTCTCTGAGTCCTTCAACTGCATTACCCCTTGACTTCAGTCATCTCCATCATTCCATGGTTGACTCTGCTGTAAGTCTTCTGAAAGACTTAACTGATGTGCTTGTCCGAATGTCTTATGATTCACTCAAATTGTGACTCAACCGATTCTTCTTTGCATTCTTCAGTAAGTCTTTGGCGTACTCTACTTAGCTATTATTTGACTCAGCTAATTATCTATCTATTACAAAGTAGAATTTACATAAAGAAATGGTGTATGCCAACTTTCTAATACAAACTTTTCTAAGCATCATCAAGATCTATACAATAAATATCTTAACACTTTTTCTAATAAAATATATATTGTTAAATAACGTAGTTTGTATGTAACTTGCAAGTAAATTATCGGTTTGTCGTCATTTTGTTACTTTGAAAACGCTTTAAGAGTAAAAGTGATACTTTAGAGTCTACAGTGGTACTATGTCACCGCTCTATAAAAATTACTTTGGAAGCGTAAATTTTTTAGAGTAAAAAGTGATAATTTGCCAAAACATAATATTTAAAAAATGTCACCGCCCTCTAAAGATGCTATTATGATGCCCTATTATTGCAAAATGTCACAGAACCCTAATGATGTTGTGTCACCTCCTAATATTAAAATATATCACTGCCATAAAAAATTACAAAAATACCATCAAGTTTGGATATCTGTCAAACGAATTTAGACCCATGAGATGGTCTTATTTGAGTTTTTTTGTCTTATTTCATAATATTCAACTTAGAACAATTTGTCCATGAACCTAGTTATTTTTCTTTCTTTTCTTAATTGATATAATATATATGATGTGATATCTTTTCATATTCCACTCAACATGAAGATATTGAAACAATTGTTACTACGGCTCTTTTTTCTTTTTTTTTTTGGACAAAAGAAAATCCAATTATTATTGTCCAATTATTGCTACGGTCTGGTCAAGGTTGGACAAATTAAAGATTCTTTTTTCTATAGAGATTAATGGCAAACACGGGTAAAACAAATGCTGAAAAATGGAATTGGCTTTATATATTTCCCCTCAACAAGTCAACCATGCTGTAGTCACTTCAGCACGTGTAGTTGACTCCGGAGTCGTAAAACAAAAATTGGACACATCTATGGTAGTCACAAGTAATTGCCAATATTATTAAATTGGAACTATATATGAATGTCACAATATTTAGATGTAGTACCAAAAGTCTATGGAATCTATAGAAATTGTCTTGAGGATCCAGGTAGCGACATTTCATAAAGCTACATCGGCCATCAAGACGATCTTTCGAAAGACAAAAAAAAAAAAAAAAACAAATAACATATCACTCGAAAATCCTTGACATAAACGCCCTTCATTTAAATTGCTTCTTTAAGTTATTTTTGTTGTTTTTTCCTGAAGTTTTGCATTGTTTTTTCTTTGCTACCTGATCGGCTTGTGATCAGGACCTTTTTATTTTTTTTATATTTTTATTTATTTTTAAAAAACGAAAGATGAAGTACAAAAAGTAATATAATGCGAATTAGACAATTGAAAAACTTGAATAAATAAGATCTTTAGTTTTTTACAGTCTTAATATTTGTCACTTAAAAGAGGCAACGCTAGATATAGACAAATGCTAGTACATAGTTATTGTATGAAGTCCCAATTAGTCTAAATGGTTCCCACTCCCCCTCCCCCTAAGTATGGAAAAAGCCATTCTAATTTGTTAAACACAAAAACTTATATGAGACCGTCTCACAGATCTAGATCCGTGAGATGGAGCCCCAAACCCGCTACCCAAGTCTCCTACCCGCAACCCGCTAACTTAAAATTACCCAACCTTAGAATTACCCAACCATCTAGAATTACGTTCTTTCTTCTTTGAGTTCTCTCTCTTCTCTCTTCTCTCTATTCTTGCGATTTTCCCCCTTTTTCTCGTTTTTCTTTGTAATTTTGAGGCGTTTCTTTCCCTTGTTTTCACAGTAGTTCGAAGCTTGGTCTCCGTTCGACCAAAAATCAGGTATTTCTTTAGTTTTCTGCAGTTTTTTCTTTCGTTTTTTGGTTTCTTCGATTTTAGTTATTTTCGAAAGTTTTTTTTTATGATTTTTTCTTGAAAATGTATGTTTTACATTTGAGCATGTATTTTGTTAGTGTTTTGATTTCAGTTTGTATTTCAGGTTTCTGTAGTTAGTATGTTAAGCAATATTTGTGTTTTGATATTTTGGTGTTTCTGTATTTTTACGTGACTGGTATCACTTTTACCCTTACAAGTATTACTTTTGGTCGAAAAAGTATCAGTTGTTGTAAATAAAGTATTACATGTGTTTTATTGTGATATTTACATAATTTTGTAATGCTATGAAAAGTATATTTTTTTACATAAAAGTATCACTTTCCACATAAAAAGTATCACTTTTTATATAAAAAATATCATATGTTTTTTCCCAATTTATAAATGATATAACTCATCCATATGTTTTTGCAGTGAAGTATATAAAATGAGTATTTTCCTGATGGAGAATAATCATCCCAAGGCTCGAGATGTTCAACGATACAATGTGAAAAATGTCCATTTCTCTTGGCAATCGAAATCGACGAGTGTTGATTGTGGTGTTTTCTTGATGCAGCACCACATGGAAAATTTCAGTGGAAATGCACACTTAGTCATTTGAAATAGTGTTGTATATCTAAGTTTTGTCATCGATCATCTGTGGATTAGATGTTATAATTTTTTTGTATTTTGAGAAAGAAACATGTGAAAAGTTAATGAAAGATGATTATTTCTTGTATAGTGACCCTGGTCAATGTGTTCACTTGAGAAGTATGTCATTTGCATTAAAAGTTTGTCTTTTGATATTAGAAGTATCCCTTTTTTTAATAAGTTGGTATTCACATATTATGCAAATGATGACAGTTGGAATCAAATCGATATTTTTCTCTTTATTGTTAAAGTATCGCTCTTCGTCTTAAAAGTATCACTTTTCGAATTAAAAGTACCAATTTCTTTTCAGCAACATACTAAAAGTATCACTATTTGTTGGAATTTGAAAAGTCACTTTTTGGTCTAAGAGTATTTGTTAAAACTTAAAATGACTCTATCAACATTTTCGTCAAGTTGAAAGTATAATTTTTTTGTTTAAAAGTATCACTTTTGTTCTTAAATGTATCACCTTCTTCGTAAAAAGGAAAAATTGCAAGTATCACTAATTTTCTTTGGTTGAAAAGTATAACTTTTCGGTCTGATTGTGTCATTTTTTATTTTAAAAGTATCACTTTTTGTGTTTAAAGTATCACATTTTGAATTAAAAGTATTACATTTTTTAACAAAATATTGCAAGTATCGCTAATTCTCTTGACTAAAAATTATCATTTATCGGTCTAAAAGTATGAGTTTTCGGATAAAAGTATCAATTTTTATACAAAAGTATTGAAGTATTAATACAAAATGGCATAATTATTAACACAACTAAGAATTGAATGACTGACTTTTTATAAGGAAACAATCATTGTAAAAGGAGGAATATAATTTTTATACCAATTACTAAATACAAAAAAAAATGTTAAAATGGCTGAGGATTAAGAATCTTTGATTCGAACTCCTTCAGATGTGAGTTTGACGCATCACTGTTTCTCTTCTTCTTGCTTGTTTGAACGTCTAGGATCCAGAATTTGGTAGAAGAACTAGAAACATCATTTTGCTCCGTAGAACTCATCATATCCATCAATGCGTAAGACATTTTCTTGACTTCTTTGTCAACCACCTAAATATAATACTTTTGGTCAAAATTGTAATACTTTTTACAGAAAAATTAATACTTTAAAAATCAAGTAGCAAAAATTGTATAAGATTTTTACCTTCAGCTTCTTGGTTTGTATTGGTATGAATGAATGCTTCACCATCTAAATATAACACTTTTGGTCAGAATTGTAATACTTTTTATGGAAAAAGTAATACTTTTGAAACTGAATAACTTATCATGTTTTACCTTCATTAGACATCATATCATTGCCCTGTTGTTCAACATTCTCCATTTTGTCTTCAACTTCCATCGATCATCAACAACAATAACATAAAAGTACTGGAAAAAGTTTGTTTAAGTTGGTGCTCATTCAATTTCATCACATTTTGCAAAAGACAATGCATAATATTTATATTGTAAATAAAAAAAACTCTAAGATCCCATTCGTAAGTAAAACATAATACAATCCATTATGCAATCCCCAAAAATCAACAACAAAAAAATTGTACCTGTACAATAAACCCCATCAAATTATTATTATATTTTCTCAAAGGATAACAAGAAAGCATACCCAATCGCAAATTAGCAGTGAAGATTAAAGACAATGGAAGAGTTTGCGTCATGGCGGAATTGGCCCGAAGGTTCATTGCGACAGGTGGCGCCCCCACGACCGTGGTGTTCGCGATTGAGAGAGAGATGGTTGCTCTGTTTTTTTTTTTCGATTGAGTGTGTATGTGTGTGTGTGTGTGTGTGTGTGTGTGTGTGAGAGAGAGAGAGAGAGAGAGAGAGAGAGAGAGAGAGAAAAATAAGGTTTGACAGCGGGTTTTGGCTTTGGGCTTGGAGCGAATTTGGGCGCGGTTCGGGTTTCAAGTCTAGAGCCACTACTGAAAAACTGGTTTTTGATACGACATTTTGTCGTCCCAAAAACTCAAAAATCGTTGCTAATAAAGTTTTTCCAACGCCAGGTTGTGGCAAAAACATTGACCCAAATACTGAGTTTCAAAAACTGGTTTTTGAGACGCCAACAAGTGTCGTTGCAAAAATGGTGTGTTTCCATAATTATTTGCAACGACAGTGTCGTTGCAAAAAATAGTATTTTTTTTTCCATAATTATTTGCAACGACAGTGTCGTTGCAAAAGATGGATATAAGACTACTATAATATACTGCACTTTCACGTACATTTTCATAAATTCCTCATACCCACTATATAATTTGCAAACAACGGAATTGACATGTCTTAAATTAAGACTGCTATAATATAAGATGAAAACAGAACATAACCTACTATGAAATATTTCAAAAACAAAATAGAAGTAATAAATTTGTGACAAGAGTATATGCCAAATGTTAGCAATTTTACACGACTTGCTATTAATTATTTGTCGCAATATTTAAGATTACACACCAAAATTTTTGAAACCTGTTATACACCCATATCCATATATAAACACAATACTATAAAACAGAAGGATATTCTTGTTCGTAAGTTTTTCCGTTCATTTGGAACTTTCCATTCTCTTTGATTCCTATCAGCCTGTTTGCAAACCTACAAATTAAACGTAGAATCAGGTCAATATGCAATATACATTAAGCAAGCTTCAAAAACCAAATGATAAAACCAAAAATCCAGTTAATTTGATGTGCTTCCTCTAACACGAGTTATATTCTCATATACCACATATCTTATCAAATTACAACATGTAAAGGCCATATAAGTCAAACATATAACACCCGTATTTGTATTTGTGTCATTTAATTGGCAAAATCAGGTCGAATTGGTACTTGTAAAACTTGATTTACTGGAAAATAAACTAAACTATTTATTAGTAGTCTTACTAAGTTCCCTCTTGTACAGCACAATCAGCCATAGCCTATGACCAGAAAGCATCCCATGTACACCAGCCAAACCAGTCGAGGAATGCAGGCAACTGCAAGAAGCCCAAAAATGCATATTTACAAACATAAATTGAACACTTTTAACTTTAGCCTGAATCCACACCATCAATTCGGAGTATAATCATCATAACATATACTTACCCTCTTCTTCTTTCGGTGATGAAATGTTTGTAAGTGTTTCTCAACAGCTCTGTTTCACAAAAATAACAATTTCAGGAAATACCAAAGCATGACTTGGTATCAACTATTTAATTTTGTTAGAAAGCAGGGGAGAGAATTGGAAGAGTTGGTGGTTGTGAAGGAGAAACAAAGCCTTACTTCACAGCCTGATTGATGACTTCAAAAGGATTCTTCCCAGCATGCATGTAAAAAACGTGAAGTCCTTGGTCAGTCTCAACATCATTATCTCCTGCAATAAAATGACACAAGAAACATGATCATTTCTATTCTTTTTAACTCTTCTTCTCACCATTAGATTAAATACCAAAATATTCAAGTTTTCTTTCCAACAACAAATACATATATATATATACATATTATTAACTTGTTGCAGAAACATAAGTCAGTAAATTGTTACTCTGCTAACATTAGCACCATGTCTGAAATATCAATCATCAACAAGAACAAATGGGACCTGGTTCGGCCAGAGTTATCAACATCCAAACTTTAAGGTCCAGACATTATGAACTAACTAAAGTAACAAATCAATAGCAGACTCAGGAAAAAAGTACTGAAAATTAGCCAAACAAGTCCAGGAGTAGAAACGTGTCATAAAACTTACAAAAGGGACCCACTCCGAGGTCCTCCTTCGCAAATGAAGAATTGGAAATCTGCCACAGTACCTAACCTATTCCATCTTATTCGATTCAATTCACTCAATATACTCGCCCTGTACATGATCAAACCCACATGTTAGCTCCTTTCTTCCTCGTTCCAAGAGGAGGATTCATTACAACTGTATCAATAGTTCGATCTATGCAAAAACCAATAGCAGTAGTCAACATTACAGATTAAATATATATAATATATTTTGGGAGGGCAATGTACATAGGAACTACCTGACAATCTTTAAGTTCCTGATATTACATTGAACAAAATCCATGTCAACCTGCAAGTTCAATTCATTAACAAAAGTAAAAAGTCATTCCATTTAAAAATCTCTAGTGTGAAGTACATCAAGGTACATAACATTAACATCAAAATTATGGCCTTGCCAAAGAAAGAAAGACAAATCCGAAATGAAAGCAACCAGATATCTTGTCCAAATCAATCTTACCAAAGAAAGAAAGACAAATAACACAACTTTACACATTACTTTCTTTCTAATTTTTCCTTATCTTAAACCTCATTAGAATTCATCAAAACACAACCTAAATGATCAGCAACTATCCTCATTAATCATCTAACATTATGTCAAAGCATCTGATAAACAACTAATTATGCTCAATATTCCTCAAATGGAACACCACAAGTTGTATGATTTTGCCTTGTCAAAGAAAGATTTCCAATTTAAAACAAGGCAAACAAAATTACATTCTTCCTTATTACTGCTACATATACTTATATAAAAACATCCCAAATTTACATACCAAGAAAACAATATTCTCATGTAATAAAATCCACTATGCAGATGTTGCAGCAGTGTCAAACGATTTCTTCCTCAACAACAAACAAGTAATCTTCGAGAGCTGAGTACGCGCGATCTCAACAGTACACCTCATAAAATCAGGACGATGGAGGGCTAACGCCAGTCGATCTTTTCCCACATCCAATCCACTCGCATCAAGAAGCACATGCCAAGAATTCCTATGAGCTTCTGAAATCCGATGTATCGACAAAAATTAAAAAACAAAATTAGACTATATATTCAATGTCAAAATTTGCTTTGGCTCGTGCTAAGTGGTTAATTGAGCCTAAAACCGACTTCATTTTCATTTTTCCATTTGAAAAACCATGTAAAAAATTAAATTATTTCTTGATTGATTGGCACTCGAACTTCAAATCTGAAACCCTAAGCTGGTTTATTAAGCTATCAAAATCAGCTCGGAGTAAAGCCAATCGAGTCTAAAACAAATCAGTTCGCATATGAATTTAGAAGAGTTAAATAAACAAATAATAAGCAATTACGGATTAAGCAGAAGAAAATACGGATGAGCTTTGGTTCAACAATATTTACTTCTGTTGAGATATCACTCATGCGAAATTGTTCCACATCGACAAGAGTTGAGTTGTCGCGTTGATTAAGAAAGGAAGAGAGTCCAATTTATAAGTCGTGAAATCTTGGTTTTTAGGATGGAACCTCACTTGAGCGGACTGACATCTTTCCCCATATCGGAGACGCCTATGTGTGGGACCGTCACTAAGTCCCCCCGAATTTAACATGGTATCGTAATGTTCGGCCGAGGTTGATCACATGTGATTGATTGAGCATGGTAGATCCCGTGATGATAATTAATGAATTGACGGGCGACTCAGGTGAGGTACAGATAGGAAGATCGCATTGATTAAGAAAGGGAAGAGGTCCATTTATAAGCCAAGTGAGCTACTCCTCCTATCACCAATTGGTTTTAGGATGGAACCTCACTTGGTGACTTGACTCTCTTCCCCATATCGTGACGCTTCTATTGTGGAAAGACATTTCTCCGAGGATCGAAACCAATTGATTGAAGGGGAATAAATTGAGAGACAGGGACAATAGGAAGATAGGGAGAGGGGCAAACCTAGAACACGGAGCTATTGGTGGAAGCGGCGATGGCGGTGGTGGCAGCAGCGACGGCAGGATGGAACCTCAAAGAGACCTCCTGTTTGTTAAAAGAGTGCGAGGATGGAACTGGCTGGTAGAGGCGCAACATGAGATTGTGCCATGAATATACTTCATAAGAGGATGCGCCTGGAATTAAAATAAAAATTGTTTCTAGGGCTACATCAAATTGAGTCTGAAATACTTTATGGAAAAAAAAATTACATTCAAGGCGCCAGATTTTGTTTTTAATGAAAAATGTGCCGAGTTATTTTTTTAACGAAAAATTTAAATTTGACAAACTACCTTAACTCTCAATTAAATGTCATAACAAAATAGTATTTAGATATATAGTTAGGTTGCAATAAGTCAATCATAATTTCTAGGGAGGTTGAATATTATTAATTTTGAGATTTATTCTCCAAGCAATAAAGAATTATATTGCTTTGTTCAATATTTTCGGTATTCTTGCGAATCAACGGTAGTATTTGTGTTCTTTCTTGTTCTTGTTATGCTTCCGCCTGCATCAGTTGGTATTCAGAGACCAGTCTACACTCCCTGAACCATGTTGTCCATACCAAATCTACAACGTATGAACGACACCGCACAGATCCGTCAGCAGATCGACTTGTTGACAAAATAATTCCCTATCGTGTGCATCCAATTTCAAGAAATTAAGAGGCTTGTTGAAAAACGATTTCTTGGTGATTGTGATTTTGCCTACGATATTGTGCCTATCCAGTTCCCCCCATTGGAAACCTATTCCACGGACATGAATATTTTATTCTCAAGTGACATTAAAGATGGTGGATATGATGGACCACCAATTTTTGATGAGGAAGATGAAGACTCAATTCTAGAGATTGACTATAAAAAAACTCTTCAATTTGAAGAGAATTGTGAATATAATGGTCCACCAATTTTCGATGAGGAGGATATTTGTGGCTATGATAATCCGCCAATTTTCGATAAAGAAATTGAGGATGTTGATTTATTGATGGGACGCAAATCTTGTCTTCCTCCACCAGAGATCAGAGATATTGTTTATGATGCCTCATCTCTTCCAATTCTATCATTATCTTCTCATAAGGATAAAATATTATTCCTTAAGATGAGCTTATTGACTCATTTGACAAAATTGGCAAAATCTACGAAGAAAATTGTTGGTGTCCCATTTGATAGAAAATATATTTTGTGGAGTCGGATATCAACCTGGAATTTTTTTATTCTTGATCCAACTCCAATACATGATGATATTCACATTATTTTTCCATCTCGTCCTCCTCGCGCCCCTCCATGTTTAACAATTATTCTAGTGGCAACTCCCTTTCGATTCGAGGACGAATTGTCTCGATCCTGGAGAGAATGATGGAGATATGATATATCTTTTAGGATTTTACATTATCTTATATTTTAGGAAGTGATTTTTGTTCAGGAGTCTTTTATTCTAGTTTATCTTTTAAGGTTTTCTAATTAAGTTAGGACTTTTAGTATGGTCTTATAAATAGTTATTTTATTATTATTTTTACGGAGGTTGAATATTAATAATTTTGAGATTTATTCTCCAAGCAATAAAGAATTATATTGCTTTGTTCAATACTTCCAGTATTCTTGCGAATCAACGGTAGTATTTGTGTTCTTTGTTGTTCTTGTTACGCTTCCGCCTGCATCAGGGTAGCTACGGTTCCGTAACCGCCGATTCTGTTCCAAAACTGCCGGTTCTGGTTCTGGTTCTTCATTTTGGAGTATCCGAAATCGGAACCATTGTCTCACTGATTACAGTTACTCAAATCGAACAAGCGGTTCCGATTCTAGTTTGGAACCCAAGACTTCCACGATTCTCAGTTACGGTTTAACCGGAACCGTTTGTTTATCTTTTGATTATTTTTTGATTTTTTTAAAATGGTTTTTTAATTTCAGTTAAAAATAAAAAGGGAAAGAAAGACAAATACTTGGACTTAATATTCAATTATGTTTTGTACTTAATATTAATAATGATATTAAACTGTCTATATATATACTATTAGAGTATAGAGGAATCAAAGTTCACGTAGTTCATTTACCAAATTTGGTTTAAAGTTACGAGTATAAAACATCATAATAAACAATTAATATTTTGTCTAGCATATGTTTATAAAAATAAATAAAAATCGTAGGTTTTAACCTTGAAACCGACGTACGATTTTTAACAGTCGGTTCCACCATGGTTCCACCGACTATTCTAACCGACGGTTAAAACCGGTTTTACGATTTTTGAGACCAAAGAACTGAATCGGACCATTGACCGATCAATCGGTTCCCGGAACCATTGACCACGGTTCGTTCTAATTTGGAATCCGATTTCGGTTCCATTTGGCCACCCCTAGTGCAAAGACAAGAAACACTTGCATACAGTTTTCAATGGAAAACATGTTGCTTAACTGTTGTAATAAATCATTAGAAATTTTCAGTATCATTAATTATACTAGTAATCCCAAGACGTCGTTGCACGTGTATTATTGTTTTATTGTTATTGGTTTATATTGAAACTTTTGGTATTTATTATTTTATTTTAATACCAAATACTCATATAACGTAAATAAAAGCAAACATTTATATATAAAATTTATATTTTCAATTATAAACTTAAATTTCAAATTCAATTCTGGAAAACATCAAATGAATCAATTATTAAGGTCAATTAAATATAGCACAATTTGATAATTCAATATAATAACAGTAATCAGAAAAAAATTGTCTATATTTTTCTCAGTTTACGTTGTTTGTAGAAAACATCATCCAATAAATATTTTTAATATTTTTCCCAAACATATTGTGGATTGCTTAAATATTCTGAATGTGTACACCAATCTTTTATTTCATTTTAAACATAGTTATATATATTATAATAGAATAATAGAATATAAGTTATTTCATTAAGATGTATTCACTCAAATCAAAAAATATTATTATTTATAATTTAATTAACATTTGATATTTGATTGATACATTGACACAATAAATTAACAAAATAAATATCTTGAAAAAAAAAAAAGATTTTCTATTTTTTGTTATAAAATCATATATTGCTAAAGTAATATTCGACTTTCAAAATTTAATTTTAAAAAATGTATATTTATTGATTATTAAATCAATAGTTTTAAATTTAGAAAAATACATAATTTATATCAAGATTTCCCCCTATAATTCGGTTAGATTTATTGATGGTCTGGAGAGTGAATTGGCAGGAAATCAGGGACAATTTGTCGAGTCATAGATTGTGTGGGATTTGATTTATTTTATGTGTTTTTAGGATATTGGATATATATTAATTAATATCAATATCAATGTTTAGGATTTTCATTTAATATTTATCTCAATATCTACTGTTAGGATTTTGCAGTAAAATAATTTATAAATTTAGCAAGGAGAAATGTTCAGGAAAAACTAATTAGCCAACAAATTATATATGTTACAAAAAATATAGTTATTGAATTAGCAAAACAAAACACTGCTAATTTTGGGTAACCCCAAAACATGCGTTGTATCTTATTTTGTATCTTGAATTTTTTTTTTGTCACTTTCTATTAAGTCATTCTAAATTATATCATATACTAAAATGTTATTGTATGGTCAATATGTTGTTAGTAGGAAAAACTTAATAATAATTCACCACCATTATTACGGATTTATTTGAAATATTAGTTAGTTATTTGTTAATCAAAGAGAATAATTTAATCCATAAGCCAAATAGTTGAGTTGTAATTTGTAAAATCAAATTCAATAATCTCTCTTAGAAAAATAGTTGCTTATCGTGTCTATCAAACAATTGATGCTATGATATACTATACATAGGCAACATAATTTTGTTATTTCAAAAGATATTATCAGTTATCATCTCCATCTAAATTTATAATATTAATTTTCAAAATTGAGAATAATACAAAATAAACAAAACAAAAAACACAAAATATAACTTAAAAAATAAATACAAAAAAATATAAGGAATAAACCAAAAGAAGAAAAAATTATTTATTAGACTAATAAAAAACGTCAATGCAGTGAACATGTGAATGTAGGTCCCAAGGGGTGTGAGTGTAAGGTTTAGAAAGGGGGGGGTTGAATAAACCTTACCAACTTTTCGATTTAGTCCTTTTAAAACGTTCAGAGTTAATACTTCACACCTGAGTCCTAGATGGACAACTAAGTTAGTTAATCGTGAGTTAGTCACTCAACAGACTGACCGAGCCGTTGATAGAATAACTCACTGCTTTCGACTAAAGACTTAACTCGATTTGAAATGTTTTCATTGGAAGACTTAATACCCTTGAATTTTGTTTAAGTATGTTTTAATACTTGGTTTTAGCACTTTATTGATTATCAATTGGATAGCAAATTTATCAAGATATATTAAAGTAATGTGCGAAATTAAAGTGTTGAAATGTAAATGACACAATAGATTTTTATAGAGGTTCAAGATGGGGTAATTCTTCTAATCCTCTCTTATCCAACTCCCGGAGGAATCCACTAAGTATTGATCAAGATACAAAGTGGTAATCACCCGTATGCAAGTCTTGATCACACAAATGACTTGATCCTTTGGGACTCGATCTGAGATGCCTTGGTCACACAAATGGCTTCTCGTGCGACTCGGCTTCTTCACAGGCACGCTTGCGCTTGCTACTACAACCCACTTGCTCAAGCCCTCCAAAAACTTGAGATTGGTTCGACCTTGAACCTTTCTACAATCCTCCGTGGAATGTAGACCCCTTGATTCTTCAAATATTTCCTTTTCAACTGATTGAAGTCGTCTTTCCTTCACGGTAAGTGTTGGATTGATTTCCTTCGTAATGTAGGCTTGAGGATTGAACTTGAATGATTTGAGAATATTTTTGGTTACGATATTGCTTTTCTTGCCCGTATTTGTTTTCGATTGTCAAGGTAATCAACATTCTCTCAAATAGATTCCTCGGCCTTTTATAGTGTTCTTTTGAAAATTTGCCCGTTGAAGAGATAGGCTAATTTTCAAAAGACACTTGTGGTCGCTTTGTCTTGTTGCGATCCTTGGAATTGACATTTCCTCGTATGAATGATTCTTGACTTTTCGAGTTCGACACAGTGCGATGCTTCCCATTGGTTTATTCCTTTTGCACGCTTCCTGGGGACTGAGCACTTTAAGAAAGGTAGTATGGAAGTATTACTTGTTTAAGTAATTCTCTTAACTTAACTCGCAACTGGATCTCTTTTCGATTATCTCGACTTGCGCATTTCCTTGACTTCCCAGGTGACTTCGAGTCGACTTCCAATCATTGGATGACTCATCCGTCACTTCAACTCGAGACTTGGCTATCTTTGAGTTGACTTGACCGACACTTCACTCACCGCATCTCACCGCACCTTCACCGAGTTCCCGTCTTCTTCTTTTTGCCACACTCACCGTGTCACAATGAGTCTTCCTTTTAGTTTCTAGTTGTCTTCTTGCATGTTCAGCATACCGACTTAACTCACCCGACCAATCTATTACAATGCAATTTACAACAAAAATGGGGTGCCAACTTTCTATTCTAAGTTTTACATGGCATTCATCAAAATCTAAAAATTAATGTCCCAACAATTTCCCCTTTTTGATGATGCCAAAACTTAAAACATTCACACAATAATTAAACAAGAAAGATACGTACAAACAATGTAGAATCACGTAATGTATGCGTAGAATCAATCTTTTATTGATCATAACATTCTTGTTCTTTACACAAATTGTTCTGAGTGTATCGAGCTTAAATAGAACTTAATGTAACCATGCTATTCTATATCTATGCAAGTATAGAAATTATACAATTTTATTCAATGTACGTAAGACTTACATAAAGATGTATTATATAGTTGATAGGTGTGAGTTTTGCATGTATTTTAGGGCATATTTATGGCTATAATTGTTTATAAACATGCAATAACGTGTATGAAATGGTATATATTCGCTCTTTGTGGGAAAGATATTACGCTTTGCTCGTTTTGTAGGAATTTAACGATATTTGGAGTGATTTTGTGACAAATACGAGCATTGCAACCTAGAATCATCAAGAATCAAGCGATTACACCCAATTGGAAGCGACTATATGGATTCTAGAGTCATAGTGATGAGTCGTGTGTCAAAAGAAGCATGGATGATCAAACAACAAGGAGATTTATCTCAAAGAACATCCAAACGCGTATGAAATTTCCAAAGATCGGCAGAGTTTAGTATTTTGTCCATAACGCTCTCTACAAAATTGATATTGAGGTGATTCAAGTGGCTATGGAAAGCTAAGAGAGAGTCTACAACTCGTATGAAGACCCCGCAATCAAATTCGGAGGTTTGGGTGGCGCACGGCAACCGTGCGTGGGCGCACGACCCGTGCGCCCTACAGAGACTGGATTATTTCTACGAGGATGGCGCACGGGTAACCCATGCGTGGACGCATGACCCGTGCGCCCTACTGAGATGGATGTTTTCCTACGGCTTTGAGCATGGGTAACCCGTGCGTGGCGCACGACCCGTGCGTTCTGCGTAAAACTCCAAAAATGACAAAGAATTGACTAGACTACAAAAAGGGTATAAATACCACTTTTTGGGGCGCACACCAGGAGAGGAAAGGTCCGGAAAAGACCCAAGAACACAAGAAATAGCTCAACTTCATCAAGGAAGAATCAAGAGAAGAATCGGGTCGAATCGAGCTTGAGGATTGAAGATAAATCGAGAGATTATCCATTTCCTAAGTTTTCTCATTCTTTGTGCTTTAATCTTTCATTTTAGCTTGTCATGAATATGAACAATTTGTCTATGAGTTGTTTATTTTTAATGAGTAGCTAAACTTCTTGTGATTTCCGGTTTTGGAAGTAGATTAATTGAACTCTTGTTGAATGTTTTAATCTTAGTTGAAGTTATTGTCTTGAAGTCTATTTGAGTACTTTGAGCTTATTCTTGTTTTATCACTTGGCCAATGATTTAACATGTTTGATATATTGATTCATAAATCGAGAGATGAGTTTCAATATTAGATCTTGAGTACTTAAAACGAATATTTGCATGAATCGAGAGGTTTGTAGATTTTTGTGAGGACATTTGATCTTTTGTGCATTTGGGAGTTGTGTATCTTATGTTGAGTAGAGATGCTAGCATAGATATTTCAATCTACACTTTATATACATCTCGAGAGGGAGGATAAAATAGCTTTGTGATCGTCTTATAGGTGTATTGATAATAACTTTGGCTTTGATTAAATCGGACAACGAGAGGAATATTAATTGAAACCATAATCCGGGAATCCATTTCATTCTCTTGATAATTCCATTATTCTTAGTATCTTGTATTCTTGTGGTTATTCTTGTCTTTACCTCCACAACAATCATCAAATTAAGATCGTCTAAATAAAAATAAAACTATTTTGGTTCAATACTTAGCGCACTAATTTATTAGTCTCCGTGGATACGACCTTGCTTACCCTATTCTATAAACTACACCGTACACTTGCGGTGAAGCTAAAAATAAGGCGAACAAGTTTTTGGCGCCGTTGCCGGGGACTAATACAATTTTTGGTGCTAATATTGCGATAGATAGAATTATTTTTAATTTAGGCATTTTTTTTATTTTATTTCATTTTTCTTTTGTAAATTCTACCTCTACAATGTTTGATTTGTTTCTTTGAATTGTTATAGGTGCACGCTCGGATGGAGGGAGTCAATTATTTCAATAACTGTAATTTCTACAGTTATGGGAATAATCCTACTCCTACGCACTATTGTTCAAATTGGGGGATTTACGAAGATTTTTCATATGCTAGCACGGAGAATGTAATTCCACCACCATCAAGCTTCAATGTAATGAATGGGTTTACTAATGCGAGGCAAAGCCATCTTTGGAAGACGCCCTCATTGCATTCATGAATCAAATGACTTCATTTGAAGTGAGACAAGGAACCGGTTCGATGCACAAGAGGCTGGATGGACACATGATGGAGTTGCAAATGGCCGATTCGATAAAAAATCTTGAGACTCAAATGGGCCTATTAGCTACGATTATTGGTGAACAACAACAAAAGAGCCATTTTTCGAGCACCACCGAAGCCAACTCAAAGGAACAATGTAGTGCCATTCATCAAAAGAGTGGTACGCATACGAGGAGCCAAGATCCTGGAAAAGCAAAAAGTTCGGAACCAAATACGGATTGTCCGTCTATGCACTTCCCGGTCAGTGTATGGTACCGAAAAGCAAAAAACAGGACAAGGAACACAAGAACCATGTGTGTATGCCTGCAGCGCAGGCAAGATGTCATAAGAAAACTATTCCGAATGAGACGGGCACGGAATATGCGTACACGCACGAACAACATGAGCATAATTCAAATCAAAGTGTTCCAACATCGACTCCAATACTTGCTTGAAATCCCAATTATGCATTACTAGATGCAAACAATGGGAAAACGGTTCTTGACCACGATCCAAAGCGGCTAATATATGCATTCAAAGGTGGTACGAATAGAAATTAATAAGCGTCAAGCTAAAGACGTTAAATATAGCGCTTGTTGGGAGGCAACCCAACTTTGTGGTGTGATTTTTGTTTTTGTTTGTTTTCTTTTTGTAAAAAAAAAAAAAAAAAACCTGAGTGTTGTTGTACGGCATCATGCACGGGTGAACCGTGCGCTAGGCGCACGCCCATGCGTGCCTGGGGGAGACTAATGTGGCTTGACATGAAGCACGGGCGGCCGTCTTGCAGCGCACGACCCGTGCGCCCTCTTCTAAGACAATATTAAGGTACAAAACTTGAAGTGATGGTTGAAGGAAGAAGTCCTAGCGATATGAGGAGATGCCAAGGAGGGCCACCACCCGCACAATGAATCGGTAAATCCAACACGTTTTTATATTGAAATTCTATCTTCTCTTACGTGCGATATAATTTCATTTAAGTTTGGGGAGAGATAGTTATTTTGATATGAAATGTGTGGATTAAAAACAAAATTGCATTTTTGTGTGTTTTCATATAGTTGCATGTAGAGCATTTTAGGTTGCATTTGCATTAGAAACACGTTTATTGTTTTAGCACGTTTATTGCTTTCATAGATTTTAGGGAGTGAGTTGATCTCTTGATTGTAACTTATGCTTGATTTTGAAAATTTTGTATTGTTAGGATTGGGTGTTGAGTATGAGTTGATTGAGCCATGAATAGATGATATTGAGCATGTGGATATTGAGAACATGGTTTGATGCTTTGAATTACGTATTTGCAAGCCTCCGAGCTTTTGAGCCTTTACTTGCTTTCATCATATGCGTCTTGTTGATTGATTTGAGTGTATCATTCATGTTGTTAGAATTCTAGAACTTGCTCGTATCTCTATCAAAGTCACATGTTGTATGCGAATGTGAAAATGATCGAAGGCCATTTTTTTGTTAGCCCTTCAAGCCTTTTTTCTTACCTAATGATGATATTGAAATCCCTAGTTAGCCAACTTGAACCTATTGCCTAATTTCTTGATAGCAACAATTCAAGCCTTAACTTGATATATTTGTTACCCTACACTTGAGCTTATAACATTGAGTAAAGGGAATGAATGAGGTTGAATGAGTTGGAATTGAAAAATTGGATAATTGTACAAAATTGGTTGATGGGAACAAAAGAGGAAGAAAAGGAGGAGAAAAGAAATGTTGAAAATTCATAAAAGAGTCGGAAAAAAAAAATCGATTTTATGATGTGAGTTTTCATTGAATGAACTTGGAGGCTAGGAATTGTAATGTGAGGTGATAATGTTTACAAAAGAAATGGGATGGAGATAAGAAGAGTTGATGAAAATGAGAGAAGAATTTAGTAGCATATTGAGCTTTAATGTAGATGATATATATGCTCATCGGTCTATACGCCGAGTTTGAGTCACTCTATCCATATTTTCCTACCCTAACCAAAGAGCCTTCATTATAACCAAAAGAGAAAGTCCTTTTTGATTCACAAATTGCATATATTCTAGTGGCGGAGATATGAGACGATTTGCAAGCTTATGGTAATTCTTCAACATTGAATTGAATTGAGCGTAAACACGTCCTATATTCATGTGAGATGAGAGTATACACTTGATCTTGAGAGAAGTGATTCAAAGCATTTACCATGATTTATTTGATGTGTGATCTATGTTAGATGTTTGAGGCTTGGTTGATTCGTTACTTGACACCTACGATAAACAATGCGAATTTTATGGAGTTGTTGTGCGTTCTACTTTTCATTACTCCCAATCATGTTTTGTCTAGTTTTTAAAAGCGTTGACCGGACGGCCAACAATTTAAGTTTGGGGGATTTTGATAGGTGTGAGTTTTGCATGTATTTTAGGGCATATTTATGGCTATAATTGTTTATAAACATGCAATAACGTGTATGAAATGGTATATATTCGCTCTTTGTGGGAAAGATATTACGCTTTGCTCGTTTTGTAGGAATTTAACGATATTTGGAGTGATTTTGTGACAAATACGAGCATTGCAACCTAGAATCATCAAGAATCAAGCGATTACACCCAATTGGAAGCCAACTATATGGATTCTAGAGTCATAGTGATGAGTCGTGTGTCAAAAGAAGCATGGATGATCAAACAACAAGGAGATTTATCTCAAAGAACATCCAAACGCGTATGAAATTTCCAAAGATCTGGCAGAGTTTAGTATTTTGTCCATAACGCTCTCTACAAAATTGATATTGAGGTGATTCAAGTGGCTATGGAAAGCTAAGAGAGGGCTACAACTCGTATGAAGACCCCGCAATCAAATTCGGAGGTTTGGGTGGCGCACGGGCAACCCGTGCGTGGACGCATGACCCGTGCGCCCTACGAGACCGGATTATTTCTACGAGGATGGCGCACGGGTAACCCATGCGTGGACGCATGACCCGTGCGCCCTACAGAGACGGATGTTTTCCTACGGCTTTGAGCATGGGTAACCCGTGCGTGGGCGCACGACCGTGCGTTCTTGCTGCGAAAACTCCAAAAATGACAAAGAATTGACTTAGACTACAAAAAGGGTATAAATACCACTTTTTGGGGCGCACACCAGAGAGGAAAGGTCCGGAAAAGACCCAAGAACACAAGAAATAGCTCAACTTCATCAAGGAAGAATCAAGAGAAGAATCGGGTCGAATCGGAGCTTGAGGATTGAAGATAAATCGAGAGATTATCCATTTCCTAAGTTTTCTCATTCTTTGTGCTTTAATCTTTCATTTTAGCTTGTCATGAATATGAACAATTTGTCTATGAGTTGTTTATTTTTAATGAGTAGCTAAACTTCTTGTGATTTCCGGGTTTTGGAAGTAGATTAATTGAACTCTTGTTGAATGTTTTAATCTTAGTTGAAGTTATTGTCTTGAAGTCTATTTGAGTACTTTGAGCTTATTCTTGTTTTATCACTTGGCCAATGATTTAACATGTTTGATATATTGATTCATAAATCGAGAGATGAGTTTCAATATTAGATCTTGAGTACTTAAAACGAATATTTGCATGAATCGAGAGGTTTGTAGATTTTTGTGAGGACATTTGATCTTTTGTGCATTTGGGAGTTGTGTATCTTATGTTGAGTAGAGATGCTAGCATAGATATTTCAATCTACACTTTATATACATCTCGAGAGGGAGGATAAAATATCGTTGTGATCGTCTTATAGGTGTATTGATAATAACTTTGGCTTTGATTAAATCGGACAACAAGAGGAATATTAATTGAAACCATAATCCGGGAATCCATTTCATTCTCTTGATAATTCCATTATTCTTAGTATCTTGTATTCTTGTGGTTATTCTTGTCTTTACCTCCACAACAATCATCAAATTAAGATCGTCTAAATAAAAATAAAACTATTTTGGTTCAATACTTAGCGCACTAATTTATTAGTCTCCGTGGATACGACCTTGCTTACCCTATTCTATAAACTACACCGTACACTTGCGGTGAAGCTAAAAATAAGGCGAACAAGTTTTTGGCGCCGTTGCCGGGGACTAATACAATTTTTGGTGCTAATATTGCGATAGATAGAATTATTTTTAATTTAGGCATTTTTTATTTTATTTCATTTTTCTTTTGTAAATTCTACCTCTACAATGTTTGATTTGTTTCTTTGAATTGTTATAGGTGCACGCTCGGATGGAGGAGTCAATTATTTCAATAATCGTAATTTCTACGATTATGGGAATAATCCTACTCCTACGCACTATTGTTCAAATTGGGGATTTACGAAGATTTTTCATATGCTAGCACGGAGAATGTAATTCCACCACCATCAAGCTTCAATGTAATGAATGGGTTTACTAATGCGGAGAGGCAAAGCCATCTTTGGAAGACGCCCTCATTGCATTCATGAATCAAATGACTTCATTTGAAGTGAGACAAGGAACCGGTTCGATGCACAAGAGGCTAGGATGGACATGATGGAGTTGCAAATGGCGATTCGATAAAAAATCTTGAGACTCAAATGGGCCTATTAGCTACGATTATTGGTGAACAACAACAAAAGAGCCATTTTTCGAGCACCACTGAAGCCAACTCAAAGGAACAATGTAGTGCCATTCATCAAAAGAGTGGTACGCATACGAGGAGCCGAAGATCCTGGAAAAGCAAAAAGTTCGAACCAAATACGGATTGTCAATGCATTATGCACTTCCGGTCCGTGTATGGTACGAAAAGGAGCAAAAAGGGACAAGGAACACAAGAACCATGTGTGTATGCCCGTGCAGACGTGCAAGATGTCATAAGAAAACTATTCCAGAATGAGACGGGCACGGAATATGCATACGCCGCACGAACAACATGAGCATAATTCAAATCAAAGTGTTCCAACATCGGGACTCCAATACTTGCTTGAAATCCCAATTATGCATTACTAGATGCAAACAATGGGAAAACGGTTCTTGACCACAATCCAAAGCGACTAATATATGCATTCAAAGGTGGTACGAATCGAAATTAATAAGCGTCAAGCTAAAGACGTTAAATATAGCGCTTGTTGGGAGGCAACCCAACGGTTTGTGGTGTGATTTTTGTTTTTGTTTGTTTTCTTTTTGTAAAAAAAAAAAAAAAAAACTGAGTGTTGTTGTACGGCATCATGCACGGGTGACCCGTGCGCTAGGCGCACGCCCATGCGTGCCTGGAGGGAGGACTAATGTGGCTTGACATGAAGCACGGCAGCCGTCTGAAGCGCCAGGCGCACGACCCGTGCGCCCTTCGCTAAGACAATATTAAGGTACAAAACTTGAAGTGATGGTTGAAGGAAGAAGTCCTAGCGATATGAGGAGATGCGAAGGAGGGCCACCACCCGCAATGAATCGAATCGTAAATCCACACGGTTTTATATTGAAATTCTATCTTCTCTTACGTGCGATATAATTTCATTTAAGTTTGGGGGGAGAGATAGTTATTTTGATATGAAATGTGTGGATTAAAAACAAAATTGCATTTTTGTGTGTTTTCATATAGTTGCATGTAGAGCATTTTAGGTTGCATTTGCATTAGAAACACGTTTATTGTTTTAACGTTTATTGCTTTCATAGATTTTAGGGAGTGAGTTGATCTCTTGATTGTAACTTATGCTTGATTTTGAAAATTTTGTATTGTTAGGATTGGGTGTTGAGTATGAGTTGATTGAGCCATGAATAGATGATATTGAGCATGTGGATATTGAGAACATGGTTTGATGCTTTGAATTACGTATTTGCAAGCTTCTGAGCTTTTGAGCCTTTCTTTGCTTTCATCATATGCGATCTTGTTGATTGATTTGAGTGTATCATTCATGTTGTTAGAATTCTAGAACTTGCTCTGGTATCTCTATCAAAGTCACATGTTGTATGCGACGGTGAAAATGATCGAAGGCCATTTTTTTGTTAGCCCTTCAAGCCTTTTTCTTACCTAATGATGATATTGAAATCCCTAGTTAGCCAACTTGAACCTATTGCCTAATTTCTTGATAGCAACAATTCAAGCCTTAACTTGATATATTTGTTACCCTACAATTGAGCGTATAACATTGAGTAAAGGGAATGAATGAGGTTGAATGAGTTGGAATTGAAAAATTGGATAATTGTACAAAATTGGTTGATGGGAACAAAAGAGGAAGAATAAGAGGAGAAAAGAAATGTTGAAAATTCATAAAAGAGTCGGAAAAAAAATCGATTTTATGATGTGAGTTTTCATTGAATGAACTTGGAGGCTAGGAATTGTAATGTGAGGTGATAATGTTTACAAAAGAAATGGGATGGAGATAAGAAGAGTTGATGAAAATGAGAGAAGAATTTAGTAGCATATTGAGCTTTAATGTAGATGATTTATATGCTCATCGGTCTATACGCTCGAGTTTGAGTCACTCTATCCATATTTTCCTACCCTAACCAAAGAGCCTTCATTATAACCAAAAGAAAAAGTCCTTTTTGATTCACAAATTGCATATATTCTAGTGGCGGAGATATGAGACGATTTGCAAGCTTATGGTAATTCTTCAACATTGAATTGAATTGAGCGTAAACACGTCCTATATTCATGTGAGATGAGAGTATACACTTGATCTTGAGAGAAGTGATTCAAAGCATTTACCATGATTTATTTGATGTGTGCTCTATGTTAGATGTTTGAGGCTTGGTTGATTCGTTACTTGACACCTACGATAAACAATGCGAATTTTATGGAGTTGTTGTGCGTTCTACTTTTCATTACTCCCAATCATGTTTTGTCTAGTTTTTAAAAGCGTTGACCGGGACGGCCAACAGTTTAAGTTTGGGGGATTTTGATAGGTGTGAGTTTTGCATGTATTTTAGGGCATATTTATGGCTATAATTGTTTATAAACATGCAATAACGTGTATGAAATGGTATATATTCGCTCTTTGTGGGAAAGATATTACGCTTTGCTCGTTTTGTAGGAATTTAACGATATTTGGAGTGATTTTGTGACAAATACGAGCATTGCAACCTAGAATCATCAAGAATCAAGCGATTACACCCAATTGGAAGCCAACTATATGGAGTCTAGAGTCATAGTGATGAGTCGTGTGTCAAAAGAAGCATGGATGATCAAACAACAAGGAGATTTATCTCAAAGAACATCCAAACGCGTATGAAATTTCTAAAGACGGCAGGGTTTAGTATTTTGTCCATAACTCTCTCTACAAAATTGATATTGAGGTGATTCAAGTGGCTATGGAAAGCTAAGAGAGAGGGCTACAACTCGTATGAAGACCCCGCAAGCAAATTCGGAGGTTTGAGTGGCGCACGGTCGCCCTACGGAGACTGGATTATTTCTACAGGATGGCGCACGGGTAACCCATGCGTGGACGCATGACCCGTGCGCCCTACGAGATCGGATGTTTTCCTACGGCTTTGAGCATGGGTAACCCGTGCGTGGGCGCACGACCCGTGCGTTCTTGCGAAAACTCCAAAAATGACAAATTGACCTAGACTTCAAAAAGGGTATAAATACCACTTCTTGGGCGCACACCAGGAGAGGAAAGGTCCGGAAAAGACCCAAGAACACAAGAAATAGCTCAACTTCATCAAGGAAGAATCAAGAGAAGAATCGGTCGAATCGGCTTGAGGATTGAAGATAAATCGAGAGATTATCCATTTCCCTAAGTTTTCTCATTCTTTGTGCTTTAATCTTTCATTTTAGCTTGTCATGAATATGAACAATTTGTCTATGAGTTGTTTATTTTTAATGAGTAGCTAAACTTCTTGTGATTTCCGGGTTTTGGAAGTAGATTAATTGAACTCTTGTTGAATGTTTTAATCTTAGTTGAAGTTATTGTCTTGAAGTCTATTTGAGTACTTTGAGCTTATTCTTGTTTTATCACTTGGCCAATGATTTAACATGTTTGATATATTGATTCATAATTCGAGAGATGAGTTTCAATATTAGATCTTGAGTACTTAAAACGAATATTTGCATGAATCGAGAGGTTTGTAGATTTTGTGAGGACATTTGATCTTTTGTGCATTTGGGAGTTGTGTATCTTATGTTGAGTAGAGATGATAGCATAGATATTTCAATCTACACTTTATATACATCTCGAGAGGGAGGATAAAATATCGTTGTGATCGTCTTATAGGTGTATTGATAATAACTTTGGCTTTGATTAAATCGGACAACAAGAGGAATATTAATTGAAACCATAATCCGGAATCCATTTCATTCTCTTGATAATTCCATTATTCTTAGTATCTTGTATTCTTGTGGTTATTCTTGTCTTTACCTCCACAACAATCATCAAATTAAGATCGTCTAAATAAAAATAAAACTATTTTGGTTCAATACTTAGCGCACTAATTTATTAGTCTCCGTGATACGACCTTGCTTACCCTATTCTATAAACTACACCGTACACTTGCGGTGAAGCTAAAAATAAGGCGAACAATAGTAAAATACATGAAGGGGTGGACAACAACACTTCATCTCCTTCATTCGCCGCTCTCCTTCTTTCCTCTTCTTCACTCTGTCTTCTTCGATCTATTCATCTTCTTCTCATCTTCACCTTTCTTTTTCTCATATGCTTTTCTCGCGCTTCATCTCTTCTTTTTCTTTCTTGTCTTTCTTCCCACAAATGAGTTTTTCTTCTATTTTCTTCTTCAATCCTCTTCACATACTCGATTGTTCTTAGCCACTTGTAGGTTGGCTACTTCATCTAATCCACCCAATAGATCCCTCCTTTCTTGCCTGGATCTATATATTCAATGTTTTTTTTAGCGGAGGTCTAGTTCTCAAAACCTCTTACTCCTCCACTCGCTTCTTCCTCCGCCTCGGGCGTGTATTGTCTTGGGGCCTTCTTTTTCCTAGCCGAGTGACTAGCGAGTGACCAGCAGAGTGATCGCCGATGGTCTGCGTCGCTGTCGCCTTCTTCACATAGCTTGAGGCCTTTTTCCCAATACAAATCCCAGGCTTGAGCCATGGACATATTTGCGAAGTAACCCTGGATGCGAGCATCTTGAATTCATCAACATCTTGGCTCGGTTCGACGTCCGAAATGGCATAGGTGTCTCTGTCATTGGAATGCCTCCATGTTGTTTTTGAATATCCATAACTCGGGCATCCATCTTTCCTTCCACCTCCTTCATTCCTGCTTCAACTATCTTTCTCTTTTTCTCGCCATGGGTACTGCAGATGTTGGAGCGCAGAGTCACGGGAAGTTTGCTTTGATGATATCACCTGTGACAAGACCTTGTTGGGGGTTTTAGCAATCATCAAGGTCATATCTTTCGAACCTTTCCCCTCAACAGATTTTCCTTTCTTCTCTCTTCTCTCTGTTCCTCAACTGTCTTTCCCTTCACAACAAGCGCCCATCTTTTTCACTTGAGATCCTTTCAATGCCTTTTTAGGTATTCCTCTTCCCCCTTTTTGGCATCATCAAAGGAGAGAGGAACCCCGAAACAAGCTAGCAAGTATGAAGTCTAAGCGGTGATGGTTGAATTATGCTTCAATCTCTGGCTGCGGAGTATCTTTGCACGGAATTCGGAGTGGGTGGCGTTGGATTCAAATTCATTAGCTTCATTTCAGCCATGAGGAGGTGAACTTCCTATCCATGTTCTCCTCTACACGCAGAGCTCTTTCTTATTATATTCACGCAAGCAATGATCTCTTGTGAGACTCATCCATTCGATCGATGTTCTCTTTGCATTCTTGTCTTCGTGTCAAGATTCTCACCATTGCTAGACTAGCAATTTATTGAACAATGTCCTGAAATATTGAGCTTGTTCTACGCGCATTGTTTGTCTTGTTGTTGCCACCATTCCCTGATTCGACAATTATTCCTCGGAGATCGGCGATAAGATTTGCGTCTCTCGTTATCCACCTCATGTCCAAAGGAGGCCTGGTGCCTCTCCATCTTCTATCTCTCGCAAATATGGCCTTGAAAACTTCTCGAACCTCGGCTATCACTACATCTCGGTTGGCGGCCAAGCGGCGTCAAAGTCAAAGTCTGCATGGGGACGATGGTGTCTTTGGAATAACGGGATCGGGTTTATGGAAACGTCTTTATCTTGAGTGATTCTTCGGGAAGGTCGAACTTCGAGAGAGAAGGGAAATAATTCTTCAATCGAATCATCACGCAACGGAAATCGCTTAATGACAACTAGTGCTCGTGAAGTTCCCTTGTGAGTCGATCCTGCTGCAGCTTGGGAGCTGCGCGCATTGACTCTATTTCACCGTGGTCCTGTTGTGGAGTTGACCCGACTTTTGCCGAGCCTCAATTGTCTTAACAACCGTCGGTCTTAGGCCTTAGCCGGTTTTTCCACATGAGTTGACCGTCGGTCCTCGGCCATATCGAGCGTCATCGGACGATGATGAGATTTCCAAGGGTGGCTCATCATCAAAATTAAAGGTTTGGCGAGTAGCCTTAAGGTCGGACTGACTCGTGCTTGGGAGAACATCCTTAGCTGAGTCTTTTGGATGGGCAATAGGGGATGACTCGCCGTCTTCACCTTCGGATCCCGGAAAGGTTACATCGGGATTTTCTTGGGAATCGTGAAGAGCACTTATCTCCTTTTTTCGGATGGATCAATGATAGTAGGAGGGATGTTCTATGCTTCCGTTTCTTTACCCCGGAAGTTCAACCTCCCGTTGGCCTTCACTTCCTCCCCTTCGCAGCCTCAATCTGCAGCTAGCATGGACGGTCCCTTCAACGAAAGGTCACCGTCTTGGGGACTTCGAGGTGGCATCCACCGGAGTGTCAACTCCATGGATTGCACTTTCATTGCCAGTGTTAACTCCCGGGCGCTTCCTTCTTGTGCCTCGACCGCATCGCATCGCGTCATTGGCTCATTGGCCTGGAAGCGATTGGCACTTCACCGAGATAGTCTTAACTCGCCTGGGAGCCTCGCCGTGACAATTTTTGTGTATCCATTTGTTGTTCCTTCTCCACTTCACCTCCAAGATTCGTTGTCGAGTTATCCGCAACAACCTCCGACCTAGTGCTGCGTGGAGGGAGTTTCCCCTTCACCGGCACACCACCGGTGAAGTGACTTGGATTGGGGTCACTCGTCTCTCCGACTCATTGTTCCTTTGAGTATTCAAAGTTGGGGTAGGTGGTAAGACAACCTTCATTAGGGGTAGGCTCGACCGGGGTCCCCACAATCCCGGTTCATCGCCAGCCCTTAACACCTTCTTTTTCTCGAGTGAGCGGGAAGTGGTGGCAAAGAACAATCTGTTGCAATATGCGCACCACTCCTATCGGATTAATCTCCACCGTGACGTGGAAGACTCCCTGGTCCTTCCAATAATCGTTGCTCATGTAGGGCCCTGGATTCCCGCATGGCTTGCCGCATCTCCAATTCTTCAGAGAGCGGCGAGCGGAGGTCCGTGATCCTCATCACTCCCGCAGGGATGTCAAGATGAGGATGTGTATGATCGGTGGTTCCAAGAAAGGGACAAATCTCGGCCTTTTCACGAGCTTGACTTTCCTCTCGCGATCTTTGCTTCTCCTTGTCTTTGAAGATCCGCAAGATATCTCGTGCGCTTTTTCATCCATCCGATTTGGACCACATTGGTCAATCCGAGAAAGTTCAACATTCGTCTTCTTCTTCAATAAATTCTGGTCTTTGGAATCTGCCCTGGATCGACTCGGCTTCCACTTCCTCCACTCTCGGCCGACGATTTTGGATGTCCGGATATGGTGGGGATAGGATCATTATATCATCATCATCTTTGTCATCTTCTCCATGTTGTCCCTCGTTCTCGGGATTGAAGGTAGCAAACTTTGGTGCTCCACACCTCGGCGTCATTGCGGGGAGGGGATACAACCCTATCAACAGGAGAGTTTGCTTTCTCGATTGCTTCTTGTCTTAGCCGTTGATGACATGCTTGTGTCTTGATTTGCCTCTACTTCTCCGATGTAGTCTCCGTGATCTGTTTCATCTAAGTGGTGACTTAGCGGTTTCTCAAGCTCGGACGCTTGAAGATTCTTCTTCTTTTAATCCTTACCGAGGGGATTTTTGGCTCGGATATGGTTTCTTCGTGTCTTGGGCGGCGGGGGCCTCTGCCGTCTTTTCTCAAGAGCTAGCCGTCTCGGCTTATTAGTCCTCCTTTTCTTGATAACCTGGAGAAGGTATTTGAGGCTCCTTCTCCCGGCTGCAGGGCGGTGTGACTCGGGCTGCGGGGGGCAGTGCATCTTTTGTTTTCTTTTTCTTTCTTTGCGGGGCGTGATCTTCTTTGTAATCGCTAAGGGGCGACCTTCTTCCGGAGAGAGGAGGAGACATCTGCTTTCTTCAGGGTCACCGATTCTCCTCACTCGTGACGCTCTCTTGGCATATGCTCGCTCGTGCTCCGAAAAGGTTAGACCGGAACATTTTCTTGTTGACATGGAACGCCTTTCCATGTCGAAGAGGGACTCCTTTTACTTCCATCATCCGGCCAATCACCAGGCCGTACCCTAGGGATCCTCCAAACGAACCATCCTTCTTGAAGGATTTATTCCCAACATTTTGCGAGTCCGTCATTATACAAACTCGGCCAGTTCTCCGTCTTTTCTTCTATGATCGCAGCCATCACGATCGGCTAAGTTTTGGATAGCGATTAAAGCTTCCACATTTGATATCAATGCACTTGGCAACAATATCCAGCAGTATGTGGTAGTCTTCCTTCAACAGCTTCTTCTCAGTTGTGTAGACAACCTTCGCAGCATAGTCAGGCTTGGCTACTTCCTTCCAAGCAGCAGCCAGGTTAACATCAGCTTCATAAATCTCCGGCACTCCTTCCGCAAGAATGAGCGATGATCGCCGGATCCTCGGCGTGATGGTGAACTCTTTTCCGTGAACACAGGACTTGATGCCCTCATCGTGAACTTCAAAGATTCACGTAAAATTGTGCAACCTCTTCCACGTAGGTCATCGAAAACTCCATCGTCAAAAATGGTTTCAGTCCAGACTTTTCCGGCTTCTCTGCTATCTTCTTCACGCAGGTGTCGTCGGACCCGGTTTGATCATACCGTCGAAATCCACAAAAGAGACCCGGTGTGGATTTGCTTTCCCAACTTGACAAAATCATGAGTAGATGCCATTTCTCAATGGTTTACCGAACGAAACTTTGAAAATGAACTTGAGGATTTGTACGGTTTTAAGAGAAAATTTCTTTCTTTGCTTTCGAGAGAGAGATGAACAGTTATGGTAAAGTAAGAGAAAGTTGGACGAAACGGTATATGTATGGGTTATGAAAGGACGTGCGGGTGGTTTTTGAAATTTGATCAAGATCAACGGCTTAGATTTTGCACGCCGATTAACATTTAATACCTTGCATTTAATGTGGCAACATTTATATCCAATCAAAAGCTTGGTATGCAACTTTTGACTATACACGTCATAATTATCTTGACATCATTCTTAAAAACATTCCCACTTAGTAAAAACGATCGCGTTTTTGTCACTTTGCTCATAAATGACTCACTTTATTCCTTAGCCGATTTAACTCTTCTCTCTTTGCACATAGGTACTCAGCTGTCAGTTGGCTGATTCACTTAGCTGATTCAAGAGTTCAACCCTTTTTCATCTTTTCGTGTTTCATCTCTTTTCTTTGACTCTTCTGAATGTCAACTCAGCTCAATTAACCCTAACTCATGCTTGAGTTCTTCAAATATTGATTCACATAATGGCTTTCTGAATATATCATTCTTCGCTTATCGGTTGAGATATATTCCAAGGTGATGTCCTTCTTTTCAACATGATCTCTTATGAAGTGATATCGACATCAATGTGCTTTGTTCTTGAGTGCAACACGGATTTTGAGTGATTGCAATTGCACTTGTGTTATCACACCTACTTGGAATTTCTTTTTTCTTCAACTTCATAGTCTCTCACTTTGTCTCATCCATAAGACTTGGGCACAACAAACGCCCGCAACTATGTATTCTCGCCTTCACCAGAGGTAGCTATTGAATTTTGCTTCTTGCTAAACCAGAAATTAGCCTATTTCCAAGCATTTGACATGTACCGAGGTACTCTTCCTGTCAACTCTACATCCAAAGATAGTCGAGTCCGAGTAACCAATTAGCTTGAATCCACCTTCCTTAAGATACCATAAGCCAACTTCTCGCTTCCTTTCAAATATCTCAAGATTCTTTTGGTCATTTTAAATGTCATGTGGCTTTCTTTTGGAGCGATTGAAATCTTGCACATACACCTACAAAGAAAGGTGATGTCCGCCTTGCTTGTTGTGAGATAGAGCAATGATCCAATAAGTGCTCAGATATCTTGTTTTATCCACAGGCTGCTTGCCATCCGCATCCATATCCATTTTGGACCGATGTATTCATTGGTATTTTCACGAAGACTTCTCTTCCATGCCAAATTTCTTCATTAAATCTCGGTATATTTTGTCCGACTTATGAAGGTTCCATCCTTCACTTGCTTTTTACTTGGAGTCCAAGGAAGAATGTCACTCTCCCATCATGCTCATTTCAAATTTGCTTTGCATAAGATTTGAGAATTTATCACACAACTCTTTGTTTGTGGATCCAAAGATTATGTCATCCACATATATTTGAACAAGCATCATACTCTTCCCATCTTGAATTCTCAAGAGTGTTCTATCCACTTTGCCTCTTGTAAATCCGTTCTCAATCGGGAATTGTGATTATGTATCATACCATGCTTTTGGTGCCTATTTCAATCCATATAAAGCTTTCTTGAGTTTGTATACTTTATCTCCAAGAGTCTTCTGCTCAAATCCTGGAGGTTGTTCAACATATACTTATTCCCCCAATAACCCATTAAGGAATGCACTCTTCACATCCATTTGATTTTCAATGAAGTTCTTGTGAGCAAAGATAGGCAAGAAACATCCTTATGGCTTCCAATCTTGCCACAGGAGCAAAAGTTTCATCAAAATCTATTCCTTCTTCTTGGCAATACCCTTTGGCTACCAATCTTGCTTTGTTTCTTACCACGAACCTTCCTCATTCATCTTGTTTCGAACACCCATTTAGTGCCAATAACATTTTGATGGGTAGGTCTTTGAACCAATTCCCACACTTTGTTTCTTTCAAATTGATTCACTCTTCTTGCATGGCTTGAAACCAATGTGTGTCATCCAATGCTTGTGATACGTCTTTTGGCTCTATTTGTGAGATGAAACTAGTGAACATAGCTTCTTGTTGGGTTCGGATCTGGTGTTTACACCTTCTCTTACATCTCCAATGATTAGTTCTCGTGGATGGTCTCTCGGCCATCTTACATCCGTTGGAGTAAGTTAGTGGATTCAATCATCTTGCGGTGTGTTATTTTTGATCAGCTCTCTCATCATCACTTAGATGCATATTTCCCAGTGTCTTTGAGACTCAACTATCTCATCTTCATCCGGGTTTATAATTCCAGCTTGAAATTCAACATAGGGACTCTTCTCGCATGGTTGGTGATTCAAACTTATCACCGACTCTTCAATGTCTTCTCCATTTACATTGGGTTCATCAAACACCACATGAATGGATTCTTCGTAACCATTGTCCTCTTGTCGAGCACTCTGTAGGCTTTGCTTTCAATCGAGTATCCTAAGAAGATACCTTCATCGGCTTTAGCATCAAAAGCCTTTAAATTATCTTTGCCATTGTTGTGGATGAAGCATTTGCATCCAAATATTCTAAAGTATCCAACATTTGGTTTTCTCCTGTCCAAATCTCATAGGAGTCTTTGTTAGGTTATTGTCTGTTTATCATGCATCTATTTTGAGTATAGCATCTTTGTGTTTATTGCTTGACCCAAAATCTTTTAGGCGACCTTGCTTGACTAACATGGTCCTTGCTTTGCTTTGAGAGTCCTATTCCTTCTTTCTCGCAACTCCATTTTCTTTGCCGAGTCCTTCTTCGATAATTCATGACCAATACCATTTTCAACACAATATCGAGTTATTATACCATTGACAAACTCGGTTCCTCCACGATCTTATTTTGATAATGGTTTGACTCTTCTCATTTTGGATTCTCTTCATCACCGTGTGCTAGTTTTACTGCAGAGTTTCTTTCTTCTTACACATGAATATTGTCCATGTGTATCTTGAGTAGTCATCTACTACCACCAAGGTGTATTTCTTCCCACTTATGCTAGTGGTTCAATGGACCAAATAGATCCATATGTAGCGGTCAATATTCTTGTTGAAGATGGACATGTCTTTTCTTTGAATGATGATTTGATCTGTTTTCCTATCCGGCATGCATCACATACACTTTCCTTCTTGTATAATCGAGTCTGGAAGTCCTTCCACAAGATTGCTCCTTGCAAGCTTGTTAATTGTTTTGAAGTTTAGGTGACTCGAAACTTCTTGTGCCCACGGACCAACTTCATTTTGTTTGTGCTTTTTGCTACAGACAAGTGCTTGGTGTTGCGATTGACCAATCTACCACATACATGTTCTTTTGCCCGCATCCTTGCAAAGACTACTTCATTAGATTCGATGTTCTTGATTTGGCACACTCCCATATTGAATCCAACATTATAGCCCTTGTCACAGAGTTGACTTATGCTTAGTAAGTTGAAATTGAGGCCTTCAACATATGCAACATCCGTAATTTCTAATCCATTTTTCTTGATGGATCCAATGCCTCTTATTTATCCTGAGCTTCATTTCCTCCAAATATGACTTTTGCACCTCTAACCTCCTTGAATTTTGACAGATTTTTCTTGTTTCTGTCATGTGTCCGGGAATGACCACTATCCATGTACCAGTTCCTTGGCACTCGATTGCTCCTTGAACCCGCAATCAAGGAAATTAGGTTTTAGGTACCCATATTTGTCTCAGGTCTGAGGGGTTAGTATTGTAAGATGATCCAACCAACCTATAGCCAAATAATTTGACTCTAAGAGGTTGCCATCTATCGATTGCCATAATCATAATTAATTTTAGCAAATTGCTTGGGGTTTTAGGTTCATACAAAATTGTCTCTTTGTCCGTATGCTGTGTATGTGTTTTAGCAATTGTTTTATTTGGGTAGTTGTGATATCTTTGAGGATAGTGCCGAGTGCATATGTGTGTTTGATGATAGCTCTTTTGCCTTTGGAATGGCCTTTCTTTAGTCTTAGGCCTTTGCCATTTGGCTTATATTCCATAGATCTTTGGCTTTGATAGTTCACATTATTCCAATCGGCTTGGCTTGGGTACTTTCTACCATTCCCATCATATGTGTTTCTTTTATAGAACTTAGGGGCTTTTGGTAGCTCTGTTTCTTCTTTACTGAGTACTTCCTTTGGAGTTTCTTTGAGGAACTCGACCGGATTTCTTCTCACCGTCCTCTCAAAGACACTCAATCGGTATTTTTCTTTTCCTTTATAACCAAGGCCAATTTGCTTGTGGTTGTGCTTTAGAATAAATGTGTGTGCACCATTTGGAGTTTTGGATTTTTGAGATGCTTCATTACTTGAAGATCCTTTTTCCAAAATCACTTTTGGAGCTTGACATAGCACAGAGGAATTAAATCCTAAGCTTTGTCTTATCTCCACATTCTCTTTGACTCATAATAAGATCATCCAAGGATTTAGATGCCTTAGTGAATGAGGCAATCACATTTTTGAGGTCATTCTCCATCTTTTCTATAGCAGCTATCTCTGCTTTATTAGCTTAGCATTTTCACCTTTAGACTTTTATTCTCATCGGCTATGTGACTTAGAGCACTCGGCTCCTTAGTCACCGTGAGTTTTGCTTTTAGTAGGTGTTCTCCTCATTTAGTAGTGTGTGTGAGGATTTAATGTGTTCAAAGTCTTTCATCATTTTGCCTAATGAATCATAAAGATCAGTGGGTGATGAAGTGTGTGTGTCACAATCATCATCGTCACTAGAATGCGAGTGTGATGAGTTAGAGTATACCTCATCTTCTTGGTCGTCGTTGGTCTTGTTCTTTGGCTATTAAACAAATCAGGCTTCTTCTTCGAGTCACTTGAGTAGTCGCTTCACTACTCTCCGAGTCTCCATTGTGTCTTTTGACTTGATCGTCTCGTGATCTCTGCGGCCCAACATTGCCTTTTTCTTCTCTTGTCTTCTTTCTCAAGATTTTTCTTTCCTCTTCATTCCTGTATTTGTTGACTACATGATATGGGCAAATCAATGGCATAGTGACCTGGTTGCTGCAGTTCAAAGATAGATTTTCAACTTTTTGATCGATTCTTTCCATCCTTGGATTGTCAACTCTTTGATATTCAGCTTTTTGATGCTCTGCTCTCTTGGTTGGCCTATCTTCCCTTGACCTGGATGGAGCTGAGTGTCTTCTGGAGGATTCACCTTTGCCTCCCTTGTAATTCTTGTTGAAGAACTTGTTAAACCTTTTAACCATCGGGGCTATCACCTCTTGGTCAATGACTTCGTTGACCTCGGCTCTCTTGCCATCCTTAACAATTAGAAGCAAATTGTTTTGGGCACAAATGTCTCCTCTTGGTCTTTTCTTCTCGGCAAATTCGTAGGCTTTGAGATCCGAGAATAGCTCATGATTAGATGTTTTTCGATAGGTCCATGGAGTGTCTCGGGGCCATGATTTTCATTTCCCACTCCGAGACTTCTTAGAATTTTCATACACATTTCATGTATACTCTTTTCCAAGTGTAGATAGTTCATTAGTAATTTCTATGAACCGAGCATCCATTGATCCAAGGTTTCTCCCCGCAAGCATCTTAAAATTTTCAAATTTTTGTACAGCAACAGATAGTTTATTTTCCTTGATTTGCTCTGAGCCTTCACAAATCAAGGTTAGCTTGTCCCAGATTTCTTTTGCCGTTTTGCATGATTTGACTTTGTTGAACATGGCTTTGTCCAGGGTTTTGTAAAGAATGTCCTTGGCCACGTTGTCCAAGTTATATCTTTTCCTGTCATCATTTGTCCATTCAGCTCTTGGTTTTTCAACCATAGCCGGTGCCGGGAGCAAAGATCCTCTTCTCCTTCTCGCCGCAGCCTCTCCTTGCACCGTGTTCACTTTTTTTAGATTTGGAGTGGCCATCTTCTATCACTATCCACATTTCATCGTGTAATCTTTGATAGATGAGTCTCGCATACGAATTTTCCAATCATCAAATTCCTTAATTGTGAACATAGGGATGCGTGTCAAATTTGCTTCCATGATAATAACTTTCTTTGAATAAAAGAGTTTTGAAAGATCAAGTGCTAAAGCAAGCTTTGAAAAATTTGGAGATCTAGTTCAAGAACTGATGCGGAAGGCTCAATGAACCAACCGCTCCGATACCACTTGTAGGTCCTAAGGGGGTGTGAGTGTAAGGTTTAGAAGGGGGTTGAATAAACCTTACCAACTTTTCGATTTAGTCCTTTTAAAACGCGTTCGAGTTAATACTTGCAATGAGTCCTAGATGGACAACTAAGTTAGTTAATCAAAGCAAAGTTAGTCACTCAACGCACTGACTCGAGCCGTGATGTGATAGAATAACTCAGGTATTCGACTAAAGACTTAACTCGATTGTGAAATGTTTTCATTGGAAGACTTAACACCCTTGAATTTTGTTTAAGTATCTTTTAATACTTGGTTTTACCACTTTGTTGATTATCAATTGGATAGCAAATTTATCAAAGATATTAAAGTAATGTGCGAGAAATTAAAGTGTTGAAATGTAAATGACACAATAGATTTTTATAGAGGTTCGAAGATGGGGTAATTCTTCTAATCCTCTCTTCTCCAACTCTTGGAGGAATCCACTAAGTATTGATCGATACAAAATGGTAATCACCCGGATGCAAGTCTTGATCACACAAATGACTTGATCCTTTGGGACTCGATCTGGAGATGCCTTGGTCACACACAACCAAGCTTCTCGTGCGACTCGGCTTCTTCACAGGCAGTTGCGCTTGCTACTACAGTACCACTTGCTCAAGCTTCTTGGATTTGATCACGAAGCCCTCCAAAAACTTGAGACCGTTCGACCTGAACCTTTCTACAATCCTCCGTGGAATGTAGACCCCTTGATTCTTCAAATGTTTCCTCTTCAACCGATTGAAGTCGTCTTTCCTTCACGGGTAAGTGTTGGATTGATTTCCTTCGTAATGTAGGCTTGAGGATTGAACTTGAATGATTTGAGAATATTTTTGGTTCTGATATTGCTTTTCTTGCTCGTATTTGTTTTTCGATTGTCAAGGTAACCAACATTCTCTCAAATAGATTCCTCAACCTTTTATAGTGTTCTTTTGAAAATTTGCCCGTTGAAGAGATAGGCTAATTTTCAAAAGACACTTGTGGTCGTTGGCTTGTCTTGTTGCGATCCTTGGAATTGACATTTCCTCGTATGAATGATTCTTGACTTTTTCGAGTTCGACACAGTGCGGTGCTTCCCATTGTTTATTCCTTTTGCACGCTTTTGGGGATCGAGCACTTTAAGAAAGGTAGTATGGAAGTATTACTTGTTTAAGTAATTCTCTTGACTTACGTAAATCGGATCTCTTTCGATTATCTCGACTTGACGCATTTCCTTGACTTTCACAGGTGACTTGAGTCACTTCCAATCATGGATGACTCATCCGCCACTTCAACTTGAGACTTGGCTATCTTTGAGTTGACTTGACCGACACTTCACTCACCGTGCATCTCGGTTGCACCTTGATCGAGTTCCTGTCTTCTCTTCTTTGCCACACTCACCGTCTCACAAATGAGTCTTCCTTTTAGTCTCCGGTTGTCTTCTTGCATGTTCGAGCATAGTTGACTTAACTCAAATTTCGACCACCCTATCTATTACAATGCAATTTACAACAAAAATGGGGTGCCAACTTTCTATTCTAAGTTTTACATGGCATTCATCAAAATCTAAAAATTAATTTTCATATTTGTTTGGTTATGCTTCGACTTTAGAATCAACAATGGTGAAGTGTCTCTCTAAATCAATTGAAATATTATAATATGAGAGGATTTTGTATAAAATATACTAAAGTTAACATAAATAATAAGTCGCTAAAAATACTTTTGAACAAAACATATAATTAAACTGTTTTGATAAGCCATGTATCTAAAATTTGGCAACTTTTGATATAATAATAATATGGAATACGATTCATAATCTTTTTCCTAATTAATGAATAATAAAATATTAACTTTAAATATCACTCGGCTATTTACTTAATGACTAACATTTTCTATAAATAATTGTTATGGTAATTTGTGTATCTAATCTTTGACTATATTATATCCATATATATTAATATCGGTATTAATGTTCAAGATTATTATTCAAAGTTAGGAAGTAAAATGGGCGGGAAAATATTTGTACCAAACTTCTGCTATTATATATATATATATATATTTATGTACGACATATTTCTTTTTGGAAAATTAAAGTATGTACGACATACTTAATAACATCGATCAATAACAAGAAAACTGATATTATAATGAATGTTGCAGAAATTTATAGCGCTAGTCGAGCGGCAGCTCAAGGCCTAGCACTTAGGCAGGCGCCTGGGCTACATGCTCATGCCTGGAAAAATAACTATTTTTTTAAACTTATATTTTTGGCCGAATTATTTCCTAGTTTTTGGTCGCCTAGATCCGATTTCTAGTTGCCTAGATAGGCGGCTAGGCCTATTTTTTGCCGTCTAGGCAATCTCGCCTACTTAAGCGGGCGCCTAGGCCGATTTTTGCCCGTAACGATTTTTTTCGATGATTTGGGAAATATTGCCTCAGTGTAGTGACGTCTAAGCCAATTTTTACAACACTGCTATAATAATTGTAGAATTTTTATAATTTGTGAAAATGGCGTGCATGCACACGGATTTGGCCATGTCCACATCAAACAAAAGGGATTGCAAATTTGGAGTCTAGTGATTTTTAGGTCACCGGTTCATATTATAAGTATCTCTTGATATTATTTAAAAATAAGAAAGGCCATGTCTCTGATTGAGTAACTTTTGCAGTAGTACGTGGTATAGCAGTATTTGTTACATACTATATATTATTTATAAAAAAAAACTTTTACAGAGCAGTACTCATGCTTAAAGTCTACTAAAAATCATCTTGCAAGTTCTAAAATAAAATTAGTTAACAACAGCAAGGAAAAAATTATAATTCATCCCGGCCCCCAACCAAGTCTTCTAAACATTTAGAGGTGTTTGACCAGCTTATAAGTTCTTCAAAACATCATGTTAGAGAGCTCATAAGCTCTTTCAAAGCGTTTGATAATTTTTTTTGAAATTTTCTTACAAGTTCTTAAAACAATAAGGAGTTTATAAGATGTTTTGAGAAGATGTTTATCTGGCTAAGCTAATTATAAGCTTTTTCAAACATTTTATAAGATGATTGATATTTGAAAGATCATATAAGTTTCTAAAAGTACTATTTCGTAATTTTATTTTAAACAAAAAATATATTACAAGTTAACAAAATAAGATATTATGAGCTTATAAGTTGATTTTTAAAAAGGTGCGGGATTCCTAACTTATTTTTAAAATAAGAATTTATTTTTTACAATTGTCTTTTATTTTGATCATTTTAATTACAAAATTTTCACTTAACAAGCTTCAATACCTTGTTTTATTCAAACACTTCAACAACGTCTTATTTTCAAAATAAGATCTAACATCTAATATATATATTAGTTGGAGTTTACAAGACTGTCTTTTAAATAAGCTTAGACAAATACACTCTTAATTGCTCTTTATACACCTAATTTTGACATGTCTTTATGGGTTAAAATATTTTTCCACTAAATTTGCATGACTTTTGTATACCTATCCACTCGAATATACACAATTATGAGTAGGTCTGTTGTAGGATCGTTTTACGGATCCTAAAACCCAACAAGCACCCCACCCGCGCCCCAGCCCAATCCGCGCCCATCTGTTATATAAAAAAAAATCACTTCAGCAGCCCACAGGGGAATCGAACCCGTGCGCTTGATAGATACAAGGTGCTATTCTATCACTACACCATTAATGCTTATTGCGCAATTTCAGTATAACAATGTATATAAACCCATTCATAAATACGCCATGTAATTAAAAAAAATTAAAAACGCCTCTAAATGCAAAGGCTAAGAATCGAACCCAAGTCTATTAAAAAACATGATACATTATCTCAATAAATGGATACTTATAAAAGTGTTATTTTAACTACATCATATTTAGTTTTTATTTTTCCTCTTTTTTTGTTCCTAGTTTGTAACTGTATTAAGAAATCTGATACTTTATCTCAACAAACGAAACTTTTACTTATAAAAGTGTTACTTTACCTATAACATATTTATTTTTTATTTTTTTTCTTTCTTTCATTTCTAATTTGTGACTATATTTAAAAAAACATGAAAAAACATGATACTTTATCCAAAAAATAGAAACTTTAACGTATAAAAGTGTTATTTTAACTCTGTTGTATATATATTTATTGTATTATATTCATAATTTGTGACTATATTAAAAAAATATGTAACTTTATCTCAAAAAAGAAATACTTTTACTTTTAAAAGTATTACTTTAACTCTATCATATTTATTATTCATCTTTTTTTGTATTTATTATTACAAAATATAATACTTTATTTAAAAAACAGACATTTTTTACTCTTAGAACATGATATTTTGTCTCAAAAATATATATTTTTACTCATAAAGGTGTTACTTTAACTTTGATATATTTATTTTTCCTTCAATGTAATGTAATCATAATCTGTGGCTATATTAAAAATATGATACTTTATCTAAATAATCGATACTTTTTCTCATAAAACTGTTACTTTAACTGAGGGAGAAAAACAGAAAAAAAAAAACAACAACAAGTGCGCGCTTTGACCCGCGAACCTGGTCAACAGGATCCACGGGTCAAATAGGACCGTCTTACAGATTGAGACCCATAAGACGGTCCTACATGCATGGGCATAGCCAGGATTTTTCAGCAGTGCAACCATTGTTTTTTGTGATTCGTCTAGCTAGGCGGTTATCGAGCTAGCTAGGCAGTTACAAATTTGAAGGTCGTACTATCGATTTCGGCTTATCTTGAATTAACTAAAGCCAATTCCAAATTAACAACTAAACAACTATTATTATTATGGAAAATGAATTCTTAGACCCAAAAGTTCATTTGAAAAGTGTTCCCAAAAAGCTGAGTATTATCAAGTTGGAGCATATATCTTTCTCTACATAACTAATAATGCAATTATTCATCCATTCAATGCCTTAACTAGGATATCTGATTCTTAATTCATTTGGTCTTTTAAATTTTAGGTTAATTTTCAGTGTGGTCCAATCCAAGTTTAACAGGACTACTCCAAGTTTTAATGCGATACAACTCAAATTTAATAGGGGGACTGTGACGCCCCGAACCCGCTAGGCTCAGGAATGTCACTAAAACTTACTTTTCTATATATAAAAATAATTGATAGCGGAAGCTTATTACATGGAAAACTTAATGTTAAATTGAAAGCTGGGTAAAATATCGCTTTTTAAAATAACCCAACATATATAATATTTTGAGCCCACACTTTAACAAATAGGGAGAAGACACGTTGCTCGTTGTCGTCAGTCCAATTTCCTATTCCTTGCCCTGTAATGAAAATATAATATACGTGGCATGAGTATAAAAACTCGATGGGGAACACCGCAAGCGCTTATAATTAATTGTCACATGCATACAATTCATAAGAACCATTCATTCATTGTTGACCGGACCACTCGTGAGACGGTCCATTAGCTAGTATTAATCCCGAAGGATTCTCGTAATACCGGTTTCAATAAATTTGGGGATTAAATTAGGGCACAACTAGGGCTCGATTCGGACCGATTTTGGGGATTATTGTAAAATTCAAACCCTAATTTTCCTAAATTGGGGATAATATTTTCTGATTTTTTATTCCAAAAACAAGAAGGAAAAATCTTGATAAAATGGCAATAAATCAAATACATGAAAGGAAAGAGAAATCCTCCACATATGGAAATAGATTTCAAAAATATACTTACCTTTAATAAATGAAGCCCTTAGCCTATAAATTGACAAGCCCCATTTAGGTTTTTCTTTCACAAATTCTCATTCAAGAATTCGGAGGTAAGAACTTCCTCTTCTCCTCCCCCAGGCCGTCGGCCACCACCACCACAATCGCTGTCGGCGCCGCCGGTCGGCTCCCTTCCCTAGCCATTTTCTTCCTCAAACCCCAAACCTCAAAAACCCCAAAGGGAGAAAACAGAGGAAAGAAATAGAGAAGAAGAAAGAAGAAAAAAAAAAAAAAAAAAAAGAGGGGGCTGGGGACGTGAGAATGAGGGAGAAGAGAGAGTTGAGGGAGATGAACGGCGAGAAGGGAAGAAAAAAGAAAAGAGGGAGAAAGAAAAAGAGAAGAAAAAAAAAAAGGAAAAAGGGAAAAGAAAAAGAGAGGGAAAAGAAAAGGAAAAAGGGAAAAAGAAAAGGAAAAAGGGAAAAGAAAAGAGAGGAAAAAAGAAAAAAAGAAATAGGGAGGGAAATGGGAGATGATGGAATTAAACCCAATTCTTTAATTTCTAGCCCAAGCCAAGTTTTAATCCAACAAGCCATCTACCAAACCAATTTTTCTTAAGCCCTATTCTTTTCTTCAATTTCGAATTTCTTTTCTTTTTACCCATCTCCAACACCTTATTAATTAGAAATTTATTTTATTGTAGGAAACGAAGATTTCGACTTCTAGGCTCACACACCGCGTTTGATTTTTTTACGAGTTCTACTTTTAAGGTGGGGATTTTACTGCTTATGTCTACTTTAAATGCATTATATGATTATTTGTGTGCGGGCACGTTAAACATGAAAAGCATGGTACTTAATTGTACAAGCATGAAAAGCATGGTACTTAATTGTACAAGCATGAACAACATGGTACTTAATTGTACAAGCATGAAAAACATAGGTGTGTGTGCATGAGTGATTATATTGTGTATTTAATTTAGACATTGCGTCCCACTGGCCGTGTATGCTCACCCCATGTTTTCCACGAGATGAATGAAGGAGCCGGAGCGTGGCAAAGGGGCGGTGGAAGTCGATTCAAGAGATTAAAGGGCCCTTTTATTTTATTTTTAATTTTTATAATATTGAAAAGCTAAGTAGTTTTGTGAATTAAATTTTTGGGACACGTTTTCATGACTATTTCCGCATTTATGGCAAGTATTATTTATTCCCTTTAAAAAAAAATGCGTTTTCAAGCTTGGGCTTATTTTTATTTTCAAAGACTTTAATAAATTGCAAATTGTATTTTTTTATGTTTATGAAATTGGGATGTTACATAAGTGGTATCGGAGCGGGTCTATCTTTCCGTGTAGACTTGCTAAATGATTTTCAAAAAAAAAAAAAGTACATGGGTCTTGAAAGAATGATTATTTTTTTTTAAAATAAAAACAGTAAAGAAGTCGACTATCCACCACCTCATGCCGCGCCGACTCCGAAGAGAAAAAGGTATTATCAAGTACACAGTAAATGTCATGTTCGCTTTACTCAAACATGTTATGATCACAGTTATATTAACAAATGATACGAGGTTGTTTTATTTTTTTTCAATGAACAAAACACTAAGTACCCCAAAATCAACAGATGAAGAGAATCAGGCTAGCTATTAGGAAGAACACTAATAGTTGGAAGGGATACCCGCTAGAGATTGATATGGAGAGGTATTTGAATTGTGAATGGGAAGAAGGTGAATGCATCGGGGCTTATGTTACAAGGATGCATCAGGAATGGTACAAGATTAGGGATGTTGTTGGGGCTCCTAGTGAGTTCCAAGCTACTAGGAGGCTGATCGAGTCGTTGACTCCGGAATGGAGATTGGAGGCAGAGAAATTGTATGTTGATTTGTTGAGGTATGATGAGGCTAAGAACAAGCTTAAGATCAACTATGGGGCATTTACTGCCATATTATATGGTAAGTGGATAGATTCACTGCTAGATGAGGATAAAGAGGAAGAAGACTCTGAAGAAGAAGAAGAGGATCCGGAAGAGGACCCTGAAGAGGATGACTACTACATGGATGATTAAGTTATTTATTTGGGTTTAGAATATATAGATATGCATGAATAAGATGGACTTTGTCCAACCCTAGTAGATTGTTTATTTCATTTCCCTTTTATTATTTCAAAGTTGATTGTTATATTATGAAGTTGATGAATAAAATATTTTCTTTAAGGTTTATTTTTTTCTGGCCTACGATAGTATTTATAATTTTGCTGAAAACTCAAAAAAAAAAAAAAAAAAAAAAAACGAAATTACAATCAGATAGATCCGCAATTTTTTTTTCAAAAAAAAAAAAAATCGAAAAAAAAAAAAAAAAAATCGAAAAAAAAAAAAAAAAAAAAAAAAATCGAAATTTGTATCTCAGTACAAGTCTCAGCTTTTTTTTCAAAAGATGTTTATGTATAATTGTGCATTTTTTTCCTAAAGGGAAATGATAGGGACCTAACATAGGACATAGCATGTACTTTCGTTGATTTGAGGTTAATTGCTCCTTTTGCCTAAGTTATGAACTTCTATGGAATTTAAGCGATGTCTTGTTTCATTGGTTATAGGATGGCCCCACCTAGGAGAGATCTCCCAAATCAAGGCAACTTGGAGAACCTTGTGGCTAACTTGACCACAATCGTGCAAGGGCTAGTTCAGAAAACATGTCCAACGCTCGAATGGCCATAATCACCCAACAATTACCGACAATACCTCGCAAGTCGTGGAACAATTTCGGCGTTATAGGCCGCCCACCCTCATCGGGCGAGGACCCTTCGTAGTGGAAGAATGGATTGAGAACTGAGGGCATATTTGATTTGATTGCATGCACGGATGCGCACCGAGTCTCTTGCGCCATCTTCCAACTCAAACAAGATGCTTTGACATTGGTGGGATTCTCATCGCCGCACCATAACAAACGAAGCGAGGAGGCAATGACTTGGGATGAATTCAAGAACCTCGTGATCCAACAGTTCTTCCCACGACATATAGGGACAAAAAGAGAGGGAATTTCGGATCTAACACAAGGAAACATGTCGATGCTCGACTACGAGCGTAAGTTCAATCGATTATCTCGCTATGCCACCCATTTGGTTGATACGGACCGGAAAAAAGGCAAAGAGGTTCGTGGCAAGCCTACGCCCGAAACTAAGTGGCGTCTTTAAGTGTTTTTGGGAGAGGTGACATATGCTCGAGCGAGAGACCGGGCTCGAGCATTAATGTCCTGAATATGAATTTGGATGGGAACCTCCGCAAGGCAATTGAGGCGCCTAAGAGGAAATGGGAAGGCCCTAGCCGGACTAGCGGTGGGAATCAGAATAAACAGGCTAAGACTGGAGGGAACCCTACACCCCAACCACCAAAGGAGAAACCACCATGCTCTAATTGTGGCAAAAATCACGTTGGGGAGTGTTTGTTTGGAAAGAATGCTTGCTTTCGGTGCAAGAAGGAAGGGCATAAAGCTTGGGAATGCCCTAAGAATGAGGAAGCGCCCGGCAGCACGAATCGAAAGAAAACAGGGGGAAAGCTAGGATGTTTGCTATGACGCAGGCAAAAGAAGCGAGAGGAAGAATCGTGTACAATGTCCTATGCTAACCGCTTTCTTCTATACTGTTTTTGCGCTTTTAAATCATCGTGCCACGCATTCTTTTATATCTGCAAAATTCTATGCCTTAATCGGACGTAAGAAAGAGATAGTAGACGAATCACTTGAGGTTAGCCGCCATCGGAAAATCGATACTTACCGACTCAAAGGTTAAGGGCATAGATGTCAACATAGGTGGAAGGGACTTTAAAGCGGATACATATATTATTGACATGAAGGATTTTGATGTAATTTTGGGTATGGACTGCTTAGCAAGTATCAAGCAAGCATCAAGTGCTTAGAGAGGAGATAGCCTTGAAGTTGCCTGTAGATGAGGAGATAAAGTTCTACGGCACTAAGACAAGGACGGTGCCTCGTGTTATATCAAGAATGGAGACGCCGAAAGCGCTAAAGAAGGAAATTGCCAGGGGTATTTGGTAAACATAGTAGGCTCACCCTTAGAGCTAACCCCGCCGATGTACCAATCGTTGGGGAATTCTTGGATGTGTTTCGGAAGATTTACCGGGTATTCCACCGGATCGACAAGTGGAGTTCACAATAGATTTGGTACAGGCGCACCGGTATCAAGGCACCCTACCGAATGGCACCCAAGGAACTACAAGAATTGAAGGCGCGATCGAGGAGTTACTCGAGTTAGGGTTCATTCGGCCAAGCGTGTCCCCATGGGGAGCACCGATTCTATTTGTAAAGAAAAAGGATGGGGCGCTAAGGATGTGTATTGACTATCGGGAATTGAACCGCTTTGACAAAGGAAAAATAAGTACCCACTACCTAGGATCGAGGATCTTTTCGACCAACTAAGAGGCGCAAGCACATTTTCTAAGATCGACTTGAGGTCCTGTATCACCAACTAAGGATTAAGGATAGTGATATCCCAAAGACAGCGTTTAGGGCGCGCTACGGACACTACGAGTTTGTTGTAATGCCGTTTGGGTTGAGCAATGCCCCAAAGGCGGTGTTTATGGACTTGATGAATAGGGTGTTCCATCCCTTTTTGGATAAATTCGTCATAGTCTTCATCGACGATATATTGGTATTTTCAAAGAGTAAGGAACAACACGAAGAACACTTGAGGATAGTGTTAGAGACGCTTCGCAAGGAGAAGTTGTATGCGAAGTTCAAGAAATGTGAATTTTGGTTGACAGAGTCGTGTTTCTTGGGCATGTGGTGATCGCTCGGGGGATCGAGGTTGATCCGATCAAGGTTGAGGCGATCAACGAGTGGAAAGCCCCGACAAATGCGAATGAAGTCGCATTTTCTAGGGTTGGCGGGCTATTATCGAAAGATTCATTGAGGTTTCTCAAAATTAGCCGCACCTATGACGCGCGTTTAACCAAAAAAGGAGAGAAGTTTGAATGGGTCGAGGAGTGCGAGGGAAGCTTCCAAGAGTTAAAGCGGATCGACCTCCGCACCGGTATTAACAATTCCTGACCCCACGAAGGAATTCGTTATCTTTAGTGACGCGTCGAAACAAGGACTGGGATGTGTTTTGATGCAACACGGCAAGGTGGTTGCTTATGCCTCAAGCAACTCAAGCCGCATGAGATGAATTATCCCACACACGATTTGGAGTTAGTCTGCGGTGGTTCATGCATTGAAAATATGGCGCCACTATTTGTATGGGGGAAGGTGTGAGATATACACGGACCATAAGAGTTTAAAATATCTTTTCACTCAAAAGGAGTTGAATATGAGGCGGAGGAGATGGCTAGAGTTAGTCAAGGACTATGATACCACCATACACTACCATCCGGGTAAAGAACGTGGTCGCCGATGCGCTAAGCCGCAAGACCCGAGGTGAGGTATCGAGTCCGATAACAATGAACAAAAACAGGTTGGTGGATGAGTTTGCGAATGAGAATCGACGTGATAACACCACCTAAGAGTACGAGAAGTTGTTCTAGCAACGTTGGTGGTACGCCCAACACTACGAGACAGGTTAAGGAGACCCAACCTCAAGATAAATTTACGAGTAAAATGAGAGGGCGAGCCCAAGCTGGGAGCATTAAGGGCTTCGCTTTGGCAAATGATGGTGTTCTGACTTATGAAGGGAGGTTATGTATTCCTAAGGATGAGAGCCTTAGGAGAGAGATCCTAGAAGAAGCTCATTGTGCGCCATATGCGGCACACCCCGGGAGCACCAAAATGTATAGGGACTTGAGGGAAGTATTCGGTGGAGAAACATGAAGAGGGACATTGACTATTCGTAGAGAGGTGTTTGACACGCCAACAAGTGAAAGTGAACACCGAGACCGCCGGATTACTCAAGCCCCTAGAAATCCCAGAATGGAAATGGGAGCACATAACGATGGACTTCGTGGTTGGACTGTCGCGCTCGGCCAAGGAAATAGTGCAATATGGGTAGTCGTGAGACGACTAACCAAATCCGCACATTTTCTACCGGTCAAGATGACCTTCACAATGGATCGGTATCACGAAGATCTATATCAAGGAGATAGTGCGATTACATGGGGTCCCGGTGTCAATTGTGTCGAGAGACACACGATTCACCTCAAAGTTACGGAAAAGTCTCCAAAACGCTTTGGGCACGAAATTGAGTTTTAGTACGGCTTACCATCCTCGGTCGGATGGACGATCGAAAAGGGCGATACAAACATTAGAAGATATCTTTGAGGGCATGCGTTCTTGACATGGGGGACGATTGGGAGACGATCCTCCCTTTAGTCGAGTTTGCCTACAACAATAGCTACCAATCAACAATTGGAATGGCACCATATGAGGCCTTGTATGGCAGAAAGTGTAGATCACCGTTGTATTGGAGCGAAGTGGGAGAAAAGAAGATTTTGGGACCCGAGAATGGTGGAAGAGGCAGTGCGAGATGATAGGGAAGATTCGGAGACAGAATCAAAATAGCCCGGAGATAGGCGAAATCATATGCCGACAGACGAGAAAAAGATCTGCGCGATTCGACGTAGGAGAAAAGTATTTTTGAAAGTAGCACCCATGAAGGGTGTTATCCGCTTTGGTGAAAAGGGGAAGTTGAAACCAAGGTTCATAGGGCCATTTGAAATTCTTGAGAGAATTGGAGATTTAGCTTATCGACTAGCCCTGCCGCCAAATCTATCTTCTGTTCATAGCGTGTTCCACGTGTCAATGTTGAGGAAATATGTGCACGACCCTAGCCACGTGGTTAACTATACAATCTTGGATATAAACAAGGATCTGACTTATGAAGAAGCACCAGAGGCAATATTAGAAAGGAAGATACACAAGCTAAGGAACAAGGATGTGGCACTAGTTAAAGTACAATGGAAAGGGCATGGGAGCAATGAGGCAACTTGGGAGCGCGAAGAAGAAGTACGAGCTAAGTACCCAGACTTTCTAAGTTGAGGTAAGAATCGAATTTCGAGGACGAAATTTCTTTTAAGGGTGGTAGGATGTAATACCCGGTTTCAATAAATTTGGGGATTAAATTAGGGCACAATTAGGGCTCGATTCGGACCGATTTTGGGGATTATTGTAAAATTCGAAACCCTAATTTTCCTAAATTGGGGATAATATTTTCTGATTTTTATTCCAAAAACAAGAAGGAAAAATCTTGATAAAATGGCAATAAATCAAATACATGAAAGGAAAGAGAAATCCTCCACATATGGAAATAGATTTCAAAGAAATATACTTACCTTTAATAAATGAAGCCCTTAGCCTATAAATTGACAAGCCCCATTAGGTTTTTCTTTCACAAATTCTCATTCAAGAATTCGGAGGTAAGAACTTCCTCTTCTCCTCCCAGGCCAGTCGTCGGCCACCACCACCACTGCCCGTCCGGCGCCCACCGAGTCGGCTCCTTCCCTAGCCATTTTCTTCCTCAAACCCCCAAACCTCAAAAACCCCAAAGGGAGAAAACAGAGGAAAGAAATAGAGAAGAAGAAAGAAGAAAAAAAAAAAAAAAAAAAAGGGGCTGGGGACGTGAGAATGAGGGAGAAGAGAAGAGAAGAAAAAGAGAAGAGAGAGTTGAGGAGATGAACGGCGAGAAGGGAAGAAAAGAAAAGAGGGAGAAAGAAAAGAGAAGAAAAAAAAAAAGGAAAAAGGGGAAAAGAAAAGAGAGGGAAAAGAAAAGGAAAAAGGGAAAAAGAAAAGGAAAAGGGAAAAGAAAAGAGAGGAAAAGAAAAGAAGAAAAAGGGAGGGAAATGGGAGATGATGGAATTAAACCCAATTCTTTAATTTCTAGCCCAAGCCAAGTTTTAATCCAACAAGCCATCTACCAAACCAATTTTTCTTAAGCCCTATTCTTTTCTTCAATTTAAATTTCTTTTCTTTTTTACCCATCTCCAACACCTTATTAATTAGAAATTTATTTTATTGTAGGAAACGAAGATTTCGACTTCTAGGCTCACACACCGCGTTTGATTTTTTTACGAGTTCTACTTTTAAGGTGGGGATTTTACTGCTTATGTCTACTTTAAATGCATTATATGATTATTTGTGTGCGGGCACGTTAAACATGAAAAGCATGGTACTTAATTGTACAAGCATGAAAAGCATGGTACTTAATTGTACAAGCATGAACAACATGGTACTTAATTGTACAAGCATGAAAAGCATAGGTGTGTGTGCATGAGTGATTATATTGTGTATTTAATTTAGACATTGCGTCCCCACTGGGCTGTTGTATGCTCACCCCATGTTTTCCACAGATGAATGAAGGAGCCGGAGCGTGGCAAAGGGGGCGGTGGAAGTCGATTCAAGAGATTAAAGGGCCCCTTTATTTTATTTTTAATTTTTATAATATTGAAAAGCTAAGTAGTTTTGTGAATTAAATTTTTGGGACACGTTTTCATGACTATTTCCGCATTTATGGCAAGTATTATTTATTTCCCTTTAAAAAATGCGTTTTCAAGCTTGGGCTTATTTTTATTTTCAGCACTTTAATAAATTGCAAATTGTATTTTTTTATGTTTATGAAATTGGGATGTTCTGATTCATTTCATTTGGATTACCCGAAAGTGAATCCCATTCGTTCATTTTTTGATTTCCCAAAGGAGAGTCCATTCATTTGTTCAGATAAACGACACATGAAACAACAATGATTATAACAGTACGACACACTTACGGATCAAGAGTTACCCCACCTTTATCCGGTATTTTGAAAATATGAATAATGATGATGTAGTGGTCTTTCGATTCAAATATGTTGCTACCCTTCTTCTCTGCCTCTATCGCTTTCTTTTATTTCCATCTATTTCTATTCTATATTTTGTCTTTTGTTTAAAGCTGAACTTCAGCTCTATTTATAAAGCAAATATGCCGCCTCGAACTAACCTTTAATTGAATGACTTAATTGGTTGCATGAGGTGTATATCATGGCAGCTTTGCATGTGTACTTTCTAGATATTAGATCAGTGTTCAAGTACATATATATCTATTCTTGCTACTAAGGCTGTTATAATTCCCATCCGTATAAGTGTTAAACATATATCTATACAAACAATCACATAAATCACTCATGCATGCACACGTGTATAGCTATGTATCATATTATATATTTAACATGCAATTCATCTCATCACACACAAATTAACTTTTAAGGTAAATGATCATATATTTATATATAGATGTGCATCAGACGAATGAGTGTATTTAGTGTTGTGTAAGTTTAGTAATTTATTTAAGAATTTCTCAATTGCTTTTAATATCATTTCATTAAACAGAAACATTCGTCATAGTTTATTCCTTTTAATTAATAAATTATTCATACAATGTCATTTTAATATTACATAGTGTTCTGGTATTTTGGTCAAACGAGTAGTTTGAGATTCGGCGTACTACAGCGACTCCGAAATCCAGTGCGGTCCATCGACCACACTGGTCTCTATGTGGCTACGCTACTTCCTACATGAGTTTTTGCCTACAATTATACACACGCACACAAGGGCGGATCTGGAATTTGAGCCAACTTGGGCCCTGGCCACCCCTTTGTATATAAAAAAATTTTTAGTGGAAAATTTTTTAAAAAAAAGTTAGTTATAATTTGTATTGTTTTTTCTTGAATTTTCTATCCGGCCCACCCATTTTCATGTATCGGCCCACCCTACTAAATCATCATGGCTCCGCCATTGCACGCACACGAGTGTGTACATGTATGTATGTGGTGTTTTTATCATGCATGACGTGTGGCTTTCGACAAGAATTCATGCCTTTCATTGGCACAGGGGTTGCAGAAATTGATTTCAAAGTTTGTCTGACGGGTGTGCATATATGGATTAAGTTTTCTTGGAGTTGGAAAATCTAGTTTGAAAAACGGTTTTGATGACTTAATAGTAGAATTTGTTTGTCAAAATTAGGATTAGATAGCAAGTAATCATGCCCAAGAACGGATCTAGAAATTTTGTATAACGGGGGCACAAAATACACCAAAAATAAATTTTCTATTACTAAGCAATCTAGCATTTACAATTAAATCTATGAGTATTCATGGACTGAAATATTTTTCATAATAGATTCATTATCAACACTATCAAAAACTTCTTTTTCAATATAAACAAACAAGTTATCATTCATCCATTAATCTCTCATTCAATTGTGTAGGCAATTCTTTATGATATTCATTGCAAAAAATTATCTTTCAGCTATAGTAGTTTCAACTGGAAGAACTAATGCCGCAGGTGTTATAAGCAAATAGACAAATGGATACGCCTCATGTATTTTTGTCCGTACCATCTTTTGTGCAAGAGTTCTGGATATGTTGGAATAGTTCTTTTGTATCAAATTCGTTTCTACTTGATTTGGTACAATCATGTTTTTTCCCGTTAAAAATAGTGGTTCTAATGCTCTTCTGAAATACCATTTTTTATTTTTGTTTTGCTTTTGATTTCTTTGTTATTCTCATATATATGGGCAGATAGCCGCCCAATGGGCTGAGGCAAAATTCGTTTTTCTTGTTTAAAAAAAAAATTCATATCTAATTTTTAAAGATAATAGTAATAGTATTTAAAAAAGAACAAGGAGCGTGAGTCCGTCTATGATCATGCCATCCTTATCATTAATATACACTAGATTATTATGAACTAGTGTTTTACCCTGCGATGCACGGCACGGGTGTATATTTGTGAGGCTTTCGTTTTGTACTGTGACATGTGCATTTTCCTAATAATTCTATGAATTATATCTCCTGTATTATAATAACTTTGATATAGCATTAAACAATAGACATAAAATATTATTTAATATTTTTTTTATTGATGATCAAGTCAAAAAAGAAAAAAAAAATACCATCTTCATAATTATAAATAATACAATATTCAAAGTTGTGTATTTCTGTTCCATCTTTGAAAAGTGATTTTTCATAGAACGCGCATAAGCGTACCTATATCGCCTATTTCGTTTTAGTCATGTCTAGATTTTTAATAAGTGTAAAAATTGGTGTCACACTTTTTTTCAAGGTTATAGTAGTAAATTTGGATAAAAATTTATTTTTCAAAGTTGGTTGTATGTGTAAATTGGTGGCAAAGCTTTTTACAAAAGCTCATTGTAAAATAAATGAAAAGTTAACACGTGTATATAAGATAATAGGAGAACTAAGTACAATAATTAATGAAATAATAGTCAACAAATAAAAAAAATCTATTAACACGAAAAGTATGTTAATAAATATAAGAAGTAATTTTCTACATACATTATTATGAATATAATTTGATATTAAATAAAAATTTTATTTCTTCTTACATGAATATATATAATTATAATATCATGTATGGATATATAATATATATATATATATAATATTTAGATATATATTTTGAGATATTTTCTTCAATTAAAATAAATATTTTTTGATTAAATTTAATCAACTTAAATACAATTCTATATAATTATGAAGAGATGAGATAAGCTCAAATATAAACTATACATGTATTATAGATAGTCAAAATACATGAATATACAAATTGATGTCCAGTAGCTCAAATGCATAATTTTTAAAGCCCATTATAAAATAATGAGTAAATGTATCATATATTTTCTTTTATTTATTATGTTTATTATTTTATTTTATATATGCAATATAGGTGTGAAACTGAAGACTGTAAAAAGATGATTAATTGGATATATCATACATCAAAAATGGATATAAAACAGAAAAAATTATTAAAGTTTAAAATTAAAAGGAAAAGACAAATATAATAGTTAATGCAGTCCACATACAAATTTGGAAAGCTTATATAACTTTATCTCTTATATAACTTAAAAAAGTGATTTATTCAAATAAAGTTGACCACCAAAGATCCAAAAAGCAAAAAAAAAAATTTATTGTTTTTAGAAACTGAAAATTGGGCGGGAAAGTAAGAGTTACTATTTTAAGAATACTCTCTTATTATATATATATTTATATATTACTTCCAGCCTTCCAGGATTATGGTAATTAATCGCCGAACAATCTAATTAAATTTAAATAGTTCAATATGTTAGCAATTTGTAACTTGAGTTATGGATTCAAGAAATTGTCTAATCAGAATCAAAACCTAATTTAGAAATTAATTAGAATTATCTGATTTATATACTATAATATAGAGCTAATACGTGATATATAGCATTTATATATAACCTTCAAATATCTTGAGGTTGTGAAAGCTACATAACCAATTTTCACCTTTTAGGTTGGTAGGAAAGTGGTGAAAGATAGAAATAACTAAAGACATAGGAACAGAAGTTTAGTCAAAAGTAGTGCAAACGGTAGACTTTTCTAGGCAGATAACATATCAACTTATGTATTCTAATAGAACATACATGAATTGGTCAATAAAGGGTCACTACAAGAAAAGCTGCTGATAGACACCACGAAAAAGACACCGGTTTTAGATTTTACTGGTGTCTTTTCCCATATAACAGCGGTTTTGTACGAAACCGGTGTCTAATTATTGTTGTCGTTTGATAAACAACAGCGGTTTTCTAGAACCGGTGTCTATTTTAAAAGTATTTCCCAAATAGACACCGGTTTTGGCATCGGATTTTATAACCGATGTCTATTTATATAAATTATTTTAGATTAGATAGCGGTTATTTTGACATCGTTCGAGAGCCGGTGTCTATAATATTTTAGAAATCAGATCTTTCGACACCGGTCTAAAGAACCGGTGTCTTATGGCGCTGCTCTCCCATAAATACACATTACATTTACGTACACAATTTCTCCCCCCTCCCTCACCAATCCATTTCCTCTAATTAAATTACCATATTCTTCCTCCAATAATTCTCCTGTAACCAACCCCCTCCCCAACAAAAAAAAATATTACTCCATAGTCCAAATACCACAAATTTATATATGTAAATAAAGTATATATTTGAAGTATTGGTGCACTGAAACACTGAGAGAAATGGAGAAAAGCACTAGTAATGGGTTTGTGAGGGCAGATCAAATAGATTTGAAAAGTTTGGATGAGAAGACACTTAAATAGGGTTTTAACTATGGAGAAGAACAAGAAGACGTCGAATCAAGATGACTAACCCTCCACCACCTCTACCACCACCGTCGCGACTATCTCTCCCCGCTGCCGGGTGAGGCGAGACAGAGGCAAGAGTGGGAGATTGACCCATCTAAGTTGATCGTAAAGGTGTCCTCGCACGTGGCACGTTTGGGACCGTGCATCGTGGCATTTATGACGGCCAGGATGTTGTCGGTCGATCCACCGCTTGTCTCTTTAGTCTTCTTTCGTGACTTGAAAATACCACCACCCAATAATCCACGCTCCGCCACACGATGACACGAGAACCCGCGCTGACAACCGTTAGAAGGGAAGCGGAAGGGTTTTTCCGTACCCACTCCGACGCTCAAGTCGATGTCGGTTTTAGAGAGAAGAAATATTAAAAGTGCAACAAAGTATATTGAGTCTAACTAGCGCCGTACCTTACTTGTGCCCCTTTTATAGGTTTTGGGATTAGGGTTACGTAAACATCAAGTCACACTAAAACCCTAATTAACACACAGGCCTAGGTTAATCACCCGTATTGGGCCGTAAATCTATCAAGCCCGAGAGATCGGCAGGTTTCTAAGTTGATCCATTCTAACATCCGGCCCAACAATTCGGTAGGCCCTAAGTTAGCCTGGGTCCAGCCAATAGGTCGGTAAACCCTTAAGTTGGCCCGGTCGGCCAATAGGTCGCTCGATCATTGGAGGTCGGCCCGTCCAAGCCTACCATTAGCTCGGTCTTTTATCAAGCCCATAGAGACAGGTCGGTCTAAATAGACCCCCATCACTTGCTCCCTTTTCCCCTTTTTCATTCAATAATTTATGAATGCTATAGTGCCTAAACATTGCTGCTCCAAGTACCCTGATTCTTCCACCCTCAGTGTCTCGTTCTCTTTGCGGCTAGCTCACCGCTGCTCGTCCACCGCCGTTGCACAACCGGAAAATCAACGTTTAGGTATTATAGCTATATTTTACTAAGTTTGGTTTTATCAATTTTAGGCTTAAATCCATTTTTGTTCGAACTTAGGGTTTTGCTTTATGAACTAGGATTTGTTGATATTTGGGATATTTCGGATATTCACGGTTTTTACTCTGTGAAGTAGGTTTCATTTTTTTAGGAAGTATAATTTATTGGAAACGGGGCTTAAACTCCAACTAGGAATTCCCCTATTGGGTTTTAGTTTGATGGGTTTGGCCGACTATCTGTTAAATTGTCTTTACCTGTTTCGATTCATGATTTTGCACGACTATATGTAAATTTAATTGAAATGTTGCATTTAATATGTTTGTGTGGTGTTTGTGTCTGAACTGGATTACAATGTTGCAAATTTATTGAGTGCTCATTGTCTTGAGTAGTTGCAAGAAATTTTGGTGTTCCAATTATACAGAAAGATATATCAGATTGAATACTACTATATATTGTTTCACATGATTGAATATCAGTACTATGGTCACTCGAATACATGTCGAAACTGTATAATGTGAGGTGTGTGTTTCTGGTCATAACTCATACGAATGTAATTGATAGTTTAATTTGATATTTGTTTTGACTATAAACTAAATCTTGTATTGCAGGTGTTACGCTCGTTTGCACCCTCGTGCTGTCAACTTCAGGAAAAAGAAGTGTGGACACAGCAACCAGGTTTATAGTCGCGATATGCTCTCGTCGTATGTATCAAATAATTAATATGGGTTTGATTGGGGCATCTTACAATTTTATGCATGTTTTTTCTGCAGTTGAGGCCAAAGAAGAAGATCAAGTAGACTAGTGCTTGCTGGTCGGATCAGTTATATCTTTGCTTGTTTTTATTAGATGCGGGTGAACTACTTAATGTGGGTTTTGCTGATAGACACTTGGAAATTTTGTTGTAATTCAGTCCCTTCAGTGATTTGCAGCAAATCCTCGGTTCAGAAGACGATTAACGCTGATCTTGGTTGTTTCAAAATTGCAATTTTCTTAAGACGGTTTTTCTTTTTAGTTGTTTGGGTGTGGTTTGAAAAACGAAAATTGTTCTGTTGAAAAGTAGTGTTATCATTTATTTTTTCCAAGATCAGTTCACTAGCATGGTCTTTTTCTGTAGGCTGTGGGTATAATTGCTGCTATTGGTGATTCAGTAAAACACTTAAAAGTTGGCAATCCTGCTGCAATCATGACATTTGGAAGTTATGTTGAATTCACAATGGTAAGCATTTGTTTTGACTTTGAAATATCACTATCTTTATCTATCCTCTTTGTTTAGAATTAATTTATTTTTCATTTTCTTCTGGATAATTGTAAGCATGGGCATCTTCTGTCATTAGGTTTGATCAAAACATCCTTCCTGTGGCAAGACCTGATCCAGAAGTCGTTGCTATGCTGACGTCCAGGCTAACGGCATCAATAGTTTAGAGAAGGTGTTTATGTGTTGCTACTATCAAAAGGTATTTAGAGAATAGCTTTAGGTTAATTTAATTTTTTGAGTTTCAATCTATGTTGCCTAATTCCTCTGTTCTAAAAGACACCATCCCAGCTAAGCTTTGCAATTCCTCTGTTTGTGTTGCTACTATCTATGATGCCTTAAGACCCTTGAGGTTTGTATTTTACTTGACAAAGGCCAGGTTGTAGTTTGTAGAAATGAAACAATATTAAGGGGGTATTTGTAATTTTGAAAGATAATTGAGATTTTCTTTTTTGTAATTAACCCTTTGTTTAATGAACTTACTAGAGATATGTTTATGTGCTCAACGGACTGATATCAGGATGGTTATATTCCTTTTGTTTAGCCTCTTTAATTAGCTAGTCCAAATGGGACTCGGATATAAATCTTCATCGTCTAGAGTAAGCAAATAAACAGATCTTATTTCTTCTTTTTGTGGGCCAATTCATTTTGGTTTCAAAAAGGATGTATTGTGCTATTTTATTGTGTAAAACGGAAATAATTATGATAGTTTTGTGCAGGCATGAATGTCCAGATTCTCCAGATTTATCTACTTCCAGCCCATCAAAAGAGCATCTTTTTCAGCAATTTCCTGGTTTGTTCTTATTTCAGCTATTTCCTGGCAACTTCATTTGTTTTCACCCTTTTGAAGAAAGAGGTTTTTTTGCCTGTGAAATAAGTCGTGGAACAATTAAACTGTCATATTTGCTTGGTTTCTTTCTTTGCTTCTTTTTCCTTTATTAATCTGTCTTTGATGTGTAATATGACTTGCTATTGGAAATTGGATTTATTAGGTCTTCCGAAATTACGTGAAAATGGAAAATTCAGTTTTTAAATTTGTTTAAAATGGCAAAAAAGATCTATGACCACATGCCAAAAAACAAAAAGAGAAAAAAAGCGATCCATCTTAGATAGGTAGGAGTACAATGCAAAAATATATTACATCATCAAGATTTGTGGATAAATATTATGGATGTTACAATATCAATTATAATTATCATGTTTAGTGGATTGTCAGCACAGTGAGTGATTCTATTTTTTGGAATGTAAGAATTACTTTATGGTTCCAACATTTTTGTCAGTTCAATTAATGTTTGTTTAATAACTATTATGAGAGAGAACCTAACATATATATTTGAAATGGTTGGTGCCTTTGTATTTGATCTGATCCACCAATTTTCGATTATCCCAGAGATTAAACGGAGAAAGCGTCACAGGAGGAAGCACGTTGAAAACCAGGAACCATGTACCATGCGAGGTGTCTATTATAAGAATAGGAAATGGCAAGCCGCTATTAAAGTCGACAAGAAACAGATCCATTTGGGAACTGTTAGCTCAGAAGAAGAGGCGGCTCGATTGTATGACAGGTATTATTACTAAATGCTTGCCATAGACAAGTGCTGTAAAAAGGTTAATTTTTTGTTTGTGGTGTCTACTCATAAATCAGCTTTCCTCCCCACACACACAATCCATGGTCCCTTTTAGCGTTTAGGGAGCATTTTTATGAGAGGAAATATATTTTACCCCCCAAACTATGCATTTTGTTTTTGTTCTACTTTACCCCCTCAATTACACGATTTCTTCTATTGTGCCATCTTCAGCACATCGGCTGGGAAATGTTATTCGGGAATATTCTTTCAAGTGTCACGCATGCAAGGGCATAAAAACTTGATGCAAAGACATTTCCATTTTTAAGGGTTTTGTTGTTTACTAATGTAATTGGTTATTTTTTATTTATTTTTTACATTAATGGCTAAATCATTCAACTTTGTTTGTATGTTTGTAGGCGGAGAAGAATGAGCTTCGTGACGAGAAACAAAGGTTAAAGGCTGAGTAGGATAAGCTTGAGCATTTTTGAAAGCTTGAATGCATGAGCTATGTTGATCATATGGATTTTGTTGCCTTTAGTTGAATTATATAGTCTTTTTGTAGGTTGATGGAATTGGATTATGAATTTATAGTTGTTTTATCGAAAAAACTTTGCTACTAGTACTTTTTGTTGGATTTTGGCTATTGGTGACTTTAATATTAATGGATTTCATGTTTAATTGGTAGTAAACTTATGATGATTGCTAGAACTGGAGTTTATAATGAATTTTGTTTATTTATATGGATTTTTTTTTGTAGATTTGGATGGTGTATTTAGATGAAAAGACACCGGTTTTAAATCTAGTGTTTTGATACGGTGTCTATTCATCAACCTAGGTGTCAAATACATAAACTTTAACATCGGGGCTTTTGAAAGCGGATATTTTATATCTCGACACGGTTTAAAACCGGTGTCTTTCAAGAAAACGACACGGTTTTAAACCGTGTCTAAAAAGTTCGACTTTTAACACCGGTGGTTTTAACACCGGTTGTTTTACTAATAGACACGGTTTTAAAACCGGTGTCTTTCAAGAAGCGACACGGTTTTAAACCGGTGTCAAGATTCAGACTTTTAACACGGTGGCTTTAACACCTAAGTTGTTTTACTAATAGACACCGGTTTAAAACCGGTGTCTATAACAATTTTTGTAGTAGTGGGTGTGCCTTTTTGACACTAAATAAGGATTTGGGGAGGTCCATTGTCATGGATTTTGATGTAACAATATGTTGAAAATTTAATGGTGGAAAAATTAAATCACTCAACAGATTATCATATTAAATTATTTAATAAAGAACTTGATATGGTATTATTGGTCGGTCCAAAAATGTCCATTGTCCAATAAAACCACGTTCCGACGCGTGCGATTAACTGAGACCTGCAAAACCACCGTTAGAGGGGGGCGGAAGGGTTTTCCGATGTACCCACTCCGACGCTCAAGTCGGGATCGCTCAGAGGGAATATATGAAAACGAGCAGATGTGAAAAGTACGTGTATGGAAATTCTAACTGGAGGCGTACCTTTTCCGTGTCCTATTTATAGGTTTGGCAATTAGGGTTGCGTACACATCAAGCCGTGCTAAAACCCTAATTAACACACATACCTAGGTTAATCATTCGTATTGGGCCGCAAACCTCTTAGGCCCAATAGTTCGAAGTTGGTCCATTTGGGTGTCAACCCAATAGGTCGGCCTATTGGGCCCCGAGCTCGGGCCTTGCCAAAATATCAACTCCCGGCCCAATCATAAACTTAAGTCAAGCCCTTACCTCCGGAGGTCGGCTCGGCCACGAGAGGTCGGGACTAAGCCTATCCTCGGCCCGGGCCTTTCATCAAGTCCATATAGACAGGTCGATCTAAATAGGCCCCCATTAATCAGTCCCCCCAATTATGTCCCAACGTAATTTGCCTACTTCGGACATAATTGTCCCGTTATAGTTTTGACCGACCTCTGAACTTCTCATATATTCGACGAATTCCCTCGCAATTATTTATTTTCCCAACCTAAAACTAGGGCCTCGAAGCCTCCGAAATTAAATCGATCCGATCTAAACCAGGGTTTCACAACCTTCGAAATTTGACTAGACCGATCTAAATTAGGGTTTCACAACCTTCAAAATTTGACTAGACCGATCTAAATTAGGGTTTCCCTAATTCATTTCTCGCCCATTTATGTCAAGGACATCCCGTCATCTGACAAGACGTCCTTTCACCTTCCCGAGGTTGCACCTAAATGGTTGCATGTGATTCAAATCAACGCCCCTGATCCTCTTCCCATTTGATCAATCCTTATAAAGGAGAACCAAAATGGGGGAGGGGCATTTCCTCTTCCCACACATTTCTCTCCTCTTCTCAAAGCGATTATCGCGACCTCGGGCGATTACGACCGATTCCGCGCGGTGCTCCTCCTATCTAATCCTTTTTTTCATTCACCTATTTCTTAGGTATTTTCCCTTTTCTCTTTTTCTTTATTTAATTCCTATAAATTAATGGCATCTTCATTAGATAAATGTTTTTATCATGATTTGGAAGATTATATTTTTATTGAGTTTTTACACCAAAATAATATCTCTATTATGGTCCAAATACTCCTAATTAGTTTTAAATTATTCTTTGAGTATTCCTTGTAAAATGATTCTCGACTATTCAAAACTATCGTATCGAGCGATATTAAAAGTGATTTCCATGTTTTAAAAGTGTCTTTAACAAATACCGAATACAATCAAGGTAAAACGACTAAAAAGTATAGTCGGAATTTTTTACGAACCGAATACCCTTGGAATTGGTCGACCGATGCCTGAAGACATCTCAAATTGTTTCTCGCCAAAAAAACTCCAGGGATGGGTCGACCACATGGGTTGACTCAAAGTTCGAGCCTCCCCCGCCTCACTGTCCTCCGTCTTCTTCTTTGCCTTAAAATGACAGTGCAGTCGACCAACTTGATCAACCGGTCGACCATGGTGGTCGACCGACGACCCCGGCGACTGTGTGGGGACTCACCGCAATGGACTTATTTTCAAATCTTTGTATTATTCGACCGGTCGACCCACAGGATGACCATTACAAAATCAGACGATTTTTGAGCTTATGGGAGACAACATTTCCTGATTTTATGGGGTTAATTTGTAATAGCTATATTCTTGTTTTAACTTTATTTCTTTTGATTTCACTCTCCAAGAGGAGCCTATCAATGTTCCATACCTCTCCTATAAATAGAGGAAGATTTGGAGCAACAAATACAAGATAATACACTACAACACAACATGAGACTGATAAAGCAAATATTGTGTTCTTCACTTTCAACATTCTTGTTGTAATAGCCTATGTCTTTCAGTTTCACATCTTGAGGTCTAGGCTTGATTCTTGATTACACTTGCACTACAAAGTTGCATACTTCCTTATCGAGTTGTTATCTTGAATTTGTGTTCATCATTCAAACACAAGATATCCTTGTGAGTGTTCTTGTGGTAAGAGCACACTTGGTTGATCTTAGGTGTTGAAGAGTGTGGTACTCTTCATATGTGTAAAAAGATTGTGGTAATCTTCTTGTGGAAGAGTTTGGTGCTCTTCGAGGTGTTGGAGAGTTTGGTGCTCTTCAAGTCGGAAGATGGTGGTAATCTTTATTGGTGCCGTTGTAAGGAGAGTATGATACTCTTCAAGGTGAAGTTATAATAGTTTTGGTAACTATTAATAAAATTCTTTTTCTTGTCGAAATCCATCCCGGAGATATTGGGGTGGTACAACACTTAGTGCCTAGGTGGGTGAAACTCTATAAATCGACGTGTGTTGTTTACTTTCCCACATCTTCATTCTTGTCTTTGCTTATTCATTTGAAAAAGAGGGCCAAATTGAGAAAATGGGCATAATCTATTTCACCCACCTCTAGATTATCGTAGCCACTTAGACTTACAAGTGGTATCAGAGCCAAACTCTTTGGCAAGCTCGTTCCACATCGCGAGTAAAGAGGAAAGATCCATGGCTACGAATGAAGTCTATCTTACCACCGGTGCCTCCACCAACAAGCCACCTCTATTCGACTCCAACAATTATATATTTTGGAAAGGAAGAATGGAGTGCTTCCTACAAAATTGCGGGTTCGATATTTGGAACACAATTCTAAATGGAGTATCCATCCCAATGTAAGACGGAACTCAAACTTCCAAGGTCCTCTAGGAGCTCGACTATGAAGACAAGAAAATATTCTCCATAAACGGTAAAGCTCTAAATATTCTTTATTGTTCTCTTACCTCTACGGAATACAATCATATCCGAGGGATACGATCGAAACATGAAGTATGGGAAAAATTAGAACTATCTATGAAGAATATGAAAGGAGAAATTCAAAAACATCGACTTCTCAACCGGATATTATCTCAAATCCTAAGACATGGGATGAGCTTCTTACAACTTCCGATGATGAAGAAGCCGAGCAATGTCTAATGGGTATCGAAGTAGACAATGAGGTACGCTCTAACTCCTCTACTTCTTTTAGTAATGAATTGCAAGATCATTATGGTGAATTGAAAAATGATTTTGATGAACTACAAAATGAATTCCAAAGCTTGCTCTATAAATACAAAAATTTGAAAAAGGAATTCAACACTATGAAAAATGAAAAGGATAGTTTATTTGTTTCATATGAATCACTTTCTTGTGCTCACACTACTACACTTGATAAGGTTAGAAATCTTGAAAAAGAAAATAAAATTCTCACTAAGGATATTGATTGCATGAAAAAAGATTTGACGAAGTTTAATTTGAGTACCGATAAAATGACCGAAATTCTTGATGTTCATCGTTGTGATCATTTGAAACTAGGACTTGGTTATAAACCAAAAGCTATTAATTATATGAAAAAGAACCAAGTCTCTATGCATGTTGGTCATTATGCTTCTAGAATTATTACATGTTTTTATTGTGGTAAAAAGGGTCACACGACAAATACTTGTCGGGCTAGAAATAGCTCCAATTATTATTGGAGACCTAAAAGTCTCAATACTTATCCCAAAGGACACAAACACTTTAGGGTACCACAAGACAATTTCATGATAGATACTCGGCGCAATAACAATCAAAGGAAATTCATTCCGTCAAATGGACATCAAATGTTCGCACCATTTGATCAAATGAGAAGACATCATCAGCAAAACGATTTTCCAAGAAGAATGTATTGATTATGATGAAACTTTTGCACCCGTAGCATGTTTAGAAGCTATTCGTTTTTAATAAGTAAGTCTTGGTTGAGGGAGGAGATAAATTTCAAATAAACTGAAAGATATAGGGTTCGAACCCTGCTTAACACCCTTATAAAGGATTCCTGATACCACTTGAGCTACAAGCTAGTGGTGTTTAGAAGCTATTCGTATTTTACTTGCCTATTCTTATTTTAAAAATTTCAAGCTTTACCAAATGGATGTTAAATACGCATTTTTAAATGGTTTTATTCGAAAAAAAAGTCTATGTAAAACAACCTCCGGGGTTTGAAAATTTTTCTAGGCCAAATGATGTTTATAAACTTAAAAAGGTCTTATATGGTTTGAAGCAAGCACCCCGTGCATGGTATGATAGACTTAGCTCTTTTCTTTTACAAAATGGATTTACAAGAGGTAAAGTTGATACTACTCTATTTGTTTTTGAAAAAGGCAAGATTGTTTACTAGTTCAAATTTATATTGATGATATTATATTTGGTGCTACTAATGAATCTTTGTGCAAGAAATTTTCTCAGTTAATGCAAGGTGAATTCGAGATGAGTATGATGAGGAGCTTAATTTCTTCCTTGGACTTCAAATCAAGCAATGCCAAGAAGGTATTTATATTTCACAATCAAAGTATACAAAAGAACTCTTAAAGAAGTTCGGCATTGAAGAAGGAAGAACCGTCACTACTCCAATGTCAACCAATATCAAGCTAGACAAGGATGAAAAAGGCAAGTCGGTTGATGAATTAAAATATCGAGATATGATTGGAGTTTACTTTATTTAACCGCAAGTAGTTCGGATATTCTTAATGCCGTATGCCTATGTGCTCATTTTAAAAGCAATCCCAAAGAATCCCATATAAGTGCCGTTAAAAAGGATTTTTCGATATTTGAAAGGTACTATTCAATATGGCTTGTTTTATCCAAAGAATGAAAATTTTTCTCTTAAAGGATATAGTGATTTGGACTATGCGGGAAATATTGATGATCGCAAAAGTACTTCCAGATCATGTCAATTTTTAGGCGATTGTCTAGTGTCTTGGTTTTCAAAGAAATAAAATTATGTTTCATTATCAACGGCCGAAGCCGAATATATTTCTACGGCTTTTTATTGTACTCAATTGCTTTGGATGAAACAAACCTTAGCGGACTACAAATGTTCTTTTGAAAATGTTCCTATTTTTTGTGATAACACGTTCGCTATGAATATTGCTCAATATGGCTTATTTTTCGATATTTGAAAGGTACTTTTCGATATTTGAAAGGTACTATTCAATATGGCTTGTTTTATCCAAAGAATGAAAATTTTTCTCTTAAAGGATATAGTGATTTGGACTATGCGGGAAATATTGATGATCGCAAAAGTACTTCCAGATCATGTCAATTTTTAGGCGATTGTCTAGTGTCTTGGTTTTCAAAGAAATAAAATTATGTTTCATTATCAACGGCCGAAGTCGAATATATTTCTACGGCTTTTTATTGTACTCAATTGCTTTGGATGAAACAAACCTTAGCGGACTACAAATGTTCTTTTGAAAATGTTCCTATTTTTTGTGATAACACGTTCGCTATGAATATTGCTCAAAACCCGGTTTATCATAACCGTACTAAATATATTGAGGTTCGTCATCATTTTCTAAGGGATTGTGTTTCCAAATGTAAAATTGAGATGTCTTTTGTCCCATCCCAAGATTAACACGTGGATATTTTTACAAAATCGCTATCCGTCGAATCTTTAGCTTCAATACGAGCTCGGTTAGGTATAATGCATATTGAATAAGGTCTATGATTGCATTTTGTACGTTTTTCAAACTTAGGGGTGAAAAATCAGATTTTTGGTTCAAAATTCGAATAGAAAACTGGACTGGCGTTCAGACACAGGTTGACCAACCGGTCGACCAGTCGACTAGGTCCAGGGACCGGTCACCCTACTGGTCGACCGGTCGACCAGTGCTCTTGCAGGGATAAAAATGCTTTTGTCCTTCACTATGCTATTTTTGATCTTTTTCTTTAAACTCGAACCCCTTTGAAAATTTCACACACAATTCACTCAAAATGATTTCATTATTATAAATTCTATATTTTTGAGTTTATACTATTGGTATATCATCCATGATACCCTACTTCTCCGATTAGTTGGTAAGTTTAATTCCCTTTACTCTTAATTGGGTTGAACCCTTGAGAAAGTACTTATACTTTAGGATTTTGATGCATTATTGTATATTTGTGATGGGAATTATGTATGATGATGAATTATGCTTGTATATTTATGATTGGTGATGATTTTTTGGGCATGATTGCATTTACAAGCATTATATACATCTTCGGTTTTATTCTACGCACACCTAGTGCTCGATAAAATGCCTCAATGAAAATTTCTTTGTTTACATGATTCTCTCGATTTCAAATGTCTTATAAGTTTATAGAGATCATGTTTGGTCACTCAAAAGAGCTTTTCAAATTGTCTTTTTAAGTTCTCCCTTATCATTTGAAATTTTAAGCTCTATGTTCAAAAACTCGATAATTCGATGAAAATGCGCACTTTGATATATATTTATGATGTTTTTATCGTGCTAACATTATTTTTGATGATTCCAAAGGGGGAGAAACACGAAACAAGCTCATTAACTCAAAGAAGCTAGAAAAATCTCACAAAAGAAGCTATAAGCTGTGACTGAAAAAGCCATAAGTTGTGAATGAAACTTAGTCCATTGGATGTATTATGAACTTCTGTACTTGTCTAATGATGTTTTCTGACAGGGGGAGCTTCTAAGCTCATCTTATTTGAGCTCATATTTTAAAAGCTAAGCTTTTAGCTTTTTAATTGTTTGCTTCTACTTACTCTTCTTGTACATGTTGAGAGGGGGAGGTTTGTTAAAAATGTTTTTGAAAAATCTTTGCTCCTACACTTGTGATTTGAAAACATTTTGTCGTTTTGTTTTAAAAATCAATCTCCTAAAATAGTTTTGGTTTGTAATCATCAAAAAGGGGAAGTTTGTTAGATAAATGTTTTATCATGATTTTGATTATTATGTTTTTACTGAGTTTTTACACCAAAACAATGTCTCCTATTATGGTCCAAATACTCCTAATTGGTTTTAAATTATTCTTGGAGTATTTCTCGACTATTCAAAACTTTCGTATCGAACGATATTGAAAGTGATTTCCATGTTTTAAAAGTGCTTTAACAAATACCAAATACCATCAAGGTAAAACGGCGCTAAAAAAATACAGTCGGAATTTTTGACGAACTGAATACCCCTGAAACAGGTCGACCGGTGCCTGAAGATGTCTCAAATTGTTTCTCGCCAAAAAAACTCCAGGGATGGGTCGTCCAGGTCGACCACAAGGGTTGACCCAAAGTTCGAGCCTCCCCTGCCTCTCTGTCCTCCGTCTTCTTCTTTGGCTTAAAATGGCAGGTACAAGTCGACCAGGGTGGTCGATCGGTCGACCCCACGGGAGACTTGTGTGGGACTCAACTGTAATGGACTTATTTTCAAATCTTTGTATTGTTCAACCGATCGACCCACAGGTTGACCAGTACACTATCAGACTATTTTTGAGCTTATGGGAGACAACCTTTCCTGATTTTATGGGGTTGATTTGTAAAAGCTATATTCTTGTTTTAACTTGTATTTCTTTTCAGATTTCACTCTCCAAAAGGAGCCTATCAATGTTCAATACCTCTCCTATAAATAGAGGAAGATTTGGAGCAACAAATACAAGATAATACACTATAACACAACAAGAGACATATCAAGCAAATATTGCGTTCTTCACCTTCAATATTCTTATTGTAATAGCCTATGTCTTTCACTTTCACATCTTGAGGTCTAGACTTGATTCTTGATTACACTTGCACTTCAAAGTTGTATACTTCCTTATCGATTTGTAATCTTGAATTTGTGTTCATCATTCAAACACAATATATCCTTGTGAGTGTTCTTATGGTAAGAGCACACTTGGGTGATCTTAGGTGTTGAAGAGTATGGTACTCTTTGTGGTAATCTTCTTGTGGAAGAGTTTGGTGCTCTTCGAGGTGTTGGAGAGTTTGGTGCTCTTCAAGTACGAAGATTGTGGTAATATTCATTGGTGCCATTGTAAGGAAGGTGTGGTACTCTTCAAGGTGAAGTTGTAATAGTTTTAGTAACTATTAATAAAATTCTTTTTCTTTTCAAAATCCATCCCGGAGATACTGGGGTGGTAGAGCACGTAGTGCCTAGGTGGGGTGAAGCTCATAAATCGACGCGTGTCTTTGTTTACTTTCCCGCATCTTCATTCTTGTATTTGCTTATTCATTTGAAAAAGAGGGCCAAATAGAGCAAATGGGCATAATCTATTCACCCCCTCTAGATTATCGTAGCCACTTGGACTTACATCTTCATCTACCCACTCGGACCCCTACCTGACCGACCTAGTTAGGTGGTCAGATGAGGCAGATCTTTCCCGAGTTAGAAAAAACAATCCCGACCTCTCCGACCACTCGAAGCTCTGAGTCGAGTCCTCCTTTGAGAGAAGTCGAGTCCCCATAGAGTTCGGATGCCCAATTCTCAAGCTCCTCCCGAGGTGGATCATGGATTTTTCCACTCGGTTGTGGCAATGAGTCTTTGTATAACATCCGTAGGAGTGCTAAGATTCCTTCGCGTTTTAAGTTATCAGTCCCGAGCTACACTGATAAGCCATACCGACCTCCTACTGGGGGCCTTACCTTTTTTGTAGGTCAGTTAGACGGTGGCCTTAGATTTCCTATGCACTCTTTCTTTGTCGATGTATTGGCCACGTATAATATTCCCCTTAACCAATTCACCCCCAACTCTTTTAGAATCATTTGAGGCTTCTTAATAATCACCAAGTTTTTGTCCATATATCCCTCTCTCGGCCTATTCTTTACTCTTTTTCAAGTGAAATCTTCGACCCCCAAAGGTTTATTTTACATTACGGCTCATAATGAGACGAATTTTCTAGGAAAGTACCCAGCCTCCAATAAATTTTGGAAAGATTGGTACTTCTTCGTGTCCTCGGCCGAGTCTTGGCCCTTTCCACATAAATGGATCTGGTCCTTGCCTCCCAAAAAAAAACACGATCCCAAAAATGCTCTCCCAGTCAAGACCTTGTTTGAAAATTAACCGCCATAAAATACGACCTCTCCCAAATCATCACCCCCTCTCTGCTTTCTTACTCGGGCGTGAGCTCCGAGGTCATTCCCTTAACACAAGACATCGGTATGCTCCTTTCCTATTTTTTAGTACCTTTTTTTCTACTACAAACTACTATCCTTGTATCTCTTTGTAGGCGTCATGTTGGCTCGAGTTTGTTTCCAAAAAAGCGAGGCTCGTCAAAAGGTGAGATCCTTGGCCCGAGCTTCCTCCCGTCAAACAGGTGGGGCAACCATGGGCATCCTGCCTCGGATCCCAATCTCTGCGACAACCCCACCTTCATTCGTGGAGGATATTTTGGCGAGCGGTGGATCCCAGCCAATGCCCCCCCGTTCCCCTTGCTCCTCGGGCGAGGTTCTCAAACCGAGCTACCTCCTTCTAAAATATCTCAGTCGGAAACTAGCTCTCCTAAGTGCGAGTTAATTCGGAGTCCCATAGATACTCAGAACCAAACTTTTTTCACTAGCAACTCCATCCTTAAGAACAAGGATGGTTTGTTGTGACTCACCGGTGAATTCTTTCTGAGGACCAGGCCCGAGCTCATGTCAAGATCGACCGAGCCCGAACAGGTTTTGCCAATCATGCCTTAGTGAGGGAGCTAAAGACCCTTAAGAAGGTAAACAAGAGGCTCAAAGCTCGGGAGGCCAAGCTACTGGACACTGTTCTCGAGCATAAGGACAAGCTCCTTGCACTTGAAAGATGTGTCACCAACTCTGAATCAAAAATCAAGGAGTTGGACTAGGAGAATGCTAATCTCAAGGCCGAGCTAAAAGATGGGCTGGTGCAAGCTCGGGCAGAAGGGATTGAGGTCGCCCGACGTGATTTCCTGAAGTCTGATGAGGGTCGGGCTTTGGCCAGCCGCATGCGAGGGAAGGTCAAGAAAATCTTCCTCATCTCTAAGGAGTTCATCGATATTCTCTCTGTAGGAGTTATTCAACAATATGAGTTCGCCTTTGATCAGGCCGAGCTCCAACTTTGGGAGAAAGGGATTCAGCAGCCTCTAGATCGGGATGGGCCCTGAGCTCTGATGAAAGACCCTAAAGGTTTTATTTTCTCTAAGGTTGCCAATGAGGTTAACCTTTCCTCCGATGAGGCTTTCATCCAGTCTTTGGACGATCAAACCTGGCTGACCGGCTTTCAAGCTGCTGTTATCCAGGCTGCTGCAGATCAATCCACTACCTCCAAGGCTCCGGAGGGAACCCTTCTTCCTACTCTCGATCCCGAGCTACCTTTTACACATGTGGCTAATCAAACCACTGCAGAGACTGAGCTGCCTTCCAGCAATGAGCCCGATCTCACTCTCCAAGATTATGCTTCTGAAAATCTTATCCCGTAATGGTTCATTGTAATTACCCCGATCTGGGCACCTTTTGTACCTTTGCACATTATCAATGCAATTTTACCTTTCCTCGTGCTAAGTATTAATGAAATTTTCTTCTACTTTTTTTTTTCATACCGAGGTGTTTGGAGGGTTGGCTCGAGCCGAGCTCCAAACAGTTGATCATTTTTTATTTTAATTTGAGGACAAATTAACCAAGCTCGAGCTTGACTTGCCCTCTGGCTATCATGCCCGAGGTGTTTGGAGGGTTGGCTCGAGCCAAGCTCCAAACACTTGGTCATTTTTTCATTTTAATTTGAGGACAAGTTAACCAAGCTCGAGCTTGACTTGCCCTCCGGGCTATCGTGCCCGAGGTATCTGGAGGGTTGGCTCGAGCCAAGCTCCAAACACATGGTAATTTTTTCATGTCAATTTGAGGACAAGTTAACCAAGCTCGAGCTTGACTTGCCCTCCGGGCTATCGTGCCCGAGGTGTTTGGAGGGTTGGCTCGAGCTGAGCTCCAAAAACTTGGCCATCTTTTCATTTCAATTTGAGGATAAGTTAACCAAGCTCGAGCTTGATTTTCCCTCTAGATTATCGCGCCCAAGGTGTTTGAAGGATTGGCTTGAGCCGAGCTCCAAACACTTGATCTTTTTTTCATTTTAATTTGAGGACAAGTTAACCAAGCTCGAACTTGACTTTCTCTCTGTAGGTCCCAAGGGGTGTAAGTAAGGTTTAGAAGGGGGGGTTGAATAAACCTTACCAACTTTTTGATTTTAGTCCTTTTAAAATATTACATAGTTAATACACAGTTAGGTCCTTGAGGGACAGTTAAGTTAGTTAATCAGCAGAGTTAGCCACTCAACAGACTCGATAGAGTGCGATAGAATAACTCACTGCTTAGTCTAAACCTTAATTTGGGCTGTGATGAGATTTTCAAATGGAAGACTTTAACACCCTTGAATTTGATTTAACTTTATTTTAACACTTGATTTTAGAACTTAGTTATTTTATCAGTTGGATAGCAAATTATCAGCAGATATAAAATATGTGTGCAAGAATGTAAATATGCTGAAATGTAAATGACAGAAGTAAATTTTATAGAGGTTCGAAGATGGGGTAATTCTTCTACTCCCTCTTCTCCAACTCCGGAGGAATCCACTAAGTAATGATCGTAGTACAAAGTGTTTATCGGTCCCAGAGACAAGTCTTGATCACGCACTTGCTCCTTGGGTGAGTCTAAAGATGCTTTGGTCACACAAAGCTTCTCGTCCGACTAGAACCTTCTTCACAGATGCCTTGCTACTTCACTCACTTTCTCAAGCTTCTTGGATTTGATCACGAAGCCCTCCAATAACTTGAGATTGGTTCGACCTTGAACCTTCCTACTATCCTCCTTGGAAAGTAGACCCCTTTTGATTCTTCAAAAGTTTCCTCTTCAACAGTTTGAAGTTGTCTTTCCTTCACAGCTTGGTGCTGGATCGATTTCCTTCGAGATTTAGGCTTGAGGATATTGCTTGAATAACTTGAGAATATTTGCAGGTTATGGTTTGAATATTGCTTGCTCGTTCGTGGTTCAGGTAACCTTTCCTCAATGAAATTCCTCAGCCTTTTATAGTGAACTTTCACAAATCTGCTCGTTGAAGAGATAGGCTGATTTTCAAAAGTCACTTGTGTTCGTTAGCTTGTCTTTTCTTGGTCTTGATCTTGAGATATAGACCTTTCCTCGTATTAAATGAATGTCCACTTTTCGATTCGACACTAGGTGCGGTGCTTCCCATTGGTTTATTCCTTTTGCACGCTTCGGGATCGAGCACTTTAAGACATGGCAAAGATGGAAGTATTACTTATTTAAGTAATATTCTTGACTTTTGTGCAACGGATTCTTTTCATTAACTCCTCTTTGCGCTTGTCTTTTCCCGGTGACTTGAGTCGCCCCAATAATTGAGAGACTCATCCGTCACTTCAACTAGTGACATGGCTTCTTGGTTGACTTAATCGACTCTTCACATAGTCGTCTCACCGTTATGTCTTGATCGAGTTCTTGATCTTCTTTCTTGGCCATACTCGCTTGTTCCTCAAATGAGTCTTCACTTCACTTCTTCAATTGACTTCTTGTATTCCCCAGGCATAGGCGACTTGACTCACTCATTCAAATTTATCTTTATTATAATAAGAATTACAAGGAAAATGGGGTGCCAACATTCTAATCTAAGTTTTACATGGCATTCATCAAATTCCTAACGATAAATTTCCCAACAATTTCCCCCTTTTTGATGATGCCAAAACTTAACAAAATTAAATAAGATGTAAACATCGCACAGATACATACAGACAATGCAGAAACAAAGAATGTATGTGTTGAATACATCATTTTATTTATCATATCATTCTTGTTCTTTACACAACTGTTTACAAGGTGTATCAGAGCATACTCATATCTAGCAAACTACACATATCTATGCTAAGATACAACAATATAGAGAAAATACAACAATGCTTTATTGAATGTACAGATGACTTACACACATATGTATTTACAAAAGTAAGATACATGAAGGGGTTGACATCAACACTTCATCGCCTTCGCTGCCTCCTTCTTTCCTCTTCAGCTCTGTCATCATCAGCTCTTTTTCTCTTCTTTTCTTCTTCAGCTGCTTTCTTCTTTTCATAAGCTCTCTTCACAGCTTCATCTTTTCTTTTTCTTTCTTGCCTTTCTTGCCACAACTGATCTTGCCATTTGTTTTCTTCTTCAATTCTCTTCACATATTCAGCATTCTTCCTAGACACTTCCCGATTAGCTACTTCATCATATCCAGCCCAGTAGATCCTTCCCTTCTTGCCTAGATCTACATATTCAATATTTTTGGGTAGAGGTCTAGGTTGAAAACCTCTTCCTCCACCACTTTTTCCTTCTCCTCGGGCGTATATTGTCTTCGAGTCTTCTTCTTACCAACTGAATGGTCACGGTAGTCTCTTCGCTTGTCGCCTTCTTCGCACGACTTCAGACCTTTCTCCCGGTACAAGTCCCGAGGATTGGGCTATGGACATGTGTTTGAAATAACCTTCGATTCAAGTGTTTTAAATTCTTTATCCGATCTTGGCTCGTCTCCGTCATCCGGAATGGCATCTCAGATCCTTTCCTATCGGAATGCCACCATAAGCTTTCAAGACTTCTAGTACACGGGCATCCGTCTTTCTTTCAACCTCCTTCATAGGTACAGCAGAGTGTTGGAGCGGCAAAGTCACCGGAAGAGTCACCGGAAGTTTGCCGAGTCACCGCACAATTTTTCCTTCTTAGACATAGGTACAGCAGAGTGTTGGAGCGGCAGAGTCACTGGAAGTTTGCTGATTATTGATGCTGTGACATGACCTTGCTGAGGGGTTTCAGCAAGCATTAAGGTCACATCTTTTGACCTTTTCCCCTCAACAGCTTTTCCCTTCTCATTCTTCTTTTCAACAGTTGTCTGCTCCTTCTCCTTCTTCTTCACAATAGCTGTCTCTACCTTTAGCTTCCTCAGGTATTCCTCTTCCCCCTTTTTGGCATCATCAAAAGAGAGAGGAACACTTGGAAACATCCCAGCGAGCATGAAATCTAGTCGGCTGAGAGTGGAGTTCTGCTTGGAGTCTGCTGCGGCATGTGCTGTGCGAAATTCTGAGCGAGTGGCTTTCGATTCAGCTGCCACTAGCTTCATTTCAACCATGAGAAGGCTGAACTTAGTATTCATATTCTCCTCAACACGCAGAATTTCTTTTCGATGAAATTCACACAGTAGCTCCATTTCAGTTGTGTGAGAGGCATGCATTCTGTCAATATTGGCCTGCATCTAATTCTTCATATCAGCATTGTCAGCACTCCAAACTAGCATCTTGTTGTACAATGCCTTGAAATATCGGACTTGCTCGTATCGTATTGTACTCTGCTGCTGACACCATTCCCTAATCCGTACCACAATCCCTCGTAAGTCTGCTGTGAGGGTGGCATCTCTATTGACCAGTCGCATATCGAGTGAGGCCTGGTGCCATTCGATCTTCTCAATCTCTCCACAGATTTTCTTGAAGACTTCACGGATTTCAGCTGTCACTTCGGATTCAGCTGGCGGCCATGCGGCATCAAAATCAAAGTTTGCTGGAACAATGGAGTCGGTGGGAATTATTGGATCTACTCGGATGTTGAAACGTCGCTGCTCTTGAGCTGTCTCTTCTTTAAGGTCGGGCAACTCAATTGAGAAAGGGAATGTTTCTTCGAATGCATCATCACACATATGGGATCGATTGAACAGTTGTTTGTTCCTTAGATGATCCTGGTTGAGTTGATTCAGCTGCAGCTTTAGGAGCCTGCGCAGGTGACTCGGTCTCAGCTGGGCCTTGTTGAGTGGATTGGCCAGCTGACTGAGCCTCAACTGTCTTAACAGCTTCGTCGGCCTCAGTAGATTCTGCTAAATGAATTTCCTTGTCCTCAGCTGCATCATCAGCGTCATCGGAAGATGATGAAGCCTGAGGGTTTGGTTCAGCATCGAAGTTAAAAGTTTGACGAGCAGCTTTGATGTCTGGCTTACTCGCCCGTGGAAGAACATCCTCAGCTGAGTCCTGTGCAGCAGGGGTGGACTCATCTTTGTCTTCAGATCCCAGGAATGTTGTGTCGGGATTGTCCTAGGAATCATGAAGAGCACTAATTTCCTCTTCTGATTCAGCAATAATGACATGAGGGATGTTCTTATCTTCTTGAGTTTTACCCAGGGAAGTCTCAACCTCCCTAGGGCCTTCAATACCTCCAGCAGTCTCAACTGTAGTGAGGCCTTGTACATTCCTTTCGATAGTCGGAGCTGTCTTAGGGTCTTCAGCAGATGACATCCACAGAGTCTCAACTCCTTGGATTGCACTTTCGATGCAGTGTTAACTCCTGGGCGGTTCCATCATGTGCCTCGATCGCAAATAAAGAGCGTCCTCGACTGCAAAGCAATTGTCACTTCACTCGGACCTCAAACCAGCCGAAGCCACGTGTCAACTTGCTTTGTTGTTCTTTTTCTTTTTCTTTTTCCACATCGCTTCCTTCCTTCATAGTGGAGTCATCTGCAAAGATCCTCCGACCTTGCCGCGGTGGAGTGAGTTTCCCCTCACCGCGCGCACCAAGTGGTCGATGGTGGGGTCACTCTGCTCCAAACTCCCGGCTTCCATTGAGTGCTCAGCCGGGGGGCGGGTAAAACACCTTCAATAGGGGTTGGCTCAACTTGGGTGCCCAAGTTCCCAGTTTCATCGCCAAGTCCCTTAGACCCATTTTCGGAGTGAACTGGGGATGTAGTTGCAGCTATAATCGCGTGGCAATGTGCTACACTACTCCCAAAGGGTCTATCTCCGGAGAGATTTTGAGGACTCTCCGGTCCTTCCATCAATCGCTGCGGCATCACCGATTCTGCATGGCTTGCTGCGTATATCCAACTTCTCCTTCGCAAAGAATGGGATTCATGTCTTCATCACTTGGCGATTGTGCATCGATGTGAGGATGAGTGTGCTCCAGAGTTCCAGTGAGTGGGCATATATTTGCCTTCTCACGAGCTTCACTTCTTCACCGCTTTGGCTTGTTCATTCTCCTTGAAGATTTGTAAGATATTCAAGCAATTTTCTTCATCAAGGGCCTGAATCACCTTGGTGATGCGAAGGAATTCGATCAATTCCTCCTCTTCTTCATGGAACTCGGGGTGTTCAAATTTCACCCCGAGTGACTCGGTTCCACGCCTCCATTCGCGTGAGACTGCTACCGGATGTCCGGGTATATTAGAGAATACATGATGACATCATCATCGCCATCTTGTTCTTGTCCTTACTTTTTGGGAATGGAAGGTAGCATACTCGATGCTCTTCACCTTCAAAGAAGATTCAAGGCGGGTGGAGACACAACCCTTTCAAATAAGGGATTCTTGTCTCCGTTTCTTCTTCCTCCTCACTGCTCGTTCATAGCTGGTCTTCTAATTGCCTCGTGGAGACTTGGGTCGTTTCATTAACAACTTCTCGAGATCGCACTTTCTTCTCACCAAAGCAGCCTCTCGAAACTTTTTCCACCGAGTTGCGTGATTCAATCGTCTTCTCAAGCTCAAAGCTTGAAGATTCTCTTTCTTCTTTTTGTCCTTACCAGAGGAATTTCTCGTTCGGATTCCTCTTCTTCGTGTTCTTGACAGCGGGCCGAGCATCTTTCTTGAATTGAGGAGCCTTTCTTGGCTTGGCATCCTCTTCTTTCGATGGTCGGAGAAGATATTTGGGCTTCCTTTTCCGCCTCGACTACGTGGGCGGGAGACAAATCGCTCGGGCGGGTGATTCGGCATGTAGGGCGAAAAGTGCGTCATTCTTCATTCTTTGCGGGGCAATTTTCTTCTTCGCACTGGCAGGGGCGCTTTTTTTCTTGGGAGGCGAGGCAACGGCTATTTTCCCGGTCACCGATTCCCCTCACTTGTGTCCGCCCTCTTCGCATGGGCTCTTGTCTAGGATCCCAAAGGTTAGCCCGAACATCTTCTTGTTTACATGGAATGGCTTTCCATGTTGAAGGGAATGCCCTTCAATTCCATTAAATGCCCAATAACTAGGCCATAGCCAAGTGATCCTCCAAAGGATCCATCTTCTTTGAAAGATTTATTCACAACATTCTCGCGCGGCAGTCTGCTTTACCTAACTCACGAACTTCGGCCAGGTTGACTTTTTTTCCCTTGCATGATCGCAACCATGACGGTCGGCTTAGTCTTTGATAGTCAAGTTAAAGCTACCAAACTTTATGTCCACACATTTGGAGACGACATCCATCGCCTTATGGTAGTCGCCAAAGAATTTCTTGTCACCGTGTAGACCACCTTCGCAAAGACACTCGGTTTGGCTACTTTTTTCCATGCAAAGAGCCCAAGTCCACATCAGGTTCGTATATTTCCGGCATACCCTCGGACGGTAATAAGTAGTGCTCTGCAAGGTCCTTAGCATTGATCATGATGTCCTTGCGGTGGACGGAGGACTTGATACCTTCGTCCTGCACCTCGACATTCACATAGAACTGCGCCACCTCTTCCAGGTAGGTGTGCGAGTACTCCAACGTAAGAAAAGGTTTTAGACCGGCCTTTTCTAGCATATCGACTATCTTCTTCACTAGGGTTTCATCGGAACCCTGCTTTATCATTCCTTCGAAATCCACAGTCGAACCAGAGTGGATTTGCTTCAATAACTTGACGAAATCAGTCTTTGGTGCCATTTTTAGAAGTTTCTACCGATTAAATCTTGATGAACTTTCTTGAGAACTTGTAGAGTTTTCGAGAAAAATGACTTGCTTTCGAAAGTTTGAAGATGAACAGTTTTAAGTGTGAGAGAGAAAACTTAGAGAAAGAGTATATATGGGTTATGAAAGGACGTGTTTTTGGTTTTTGAATTTTGATCGAGATCAACGGCTCAGATTTAGCACGTTACACTGCATTTAATTGCTCGCATTTAATACGGCAAAAGATTTATATCCAATCATAAAACTTTTGTGCGACTTTTTTGACTGCATTCCCGTCATTATTACACTGACGTCATCCTTAAAAACATTCTCGCTCATTAAAAATGACTGCGTTTTTATCACTTAGCTCATAAATGACTCAGCTTACTCCACAAGCAACTCAACTTTTCTTCTCTCCTTTCGTATAATGACTCAACTGTCAGCTAACTCGATACAGCTGACTATCCGATACGGTTGATTCACTTGGCTGATTCATGAGATTTGTTCTATTTTCATCTTTTCACATTCCATCTCTTCTTATTGAGTCTTCTGAGTGTCAAATCAGCTCAATTAACCCTAGCTCATGCTTAAGGCTCTTCAAATCTTGATTCACATAAGGGTTTGGTGAATATGTCAGCTAACTGTTTATCAGTTGAGATATATTCCAGAATGATGTCTTTCTTTTCAACATGATCTCTTATAAAATGATATCTGACATCAATGTGCTTTGTTCTTGAATGCAACAAAGGATTCTGAGTGATTGCAATAGCACTTGTGTTATCACACATAATTGGAATCTCTTTTTCTTTAATTTCATAGTCTCTCAGCTGTTGTCTCATCCATAAAACTTGGGCACAACAGCTTCCCAGCACTATGTACTCGCTTAAGTACGTGTGGATGTGGCTACGAGTTTTGCTTCTTGCTAAACCAGAAACCAATCTGTTTCAAAGCATTTGACATGTACCGAAGTACTCTTCCTGTCAACTCTACATCCAAAGATAGTCGAGTCCGAGTAACCAATAAGCTTGAATCCACCTTCCTTTGGATACCATAAGCCAACTTCTTGGTATCCCTTCAAATATCTTAGATTCTCTTAGTCGCATCATATGGCTCTCCTTTTGGTGCAGATTGAAATCTTGCTCATACACTTACTCGCAAATGTGATGTCCGGCATGCTTGTCATTGCTAGGGGACAGAGCAAGTGATCCAATAAGTGCTCAGTATCTTGTTTGATCTACACTTTACCATCTTTATCCATATCCATCTTGATGATGTATTCATTGGTATTTTCACGAAGACTTCTCTTCCATACCAAATTTCTTCATTAAATCTCTCGTGTACTTTGTTTTACTTATGAAGGTTCCATCCTTCACTGCTTAACTTGGAGTCCTAAGAAAATGTCACTCTCCCATCATGCTCATTTCAAATTTACCTTGCATGAGGTTTGAGAACTTATCACACAACTCTTTGTTTGTGGATCCAAAAATGATGTCATCCATATATATTTGAACAAGCAGATACTCTCTCCATCTTGAATTCTCAAGAGTGTTCTCGTCTACTTTGCCTTTGGTGAATCCATTGTCGGTTAGAAATTGAGACAATGTGTCATACCATGCTCTAGGTGCTTGTTTCAATCTATATAGAGCTTTCTTGAGCTTGTACACCTTATCTCCAATGGTCTTCTGCTCAAAAGCTGGAGGTTTCTCAACATACACTTCTTCTTCCAACAATCCATTTAGAAATGCACTTTTCACATCCATTTGATATACAATGAAGTTTTTGTGTGCAAGATAGGCAAGAAACATCCTTATTGCTTCTAGTCTTGCAACAGGAGCAAATGTTTCATCAAAATCTATACCCTCTTCTTGGCAATACCCTTTGGTTATCAATCTTGCTTTGTTCCTTACAACAGAACCTTCCTCATTCATCTTGTTTCTGAACACCCATTTTGTGCCAATGACATTTTGATGGGTTGGTCTCTGCTTTAATTCCCATACCTTGTTTCTCTCAAACTGATTCAGCTCTTCTTGCATGGCTTGAATCCAATGTGTGTCATCCAATACCTGGGACACATCTTTTGGCTCTATTTGGGAAATAAAACAAGTGAACATTGCTTCTTCTTTGAGCTCGATCTGGTTCTCACACCATCTCTCACATCTCCAATGACTAGTTCTGGTGGATGGTCTCTCAGCCATCTCACATCAGGTTGAAGCAAATCAACTGGGTTCAGCTGTCTCGCAGCTGTGTTGTCTTGAGCAGCTCTTTCATCATCATTCAGCTGCGGATTTTCCAGCTGCCTTTGATATTTAGCTATCTCATCTTCATCTTGGTTGACAACTCTTTCTTCAGCTTCAACATAAGGACTCTTCTGCATAGTTGGCTGATTTAGCTTATCAGCTAACTCTTCAATATCTTCTCCGTTAACATTAGGTTCATCAAAAATCACATGAATAGACTCTTCTGTGACCATAGTCCTCTTGTTCAATACTCTATAGGCTTTACTTTTAGCCGAGTATCCCAAAAAGATACCTTCATCAGCTTTAGCATCAAAAGCCTTTAGATTGTCCTTGCCATTGTTATGGATGAAGCATTTACATCCAAATATTCTAAAATATCCAACATTTGGCTTTCTCCCTGTCCAGATTTCATAGGGAGTCTTTGTCAGCTGTCTATTAATCATGCATCTATTTTGAGTATAGCATGCAGTGTTTATGGCTTCAGCCCAAAATCTTTTAGGCAGTCCAGCTTTAGCTAACATGGTCCTTGCAGCTTCCTTGAGAGTTCTGTTCCTTCTTTCAGCTACTCCATTCTGCTATGGAGTTCTTGCTGCAGATAATTCATGAGTAATACCAATTTCAACACAATACTGAGTTATTATCCCATTTACAAACTCAGTTCCTCTATCAGACCTTATCTTTATAATGGTTTGGCTCTTTTCATTTTGAACTCTTTTCATCAACTGAGGTAACTTCTGCAACATTTCCTTCTTTTTGCACATAAAGATTGTCCATGTATATCTTGAATAATCATCCACCACCACTGAGGTGTATTTTTTCCACTTATCTTTGGGCCGGGTTCAACAGACCAAATAAATCCATATGCAAAGAGATGTAATATTCTTGTTGAAGATGGACTAGACTTCTCTTTGAATGATGATTTGATCTGCTTTCCCATATGGCATGCATCACAAACACTTTCCTTCTTGTAGATCGAAATCGGCAATCCTTCCACAAGATGACTCCTTGCAAGCTTGTTGATTTTCTTGAAATTCGATGACTCGACTTCTTGTGCCATGTACCAACTTGATTCGGATGTACTCTTTACTAACGACAAGTGCTTGGTGTGGCAAGAGACCGCCTACCACATACATATTCTTATGTCGGATCCTTGCAAAGACTATTTCATTTGATTCAAGATCTTTAATTTGGCACACTCCCATATTGAATCCAACATTATAGCCCTTGTCACAGAGTTGGTGATGCTTAACAGTTGAAGTTGAGGCCTTCAACATATGCAACATCCGTGATTTCTAATCCATTTTTCTTGATGAATCAAGTGACTCTTATTTCCCCGAGCTTCATTTCCTCCAAATATGACTTTTGCACCTCTAATCTCCTTGAATTTTGACAGATTTTTCTTGTTTCCTTTCATGTGTCCGGGAACAGCCACAATCCATGTACCAGGTTCCTTGGCACTCACTGTTCCTTGAACCCGCAATCAAGGAAATTAGTTTTTAGGTACCCATGCTTGTCCAGGTCCCGAGGGGTTAGTGCTTTGTAAGATGATCCAACCAACCTATAGCCAAATGACTTGACTCTAAGATGTTGCCATCTATCTCGCCAGAATCATAACTCATTTCGCAAATTGCTTGGGGCTTTAGGTTCATACAACCGTCTCTTTTGTCTGTATGCCTGTGTGTTTTGTTTTAGCAATTGCCTTCTTTGGGTAGTTGTGATATTTAAGTGTAGTGCCTGGGTGCATATGTGTCTTTGATGATAGCTCTTTTGTCTTTGGAATAACCTTTCTTTGAGTTCTAGGTCTTTGCCATTTAGGCTTGTATTCCATAGGTCTTTGCTTTGCTATGTCACATTATTCCAATCACTTGGCTTGGGTAGTTTCTTCTATTCCCATCAAATGTGTTTCTTTGATAAAACTTCTGGGTTTTTTGGTAGCTCTGTTTATTCTTCACAAATTACTTCCTATTTGGAGTTTGATGAGGAACTCTGCTCGATTTCTTCTCAGATGTCCTCTCAGCATACTCAACTGGCTGTTTTCCTTTTCCTTTATATCCAAGGCCAGTTTGTTTGAGATTGTGCTTTGGAGTGAGTGTGGGTGCAATATTTGGTGTTTTAGATTTTTGAGATGATTCATTGCTTGAAGATCCTTTTTCCATAATTACTCTGGGAGCTTGACTGTGCACAAAGGAATTGAATCATATGCCTGTCTTATCTCCACATTCTTTTTGGCTCATAATAAGGTAACCCAATGATTTAGGTGCCTTTGTGAATGATGCAATCATATTTTTAATATCATTTTCCCTCTTTTCTATAGCATCTATCTCTGCTATTAGTTTAACATTATCAGCCTTCAGCTCTTTGTTCTCATCAGTTATGTGACTAAGAGTACTCAGTTCTTTAGTCAGCTATGAGTTTTGGCTTTTGAGCTGACTGTTTTCCTCGTTTAATAGTGTGTGTGAGGATTTAATGTGATCAAAGTCTTTCATCATTTTTCTTAATGAATCATAAAGATCAGTGGGTGATGAAGTTTGTGTGTCACAATCACTATCACTAGAATCTGAGTGAGATGAGTTAGAATGTACCTCATCTTCTTGGTCTGGTTGATCTTGTTCTTTAGCCATTAGACAGATCATTTCTTCTTCTTCAGAATCACTTGAGTAGTCAACTTCACTACTCTCTGAGTCTGCTGCTTCTTTCGACTTAGCTGTCTCAGCAGTCTCAGCAGCCAACATAGCCTTTTTCTTTTCCTGTCTTCTTTCTCTGAAGACCCTTATTTCTTCTTCATTCCTGTATTTATTGACTCACGGATATGGGCGATCCAATAGCAAAGTGTCTGGTTGTCTGCAGTTCAACACGGTTCTCGCTCTTTGATCAGCTCTTTCCGTTCTTGGGCTATCAGCTCTCTGATAGTCAACCTTTTGATGCTCAGTTCTCTTGGGTGGCCTATCTTCCCTTGACTTGGAGGGAGCTGAATGTCTCCTGGAGGATTCACCCTTGTTTCTCTTACAGTTCTTGTTGAAGAACTTGTTGAATCTTTTAACCATCAGGGCAATCTCCTCCTGGTCTATGACTTCCTTCACTTCAGCTCTTTTTCCATCCTTGACTATAAGTGCAGCTGTTTTGGGTACAACTGTCTCCTCTTGATCTTTTCTTCTTAGCTCAAACTCATAGGCTTTGAGGTCTGAGAATAGCTCATGATTGGATGTTGTTGTGAGGTTCATTGAATGTCTTAGAGCCATGACCTTCATTTCCCATTCAGTTGGGAGGCTTCTCAGGATCTTCATACACATTTCCTTCTGTGTATATTCTTTCCCAAGTGTTGATAGCTCATTTGTGATTTCAAATGTATCTAGCATCCAAATGATCCAAGTTTGACCTACAAGCATTTTAAAATTTTCAAATTTTCATTACAAAGAACAGACAGTTTGTTTTCTTTAATTTGCTCGAGATCCTTCACAAATTAAAGTTAATTTATCCTGCATTTGTTTTGCGGTTTGGCAAGATTTGACTTTGTTGAACATTGCTTTGTCAAGGTTTTGTAAAGTATGTCCTTGGCTACATTGTCCAAGTTATATCTTTTTATGTCCTCGTTTGTCCACTCGATCCTTGGTTTCTCAACTAAGGTTGTTCTTGCCTCGGCCAGCCTTCTTCTCCTTCACCGCAAAATGCTCTCCTTCTTCATTGTGTTTACTTTCAATATTTGAAGTGGCCCATCCTCTATCACTATCCACATTTCATCATGTAAAGCATATAGATGAGCCCGCGTATACGAATTCTCCAAATCAAATTCCTCAATAGTGAACATGGGAATGCGTGTTAAATTTGCTTCCATGATAATAACTTTGCTTTGAATAAATATATCTTTTGAAAGAGCAAGTGTTACAAAAAATTCCTTTGAAAGATTGGAGATCTAGTTCAGTAACCAGTGCGGAAGGCTCAATGAACCAACCGCTCTGATACCACTTGTAGGTCCCAAGGGGTGTAAGTAAGGTTTAGAAGGGGGGTTGAATAAACCTTACCAACTTTTCGATTTTAGTCCTTTTAAAATATTACGAGTTAATACACAAACTAGGTCCTTGAGGGACAGACTAAGTTAGTTAATCAACAGAGTTAGCCACTCAAATGCACTTCGATAGAGTCATGTGGATAGAATAACTTAGTTGTTTAGTCTAAACCTTAACTTGGCTGTGATGAGATTTTCAGCGGAAGACTTAACACCCTTGAATTTGATTTAACTTTGTTTTAACACTTGATTTTAGCACTTAGTTATTTTATCTGTTGGATAGCAAATTATCACAGATATGAAATATGTGTGCAAGAATGTAAATATCTTTGAAATGTAAATGACACAAGTAAATTTTATAGAGGTTCGAAGATTGGGTAATTCTTCAACTCCTCTCTTACGCAACTTCGGAGGAATCCACTAAGTAATGATCGAGTACAAAGTGGTTATCAGTCTAGAGGCAAGTCTTGATCACGCAGCTGACTTGCTCCTTGGACTCAGTCTAGAGATGCCTTGGTCACACAGCTGGCTTCTCGTCCGACTCGACTTTCTTCATAGGGCGGTTGCCTTGCTACTTCAGCTCACTTTCTCAAGCTTCTTGGATTTGATCACGAAGCCTCCAATAACTTGAGATTGGTTCAACTCTTGAACTTTCCTACAATCCTCCTTGGAAAGTAGACCCTTTTGATTCTTCAAAAGTTTCCTCTTCAACAGCTTTGAAGTTGTCTTTCCTTCACGACTTGGTGTTGGATCGATTTCCTTCGAGATTTAGGCTTGAGGATATTGCTTGAATAACTTGAGAATAATTGCAAGTTACGGTTTAAATATTGCTTGCTCGTTCATGGTTCAGGTAACCTTTTTCTCAATGAAATTCCTCAACATTTTATAGTGAACTTTCAAAAATCGCCCGTTGAAGAGATAGGCTGATTTTCAAAAGTCACTTGTGTTCGTTGGCTTGCCTTTTCTTGGTCTTGATCTTGAGATGTAGACCTTTTCTCGTACTAAATGAATGTCCAACTTTTCAGTTCGACACGATGTGCGAACTTTCCATTGTTTATTCCTTTTGCACGCTTCGGGATCGAGCACTTTAAGACTTGGCGGCAGATGGAAATATTACTTATTTAAGTAATATTCTTGACTTTTGTGCAAATGTATTCTTTTGATTAACTCCACTTTGCAAATGCTTTTCCCCGGTGACTTGGTCTCGCCCCAATGATTGAGAGACTCATCATCACTTCAACTTGTGACATGGCTTCTTGGGTTGACTTAATCGACTCTTCACACACCGTCTCACTTGTTACATCTTCAATAGAGTCCTTGATCTTCTTTCTTGGCCATACTCGTTGTTCCTCAAATGAGTCTTCACTTCACTTCTTCGCCTGACTTCTTGTATTCCCGAGGCATAGCGACTTGACTCACTTCATTCAGCCTATCTATTACAATAAGAATTACAAGGAAAATGGGGTGCCATCATTCTAATCTAAGTTTTACATGGCATTCATCAAAATCTAAACAATAAATTTCCCAACACTCTCTGGGATATCGTGCCCAAGGTGTTTGGAGGATTGGCTCAGGCCGAGCTCCAAACACTTATCAAACAGTTTTCATTAGGATAGTAGATAAGCGAGCACTTTTTATTGAAATTTCAACAAGAAGGAAATGGCATCATTGCATACATCATCTAAATCTCTATGGATAGTATTTCTTCAAGTTGCTAATATTCCATGCCCGAGGTAACATCTTCCCATTCAGCTCCTCTAACTCGTAAGCTTCTCCTACCAAAACTTTGATTAACCGAAGTGGGCCCTTCCAATTTGGGTCTAATTTTCCTTTGTTCTTACATGAATCGGCCCTCCTCAGAACCAGATCTCCCACTTGGAAGTTTCTCTTCATCACCTTGCTATTGTAAGCTGCTCTGATTCTTTCCCTTGTCCTTTCCATCTGCAAAAAAGACATCTCCCTCTTCTCGTCGATCAAATCTAGAGCCTTCCCGGTTAATATCTCATTCTCTTTTTCTTTGAAAGTCTGGACCCTATGAGTCTCCATCCCGATCTCTGCCGGTATTACTGCATCCATCCCATAAACCAAACTAAACGAACTCTCCCCCGTGGCTTCCTTCGGGTTTGTTCGGTAAGCTCACAATACCGAACTCAACTCTTGCACCCAAGCTCCCCCAGCCCTTTCCAGCCTAGTCTTGAGCCCTTGCACCAAAATTCTGTTAGTCACCTCCACTTGCCCATTAGCTTGCGGATGAGCTACTGATGTGAAATGCTGATTAATTTTCATCTCCTCGCAGCAAGCCTTGATAATAGCCCCACTAAACTGCATTCCATTATCCAAAACAAGGGCCCCCGGTACCCCAAATCGGCATACAATGTTCTGCCAAATAAATTTCATCATCGCATCTTCAGTTATTTTTGCTAGAGCTTCAGCTTTGACCCACTTATTGACTACCAAAAGAAATTTACGTTGCCCTGACGCTGGAGGAAACGGTCCCAGGATGTCAATCCCCCACTTAGCAAAGGGACAGTCGAGCTCATTGTCATCAATTGCTCAGCAGACTGATGTATGAACGGTGCATGTACTTGACACCTTTCACAAGCCTTCACTAACTTTTGAGCCTCGCTTTTCAGATATGGCCAAAAGTATCCCGCTCTCAAGACCGTCCTAACTAGAATCCTGGCCCCCCATGTGGTTTCCACAACATCCCTCATGTATTTCCCTCAACACATATTCTCCTTTGTTTTACCAAGGCACCTTAGCAATGGCATCCCAAACCCTCTTTTATACAACTTTTCTCTAATTATACAAAAATGAGTTGCTCGAATTTTACCCGAGAGGCCTTTTTCCTATCCTTCGGGAGTGTACCTTCCTTCAAATATGCTATGATAAGAACCCTCTAATCGTCTTCTTCTTCCAACGCCCCAACCTCAAGATTCAGAGCTGAAAACTTTGCCTCTAGCAAAGTGATACGTCTCTCCGGAACACTCCCAACCGAACTAGCTATTTTTGCCAAAATGTCTGCCCTGGCATTTTCCTCCCAATGTATTTGACAAATCTTCACCTTTCCTATCATCTTCTCCAATGCCTTGTATGCTTCCACATATTTCTTCATCCTCTCTTCCCGAACCTCAAACTCCCCCATCACTTGCTTATAAACCAACTACGAGTCCAGATGGACTAGCACACTAGTTGCTCCCATTCTAATTCCTCGGATAAAAGCCTCATACTCAGCTTCATTATTGGAAAGCTTGTAATCTAATCTCACCGCAAAGTCACTTTCCACTCCTTCTGGACTTATCAACACGATGCCAACTCCACATCCCGAACTGTAATACCCGAGCCTCTCACTACCACTACAAGAAAAATGCTCATCAACAACATATATAATCTGTTGTGTATTACAATAATCATCCATTGTAGTAGATGGTGTTGTAAAAAAATCCGCTCAACGACAACAGTTACAATCCGTTGTCGTTAATAAGAAGACAACAGTTCGAATTCGTTGTCTTTTAATGCTGAAAGACAACAATTGGGACAACGGCTGGTATCTGTGTTTGAATTATGAGATACAACAATGTATTTGACAACGGTTAATATCCGTTGTGGTGTTGAATTACATTAAAATTATCAAATTCACTCAATTACAGAATGTGCATTCTTTATAACTATGAAAATTTGCATATAACTATGAACAAAATACCTATTCACTCATGTATATGGTCTTGGACGAATTATGCCCACTCCGATCGCATTTCATCAATTTGAACTTGAGAATTCTCCACATTTGAGAACAAAGAGAAAAAAAACATAGGTATTATAATTGGCTCCAATTATTAAACAATTGCAAAAACATGAGAACGCCAAATTTTAATATAATTTACCATTGATCGCAATGAAGTCATGTCTGTAGTTGAATCTTCTACAATTTGCCTCATGTACCTCATCACAAAATAACCGCATTGGAATGCATCAAAGTTGAATAGAGCCTATGTTTGAAACAATTTTAAATGACATTGATAAGTACTTAGACAACTTTGTTCATTAATATAGGGCAAAGCGTATGAGATATGCTCTAGCTACCAAGTTCATGCATTTCAAGCCCGAGATATCCTTTAACACCATAAAGATAGAGCATCAAGATATTCAAAGTGAGCAAATATTCTTAAATTACCTTTTCATTTATCTCAACACAACAAAGAGCAAACAAATCTAAGGTGCGAACAAAATTTAAACTAGAAAAGCGAAAATTTAAAGAGTCTCACTAATTTTTTTAACTTTCTCGTTCAAATTCAAAACAATAGTACCATGCGCGCACATGATCAAATTGCTTCCATCCTTTTTAAATTTATATCATTATCCGATATTCTCTCGTGTTAGGAAATTTATTGTTTAGATTTTGATGAATGCCATGTAAAACTTAGAATAGAAAGTTGGCACCCCCAATTCTTGTTGTAAAATGCCTTGTAATAAATAGAGTCGCCAAGGTGAGTTAAGTCGCCTACGACCTAACATGCAAGAAGACAATCAAGACTAGAAGGAAGACTCATTGCGAGACAAATGAGTATGGCAAAGAAGAGTAGACGGGAACTCTCTCAAGAAGCGAGTTGAGATGCAAATGAGTAGGGTATCGTCAAGTCAACTCGAGAAAAGCCAAGTCTCAAATTGAAGTGAAAGAAGAGTCACCCATGATTGGAAGTCGACTCTAAGTCACCTGGGAAAGCAAAGAAATGCAAAAAGTCGAGATAATCGTAAAAGATCCGTTGCCAAATCAAGAGAATTACTTAAACAAGTAATATCTCCATACCACCTTTCTCGGAGTGCTCGACCCCGGGCGTGCAAATGGAATGAACCAATGGGAAGCACTACACCGTGTCGAGAACTCGAAAAGGTGAAAGAACAATTCATACGAGGAAATGGCAATTCCAAGGATTGCAACAAGACAAGCCAACGATCGCAAGTGACTTTCAAAAAATAAGCCTATCTCTTCAACGGGCAAATTTTTGAAAGATCAATATAAAAGGCCGAGGAGTTTATTTGAGAAAAGAGAGAGACAAGTGACAAAAAGATAGACCAACCAAAAACGTTCAAGCAATTATTAGAAAATCAAATATTCTCAATCCTCAAGCCTACACTACGAAGAACATCAATCCAACACTCACCGTGAAGGAAAGATAACTTCAATCGGTTGAAGAGGAAAATACTGAAAATAAAGGGTCTACATTCCACGAAGGATTGTAGGAAGGTTTAAGATCGAACCAAGTCTTAAGCTTTTGGAGGGCTTCGTGATCAAATCCAAAGAGCTTGAGCAAGTGAGTCAGTAGTAGCAAGCAGTCGCCCGAAGAAGCTGAGTCGCGAGAAGCCACCGAGTGATCAAGGCGTCTCAGGATCGAGTCCCAAAGGATCAAGTCACCGTGTGTGATCAAGACTTGTATCTCGGATCATTACCACTTTGTATACTGATCATTACCTAGTGGATTCCTCCAGGAGTTGGAGAAGAGAGGAGTAGAAGAATTACCCCATCTTCGAACCTCAATAAAATTTTATTGTGTGTCATTTACATTTCAAAGACTTTAATTCCTGCATTTTTAATCGCTTATATCTCACGATAAATTTGCTATCCACTTGATAATTTATAAGTACTAAACCAAGCACTAAACTCTTGCTTAATCAAACTTAAGGGTGTTAAGTCTTCCATTTGAAAAGCAAAACCACGATTGAGTTAATTTAGAACCAACAAATGAGTTATTCCATCAACAAATTTCATTGAGCCATGTTGAGAGATTAACTCTACTGAGTGGCTAAATTGATCGGTCCATCAAGGACACAAATGTGTAGTATCAACTCAGTATATTTAAAAGGACTAAATCGAAAATTTGGTAAGGTTTATTCAACCCCCTTCTAAACCTTACACTTACACCCTTTGGGACCTACAAGTGGTATCGGAGCGGTTGGTTCATTGAACCCTCCGCACCGTTCTTGAACTAGATCTCCAAACTTTTCAAAGTCTCGCTTTAGTACTTAAACTTTCAAAACTCTTTTTATCATTAAAAGTTATTATCATGGAAGCAAATTTGACACGCATCCCTATTTTCACAATTGAAGAATTTGATGATTGGAAAATTCGTATGCGTGCTCATCTATCAAAGATTACATGATGAGATGTGGATAGTAATAGAAGATGGGCCACCGCAAATCTTAAAGGTGAACACAACATGTAAGAAGAGCTGCACCAAGAAGGAGAATAGGATGTTTCTCCCGCACCGGTCATGGTTGAAAAACCAAGAACCGAGTGGACAAATGATGACAGAAAAAGATACAATGACAATGTAGCCAAGGACATCCTTTACAAAACTTGGACAAAGCCATGTTCAATAAAGTCAAATCTTGCAAAACGGCTAAAGAAATGCGGGACAAGCTAACATTAATTTGTGAAGGCTCGTGAGCAAATCAAAGAAAACAAATTATCGATGGCTGTCAGAAAATTTGAGAACTTCAAAATGATCTCGGGAGAGAACCTGGATCAACCGGATGCTCGGTTCACGTAAATCACAAATGAGTCATCGCACTTGGAAAGGAATATACACGAAGAAATGTGTATGAAGATCCTAAAAGTCTTCCAAATGAATGGGAAATGAAGGTCATGGCACCGAGACATTCCATGGACCTATCAAAGACATCCAACCATGAATTATTCTCGGACCTCAAAGCCTACGAGTTTGAGCCGAGAAGAAAAGACCAGGAAGAGATAGTCGCACCCAAAACAGCTTGCTCTAATTGTTAAAGATGGGAAGAGATCCGAGGTCAAAGAAGTCATTGATCCGAAAAATAGCCCGATGGTTAAAAGGTTCAACAAGTTCTTCAATAAGAACTACAAGAGAGGGAAGGCCGAATCTTCCAGAAGACACTCACTCTCCTCCAAATCAAGGGAAGATAGGCCAACCAAGAGAACAGATCATCAAAAAGTTGAGTATCAAAGGGCTGACAATCCAAGAATGGAAAGAGTGATCAAAAGGCTGAATATCTATGCTGAATCAGACAACCAGGTCACTATGCCATTGATCGCTCATATCCTGTAGTTAACAAATACAATGAATGAAGAAAGAAAGAAAGGTCTTCAGAGAAAGAAGACAAGAAAAGAAAAAGGCAATGATGGCTGCAGAGACTGCTGAAAACATCTAAGTCAAGAGAGACAGCTGATTCAGAGAGCAGTGAAGCCGACTACTCAAGTGACTCAAGAAGAAGCCCGATCTGCTTGATGGCCAAAGAACAAGATCAACCTGACCAAGAAGATGAGGTACACTCTAACTCATCAAACTCGGACTCGATGATAGTGACTCGTGACACACACACTTCATCACCCACTGATCTTTATGATTCATTAGGCAAAATGATGAAAGATTTTGAACACATTAAATCCTCACACACACTATTGAATGAGGAAAACAACCTACTCAAGAGTCAAAACTCAAAGCTGACTAAGGAGCTGAGTACTCTAAGTCAAATAGCTGATGAGAATGAAAGTTTAAAGGCTGCAAATGCTAAATTAATAGCAGAAATTGCTGCTATAGAGAAGAGGGAGAATGACCTCAAGAATGTTATTGCCTCATTCACTAAGGCATCTAAATCATTGGATGATCTTATTTTGAGTCAAAGAGAATGTGGAGACAAGATGTGCCTGGATTTAATTCCTCTCGTGCTAAGTCAAACCTCAAAAGTAATTTTGGAAAAAGGATCTTCAAGCCATGAAGAGTCTAAAAATCCAAAACTCTAAATGTTGCACACACACTCACTCCAAAACACAATAACAAGCAAACTGGCCTTGGTTACAAAGGAAAAGGAAAACGACCGGTTGAGTGCGCCGAAAGGACAAATGAAGAGATTCACCGAGTTCTCAAGAAACTCCAAACAAAAATACTCTGTAAAGAAGAAGCGAGCTACCAAAACCCCGAAAAATCTATAAGAGAAATACATATGATGGGAATGGTAGAAAATATCCAAGCCAAGCCGATTGGAATAATGTGAACTATCGGCATAGACTTATGGAATATAAGCCCAAATGGCAAAGGCCTAGAAACTCAAAGAAAGGCTATTCCAAAAGTATAAGAGCTTTCATCAAACACATATGCACCTAGGCACTACACTCAAAGACACCACAATTACCCAAGAAAGGCAATTGATAAAACACATATGCAGCATACGACAAAAAAGAGACAACAGTATGAACCTAAAATCCCCAAGCAATTTGCCAGGATTAATTATGATTATGGCACCGATAGATGGCAACCCCTTAGAGTCAAATCATTTGGCTATAGTCGGTTGGATCATCTTACAATTCTAACCCCTCGGGACCCGCAGACAAGTATGGGTACCTAAAACTTAATTTCCTTGATTGCGGGTTCAAGGAAATTGAGTGCCAAGGAACCTGGTACATGGATAGTGGTCGTTCCGGACATATGACAGAAATAAGAAAAATCAAAAATTCAAGGAAGTTAAAGGAGCAAAAGTCATATTTGGAGGAAATGAAGCTCCTGGTGAAATAAGAGAGCATTGGATCCATCAAAAGGAATGGATTAGAAATCACGGATGTTGCATATGTTGAAGGACTCAACTTCAACTTATCGAGCATCGATCAACTCGTGACAAGGGCTACAATGTTGGATTCAACATGGGTGTATGCCAAATCAAGGATACCAATCGAATGAAGTTGTGCTGCAAGGATGTAGACAGGAAGAATATGTATGTCGTGGATTGGTCAATCGCAACACCCAAAGACTGCCTACTAGCAAAGAGCACAATCAATCAAGTGGATGTGGCACAAAAAGCCGAGTCACCTAAATTTCGAAACGATTAACAAGCTTGCAAGAAGTAATCTTGTGGAAGGACTTCCGACTCGAGATATACAAAAAGGAGAGTATATGTGACGCATGTCGAAGGAAAACAAATCAAGTCATCATTCAAAGAAAAGACATGCCCATCTTCAACAAGAATATTACATCTGCTTCATATGGATCTATTTGGCCCATGGAACCAACCAAAGATAAGTGGAAAGACATACACCTTGGTGGTAGTAGATGACTACTCAAGATATACATGGACAATATTCATGTGTAAGAAGAAAGAAACTCTACAAAAACTACCACAATGATGAAGAGGATTCAAAACGAGAAGAGTCAAACCATTATGAAAATAAGATCGTATGACAGGAACCGAGTTTGTCAATGGAATAATAACTCAAAGATAGTATTGAGAATGGTATTGGTCATGAACTATCGCCAGAAAGAACTCCACAAAGTGAGAATGGAGTTGCGAGAAAGAAGGAACAGAACCCTCAAAGAAGCGGCAAGGACCATGTTAGTCAAGCGGGGTTACTAAAACGATTTTGGGGTCAAGCAATCAACACAAACTTGCTACACCCAAAACAGGATGTATGATAAAATGCATACCGCCAAGGACTCCCTATGAGATTTGACTGAAGAAAACCAAATGTTGCATATTTCGAATATTTGGATGTAAATGCTTCATCCACAACAATGGCAAAGACAATCTAAAGGCTTTTGATGCTAAAGCCGATGAAGGTATCTTCTTAGATACTCACCGAAAGCAAAGCCTACAGAGTACTCAACAAAAGAACTATGGTTGCGAAGAATCCATTCATGTGGTATTCGATGAGCCAAGTGTAAATGGAGAAGACATTGAAGAGTCACCGATAAGTCAATCATCCAACCATACGAAAGAGTCCCTTGTCAAGTCAAGTCGAATTATCAATTCGAAAGAAGATGAGATAGTCAATCTCAAAAACAATTTGGAAAATTTGCGCTAAGTGATTACGAGAGAGTCGACCACAAAGAACACAAACAAGCAAGTCGATCAATCCGCTAACTTACTCCAACTCGATGTAAGATGGCCGAGAGACCATCCACGAAACTTGTCATTGGAGATATAAGAGAAGGTGTCAAAACAAGATCCAAAACTCAACAAGAAGCAATGTTCACATGCTTCATCTCGCAAATAGAGCCCAAAGACGTGTCACAAGCATTGACGACACACATTGATTCAAGCTATGCAAGAAGAGTCAATCAGTTTGAAAGAAATAAAGTATGGGAATTAGTGCAAAGACCCATACATCAAAATGTTATTGGCACCAAATGGGTGTTCGAAATAAGATGAACGAGGAAGGCTGTGTGGTAAGAAACAAAGCAAGACTAGTAGCCAAAGGATATTGCCAAGAAGAAGGGATAGATTTTGATGAAACATTTGCCCCTCGTAGCAAGATTGGAAGCTATAAGGATGTTTCTTACCTATGCACTCACAACAGCTTTCATTGTATATCGATGGATGTAAAAAGTGCATTCCTAAATGGTTTATTGGAAGAAGAAGTGTATGTTGAACAACCTCCGGGATTTGAGCGAAGACTCTTGGAGATAAGGTATACAAACTCAAGAAAGCTCTATATGGATTGAAACAGGCACCCGAGCATGGTATGATACTTTGTCACAATTCCTAACCGAAAATGGATTCACAAAAGGAAAAGTAGATAGAACACTTTTTAGAATTCAAGACAAAAAGAGTATCTTTGCTTGTTCAAATATATGTGGATGACATCATTTTTGGATCCACAAACAAAGAGTCATGTGAAAAGTTTTCAAACCTCATGCAAAGTAAATTTGAAATGAGCATGATGGGAGAGTCGACATTCTTCCTTGGACTCCAAGTGAAACAAAATTGAAGGATGGAACCTTCATAAGTCAAACAAAATACACCGAGAGATTTAATGAAGAAGTTTGGTATGGAGGAGAAGTCTTACGTAAAAATACCAATGAATACATCAATCAAAATGGACATGGATGCAGATGGCAAGCCTCAGATCAAACAAGATACTGAGCACTTATGGATCATTGCTCTATCTCATAGCAAGCGGCCGGACATCACCTTTCTTTGTAGGTGTATGTGCAAGATTTCAATCTGCTCCAAAAGAGAGCCATATGACAAAGGACTAAGAGAATATTGAGATACTTGAAAGAAAGCCAAGAAGTAGGCCTATGGTATCCAAAGGAAGGTGGATTCAAGCTAATTGGCTATTCAAATTCTCGACTATCTTTGGATGCAGTGGACAGGAAGAGCACTTCAGGCACATGTCAAATGCTTTAGGAAATAACAGTGATTTCTGGTTTAGCAAGAAGCCAAATTCAATAGACACCTCTATAGTGAGGCGAGAATACATAGGCTGGGCAATTTGTTGTAGCCCAAGTCCTATGGATGAGACAAAGAAAGAGAGACTATGAAGTTGAGGAAAAAGAAATTCCAATCATGTGTAATAACACAAGTGCAATTGTCATTACTCAAAATCCTGTGTTGCACTCAAGAACAAAGCATATCGATGTCGATATCACTTCATAAGAGATCATGTTGAAAGGAAGGACATTATCTTGGAATATATCTCAACCGATAAACAATTGGTGACATCTTCACAAAACCATTATGTGAGTCAAGATTTGAAGAACTCAAACATGAGTTGGGGTTAATTGAATCGAGCCGACACTTTCGGAAGAATCAAAGAAAAGAAATGGAACAGAAAAAGGAGGTGAAAAAGAGTCGAACACGTAAATCACCAAGAATCACCAGACGGAAAGACAAGAGCACTTACAAAATCACCGATAAATGAGTCACCAAGAGAACTATGAGAAGTAGAGTTAAATCGGCTAAAGGATAAGCCGAGTAACTTATGAGCAAAGTGACAAAAACGCATCGTTTTGACAAAGCGGGAATGTTTTAAGGAATACGTCGATAATGATGATGTGTACTGGACATAAAGCCGCACACCAAGCTTATGATTGGATATAAATCTTTGCCGCATTAAATACGAGACATTAAATGCTAAATATGCGTGCAAAATCTAAGCCGTTGATTTCAATCACATTTCAAAACCACCCGCACGCCCTTTCATAAACCATACTTAAACCATTTCCGTCCGTTTCTCTCTCACACTACCAAAACTGTTCATCTCTTTCTCTCAAAAGCAAAGGCAAAAATTCTCTCGAAACCTTATCTATCTTCAAATCAATCTCTTAGTTTTCTTTTGATAAAATCCTGAAAAATGGCACCAACCTACGACTTTGTCAAATTAGGGAAGCAAATCCACACCGGTCTCACTGTGGATTTCGAGGGGATGGTGAAACAGGGGTCCGATGACACCTAGTGAAGAAAATCACTGAAAAATTGGAAACGTCCGGCCGAAACCGTTTACGACGTTAGAATATCCGATGACCTATGTGGAGGAGGTCACACATTCTACGTGAATGTTGAGATTCACGATGAAGGAATAAAGTCATCTGTTCACGGAAAGCGGTGACTATCTCGCCAAGGATTTGGCTGAACATTGCTCACTACCCGGCAGAAGGAGCATCGAGAGATTAACGGTTGATGTAAACCTGGCCGATGCTTGGAAAGAAATAGCCAAGCCCGACTATGCTTGATAAAATAGTATACACAAAGAAACAAGAGATCTTTGAAGGAGGATTATCACAAGTCATTGGACATAGTTGCCAAATGTATTGACATCAAATTTGGCGCTTTGACCAATCCATCAAAAGCAAAGCTGATTGTAATGGCCGCAATCATCGCAGAAAAAGAAGATAAATCAATGAGTTTGTCTACACGGACTCTGCCGCGAACGTAGGAACAAATCCTTCAAGGAAGATGGCACATTTGGAGGATCACTAGGATATGGCCTAGTGATTGGCCGATCGATGGAGGTGAAAGGAGTCCTCTTAGACATGGGAAGGCATTCCATGTTAACAAGAGGATGTTCAGAGCAAACCTCTCAGGCGCACGAAGAGAGCCTACGCCAAGAGAGAGGCGACACAAGTGAGGGGAATCAACCACAAGATACAAACAAGTTTCCTCTCCACCCAAGAAGAAAGCTGCCCTGCACTAAGAAAAGACATTTGCCCTGCCTCGCAAAGAAAGAAAGTCAAAATCGCTCCGCCCCCTGCGCAGAGAGTCACACCCCTGCGGCCGTGTCTCCCCCTGCAACATGGTCGAGAAGGACTCACAAATACCTTCTCCGATCGTCAAAAGAGGAGAACGAGAAGCCAAGACGGCCCGCTCCTCGAAAAAGACACCAAAGACTCCCCCCCGCCCTGGAGACTCGGAAGAAACCGTCTCGAACCAGAAATCCCTCTGGTACAAACTAGAGACGAAGAAGAATCATCAAGCACTCCGAGCTTGAGGAACCGGCTGAGTCGGCCACTCACCGAGCAGATATCGAGATCTGCTGGAGAAGTAGAGTCTCCAGATGTAATTGATGAAACGGCTAAGTCTCAAGGCGATCAAGAGAGGCAACCGGGAAGACATGTTGTAATCCACACAAACAAACACAAGAAGAAGCGATAAAGCGGATAGTGATGTGATGATCCTATCTCCACTTTACCCGGACATCCAAAATCGTCTGCGTGAGTGGAGGAAATGGAAGTTGAGTAAATCAAGGAAACAGTTCCAACGGCTGAGTTTATAGAAGAAGAAGAAGAGAACGTTAAACTTCCTTGGACTAACCACTCGTGTTCCCAAAGATCGATGAAGACAATCGCACGACATCCCGCAGATCTTCAAGGACAAGGAGAAAGAAAAGCAAGCAGGAAGGCCGAGGCACGTGAGAAGGCAAGCATCCGTCCCATCTCCGCACCACGAACACACACATCCTCTCCTTGATGTCTTCTCGGCGATGATGAGGATCCTGAGAATGCTTTCTTTGCCCGCGAAAGAGTTGCAAATGCAGCAAGCATTGCATGAATCCATAATCCTTCACGAGCAAAGATCGATGGAGGGACCAGGAGAGTCCTCCGAACACACCGAAATTGATCCAATGGGAGTGGTTCAAAGAAATCGCCATTTGTTGCTTGCCACCACTTTCCCACTCACTCGGAAGAAGGCAATAAGGGACTGGCGATGAAACCGGGATAGTGGGGACACCAATCGAGCCAACCCCTATTGAAGGTGTCTTACCACCCCTACTAACGGGCCGAACATTCAATAGCAACAGCCGGGAGTTTGGAGACGAATGACCCCATTCCAAGTCACTCACTGGTGCGCCCGGGGGAAATCTCCACCCACTGCGGCAAAGGGTCGGAGAATGCCGCAGATGACTCAACAACGAATCAAGGAGGCAAAGTAGAGAAAATACAAACACAAGAAGAACAACAAGTTGCCATCAACGAAGCTCATACGATTGAGATGTCTCGGTGAGTGTCAACCGCTCGAAAAGGCTAATGACGGCTAGCGATGCGGTCGAGGCACGAGGAAGGAATGTACTGGAGTTAACACTGCAGGCGATGAAAGTGCAATCCATGGGGTTGAGACTCCAATGGATGCCACCGCAGAAGACCCTAAGACAGTGACACATGTCGAAAGGGAGGACCAAGGCCTCGCCGCAGAGAGACCGCCGGGAGGTAATGAAGGCCACGGGAGGTTGAGACTTCCGGGGTAAAGAAGTCAAGTAGAGAACATCCTCCCCGCTATCATCGACCCATCCGAGAAGGAGATAAGCGCACTTCATGATTCCCAGGATAATCCCGATGTAACCTTTCTCCGGGATCGGAAGGCGAAGAAGAAGGCGAGTCATCCCCCGTGACAGATCCAAAAGACTCACCATGCGGATGTTCCAAGCACGAGCAAGTCGATCCCAAGACTACTCGTGAAACATTTAATTTTGATGATGAGCCACCAATGGAAATCTCATCATCGTCCGATGACGCTCGATAAGGCCGAGGACCGTCTACTCAATTGGAAAAATCACCGAGACCAACGGGCTGAGATACCGTTGAGGCTCGAAAAAAGTCGGGTCCACTTCACAACAAAACCAAGCTGCGCACCGAGTCCACCGCGAAGGCTCCTCAAGTCTGACGAGTTCGATTCCTAAAAGAACTTCACGCGCACCGCTCATCATCGAACAAATCCCGGTTGGTGGTGATGAATCCTTTATAGAATCTTTTCATTTTTCCCTGGAGGTACCCGACCTCCATGAAGAGTCGAGAACGAACGCGCAAGACGCTACCACGACCAGCTCCGTTTTTCCATCGCACCATTGTTCCAAAATGATTATGATTTTGACGCTGCATTTGCATGGCCATCGAATTCAAGAATCACCAAGTCCGCGAAGTGTTCAAAGCATTATTCACCGAGATTGAACGGATGGAGAGGCATCGAGGCCTCTATGGACATGCGATGACAACAGAGATGTCAATCTCACTGGCGATTCTGATATAACATCCGGATCGGGGAATGGTGGCAACAAAGACAAACAATGCGTGTGGAACAAGTTAGATACTTCAGGACATTGTTCAACAAGCTCTGGTATGGAGAGCCGAAAATGCGATGCAAAAACGAAGTGAGAGAACATATTGAGCACATGCATGAAGCTCACATTGCCGAGCTTAAGTCTGCTGCGTGAGCAAAACAAGAGTGATCTACGAGCGTTTGGAAGAGACCATGAATACAAAATTCAGCCTTCTCATGGCCGAGATGATGAGCGATTTCAGCAGAGTCCAACGCTACTCGACCAATTTCGTCTTGCATACTCTGCAGCAGACTCAAGACAGAACTCTACCATCGCAGGCTAGACTTCCCTTGCAAGTCTGTTTCCGGGCGTTCCTCTCTCCTTTGATGATGCCAAAAGGGAAAGAGGAATACCTAAAGGCGAGAAGGAGGAGGAACATCTGCGAAGGAAAGTCACCGAGGAAGTGTTGAAACAAAAGAAAGGAAAGCTTGTTGAGGGGAAGGATCGGCGGATGTGACCTTGATGATTGCACAAACCCCCAACAAGGTCTTGTCACACCGTGACATTATCAACAAACTCCCAGTGACTCTTGCCACTCCAACGATCTGCTATATCTATGGTGAAAAGAGAAAAACAATTGAAGCGGGGATGGAGGAAGTGGAAGGAAGAATGGATGCCTGGTTATGAACATCTTGAAAGAACATGGAGGCATTCCAAAGCGAGACACTTATGCCATTTCGGATGTCGGACGAGCCACGATCGAGTTGATGAATTTAAAACGCCGCATCGAAGGATACTTTGCAAAAATGTCTATGGCTCAAGCTTGGGACTTGTCTTTGGGAAAAGGGTCTCACGTTATGTGAAGAAGGCGACAGCAGGACACGGACTACTGGCGATCACTCTGCTGGTCACTCACCGTCACTCACCGGAAAGAAGACCCCGACAATACACGCCCGATGTAGAGGAAAAAGTAATGGTGGAGGAAGAGGTTTTGAGACCTGGGCCTCCGCCCAAAAATATTGAATACGTAGATCCGGGGAAGAAAGGAGGGATCTTTTGGGCTGGGCTTGACCAAGTAGCAAATTTGCAAGTGGCTAAAAGTAACGCCGAGTATGCAAAAGAATAGAAGAAGAAAACAAGAGACAAACTCAGCTATGGGAGGAAAGACAGAAAGAATAAGAAGAGATGAAGGCGCCGGGAAGGCATATGAAAAGAAAAAGAAAGGCGGTGACGATGAGAAAAAGAGAAGAAAGAGAAAGAAGATCTTGAACAAGATGAAAGAAGGAGACATCGAAGGAGATGAAGTGTTCTTTGTCCACCCCTTCGTGTATTTTATTATGTAAATACATACAATGTAAGTCTTCAAATAAAGTCAGAAATTCTTTATTTTACTGTGTAGACAAATATGTGCTCTCATACACCTTGTAAACATTGTGTAAAAGTACAAGAATGTTATGATCAATAAAAGGATTGATTCTGCGCATACATTCTATGTCAATACACTATCTCAGTATGTATCTTTGCTATTTGCATTTTTGAATGATTTAAGTTTTGGCATCATCAAAAGGGGGAAATTGTTAGGAAATTTATTGTTTAGATTTTGATGAATGCCATGTAAAACTTAGAATAGAAAGTTGGCACCCCAATTCTTGTTGTAAAATGCATTGTAATAAATAGAGCTGGCCAAGTGAGTTAAGTCGGCCTACGACCTAACATGCAAGAAGACAATCAAGACTAGAAGGAAGACTCCACTGCGAGGCAGTGAGTATGGCAAAGAAGAGTAGACGGGAACTCTATCGAAGAAGCGGTGAGATGCGGTGAGTGGGGTATCGGTCAAGTCAACTTGAGAAAAGCCAAGTCTCAAATTGAAGTGACAAGAGTCACCCAATGATTGGAAGCGACTCTAAGTCACCTGGGAAAGCAAAGAAATGCGGTCAAGTCGAGATAATCGTAAAAGATCCGTTGCACAAATCAAGAGAATTACTTAAACAAGTAATCTCTCCATACCACCTTTCTCGGAGTGCTCGATCCCAGAAGCGTGCAAATGGAATGAACCAATGGGAAGCACTACACCGTGTCGAACTCGAAAAGGTGAAAGAACAATTCATACGAGGAAATGGCAATTCCAAGGATTGCAACAAGACAAGCCAACGACGCAAGTGACTTTCAAAAAATAAGCCTATCTCTTCAACGGGCAAATTTTTGAAAGATCAATATAAAAGGCCGAGGAGTTTATTTGAGAAAAGAGAGAGACAAGTGACACAAAAGATAGACTGAACCAAAAACGTTCAAGCAATTATTAGAAAATCTGAAATATTCTCAATGCTCAAGCCTACACTACGAAGAACATCAATCCAACACTCACCGTGAAGGAAAGATAACTTCAATCAGTTGAAGAGGAAAATACTGAAAATAAGGGGTCTACATTCCACGAAGGATTGTAGGAAGGTTCAAGATCGAACCAAGTCTTAAGCTTTTGGAGGGCTTCGTGATCAAATCCAAAGAGCTTGAGCAAGTGAGTCAGTAGTAGCAAAGGCACCCCTGTGAAGAAGCCGAGTCGTCGTACGAGAAGCCACCGAGTGATCAAGGCGTCTCAGACATCGAGTCCCAAAGGATCAAGTCACCGTGTGTGATCAAGACTTGTATCGGACTGTTACCACTTTGTATACTTTGATCATTACCTAGTGGATTCCTCCGGGAGTTGGAGAAGAGAGGAGTAGAAGAATTACCCCATCTTCGAACCTCTATAAAATTTTATTGTGTCATTTACATTTCAAAGACTTTAATTCCTGCATTTTTAATCGCTTATATCTCACGATAAATTTGCTATCCACTTGATAATTTATAAGTACTAAACCAAGCACTAAACTCTTGCTTAATCAAACTTAAGGGTGTTAAGTCTTCCAATAAAACAAAACCACATTGAGTTAATTTAGAACCAACAAAATGAGTTATTCCATCAACTCGATTGAGCCTCGTTGAGAGATTAACTCTCTTTGTGGCTAAATTGATTTGTCCATCAAGACACAAATGTGTAGTATCAACTCAGTATATTTAAAAGGACTAAATCGAAATTTTGGTAAGGTTTATTCAACCCCCTTCTAAACCTTACACTTACACCCCTTGGGACCTACACTCTGCTATTAACTTCCATACACCATATCAAATTTTCGGTTGATAACGACCTAATATAAAATTTACACAATCTTCGGGCCACCGTAATACTACAAGAATCCTCAACACAATAAAACAAGCTAAAACACACTCTTAATGTTTTAAATCCAGCGGTGCAAATCTCAGAGAAGCAATTGACATATCTCCTATTTAAAGTCACAAATTAACAAATTGAATTCACAATATGAAATTCTAAACTTGAAATCAAACGCAAAATCAACAAGAAACAGAAATAAGAAAAGCGTGGAAGATCCACATCCCACCCATTTTTAGCTGAAAATCAGAAAAGCAGCATTTAATCCTTAAAGATCTCAGAACTGAAACACATCCATCAATTTTCTCACATAACTCTTCAACACCCTCATATACCTCTCAAATGGGTACATCCATCTATACAAAACTGGTCCACACAATTTGAGCTCCCGCGTAAGATGAACAGTAAGATGAACCATGATATCGAAAAATGAAGGGGGGAAATATTTTTCAAGTAAACACAATGTCGTCACAATCTCCGTTTGCATATCATCCAACTTTGGGACATCTATCTTTTTGTTGCACAACCTACTAAAGAAGAAACACAATTGGGTGATGGTATATCTAATATTGATAGGAAAAACACCACGGATGGCAACCGGAAGCAATTGTTGCATTAAAGTATGGCAATCATGTGACTTCAACCCCACAAGTTTCAAGTCTTTCATAGACACCAAGTTTTTAACATTTGAAGAGTAACCTGTAGGTACCTTCATTCCCATTAAAGAGCTACAAACTTTTCTTTTCTCTTCTTTGCTTAATGTGTAACAAGCTGGTGGTAAGAAAGTCTCCTTTCCCCCCATCTCTGGTGCAAGTTCAGTTCTCACTTTCATAGCCACAAGGTCTAGTCTCGCTGCTACTCCATCATTTGTCTTTCCTGGAATGTCGAGTAATGTTCCGATGATACTTTCACATACATTCTTCTCGATGTGCATCACATCTAGTACATGCCGTACATGTAAATGCTCCCAGTAATTGAGATCAAAGAATATAGATTTCTTCTTCCAACATGGTTTACCATCTTCTAGGCTTGATTGATTAGTACAACTCATTTTTCCCCAAGGGCACTAAATTCCAGCTACTTTCTTTAAAACATCGCGGCCGCTTAATGGTTTTGGAGCAGGGTCAAACTCTTGATTCCCATCAAACGCTTTCTTTTGCCTTTGATATGGGTGGTTTTCGCGAAGAAATCTTCTATGGCCAGTAAATGACATTTTCCGGCCATGTTTCAGTCTTTTTGCATATGTTTTCTCACCACAAATAGGACACGCATGATATCCCTTCACAATGCAACCTGACAGGTTCCCATAAGCCAGAAAATAATTAATTGTCCACAATAGCACCGCTTTGAGTAGGAAACTTTCATCTCTATAAGCATCATATGCATTAATACCTACTTCCCATAAATATTTTAAGTCCTCAATCAAAGGGGCTAAGTAAACCTCGATATCATTACCCGGCTGCTTAGGACTGGCAATTAACATAGCGAGCATCATAAATTTTTGCTTCATACACAACCACGGTGGAAGATTATATGTGTTCAATATAACTGGCCAACAGCTATAGTTCGAAGTCAACATACTATGGGGATTGATCCCATCTGCCGATAAAGCAAGTCTAAGATTTCTTGGTTCGGAAGCAAAATCTGGCCATTTGTGGTCCACTACTTTCCAACAGGGTGCATCAGTTGGGTGGCGCAAATAACCATCACGAACTCTCTTATCATCATACCAGGTTAACTCCTTAAATACCTCTTTATTTCGAAACATCCTTCGAAATCTTGGGATAGGCGGAGAGTACTACAAAACCTTCGCAGGAATTCCTTTGCATATCTTGGAATTCTTGCCAATCTTCCATCTTGTAACACCACAAGTAGGACAAGTAGTATGATTCTCATACTCCTTTCGATATAGAATACAATCATTTGGGCAAACATTAATTTTATTGTAATCCATCCCTAATGCAACCAAGCTTTTCTTTGCATCATACAAAGACGAAGGCAATTCATTATTTTTCGGAAGCATATCACGAAACAAACTAAGCAATTCACTAAAGCCTGTATCACTCCAACCATATTTTGCCTTCAGATTATATAGTTTCACAACTGCAGATAACTTTGTGAATTTACCACATACAAGGTATAGAGGTTTTTCAGCATCCTCGAGTAATTTTGTAAATTCATTTGGATTTTCGGTGTTTTCATATGCAGCGTGCACCATGTCTACAGGTTCTTGTTCGAAATAACCCTGCTCAGTTTTCCCTACTTCATCACTAGCATTCGTTGCATTGCTTAACTTACATTTTTCCCCATGCCATATCCATGTATGGTATGTTCTATCTATACCTTTAGACACCAAATGCAATCTTATAACGTCAACATTTCTATTCTGCATATTACTGCAAACCGCACATGGACATGGCATTTTGTTGGGATTAGAAGCATTTTGTTTGGCAAATTGCAAAAAAGACTCCACTCCAACCTTGAACTCATGTGACAACCTATCATTTGACATCCAATTTTTGTCCATATTTCTGGTGCTAGTCTAAATACATGAAAAATATAGGGAGTTAGCTTAGAGAAACAGAGGAGTTATTACTGTGCCACTCACACGCATACTAAAGGCTTTATTGCAATTTTGGTCCACCAACATTTGTCACTTTTTTCATTTCTTTTCTATCTAAAAGCTGAGAACACTTTTTTTTAAGAGTTTGCAAACACTCATGAATTTTGACTTGCAAATATGGGCAAACAAGCCCCTGCAGTAAGATTCTTGCATAAGTTAATAAGAACCTAGGTAAATCTCATACACAATAAATCTATTCTTAAGAGTTAAATTGCAGAGCAAGAGAAGAACACCTGCTCCTTATATACTATAATTCAACATTGAAGTTAGCAAACAGTAAAACTTGTAACATTGACTCAAATTTCGATCTCACTGTACAAATTTTAACAAGAGATACAAGCCCAAACCACCGCAACAAAAATCAAATACCAAAAAGCAAATCATACGTTATTTGACATATAATCTTCAAATCTCTAATCAAAGATCCAAGCGAAAGTTTGATAAAGTAAATAGAAAAAATAAAAATCCATACACCAAGGAAAATCTTCCACAACAAGAAGCAATCAACCACACACAACTAAAAACAACAACAAATATATAACCGCAAAAATTGAATATGAACAATAAATCTTCTAAAAACAAGCAAACTCGAAAAAGATAAAACAATCCGCGCCGTACACTCAACTCACCTATGTAGTGTTCCTCATGATCATCACGAATGCATAAACACACACATAAACACATATTAAACCCACACGAATGCATGAAAATCAACTTTCGTAAATTAGGGTTTTAAAAGATTTGGGGATTTTAGTGGATGGGAAAAACTCACCAAGAAATCACTCCGAGATGTAGCAAAGATCTCCTATTTGCGCGCGGTGGACGGCGAGAGCCGAGCGGCTGCATGGAGGGGTGGCGTGGACGATCGGTCTTCTCTTCTTCTTCTCAACTGATTGGTTGTTCTCTATTCTTTCATCCTTCTCGTTTTTTTTTTTTTGATTAAGTTGTTTGATTTGTTTAAGTTACTAACTAACACAGAACTTAGATTGTATGTTATTTGGGTAAAGTTGCTAATACTCAACTTAAAGTTGCTAGTTTTATTTATTGATATTTATGTTTAGCATTGGGTAAGTTGCTAATACTCAACTTAAAGTTGCTAGTTTTATTTATCGATATTTATGTTTAAGTTACTAAAGTAAAAAGTCTAACTTTAAAATTACTAGTTATATTTTTAAACTTATATTTAAGTTGCTAAAGTTGCTAAATAAAATAAAGATTTAATAAAAAAAATATTTACAACTCCCAACACTTTTATAATTATATGCTAAAGTTGCTAAAATAAAATTGATAAGTTAACTAAAAGTGATACTTATACCATGAGATAAAAAATTTATAACAAAATAAAAATTAACTCTCATCACTTTTAGAATTATGCTGAAGTTGCTAAAATAAAATTGATAAACTAACTAAAAGTGCTAGTTATACCATTAATATAAATAATAAATAACGACATGAAAAATACCTATCAACTCCGGTTTATAATTGTTGTTAAAATTGTTGTCTTTAAGAAAACAAATGACACTAATTACAACGATGTAACCAACCGTTGACGAAAAGGATGAATAAATGTTGTTTTTGAAAAAGATTAGGCACTAATCGACAACGGATTACAAAAACATTGTCGAAGACCCGAGAAACGTGTTGTCAAAAAACAAAAAGACAACTAATCGACAACGCTTCAAGAAAGTATTGTCTTAGTCTCGAGTGAACTGTTGTCGTTAACAAAAAATCCGCTCATCCACAATGGTTTAGCGAAAATCCGTTGTGAATGCTTGTAAGGACAACGATTTAGCTAAAATCCGTTGTCTTTGGGGTGTTGTGTTGAGCATTTTTCTTGTAGTGTACTCACTAAGCCAATATAGTTCATGCATTATATGTTGTTTATTTGTTGCTTACATGGCATTTGTGTTTTCCTCATTTATATCATTTTATATGGCATGATAAATTTCACAATTTTAGAATTCATATATGATATTTAGTTGTCGGACTATTAGAAACTAGCTATTAAGTTACACGTGGTAAATTAAAGGATGAAAGATGGCAACAATGTGTGTATCGGGAAACCTAAAATACGAACAAATTGATTGAACGGGTTAATGTAATATATGATCAAGAACTTGTAGTAAGTTGATATATATTATTTGGGAGTAATTGTTTTATTATAATAATAATAATAATAATAATAATAATAATAATAATAATAGTTATCGGGTTTTATGATTGGTATCCTAGCAAGATTCCTTTGCACACAAGAATTGATTCATGTTAACCTTAATTATAGTTAAGCATAAAAATTAAATTTATAAGTTTATATTTAATTGTCCAGTGCGTACTATTAATTGATCATGTACAATTATAATAGTAAAAGTAGATAAAATTTAGTAGAAAATCAGAAAAACCTACTAGTACCTATAAAGCTATATATGTGTTGAATATTATTAACATATGAGATATAGATAATGATACAATATATATATATATATGTGTGTGTATTAGATGAGTCTGCATATGTAAATTAAACTTATCCAACAAAATGATGAGTTTCTTAGTTTGAAAGCATGATGTCTCTACAGATAAACATATACATTTTTTTAACATTTAACCGCATTACTTTCGATAGAGTAAAGGAAGAGTATACTACTTATAAATTATACACACGGGAACAACAAAATAAAGAAAGAAATAGACACAAGCTTTTGGGAAGAACCTGGGAGAATTAAGAAAAATGAGAGAGATAATAGCAAATTAAAGGTAACTATGATTCTTCAGCATGAATTTGAGTTTGTGCCTATTGTGAATTTATGTTCAAAAGGGAATTTCATAGAGTGAATTAGAAGTTACTTTGTATTAGTTGAGATAAGAAATTTTCGAAGTTTGAAGAATTGTTAAATATTACACTAAATTTAATTAAGCTAGAGTCAAGAAAAAGAATTTGAACACTGACTCCCTTGGTATTGAAACCTATTTATATAACCATGATCATATATAGTAGTAAATATCTCTTGTGTTGGAATTTCAAGTAAAGCATATAGCTTTAAGGAAGTGATATCTAATATCTTAAAATTTAACACAGATTGTTGTATATTCAAATGGTTTAGAGTATATCTAGAATGAGATATGTATTTTGGAAGTTTCAACTAAGTCTAAATTACATATCTATGGGTTTAATTAATTTTAAAATTTAGGGTATGGTATTGTACGGGACATGGTAAACTTATTAATTTGAACATGAAAATTTATATTCTATATTTTTACATGTATTATAAAATTAGAAGGGGAACGCAATTAAGTTAGACCCAATAGCATATTCAAGAGTACAAGGTAAGTGAAAATCAATCTACAACTACAATGCATGAACATAGTATTTCCTGTCTTATTGATACTAAATGCGATTCTTGTATCTTGATGGATGAATTCTAGAAACCTTTATGTTCATATGTTGCTTGGTGGATATTAGAGTGTGATGATTATTGTTTCATTGAGCATGTCATTCATTGGCATTTGCACGTGCATGCAAACATATGAGCATTGTTGAGATGAGACATGCACGACATAATTTTCTTTGAAAAGAAAAGGTTTTGGTTGGCCACTGCTAGTGCACCGAGGCATGCTTTTATAATATATTTTTGGGTGCGGCGGGTGTTACTTCTCGGAGGATCATAGGGGTTGATAGGGGGTGTGCCTCTGATGGTAACGAGAGGGCGGACCACTTGACTGTATCCTTATTGACACGTCAGGAGGAAGACTCCTGAGGGATCATTGGGGAAGACAGGAGGTGGACCTCAAGTGGTCCCATGAGATGGCCCTAGGCGGTGTCAATTTGATTATGGCCATGTGATTATTGATATTATGTTGAGCTCTTTCCGGTGCATAGCAGATAGGTCAAGGGCCCAATGAAAAGAAATAATTTTGATAAAATGTTTCAACTCATCTTGCGCACTTCTGGTAAAATATCTTGGAATGCATCGCATTTGTATTACATTGTTCGTTCAGCATGCATGATTTTTGCTTACTAGGTATTAGCTCACGTAGTTCATGCATTGTAGGTGAGTCTGGTGATGCTGGATTTCATGGGCTTACTGGGCAGGCTGTTGGAGCTCCTACAGATTATTGAGGACAATGTACATGGATGACGACCTGTTGGGCTATGTTGATGGGTCACCTTTCCCTTTTTGGTCTTGTATTATATTATTGTTTAGGGTTGTACCATCTTTTGAAAAATCTGATGTAAATATGTACATGTAAATAGCTGGGTGATGTGGGTTATGCGTTTAATCACGTGGATGTCTGTAGTGTTTAATGACATGGTTGGTTACCTCTTTTGCTTGTGGACATGGCTTGTCCTTATCTTTTAATTAAAATGATTTTTACTTGTTTGTTGTTAAAATGCCACAGGGATAAAAAAAATCAAAAAAAAAATTATTACACGTTTTAAATAGAGTTTGTGGTCTAATTTTAGTATTTATATATTTTCCAAAAGTCATAATAGGGGTGGGCATCAAAGAGTGGTATCAGAGCCCAGCTACAGGTTCTGTAGGCTATCCATGTACACGAACTCAGAACTCGTGGAGCTCAAGCATGCCAGTAAGTTTTACTTTATTGTCTGATGCATTTTATGTTTCATGAAATTATATTGGCCATGTGTTAGTAGGTTATCCTAAGACTGTGTTTCACTCATGGTGAGTACTGGAGGTGAGAGTAGTAGTGGGGATAGAAACCAAGTAGGGGAGACACCTATACAAACTGTTGATCGAGATAATGTCATAACTCGTCTTACGGAGCTCATCCAACGACAATCTGAGCAAATTCAACAACTCATCCATTAGTGGGATATAGATGGAAAACAAAGAGTAGAAATGAATCAACCACACCAAAGGATAGATTAAGTAGAGATAGAGGGGAAAAAGGTTCCGAAAGCTAATGTCCACCAACCTTTGAAAATGCAGCAGATCCCACAGTAGCAGTAGAGTCGTTGTGAACTCTAGAGAATATGTTCCAGTACAATAGGGTCTTGGAAGAAGAGAGTTTTTCATGTTCAACAGTAGAAACCTAACTTTCAACCACGTCAAGGACAACAATAATGGGAACAAGTTAAGCTAAAGAGCTGATTAGAGTAAGGCAGCCATAACACTACTTTTTACCCTAGGTGCTAGACTCAACATACTAGAAGTTTCTTGGTAAATACCGGGAGATGTTTTACATGTGGGATGCCGGTAACGTGTGTGTAAATAGTACAAATCCTATAGGACAAAAACTTGTACCAACCAAAGCATCTACTACCACTAGAGCAGACGCCAAAGCGAATCCATCAGTGGATATAGGTAAACTTATTATCTTTGACCCCCCCAAATCTCTATTATTTGATTCAGAAGCTACGCATTCATTTGTATCCATTGAGCATGTGAGAAGACTGGGTAGGACACCTGATGTAGCAGAAGTGGGTTATAATGTAACAATTCCCTCGGGAGATTCCAAATAGACTAATCAAGTTTTGAGAGCTTGTTCTATTCCAATCGAAAATAGAGAACTTTATGTTGATCTAATTGTGTTAGCTATGAACGATTACGGTATCATTTTGGGTATGGATTGGTTGTCGAAATATGGTGCTACAATTGATTGTCAGAAAAAAGACAATGACATTTCAACCCCAAAAGAAGATCCATTTACCTTCGTTGGAATCATGACTCGTTTTAGATTTCCAATGATATCAGTATTAAAGGCACAACGTTTATTGAATGTTGGTTGTGACGGATGCCTAGTAAGTGTCATGAGTATCGACTAATAACACCAACCAACCATTGATGAAGTTCTAATAGAGAGAGAATGTCTCAATGTATTTTCAGATGATCTTCCCAGATTACCACCTGATCGCGAGATCAATTTGTTATTGATCTACTTCCAGAAACGTCTCCCTCTAAAGCTCCATGCCATGTAGGTCCATTGGAATTGAAGGAATTGAAGACACAATTGCAGGAATTGCTAGATAATGGCTTCATTAGACCTAGCTTTTCGTCATGGGATCCAACGGTCTTGTTTGTATGAAAGAAGGATGGTACGATGCAATTGTGTATTGACTACCGAGAACTAAATAAGGTTAAAATCAAGAATAAATACACGCTACCTCGAATCGATGATTTGTTCAATTAACTTCAAGGTGTAGTTGTATATTTGAAGATTGACTTACGATTCGGGTACCATCAGTTGAAAATAAAAGAAGATGATATATCGAAGACATCATTCAGTATGAGGTATGGACACTATGAATTCTTGGTGATGTCGTTTGGGTTGACTAATGCTCCAGTAGCTTTCATGGACTTGATGAATCAAATATTTAAAGATTTTCTAGATAAATTTGTTATTGTGTTTATCGATGATATCTTGATTTACTCTATAACAAAAGAGGAGCACGCAGAACACTTAAGAATAGTGTTAGAGGTCCTAAAAGCAAAACAATTATAGGCCAAACTTAAGAAATGTGAATTCAGGCGGATCGAGTAGTATTCTTAGGACATGTCGATCCGGAGCAGAATCTCGGTTGGTCCAAGTAAAGTAGAAGCTATCAATAATTGCCCACAACCCACAAATTCTTCAGTACGTAGTTTTCTAAGTTTAGATGGCTATTATCATCGATTTGTGGAAGGATTATTCAAGTTTGCTTTGCCTTTAACGCAATTGACTTAAAAAAGCGTCGCCGCATTCAAATGGAAGCAAGCGAACAAAGTTTTCAGGAATTGAAGAAGAGATTGACTACAACACCTATTCTATCAATTCCATCAGGTATTGGAGGTTTTGTAGTTTATAGTGACGCTTTGCCAAATAGTAAGGTAATTGCATATGCATCTAGACAATTGAAGAATTATGAAAAGAACTACCCTACAGTTGATTTAGAGCTTGCTGCAGTGGTATTTGCGCTTGAGATATGGAGGCATTATCTATACGGAGAACGATGTGAGATCTACACAAATCACAAGAGTTTGAAATACTTTTTCACACAGAAGGAATTGAATATGCGTCAATGACGGTGGTTGGAACTAGTGAATGACTATGATTGTGTGATCAATTATCATCCTGGTAAAGCTAATGTTGTAGCAGATGCGTTGAGCCGGAAATAAACACAAAACAATGCAATTGTGATTCACATTCCGAAACCAGAGCTAACGGACCTCCAAAAAATGAACGTAGAGGTTGTACCACTGGGGTGAAGCTAAGTTGACACCGTTAACACTCCGACCAACCCTACTTGATCTAATTCAATAGGAACAACAGGATGATGAATACTATGCCAAAGTGAAGAAAGATATTGCCTCGAAAGTGTCTTCTGATTTTAAAATATCTGAGAATGGAGTACTGCGATTTAAAGAATGATTATACATGCCCAACAGGGATAATATCTGAGAGAATGTTCTAGAAGAAGTGCATTCGACGCCATATTATGTACATCCAGAAGCTACTAAAATGTACAGAGATTTGAAGATGCACTACTAATGGCCAGGTATGAAAAGGGATATTGCACAATACGTGGAACAATGTTTATCCTGTCAACAAATAAAGGCAGAACACAAAAGGCCAGCTGGAATGTTGCAACTTCTGCCTATTTCAGAATGGAAATGGAAAAGAATCACCATGAATTTTGTGATAGGTCTACCCAAAACTTCCAGGGGACACGATGCTATTTGGGTGATCATAGATAGATTAACCAAATCCGCTCATTTCATTCCCATTTGTTCTACCTATTCTGTGGACCGATACACACAACTTTATATACAGGAAGTGGTTAGACTTCATGGTGTGTCACTGTCCATTGTTTCTGATAGAACTCTAGATTCTTATCTAATTTCTGGAGAAGTTTACAGAAGGCACTAGGAACACGACTGTCGTTTAGTACTACTTATCACCCTCAGACTGATGGGCAATCAAAACGAACAATACAAACTTTAGAAGATATGCTTAGAGTTTGTGTTGTAATTTTCCAAGGACAATGGAGTAAATATCTCCCTTTGATAGAATTCTCCTATAACAATAGCTATCAAGCCAAAATCGGGATGGCTCCCTATGAAGCATTGTACGGTAGAAAGTGTAGATCGTCGGTTCACTGGGACGAGGTTGGCAAAAGGAAGCTTTTAGGTCCAGACCTGGTTCGAGAAATGCCAGAAGCCACAATGCAAATTCGGCAGAGAATGGAAACTGCTCAGAGTCGACAGAATAATTACTCAAATCAAAGAAGAAGAATGCCAGAATTTTCCGTAGGAGAACAAGTGTTTCTGAAGGTGGCACCAATGAAAGGAGTAATGCGATTTGGAAAGAAAGGAAAACTCAGTCCTAGATACATTGGTCCGTTAAATATTACTGAAAGAATCATTGATGTTGCCTATAGACTGGACTTGCCTGCGTTAATGGCTCAAGTGCACAATATCTTTCACGTATCCATGTTGAGAAAATACATTTCAAACCAATCTCATATTTTGAAACACGAACCAGTAGAATTAAAGGCTGACTTGAGCTACGAAGAGATGCATGTGGAGATATTGTTACGAGAAATAAAGAAGCTACGAAATAAGGAAATCTCATTAGTTAAAGTACTTTGGAGAAATCAATCAGTAAAGAAAGCTACATGGGAAAGAGAAGATGAGATGAGGGCTAAATATCCAGATTTAATTCGCTAACCAAAATTTCGAGGACAAAATTTTCATAAGGAAAGAAAGATGTAATACCCGAGCCTCTCAATACTCACTAGGCCAATATAGCTCATGCATTATATGTTGTTTATTTGTTGCTTACATGGCATTGGTGTTTTTATCATTTATATCATTTTATATGACATGATAAATTTCACAATTTTAGAACCCTTATATGATATTTAGTTGTCGGACTATTAGAAGCCATCTATTAGGTTGCACATGGTAGCTATTCAAAGAATTACGAGATTACACGTGGTAACAATGTGTGTATCGGGAAACCTAAAATGCGAGCAAATTGATTGAACGGGTTAATGTAATATATGATCGAGAATCTGTAGTAAGTTGATATATATATATAATAATAATAATAATAATAATAATAATAATAATAATAATAGTTACCGGGTCTTATGATTGGTATTCTAGCAAGATTCCTTTACACACAAGAATTGATTCATGTTAACCTTAATTATATATAATTACGCATAATGATTAAATTTATAGGTTTATATTTAATTGTCCAGTGCGTACTATTAATTGATCACAATTATAATAGTAAAAGTAGATAAAATTTAGTAGAAAATCAGAAAAACCTACTAGTACCTATAAAGCTAGATATGTGCTGAATATTATTAACATATGAGATATAGATAAAGATACAATATATATATATATATATATATATATATATATATATATGTATCCAACAAAATGATGAGTTCCTTAGTTTGAAAGCATGATGTCTCTACAGATAAACATATACATTTTTTTAACATTTAACCGCCTTACTTTCGATAGAGTAAAGGAAGAGTATACTACTTATAAATTATACACACGGGAACAACAAAATAAAGAAAGAAATAGACACAAGCTTTTGGGAAGAACCTGGGAGAATTAAGAAAAATGAGAGAGATAATAGCAAATTAAAGGTAACTATGATTCTTCAGCATGAATTTGAGTTTGTGCCTATTGTGAATTTATGTTCAAAAGGGAATTTCATATAGTGAATTAGAAGTTACTTTGTATTAGTTGAGATTAGAAATTTTCGAAGTTTGAAGAATTCTTAAATATTACACTAAATTTAATTAAGCAAGAGTCAAGAAAAAGAATTTGAACACTGACTCCCTTGGTATTGAAACCTATTTATATAGCCATGATCATATATAGTAGTAAATATCTCTTGTGTTGGAATTTCAAGTAAAGCATATAGCATTAAGGAAGTGATATCTAATATCTTAAAATTTAACACAAATTGTTGTATATTCAAATGGTTTAGAGTATATCTAGAATGAGATATGTATTTTGGAAGTTTCAACTAAGTCTAAATTACATATCTATGTGTTTAATTAATTTTAAAATTTAGGGTATTGTATTGTACGGGACATGGTAAACTTATTAATTTGAACATGCAAATTTATATTCTATATTTTTACATGTATTATAAAATTAGAAGGGGAACGCAATTAAATTAGAGCCAATAGCATATTCAAGAGTACAAGATAAGTGAAAATCCATCTACAACTACAATGCATGAACATAGTATTTTCTGTCTTATTGATACTAAATGTGATTCTTGTATCTTGATGGATGAATTCTGGAAACCTTGATGTTCATATGTTGCTTGCTGGATATTAGAGTGTGATGATTATTGTTTCATTGAGCATGTCACTCATTGGCATTTGCACGTGCATGCAAACATATGAGCATTGTTGAGATGAGACATCCACGACATAATTTTCTTTGAAAAGAAAAGGTTTTGGTTGGCCACTGCTAGTGCACCGAGGCATGCGAGGCATGCTTTTATAATATATTTTAGGGTGCAGCGGGTGTTACTTCTCGGAGGATCATAGGGGTTGACAGGGGGTGTGCCTCTGATGGTCACGAGAGGGCGGACCACTTGACGTATCCTTATTGACACGTCGGAGGAAGACTCCGAGGATCATTAGGGAAGACAGGAGGTGGACCTCGTGTGGTCCCAGGAGATGGCCCTAGCAAAGTGTCAATTTGATTATGGCCATGTGATTATTGATATTGTGTTGAGCTCTTTCCTGGTGCATAGCAGATGGATCAATGGCCCAATGAAAAGAAATAATTTTGATAAAATGTTTCAACTCATCTTGCGTATTACGGTAAAATATCTTGGCATGCATCCCATTTGTATTACATTGTTCTTTCAGCATGCATGATTTTCGCTTCGGGCATTAGCTTACATAGTTCTCGCATTGTAGGTGAGTCTAGTGATGTTGGATTTCATGGGCTTACTGGCAGGCTATTGAAGCTCCTACAGTTATTGAGGACATCAGATACATGGATGACGACCTATTGGGCTATGTTGATGGCTCACCTTTCCCTGTTTGGTCTTGTATTATATTATGGTTTAGAGTTGTACCATCTTTTGAAAACTCTGATGTAAATATGTATATGTAAATAGATGGGTGATGCGGGTTATGCGTTTAATCACGTGGATGTCTATAGTGTTTAATAACAGGGTTGGTTACCTCTTTTGCTTGTCCTTATCTTTTAATTAAAATGATATTTACTTGTTTGTTGTTAAAATGTCACAGGGTTCAAAAAAAATAAAAAAAAATTATTACACATTTTAAATAGAGTTTGTGCCCCAGTTTTATTATTTATATATTTTTCAATAGTCGTAGTAGGGGTAGGCGTCACACAAACTAGACACCGAATCGCCTACAAACAAAATCCACGCCCTTCCTTTTGGGGATTTTGTTAACTCTGAACAAAATCCGCCAAGGCCTTGCGCCTTTAATTGCCGTTCTACTGAACTCTATTTCATATTCACCGAGCTCAATAGCCCATTTCACCAACCTACCCACAATCTCCGGTTACTCAACACCGCTTCAACGGAAAATCAGTCCTCACAACAATTTTATGCGAAAGAAAATAAGGACTCCGCCTTCTTGTCGTGGTTACAAGTGCTAACCCAGCCTTCTCAATCTCAGAATATTTGAGCTCCGCGTTCCTCAATACCTTGCTAACATAGTACACCGCCGCACCGATCCTCCTCCACAAGAATACCATACTAATCCATTGCTCTCCTATAGAAATGTATAAATACAAAGGCTCCCCCGGAATTGGCTTAGTCAATAAGGACAACTTGGCCAAATAACCCTTCAGCTCTTCAAACGCCGCTTGGCATTCCTCATCCCAAGCAAACTTCTTACACTTCCTCAATACTTTGAAAATGGCAAACTTCGCTCTGAGAGTGAGAGAGATGAACTTGTTCAAAGCAACCAACTTTCCCCGTCAAGCTCAACATCCTCACATCCCGAGGTAGAGCCATTTCTCTAATTGCTCTCACCTTCTCGGAATTGGCCTCAATCCCCTTTTCTGTTACCATGTACCCCAGAAATTTGCCCGACCTGACCCCAAATGCGCACTTCTTTGGGTTTAGTTTCATCTGGTATTTCCTCAATGTATCGAAACTTTCTGCCAAGTCTCTAGTATGACTCTCAGCCTTCACACTCTTTACTAGCATATCATCAACATACACCTCCATATTTCTCCCTAGCTGGTTCTGGAACATTTTATCTACCAACCTCTGATAGGTTGTCCCCACATTTTTCAAACCAAAAGGCATAACCACATAGCAAAAGGTACCAAACAAGTAATGAAACTTACCCGCTTCTGGTCCTCCTTCGCTAGTCTGATCTGATGGTACCCCTGTGAAGCATCCATCATGCTGAGAAACTCGCATCCCGATGTTGAGTCAACAAGCTGATCTATCCACGACAATGGGTAATAGTCCTTCGGGCAAGCCTTATTCAAATCTCGAAAATCTATGCACATCCTCCAATCATCATGACTCTTCGGGACTAGCACTGCATTAGACAACCATTCTGGGAATTGTATATCACGAACATGCCCGGCCTCCAACAACAACTTCTCGCACCAAAGACGCATTTATTGCATCCTTCTTAGGGCCAAAATTTCTCTTCTTCTGTTTCACAGGTTGATACGAAGGGTTTATGTTCAACCTGTGTTCAGCTATGCTAGGATCAATACCCACCAACTCCTTCGCCGACCACACGAACACATCCACATTCTCCTTGAGAAAACTCAATCAGCTCTTCCCTCAAATCCTTCCTGAGGCAACTCCCAATCTTGGCGACCTTACCAGGGTCGCCTGGAACCAACTATGGTTAGCAACTCCTCATTTGGCATCATGTTTTCCACTGGGTCCTCATCTAATTTGATGAGCTTCTCCTTGCCCTTACGATCGTCATGAGCTCCTCCTCTCTCCGCCATCTGGAGACTCTCCACATACAACTTCTTCGCCATGTACTAATCTCCCTCAACCTCATCATCCATTGGGAATTTGATTTTCAAGTGATACACTAAAACAACAGCCTGGAAAAGATTAAGGAAAGGTCTCCCGATCATCACATTATAGGATGATGGTGCATTAATCACCAGAAATCGCACCATACTAGTCTTCATGTATGGTTCTTTTCCCAAAGAGACGGGTAAAGTAACCATCCCCAACGGTTTAGTTGATCCTCTGGCAAAATCGATAGAGATGTATCTACGACCTCCAACTCCACCTACAAATCCATCTGTCTATAGCATTCAAAGAATAGTATGTCAGCAGAGCTACCTGTATCAACAAAAACTCTCTGAACATCATAATTTGCTATGGTTGTTGTGATAACCATGGCATCGTTATGGGGGGTGACAATGCCTCGGCTATCCTTCGGCCCAAACTTAATATCCGGTCCAACTGACACATGTTCGACCCTCATCCATTCTTGAGCACGCTCGAGCAAGAATCCTCGTACATAACCTTTTCTAGCCCGTCGCAAGTCTCCACAAGCGGACCCCTATCACCATCCGGATCACCCTTCCGCGGGCAGCAATGGGGAGATCCCTTCTCTTTCCACTCCCTTCTTAGACTCCTCCCTCTGGGTAAATATCTTGACCCCTCCAGTAATTGCCTTTGAACCTCCTCTTATCCACATACACAAACTTCTTCAAATGACCTGCCTGGATTAGCCTTTCTATCTCATCCTTCAAATGGGTACATTGATCCGTAGTGTGGCCATACTCGTTATGGAACGTGCAAAATTCTTTGCATTTCTCCTTCCTGGGCATCTCAAAGATAGGTTTTCGCCACCTTAGATGGCGCTTAATTGCTATGAAAATATCCCCTTAGGAAGCCACCAAGGGTGTGTACTACTCATACCTAGGCCTTCCTCCCATCAAAGTCGACTTTGGGAGGTTAGCTTTTTACCGGGAGCTCTTTCCTCCCTCTCATCCTTCATCTCTTTTCTCTTATCCCCCTCTTCATGCTCCATTTTCCTAGCCTCCTCCAGGTTGATGTATTTCTCAGCCCTTGCCAGGAGCTCATCGGAAATATGCACCGGTTCTATCACTAGGGACTCAAAGAAATCCCCATCCTTCAAACCCTGAGCAAGAGCATTAGCAATATATCTTGAGTCGCGAGGACACCTCCGAACTTCGCCTCCGTAAACCTCTGAATGTAGCTCCTTAGCCCCTCATTATCTCGTTTCTTGATGTTGATTAAGGCCAGCGGTGTTTTTTGGTACCTTCTACAGCTGGTAAATTGGTGCAAGAACATAGAGCTAAATTTGTCAAAACTCCTGATCGAGTTCGGCAACAACTGACTAAACCATTGCTGGGCCGACTTAGTCAAAGATGGTCAAAAACACCGGCACATCACCCCATTGGAGAACCCGTGAAGCACCGTGGCATTCTCAAAGCGACACAGATCCCACGGATCGCTGGTGCCATCATACTCAAAACTCAGCCCGATACGAGGGGAAAAGTTCATCAACCATAATCTCCTCTGAGAAAGGATAACCCTTCCTCGATTAGCCTAAGCCACTTCCAAACACCTTCTTCTTCAACTCTCTCACCTCCCTATGCAGATCATCAATCTTCTCAGTCCATCACTGATCTGTCTCTGTGGCCGTTTGGGTAAAGGCCGCGGAGGCACTCTCTTCCTCCAACACTGGCGCTCTTGGCCCCCACTCCTCTCCAACCAGGGGAGGCCTCATCTCATGCTCCTGTCCAGTCTGCGCCGCTCCTGCAGGCTGGACAAATTCCCTCATCCGGCTACTCATGGCCTGTAACGGCCCGCCTTCCAGATCGACAACTGTCCCCACAAACCAACACGAGTCTTTCCAACGCGCTTTGTCCTCACTCACGCGCACCCTGAGAGCAGCATCCTAGGGGGTCACCCATCCCATAATTACTCCGGACCAAGCACACTTAACTTCGGTGTTTTTATGAGATAAGCACCAGAAAAGAAGATGCATCTTGTTGATATGAGTAGTACCTATCAAATCTTTTTAAGCTTTCCTCAACTGTATAGTCCTATACCTACACAGTCTCAGAATCTCCTCTTATTTGGGTGTGGGATCAGTTCATTCATGTCCCCCACCACCTAGAAGCCTGCCAGGAGCCGCTCTTTGTCCGTGCCTTCTTGCACCGGCGATCACTCCCCGCCCTCTTTGGCCCCGGGCGTCACATGGCCTCCTCCACAACAGCCTTGATGAATGAAGACATTTGCTGGAATAAACAGGTCCTAAACCACCTCCGCCCATCATCGGATCAGCAGCGACTCCAGCCATCCTAGGAGGAGGGTAATCAATTCCGACACCAGGTGCGCGCGGCGGACGAGCGCGCTCCCCTGTTACCACCTCAGGCGTTTCAATCGGAACTTCGTCCAGATTATGTCCTAGATTCCGTCGTAATCCTCCATTGCTACCTTGAACTCACGTCTTAAAACTCAAAGTTTCCCACAGACGGCGCCAATTGGTCGGCCCAAGAATGTCCACCGTCCAATAAAACCACGCTCTGACGTGCGATTAACCTAAGACCTGCAAAACCACCTTTAGAGGGGGGCCAAAAGGGTTTTCTGACGTACACACTCCGGCGCTCAAGTCAAGATCACTCTAGAGAGAATATATGAATACAGAATAGTATGTGAAAAGTACGTGTATGGAAATTCTAACTGGAGGCGTACCTTTTCTGTGTCCTATTTATAGGTTTGGCAATTAGGGCTGTGTACGCATCAAGCCATGCTAAAACCCTAATTAACAAATAGGCCTAGGTTAATCATTCGTATTAGGCCACAAACCTCTCAGGCCCAATAGTTCGGTAAGTCCTTAAGTTGGTCCATTTTGGTGTCCAACCCAATAGGTTGGCCGATTGGGCCCACATCTCGGGCCTTGCCAAATTATCAACTCCAGCACAATCATAAACCTAAGTCCAAGCCCTTACCTCCAGAGGTCGGCCCAGCCCTGAGAGGTTGGGACTAAGCCTATCATCGGCCCAGGTCTTTCATCAAGCCCATATAGACAGGTCGGTCTAAATAGGCCCCCATCAATTATCTATGTCATCAGGTTTTGATCTTTAAATTGATCTGAACCTAGTCAGACCCGAGGACCCGAATCGAAACAGAATTGGAAAAACCTACCTCATCGGTTTACAAGATAGTCCAGCTCGTATTCTGGACTTCAGATTTGGGTATGACCAATCTGGCAACAAGGACGGACATAATCAAATTGATCAGCATGATAAGAAAACCAAATATCTTGGGATCCTTTTGAAAAGGAAAGAAAATATACACCATATCTTCTTCCTAAATTATAGCAATATGTTTTATCTAAATAAGGTATCAGAATGTTACTATAAATTAAATGTTCTATTTATAAATAGAGGTAAAGAGTATATTTTAAAGTATCTTTTACACATATATATTATACTTTACACAAATTAATAATTTTTTGTACAAATTCTGGAAGTAAGGGCATCAATTTGTGACATGATACGATAACCTGACACGAATCTAATGCAAATTTAGCAGGTATACGTATAACCCTTCGCGAGTTTGGGTCAAATTCAGGTCGGACATGGTTAGCACAACAAAAATAAAATCAGGTCAGGTAAACCCGCGTGTCAACACAATTAACCTATTTAATCCATTTATATGTATAGTGGACATGTTAGTTTCCTATTTTGTGATGTTTTAGTTGGCTATATGATGTTGGACAAATTATTGAATACATTTTTTATGTATTTTATTTGTGATTTTAGCTTTTTCTCTTTTTTCTGGAATCTCTTCGTACCAAACTTTAAATTATTTATGTATTTAGTGTCGTTGTCGAATTACCAGTATCCTAATCAGTTCGAATTCGTGTCGCGTATCTTAATTAAACTTTTTGGTGTTTGAATTTGTGTGAAACTTGCAATACCTCTATCATAACATAACCCGCGAACACGAAACACGACTTGATTGACACTCTTACCTGGGAGGGGGGATTTAGGTGAGAATCGAACCCATTCACATGCCTTAGTTTTACAAATGCCTTACCGCTACGTAGCAAAAGATTCCCATACAAATTAATAAATTTCCTCTCAATATACTTTCGGATCCTTTCTGACTTGAGCACCAGAGTCTATATGCTGTTGGGATCCTCCAGTATTTTGAAGGCATTGTTTCGACATTTTCAAAATCGGAAAATTAGAGAGTATTGGGCGATTTTTGGTGGTTGATCTGTTTGAGCACATCATTACGGTTTAAGCAATAACTTTTTAATGATGCGTAAGTTCTTGTTCGCCAAAAATTTGATCTCAATATTGTAAGTGTACAGTGTAGTTTATAGGATAATGGCAAGCAAGTATGTGTTCCTAAGAGATTGAATACAAAACACTTAGGTTATAACAATATCATATTCCAATTTTATTGAAGCGACTGAAAATCACAAGTTATAAGTAAAAATAAAGTAAGAGATGTAAATTTAGTAAAAACCGGAACTCCAAAAGTCTTTTCAACAAATACGAAAGCAACCCTAGGCACATAATCTCAACATGCTTCTTCAATATTTTAAATTCAATTAAAGTTTATCAAAACAAATTCATGTGTTTCCATGGGTTCAATTCCTATACTTGTTTATTCCCCCTCCCGAAGTAAATAAACAGTAGATTAATACCGTTGCTAGCATCCCTACTCAACAATTAATACTAACTCCCAATAGATATGTGAATTAAATGACTCCCCACAAACAGTTATAAGCCTCCCGACTCTATACACATTTATGTCTGAATTCGATTTTCGTCTTTATTAGAACTCATCTCCCGAATTATGGATTAACAAATATGACATGCAAATTATTGACCAAATAGTCTACAAGAAAAATAAGCACTCGAATTCATAAAATAGAACACATAAATCAATTAAGAAAACAACCAATATAAATTTAACATGAATCCACAGTTTTGATTATGCCCTAGGATCCAAAAGATTACCCCAACATGATTGATAATAAATTCATAGACAAACTTGAGATCAACAGTTTGACATTGTTTAAGTACAAACAAGAGATCTAAACTAACAAACAAAACCCCTTCTTGTCAGGATGGATCCTCCTTCCAAGCCTTAGAAACTCTTGTGTTTTTGTAGATGTGAAAAGCCTTGTGGTGCTCTTTGTAGCTTAGCTATCCTTTTTCAGAAGACATTGGATTTGTGTAACCATGTGTATTATACTGTATTTTCAGATGAAATGACTATTTTTCATGCAAGGCCTTGGTCCCTTTATATAGGTGCTTGGAGAGATCACTTGTAGAGTTCTGACGGGAAAAGGACCACAAAATCTGGCAAAAATGGGTAGCATGGTTCATGTCATCTCGCACAGTCGTGTGACACCACACGGGCTGACCGTGTGACTTGCTTTTGTCCATTTTCTTCATCTCTTTGATCTTCTCTTCGCACTTGTCGATCTTGTCCGGGCCTTCCAACTGATATCTTTCCATTTAAGCTCTGTTTCCTGCAAAAAGTTACAAGAATACGCACTATCATGCTCTTCTGAGGAAACCCAAGAAATGTTAGAAGCCCTTAAATGCATGTATATTTTACACATATCAAAATTTCCCAAAGAACACACAAAAATACTACAAACATTCAATCTCACTTGACTCCATATCTAAGTAAACCATGCAATTCATTATCAAGAAGTCATCAATCACAAGTTCGGAATAATCAATACTTGTTCAGGCACCTGACATCTCGACTCACAAGTAGTAGTGTATCACTCATCTCTCAAAGTGTATGGAGAGTGTATGCACTTAAAATCCTTTCAACGAGTGTAGAACTACCATAGGCTTGCAAGTCGTCTAACATCTCTACCACTTTAGTGTGCACAACTTAAGAATCAATAAGGATTTTTCATTTGGTTGTAATGTAGGCTCATTGATAAGGGCAAGGAAAATTTGGATTAAGTGACTTGACTTGACCAAATAGAATTTACACAGACTTGCAACTCGCCAGTCCAATTTCATCTAAAAATCACTCTTTCAAGAAATTTTCTTTTTCAACTCAACTCCACCCCTTTTCTCCTTTTTTATTCTTAGGCCTTTTTGCCTTTTTCTTTTCTTTTTTTCTCTAGCCCAAGTTCTCAAATTTTCAAAAAATTTCAGAATTTTTCTTCTTTTCTTTTTTTTGCTCGATTTTCTCTTTCTTTTTCAGAGATTTTTCTTTTGTTTTTTTTTCGAGCTTCATTATTCTTTTATTTACCTAAGTACTGCTCATCCCTCATTTTTTTGCCACTTTCTCTATTTTCCACAATTTCACCACATCTCTCCCAAACTATTCATCTTCTATAAGCTCAAGTAATTTTAGGGATAAAAAATCATCTTTCAATTTTAAAGATCAAGATGTGGCTAACAATAAAAAATTAAGGCTCAAAGTGGCTAACTAAGGAATCATGAATTCATAGGTAGGCTTTCTAGGCTAAGTAGGCTAAACAAAGATGGCAAATTGCACACACACATGGATTCAATGAAGATACCAAAGCAAGTTCTAGAATTCTAACATTCATGAATGACACACTCAAGAAAAAAAATAAGACTACATAAGATAAAAGTAGTTATAGGCACAAAAGCTCACAGGCTTATTTTTCGCAACATGCTCAAATATCAAATTTTCTTAACTAATGCCAAATAGGTAAAAGACATCTTCTCAACTATTCATCATATTATTCACAAAAATACTTCATCTCATTAAATCAAATGCTCATTGTAAAATCATACAGAAGCTTTTTGTACGTTTTCGAATTTTTGATCCAAATCACACAAAAGCATTTAAACGTGCTAAAGCGATAAACGTGCTAAACAAATACTAAAAAAGTCAAAAAAAATTTAAAATTTATGCAAATTTTATATGCTCAACATGCAATCCTAAATGTAATAGTACTTATTTACGCATTCTTGATAACCCCTCCAAACTTAAAATGTGATTCGTCCTGGACATATGAGGAAATATTCAAAAGAAAGCGGAATGCGTAAAAAAATACTTACCAAGTTCGAACATCGGGTTGCCTCCCAACAAGCACTAAGTTTTACGTCTTCAGTCGGACATCGAATTTCTAACATTACTGTCGATGAACTGTGTCGGTTTAAATCATTGAGCCCTCATATTTTGTACCATCCATTAGACGAATGGTATTGTACTGTTTTCTCGAATTAAGTTCAGTATCGCATGGGAATTTGCCCTTTTGATGTTGGCTTCCACTGCAGTAGCCATTTGGGCTACTTCTGTTTCCAAAGTTTTCAGTCTCGCATTCAACAAAAACAATGTTAGAAACAAAGCAATAAAAAAAATTTACAAAAGTGGGAAAATAAAAAATATATATTTACCAAAATCGGAAAAAAAAATTACAAAAAATTACTTCAATTAAGATTGAACTACTTATTACTATGTCTAAGTTGAATCTTTCAATCCCCAGCAACAACGCCAAAACTTGTTCCCCAAAATTTTGATCTCAATACTGCAAGTGTACAGTGTACTTTATAGGATAATGGCAAACAATGTCATATTCCTCAGGGATTGAATATGAAGCACATAGGCTATAACAATATAGTATTCCAATTTTATTGAAGCGACCGAAAATCACAAGTTTTAATTAAAAAAAAAGTAAGAGATGTAAATTTAGTAAAAACCGAAACTCCACAAGTCTTTTCAACAAATACAAAAGCAACCCTAGACACATAATCTCAACATGCTTCTTCCATATTAAATCCAATTAATGTTTATCAAAACCAATTCATGTGTTTCTATGGGTTCAATTTCTATACTTGTTTATTCCCCCTCTCGAAGCAAATAAACAGTAGATTAATACCAATTGCTAGCATCTCTACTCAATAATTAATACTAACTCCCAATAGATCTGTGAATTGAATGACTCCCCACAAATAGTTATAGCCCTCCCGACTCTATACCCGTTTATGTTTGAATTCGATTTCCGTCTTTGTTAGAACTCATAATCCTAATTATGGACTAACAAATATGACATGCCAATTATTGACCAAATAATTTACAAGAAAATAAGCACTCAAATTCATAATATAGAACACATAAATAAATTAAGAAAACAATCAATATTGATTTAACATGAATCCACGGTTTTGATTATACCATAGGATCCGAAAGATTAGCCCAACATGATTGATAACAAATTCATAGACAAACTTGAAGTCAACAGTTTGACATCGTTTAAGTACAAACTAGAGATCTAAACAAAAAAAGAAAATCCCTTCTTGTCAGTATGGATCCTCCTTTCAAGCCTTTGAAACTTTTGCCCTTCTGTAGACGCAAAAGGCTGACCATGTCATCTCACACGGTCATCCACATGGTCATGTGACATCATACAAGCTGACCATGTGACTTGCTTTTGTTCATTTTATTCGTCTATGGGCCTTCCTACTGATATCTTTCCATTTATGCTTTGTTTCCTTCAAAAAGTTACAAGAATACACCGTATAGTGCCCTTCTAAGGAAACCAAGTAAAATATACTAAATATGCGTGCAAATACATCAATTACATAACAAAATAAGCCCTTAAATGCACGTATATTACACTCATATCAGTTCTTAAAAAGTTTCATCCTTTGAAACTTAGAAAGAAAAAAGGTCGTATTCTTCAGGGATTGAATACGAAACACATAGGCTATAACATCGTATTCCAATATTATTGAAACGACCGAAAATCACAAGTTATAAGTAAAAATAAAGTAAGAGATGTAAATTTAGTACAAATAGGAACTCCACAAGTCTTTTCAACAAATACGAAAGCAATCCTAGGCACATAATCTCAACATGCTTCTTCAATATTAAATCCAATTAATGTTTATCAAAACCAATTCATGTGTTTCTATGAGTTCAATTCCTATACTTGTTTATTCCCTCTCCCGAAGCAAATAAATAGTAGATTAATACCAATTTCTAGCATCTTTACTCAACAATTAATACTAACTCCCAATGGATCTATGAATTGAATGACTCCCCACAAACAGTTATAGGCCTCCCGACTCTATACCCATTTATGTTTGAATTCGATTTCCATCTTTGTTAGAACTCATCTCCCTAATTATGGACTAACAAATATGACATGCAAATTATTGACCAAATAATCTACAAGAAAATAAGCACTCGAATTCGTAATATATAACACATAAATCAATTAAGAAAACAATCAATATAGATTTAACATGAATCCACAATTTTGATTATGCCCTAGGATCCGAAATATTAGTGACGCGTGTAAAATATACGTGCATTTGAGGGTTTAAAATGATATATATTTATGCATTTGCACGCATGTTCAGTGTGTTTTGGTTGGTTTCCTTTGTTGGGCGTGATACTGCGTATTCTTGTAACTTCTTACAGGAAATGGAGCTAAATTTGATAAAACGAGATATCACGTTCCAAAGTATAGGTCAAGTGCTAAGGTGTGAGCAAATATGTGAAGGAGAGAAGCATGGATGATCGAACAAAAGGAAATTTCCTTCAAAAATGTCCAAATGTGCTAACAGTTTCCAGCAGGGTTTAGTATTTTGGTCGTAACGTTCTCTACAAAATTGATGGTGAGGTGATTCAAGTGGCTTAGAAAGCTAAAAGAAAGGGCTAAAACTTTCATGAAGACCCCAATAGCTAATTCGGACAAAAACATGGAAGAAAACACGTCACACGGCCGAACCATGTGGTGCCACACAGCCGTGTGAAAATGCCGGTGTGAAACCACACAATCGTGTGAAGTGGGCAAAACAGGGGACGGAACCAGGCCCGCACTGCCAGACAGTGTGAAACCACACAACCGTGTGGGAAAGGGCAAAAATCCACACGGCCGTGTTGGACTCTGCAGACGCGTTTTTTTTGGGGTTCCTTTCCCGTTCCAACTCTACAAGTGACCTCTCCAAGCACCTATATAAAGGGAACCAAGGCCTGAACGAATTTTTATCATCATACATCATCCAACATCACTTCATACAGAGAAAACACATCAAATTACACAGGAACACAAGAATCGAAGATCTTCTGAGAGAGAAAGGCTAGGTCGCGAAGAACTCCACAAGAGCTTCGAAGGCTTGGAAGGAGAATCCATCCTGACAAGAAAGGGTTTTCTTTCTATGTCTAAGATCTCTTGTCTGTGCTTAAACGATGTCATAGTGTTGATTTCAAATTTTTCTATGAGTTTGTAATCAATGTTTGGCATATCTTTCGGATCTTAGGGGCATAATCAAAATTGTGGAATCATGTTAAATATGATTAATTGTTTCCTTAATTGATTCATGCTTTCTATTTTATGAATTCGAGTGCTTATTTATAATTGCTTTTATTTTCCGGGAATAATTTGCATGTCATATTTGTTAGTGCGAGATTCGAGAGATGAGTTCTAACAAATACAAAAATCTAATTTAGACATAAACTGGTGTAACGTGTCGGGAGACCTACAACTATTTTTGGGGAGTCATTCAATTTAAAAATCTTTTGGGAGTTAATTATAGTTGTAACGTATCGGGAGATCTACAATTGTTATTAATCTACTGTTTATTTATCACTCGGGAGGCGGAATAAACTATCTTAGGAATTAAACCCATAGAATTGCATGACTTGGTTTTTGAAACTTTAATTACATTTAATATTGAAGAAACATGTTGAGATTATGTGCCTAAAGTTGCTACTATAGTTGTTGAAAATACTTTTTGGGTTCGCAAATTTATTTTTTTATTTTTTATTTTTTTATTTTTATTAATACTCAATATTCGGCCGCTTCAATAAAATTGGAATGTGATGTTAGGAATTTTATTGTTTAGATTTTGATGAATGCCATGTAAAACTTAGAATAGAAAGTTGGCACCCCAATTCTGGCTGTAAAATGTATTGTAACAATTAGAGTCGCCAAGCCGAGTTAAGTCACTACGCCCTAACATGCAAGAAGACAGTGAAGACCGGAAGGAAGAGCTTGTCAAAACAAATTGAATATGGCAAAGAAGAGTAGACGGAACTCTATCAAGAAGAAGCGGTGAGATGCACTGAGTGGAGCATCGGTCAAAGTCAACTCAAGAAAAGCCAAGTCTCAAGTTGAAGTGACAAGAAGAGTCATCCAATGATTGGAAGTCGACTCTAAGTCACCTGGGAAAGCAAGGAAATGCGATCAAGTCGAGATAATCAGTAAAAGAACCGTTGCACGAAATCAAGAGATTTACTTAAACAAGTAATATCTCCATACCACCTTTCTTGGAGTGCTCACCCCGAAGCGTGCAAAAGGAATGAACCAATGGGAAGCACTACACCGTGTCGAACTCAAAAGGTGAAAGAACAATTCATACGAGGAAATGGCAATTCCAAGGATCGCAACAAGACAAGCCAACGATCGCAAGTGACTTTCAAAAATAAGCCTATCTCTTCAACGTGCAAATTTTTGAAAGTTCACTATAAAAGGCCGAGGAGTTTGTTTGAGAAAAGAAGAGATACATGACACACACGTGAGATATACAAGCACATTAGAAAAACTGAATCATTCTCAATCCTCAAGCCTACATGACGAAGTACATCAATCCAACACTCACCTGTGAAGGAAAGAGAACTTCAATCACCAACCAAGTATTAAGCTTTTGGAGGGCTTCGTGATCAAATCCAAAGAGCTTGAGCAAGTAAGTCGTAGTAACAAAGCGCAACCGCCTGTGAAGAAAGGCGAGTCGCACGAGAAGCCACCGAGTGATCAAGGCGTCTCATCGAGTCCCTAAGGATCAAGTCGGCCGTTGTGATCAAGACTTGTATCCGGATCTTACCACTTTGTAAACTCGATCATTACTTAGTGGATTCCTCCAGAGTTGGAGAAGAGAGGAGTAGAAGAATTACCCCATCTTCGAACCTCTATAAAAACTTCACCGTGTCATTTACATTTCAACATTTAAATTCCTCGCACTTTTAATCGCTTATATCTGTTGATAAATTTGCTATCCATTTGATAATTTATAAGTACTAAATCAAGCTCTAAAATCTTGCTTAATCAAACTTAAGGGTGTTAAGTCTTCCTCAATAAAAATAAAACCACAAATTGAGTTAAATTATAGTCAACAAATGAGTTACTCCATTAATGTACTCAAATTTGTCTGCATGGAGAGATTAACTCTCTTGAGTGACTAATTCGATTTATCCCATCAAGGACACAACTCATGTAGAATCAACTCAGAGATTTAAAAGGACTAAATCGAAAATTTGGTAAGGTTTATTCAACCCCCTCCTTCTAAACCTTACACTTACACCCCTTGGGACCTACAAGTGGTATCGGAGCGGTTGGTTCATTGAACCCTCCGCACCGGTTATTGAACTAGATCTCCAAACTTTTCAAAGTCCGCTTTAGTACTTAAACCTTGAACTCTTTTTTATTAAAAGTCATTATCATGGAAGCAAATTTGACACGCATCCCTATGTTCACTATCGAAGAATTTGATGATTGGAAAATTCGTATGCGCTCATCTATCGGCATTACATGATGAGATGTGGATAGTGATAGAAGATGGGCCTCTGCAAATATTAAAAGTGAACACATTTGTCATGCGAAGAGTTGCAAAATGAAGGAGAAGAAGATGTTTGCTCCCGCACTACCATGGTTGAAAAACCAAGAACCGAGTGGACAAATGATGACAAAAAAGATACAACCTGGACAATGTAGCCAAGGACATCCTTTACAAAACCTTGACAAAGCCATGTTCAATAAAGTCAAATCATGCAAAACGGCTAAAGAAATCGGGACAAGTTGACATTGATTTGTGAAGGCTCGTGAGCAAATCAAAGAAAACAAATTATCGGTCGTGTCTGTAAATTTGAGAATTTCAAAATGATCTCAGGAGAGAACCTGGATCAACTAGACGCTCGGTTCACGAAAATCACAAATGAGTCATCGCACTTGGAAAGGAATATACACAGAAGAAATGTGTATGAAAATCCTAAAAAGTCTTCCAAATGAATGGGAAATGAAGGTCATGGCATTGAGACATTCCATGGACCTATCAAAGACATCCAACCATGAGTTATTCTCGGACCTCAAAGCCTACGAGTTTGAGCCGAGAAGAAAAGACCGTGAAGAGACAGTTGTACCCAAAACAATTTTCTAATTGTCAAAGATGGGAAGAGAGTTGAGGTCAAAGAAGTAATTGACCCGGAAGAAATAGCCACGATGGTTAAAAGATTTAACAAGTTCTTTAACAAGAACTACAAGAGAGGAAAGGGTGAATCTTCCGGAAGACACTCGGCTCCCTCCAAATCAAGGGAAGATAGGCCAACCAAGAGAAAGATCATCAAAAAGTTGAGTATCAAAGGGCCGACAATCCAAGAATGGAAAGAGTGATCAAAAGGTTGAATATCTATCTTTGAACTCAGAGACAACCAGGTCACTATGCCATTGATCATCCATATCCTGTAGTCAACAAATACGGGGATGAAGAAGAAAGGAAGGTCTTGAGAAAAGAAGACAAAAGAAAGGAAAAAAGGCAATGATGGCTGCAGAGATCTTGAAATAGCCAAGTCAAGAGAGACAATGATTCGAGAGAGCAAATGGGGCGACTACTCAAGTGACTCTGAAGAAGAAGCCTGATCGCTTGATGGCCAAAGAACAAGATCAACCGATCAAGAAGATGAGGTACAATCTAACTCAACAAACTCGGACACTAGTGATAGTGATCGTGACACACACACTTCATCACCTACGATCTTTATGATTCATTAGGCAAAATGATGAAAGATTTTGAACACATTAAATCCTCACACACACTATTGAATGAGGAAAACAAATACTCAAAAGTCAAAACTCAAAGCCGACTAAGGAGCCGAGTACTCTAAGTCAAATAGCTTGAAAATGAAAGTTTAAAGGCTGAAAATGCTAAATTAGTAGCGAGAAATTGCCGCTATAGAAAAGAGGAGAATGACCTCAAGAATGTTATTGCCTCATTCACTAAGGCATCTAAATCATTGGATGATCTTATTATGAGTCAAAGAGAATGTGGAAACAAGACAAAGCTTAGGATTTAATTCCTCTGTGCCATGTCAAACCTCAAGAATAATTTTGGAAAAAGGATCTTCAAGTCATGAAGAGTCCGAAAAATCCAAAACTCTAAATGTTGCACACACATTCACTCCAAAGCACAATACTAAGCAAACGGCCTTGGTTACAAAGGAAAAGGAAAATGACCGAGTTGAGTGTCTTTGAAAGGACACCGAGAAGAGATTCAAATTGAGTCCTCAAAGAAACTCCAAACAGAAAATACTGTAAAGAGGAAGCAAAGCTACCAAAAATCCCAAAACCCATAAAAGAAATACATATGATGGGAATGGTAGAAAATATCCAAGCCAAGTGATTGGAATAATGTGAACTATCGGCCACGGACTTATGGAATATAAGCCCAAATGGCAAAGGCCTAGAACTCAAAGAAAGGCCATTCCAAAAGCATAAGAGCTTTCATCAAAGACACATATGTACCTAGGCACTACACTCAAAGACACCACAATTACCCAAGGAAGGCAATTGCTAAAACACATATGCAGGCATACGACAAAAAGACAAACAGTATGAACCTAGAATTCCCAAGCAATTTGCCAGGATTAATTATGATTATGGCACTCGATAGATGGCAACCCCTTAGAGTCAAATCATTTGGCTATAGGTTGGTTGGATCATCTTACAATTCTAACCCCTCAGGACCTGCACAAGTATGGGTACCTAAAACTTAATTTCCTTGAGTGCGGTTCAAGGAACAATAAGTGCCAAGGAACCTGGTACATGGATAGTGGGTCATTCCGGACATATGACAGAAATAAGAGAAATCTGTCAAAATTCAAGGAAGTCAAAGGAGCAAAAGTCATATTTGGAGGAAATGAAGCTCCTGGTGAAATAAGAGGCATTGGATCCATCAAGAGGAATGGATTAGAAATCACGAGATGTTGCATATGTTGAAGGACTCAACTTCAACTTACCGAGTATCGATCGGCTCTGTGACAAGGGCTACAATGTTGGATTCAACATGGGTATATGCCAAATCAAAGATATTGAATCAAATGAAGTTGTCTTTGCAAGGATGTAGACAAAAAATATGTATGTAGTGGATTGGTCAACTGCAACACCCGGCCAACTTGTCTACTAGCAAAAAAAACAAATTGAATCAAGTTGGTAATGGGCACAAAAAAGCCGAGTCACCCGAATTTCAAGACAATTAACAAGTGGCAAGAAGTCATCTTGTAGAAGGACTTCCGGACTCGATATACAAGAAGGAGAGTATATGTGATGCATGTCGGGGGAAAGCAAATCAAGTCGTCATTCAAAGAAAAGACATGCCCATCTTCAACAAGAATATTGCATCTACTTCATATGGATCTGTTTGGCCCAAAGGAACCAAACAAAGATAAGTGGAAAGAAATACACCTTGGTGGTAGTAGATGACTACTCAAGATATACATGGACAATATTCATATGCAAGAAGAAAGAAACTCTACAAAAACTACCACAAATGATGAAGAGGATTCAAAATGAGAAGAGTCAAACCATTATCAAAATAAGATCGATAGAGAATCCGAGTTTGTCAATGGAATAATAACTCGATGTTGTATTGAGAATGGTATTGGTCATGAACTATCAAGACAAGGACTCCACAAAGAGAATGGAGTTGCGAGAAAGAAGGAAGAACCCTCAAAGAAGCGAAGGACCATGTTAGTGAAGCGGGGGGTTACCAAAAACGATTTTGGGCTGAAGCAATCAACACAACTTGCTACACCCAAAACAGATGTATGATAAATAGATAGGTGACAAAGACTCCCATGAGATCTGGACTGGAAGAAAACCAAATGTTTCATATTTCGAGAATATTTGGATGTAAATGCTTCATCCACAACAATGGCAAAGACAACCTAAAGGCTTTTGATGCTAAAGTCGATGAAGGTATCTTCTTAGGATACTCAAATGAAAGCAAAGCCTACAGGATACTCAACAAAAGAACTATGGTTACGTAAGAATCCATTCATGTAGTATTCGATGAGCCAAATGTAAATGGAGAAGACATTGAAGAGTCACCGATAAGTCAATCATCCAACCATACGAGAAGAGTCCCTATCTTTGAAGTCAAGCCGAATTATCAATTCGAGAAGAAGATGAGATAGCTGAATCTCAAAAACAATCGGAAAATTTGCGAGCTAATCGATTATGAGAGAGTCGACCCACGAAGAACACAAACTGCAAGTCGATCAATCCAGCTAACTTACTCCAACCTTGATGTAAGATGGCTGAGAGACCATCCACCGAACTTGTCATTGGAGACATAAGAGAAGGTGTCAAAACAAGATCCAGAACTCACCAAGAAGCTATGTTCACATGCTTCATCTCGCAAATAGAGCCAAAAGATGTGTCACAAGCATTGGACGACACACATTGGATTCAAGCTATGCAAGAAGAGCTGAATCGTTTTGAAAGAAATAAAGTGTGGGAATTAGTGCAAAGACCCACGCATCAAAATGTTATTGGCACCAAATGGGTATTCGAAATAAAATGAATGAGGAAGGCTCTGTGGTAAGAAACAAAGCAAGATTGGTAGCCAAAGGATATTGCCAAGAAGAAGGGATAGATTTTGATGAAACATTTGCCCCTGTAGCAAGATTGGAATCTATAAGGATGTTTCTTGCCTATGCGACTCACAAGAATTTCATTGTATATCATATGGATGTAAAAAGTGCATTCCTAAATGGTTTATTGGAAGAAGAAGTGTATGTTGAACAACCTCCGGGATTTGAGCGGAAAGACTCTTGGAGACAAGGTATACAAACTCAAGAAAGCCCCGTATGGATTGAAACAGGCACCTGGAGCATGGTATGACACCTGTCACAATTCCTAACTAACAATGGATTCACAAAAGGAAAAGTAGATAGAACACTTTTTTAATTCAAGACAAGAAGAGTATACTTGCTTGTTCAAATATATGTGGATGACATCATTTTTGGATCCACTAACAAAGAGTCGTGTGAAAAATTTTCAAACCTCATGCAAAGTAAATTTGAAATGAGCATGATGGGAGAGTCGACATTCTTCCTTGGACTCCAAGTGAAACAATTTGAAGGATGGAACCTTCATAAGTCAAACAAAATACACCGGAGACTTAATGAAGAAGTTTGGTATGGAGGAGAAGTCTTCTATAAAAATACCAATGAACACATCACCAAAATGGACATGGATGCGGATGGCAAGCCTGTGGATCAAACAAGATACTGAGCACTAATTGGATCATCGCTCTATCTCACAAAGAAGCGGCCGGACATCAACTTTCTTTGTAGGTGTATGTGCAAGATTTCAATCGCTCCAAAAGAGAGCCATATGACAAATACTAAGAGAATATTGAGATACTTGAAAGGAAGCGAAGAAGGGCCTATGGTATCCAAAGGAAGGTGGATTCAAGCTAATTGGCTATTCGACTACGACTATCTTTGGATGCAGAGTGGACAGAAGAGCACTTGAGCACATGTCAAATGCTAGGAAACAGACTAATTTCTGGTTTAGCAAGAAGCAAAACTCAATAGCCACCTCTACAAATTGAGGCGTAATACATAGGCTATGCGGGCAAATTGTTGTGCCAAAGTCCTATGGATGAGACAAAGAAATGAGAGACTATGAAGTTGAGGAAAAAGAAATTCCAATCATGTGTGATAACACAAGTGCAATTGCAATCACTCAAAATCCCGTGTTGCACTCAAGAACAAAACATATTGATGTCGATATCACTTCATAAGAGATCATGTTGAAAAGAAGGACATCATCCTGGAATATATCGCAATCGATAAACAACTAGCCGACATCTTCACAAAACCATTATGTGAGTCAAGATTTGAAGAACTCAAGCATGAGTTGGGATTAATTGAACTAAGCCGAGACACGAGAAGAACCAAAGAAAAGAAATGGAACAAAAAATGAGGTGAAAAAGAGTCGAAAATGAAAATTAGCTCGCTTAAATCGCCTAAGAGATAAGTCGAATAACTTATGAGCAAAGTGACAAAAACGCAATCGTTTGACTAAGCGGGAATGTTTTAAGGAATACGTCAGCTTAATGATGATGTGTACTGATACATAAAGCTGCACACCAAGCTTATGATTGGATATAAATGCTTTGCCGCATTAAATACGAGACATGAAATGCTCAATAGGCGTCACGAAATCCAAGCCGTTGATTTCGATCACAATTCAAAACCACCCGCACGCCCTTTCATAAACCATATTTAAACCATTTTCGTCCGTTTCTCTCTCACACTTCTAAAAACTGTTCATCTCTTTCTCTCAAAAGCAAAGGCAAAATACTCTCGAAACCCTATCAATTTTCAAATCATTTTCTGAGTTTTTCCTTGAAATAATCCCGAGAAATGGCACCAACTTATGACTTTACCAAGTTAGGAAAGCAAATCACACGGGCTCTACGGTGGATTTTGACGGAATGATGAAACAGGGTCCTAGCGACACCCTAGTGAAGAAAATCGGTGAGAAGTTGGAAACGCCCAGGCTAAAACCGTTTCTAACGTTAGAATATCCGATGACCTATGTGGAGGAGGTCGCACACCCTACGTGAATGCCGAGATTCACGATGAAGGAATCAAGTCATCTGCTTCACGGAAAGCAATGACTATCAACGCCAAGGATTTGGTGAACATTGCTCACTACCAGGAAGGAGCATCCAAATTAAAGAAGTGATATAAACTTGGGCGACGATGGAAAGAAATAGCCAAGTCCGACTTTGCTGATAAAATAATATACACAAAGAAACAAGAGATCTCAAAGGAGGATTATCACAAGTTGTTGGATATAGTTGCCAAATGTATCGACATCAAATTTGGCAAAACTTTGACCAATCACAAAGGCAAAGCGATTGTAATGGCTGCAATCATCGAAGAAAAGAAGATAAATCGGGCTGAGTTTGTCTACATCGACTCGCCCGAACGTGGGAACAAATCCTTCAAAGAAGATGGCACATTTGGAGGATCCTAGGATATGGCCTAGTGATTGGCCGGCTATTGGAGGTGAAAGGAGTCCTCTTAGACATGGGAAGGCATTCCATGTTAACAAGAGGATGTTCGAGCAAACCTCTCGCGCACAAAGAGAGCTTACGCCAAGAGAGCGACACCAAATGAGGGGAATCACCACCCGAAGATACGATTGTTTCCTCTCCACCAAGAAGAAAGCTGCCCCGCACATGCTAAGAAGATCACGCCCCTGCAAAGAAAGAAAACCAAACATGCTCCCGCCCCTAAGAAACTGTGTCTCCTGCAGCTGCCGGGTCGAGAAGGACTCACAAATACCTTCTCCGATCGTCAAAAGGAGGAATCGAAGCCGACAAGCCAAGACGGCCGGCTCCTCGAAACAAACACCAAAGACTGCCCCGCCGCACAAGACTCGAGAAGACAACATCTCGAACCAGAAATTCCCTGGTACAAACTAGGAGACGAAGAAGAATCGTCAAGCGATCCGAAAATGGAATCGAGAAACCAAATGAGTCGCTTCTTCAACTAGCACAAATACCGGAGACTACTGGAGAAGTAGAGTCTCCGTGATGTAGTTGATGAAACAACCAAGTCTGCCAAGGCGTCAGCAGCCGCAACCCGAAGACACAAGCTATAGCTCACACACTGGTGAAGCACAAGAAGAACCGCCGGAGCGGATAGTGATGTAATGATCTTATCTCCACCTTACCCACACATCCAAAATTGTCTGCGTGAGGGGAGGAAATAGAAGTTGAGTAAGTCAAGGGAACAGTTCCAACGGCCTGAGTTCATAGAAGAAGAAGAGGAACTCGCTAAATTTCCTTGGATTAACTACTGTGCTCCCGGCTACGGATGAAGACAATCGCAAAGACATCCTGCAGATCTACAAGGACAAGGAGAGAGAAAAGCAAGTCAAGAAGCCAAAGCACGTGAGAAGGCAAGCATCCGCCCTATCTCCCGCACCACGAACACACACATCCTCTTCTTGATGTCTTCTCGGACAGTGATGAGGATCCGAGAATGCCGCCCCACGAAGAGTTGCAAATGCAAAGCAAGCATTGCACGAATCAAGAATCCTTCACGAGCAAAGACTAATGGAGGGACCAGGAGAGTCCTCCGAACACACTGAAATCGATCCAATGGGAGTGGTTCAAAGAAAATAGCCATTGTTGTTGCCGCTACCACTTCCCCACTCACTCGGAAGAAGCAATAAGGGACCTGCGATGAACCGGGATAGTGGGGACCCCACGAGCCAACCTCTATTGAAGGTGTGCTACCACCGCCCCAATGGTGAACAATCAATCGAAAAAATGGGGGAGTTTGGAGACGAGTGACCCCATTACAAGTCACTCACTGGTGCGCCACCAGTGGGGGAAACTCCCTCCACCGCAAAGACGGTCGGAGGATGCCGCAGATGACTCCACAACGAATCAAGGAGGCGAAGTAGAGAAAATACAAACACAAGAAAAACAAAGAAGTTGCCATCAACGAAGCTCGCGATTGAGACTCGTCTCACCGAGGTGCCAACCGCTCTGAAGGCTAATGACGCTAGCCGATGCAATCGAGGCACGGAAGGAATGTACCGGAGTTAAAACTACGGGCGATGAAAGTGCAATCCATGGGGTTGAGACTCCAATGGATGCCATCAGTAGAAGACCCTAAGACACCGACACATCGAAAGGGAGGACTAGCCTCGCAGCAGAGAGACCGCCGGAGGAAATGAAGGCCCACGGGAGGTTGAGACTTCCTGGTAAAGAGGTCAAGTAGAGAACATCCCTCCCGCTATCATCGACCCATCGAGAGGGAGATAAGCGCACTTCATGATTCCCGTGACAACCCCGATGTCACTTTTCCTCGGGATCGGAAAGGCGAAGAAGAAGCGAGTCATCCCCCATGACAAATCCAAAAGACTCAACGGATGTTCCAAGCACGAGCAAGTCGATCCCAAGACTACTCAAACTTTTAAATTTGATGATGAGCCACCATCGAAATCTCATCATCGTCCGATGACGCTCGATAAGGCCGAGGACCAGCCATCGAAATGGAAAAATCACCGAGACCAACGAAGTTGTTAAGACGATTGAGGCTCGGCAAGCCGGTCTACTTCACAACAAAACCCAATGAACCGAGAGACCACCGCCAGGCTCCTCAAGCTGCAGCAGATCGATTCCCAAAAAGAACTTCACGCGCACCGCTCATCATCGAATGCATCCCGGTTGGCGATGATGAATCTTTTGTAGAATCTTTCCTTTTTCACCGGAGATACGAACTCCACGAAGAGTCGAAAAGCGAACAAGCGCTACGCTATCACAAACCAGCCTCCTGTTCTTCCATCGGACACCATTGTTCCAAATGATTCACGATTTTGATGTCAGATGGCCAACAAACACAATGAAGAATCACCAAGTTCGAGAAGTGTTCAAGGCACTCTTTGGCCGAGGTTGAACGGATGGAGAGGCATCGAGCCTCTTTGGACATGCGATCGACAACAGAGATGCCACCCTTACACCGATTTAAGAGGCATAACAGATTCGGATAAGGGAATGGTGGCAACAAAGAAAACAATGCGTGTTGAACAGGTGAGATACTTCAGACATTGTTCAACAAGTCAGGCCGGTGTGGAGAGTCGAAAATGCCGATGCAAAACGAAGTTTGAGAGAACATATTGAGCACATGCATGAAGCTCATACTATGCGAGATAAAGTTACTGCGTGAGCAAAATATACGAATGATCTACAGCGTTTGGAAGAACACATGACTAGAAAATTCAGCCTTCTCATGGCCGAGATGAAGCCGATTTCAACAGAGTCCAACGCTACTCGATCCGAATTCCGTCTTTGCTTACAACGCAGCAGACTTGAAGGAACTCGACTATCCGCAGAGCTCGACTTCATGCTTGCCAATGTTCCACAGGGTTCCTCTATCCTTTGATGATGCCAAAAAGGGGGAAGAGGAATACCTTAAAGAAAGAAAATCTGTCGAAAAAAGAAAGGAAGCGGTGAGAAGGGAAAATCACCGAGGAAATTTTGAAACAAAAGAAAGGAAAATCTCTTTGGGGGAAGGATCAACGGATGTGACATTAATGATTGCACAAACCCCTCAACAGGTCCTCACACACGGTGACATCATAAGCGGCAAACTCCCCTGACTGACTCGCCACTCCAACACTCTTTGTATCTATGGTTGAAAAGAGAAAAACAATTGAAGCAGGGATGAATGAAGTGGAAGGAAGAATGGATGCCCGAGTCATGAACATCTTGAAAGAACACGGAGGCATTCCAAGAGACGAGACACCTATGCCATCTCGGATGTTGGGACAGAGCCACGATCGGTCGATGAATTTAAAACGCTCGAATGAGGGGATACTTTGCAAATATGTCTATGGCTCAAGCTTGGGACTTGTATCGGGAAAAGGGTCTCACGTTATGTGAAGAAGGCCGACAGCGAGACTTAAGCGATCACTCTGCTGGTCACTCCGCTGGTCACTCACCGGAAAGAAGAAGACCCCAAGACAAAGATACGCCTGAGGGTAGAGGAAGAAGCGTGGAGGAGGAAGAAGCTTCGGACTGGCAGCTCGACCAAGAATATTGAATCGTAGATCCAGGAAAGAAAGGAGGGATCTACTCGGGCGGGCTTGACCAAGTGGCAAATTTGAAAGTGGCTAAAACTAACGCCGAGTATGCAAAAGAATAGAAGAAGAAAACAAGAGACAAACTCGGCTATGGCGGGAGAGACAGAAAGAACAAGAAAAGATGAAGCCGCCAGGAAGGCATATGAGAAGAAAAAAAAAGAAGCACGTGACTTCGAGAAAAAGAGAAGAAGAGAAGAAGATGCTTGATCAAGACGCGAAAGAAGGAGACAATAAGGAGATGAAGTGTTGCTTTGTCCAACCCTTCGTGTATTTTATCATGTAAATACATACAATGTAAGTCTTCCGTAATAAAGCTATAAATTCTTTATTTTCAAGTGTAGACAAATATGTGTTCGATACACCTTGTAAACATTGTAAAAGAACAGAATGATATGATCAATAAACAGATCTATTCTCATGATACATTCTATGTCAATACACTATCTCGTATGTATCATTGTTTTTTGCATTTTTGAATGATTTAAGTTTTGGCATCATCAAAAAGGGGGAAATTGTTAGGAATTTTATTGTTTAGATTTTGATGAATGCCATGTAAAACTTAGAATAGAAAGTTGGCACCCCAATTCTTGTAAAATGTATTGTAACAATTAGAGCCGGCCAAGCCGAGTTAAGTCGCCTACGCCTAACATGCAAGAAGACAAACAAGACCGGAAGGAAGAGCTTGCCGTGAAACAAATTGAATATGGCAAAGAAGAGTAGACGGAACTCTCATGAAGAAGCGGTGAGATGTAGCTGAGTGGAGCATCGATCAAGTCAACTCAAGAAAAGCCAAGTCTCAAGTTGAAGTGACAAGAGTCATCCAATGATTGGAAGTCGACTCTAAGTCACCTGGGAAAGCAAGGAAATGCAAATAAGTCGAGATAATCAAAAAGAATCAAGTTGCCGTAAATCAAGAGATTTACTTAAACAAGTAATATCTCCATACCACCTTTCTTGGAGTGCTCGATCCCGAAGCGTGCAAAAGGAATGAACCAATGGGAAGCACTACACCGTGTCGAACTCCGAAAAGGTGAAAGAACAATTCATACGAGGAAATGGCAATTCCAAGGATCGCAACAAGACAAGCCAACGATCGCAAGTGACTTTCAAAAATAAGCCTATCTCTTCAACGGGCAAATTTTTGAAAGTTCACTATAAAAGGCCGAGGAGTTTGTTTGAGAAAAGAAGAGATACATGACACACACGTGAGATGTACAAGCACATTAGAAAAATCAAACATTCTCAATCCTCAAGCCTACATTACGAAGTACATCAATCCAACACTCACCCGTGAAGGAAAGAGAACTTCAATCAGTTGAAGAGGAAACTTTTGAAAACAAGGGGTCTACATTCCAGAAGGATTGTAGAAAGGTTCAAGGTCGAACCAAGTCTTAAGCTTTTGGAGGGCTTCGTGATCAAATCCAAAGAGCTTGAGCAAGTGAGTCTGTAGTAACAAGGCAGCTGCCCTGTGAAGAAGCCGAGTCGTGACGAGAAGCCACCAGTGATCAAGGCGTCTCAGACCGAGTCCCTAAGGATCAAGTCGGCTGTTGTGATCAAGACTTGTATCCGGACTGTTACCACTTTGTAAACGATCATTACTTAGTGGATTCCTCCAGAGTTGGAGAAGAGAGGAGTAGAAGAATTACCCCATCTTCGAACCTCTATAAAAACTTCACTGTGTCATTTACATTTCAAAGATTTAAATTCTTGCACTTTTAACTCGCTTATATCTCACGATAAATTTGCTATCCATTTGATAATTTATAAGTACTAAATCAAGCTCTAAAATCTTGCTTAATCAAACTTAAGGGTGTTAAGTCTTCCGCTGAAAATAAAACCACAATTGAGTTAAATTATAGTCAAATGAAAGTTACTCCATTAATGACTCGGTGAAGTCTCATTGAGAGATTAACTCTACTGAGTGACTAATTCGATCGTCCATCAAGGACACACTGTGTAGAATCAACTCAGTAGATTTAAAAGGACTAAATCGAAAATTTGGTAAGGTTTATTCAAACCCCCTTCTAAACCTTACACTTACACCCCTTGGGACCTACATGTGATATTATAATAGTCTAAGTGTTTCGCATATCAATCCTTGAGAATACAACCTTTCTTGCCATTATTCTATAAACTACACTCGTACACTTGCAGGTTGTATGATCCAAAATATTTTTGGCAAATAAGTTTTTAGCGCCGTTGTCGGGATTGATTAGATTCTACATAGATATAATAATAAGTAGTCCAATCTTAATTGAAGCATCTTTTTTGTAAATATTTTTTCCTTTTTTCGAATTTTTTATTTTTCTTATTCTTTGTTTCTAACATCGTTTTTGTTGAATACGAGACTGGAATCTTTGGAGATACAAGAAGCCCAAATCGCAACTGCAGTGGGAGGCCAACATCTAAAGGGCAAATTCCCAAGCGATCTCAACTTAATCAGAAAACAATGCAACACCATTCGTCTGATGGATGGTACATAATATGAGGGCTCAAGAATTTCAACCAACACGGTTCAACGATGGTGATGTTAGAAATATGAGTCTGGCTGAAGACGAAAACTTAGCGCTTTGTGGGAGGCAACCCAAGAAACGTCGCGACAAACCCCGGGGGTTGTAAAAGAAAAAGAACATGATCGACGCTGCAGGCGTGTGGATGCACACGACCCGACCGTGCGATCTGCTCCTCTAGTTTCCAATTTGACGGACGAGCTCTCAGCTTCATTGGAAGTATCCAGGTAAGTACTCTTTATATTCCTATTTCTTTCGATAATTTTATCATGTTCAGGACGAAGTATATTTTAAGTTTGGGGAGGGGTTGTCAAGAATACGTAATTTAGTACTGTTGCATTTTTGCATTGCATTTAGGTTTGCATGTAGAGCATTTTTGTATTAAAGTTTTTAATTTTTTTTTTAATTTTTTGATTTTTGTTAGCACAATTAATTGTTTTTGTGTGTGATTTTTAATCAAGGTTTTTGAAAATGCCCAAATTCCGTATGATTTTAGTATGAGCATTTTATGGAATGAGATAACTTACTTCTGTGAATAATGTGATGAATTATTGGAAGATGTCATTTATTTGCTTAGCATTAGTTGAGAAAATTGGGTATTTGAGCATGTTGCGAAAAAAATAAGCTCGTGAGCTTTTGTACCTATAACTCTTTATATTGTGCGACTTTTTTTTTCTTGAGTGTGTAATTCATGATTGATAGAACTCTAGAACTTGCTCGCGTATCTTCATTGAAGCCATGTATGTGTGCAATTTTTGAAAATGATTTAAGGCTATCTTTGTTTAGTCTACTTAGCCTAAAAAGCATACTATGAACTCATGATTCCCTAGTTAGCTAATTTTGAGCCAAAACTTTTTATTGTTAGCCACATTGATCTTTAAAATTGAAAAATAATTTTATCCCTGAAATTTCTTGAGCTATAGAAAATGAATAAGTTTAGGGAGATGTGGTGAAAAAAATTATGAAAAAGAGAGAAAGTTGGCAAAAGAAAGAGGGATGAGCAGTATCTAGGTGAATGAAAGAAGCTCGAAAAAAAAATCTCTGAAAAATAGAGAAAATCGAGCAAAAGAAAGAAAAGAAAAATTCTGAAAATTGTGAAAAAAAATGAGAGTTTGAGGCTAAACAAAAAAAAAAAAAGACGGTAAAAGGCCAAAGAATGAAATAGGAGAAATAAGGGTGGAGTTGAGTTGAAAAAGAAATTTTCATGAAAAAATGAGTATTTTGATGAAATTGGGTTGGTGAATTGCAAGTATGTGTGCTTAAACTCTATTTGCTCAAGTCAAGTCACTTAATCTAAATTTTCCCTACCCTTACCAAAGAGTCTACATTACAACCTAATAAAAAGTACTTTTTGATTCTTAGATTGTGCACACAAAATTGGTCAAGATGTTAGACTATTTGCAAGCCTATGCTAGTTCTACTTTCACTGAAATGAATTTGAGCGTAAACACTATCCATACACTTTTGAGAGTCGAGTGATACACTATCTACTTGTGAGTTGCGATGTCAAGTACCCAAGATAGTATTGATTATGCCGAGCTTATTAATGATGACTTCTTGATAATAAATTGCATGATTTACTTGAGTATGGAGTCAAATGAAATTTAATGTTCATAGTGTTCGTGTGTGTTCTTTTTACCCCTTGATATTATTTTTTTTAATTTGCTCGAAGACGAGCAATGCTTTAAGTTTGGGGGATTTGGATGTGTGTAAAATATACGTATATTTGAAGGTTTAAAATGATATATATTTGATGCATTTGCACGCATAGTCAGTGTTTTTTGGTTGGTTTTCTTTGTTGGGCGTGATACTGCGTATTCTTGTAACTTCTTACCGAAAATGGAGCTAAATTGGATAAAAAGAGATATCACGTTCCAAAGTATAGGTCAAGAGCTACGGTGCGAGCAAATATGTGAAGGAGAGAAGCATGGACGATCAAACAAAAGGAAATTTCCTTCAAAAACGTCCAAATGCGGTAACAGTTTCCAACACTGGCAGGGTTTAGTATTTTGACCATAACGTTCTCTAAATAATTGATATTGAGGTGATTCAAGTGGCTATGGAAAGCTAAGAGAAAGGGCTACAACTTTCATGAGACCTTATGAGCAAATTCGGACAAAACCATGGACAAAATTATGTCACACGGCCGGATCGTGTGGTGCCACACGGCCGTGTGAAAATGCCGGTCTGAAACCACACAACCGTGTGAAGTGGGGAAAACAGGGGGACGGAACCGAGGCCGGACGGCCAGACCGTGTGAAACCACACAACCGTGTGGGAAAGGGAAAAAATCCATACGGCCGTGTGGGACTCTGCAGACGCATTTTTTTTGGAGTTCTTTTCCCTTTCCATTTCTACAAGTGACCTCTCCAAGCACCTATATAAATGGGACCAAGGCCTAAAAGAATTTTCATCATCATACATCATCCAACATCACTTCATACAGAGAAAACACATCAAATTACGCAGGAACACAAGAATCGATGATCTTCTAAGAGAGGAAGGCTAGGTCGCAAAGAACACCACAAGGCTTTCGCATCTACGGGAGCACAAGAACTTCGAAGGCTTGGAAGAAGAATCCATCCTGACAAGAAGGGGTTTTCTTTCTATGTCTAAGATCTCTTGTCTGTGCTAAAACGATGTCATAATGTTGATTTCGAATTTTTCTATGAGTTTGTAATCAATATTTGGCATATCTTTCGGATCTTAGGGGCATAATCGAAGCTGTGGATTCATGTTAAATATGATTAATTATTTTCTTAATTGATTCATGCTTTCTATTTTATGAATTCGAATGCTTATTTATAATTGCTTTTATTTGTCGGGAATAATTTGCATGTCATATTTGTTAGTGTGAGATTCGGGAGATGAGTTCTAACAAAGACGGAAATTGAATTCAGACATAAATGGGTGTAACGTGTCGGGAGACCTACAACTGTTTGTGGGGAGTCATTCAATTCACAAATCTTTTAGGAGTTAATAATAGTTATAACGTATCGGGAGATCTACAATTGTTATTAATCTACTGTTTATTTATCACCCGGGAGGGGGATAAACTATCTTAGGAATTGAAACCATAGAATTGCATGACTCGGTTTTTAAAACTTTAATTGCATTTAATATTGAAGAAACATGTTGAGATTATGTGCCTAAGGTTGCTCCTGTAGTTGTTGAAAATACTTTTGGGGTTCGCAAATTTATTTATTTTTTCTTTTTATTTTTTGATTTTTATTAATACTCAATATTCGGTCGCTTCAATAAAATTGGAATGCGATGTTATTATAGCGTAAGTGTTTCGCATATCAATCCTTGAGGAATACGACTTTGCTTGCCATTATTCTATAAACTACACTGTACAATTGCAGTTGTATGATCCAAAATATTTTTGGCGAACAATTCGCACAACATAATTGATAACAAATTCATAGACAAACTTGAAATCAATAGTTTGACATCGTAGTATTGTAGTATAGATCTAAACAAAGAATGAAAATCCCTTCTTGTCAGTATGGATCTTACTTCCAAGCCTTCGAAATGCTTGCGCTTCCGTAGATGTAAAAGGTTCGTAGCTTAGCCCTCTCTCTCAGATGACCTTGGAATTTCGTAACCATGTGTATTGTAGTATTTTTTCAGATGTAATGACTATATGTTTTATGCAAGGCCTTGGTCCCTTTATATAGATGCTTGGAGAGATCACTTGTAGAGTTCTGACGGGAAAAGGACAACAAAATCTGGTAAAAACGAGTTGCGCGGTCCATGTCATGTCACACAGTCATCCACATGGTCATATGACACCACACGGGCTGACTGTGTGACTTTCTTTTGTTCATTTTCTTCATCTCTTCCATCTTCTGTTTGCACTCGTCGATCTTGTCTGGGCCTTCCGACTGATATCTTTTCATTTAAGCTTTGTTTCCGGCAAAAAGTTACAAGAATACGCAGTATCATGCCCTTCTAAGGAAACCAATTAAAATACACTAAATATGTGAAGCCCCGATTTTTCCGAGCTTATAATTGATCCTTATTGTCGTTTATACTTTTGATCGACTATTTTACCGCGTCATTTTGACGGGTAATTATTAATAATATATACATTTTATATTTTATTTCATTTTATTTAATTACTTGTGATCATGATCATCATTAATTCTATTTTGCATTTATGATCACTTGATTGATCATTATTACTATTTTTGTATTTATTAGTCACCTTAGAATTTTAAGAGACTATTTATTTTAGAGACTTTTACCTTATAGAATTAAGATTTCTATTTAGATTAAGTGATCATGAGGCTTACAAGTGATCAAGGAAATCACTAATTATTTTGGAGATTGATATATTTCACCTATTATCATCAAATTTGGGACAAAAAAAAAATATATGGAATTACCATAATACCCTTGAAGTGGGCGGCCAATATGGATATTTTTGGAATAAAAATATCATCCAACTCTTGTACACCTACACCTTATATTAGTCATCTTGTGTATAATTATACCATTAATTCAAACATTATAAACATCATCTCTTATATTATTTCTTTAATAATATTTTTGCCAACATGTTGGAAGTCTTCCAACATTCCATTCAAACCAAGTCTTGCCCATACCTTTGACCTTCAAATTGTCTCCCATGCATGAGGCAAAATGCAAGACACAAATTTGAACAAAAATTCCTCTCCCCCTCTCTCACTAGTTGGACGGCCATATGGCCTTATTACACAAAATTCATCTCATTTTTCACTAACACACTTACTCTCAAGGAAAATTCTCCTCCTTCTCTCTAAAAACTCCCAACTTCTCTCTATTCTTCCTCTCACTTTCTTCTTCAATACTTAGAAAATTTTCAAGATTTTTCCTCCCTATTTTTCAAAAAAAAAAAATCGAACCAAACTATACCAAGGTAAGAAATTTTATCTTCAATCCATTTTTGATATCACATTGTTCATCTCTTCCACCTTCTTAACTTAAGTTTGAATTTGGTTTGGAGGTACATTTAGAAGACCTTGAAGATTAGAGCTTGACAACATTTTTGAAGAAGGACCTCAAACTTGAAGAACAACTAGTAGAGCAAATTAGACTACAAGGTAAGAATTGAGTACTAGACCCCTTCTTCCCTATTCTTTCTATTTTTTTTCAAATTTTAACACCCCTTTTTCATTTTTGAGAAATAGGGGCTGACCTTAGGTGATTTTGGAGTTGAGCCAAAATATCCAAATTTTAAGCTTCAACTATTCTCCAAACACCTACTACACAAGGTAAAGTGTAGTCCTTCTCCTTTCCTTATTTCCTTCTTTTTTCTCCTTAATTTTTCTCTCATTTTCTAACTTCAAATTTTGATAGTTTTTTGAATTAGGGGCTGACCTAAGAAGCCTCCTCCAAAAATTGTGAAATTATCCTTTTATTTCACAATTTCCAAATTTTAAGGTGGGTGGAAAAATATTTTCCAACTTTTAGGTGTTTTGATTAAATGCATGTAGAAAATTTGATCATGAGCCTTGAGATATATATAATCTATGTATTGCATGTCAATTTTATGTATCAAGTCATGAAAATTCTCAAGAGTTGTTCAAATTTGCTATTTATTGAATTTTAGGTGCATGCATGTGTAATTTAATGTTTTGATTGATGAATTCTTGTATATATTGGACATGCATGTGTATGATCTTTAAAATCTATGTTTTGGATGCCTTATAACCTGGAAAAGTCGAGCATAATTGATTAAATTTCAATTTTGGACTTAAAAATGTAAAAATGGAAAGTTGGTGGACTAAATTGCAAGAAAATGAAAGTTAAAGGACCCCTCTGCAAATTTCGAATTTTGGGATTGTACTCAGGTTCAAAAATGACTTTTGGACATTTTAATAAAGTTTTAAGAGTTTTGAGATAAATAAAATCAACCTTTAAAAGCCCAAGGACTAGATTGTAAAATTTTGAAAGTTTAAGGGCTACTTTGCAATTTTTAAAACTGTACCAGACCTAAAACTTTAAAATTTGAAATTTTTACTCTTAAGGTACTGGGAATTACATATTTTAAAAGTATTCCAAAAATCCAAGTGTTTAGGGCTTGGAAAGTAATTTTTACAAAAATTGAGGGACTAATGTGTAAAATACTAAACTTGAGGACCCAAATGAAATTTCCAGGACTTATGCAGCCCATGCACCTGGAAATACTAACTTAACTATAACTTAATTATATTTTGGACCCAAGGTTCAAATTTCATGACAATTGGACCCCTAAAAGCCTTAAAGGCAATTATTTCAAAATGGGACAAAAATGATATTTTCAAAAGTTGAAGGACCTACACATATTTATTTTAAAAACTGCTTTTGTCCCAATATCCCACTAATCTTAATGACATTTTCCAACTGGAATCACATTAAAAACCCTTCCGGTTTGTGAGTTCCGATTATTTTAAACTTAAGGTCCGAATTTGCAATTTTTACAAATTTGGGGCCAATGTGAGAATTTTACAAAATCTCGACTTCAAAACCTGAATGTCTGGACAATTTGGAGAATTTAGGAACTGACCTCTTAATTTTTCAAAGTCGGGATATTTATTTATTTAATTTTTAACCCCAAAAGTGTTAGTTTTTACAAAATGGGGCTAAATTACAAATTTTCTTTTATAAAGGACCTAACTCAAATTATTTTCTCTTTTTATAAAATAGCCCTAGACCCTCTGACTTGGAGATTTAATTAAAGTATTTTATTTTCTCAAAACCCTTGACTTATCGGATCAATTTGACCGATTAATACCCGATCGCGGAGCGACTTCCTCGCCTTGCGATTTTGAATCTATAACGGGACTTATGTTCCACCTGATCTTTCAAGATATCGAAGGTTGCTTATCCTCCCGATAATCATCTTCATCCAAAAACTCCACCAACGCCATAATTGCCACTCGCGTTTTTCAAAAATCTTTCTAAAATCGCTTCCTTAATCAATAATACTCGATTGCCTGGTTGATCGCTTGTACTTGTAATTACTTTCCCGCCCGAGTCAACTTGGTGTGTCGAGCTCACAATCGGAATGGATACATCGGGATGGAACCGGCAGCTCGGGCCGCTATTCCACTCTTCCGCCCCATCGTCCTAATCCCGCAAATCGAGGGATGGAGTTTGTCCAAGGGAAGCGGGTCGTAGTATTTGAGGTATAATCATGATTATGACAGATCCGAGCCTTGCAAGCTCCACTGTGGATTTTGTCTTTGCCTACGGAGCGATAAGGTGCGGTCTTGACTATACTTGACCGGGAGTTACAAGGAAGAACGAAGGAATCGCTGTCGATCCACACGATTCCGAGTTATCGAACCCGCTTTGGTTGGCGCTTACAAACTGCACGCAACCGCTACTTGTTTTGCATTGGTTGGCGTTAATTCCGCACGCAACCATTTTGGTTGGCGTTACATTTCCGCACGCAACCGCTACCTGTTGCATTGGTTGGCGTTACATTTCCGCATTTAATCGCTACTGTTTGCATTGGTTGGCGCTAAAATCCGTATGCAACCATTATTTGCCTTGCATGGGATTGGCGTTACACTTCCGCACGCAATCCTACCTATTTTGACCGAATCACATAGTGCCTCGTGTGACCATGAATCGCTTTTCTGAATCGTATAAGTATATTACTTAAATATTTTTATCACGACGCTATGAATCGTGTGAATTCATACATCATACTCACGCGTTTTCATATAATCTGTTTTCTCGCATTAACTGTATATTGCGCCACATTTGCACACGATCACCCCATCCACTGAGATTTCTGTCTCATCCCCACCTATTTTCTAACCTTAGATGAGGATTTCGTTGAAGATCTTTGAACCGCTCAGGATTGAGACCTTGTACTCCGCTTGCTGGATTTACTACTTCTTGTTGTTGATTGGACTCTTTTCTTATCTCGTTGTCGTTGACTATCGTATTTCTTTCTATTCGGTTTGTAACTAAAGGGCGTAGGACCCTTTGACTTTAAGTTACTATATTTTGTTGATTTTCGGGTTGTAATTTGGATGATGGATTGTAGACTTTAAGTTGTACTTGTACTTGTTATTTATTCCGCTGCTATTTAGACTCTGTCTCATTGGGTTCCCTTTGATATTTGTCTCGGACTGTTTGGTTATTGTATTTAAGTTGTAGATCGTTCGTCGCGTCCGCTTGGGCGTGATGCTATTAGAGTGGTATCAAAGCTCGGCTAGTAAGATGGAAACTTACACCGAGCCGACCAGGATAGGACCTTCGGTCCGTGTTTTGGGTAGTACCGCGACTTGACCAATTAAGTGTGAAATCGATTTCAAATTGGCATAGAACCGTCTTATTGATGTTTGAACTAAGTTAGAACGCATATTTTGAGATTTCATAGTCATACTTGTCTTGACTTAGTTGATTCTTATCGATTTCCTTATTCATTCTTTCCTTATTCTCTCCTTATCTTTCCTCTACCTTTGACCGATCCGCCTTAGTTTTGTTTGATCGTGATGGAGCCGACGCCGCCTTCATGGTGGGATGTTTTCCATGCCCGTCTTTGGCCGAAGGGAATATTATCGGGCACCGAGGATTCACCGCACCGGAGAGTGATCGCGCGACTCTGAGCTAGCCTGGAGAGCGCCAACGTAATAGGGACTGACTCGGTGCTGGCGATGAGCCAAGATGAGAAGAGCGGCCGACCACATCATCAAGGACCGCGATAACACCATAAGAGCGCGGAGGACCAAATACGAGTATCCAGGAGCGCCTGGATAACATGCGAGAGAAGATGAAAAGGGCAAGTGACGGCCGCGAAATGGGAAATTGACGCCCGCTATCCCGCGACACCGTCGAGCGCTTGAGGAGACCTCATCAAGCGATGACAATCATAGAGGACCTTACACAGGCCCTAACTCGTAGCGACGCCGCACTAGAGGTCGCTTTGGCGGCCAATGCTCACCATTGCCACCGCCGAGGTGGAGCCCGCACGATGAGGGGGCCAAGAGGATCCCGAGAAGGATCCAGTCGACATTGGAGAGCCGGAGGCACTTGAGGCGCTCCACTCGATGAGGCTCGGGATTCGAGCAAAGTGGTTGGACTTCGTGGATTGGCCCGAGGTTGAGGCGCCACCTCACCCGACCCACCGATTATGGACATAGTCATGAGCGACGATGATGGCAATCTCACCGATTAGTTAGCGGTTGTCGCTTTGTACTTTTGTTGTTGTAGCCGTGTATTCCAGTGTTGTACCTTACTTTCTATTGTACTTAGATTCGGATGTATTTTTGGTTCCGATGTATCCGACTTAGTATTCTCATTTTGTACTTTGGGTGTATTCAAGTTTTACATTAATGGATATGCCTTTTGCTATTTATTCTCGTGGTCTTGTATTTGATGTTACTTTCCTGCGATATCACTTGCTTTACGCGAATCATTATTGTATTCGTTTACTCGTGAATGACAACTAACGCTTCAAGATACGTAATGGCGTAACATCGAGGACGTGGGAGACCTCGCCGCATTCCACGAGAGATGATGATGTACCCAGGATCGGTACCCTCTCCTCCGACTACCATCGCCTCCTCCACCTATTGTAGGAGACAATCCGACCGCACAAGCCTTTTACAAGAAATACTGGTTTTTTATGAGGCAACAGTGCGAGCCTCAACCCCGTGCTCCCGAACCCCGCCGGAGAGGCGAACGATCACACATTGGAGCGATTCTGCGGTTCGACCCACCAACCTTCTTGGGAGAGCCGGACGATGTGAAAGCAGTAAGAATGGATAGAGAAGCCGAGAATATCTTCAATGCTCTTCAATACTCCGACGAAATGCAGAGAGTCACACTGTTGTATTTCATCCGGAATTGGCCGCTAGAGACTCGGTGAAGGGCGATTGAAATGAGATGGGAACAGACCGAGTAATCGAACATGGGGAAATTTCTTGGCCGAGTTCAATGAACAGATATTCCATGTGTTATGAAAGAAGCACGCCGAGATGAATTTCACAGATTGAGGCAAGGAATCTCGACCGTAGCTCGATGCAAGTTCAATTTCACCGATTGTCCAAGTATGCTCTGGGGACAATCGATCAAGAGGATAAGCTTTACAAGTTCACTCGAGGATTGAAACTGAACTTGTAAACAGTTGTTGATCGTGAACCGACAACCTACTCACCATGCGGTAAAGGCAGCTCTCCGCATTGAGTCGGGATCAACCGTATTGGGATGTTATTCAGCAGAATAGGCCATCGAATGTCTTAAGAGGACAAATTGTGGGACAACCATCTAAACCACCGCTAAGTTTGAAGGGACCATTAACAAAACAGATAAAGGAAAGAGACCAAGATAAGGAAAGCCGGGTCAAGTGTGTGCACATTGCCGAAATCGTGACATACGCCAACGATCGTTGGCGTAAGCAGGAAGGTGTTTGCGCTGTGGTAGTAATCAAGGCACTGCCGCAAGATTGCCAAGTACAATGACCGAACCAAACAGACGCAGCCCACGTAAACCGAAATGGCCAGGGTAATCGGGCAAGGATGCCCGCCGAGCTTTGCACTAGCCGGACAGAGGCTCCGGAGGCAACGGATGTGGTGGAAGGTATGCTTCTAGTATCTAACCACTACGCTAAAATATTGTTCGACCCTGGATCAACGCATTCATTTGTTGCACCGCATTTTGTACACAAATCGCATGCATGCATGGAACATATGCCTATATGTTTAGAAGTGTCAACTCCTATGGGTGCAAGTCGATAATGTATATTATCTATAATGCATGTGAAGTTAAGATTGCCGAGATAAACTTTCCCGCCGATTTAATCCTATTACCTATCTCCGAATACGACGTGATATTGGGGATGAATCGGTTATCCGCACACCATGCACAAATGGATCATAACAAGTCCATTAAGCTATGTGAACCCGAAAACCCGGCGGAAATTTTGGGAAGGGCACGAGTTAAGATTGCCCCAATCATTTCAAAATGAAAGCGAGGAGGGCGATCACTAGAGGGGCTCAGAGTACTTAGCGTTTGTAATTAACAAACCCAAGGTTGAGACACAAATCAACCAAGTACCTATAGTATCCGCATATACGGATGTATTTCCACAAGAACTCACCACCTGTCCCTCCGGATAGGGAAGTCGAGTTCACCATCGAGGTGTTGCCGGGGATCGCCCGATTGCCGTTAACACCGTATAGAATGGCTCCTCTTGAGTTACAGGAGTTGAAAATGCAATTACAAAAACTGATGGATGTGGGATTTATCCGACCGAGTACGTCTCCGTGGGGAGCACCTGTGATGTTCGTCAAAAAGAAGGATGGCACATTAAGACTATGTATAGATTATCGTGGTCTTAATAGTGTGACCATCAAGAACAAATATCCCCTCCCGAGGATAGACGATCTATTTGATAAACTTCAAGGAGCAACGGTGTACTCGAAGTTTGATTTACAACAAGGATATTACAAATCAAGATCCGCGAGGAAGACATTTCAAAACGCATTTCAAACCCGATATGGACACTACGAGTTTGTAGTAATGCCTTTCGGTCCGACGCGAATGCACCACCAAAGATTTATGGACCTGATGCATCGAGTCTTCCAACCTTATTTGGATCAATTCGTAGTGATATTCATTGATGACATACTCGCATACACTCTAAGTCTAGAGAAGAGCACGAACGCATCCAAAACCATTTTAGAGACACTACGAGCATAAGTTGTATGCCAAATTCAGCAAGTGCGAATTTTGGCTTAGTGAAGTCGCGTTCTTGGGACATATAGTATCCTAGACTTCGGGATTGCAAAGGATCCTTCAAGGTACGGACAGGTGGTTGAATGGAAACAACCCGAGTCCGTAGAATCTTAAATCGAGTTTCCTAGACTAGCCGGATATTATCGAAGATTTATCCAGGACTTCTCCAAGATAGTTTGACCACTCACTCGACTAACCTGCAAGTCAAGTTTGAGTGGAATGACAAGTGCGAGGCGAGTTTCAAGAGTCAAGAAACGACTTACTACAACTCGATCTTACCCTTCCAAAGGGAACAAAAACTTTGTCGCCTACATGATGCATCAAAAGAAGGACTAGGAGCAAAGTGCTCATGCAAGAAGGAAAAGTTATCGCTATGCATCACGAAAGCTCAAGCCGTATGAGGCCAATTATCCAACGCATGACTTGGAATTGGCGATATAGTGTTTGCGTTGAAGAAATGGAGACACTATCTCTCTACGGAGCAACATTCACGGTTTTCACGGACCATAAGAGCTTGAAGTACCTATTCTCTCGTAAAGACCTCAACTGAGGCAACGGAGATGGATGGAGTTGATTGAGGACTATCACTTTGATATTCAATACCATCCCTAAAAGCTAACGTCAGAAAGGCACGCTCTAACCGTAAAGGCGAGTTTAGCGACTTATATGATTCGAGAGTGGGAATCATTAAAAGAGCCGAGCAATTGGAATCGATGAGAACCAATACTCGATTTCATGTGCTAACATTTCATTACACCCAATCTGAATGAGATCAAAGAAGCACGAGAGAAAGATACACATCTTCAAAAATCAAGGAGAAGATACTTAAAGGAGAAAGATCATAATTCTCGGTACCAAGATGGAGTTATCGATTTCGAATCGAGTGTGTGTACCGAATGACAAGCAAATTAGGAATAAAATCCTAACAGAGGCACACCGTTCAAAATACACTATACATCCCGGGAGGAAACAAGATGTATAAGGATTTGAAAAGGGGTTATTGGTGGGTAAACATGAAAACCAGGTAGCGAGTTCGTTGCTGAGATGTTTAACTTGTCAACGAGTAAAAGCGAGAACACCAACGACCATCCGGTTTACTACAACCGTGAGAATTCCCGAGTGGAAATGGGAACACATAACGATGGACTTCGTGACGGATCTACCAAGGACCGAGGAGGCCATGATGCTATTTGGGTAGTTGTAGACCGACTCACGAAATCGCACACTTTTACCCATCAAGAAAACTGATAGCTTGCGTAAACTTGCACAAATTATATCCATGAAATCATTCGACCGCATGGAGTACCGGTCGACATAGTATCGAGCAGAGACCCGAGGTTTGTCTCCATATTTTGGAAGTGCTTGCACGAGGAATTGGGTACCTCACTAAGTTTCAAAGACAAAGAAGACATCCACAAACCGATGGACATCCGAGCGAACAATTCAAACCCTTGAAGATATGTCGCGAGCTTGCACATTGGATTTTCAAGGAAGTTGGGATTCGCACTTACCATTAGCCGAGTTCGCCTACAATAACAGCTTATCAAGCCACGATTGGGATGGCACCCTACGAGACATTATATGGGCGAAAATGTAGATCCCCACTACACTTTGAGATTGATGACCAATGGACTCGAAGAGAAACGAAAGTCACCTCGATTCCAAAGGCCGACTTAGTTCAGAGGCCATGGAGAAGGTCAAGCTGATCAAGGAGCGGATTCGCACGGCTCGAGCCGCCAAAAGAGTTACGCGGACAATAGAAGAAAGGATTTGGAATTTGAAGTCGGTGATGAAGTATTTCTCGGACTCTCACCACGGAAAGGATTGATCAATCCAAAGAAAGGAGGCAAGTTGAGTCCGAGATATGTTGGACCTTTCAAGATTTTACAAAGGATCGGGAAGTTAGCCTACAAACTTGAGTTACCAAAGACCATATGCGGGAATGCACGATGTATTCCACGTGTCGAGAATGAAGAAGTATCAACCGGATCCCGAGCATATCATCACCGAGACACTCTTCCTCTAATGGAAAATCTATCCTACACCGAGAGGCCAATCCGGATCATTGATCGTGACACGGCTGGATTGCGTAAGAGAGAAATTCCGATGGTTAAAGTGGTGTGGCGTAACCACAACCGAGACAAAGACGCAACATGGGATATGGAAGAAGACATGAAGAATCAATATCCGAACTATTTCAAGAGAATTTGGGGACCAAATTCTTTTAAGGAGGGGAGGATGTGAAGCCCCGATTTTTCCGAGCTTATAATTGATCCTTATTGTCGTTTATACTTTTGATCGACTATTTTACGCGTCATTCGACGGGTAATTATTAATAATATATACATTTTATATTTCATTTCATTTTATTTAATTACTTGTGATCATGATCATCATTAATTCTATTTTGCATTTATGATCACTTGATTGATCATTATTACTATTTTTGTATTTATTAGTCACCTTAGAATTTTAAGAGACTATTTGTTTTAGAGACTTTTACCTTATAGAATTAAGATTTCGATTAGATTAAGTGATCATGAGGCTTACAAGTGATCAAGGAAATCACTAATTATTTTGGAGATTGATATATTTCACCTATTATCATCAAATTTGGGACAAAAAAAAATATATGGAATTACCATAATACCCTTGAAGTGGACGGCCAACATGGATATTTTTGGAATAAAAATATCATCCAACTTTTGTACACCTACACCTTATATTAGTCATCTTGTGTATAATTATACCATTAATTCAAACATTATACACATCATCTCTTATATTATTTCTTTAATAATATTTTTGCCAACATGTTGGAAGTCTTCCAACATTCCATTCAAACCAAGTCTTGCCCATACCTTTGACCTTCAAATTGTCTCCCATGCATGAGGCAAAATGTAAGACACAAATTTGAACAAAAATTCCTCTCCCCCTCTCTCACTAGTTGGACGGCCATATGGCCTTATTACACAAAATTCATCTCATTTTCACTAACACATTTACTCTCAAGCAAAATTCTCCTCCTTCTCTCTAAAAACTCCAAAATTTTAAAACCTGAATCTCGGACAATTTGGAGAATTTAGAACCGACCTCTTAATTTTTCAAAGTCGGGATATTTATTTATTCAATTTTTAACCCCAAAAGTGTTAGTTTTTACAAAATGGGGCTAAATTACAATTTTTCTTTTATAAAGGACCTAACTCAAATTATTTTCTCTTTTTCTAAAATAGCCCTAGACCCTCCGACTTGGAGATTTAATTAAAGTATTTTATTTTCTCAAAACCCTTGACTTATCGGATCAATTTGACCGAATACCCTATCGCAGAGCGACTTCCTCGCCTTGCGATTTTGAATCTATAACGGGACTTATGTTCCACCTGATCTTTCAAGATATCGAAGGTTGCTTATCCTCCCGATAATCATCTTCATCCAAAACTCCACCAACGCCATAATTTCCACTCGCGTTTTTCAAAAAGCTTTCTAAAATCGCTTCCTCGAATCAATAATACTCGATTGCACTGGTTGATCATCTGTACTTGTAATTACTTTCTTGCCCGAGTCAACTTGGTGTGTCGAGCTCACAATGAATGGATACGTCGGGGATGGAACCGGCAGCTCGGCCGCTATTCCACTCTTCCCCATCTTCCTAATCCCGCAACTGTGGGACGGAGTTTGTCCAAGGGAAGCGGGTCGTAGTACTTGAGGTATAATCATGATTATGACAGATCCGAGCCTTGCAAGCTCCACTGTGGATTTTGTCTTTGCTTTCGGAGCGATAAGGTGTCGGTCTTGGACCATACTTGACCGGGAGTTACAAGGAAGAACGAAGGAATCGCTGTTGCGATCCACACGATTCCGAGTTATCGGGCTCGTTTGGTTGGCGCTACAAACCGCACGCAAACCGCTTACTTATTTTGCATTGGTTGGCGTTACATTTCCGCACGCAACCATTAATTGCCTTGCATGGGATTGGCGTTACACTTCCGCACGCAATCCTACCTATTTTGACTGAATCACATAGTGCTGTGTGACCATGAACTGTTTTCTGAATCAGATAAGTATATTACTTAAATATTTTTATCACGACGCTTGCGAACTGTGTGTGAATTCATACATCATACTCACGCGTTTTCATATAACTGTTTTCTCGCATTAACTGTATATTGCGCCACATTTGCACACGATCACCCCATCCACCGAGGTTTGCCTCATCCCCACCTATTTCCTAACCTTAGATGAGGATTTCGTTGAAGATCTTTGAACCGGCTCAGATTGAGACCTTGTACTCCGCTTGCTGGATTTACTACTTCTTGTTGTTGATTGGACTCTTTTCTTATGTTGTTGTCGTTGGACTATCGTATTTCTTTCTATTCGGGTTTGTAACTAAAGGGCGTAGGACCCTTTGACTTTAAGTTACTATATTTTGTTGATTTTCGGGTTGTAATTTGGATGATGGATTGTAGACTTTAAGTTGTACTTGTACTTGTTATTTATTCCTTGCTATTTAGACTGGCATTCGATTGGGTTCTCGTTGATATTTATCTGGACTGCTTGGTTATTGTATTTAAGTTGTGGATCGTTCGTCGCGTCCCGTTTGGGGCGTGACAAAATATGTGTGCAAATGCATCAATTATATGACAAAATAAGCCCTTAAATGAACGTATATTTTACTCATATCAGTTCTTATAAAGTTTCATCCTTTGAAACTTAGAAAAAAAATGCTCTCTCTAAACTTTTTCCTTTCTTCCCTCTCACATTATCTCTCCCGCCAAAATTAAGCTCGTCATTTGCCGCCTTCCCTCCATGGAATTGGATGAGTTCTTTTTCCCAGAGATCTCTTCTCTCCAGTCGGACTGCACTTCAAGTCGTCTTCTCTGACATTGTCATCTACCTTCCATTTCCTCGATCCCGTCTAACTCTTTGTTGCCCACCCCTCATGGCATTTCTTCCATGTCTATGTTGCAATATGCTTCATCTTTCTTGATGTTCTTGCTACTTTTCCGTCGCATAGTCCCATGTCTTCGGCTGCAAACATAAAAACATTACAACTGGAGGATCTTATAGTTATGTTCTCTCCGGTTACACTCCTTCGCTTCGTAGCCCATCTACGAATTTTCATATTGCCTGTGATGAAATTTATGTAGTCCGTCGTCAGATTCGTGAGCAATATTTAATTGATCATGCTACATATATCAAGGGCTCTAAACCTTTCTCTATTATACAATTGTATGAGAAACTTAAGTCTTTGTGGGGACTGAACTCTTTATATATCATTTCTATGAGAATGGGTTACTTTAACTTGCATTTTGATGTTGGATCGTGATTAGGTCCTGAATAAAATATTATGGTCCTTGTCTCCGATGATTTTACATTTACAACAGTGGACACCTGATTTTGACCCTGATAATGTTAAAAGCACAATTACCCAAGTTTGGGTTAGAATACATGGTCTGAGTTGAAAACATTGGCACCCGGCATGATGGGTCATTCAGCTCGAGTTCTAGTTGAAGTGGTCTTCCTTTTCACAAGAAAAAAATGATGTTAGAGTGTACTGGACATTCGGGATTTGTTTTTTTTCAATATTAAAGGCTTCCTATGTTTTGTCGATATTGTGACGTTGTTGGTCATTCCTTGGGTTAATGTCATAAAGTCTCAATTTTGGAATCTCGGAATATTAGAGGTCGTAGTCGCTCCAAAAATGCTCGTAAATTTATGTCCGCCCCCCTCGTGCCATCCATGGAGGTTGTCCAACTAGCCCTCCTAGAGGGTCATCTCTAGATAAGGTTTCTAATGTTAGGACAGGTCCCTTCTCCTCACATAAGGCACCTCCTCTTGGCCACTCTCCACCACCCTCTATTGTTATAGATAACATACGATTGAGGACTCAAAATAAACTTGACTCTTTGAGCTAGTTGTAGGATGATGTAGTGGAGAATTCAGAAGTACCTGTGTAGGTTTCGAAATTACTTCTGGTTATTTATCAGTCTACAGCTAACCAGTCCCTGAATATTGACTCGGACAATGACAACTCGAATAATAATCTAGATTCATCCGACCAACTAACTCTAGCTATTGATATCACTCATTCCGACTAATCTCTTGTTATTTCGTATTATGTGGAGTGGAAGGACTATTTCATGGCTCATATACATAATAGTTCGGAACATGATAGTTTAGCAACTAAGTTGGTGGTTTAGTTCAATAATGTGGAGGCGAATAACTCATCTGATAATTCATTGTCTCAGTCTCCGATTAGGACTATGTTGACTGTGCGAAGGAGTTTGGTCGGTAGCACACCACATCCGTAAACCAAAATAATAGACAAGCATGTGGATATCAAATTGTGTGACATAAAATGGAAATTGAAAAGTTTTGGCATCCACAATACTGGCTCTAGGGCACCCATACGAGTTGCCTCGAATAGTTTGAAGGCATTCCAACTTACGGATATAGTTGCCTCTAAATCTTGGGCTAATGAGGTAGAGGATGATGGCTCTAATAGTGGATCATTTTGAGCGTCCAAGAGAGTGAACTAATGGTTTCACAAATTGCTATATTTCATGCATCGTAATGTGTACAAACAGAGACATACTAAAATCTTCTCTTTCTCTCTCTTTCTCTATCTCTTTCTGTCTCTCTCTCTCTCTCTCTCTCTCTCTCTCTCTCTCTCTCTCTCTCCTTTAATTTTGTTAACTACTTTACTTATTTGTGGCATGGTACAATTTTATTTTTCAGTTTTTGTCTATTTCTTTTAACTTAACGGTTACTTTTTTGGCTTAGCTATGTAATCGGCTTGTAATAACAAGAATATGGTTACATTTTTATCCTGGTAGACTAGTTATTTGGCTTTGTGATTATCATTCTTTAAGTAGATTTTTTATTGGGATAATTTCATAACGGGACCCAAATTTAAGGAAACCCAACGATTTAAGGCTTAAATTTAGGACCAAAGTAAAAGACATCTTCTCAACCATTCATCATATTATTCACAAAAATACTTCATCTCATAAAATCAAATGCTCATAGTAAAGTCGTACGGAAACTTTTTGTACGTTTTCGAATTTTTGATCCAAATCACACAAAAGCATTTAAACGTGCTAAAGCGATAAACGTGCTAAAAAATACTAAAAAAAATAAAAAAAAAATTAAAATTTTATGCAAATTTTATATGCTCTACATGCAATCCTAAATGTAATTCAAAATGCAACAGTACTTATTTATGCATTCTTGATAAACCCCCCAAACTTAAAATATGCTTCATCCCGAACATATGTGAAAATTTTCAAAAGAAAACGTAATGCGTAAAAAAATACTTACCAAGTTCGAATATCGGGTTGCCTTCCGACAAGCGCTAAGTTTTACGTCTTTAGCCGGATATCAGATTTCTAACATCACTGTCGCTGAACTGTGTCAGTTGAAATCCTTGAGCCCTCATATTTTGTACCATCCATCAAACGAATGGAGTTGTATTATTTTCTCGGATAAGTTCTGTATCGCTTGGGAATTTGCCCTTTTGGTGTTGGCCTCCCACTGCAGTAGCGATTTGGGCTACTTGTGTCTCCAAAAGTATCAGTCTCGCATTCAACAAAAACAATGTTAGAAACAAAGAAATAAAAAAAATTACAAAAGAAGGAAAAATCAAAAGTAAAAAAAAAATTACAAAAATAATAAAAAAATAAAAAATATTTATAAAAAAATTGCTTCAATCAAGATTGAACTACTTCTTACTATATCTAAGTTGAATCTTTCAATCCCCGGCAACGGTGCCAAAAAAGTTGTTCGCCAAAAATTTGATCTCAATACGCAAGTGTACAAATTGTAGTTTATATGATAATGGCAAACAAGGTCGTATTCCTCAGGGATCGAATACGAAGCACAAAGATTATAACATCATCGTATTCCAATTTTGTTGAAGCGACCGAAAATCATAAGTTATAAGTAAAAATAAAGTAAGAGATGTATATTTAGTAAAAACCGGAACTCCAAAATTCTTTTCAACAAATACGAAAACAACCCTAGGCACATAATCTCAACATGCTTCTTCAATAGTAAATCCAATTAATGTTTATCAAAACCAATTCATGTGTTTCTATGGGTTCAATTCCTAAACTTGTTTATTCCCTCCCCCGAAGCAAATAAATAGTAGATTAATACCAATTGCTAGTATCTCTACTCAACTATTAATACTAACTCCCAATGGATCTGTGAATTGAATGACTCCCCACAAACAGTTATAGGCCTCCCGACTCTATACCCGTTTATGTTTGAATTCGATTTCCGTCTTTGTTAGAACTCATCTCCCGAATTATGGACTACCAAATATGACTTGCAAATTATTGACCAAATAATCTACAAGAAAATAAGCACTCGAATCCATAATATAGAACACATAAATCAATTAAGAAAACAATCAATATAGGTTTAACATGAATCTACAGTTTTGATTATGCCCTAGGATCCGAAAGATTAGCCCAACATGATTGATAACAAATTCATAGACAAACTTGAAATCAACAGTTTGACATCGTTCCAAGCCTTCTTGCCAGTATGGAACCTCCTTTCAAGCCTTCGAAACTCTTGCGCTTCCGTCGATGTAAAAGGCCTTGTGGTGTGTCACGTCCACCCCTACTATTACATTACTTAACAATATAAGAAAATGAAACTCGGCAATATAAACCTTAAATACCTGTATATTTGTTTTTGTGCCTGTGACATTTTAACAACAAACAATTAAATCAATTTTAATTATAAGGAAATGACAAACCATGCCCATCATCAAAAGAGATATTAAACCCTATTATCAAACAAAATAGACATATATGCGACCCAAAAACATAGCCCATATCACAGAGCTATTTACAAGTACATATTTACATCAGAGTTTTCAAAAGAGAGTATAATACTGGACTAAAATATAATGCAAGACCAAAAAGGGAAGATGGCCCATCAACATAGCCCAACAGGTCGTCATCCATGTACATAATCCTCAGTAACTTGTAGGAGCTCCAGCAGACTTTGTCCAAAGAAGCCCATGTAAAGCAACATCACTAGACTCACCTACAATACATGAATTACGTGAGCTAATGCTCGATAGTTAAAATCATGCATGCCAATAAAAATTAAATATACATGCCCAATCCATGCTTATGCACGAAAGCATTTTATTGAATATCAATGCCTTTTCGCGGGCCCTTGCCCACCTACTAAATGCACCGTAAATATCTCAATATATAATTAATGATCAAGTTGTCCAAACCATATGTCTCACATACCCGGTAATGTCTCACATGGCACTAGACATCGCAGAATCAATCATCCCCGTCCGAATGTCTCACATACCCGGTGATGTTTCACATGTCACCGGGCATTAATAATCAATGAGCCTCGTCCGAATGTCTCACATAGTCGAAGTGATGTCTCACATGGCACGAGCTCAATATATCATTTAAGCCGACCTCATGCCTCGGTGCACTAGCAAGCCAACCAAAATCTTTTCTTTTCATAGAAAATCATGTCGTCTTTATTTCATCTCAACAATGATCACATGTTATACATGCACATGACAATACTAATGAATATCATTTTCAATGAAACAACCATCACCACGTTCCCATATCACCCAAACAACATATACATGACAAAATACTTATAATACATCCATCAAGGTACAATGATCACATTTAGTATAGATAAAGCAGGAAATTAAATACATTGTACATACATTGTAGTTGTAGATGGAAATTTCACTTACCTTTCACTCTTGGATGTGGTACTGAAAGTTAGCTAATTGTTTTTCTTCCCTAATATTAGATGTAAACCAACCTTTTCTCCTCGTTTCCGTGTGCGAGTAGTGTATGTGAGTGATTAGATTAATATACACATATATATCCTTGGTAACTGGAGGCGGTGGAACTCAATAGAAGAAACTTAGACATTATCTATACTTATTATATCAATAATGCCTATTAGTCATTTGTAGATTTTCGTTCATTTACACATATATATAGATAAGTTTGTATAAAATTCAATATACTTATATATATAGACCATTATAGTGACTAATATTTTACTTATAAAGTATCCATATAATATATAGTAGACAACTCTAGACCTCACCACTTGTTAACTTATAATTCTAATACCAATCTATTTACAAAGTTTCATAGATATGGTAGTGACATGTGTATATATATAAACTTGATATACATGAATTATAAATTTATAATTACACACAATTACGTAATATAGAGTATTATATTAAAACAATGTTAATATATACATCAGTATGTATGCTTATATATATATATTATTAATTCAACATTCTTTTATGCATTATATTATTCCCCTTTTTTTTTTAATTAAATTATTGTTTCAATTAATATATATTCACATATTATACTCCGTCTATACACATCTGCCATTCCTACTTATAAATTTACCATGTATAACTTTGTAATTTTCACTTAATGTTACCACGTGTCTTAATGGTATCTACCAGTTTGACACCTGATGTTCTCATTTAAATATATGATCAACTGCTCAAGTTAGTAACCCAACCAGTAGTACTATATGAGAGTTCCAAATTATAAAATTAATCATGTCATCTAAAATAAAATAAATTATGCAAATACTGATACAATTCAAGTGGCACATAGACAACTTTTAGTAGATGAACTATACTGGCCTAGTGGGTAGTGAAAGACTGGGGTATTACATCATCCCCTCCTTATAAAAATTTCGTCCTCGAAATTTTACTTACCGAAATAGATTAGGATACTTAGCCCTCGTCTCTTCTTCTCTTTCCCATGTAGCTTCTTCTATTATTTGATTCCTCCAAAGTACGTTAACTAAGGGAATTTCCTTATTCCTAAGTTTCTTTACTTCTCGTAGTAGAATCTCAATTGGCGCTTTTTCATAGCTCAAGTCAGTTTTTTTTTCAACTGATTCGTTCTTTAGAATATGAGAGGGATTGTCAACATCTATTCATAATATAAAACACATCGTGCACTTGTGCCATTGACGCGAGTAAGTCGAGTCTATAGGCAACATCGCTAATTTTCTCAGTTATATGAAATGGGCCGATGTATTCAGGACTAAACTTTCTTTTCTTTCCGAACAACATTGACCCTTTCATTGTTGATGCCTTTAGAAATACTTGGATTTCTACAACAAATTTCAATATTCTTATTCTATGATCTGAATAACTTTTCTATTTGTTTTGAGCAATTTCCATCCTTTGTCGAATTTTTGACACAATTTATGTCATTCTCATATCATATTTGGACACAAAAGTTTATTTTCTCTAATCTTGTCTCAAATGATTGGGGATCTATACTTTCTATCATACAACACCTTATAAAGAGCTTTTTGTTTTTATTATTATTATAGCTTGATAATCGTTGTTGTATAAAAACTCCAACAAAAACACATATTTGCTCCATTGTCCTTGAAAGTCTGAAACACGAGGTCTGATCATATCTTCTAAAGTTCGTATCATTCGTCCAAAATATCCATGCTCAAAATTATGTCATTGCCCTTCACGTCTAATATAATCATATCAACCTAATGTTCCATTCCTTTAATAAAAATACCACATGTTCGTATAATCCAATTAGTTTGTTTTAAAATTCTCTGGTGGGGATACCTACATGTAACTGACCTCAGATACATCTGGTACCCTATGTAGTCTCCTCACATACTCATTAGATGCAAATAAATGTGTGGCACCAGAATCAAATAATGCAAATGTCGAAACACCCAAGGTAGATAGTTTACCTGTATCAATAGGTGGACTCGCTTTGGCGTCATCCTTAGTTTACCTTTTCTTCTTCAGGAACTCTACTATACTGGAACATATTTCCAAAGTTCTTAACCAATCTTCCGCATCAGTAGGATCTACTACATCCTCAAAGGTTGGTGGATTTAACTTTCTGAATCTTTCCCCAACCATTTCTATTTGCTCTGCTCTTTGTTGTGGTTGATTCATCTCAACTCGTTGTTGTCCAACCGTATCTCTCAGATGGATGAGTTTTTGAATCTGTTCAGATTGTCGCTGGATAAGCTCCATAAGTCGATTTCTAACATTACCTCGATCACTCATCGGCATAGGCGTCTTCTCTCCTTGGTTCATGTCCCCACTACTACTCTCAACTCTAGCTCTCACCATATCTACCACACCATCTTAGATAGAACCGTTGTAACATATGACTAATATATACAATTTATGAACATAAAATATATTAAACAATAAAGTAAAACTTATTGGCATGGTTGTGCTCTACGAGTTCTAAGTTCATGTACATGGACAGTCTACAGAACCTGTAACCGGGCTCTGATACCACTCTGTCACGCCACCCCTACTATTACATTACTTAACAACATAAGAAAATGAAACTCGACAATATAAACCTTAAATGCCTGTATATTATTTTTTTTATTTTATTTTTTTTGTCCCTGTGACATTTTAACAACAAACAATTAAAACAATTTTAATTATAAGGAAATAACAAACCATGCCAATCACCAAAAGAGATAACAAACCCTGTTTTCAAACAAAATAGACATCCATGCGACCCAAAAACATAACCCATATCAAAAGCTATTTACAAGTACATATTTACATCAGAGTTTTCAAAAGAGAGTATAATACTAGACTAAAATATAATGCAAGACCAAAACGGGAAGATGGCCCATCAACATAGCCCAATAGTCATCCATCCATGTATCCTCGCAACTTGTAGGAGCTCCAGCATTTTAAATAAGTCCAGTAAGCCCATGTAAAGCAACATCACTAGATTCACCTACAATACATGAATTACGTGAGCTAATGCTCAGTAAGCGAAAATCATGCATGCCAATAGAAAATGAAATATACATGCCCTGAATCCATGCTTATGCACGAAAGCATTTTATTGAATATCAATGCCTTTCGCTGGGCTCTTGGCCCACCTGCTAAATGCACCGTAAGTATCTCCACATATAATTAATGATCAAGTTGTCCAATATCAATATCTCACATATACCCGAAGTAATGTCTCACATAATAGCTGGCATCGACATCGCAATCAATCGCCCCATCCGAATGTCTCACATACCCGTGATGTCTCACATGGCACTGGGCATTAATAATCAATGAGCCTCATCTCAATGTCTCACATACCCGAAGTCATGTCTCACATGGCACGAGCTCAATATATCATATAAGCATGACCTCATGCCTCGGTGCACTAGCAGTGGCCAACCAAAATCTTTTCGTTTCATAGAAAATCATGCCGTGCATGTCTCATCTCAACAATGATCACATGTTATACATGCACATGACAATGCTTATGAATATCATTTTCAATGAAGCAACCATCACCACGTTCCCATAACACTCAAACAACATATACATGACAAAATACTTATAATATATCCATCAAGGTACAATGATCAGATTTAGTATAGATAAAGCAGGAAATACATTGTTCATGCATTGTAGTTGCAGATAGATTTTCACTTATCTTTCACTCTTGGATGTGGTACTGAAAGTTAGCTAATTATTTTTCTTCCCTAATATTAGATGTAAAACAACATTTTCTCTTTGTTTTCGTGTGCGAGTAGTGTATGTGAGTGATTAGATTAATATACATATATATATATATATATCCTTGGTAACTGGAGGCGGTGGAACTCAATAGAAGAAACTTAGACATTATCTATACTTATTATATCATATAATAATATGCTTATTAGTCATCTGTAGGATTTTCGTTCAGTGCACACATATATATACATAAGCTTGTAGTAAAATTCAATATACTTATATATAGAGAGAGAGAGAGAGACTATTATAGTGACTAATATTACTAACTAATATTTTACTTATAAAGTATGCATATAATATATAGTAGACATCTCTAGACCTCGCCACTTGTTAACTTATAATTCTAATACCAATCTATTTATAAAGTTTCATAGATATGGTAGTGACATGTGTATATATATAAACCTGATATACATGAATTATAAATTTATAATTACACACAATATTGTTAATATTAAACAATATTATTGTTAATATATACATCAGTACGTATGATTATCTATATATTATTAATTCAAAACTCTTTTATGCATTATATTATTCCCCTTTTTTTTGAATTAAATTATTGTTTTCAATTAATATATATTCACATATTATACTCCATCTATACACATCTTTCATTCCTACTTATAAATTTACCATGTGTAACCTTGTAATTCTCAGACTTCTAATGTTACCATGTGTCTTAATGGTATCTACCAGTTTGACACCTAGATGTTCTCATTTAAATATATGATCAATTGCTCAAGTTAGTAACCCAACCAGTAGTACTATATGAGAGTTCCAAATTATAAAATTAATCATGTCATCTAAAAACAAATTATGCAAATACTGAAATTAATGCAAGTGGCACATAAACAACTTATAGTAGATGAACTATATTGGCCAGTGAGTAGTGAAAGACTGGGGTATTACATGGTGCTCTTCGTAGCTTAGCCCTCCTCTCTCAGAAGACCTTGGATTTGTGTAACCATGTGTATTGTAGTATATTTTCAGATGTAATGACTATATTTTTCACGCAAAGCATTGGTCCCTTTATATAGGTGCTTCGAGAGATTAATTGTAGAGTTCTGATGGGAAAAGGAAAATAAAATCTGGTAAAAACGAGTCCTTCGCACGGTCCGTGTAATCTCACACGGTCATCCACATGGTAATGTGGTATCACACGGCTGACCGTGACTTGCTTTTGTTAATTTTCTTCGTCTCTTCGATCTAATCTTTTGCACTCGTCGATCTTGTCCGGGCCTTCCAACTAATATCTTTCCATTTAAGCTATGTTTCCCGCAAAAGTTACAAAATGCGCCATATCATGCCCTTCTAAGGAAACCAAGTAAAATACACTAAATATGCGTGCAAATGCATCAATTATATAACAAAATAAGCTCTTAAATGCACGTATATTTTACTCATATCAGTTCTTATAAAGTTTCATCCTTTGAAACTTAGGAAAAAAAATGCTCTCTCTAAACTTTTTCCTTTCTTCCCTCTCATGTTATCTCTCCCGCCAAAATTGATCTCGTCGGTTGCCTTCATCCTTCATGGAATTGGATGAGTTCTTTTTCTCAAATATCTCTTCTCCCCAGTCGGACTGCACTTCAAGTCATCTTCTCCCACATTGTCATCTATCTTCCATTTCCTCGATCCCGTCTAACTCTTTGTTGCCCACCCCTCATGGCATTTCTTCCATGTCTATGTTGCAATATGATGAACTTGATGGTCATGACTGTTTTTCTATCGCATAGTCCCATGTCTTTGGCTACGCATCACGATTTTCAGCAACATGAAAACATTACAACTGGATGATCTTATAGTTATGTTCTCTCCGGTTCCACTCCTTCGCTTTGTAGCCCATCTACGAATTTTCATATTGCCTATTTTAATCAGGTTAAGAAATGTGATTTCTTCACTTTGAAGATTTATGATGAAATTATGTAGTCCTTCGTCAGATTTGTGAGCAATCTTTAATTGGTCGTGCTACATATATCAAGGGCTCTAAACCTTTCTATATTATACAATTGTATTAGAAGCTTAAGTCTTTGTGGGGACTGAACTCTTTGTGTATCATTTCTATGAGAAAGGGTTATTTTAACTTGCATTTTGATAATCTGTTGGATCATAATTAGGTATGGAATAAAAGATTATGGTACTTGTCTCCTGGGATTTTTCATTTACAATAGTGGACACCTGATTTTGACCCTGATAATGTTAAAAGCACAATTACCCAAGTTTGGGTTAGAAGTGGTCTTCTTCTTCACAAGAAAAAATGATAATAAAGTGTGCTGGACATTTGGGATTTGTCTTTTTTCAATATGAAAGGCTTCCAGTGTTTTGTCGACATTGTGACGTTGTTGGTCATTCCATGGGTTCTTGTCGTAAAGTCTCAATTTTGGAATCTCGAAATATTAGAGGTCATAGTCGCTCCAAAAATGCTCGTAAATTTCTGTCTCCCCCCCCCATCGTGCCAACCAGGGGGGTTGTCCAACTAACCCTCCTACAGGGTCATCTCCAAAAAAGGTTTCTAATGTTAGGACAGGTCCCTTCTCCTCACAGAAGGCGCCTCCTCTTGGCCACTCTGCACCACCCTCTATTGTTATAGATAACATACGGTTGATGACTCAAAATAAACTTGCCACTTTAAGCCAGTTGTAGGATGATGTAGTGGAGAATACTTCTGGTTGTTTATAAGTCTACGGAGAACCAGTCCCTGAATATTGACTCGGACAATGACATCTCGAATAATAATCTAGTTTCATCCGACCAACCGACTCTAGCTATTGATATCACTCATTCCGACTGATCTCTTGTTATTTCATATTATGTGGAGAGGAAGGACTATTTCATGGCTCACATACACAATAGTTCGGAATACGATAGTTTAGCAACTACGTTGGTGGTTTAGTACAATAATATGGAGGCAGATAACTCATTTGATAATTCATTGTCTCATACTCCGATTGAGACTATGTTGACTATGCGAAGGCATTCAGTCGATAGCACACCACATCCGTAAACCAAAATAATAGACAAGCTTGTGGATATCTAATTGTGTGACATCAAACGGAAATTGAAAAGTTTTGGCATCCACAATACTGGCTCTAGGGCACCATACGAGTTGCCTTGAATAGTTCGAAGGCATTACAACTTATGGATATAGTTGCCTCTAAATCTTGGGCTAATGAGGTAAAAGATGGTGGCTCTAATAGTGAATCGTTTTGAGCGTCCGAAAGAGTGAACTAATGGTTTCACAATTGCTATTTTTCATGCATTGTAGTGTGTACCGCGGTAGACGATACAGAGAATCTTCTCTCTCTCTCTCTCTCTCTCTCTCTCTCTCTCTCTCTCTCCCCTCTCTCTCTACTTTAATTTGTTAACTACTTGACTTATTTGTGGCATGGTACAATTTTATTTTTCAGTTTGTTTTTTTCTTTTAACTTAATGGTTACTTGTTTGGCTTAGCTATGTAATCAGCTTGTGGTAACAAGAATATGGTTACATTTTTATCATGGTAGACTAGTTGATTGCCTTGTGATCATCATTTTTTTCTCTATTTTATTTATTTGGTTGTGCACCTTTACATTAAAAAAAAGTATCATTATGTAAGGAGATTTTGTATTGGGATAATTTCATAACAGGGCCCAAATTTAAGAAAATCCATCGATTTAAGTCCTAAATTTAAGGACCCAAGTAAACGACATCTTCTCAACTATTCATCATATTATTCACAAAAATACTTCATCTCATAAAATCAAATGCTGATAGTAAAATCATACGGAAGCTTTTCGTACGTTTTCAAATTTTTGATCCAAATCACACAAAAGCATTTAAACGTGCTAAAGTGATAAACGTGCTAAAAACATACTAGAAAAATTGAAAGTTTTGAAATTTTAATGCAAATTTTATATGTTCTACATGCAATCTTAAATACAATGCAAAATGCAGCAGTACTTATTTACGCATTCTTGATAACCCCCAAACTTAAAATATGCTTTGTCCCGAACATATGAGGGAATTTTCAAAAGAAAGCGGAATGCGTGAAAAAATACTTACCAACTTCGAATATCGGGTTGCCTCTCAACAAGCGCTATGTTTTACGTCTTCAGCTGAACATCGGATTTCTAACATCACTATCGATGAACTATATCGGTTGAAATGTTTGAGCCCTAATATTTTGTACCATCCATCAGACGAATGGTGTTGTAATGGTGTTCATATTAAGTTCAAGATTTTTTGCCCTCATATTAAGTTCAAGTTCAGTAGCGATTTGGGCTACTTGTGTCTCCAAAGGTTTCAGTCTCGCATTCAACAAAAACAATGTTAGAAACAAAGCAATACAAAAAATTACAAAAGAAGGAAAAATCGAAAATAAAAAATATACGTTTAAGAAAATCGAAAAAATTAAAAAAATATTTACATATAAATTGATTCAATTAAGATTGAACTACTTACTACTATATCTAAGTTGAATCTTTCAATCCCGACAATGGCGCCAAAACTTGTTCGCCAAAAATTTCATCTCAATATTGCAAGTGTACAAAGTGTAGTTTATAGGATAATGACAAACAATGTCGTATTCCCAAGGATTGAATCAAGACATAGGCTATAATAACATCGTATTCCAATTTTATCGAACCGACAAAAATCGAAGTTATAAGTAAAAATAAATTAAGAGATGTAAATTTAGTAAAAATCGGAACTCCACAAGTCTTGTCAACAAATACGAAAGCAACCCTAGGCATATAATCTCAACAAGCTTCTTCAATATTAAATCCAATTAATGTTTATCAAAAACACTTCATGTGTTTTTATGGGTTCAATTCATATACTTGTCTATTCCTCTCCGGCAAATAAACAAGAGATTAATACCAATTGCTAGCATCTCTACTCAACAATTATTACTAACTCCTAATAGATATGTGAATTGAATGACTCCCCACAAACAGCTTATAGGTCTCCGACTCTATACCATTTATGTTTGAATTTAATTTTCGTCTTTTGTTAGAACTCATCTCCCTAATGTGTAGGGCATCAAATTATCTCAAGTCGCCTCTCAAAGAAGAAGACTTAGTCTGGCAAAAAACTATTGTGTATCACAATAGACAAAAAGTAAATTCTAACCACTCTAACCAAATCATTATTTTTATTATCTAATGAAATACAAATAAGAAACCAATTAAAACCCAAAGATAATTTAAACCCTAGGAAAAACAAATGGAAAAAACATCTAGGATTCTAATCATCTCATCAAACTCGCAAAGTAGGATATCAATCAATTGATCATGCAATTAACTATTAAAGCAAACATATATAAACTAGGTCTAGATCTGATAACTTTCATATTCACAAATTAAGTCTATCCATATCCAATTTACCCAAATAATTAACCAAGTTAGATAATACATTTTTGAGTCATCTCTAACCCCCTAATAGAATTTAATTAGAGGACAATATCATCTCTCGGTCTCAAGTATCCCCTCAAGATATTCAAAAGTCGATCAGACAATCAATTATAAAATAAAGCAATTCAATCAGGAAGGCAGATCAATCAATCCATATTCATGCTTGTTTGTTTGAATTAAATCATCATAATCCTAGAACAAACAGTTTAGTTCATGCTTGAGAATGGGATCATAATTTCAATTGAATAATAGAAAACAATCGTAAACATAATCATTCAATAACAAGAATCACCAAACAATTGAAATCAGATAAAGAAGATGAAGAAATATTAAGCTTGGATTAAGCCGCAAAATAACATCGATGGAAAAAACCCAAGCATTCCCAATGTTAGATGGAAGGGAAATAACAAAAAATAGGGCTTAAAAATACTAAGAAATAAAAGTTTTCGAAAATATGGGCTCCCGAAGTCTTATTTATAAGCCTAGAGTTATATACACAGTGGAAGAGTCAAAAAACAAAAATAAAATGTGAATTTTGTGTTCGTTAAAGTCACCACGCACGACCGTGCATTGTACTTGAAAAGCACTATAATCGGAAAATGGTTAAGGCAATCACGTGAACCATCAATCCTGCAAAAGCCATGCGAAGGAGAACACAAAACATTGCATATAAACTAAAAAACTATATCAAACTAACATGGAAACTCACATAAAAGAAAAAACATTTGGGTTGCCTTCCAAGATGCATTTTTTTAACGTCATTAGCTTGACGATATCAGTAAAGAAAAGCATGGCGGGTCATCGAGCAAGACCTTTACTACCATCTTCAAATCTTTATCCGGATGAATTTTATTCTAGATCACATCATGTTTCTGCCATAAGATATATTTCACAGCAGAATCAACAGCATCAACAATAAAATAATCATGCAAGGCATAGGCGTAGCTACAAACAACATCAAAAATTGAAAATGTTACAGTTTTTTCCAAGACATTCATACGTAGTTTTCTATTCTTGACATCAATCAAGGTGTTGGTGGTGTCCATGAATGGTTTACCTAACAAACTAGTAGGATCCTTAATATTACCTTTATCATTCCCTATATCCAAGATAACAAAATTCATCATAATTTTAAGACCACATACTTGGCCCAATATATCTTCAAAAATATCTTAAGGATACCTGAAGGACATATCAGCAAGTTGCATACATAATCTGGTAGATTTCAATTTCTCTAAATTTAATTGTTGAAATATAGAGTAAGACATAAGGTTAATTTCAGCTCCAAGATCAAGTATACCTGTGACTTTCTTGCCATTCCCAAAAGCAATATTAATTATAAAACTACCAGGATCTTGTTGCTTTGGGAGTGGACTTGAGGATGGATTAGGAGATTTGTAAGGATTATCAGTTTTGTGTAAGGATGATCCATTATTTTCCTCCTCGTTCGTGCTTTCTTCACTTGCATCATCCTTTTTTTCCATTTTAGCAATACCTGCAGGGTTAGACGAGACAGTAGAATATGAAAAATCAAGTTTATTATCATAACTCACACCAATTTCAAGATCGGATGGACTTGAGCTTGAGTTTCAATTTCTCTAAATTTAATTGTTAAAATGGTAAGACTAGGCAATGTGTCCTTTTTGATGAGATGTCGAGTTATCTCACCAATTTGCATAGCTAATTGGCTGACTTGAGTCTCAATTCGCTAAACTGAGGCCTCCAAGGGTTCAAACCATCTGTTATTCCACTCTTGTGTTTGCTGACTAACTTGAATAAAAGAATCAAGCTCTTTTCTTATGTAGGTAGTGGTGGTTTCTCTTGATTGGTCGTCATTAATGGTGCTTGTATAAACAACACTAGAGAAATATATCAAAGGCACCTAATGAATAAATCTAAACTAGAAACAAATAAAAAGAATCATAATCTAGAAACACACAAAAGAAACACAACAATTATCATGCCTAAAGCCTTCCCCGATAACGGCGCCAAAATTTTGTTCAACCACTAAGCACCTAACTTAATCTATCGATCCTCGTAAGAGTACTAGATCAATTGTAGGGCAAGAAGTTATCCCAAATCATCTCTCAAGAAAGACTTAGTGTTGGGAAATTAATTTTTAGATTTTGATGAATGCCATGTAAAACTTAGAATAGAAAGTTGGCACCCCATTTTCCTTGTAATTTGCATTGTAATAGATAGGGCTGGTCAAGTGAGTTAAGTCGCTATGCCTCGAACATGCAAGAAGTCAACCGGAGACTAGAAAGAAGACTCACCGTGAGGCACTGAGTGTGGCAAGGAAGAGAAGACAGAACTCGATCAAGGAGCAAACGAGATGCAATCGAGTGAAGTATCAGTCAAGTCAACTCAAGATAGCCAAGTCTCAAGTTGAAGTGACAGATGAGTCATCCAATGATTGGAAGCTGACTCGAAGTCATCTGGGGAAATCAAGGAAATGCAGTCAAGTCAAGACAATTGAAAGAGATCCGCTTGCGTAAGTCAAGAAAATTACTTAAACAAGTAATACTCCCATACCGCTTTCTTAAAGTGCTCGATCCCGCGTGCAAAAGGAATAAACCAATGGGAAGCAAAGCACACCTGTGTTAGAACTCGAAAAGTCAAGACTCATTCAATACGAGGAAATGTCAATTCCAAGGATCGCAACAAGACAAGCCAACGACCACAAGTATCTTTTGAAAATTAACATATCTCTTCAACGGGCAAATTTTCAAAAGAACAACACTATAAAAGGCCGAGGAATCATCTTGAGAAAAAAAAACCTTGATTACCTGAGAAAACTATTACAAGCAAGAAAGCAATATCTGTAACCTAAAATATTCTCAAGTCAATTAAGCTCAATCCTCAAGCCTACATTACGAAGGAAATCAATCCAACACTCACCGTGAAGGAAAGACGACTTCAATCGCTTGAAGAGGAAACATTTGAAGAATCAAGGGGTCTACATTCCACAAAGGATTGTAGAAAGGTTCAAGGTCAAACCAGTCTCAAGTTTTTGGAGGGCTTCGTGATCAAATCCAAGAAGCTTGAGCAAGTGGGTCTGTAGTAGCAAGGCAAACTTGCCCCGTGAAGAAGGCCGAGTCGTACGAGAAGCCAGCTGTGTGACCAATGCATCTCCAGACTGAGTCCTAAATGATCAGGTCAGCTGTGTGATCAAGACTTGTATCTGGACTGATAACCACTTTGTACATTGATCAATACTTAGTGGATTCCTCCAGGAGTTGGAGAAGAGAGGAGTAGAAGAATTACCCCATCTTCGAACCTCTATAAAATTTATTGTGTCATTTACATTTCAGCACTTTAATTACTGCATATCATTTTGATATCTGCTGATAAATTTGTTGTCCATCTGATAATTAACAAAGTGCAATAATCAAGTATTAAAACAAACTTAAACCAAGATTCAAGGGTGTTAAGTCTTCCGCTGAAAACACATCACAGTCAAGTTAAGTTTTAGTTAAAACAAATGAGTTACTCTATCAACAACTCGGTCAGTCCGTTGAGTGGCTAACTCGTTGATCAACTAACTTAGTCAATCAAGGGTCTTAGTTGTGAAGTATTAACTTAAAAAAGGACTAAATCAAAAAGTTGGTAAGGTTTATTCAACCCCCCTTCTAAACCTTACACTCACACCCCTTGGGAGCACGATAAGGGTATCGGCGGTTGGTTCATTGAGCCTTCCGCACTAGTTCTTGCATCCTAATCTTTCAAAGCTTGCTTTAGGATCAACATCCTCTTTATTATCCTTTGACACGCATCCCTATGAGATTGGATAGTGATTGAGGATGGGCCATCTATCGCAAATCTTAAAGGTGAACACAAAATTTTAAAGTGAACACAACAGAAGAAGGAGGTCGCACCAAGGTGAAGAGGATATAGCTCCCGGACCAGGCTATGATCAAAAACCAAGAGCCGAATGGACAAATGATGACAAAAAGATACAACTTGGACAACGTGGCCAAGGACATTCTTTACAAAACTTTGGACAAAGCCATGTTCAACAAAGTTAAATCATGCAAGACTCGCAAAAGAAATTTGGGATAAGCTAACTTTGATTTGTGAAAGCTCGAGCAAATCAAGGAAAATAAGCTATCTGTTCTTTGTACAAAAATTTGAGAATTTTAAGATGCTTGCGGGAGAAACCTTGGATCACCGGATGCTAGATTCACCGAAATTACAAATGAACTATCAACACTTGGGAAAGAATATACACAGAAAGAGATGTGTATGAAGATTCTAAGAAGTCTCCCGATTGAGTGGGAAATGAAAGTCATGGCCTTGAGACACTCCATGGACTATCGAAAACATCTAATCATGAGCTATTCTCGGATCTCAAAGCCTACGAATTTGAGCTTAGAAGAAAAGACAAGAAGAGACAACTTGTGCCCAAAACAAATTTGCTCTAATTGTTAAGGATGGCAAGAGAGCCGAGGTCAACGAAGTCATTGACCAAGAAGAGATAGCCCCGATGGTTAAAAGGTTTAACAAGTTCTTCAACAAGAATTACAAGAGAGGCAAAGGTGAATCCTCCGTAAGACACTCCTCCATCTAAGTCAAGGGAAGATAGGCCACCCAAGAGAGCAGAGCATCAAAAGATCGAATACCAAAGAACCGACAATCCAAGAATGGAAAGAGCGATCAAAAAGTTGAGAGTCTATCTGAACCGCAGCAACTCGGTCACTATGCCATTGATTGCCCATATCCTGTAGTGAACAAATACAAGAATGAAGAGGAAAGAAAAGTCTTGAGAGAAAGAAGACAAGAAAAGAAAAAGGCAATGTTAGTCAGAGATCACGAGACAAACCAAGTCAAAAGACACAAGGAGACTCGGAGAGTAGTGAAGCGACTACTCAAATGACTCAAGAAGAAGCCTTGATCCGTCTAATGGCCAAAGAACAAGACCAACCTCGATCAAGAAGATGAGGTACACTCTAACTCATCACACTCAGATTCTAGTGCCAGTGATTGTGACTCACACACTTCATCACCCACTCGATCTTTATGATTCATTAGGCAAAATGATGAAAGACTTTGAACACATTAAATCCTCACACACACTACTAAATGAGGAAAACAACCTACTAAAAATCCAAAACTCACAAATGGCTAAGGAGCCGAGTACTCTAAGTCACATAGGCGATGAGAATAAAGAGCTAAAAGTCGAAAATGCTAAGTTAATAGCAAAGATAGCTGCCCACAAAAGAGGAAAATGACCTCAAAATGTGATTGCCTCATTCACTAAGGCATCGAAATCTTTGGATGATCTTATTATGAGCCAAAGAGAATGTGAAATAAGACAAGCTTAGATTTAATTCCTCTATGCCAAGTCAAGTTCCAAAAGTGATTTTGGAAAAGGATCTTCAAGTAATGAAGCATCTCAAAATCCAAAACTCAAATGGTGCACACACATTCATTCCAAAGCACAACCACAAGAAAACGGCCTTGGTTATAAAGGAAAAGGAAAATGTACCAAATGAATATCTTTGAGAGGACAACGAGAAGAAATCCAAATGAGTTCCTCAAAGAAACTCCAAATAGGAAGTACTCAGAAAAGAAGAAACAGAGCTACCAAAAGCTCAAGAAATTCTATAAAAGGAACACATATGATGGGAATGGTAGAAATTATCCAAGCCAAGCCGATTGGAATAATGTGAACTATCAAAGAAAGACCTATGGAATATAAGCCTAAATGGCAAAGGCCTAGAACTCAAAGAAAGGCCATTCCAAAGGCAAAAGAACTATTATCAAGACACATATGCACCCAGGCACTATCCTCGGAGATATCACAACTACCTAAACAGAGCAATTGCTAAAACACATGCACATGCATACGACAAAAGAGACAAACAGTATGAACCTAGAACCCCAAGCAATTTGCCAAAATTAATTATGATTATGGCACTATAGATGGCAACCTCTTAGAGTCAAATCATTTGGCTATAAGTTGGTTGGATCATCTTACAATACTAACCCCTCAAACCCAAACAAGTATGGGTACCTAAAACCTAATTTCATTGATTGCGGTTCAAGGAACAACTGAGTGCCAAGGAACCTGGTACATGGATAGTGGCTGTTCTAGACATATGACAGGAAACAAGAAAAATCTGTCAAAATTTATGGAAGTTAGAGGTGCAAAAGTCATATTTGGAGGAAATGAAGCTCCAGGAGAAATAAGAGGCATTGGATCCATCAAGAAAAATGGATTAGAAATTACAGATGTTGCATATGTTGAAGGCCTCAATTTCAACTTACTAAGCTTAAGTCAACTTTGTGACAAGGGCTATAATGTTGGATTCAATATGGGAGTGTGCCAAATCAAGAACACTGAATCTAATGAAGTAGTGCTACAAGGATGCAGACAAAAGAACATGTATGTGGTGGATTGGTCAACTGCAACACCAAGCACTTGTCTACTAGCAAAGAGCACAAATCCGAATCAAGTTGGTTGTGGCACAAGAAGCTGAGTCACCTGAATTTCAAAACTATTAACAAACTTGCAATAAGTAATTTTGTAGAAGGACTTCCAGACTCAGTATACAAGAAGGAGAGTGTATGTGATGCATGCCAGATGGGAAAGCAAATCAAATCATCATTCAAAGAAAAGACATGTCCATCTTCAACAAGAATATTACACCGCTACATATGGATCTATTTGGTCATGTTGAACCAAACTAGCATAAGTGGAAAGAAAGACACCTTGGTGGTAGTAGATGACTACTCAAGATACACATGGACAATTTTCATGTGTAAGAAGAAAGAAACCCCGAAAACTACCACATCCGATGAAGAGAATCCAAAATGAGAAGAGTCAAACCATTATCAAAATAAGATCCGACAGAGGAGGAACCGAGTTTGTCAATGGTATAATAACTCAATATTGTGTTGAAAATGGTATTGGTCATGAATTATCTCAGCAAAGGACTCCACAAAGAGAATGGAGTTGCGAGAAAGAAGGAACAAAACTCTCAAAGAAGCAACAAGACCATGTTAGCAAGCAGGGGATGCCTAAAAGATTTTGGGTTGAAGCAATAAACACAACATGCTATACTCAAAATAGATGCATGATAAACAGACAAATGACAAAGACTCCCTATGAGATTTGGACAGGAGAAAGCCAAATGTTGCATATTTTAAAATATTTGGATGCAAACGCTTCATTCATAACAATGGAAAAGATAATTTAAAGGCTTTAGATGCTAAAGTCGATGAAGGTATCTTCATAGGATACTCAAATTGAAAGCAAAGCCTACATTGCTCAACAAGAGGACAATGGTTACGAGAAGAGTCTATTCATGTAGTGTTTGATGAACCCAATGTAAATGGAGAAGACATTGAAGAGTCACCGATAAGTCAATCACCAACCATGCGAAAGAGTCCCTATGTTGAAGTCAAGCCGAATTATAAACCCGGATGAAGATGAGATAGCCGAGTCTCAAAGACACCGGGAAATATGCAGCTAAGTGATGATGAGAGAGTGATCAAAATAACACACCGCAAGATGGTCAATCCACTAACTTACTCCAACCTTTGATGTAAGGTGGTGAGAGATCATCCACCAAAACTAATCATTGGAGATGTAAGAGAAGGTGTGAAAACCAGATCGAGAACTCAACAAGAAGCTTATGTTCACTTGTTTTATCTCACAAATAGAGCCAAAAGATGTGTCACAAGCATTGGATGACACACATTGGATTCAAGCCATGCAAGAAGAGCTGAATCAGTTTGAAAGGAACAAAGTGTGGGAATTGGTTCAAAGACCTACCCATCAAAATGTTATTGGCACTAAATGGGTGTTCAGAAACAAGATGAATGAGGAAGGTTCTGTGGTAAAAACAAAGCAAGATTGGTAGCCAAAGGGTACTTCAAAGAAGAAGGAATAGATTTTGATGAAACTTTTGCTCCTGTGGCAAGATTGGAAGCCATAAGAATGTTTCTTGCCTATGCTGCTCACAAGAACTTCATTGTATATCAAATGGATGTAAAGAGTGCATTCCTTAATGGGTTATTGGAGGAAGAAGTGTATGTTGAACAACCTCCAGGATCTGAGCAGAAGACTCTTGGAGATAAAGTATACAAACTCAAGAAAGTTTTATATGGATTGAAAAAGGCACCAAGAGCATGTATGATACATTATCACAATTCCCGATCGAGAACGGAATCACAAAAGGCAAAGTGGATAGAACACTCTTGAAATTCAAGATGGGAAGAGTATATTGCTTGTTCAAATATATGTGGATGACATCATCTTTGGATCCACAAACAAAGAGTCAGTGATAAATTCTCAAATCTCATGCAAAGCAAATTTGAAATGAGCATGATGGGAGAGCGACATTCTTCCTTGGACTCCAAGTAAAACAACCAAGGATGGAACCTTCATAAGTCGACAAAATACACCGGAGATTTAATGAAGAAATTTGGTATGGAAGAGAAGTCTTTTGTGAAAATACCAATGAATACATCATCAAAATGGATATGGATACAGATGGCAAGCTTGTGGATCAAACAAGATACAACGCACTTATTGGATCATTGCTCTATCTCACAAAGAAGCGGCGGACATCACCTTTGCTATAGGTGTATGTGCAAGATTTCAATCTACTCCAAAAGAAAGCCACATGACTGCAGCCAAGAGAATCTTGAGATATTTGAAAGGAAGTCAAGAAGTTGGCTTATGGTATCCGAAGGAAGGTGGATTCAAGCTAATTGGTTACTCAGACTCTGACTATGTTGGATGTAGAGTTGACAGAAAAAGTATCTCAGGTACATGTCAAATGCTTGGAAATAGGCTAATTTCCTGGTTTAGCAAGAAGCAAAATTCAATAGCCACCTCCACAATCAAGCGAGAATACATAGGCATGGCAGGCAAATGTTGTGCCCAAATTTTATGGATGAGACAAAGAAATGAGAGACTATGAAGTTGAAGAAAAGGAAATTCCAATTATGTGTGATAACACAAGTGCTATTGCAATCACTCGAAATCATGTGTCGCACTCAAGAACAAAGCACATTGATGTCGATATCACTTCATAAGAGATCATGTAGAAAGGAAGGACATCACCTTGGAATATATCTCAACCGATAGCAAGAAGAATAGGATATATATTCACAAAACCATTATGTGAATCAAGATTTGAAGAACTCAAACATGAATTAGGGTTAATTGAGCTGAGTTGACACTCAGAAAACTCAAAGAAAAGAGATGGAACATGAAAAGATGAAAAAGAGCTGAACTCCTGAATCGCCTAAGTGAATCACCAGATCGAAGAATCACCGATCGAGTTAGTGACAAAGAGTGCCTATGTGCAAAAAGAGAACAGTGAGCTGAAACATTTATGAGCAAAGTGACAAAAACGCAGTCGTTTTTACTAAGCGGGAATATTTTTAAGAATGACGTCAACATAATTATGACGAGAATAGTCAAAAGCTGCATACCAAGCTTATGATTGGATATAAATGCTGCCGCATTAAATGCGAGAAATTAAATGTTAATCGGCGTGCAAAATCTGAGCCGTTGATCTTGATCAAATTTCAAAAACCATCCGCACATCCTTTCAGAACCCATACATATACCATTTCGTCCGATTTTCTCTCACTTTACCAAAACTATTCATCTCTCTCAAAAGCAAATGAGGCATTTTTACTCTCAAAACCCTACAAATCTTCAAAGCTTATTTTCAAAGTTTCATTCGGTAAATCTTCGAGAAATGGCATCTACTTACGACTTCGTCAAGTTGGGAAAGCAAATCCACACGGGATCTACTGTGGATTTCGAAGGCATGATCAAACAATGGTCAGTCGAAACCCTTGTGAAGAAAATAGCAGAGAAGTTGGAGTAATCAGGACTGAAACCCTTTTTGTCGATGGAGTTTTAGATGACCTACGTGGAGGAGGTCGCACATTTCTATGTGAACGCTGAAGTTCACGATGAGGGCATCAAGTCCTCTGTTCACGGGAAAGATTTCACCATCACCGCCAAGGATCCGCGAACATCGCTTTGTTGTTGCCTGCAGGAAGAGTGCCGGAGATTTATGAAGCCGATGTTAACCTGCTCTTTGCTTGGAAGGAAGTAGCCAAGCTGCTAATCGCGTCCGCAAAGGTTGTCTACACAAATTGATAAGAAGTCGATGAAGGAGGATTACCACAAGCTGTTAGACATTGTTGCCAAATGCATAGATATCAAGTTTGGAAGCTTTAATCAACTGTCCAACACCAAGTTGATCGTGATGGCTGCGATTATGGAGGAGAAGAAGGTGAACTGGTCTGAGTTTTTATACAACAGACTCTGCTAGAATATTGGGAATAAATCCTTCAAGGAGGATGGTTCGTTTGGAGGATCTTTGGGATATGGCCTGATGATTGGCCGGATGATGGAAGTGAAAGGATTCCCTCTTCGACATGGAAAGGCGTTCCATATAAACAAGAAAATATTCCGATCGAACCTTTCCGGAGCAAAAAAGAGAGCATACGCTAAGAGGGCTGATACGAGTGAGGGGGAATCAGCTGGCCCTGAAGAAACAATTGTCTCCTCCTCTCCCTAGAAGAAGGTTACCCCTGCAGCTGCAAAGAAGACTGTTGCCCCTACAGCAAAGAAAAAGAAAACAAAAGAGTCACCTGCCCCTGCGGCCGAGTCACCTGTCCCTGCAGCCGCAGCGGAGAAGGAACCTCAAATACCTTCTCTGGTTGTCAAGAAAAGGAGGACTGACAAGCCTAGAAAGCTAGCTCCTCAGAAAACGACAATAGCACGCCCCGCCGCCTGGACTCGGAAACGCATCCGAACCAGAAATTCCTCTCGGTAAGGACCAAAAGGAGAAGACTCTTCAAGCGATCGAGCTTGAGAAAACAAAATGAGTCCCCACTCACCGAACAGATCAGCGAGACAACAGAGAAGTAGAGTCTCCCAAATTATTGGTGAAACAACCAAGTCTGTTGAAGCCGATCAACAGAGGCAAATCAAGACACAGCTTGTAGTCGAAACCGCAAGAGGTAGCCGACAAAGTCAACTCACTGTCGACAAGATTGTATCCCGCTGCGGCGACGACGCCGCGAGATGTTGAGCAAAGAAGTCCGCTACCTTCAATCCTTGAGAACGAGGGACAAAGAAGGAGATAATGATGAAGAAGATGATGACGTGATGATCCTATCCCCACCATATCCGGACATCCAAAATCGCCTCATGAGAATGGAGGAAGTGGAAGCTATGTCGATCCAGGAACAGTTCAAGACCGGAGTTTATTGAAGAAGAAGAAGAAGAAGCTGTTGAATTTCCTCGGTTTGACCATAGTGGTCAAGCACTCGGATGAAGAAAAAATCGCATGTATCTTGCGGATCTTCAAAGACAAAGAAAAGCGAGATCGGCGAGGAAGTCAAGCTCGTGAGAAAGCCATATCGCCTCTAATCGAACCACCGATCATACTCATCCACACCTTGATATGTTTGTCGAGAGCGATGAGGATCTGGACCTGCCGCTCTTGAAGAATTGGAGATGCAGCAAGCCATGCGGGAATCCAGGACCTGCGAGAGCAACGGTGATGGAAGGACCAGGGGAATCTTCCAAATCACAAAATGAGATTGATCCTATGGGTGTGGTGCAGCGAATTGCAACCGTTGTTGCTGCCACCACTTTCCCTGCCCACTCTGATGAAGGCATTAAGGGACTTGGCGATGAAACTGGGAATGTGGGGACCCCATTCAAGCCAACCCCTGATGAAGGTGTCTTACCACCTGCCCCAACGGCTGAACACTCAAAGGGAACAACCGGGAGTCCGAGACGAGTGACCCCATTCCTAGTCACTCACCGGTGTGTGTGGCCGAGGGGGGAAACTCCTCCACCGCGCAAAGAAGGACGGAGGATGTTTGCAGTGACTCCACAATGAATTTTGGAGGCGAAGTGGAGAAGGAAAAACAAATGGATACACAACAAGTTGTCACTGAAGAGGCTCAGACAATTGAGACTCTCTCAGCTGAAGTGCCAACTGCTTTGAAGGCCAATGACGCCGCTATGCGATGCGATCGAGGCAAAGGATGGATATGCCCCGGGAGTTAACACTGGGCGATGAAATTACAATACATGGAGTTGAGACTCCGGTGGATGCCACCTCAAGACCCTAAGGCGGTTGAATCAGCCGAAGGTGTCCAAGGCCTCGCTGCAGCTTGAGATTGCAAGAGGTAATGAAGGCCAACGGGGGTTGAGACTTCCCGGGGTAAAGAGACGGAAGCACAGAACATCCCTCCTACTATCATTGATCCATCTGAAAAGGAGATAAGTGCTCTTCACGATTCCCAAGACAATCCTGATGTAACCTTTCTAGGATCTGAAGGTGAAGACGAAGCTGAGCCATCCCCTATTGTCGATCCAAAAGTCTCAGCTGAGGATGTTCTCCCAAGTACGAGTAAGTCCGATCTTAAGGCTACTCGCCAAACTTTTACTTTTGATGATGAGCCACCCATGCAAATCTCATCATCGTCCGATGACACTACTAATACGGCCGAGGACCAGTCAACTCATATGGACAAACCAACTGAGACCGACGAAGCTGTTGAGACAAACTGAGGCTCGGCCACCGGGTCAACTCCACAATGACCACGCAAAAACAGAGTCAATCGCGCAGCTCCCAAGTCGCAGCAGATCGACTCCACCGGGAACACCACGAGCACAAGTTACCATTGAGCAGATTCCCACTGCCCGTGATGATCCGTTTGAAGAATCGTTTCCCTTTTCTCTGGAGCTACCTGACCTTCTTGAAGAATCAGCTAGAGATCAAGAACGTTTCCATAAACCTGATCCCATTATTCCAACAGATACCATCGTCCCAAAGAGATTTGACTTTGATGCGTTGCTTGGCCGCCAGCTGAGACAGAAGTGACAGCTGAGGTTCGAGAAGTTTTCAAGGCAATATTTGCAGAGATAGAGAAGATGGAAAGGCACCAGGTCTCACTGGACATGAATTTTCAGGATCCAGGAATGGTGGCAACAACAACAGACAATGCGCGTAGAACAAGTTCGATACTTCAGAACATTGTTCAATAAATTGCTAGCCTGGCGGGCTGAGAATGATGATATGAAGAGAAGAATGCAAGAAAACATCGATCGAATGCATGAATCTCACAACACAGAGATGTAGCTGCTGCGTGAATTTCATAAGAAAGAGCTTATGCGCGTAGAGGAGAACATGGAGAAGAAATTCAGCCTCCTCATGGCTGAAATGAAGCTGGTGGCAGCTGAATCGAACGTCACCCGCTCCGAATTCCGTGCAGCATACTCCGCAGCAGATTCGAAGCATAACTCAACTATCAGCCGCTTAGACTTCATGATTGCTAGCTTGTTTCTAGGGGTTCCTCTCTCCTTTGATGATGCCAAAAAGGGGGAAAAGGAATACCTAAAGGCGTTGAAAGGTTCTAAAGCTGAGAAGAAGGACGCAGCTGTGGAGGAGAAGACAGCTGAAGAACTAAGAAGAGAGAAGAAGGGAAAATTTGTTGAGGGAGAAGGTTCGAAAGATATGACCCTGATGATTGCTAAAACCCCCCCAACAAGGACTTGTCACAAACGATATCATCAAAGAAACTCCCGATGACTCTGCCGCTCCAACACTCCACAGTACCCATGGTCAAAAGCGAAAAATAGTAGAAGCGAGGGGATGAAGGAGGTGGAAGGAAAGATGGATGCCCGAGTGATGGATATATCAAACAATATGGAGGCATTCCTACAGGAAGAGACACCGATGCCATTTCGAGGCGTTGGAACCGAGCCAAGATCTCGTTGATGAATTCAAGACGCCGCATCCGAGGTTACTTCGCAAATATGTCCATGGCCCAAGCCTGGGATTTGTATTGGGAAAAAGGCCTCAAGCTATGTGAAGAAGGCGACGAATGCACTCAGCGGTCGCTCTGGGGTCACTCTGCTTTGGTCACTCAATTTGGGAAGAAGAAGGCCCCAAGACAATACACACCCAGGAGGAAGAGGAAGAAGCGATGGAGGAAGAGGTTTCGACCTAGACCTCTGCCCAAAAACATTGAATATATAGATCCAGGTAAGAAAGGAGGGATCTATTGGACTGGGTTCGACGAAGTAGCCAACCTGCAAGTGGCCAAGAACAATGCTGAGTATGTGAAGAGAATTGAAGAAGAAAATAGAAGACAAACTCAGCTGTGGGAAGAAAGACAAGAAAGAAAAAGAAGAGATGAAGCTGCCAGAAAAGCATATGAGAAAAAGAAAGCATCTGAAGAAGAGAAGAAGAGAAAAAGATCAGAAGAAGACAGAGCTGATGAGGAAAGAAGGAGGCAGTGAAGGAGATGAAGTGTTGTTGTCCAACCCTTCATGTATTTTACTATGTAAATGCATTTGTATGTAAGTCTTCTGTATATTGAATAAAATTGTATAATTTCTATACTTGCGTAGATATACAATAGCATGATTACTTTAAGCTCTGATTAAGCTCTGGTACACTTTGTAAACAGCTATGTAAAGAACAAGAATGTTATGATCAATAAAAGATTGATTCTACGCATACATTCTGTGATTCTACATTGACTGTACGTATCTTTGCTATTTAATTATTGAATGCATGTTTTAAGTTTTGGCATCATCAAAAAGGGGGAAATTGTTGGGAAATTAATTTTTAGATTTTGATGAATGCCATGTAAAACTTAGAATAGAAAGTTGGCACCCGTTTTCCTTGTAATTTGCATTGTAATAGATAGGGCTGGTCAAAATCAAGTGAGTTAAGTCACTATGCCCGAACATGCAAGTCAACCGGAGACTAGAAGGAAGACTCCGTTGTGAGGCAGAAGACAGGTGAGTGTGGCAAGGAAGAGAAGACAGAACTCGATCAAGGAGCAAAGTGAGATGCACGGTGACTAAAGTATCGAAATCAAGTCAAGTCAAGATAGCCAAGTCTCAAGTTGAAGTGAATGATGAGTCATCCAATGATTGGAAGTCGACTCGAAGTCATCCGGGAAATCAAGGAAATGTAGTCAAGTCGAGACAATCGAAAGAGATCCGATGCAATAAGTCAAGAAAATTACTTAAAAAGTAATACCAATGGGAAGCATGCAAAAGGAATAAACCAATGGGAAGCAAAAAAACGATGCACCTATGTCGAACTCTAAAAAGTCAAGACTCATTGAATACGAGGAAATGTCAATTCCAAGGACTGCAACAAGACAAGCCAACGACCACAAGTGTCTTTTGAAAATTAACCTATCTCTTCAATGGGCAAATTTTCAAAAGAATACTATAAAAGGTTGAGGAATCATCTTGAGAAAAAAAAACCTTGATTACCTGAGAAAAAAAAAGACTTGTATCTGGACTGATAACCACTTTGTACATTGATCAATACTTAGTGGATTCCTCCAGGAGTTGGAGAAGAGAGGAGTAGAAGAATTACCCCATCTTCGAACCTCTATAAAATTTATTGTGTCATTTACATTTCAGCACTTTAATTACTGCATATCATTTTGATATCTGCTTATAAATTTGATGTCCATCTGATAATTAACAAAGTGCAATAATCAAGTATTAAAACAAACTTAAACCAAGATTCAAGGGTGTTAAGTCTTCCGCTGAAAACACATCACAGTCGAGTTAAGTTTTAGTCAAAACAGCTGAGTTACTCTATCAACAGCTCAGTCGAGTCTGTTGAGTGGCTAACTCTGTTGATCAACTAACTTAGCTGTCCATCAAGGACTTAGCTGTGATGTATTAACTCTGAACGTCTTAAAGGACTAAATCGAAAAATTGGTAAGGTTTATTCAACCCCCCCCCCTTCTAAACCTTACACTCACACCCCTTGGGACCAACACTTAGCCAGCAAAAAACAATTATATCATAATAGAAAAAAGTAATTCATAACCAATGTAACCAAATTTGTTATTTTTATTATCTAAGGAAATACAAATAAGAAACCAAATAATACCCAACTTAATTTAAACCCTAGGAAAAATGTATAAAAAAAACGTCTAGGATTTTGAAATCATCTCGTCAAACTCGCAAGAAGGATATCAATCAATTGATCATGCAATTAATAATTAAAGCAAACAGGTATAAACTAGACCTAGATCTGATAATTCTCGTACTCACAGATTAAGTTTATCCATATCCAATTCACCCAATTAATTAACCCATATCCAATTCACCCAATTAATTAACCAAGTTATAAAATTCATTTCTGATTCATATCTAACCTCCTAATTTAATTTAGTCAGGGGATAATATCATATCTCGATCTCAATTATCCACTCAAGATAATAAAATTTGATCAAAAAATCAATTATAAAATAAAGTAATTCAATGTGGGCCATCATTATCATAGTCCTCTGTATCCGTGGTGGGTGGTGTTGGTTGTTGTAACGTGTATGTGCCACCACCATGAGGGTATAACATCAATCAATTATCTCGATCCCTCATAGAAGTTCGTGGTGAATTGGGTAAAGGGTTTGTTTGCCTAGTACCATTAAAACGAAGTACAAATCTATCACCAACATGCTGAATCATAGAGTGCACGATACAGGACTTGAAATCGATCCGGGTTGGCCCCTTGGCTTGTTCGAGACCCATCAAGTCACAGTGGAAATGGGTGATGATAGGTGATATGAGGCCGTTGATACAAATCTTATCCTTGTCCTTTCTACTAAACTTAAGAAAGTGCTTGGCGAGGTAGGAGCTAATGTCAACCAGAGAAGCATTAACCATGCCCAACAAAAATTTGAGTTCGTTAAGTCGGACAACCCCTTCACTTCGCCTCGGCCAAATAGTGTGTTAGAAAGCACTCGGTGAACATAACAGAAACATGGATTAACGATACTAGAGGACTTTGCCTAGGACAAATGGTAGTCATGTTCACGTGCGATCTCTCGCCATAATCGGATGTCTCAAAATTGGAAAGGCTTGATGTGGAGTCCATCAATCGGTAATTCGTAGATGATATTAAACTCTTCAAATGTGAGTCGGTGTTCATTATTGAAGAGATGGAAAGTGATGCTCCCCTCCTCGGCGTATGGACCGGAAGTGATTTCAGAAACTAATAAGCTAAGGAATTCGAGGGTGAGTCCGATATAGGTCGGCATGCATAGATTCATAAAATATCCCAAACCAATTTGTTCAAACATCCACTCTACATATTCATGAAAACCTAAGGCATCCAAAGTGAAAGTGTCGGCGTAGCGTGTGTTTAGCAAGGGGCGTTGAGCTAGTCGGTTGAAGTTTGCCTCATGTTCTGTGTCCCAAAAAATGATGTCATACGAATTATCATGTGCCGGTGGGTTCATGCGAGGGGCTCGGTGGCTGCTGGGTGCAGGGGCCACAGAGGAGGAGGCGTCTCCGATGCTACTATGTTTGGATCTCATGTTCCTATGTCAAAATAAACTCAAAAGAAGCGTGAAAAATCATTCCAAAAGACATAAATGAGCCAAAAGAGTCAAATATCAACAGAAAACATAATCACATTAGGACATGTAAGGCATGGCAAAAAAATCCGCAAACTCGAGAACTCGAGCCATCATCAATCTTCCTAATGGCAACAACACCCAATAATTCACATAACACCACATTTGCATTCAAAAATAAACACAGATACTCAATGCAAAGGTATGAAATAACATAAGATTGGAACAAGTTAAGCACTTTTTCGCAAAGGGTGAAAATTGTAAGCACATCCAAGTGTATTAGTCTCCAATTCACAACATGTTTCTCCTCCAACAACAGAAAGATAGCAACAAAGATCAGAAGTTTGCATCCAACCAACAAATACCCAAGTATGAAGTTTCAACAACTATGTCAATCAAAACAATTCAAGTAACAACACAATCATCTCCTTACCACTAGCAAAATGAGAAAACCAAAATTAGCATAAGAAACTATAAATTATCCAAAATACACACTTCAAATGAGGGCTGTGAAATGGAAATTCATGAATTCATCCACTTAATAACATATTACAACAATTTCCCCGAATTGCAATTTCTAGGGCTTAAGGAATTCAAGTACATTATTCAATGAATCTCTAAACTAGTAGGCAAAACCTCTAAAATAACAACACACAATACACAAGCCACCCAAAAGTATCAAGAAAAAATGAAATTAACAAGAAGAAAAGAGAAAGAAAGAGAAAAACATACCTTGGTTACATAGGAGAAGAAAAAAGTGCAAGAACTTGGGGAAGAACTTGAGAAAATGGGAGAGAGGTGTGTAGTATGAGATAAGTTTGAGACATTGAGAGAGGGATTTAGTGGGGGGAGGTTTCCGAAACAGGGGGAGAGGGAGAGAAAGGGGAAAACTAAGGGTTTGGGGGAGAAAGAACACGCCTGTGTTCTATTTGTAGCAGGCCGAACACGGCCGTGGTGCGTATGACTTTAGCTTTTTATTTTTTTTTGTTTTTTATTATTATTTGGGAATAAAAACATGGTTGTGTAAAATTACACTGCACGACCGTATTCGGTACAAATTTAGCAAATTTTTGGGTTTTTTAAGAATAAAAAATGGTCGTGCTAGAAATCACGACCAAACCGTGTTTGTTAATTTTATTATTAACATGGTCGTGTTATTGTACACGACCATGCCATTTTTGGTACGAATTTTGCCATTTTTTTTATCATAGACGTGTTTTTAAACATGCCTAAAACACACCTGTGTACATGAACATGGCCCACCTCTGTTTGGTACGAATTTCAAATTTTTTTTATATCTCCCCACACAACCAAAATGTGTTTTGCAAATGACCCTAAAAATTTGTGAAAATTTTGAAAGAAATAAAAAAGAAAGAAAACGAACACAAAACATCGGGTTGCCTCCCGGGTAATGCTTCTTTAGAGTCATATAGCTGGACCAATTTCCCCTAATCGTGTGGTGATTGTGGGGGAACTTCAAGATGGATATCATCTCGGTAATTGTCATCGATGGTACCTCCAAGATAGAGTTTTAAGCAGTGTCCATTGACCTTGAAGGTAACCATTTCCATGTGCGAGATTTTGATGGTTCCATAGGAAAATATTTGAGAGACGTTGAATGAGCTGGACCCTTGGGATTTCGACTTACCAAGGAATAGCTAGAGTCGAGAATTGAAAAGTAGTACATTGAAATTCCCTCGTTTACTTAATATATTTGGCATGCCATTTCTTTGTTCGTTCCTTATAAATTCTCGAATTCTCGTATGACGAGTTTCGCCATTCTTCGAGTTCATTAATCTGCAATAAATGATTATTCCCTACACTTGAGAAATCATTGTTAAGCATTTTAATAGCCCAAAAGGCTTTGTGTTCAAGTTCTACCGGCAAATGGCATGATTTACCATAGACGAGCCGATATGGGGTAGTTAGAGCTGGCAAAATCAAGCCCTACCCTCGGTTGGCCGGCCAAAAGGTTTGGATTGGGTTGGGCTGCATTTTTTAAGGCCCAAAAAAGTCGGGCCTATTTGGCTCCGCCCGAATGACCCGATGGGCAAGGCTAGCGCGACTTTTACGGGCCAGCCTAAAATTTTTCTACATAAAATATATGTAATGTCTAGGCTGGGCCAGTTAATTTTGCGGCCCAACCAAAATTGGGCCAGCTCAACCCGACCTGAAATCTTGCAAAAGCCCGATGGGCTCGGGCTGGCCTGGCCCGGCCTAGCCCATTGACAACTTTAGGGGTAGTGCCTATTTGGGTCTTGTAAGTCGTCCTATAAGCCTAAAGTGCATCATCGAGCTGGAGAGACCAATGCTTACGGGAGTGTCCTACCTTTTTTTCGAAGATACGTTTCAATTCTCGATTAGACACTTCGACTTAACCACTTGTTTGGGGGTGATAGGCGGTAGCGGCTCGATGTGTGACACCGTTACGTTTTAACATTTTTTTTCCAAATTGATTATTGCAAAAATATGTGCCTCTATCACTAATAATGGCTCTTGGTGTACCAAATGGAGTAAAAAGTTTTTTTAGAAAATGTATCACCACCCGGGCATCATTTTTAGATAAGGCATGTGCCTCCACCCATTTAGACACATAATCAACGGCGACCAAAATATATTTATTTCCAAACAAAGTAGGGAAAGGGCCCATGAAATCAATACCCCAAATATAAAAAATTTCACAAACAAGAATATCATTTTGGGGCATTTCATTTCTACAGGAGATATTCCCCGTTCATTGAAAATTATCATATTTTTTGACATACCGTTTCGCATCTTTGAATAGTGTGGGTCAATAAAAACCTGATTCAAGGACCTTCCGGACCATAGTATTGGCTTGATAGTGTCCGCCGGTAGGTCCTTTGTGACAATGGTCGAGTGTGGAGATTATTTCGGGAATGGTTACACATTTCCTTATTATTTGATCACCACAAATTCGGAAGAGATGCGGATCGTCCCAAATATAGTATTTGAGATTAGAAAAGAATATTTTCTTTTGTTGATGAGTCATCCCTTTCGGTAAAACTTGACTTGTAAGATAGTTAACAAAATCCGCAAACCAAGAAATATCAATAGAAATAGAGTTAAGGGCAAAGATTTGCTCATCCGGGAAGGAATCATTTATATGCTCTTCATGTTGCTTGTTGGTGTGCGAGTGCTCAAGTCGGGATAAATGATTGGCGGCAAGATTTTGGGCACCCTATTTGTCCTTAATCTCCACATCAAACTATTGAAGCAAGAGAACCCAACGAATCAACCGCGGTTTCGCATCAGTTTCATCGAGCAAGTAGTGCAAAGCGGAATGATCCGCGTACAAGATTAAGTATGAACGGAACTTGTCGAAAGCAAAGACTACGGCCAGTAACTCTTTTTGGGTAGTAGTGTAATTTGATTGAGTGGGAGTTAAGGTTTTGCTTGCATAGTACATTAGCCGGAAATGTTTATCTTTCTGTTGCCCAAGTACCACACCCACAGTAAAATTGCTAGCATCGCACATAAGTTCGAATGATTGGGACCAATCCAGGGCCACCATAATGCGAGAAGTAGTGAGTTTTTTTTAATACGTTGAATGCTTAAAGGCATTCATTATTGATATTGAGAACTGCATCCTTCTCCAAAAGACGAGTGAGTGGCCGGGTGATTATAGAAAAAAATATTTGATGAAACGCCTATAAAATCCAGCATGCCCGAAGAAGCTACGGATTGCCTTCACTGAGGTAAGTGGCGGCAATTTGGTGATTGTCTCGACCTTTGCTTTGTTAACTTCAATACCCCTGCAAGAAATTTTATGCCCAACATTATTCCTTTTTATACCATAAAATGACATTTTCCCCAATTGAGGACTAGGTTGGTTTCTTCGTAACGAGCAAGGACTTTTTCTATATTATCAAGGCATTTATCAAAGGAGTCCCCAAAAACCGAGAAGTCATCCAGAAAGACTTCCATAATATCTTCCACAAGTTCATCAAAGATGGTGAGCATGCACCGTTGAAATGTTGTCGAAACATTACATAACCCAAATGGCTTGCGTCGGTAGGCAAAAGTACCACAAGGATAAGTGAAAGTGGTTTTCTCTTGATCCTCCAGTACTATCAAAATTTGAAAATAATCGGACATCTCATCAAGGAAACAATAATAAAGGTGACCAGACAATCTTTCGAGCATTTGATCAATGAACGGTAGAGAAAAATGGTCCTTGTGAGTAGCATCGTTGAGTCATCAGTAATCAATGCAAACTCGCCAACCAGTTACTGTTCTCATCGGGATAAGTTCATTCTTTTCATTTGGGACCACTGTCATCGTCTTTCTTTGGAACCAATTGAACCGGACTCACCTAGTTTCTTTCCGATATAGGGTAGATGAGCCCAGCATCAAGTAATTTAATGACTTCCGCCTTGACTACCTCCGTCATGGTCGGATTCCAGCGTCTCTGGGGTAGAACAACCGGTTTGAAATTTTCCTCCAAAAGAATTTTGTAAGTGCAAAATGAGGGGTTAATCCCCTGGATGTCAGAGATTTTCCAAGCAATGGCCTTCTTGTACTCCCCTAATATCGCCAACAATTTATCCTTTTGATGTGGGGATAAATTGGAGGCAATAATTACGGGGAGTTTGGAATCATCTATCAGAAAGACATATTCCAGGTGCTCGGGTAATTCCTTCAACTCCAAAAAAGGTGGGTCCTCAATGGAAGTTTTACTTTGCCCCACTTGTGATTTTTCGATTTTCTCGAATTTCTTTTGGTGTTCCGTGGGTGTGTTTGACTCCAACGTAAGCACGAGTTCCCTAAAAATGGATTTTCTTTGGATACACCTATACCCTGAACAATACAAGTCTCCAAGAGTTCATTAGAAATCATGCTAGGAAAAGTGTTAGTTATTTCCGTGTTGATAAAGTAAATGGCAAAACAAGAGTCATCTTTATTAATTGAATTTTTCATTAAAGTAGCAATTTTAAAGATAACTTGTTCATCTTCCACCCGCAAAATTAATTTACCATCATGCACATCGATAATAGATTTAGCGGTAGCTAAAAATAGACGCCCTAGGATTAAAGGAACTTCTATATCAGTATGCATGTCAAGAATCACAAAATCAACATAAAATATGAATTTATCGACTTTGACTAATACATCTTCGACTATACCTCTAGGATATTTAATTGACCTGTCGGCTAATTGTAAACTCATCCTAATAGCTTTTGGTTCCCCTAAACCCATATGTTTTAAAAATCTCCATGGCATCAAATTTTTGCTAACGCCTAAGTCGATCAATGCTCTATCCACAATTAAATTACCAATATTGCAAGGAATAGTAAAACTCCCTGGATCTTTTGATTTTCTGTGGTAATTTATATTGGAACATTGCCGAGCATTCCTCGTTTAGTTGCACCATGGACAATTCCTCTAGCATTTTTTTGTTAGAAATGAGATCCTTAAAAAAGTTTGCATATTTTGGCACATGCAAAAGAGATTCAACAAAAGGAATATTGATATGCAATTGTTTGAAAAAATCTAATTAAAAACTTACTGAATTGATAATTGTGCTTATCCTTTTGTAACTAGCTCTGGTATGGAATGGGTGGCTTGTATTCCACCACCACCTTTTTATTCGTTTCCTTGCTCACATGTTCACCTTGTTCTTTCTGTTCCACAGGAGTGCTAATGGGCTTATCTTCTAGCATCGGTACCTCATCTAACATTGTTCCGCTCCTCAGGGTGACTACCTTCACGTGTTCGTGTGGGTTTGGCTCGGTATTACTCGGCAAACTTTCCTATGGCCTTTCAGAAATTATTTTCGCAATTTGGCCTATTTGGTTTTCCAAGTTGCGAATGGACGCTTCTTAGTTCCGTATTAATGTTTCAGTGGCAATGAAACGAGTTTGCATTGTTTGAACAAATTTGGCCAACAGATCCTCTAAGCTCGACTTTTGTGGTTGGAATCTGGGAGGTGCGGATGAGTTTGTGAGTGCATTCGGGTTAGGTCATTGTTGACCTTGATTGTTCCAACTAAAATTTGAATGTTGACGCCACATGGGATTATATGTATTACTGGAAGGATTATTGCATGGAATACGAGGTTGGTTACCAAGGTAGTCCATATGCTCGGTTTATGTCATTGTGTGGGGGCATTCTTGGTGATTATGGGATCCTCCACAAGTTTCACAAGATAAAACTTGCAATGGTGGTTTAGAAGCCGCTAAATCGTCGATCTTTTGGGTCAATGTTTCGACCTATGCGGCTAGTGTAACCACTACATCTACATTATAAACTCCCACTGACCTATTTGTTTTGCCGCGTATGGATTGCCATTGGTAGCCATTCATGGCCATTCATTCGATCAACTCTTGGGCAACTTCCAGCATTTTATTGTTCAGATATCCTCCGGCTGCCGCATCGATCATCTGCATTGTTGAGGAAAGCAGCCTGTTATAGAAAGTTTAGACTTGCATCCAAACAGTTAGGCCATGATGTGGGAATTTTCACAAAAATTCTTTGAATCTCTCCCAAGTGTCGTACAAAGTTTCTTCATCGACTTGAGTGAAAGAAGAGATTTTATTCCTCAATCTGGCAGTTTTTGCCGGTGAAAAATACTGTAAGGGGAACTTTTCTGCCATAGTGTTCCATGTTGTGATCGTCCCCTTGGGTAAAGTATTTAACCACTATTTTGCCCATACCCAAAGATAAAATGGGAACTGGCGTAAGCGAATAGCATCATCGGAGACCCCGTTGATCTTGAAAGTATAGCAAATCTGAAAGAAATTTGTGATGTGATTGTTGGGATCTTCGTCTCGTGGGTCGTCAAACTGGACAAGCTATTGCACCATTTGAATGATGTTGGTTTTGATCTCAAAGTTGTTGGCGGCAACAGCGGGCCTCACGATGCTTGATTTTGTGCCATCCATTGATGGTTTGGCGTAGACGCACATTGTTCATTGTGGTTTCTCCGCTATAATAACAAAATCTTTGTTATTGCTTTCGTTTATGTATTCTTTGTACCCCGTGCTAATACTTCCCTCCGTATTTGCGTCACTACCGGCGGCTTCGCCCTTCCCGCCGCGACGACGAGTAGGCATACACTATGATAAATAAAGATGGAGAAATGTTGAACAAGGCTCACAAAAGATAGATAAGATGAAAAGCAATAATGAGAAAAATAAAACACAAATGACTAGATTAACAAAAATAAAGTGTTCCTAATATCACAATCCCCGAAAACGGCGCCAAAAACTTGATGGCTCGAAAGCTACTCTAAAAACCTTAGGCAAGTACACCTATCTTCTTATAGTATAGATTACCGAGTACCGACTGTCATTCCCACGAGATTGTGAGTACTAGTAATTATCATCTTTTTGTTATCTAATCTATCAATTTTTCAGAGGTTTGTTTATGAAAATAAGAAAAAAAAAGAAATCTAATTAATCAACAAATTACAAATGATCAAATAAAGGAAGATGTAAAATATGAGATCAAGAGATAAAAATTTGTTTGAATGTAAACCCCTCTAGAATGTTTTTGTGATTTTAAAAAGATAAAATACAACCTTAAACCCTTAAGCAATTATCATCCTCTTTTAACATAATCTCATGTTTATGAACCGTAGAAATTCCTGATTTAAGTTAAACCCTCTTTCAAGGTGAAAAACTCGTAATCTCAAGTTGATTAACTAAAATCTCTTTCTAGTTAAAACCCCTAAGATTGCATTATAACGATATATGAATTTCCATATTAGGGTTGACCCTAATCCGGAAGATTATGTCATCCTATATCCAGGATTGTATGCAACTCCTATCACTTATATTGGTTTTTTCTTACCATAAATCTCTCGATTACCTGTTGAGTAATAAAATTCAAATCAATATACCGGAAATAATAACTCGAATGAACAAAGCATAATATAAGTGAATCGCATAAGACATGAAGATTATAGTAAAACATACAAGCCTTAATCACAAATTCATCCTAGAGTTCATTACATTCAAACACTAAAAATTTAGCTACACATGATTTTGATAAAAGAATAAACTACACAAAAAGATTTAAATGATGTAGACATGGTGTACCTATCTCTTATCAAAATCACAACAAGACTTCTTCCTTAGTTGTCTTTAAATGATGTTATGCTCCAAGCCTTCCTCTCCAAGCTCTTCAATCTCCAAATTTACTTTGTCTCTCTTCTCTCTATATAATTTGTTCTCTATGTAAATGAATCTGAATAATGATGAATTAAATAAATCTCTCAACCCATACTCTTGCCTTTTATAGACATTTGTTTTTGTGCAAGAACACATTAACAATGTTATCCTTGTTAAACAATTGCTACACTTTCATAGTTGGGTTGTTGAATCCTTGTTTTCATGTGATAATTGAGGGAATAATGGGACATAGTGCATCATAATGAGATGTAAAGTTGCACAAAAGTTGTCAAAAATCTAGGTGGGAAAGCTTCCATAATTTCCGGCAAAAAGAAGCTGCAGAAAAGTGACCAAGCACGGCCTTGCTTCAAAGTACTTCCAGGTCATGTTCGGAAAATTTGACGAACACGACCGTGTTTTGTAACACGGCATGGCCGTGTTTCTCTTGTCGGGGCGAGAAACGCGGTTGTGATTCTAAACACAGTTGGCCCGTGTTTTCTTCAACTTTTTATTGTTTTGTGGTTTTGAACTTGGCCGTGTTTTCCAACACACCAGGGGTGTGTTTTGTACGAATTGAGTCTTTTTCGTGTCTTTTAAATTGAGGTTTGTGTCGTATAAATTGATCTTTATCTATTAAAAACTGATACGAAACCAATAAAAATTGCTCCAAGTCTTCACCTACATCATTTAAGAGAACAAAGTGATTTGCTTGAAATGTATCTAAATTTTTATGATAAAATGATTAGAATGTTTAAAACTAACAAAAAAGTTTAAGAAAAATGTGAATAAAAATGCACTTATCAGCACCCATACGAGTTGCCCCGAATAGTTCAAAGGTAGTACAGCTTATGGATATGTTTCCTCTAAATCTTGGGCTAATGAGGTAGAAGATGATGGCTCTAATAGTGAATCATTTTGAGCGTCCAAGATTGTGAACTAATGGTTTCACAATTACTATATGTTTCATGCATCATAGTGTGTATCGTGGTACACGATACAGAGAACCTTCTCTCTCTCTCTCTCTCTCTCTCTCTCTCTCTCTCTCTACTTTAATTCTGTTAACTACTTGATTTATTTGTGGCAGGGTACGATTTTATTTTTCAGTTTTTGTCTTTTTCTTTTAACTTAATGTTTATTATTTCGGCTTATATATGTAATCAGCTTGTGGTAACAAGAATATGGTTACATTTTTATCACGGTAGACTAGTTGGTTGGCCTTGTGATCAGCATTTTTTTCTATATTTTATTTATTTAGTGGTGCGCCTTTAATTTAAAAAAAATCATTCTTTAAGCAGATTTTGTATTGGGATAATTTCATAACGGGACCCAAATTTAAGGAAATTCATCGATTTAAGGCCTAAATTTTCAACCTTCTCAAATCGGGACCCAATTTTTAGTTTTTTCTCAAACCGGGCCCTCCTCCAAATTTTGGGTCTCATTTTTAGTTTTAAAATTTAACAGAAAGGGAAACGTTAGTGTAATTTGTTACATTAGCCACATATATTTTTTTTCCTATTTTCGTTCAATCTTTTTCCCCTAATTCATACTTGTTGTTAATCTTGGTTAACCTTTGCAGATACCAAGATGTATAAACTTAAATATATGTCACTAACAAGATGAAAAAAATAAGTAAAATATTTATTGGTTACTAAAATAAATAAGATATGCAAATTTGGATTGAATTTTACAGTTTCATGCATGAAATTCTCTAAGAAACAACACTCATTCTTTAATGTGGTGGATGTGAAGATTTACTAATGTTTTCCCTTTATGTTCACTGTTCAACCGTTAAACACCTAAATTAATCTATCGATTCTTGCAAGAGTACGAGATCAATTGTAGGGCAGCAAGTTATCTCAAGTCGCCTCTCAAGGAAGACTTAGATGGAAAAACAATATTGTGTATCAAAATAGACAAAAAGTAAATCCTAACCACTCTAACCAAATCTGTTATTTTTATTATCTAAGGAAATACAAATAAGAAACCAATTAAAACCCAACTCAATTTAAACCCTAGGAAAAACATATGAAAAAACGTCTAAGATTCAGAATCATCTCATCAAACTCGCAAGTAGGATATTAATCAATTGATCATGCAATTAACAGTTAAAGCAAACATATATAAACTAGTCATGGATCTAATATCTCTCGTATTCACAGATATCCAAATTAACCAATTAATTAACCAAGTTAGATAATACATTTCTGATTCATATCTAACCCCCTAATTGAATTTAGTCAGGGGATAATATCATCTCTCGATCTCAATTATCCCTTCAAGATAATCAAAAGTTGATCAGACAAACAATTATAAAATAAACCAATTCAATCAGGAAGGCAGATCAATCAATCCATATTCATGCTTCTTCGTTTGAATTAAATCATCCTAATCTAATTGAAGGATAGAAAACAATCGTAAACATAATCATCCAATAACAAGAATCTCCAAACAAGTGAAATGAGATAAAGAAGATGAAGAAATATTACGCTTGGATTAAGCCGCAAAATAACTTCGATGAAAAAAATCCAAGCAATCCCAATGTTGGATGGAAGAGAAAATAACAAAAACTAGGATTTAAAATTGCTAAGAAATAAACGTGTTCGAAAATATGGGCTCCCCAAATCTTATTTATAAGCCTAGAGTTATATACAAAGTGGAAGAGCCAAGAAACGAAAATAAATTGCGAATTTTGTGTTCGGAAAGTCACCGCGCGCGACCGCGCATGGTACCTGAAAAGTGCTATAATCAGAAAATAGCTAAGGCAATCATGTGAACCATCAATCCTGTAAAGGCCATGCGAAGGGGGACACAAAATACCACATATAAAGTAAAAAAATATATCAAACTAACATGGAAACTCACATAAAAGGAAAAACATGTGGGTTACCTCCCAAGAAGCATTTTTTTAACATCATTAGCTTAACGATATCAGTAAAAACAATCATGGCAGTTCATCTTTATCCGGATGAATTTTATTCTGAATCACATCATGTTCCTGCCATAAGATATCTTTCACATCAGAATCGGCAGAGTCAACAATAAAATTATCATGCAAGGCATAGGCATGGCTACAAACTACATCAAAAATTGAAAATGTTACAGTTTTTTGGAAGACATTCATACTTAGTTTTCTATTTTTGACATCAATCAAGGTGTTGGTGGTGTCCATGAACTGTTTACCCAACAAAATAGTAGGATCCTTAATATTACCTTTATCATTCCTCATATCCAAGACAACAAAATCCATGAGAATTTTAAGAACACATACTTGGCCCAAAATATATTCAACAATATCTTTAGGATACCTAAAGGACCTATCAGCAAGTTGCATACATAATCTGGTAGATTTCAGTTTCTCTAAATTTAATTGTTGAAATTTAGAGTAAGACATAAGGTTAATTATAGCTTCAAGATCAAGGATTAGGAGATTTGTAAGGATTATCATATTAGGGGATTTGTAAGGTTAATTCCAGTTTCCCAAAATCCATGACTTTCTTGTCATTTCCAAAAGCAATATTAACGATGAAACTACATGGATGTTATTTCTTTGGGAGTGGACTTGGGGATGGATTAGGAGATTTGTAAGGATTATCAGTTTTGTGTAAGGATGATCCCTTATTTGCCTCCTCATTCGTGCTTTCTTCACTTACATCATCCTTCTTTTCCATTTTAGCAATACCTGCAGGGTTAGACGAGACAGTAGAATATGGAAAATCAAGTTTATTATCATAACTCACACTAATTTCAAGATTAGTGACGACTTGAGCTTGCGCTGGTTGACTAGGCAATGTGTCTTTTTTGACGAGATGCCGAGTTATCTCACCAACTTACGTAGCCAATTGGCTGACTTGAGTCTCAGTTCGCTTAACAGAGGCCTCCAAGGATTCAAGCCGTCTCTTAATCCACTCTTGTGTTTGTTGACTAACTTGAATAAAAGAATTCAAGCTCTCTTCTAATGTAGGTCGTGGTGATTGCTCTTGATTGGTCGTCATTAATGGTGCTTGTATAAACAACACTAGAAAAATGGATCAAAGGCATCTAACGAATAAACCTAAACTAGAAACAAACAAAAAGAATCATAATATAGAAACATAGAAAAGAAACAGAATAATTATCATGCCTAAAACTTCCCCGATAACAGCGCAAAAATTTTTTCAACCACTAAATACCTAAATTAATCTATCGATCCTCGTAAGAGTACAAGATCAATTGTAGGAAAACAAGTTATACCAGGTTGTCTCTCAAGGAAGACTTAGCTAGCAAAAAAATATTTTATATCACAATAGACAAAAAGTAAATCATAACCACTCTAACCAAATCTGTTATTTTTATTATCTGAGGAAATACAAATAAGAAACCAAATAAAATCCAACTTAATTTAAACCCTAGGAAAAATGTATGGAGAAAACGTCTAGTATTTTGAAATCATCTCATCAAACTCGCAAGCTGGATATCAAGCAATTGATCATGAAATTAATAATTAATCAAACATATATAAACTAGGCTTAGATCTGATAACTCTCGTACTCACAGATTCAGTCTATCCATATCCAATTCACCCAATTAATTAACCAAGTTAGAAAATATATTTTTAATTCATATCTAACCCCTTAATTTAATTTAGTCAGGGGATAATATCATATCTCGATCTCAATTATGCACTCAAGATAATAAAAAATTGATCAGAAAATAAATTATAAAATTAAGCAATTCAATCAGGAAGGCAAATCAATCAATCCATATTCATGCTTGTTTTTTGAATTAAATCATCTCAATCCTAGAACAAAAGGTTTACTTCATGCTTGGGGATGGGATCATAATTTCAATTGAAGGATAGAAAACAATCATAAAAGTACAATAACAATAATCACCAAACAATTGAAATCAGATAAAGAAGATGAAGAAATATTATGCTTGGATTAAGCCGCAAAATAACTTCAATGGAAAGAACCAAGCAATCCCAATGTTGGATGGAAGAGAAAATAATAAAGTGTTCGAAAATATGGGCTCCCCAAGTTTTATTTATAAGCCTAGAGTTCTATACAAAGTGGAAGAGCCAAAAAATGGAAATAAAACGCGAATTTCATATTCAAGAAGTCATGGTGTGCGACTGCATACATTTACGCCACAGCTTGATGAAATGTACGTTGTGCGCGACTACTCGACCTTAGAACTTCAGCATTTGGCCTTGATGTCTTCTTATGAATTGTAGCTTTATCTCTTATCTATCTATAGCCACCTGAATAAACTCAATATCAATTTTTTAGAGAGAGTTATGGCCGAAATACTAAAACGTGTCATTTCCGAAATTTCGTCACATTATTTACAACTTTCACATGATTTTATCCCCTCCAAACGTGTTTATTTGCGATTTGTAGCAGTAATAGACTTTGTAGAACTTTGTCTTAGCTTTTCAATGGTGCAATAATCATGTCAATTGGACCTCAAATGAAAATGTTATGTCCAAAGAACAACAACTATCGTAGTTGCGCGAAATGACATTTTAACGTTTCTTGCTCCAAAACTTGTGTTCCACCAAAACCTAGAAAATCAACAAAATAACACAACACTAAAACATGCAACATGCAAATAAAATACGCCAAAATATGCATAAATTATCTACAAAACACACACAAAAATATGCAAAACATTCACGTCTAAAACCTGAAGTGAAAACCTAAAATTTGGAGGGCCCGGTTTGAGAAATAAATAAAAATTGGGTCCCGATTTGAGAAGGTTGAGAATTTGGTTCTTAAAGTGATGGACTTACTTAAATCTGGGTCTTATTATAAAATTCTCCCAAATGTATTCCAAATTGTGTTCATCTCATATTCTAAATATTATCGCTACACGCCACATGTATTGATAATATATTAATGTACTATTGACGTTTATTTAAAATATTTGAAATACGCTATGAAACACTCTCTAGAAAAGAGGATCCAGATTAAAGAAATCTAGTAGTCTTCTAACTCCACAAAAAAATTATGTACGCTTTTATATATATGATAATGGGATATCATATATGGGAAAATAACATAAATTTTTGTGTTTTGTCATCTGTTGAATGTATTGAAATTGAAAACAAAATCTAAATATAAGACTGCATTATATTTCTTTTCGTATGACTCATTATAATAAATAAAAATAATAATTTTTCATATGTTTATTTTTTTAACATCAAAATAAATTTTATTCATTGGAAGAAATTTACAACTAATATAATTAAGGGTGGAGCTGAACATATAACTTTGGGGGGCTAATTAATTTTTCTTTTTTTAGGGGAGGCGGGAGGGGCTAAATAAATAAAAAAAATTGGTACTAAAAATTAATAATTTAAAATAAAATATACATAGAACTAATTGAGTTTTTAAAAAGTTTGGGGGGAGTTGGATACAGAAGGATACATCCCTGAATACAACATCATCGAGAAGGAAGTGTTCGCCATTTTCTTATCACAAACGTACGGTGTCAAGTTTTAGTATAGAATATGAATAAGATTATCGCCTTTATAGGGAATGATATCAAGTTAATGTGACATATTGTAATTATAATAGTTTAACATTATCTAGAAAATCGAAGAGTGATGAGATAGATTTAATCAAATTTAATCTTGAAAATAAAGTGAACAAAATTGCTCAAAGAAATTATTACACAAGTGATAAAAATAAATTCTAGGGATTTGATTCACCTTGTTTTCCCCTATGTTGTCAATATAGTTTATCATTCACAAATTACCAATTTATAAGCCAAAGATTCCTGCAATAATCACTCCATCTCTCGAGTGCCAAGTGATTCTAGATTTCAATCTTATTCTCGATATCTCTATAAAGATCACAAATTAAAATCTTAACATGATCCATTAATCTCATGGAATGGCTTCAAAAGATTCCTAAACTTATCGATTCTATGAAATCCCAAGTTATGTTATTCTAATATCATATATTCAATTATCTCTCTCAAGTGTGAGATCAAATACACCAAACAATTTAAATTATTGATCAAATAATTCAATTGCAAGCAATATTCAAATAGCACAAATAAATCAAAAAGTGTATAAATTGATAAACTACAATATCAAAACATAGATTCAAACTTTTGTTACATCAATCTCTAGAATTATAGAATAGTACATCTCAAATGATGGACAAGGAGCCACAAAGAATGAATTCAAGAGATTAAAAAAGAATCTTCTCTATTTCTAGATGATAGATGTCTTCAATCTTCTTCCCCAACTCTTTCCTTGTGTCTTCTTGGTATTTGTTGTCTTCCCCAGGTATATCCTAGCTCCCTAATTTCATGCCCCAACGTGTCTATTTATATCCCACAAATATCTCAGATCTGAGAATAATTCTTGTTTTGTCCGTCCAACGAATACCTAAAGGGACCGCATGCCAGCTATCCGGTCAGTGCCGCTGCGGCGCCAAGGGACGGGTGTTGTAGTAACGTCCGCCTAAGTCCTTTGCCGGGTTTTTAGGGGCCGCATTGCAGCTCCCTAGGTGGCGCTGGTTCAATTTTTTCGAAGCATGATTTCTTCCTTCCAAGCCCGTTTCTTCTCTTCTGAACACGATTTTTACCTTTTCACATGTATTTAATTACTTATTATCACATGTACTGACTCGACAACGACAACTAATACTATGAAATTAACTTAAAATGACTCAAATTACTAAAAAATAATACATTATCTTATTCTAGATTACTCGATTCGTTGGTTATAAAAACAACTTAACAGGAAGCAGTTGCCACAAATGTGGATCAAAAACCAATGAACGATTATATTCAATTGGTAGATAATATAAATATCTAATCTTAATGCACCTAAAAGTGACTATCAAATAATTTATCTTTTCTAATGATGAGATTTATCCGTTAATCTTTACTTTTACAAAATTCAATTCCACAAATCCATAATTTTACTTATAACCTACAAAATAATAATGTTAGAAGGGACACAAGGTTTTTCCAATGTAACCTAGCGTAGCCCTCATGCGCTCAAATTAGAAATCTATTATGTATAGATAATCAAATATCAAAGCAATCAATCAAATATAACATATAAGGCATATCTCACTTCTTAAATGGGAAGACATATTTATAGGAGGAGTAGTAGTTTACCTTGTTATAAGATTTATTTTAATTATCAAATTAATAAAATATGTTTCTTCTGAAAATTGTTTTCAAGAGGACTCGAATTAGGGATAATTTTTTAAAATGAAAAAAAGTCTGAGGTTTAAATAATTATAGAGAAGTTTCAAAACTACATAAACCCCATTGAATTTAATTTTGTCTTATATTTTGCCTACAGTTGGTCTGACAGAATTTGTTGTCATCATAAAATATTTTGCAGTTACAATCTTCAATTTTATAAAACTTACAAGCAACCATAATTTTTCATTTAACTACTTGTAATATTTAGAAAATTTTAGGGATGTACTTATAAAATAGAAAACGAAAAGTTTTGGCTATTTGTAACTATCCCTTCTAATTATAGTTCTTAAACAATCTGTATAGCCATTTAGTTGGGTTAACATGTATGCGAGTAATTTATTTCAACCCAAACTTCATAGATTCAATTACTAAAATTAGTTTAAGGCACATCAAATATATTAAAATATTGCTTCATTGAAAAAGTTCTCGCACACTGAGCTTGTGTTTGGTTTCATGAACCTATGATTGTTCCATAACGCACAACAATTTACGGACTTGGTATGTGAAATAAGGATTTTTTTTTTTTTTGATAAGGTGAAATAAGCATTTAAAAGTAAATAATGTAATAACACTGTGACCCGTATAATGTTCCACCTGCATCCAAGGTATTGGTGACAAATATACATAAGTGGAAATGTTTCTAATTTAAACTAGAAATAATTAAGAAAACCCCCCTAAAGTTTGGGTTAATTACAAAAAAAAAGAAGTTTTTGAAAGAAAAAAAACTAACCTTTAAAGTTGATTGTGTCTTAAATTTAAGGAAGTAACTGTGATATTTTAATAAATGTAAGGGAGCTTTGAAATATTTTTTACATACAAATGAGGAAAATGTAAGACAAATCAAATCTAAGGAGATTTTTGTAATTTCCGAAAATTTCTGGATTTTTTTATAATTAGCCCAAACCTTGGGGGATGTTTGTAATTATCCCTTTAAACTATTTTCGTGGTCATTTGTATTTGAATTCATACGTTTTACCTAGTATTATGTCATGCACACGTATTATGTGCTCTAAAAATTGTTTGGTGTGTGGATGTTATAACATGAATTTTGCTTTCCTCATATTATTCCAAACATCTTGTGCCTAATTGTAAATATTATTTTAGTTCATGCATCAAATAAATGCCTAACCTTACATACTTAAAGTTAACCATGTTACCCCAACTCTTTCGGCAATTATATTATTTCAATGTTATATACCATTGTGTAATCAATTGGCCGAAAATCCAGTTTGAGTCTAGATATATGAGGCCCAAATATTCATTATCTAATTATAGGAAGAGTTATTCTGTTTAGAACTTAGGCATGTGTGCATTGTGATAAAATATTAGATTGTGCATTAAATATGTCGTCGAACTGGCCCTAAAATATTTGGACACATTGAAAATTCTGTTTGTAATTAATGAATATAAAGCGGAGATGTCACACTTATTTTACTTCCAACCAGTGCATAAAAACAAAGGCAGAATTATGTGATTTTGGATGCTTATGAATTTTCTTTTTAGAATAATTCCAAATTCAGCATTAAATAAGGACCAGAGACTTAATATATTATCAACAATAGTTCCTTTTCAATCCTTCCAGCACTTAATGCTTTTGTCTTTATAAGTCTCCCTAATCTATTAGAGAGAAATAATCATATTAATCTTGGTGGTAAATAGTTTTAAATCATAAGAAATTCTTACATTATAATTCATTATGAAAAAAAAATTATATTTTATCGTCTCAAAATTCACATTCTCTTGTTAATTTTAGCTAAATTGCAATTAAAATAAACCAAAAACCATTACGTTGATGGGCCTACTTGGTAGAAGAGGTTGGGCCTTGATGGGATGAGCAGCTTGAAAACTAAGGTAGTGTTTGGCACCCGTTCTTAAATGAGGACTGTGTTTTACCAAGTGGGGCTTTTCAGTATGGCCCATAATATTGTCTAGTATAATAGTATTGGTGAAAATGGACTTGTAAAATATAAAAACATAAATTAAAAAAGAAAGTACCTTTTATTACATTAATAAACTAAAGATGATATTACACTAAACCTCCTCTATTCGCGATTTTACACTTTACCATATGAACAATTGTTACACTTTACCATATAAATTATGTAATTATTGCACCTTGTCCTACACGGATAATTTTGCTCTTAAAATTTTATTTTTCTTAGAATAATGATAATAGTTCATTGTGGTCATCAGGCCTATCATGCTATCATTTATAAAATTAACATTTCCTTAAATTTATACATTGTTTCAAAAATATGCAGCTAGATATGTTTAGTCGATTTTTGGGTTGCTCGTCACACGTACAATTTTATGACTTCTCTTTGCACTCAACCTTAACAGCCATCACAATAGTTTGTACCAACACAACAACAAAAAAGCAGAAAGTGGCAGCGGGAAAAAAAATTATCGCTGACTTTAGACATTAGTGGTCATTCTTAAGTATTCGTCACTAACTAATTAAAAAAGAAAAAAATATGTAATTTTAGTTAATTAGCGATAAAAATATTCGTCAATAAACAGGGATACTTAATTACATTCCAGACAAAATAACGTATGAATTTAAGAAAATATTAATCTTTTATATGGAAGCATGATGGGTTGGATATGATCGTAATGCCATTTTTATTATTTTAAAAAAAAATAAATTTTAGGGGCAAAACTAAGGGTGTCAATTTCGAACCCGACACGAACCTAACACGAAATTAATGGGTTTGGGTCCAGCCTTCATGGGTCTGGGTGAAAATTAGGTCGAACCTGAATAACCCGCCAATTAAACAGGTCGGGCCCGAGTCAATATGCTATGACTCATTTAACCCGTCTAACCCGATTCTGAATTTTACAAAACTAAGTAAATAATTAGTACATTCTTAAAACTTAAATTCTGAAACCTCCTTAATTATGTATGTTGTTATTATTTTGTATGTTGCCCACAAAATATGATAAGTATGTTATATTATTGATGTAATTATGTTACTTCGTTTTGAATGTTGTGGATTATGATATTTTTATTGATTGAATAGTGTGTTATAGTGATTGGTTTTAAAAAATTAAATTTATTTAGCTGAAATTGTTAAATATAAATAAAAATAATTTTATTATACGGGCTAAACGGGTCGAGTCCGGGTTACCTATAACATAAATAGGTCAGGTTCGGGTTCAAAGTTCTGACACGAATAATTAAACAGGTCGGGTCCGGGTTGGCTGATTCTAACCCACGAACCCGGACCCAACCCAAATTGACACCCCTAGTAAAATTATCCATATAGGGCAAAGTACAAAAAAATACATAGTTCATTTGGTAAAGTGTAACCGAAAATAGTTTTATATGGTAAAGTGTAAAAACGTGAATAGTATGGGAGGTTTAGTGTGATTTCCTCTAAACTAAATATGGGGAGGGGATTTATCAACATCCATGTGTGTGTGTCTATATATATATATATATTGGGGTATGATCAAATGAGACCAAGCCCTTTAGGTAAGAACAAAGACCATCTAGACCATTTGATTTAATAATCAATGGTCCAGATTTTACTCCTCATTTAAAGCATTGGCTCCTCACTCAGGGGCAATAGAGTAATTTTGTTTTTAAATATAAGGGATATATTTGTAATTGCACCTGTTTTGAATTTAGTAACTCAAATTCTTCCTTATCTCAATCCCGCGATTAGTGCTTCAGTTTTTTTTTCTTCCAAAAATCAAAACCATGTCTCATCTCTTCTCTCACAAACTACGCCCCTTCCCCACGTTCAATAACTGTAAGTTCAACTTACGCAGCCAATTTAATTATCTTCAAGAGGTTCGATTCAGGTGTGTCTTTGCTAGGGTTCGTACTTCTCAGAAATTGGGTGTAATTTTTCGGTGTGTGTTTGATTTAATTTCGTGTGATCGATTTTAGTGCTTCTTTGCTGCTATGGTTCTAGGGTTTGTTGATTGTTGTTTTTTCTTGTTGAATTTTTGTTCATATGTTGTGTGTTCATAGTTTATCTTCATTCGATATCTCATTTTTTTTCGCGAATTTATTCCTAATGTATACGTCTTTTTTACATGTGTGTTTATATGCACTTGTGTATTATGAGATTCCCGGAAATTGGTTTATGATGTGTTAGAGTTCGTAAACAAGTTGTTCATTGTACATAGGACTATATAGTTTTAGAGTATGAATTGTGTATATTTAGGTTTGACATTATGTATACAACGTGTAATGTTGTTTATCCTAAGTATATTTTAGGGTGGCTACATGTTTGTATAATGTATATTTAGTTATGTAATAATGTATATTTAGTTATGTAATACTGTATATGTAGTTGTGTGATAATGTATATTTGGTATATAATAATGTATTCTCAGTTGTATGGTAATGTATATTTAGTTGTATAACTCTGTATGTTTAGTTGTGTGATAATGTATATTTAGTTGTATAATAATGTATATTTTAGTTGTGAGATAATGTATATTTGCTATGCAATAATGTATATTTAGTTATATGATAATGTATATTTAGTTGTGTGATAATGTGTATTTAGCTATATATGTGTATACTTAGTGTACATATGTATGCATAATTAGTTAAGTAACATTGTTTGCTTAGTTGTGATTTATTGTATACTTAGTACAAATATTATGCATATTGTATTTTTGCAGGTTTGTTTATCCAAGTTTTATCAACTAAATGGCCAACACTAAGGGAAAAAGAGTTGTGGAGAGTGGGGCTGAAGATGGGAGGGGAAGAGGGCGAAGGATTCGTATCCGACATTATCCACTAGGTTGAACCCAGGGTGTTAGTAAATGCACTGAACGGACTTTTCCCTGCACAAAAGGACGTAGTTGTGGATATGGGATTTGGAAGTTTGCTATCACTCTCTATTGTTGACTTCCTATCTCAGCTAATTTTTTGGTTATTGGAAAATTTTAATCCAGCTAGTTCGGAGTTGATATTATATAGTTTTAGACGTATTCGCATTGAAGCGGATAATGTCGAGAGGGTGTTGGGGTTCCCTAATGGCCAGGAGATAGTTGAGAAGAAAACAAAGTCGGAGAGTTGTGATCTATACAATGAATGGCCCAGCTATGTTTGAGAGGGAGGATCACAGAGTAACAGCTAAGCAGATGGCTCGTAAAATGCTAAGCTTCGTGGATGGTGGCGATTGGTTTAGAAGGCTTTTCTTGATACTAGTTGACTGTCTTGTGATTCGGAATTTGTCTAGTGGATATGTGAATCCACATTTACTTAAAAGCCTGGAAGATGTCCGTAATGTTAGGAACATAGCTTGGTGCGATCACACTTTGGCAACGTTGGTTGAAAAAAGAGCCGGTTGGTCACCGAAAAAAAATCCAGAATTCAATGGCCCATGCTGTTTTTGACGGTAATATCTTTCTCCTGTTAAAATTGCATATTGTTTTTTAATTTGTATGTAGTATGTTTTATTGAAGTAATTTATGTTATTTACAGGTTTTTTATGTCAATAGAGTTGTGTGTTTGAGGAGGAGTATTCCAAGGACGCATCTCAGGGTATTGGCTTGGAGTGGGGACAAATTAAAAGAAAGGAGCAAAAAAGAGATTGAGCTTGGTGGATATGGGCAGGGGTTTATTGAGCCTCCGTTAGATGGGTAATTATCATTGGAGTCGCGTTTGAATTTACCCGGGGCTGGGAGGGAGAAAGAAACCAATGGCCATGTAACTTCGTCGTCCGGGGCCGGTGCGTAGGTTGTTTTGTGTTTTTGGAGATGTTTTTCTAATGTTATATGTCCATGATTATTTTGCTTATATATTATGTATTCTTAGTGTTGTAATTATGTGTATTTGGTGTTTAAATTGTGTACATCTTATATATTATGTATATTTAGTTTTGTAATATGTATATTTAGTATACATATTTTGTACATGTACATTTACTGAATGAGTACACATGTTTTTTTATGTGCAGGGAATTAATAACAGATTGCTTGCCAGATTGAAATGTTTGTCTTCCGATGTTGTTGAGAATATATCAATTCTCCAGACTGCTCCGAAGAATTTGGCTGAGGATGCAGAATTTGCTAGGATCGGGGATTTTGCTAGGGGCTTGATATGCTCAATTGCATTCTGGCGGGTTGATTTTATGATGACGGAGTGGAAGGGAGTGAGACTCAACAAATTGAAGTTTTTTGGAGCAAGCAAGAGAATATGGCGGCGATCGAGGCAATTGAAAATGCAATTTTGAAAAGAGATGAATTTAAGAAATGGTGTGATGAGCCATCAAACTTCTCTCTTGGTTTGTGATAAGGGTCTTTTTATACATGTTTTATGTGTATATTTGAGTAGAATTGAGTTATTTTATTGTTAGTTTTGTAAATTTTTGATTGTACATATTACATATTACTCCGAGGTGATTTTATTGATGTAGATTGACCATTCGGGCTAATTTTGGTGAATTTCGGACCATGGATTCATGTCAAAACATCTTGGGAGTTTAAGGATGCAAAACGCTCGAAATTCCAAGCCAAACGCGTCATTTCGGGGCCTTTTTGGTCCAACACGGGGTGTCGAACAACACGGCCGTGTTCCGCGGAGCCAAAAACTCGAAATTTTTGCACAAAACAGCCTCCAACACGGCCGTGTCGGGGAACACGGCCTGGCCGTTGGGAAGCACGGCCATGTCGGTGAGTCCTGTGTGATAAAACAGACGGCCGGCCGTTGGGCGACACGGCGTGTCAGGGACCTCTTTTTGCAACTTTTCTTTGCGGAATTTGGGGAAAACTCACCAACCAACCCATTTTGGCCACTTTTGTACACTTTTAACACCCTATTTTTTGAAACATGTCTCCATGTCCCCTCCTCATCACTTGAATACAAGAATTCACCAACAAAAGGAAAATGAGGGTGATTGTTTAATAAAAAGAGATACTATCAATGTATTGGTTGCCTATAAAAAAGCCAAGGTTGAAATTGGGAGATTCATTCATTAGATTCGGAAATATTCATTGTATTGATTTCATTAAGTAGAATTGGGATCAATGGGTCTTGGAGGAGAAAGCTTGGGGCAATATTGGAGAAGAAGGCTTGGAGCAACATCATCAATCAAGAAAGAAGTCAATTGAGATTTTGAGAAAGATAAGTACACCATGTCTACAATACTTAAATCTTCTTGTGTAATTTATTCTTTGGTCAAAATCATGTGTAGCTAAACTCCTAGTGTTTGAATGTAATGAACTCTAGAATGGATTTGTGATTAAGGTGTGTATGTTTTTAATAAAATCTTCATATTTTGTGTGATTCACCTATATTATGCTTCGTTCATTCGAATTGATATATGCGCAATATTGATTTGAAGTTTATTTTTCATCAGGAAATCGAGAGATTCATGGTGAAATAGAACCTATATAAGTGAAAAGAGTTGCATGCAATCCTAGATATAGGACGACATAAATCTTAGGATTAGGGTCAAACCTAATATGGGAATTCACAAATCGTTATAATCTTTGTCTTGGGGGTTTTAACTAGAAAGAGATTTGATTAATCAACTTGAGATTAGAAGTTTTTCGCCTTGAGAAAAGGTTTAACTTAAATTGGGAATTTCTACGGTCCACAAGACATGAGATTTTATTAAAAGAGGTTGGTTTTTGCTAAGGGCTTATTTGTATTTTTAACTTGTCATAACAAAAACATTCTAGAAGGATTTACATTCAAACACATTTTTATCTCTTGATTTCTTATTTTACAAATCTTCCTTCATTTTTACAATTTATAATTTGTTTTCCTTTTTCATCAAACAAAAACTCGAAAATTGTTAGATTAAATAACAAAAAGACGGTAATTATTAGTACTTACAATCCTCATGGGAATGACACTCTTTTACTCAATAATCTATACTATAAAATGATAGGTGCACTTGCCTACGGTTTTAAAGGTAGCTTTTGAGCCATCAAGTTTTTGGCGTGTTGCTTGGGATTGTAATATTAAGAACGCCTTATTTTTGTTAATTTAATTATTTTTTATTTTTACATTATCTTTCTTTTTATCTATATTTTTAAGTCTTGTATTATACTTATCATCTTTATTTATCGCGATGCATGCCTAAGAAGTGCAAAATCGCCCGATTTTTGAGGAGGATATAGGCCATGGCGGATGAACAAAGAACTATGCGATTCGCCAAGCCATCCATGGATGGCACGACGTCAAGCATTGTAAGGCCATTTGTTGCCGCCAACAATTTTGAAATTAAACTAACGTTATTCAAATGGTGCAACAACTTGATTTGACGGTCTACCGGATGAAGATCCCAATAATCACATCGCGAATTTTCTTGAAATTTGCGACACTTTCAAAATCAGCGGGGTCTCCGATGATGCCATCCGCCTACGCTTATTCCCATTCTCTCTTTCGGGGACGAGCAAAACGAGTGGTTAAATACTCTTGCCAAAAGCGATTACAACTTGGAATATTATGGCGGAAAAATTCCTTTTGAAGTATTTCCCACCGGCAAAGACCGCAAGATTAAGGAACGAAATCTCTTCATTTACTCAAGCGAGACGATGAAACTTTATACGATTTGGGAGAGATTTAAGGAATTATTGCGAAAGTGCCCACACCATGGCCTACCTATTTGGATGCAAGTCCAAACATTTTTATAATGGGCTACTTTTGAACAAGACAAATGATCGATCTCATGTTCAAGATTTGATCGAGGAATGGCCATGAACGGCTACCAATGGCAATCCATACGAGGTAAAACTAACAGTTTTGGTGTGTATAATGCGATCATGGTAGTTACGCTCGCCGCACAGTCGAAGCGTTAACTCGAAAGATCGATGATTTGGCAATTCCTAAACCACCACCGCGTTTTATCTTGTGAAACTTGTGGGGATTGCATAATCATCGGGATTGCCCACACACAATACCTCACGCTGAGCAAGCTAATTACGTTGGGAATCGGTTAATCCTTATAGCAACACATACAATCCTGGGTGGCGACAACATCCTAATTTCGGTTGGGAAACCAAGGCCAACCACGACCTAATCCCAATCTTGATCTACACATGTCTCCGGTTTTATTAAGCTTCTTATAACAAAGTTTGTGCAATCAACGGATACCCGATTCCGAGCGGTGGAAACATCCTTGAGGAATCAAGAGGCATCTATCCATAATTCAAATAGGGCCATTGCGAAGATGATTTCATTAGTTTGCCGGGTAATTTAAAGGCAATCACCATCGTTTTCCACATGAGCATGATTATGCCAATGCCGCCATGCGAGAAATCGTGGAGGATGACATGCCCAAAGAAAAGCTCATGAAAAAAGTTGCGAATACAAGCCCAAGATCCCTTACTTGGACTAAGCGAAGAAGATAGAAGGGAGGACAAATTTGGTAAGTACCTTGACTCTTTCAAACAATTACATGCCAATATTCCATTTGTTGACCCTCATTCAAAGCATGTTAAGGATCTTAATGACATCATTCCTAGTGAAAATAAGCTCAACAAATTATCAAATGTGCAATTGAATGATAAATGTCCTTCCAATGAACTACCACAAAAATTTAATGATCCGGGAAGTTTTATTATTCCTTGCACAATTGATGGTTTACTTTGTTGATAGGGCACTAGCCGACTTGGGAGCTAGTATCAATGTGATGTCTTATGAAACATTCAAGCATGCGGGATTAGGTGAACTTAAACCTATTAGGATGGACATTCAATTGGCGATAAATCGATTAAACATCCTTATTATTAATGATGTGTTAGTCAAGATTGATAAATTCATGTTCCCATTGATTTTGTTATTCTTGACATGCATGATGATATTGATGTTCCTCTAATTCTTGGGCGTTTTCTTGGCTACGGCGAAATCTATCATTGATGTGCATGAGGAAAATTAACTTTGAGAGTAGGGGATGAACAAGTAATTTTTAAAATTCATGTTGATATTGAAAAGGATACTACTTGTTCTTTTGTCGATTCAATTCCTTTGCATGATGAGAAACTCTTGGAGAAAAGTGTTGTTCAAAGTCCATGTTGGAAGCTTATGCCCAAAAGGGGACCGGAAAGGTCGAAATGCATATTTTGAAACTTGGGGTTGGGGTAGTTCTCCTAAACACCAAAGGGATTTTCATAAGTTTGAAGCTCCGCCCGACTAATCTCCACATTTAGGCGAGTTAGTCCAGTTACGACTTTAAAAGCGCTACCCGGGAGGCAACCCGATGTTTGTGTGCAATTGTTTTCATTTATTTTTATTTTATTTTATTTTCTTTCAAAATAATCACAAGTCCTTAGAGTCATTTTCAAATCATTAAAAAAAAAAAAACTCTTGAGCTTCTTCTTGCTTGTCCTAATTAGGAATATTTGAGATTTCACGGTATTCGAGTTGTGTGTTGCTTAACTTTGATTAGGTATGAAGATGCCGTTGAAGGTCTGTTTGATAGTCGCTCAACACCGATTCCACTATTGTAGTAAGGTCGTATTTTTCTTTTTTTCCACCTCTTTTATATCATTCTAATTTCTTTGTTTTTTTTTTTGTTTTGTGTGTGTTTGTCCATTTCATTTCTCTTTCACATTGAGGACAATGTGAATCTTAAAGTTGGAGGTGGGTACAATAACATTTTCGGAATGCTTGTGTGATTGTTTTCAAGAGATGTGATTTTTTTTTTAACAAATTGAGTATTTGCTAGTCAATAACTTGGCCCAATTATACCTATATTAACTTGTTAATTTGTGTTTTTCGATGTGAAGCAATTGATTGTCTAGGATAGATTGGCGTGGATGCGGGCTAAATTTTGACGAGATTTCCAACACCATAAATACTTGATGTGTTAAGGCATATACGACGATACTTAGTGCTATGAACTTCCGAGAACTCATGATTTAGTAGTGGTTAACTAGTTGTTAAACCAAGCTTGTGAATAAAAAAAAAGAAAAAAATAATAAAAAAAAAACGGACCAATTGAGGTTATACTCCTCTTTGTTGTTGCTTAGTAACTAGGAGCATTCATGAGCCCCATGTTTGTCTTTTTACGTAAAACGGCGACACGAATATGAGTATGGAAAACCACCCTAGGAGTGTTTGAACAGAAATTCAAAATATAAACCTAGTGGAAGCATGTCTCGAAAGGTCCCAAAAAAAAAAAAAAGAAAAAAAAAGAGGAGAATGAATACTCCTTGACTTCTCATTCCAATAAAGTTCAAGAAGCTTGGTTATATGACTAGTAAGCTAACTACAATGATCTATTGAATTCTTGTATTTTCATGGCGTTATTGAATTGAAGTTGTTCATAACTATCGATTTTTGTGGAGTGATGATTTCAAGTCAATAATGCTGCCGATATTACGGTCTTTCTTGAGATCGATCGCTTTACAAAACAATGTTTTTACTTAATGGTTAATTCAGGTTGAGAAGGCCAAGAACTTGATTTTTGTTCAATATGTTGAAAAACAAAATCATCTTTGTATGTTGTGATTTATTGAATCCCTCTTTTTGATATAATGTTTTGCTTGAGGACAAGCAAAGTTCAAAGTTGGAGGTGGTTTGATAAGGGTCTTTTTATGCATGTTTTATGTGTATATTTGAGTAGAATGAGTTATTTTATTGTTAGTTTTGTAAATTTTTGATTGTACATATTTCATATTACTCCGAGATGATTTTATTGATGTAGATTGACCATTCGGGGCTAATTTTGGTGAATTTTGGATTCATGTCAAAACATTTTAAGGATGCAAAAACGCTCGAAATTCCAAGCCAAGCGGATATCGAACACGGCCGTGTTCACGGGAGCCAAAAACTCGAAATTTTTGCACAAAACAGCCTCCAACACGGCCTGGCCGTGTTCCCCATTGACGTGTTGGGAAGCACGGTGTGTCGGTTCCCCTGTGTGATAAAACAAGACCCGGATTCTTTGCCGGGCGTGTCAGGGACCTCTTTTGCAACTTTTCTTTGCGGAATTTGGGAAAACTCACCAACCAACCCATTTTGGCCACTTTTGTACACTTTTAACACCCTATTTTTTAAACATGTCTCCATGTCCCTCCCTCATTTTCACTTGAATACAAGAATTCACCAACCACAAGGAAAATGAGGGTGATTGTTTAATAAAAGAGAGTACTATCAATGTATTGGTTGCTATAAAAGCGAATTTGAAATTGGGAGATTCATTCATTAGATACTCGGGAAATATTCATTGTATTGATTTCATTAAGTAGAATTGGGATCAAGGGGTCTTGGAGGAGAAAGCTGGAGAAGAAGGCTTGGAGCAACATCATCAATCAAGAAAGAAGTCAATTGAGATTTTGAGAAAGATAAGTACACCATGTCTACAATACTTAAATCTTCTTGTAATTTATTCTTTGGTCAAAATCATGTGTAGCTAAACTCCTAGTGTTTGAATGTAATGAACAATGGATTTGTGATTAAGGTGTGTATGTTTTTAATAAAATCTTCATATTTTGTGTGATTCACCTATATTATGCTTCGTTCATTCGAATTGATATATGCGCAATATTGATTTGAAGTTTATTTTTCATCCGGAAAATCGAGAGATTCATGGTGAAATAGAACCTATATAAGTGAAAAGAGTTGCATGCAATCCTAGATATTGTTCCTAATATGGGAATTCACAAATCGTTATAATCTTTGTCTTGGGGTTTTAACTAGAAAGAGATTTCGTTAATCAACTTGAGATTAGAAGTTTTTCGCCTTGAGAAAGGGTTTAACTTAAATTGGGAATTTCTACGGTCCACAAGACATGAGATTTTATTAAAAGAGGTTGGTTTTTGCTTAAGGGCTTACGGTTGTATTTTTAACTTGTCAAATCACAAAAACATTCTAGAGGATTTACATTCAAACACATTTTTATCTCTTGATTTATTATTTTACAAATCTTCCTTCATTTTTACAATTTATAATTTGTTTTCCTTTTTCATCAAACAAAAACTCTGAAAATTGTTAGATTAAATAACAAAAAGACGGTAATTATTAGTACTTACAATCCTCGTGGGAATGACACTCGGTACTCAATAATCTATACTATAAAATGATAGGTGCACTTGCCTACGGTTTTAAAGGTAGCTTTTGAGCCATCGATTTGACACAAGATAAATGTTGGGAGGTGGGATGACATCCTCGACACATCCCGACACTACGAGAAGAGTGTCAATGAGATGGGAGATGTACGAGATGGTGGTCTGGCAAGCACGGAGGCTGGGGTATTTTTCTTTGTTTTTATTTTCTTAGGTTTCTATGTATATATTACTTATATATTTTGTTTATTTGTTTTCATTTTTATGTATATTTAGTATCACATTGTTGCTCATATGTTTTGTAGGTTCAGGAAATAAATGCTGGGGGGGCTGAGGTGCAACTTGGGATAGAAAAATCCAATATTGTGTGTTTGAATTACTATATTATTATGTATATTTAGTTTTGTATAATGTATATTTAGTTTTATATCATGTACATTTAGTTTTATATTTATGTATATTTAGTTTTGTATTATGTATATTTAGTTTTATATTATGTATAGTTAGTTTCAGTTTTCTGCATATTTGTTTTGTAGGTTCAAGATTCCGAGGCTGGTGGTTCCAGGAGGCATGATGCTCATTTGATTGAAAATCAAAGACTATATTTATTTTTTGTTCCACTTTTATGCTTTCTATCATCGAAGTGTATTGAGTTCATAATTATTCGCATTGTGTTTGTAGGATGTGAAAACACATGTTGGTTAAGTGAAGCCTAGTGGTTCTGGAGAGGTCAAGAGGCAAGGCGACATTTTCCTAGAAAGATCTAAGAAGGTTTCTACCCGAAAAGGTGTTAGGAAGACAAAGAAAACAGAGGCATTGTCTTCGCCTTTTGTGGCTAGACAGATTGATGTTGCCTCGAAGCCAAATCAAACCGAGAATATGTTGTGAACTGGCTTTTTGAAAATCTGGGGATGGACAAGTAAGAAAATAATTTTGATACAACTCATTAGGTTTTGTTTTTTTTTTCTACATTGTAACTCTTTTTTTCATGTAGGGAGGACATCATTTTCAACGCAGGGGATAAAATATTGTCGAGGGGGGTATTGGGGAGCATGCTTCCGGGAGGGTATATTAATGTGTTAATTTTGGACGTTTGGGCATGGATGTTGAATCTGAATGAGGGATTGAGGAGTAGCAGTTCACCCAATAGATTCTTTGCCTCTTGTTATTTGACTGTATATTTATCGCATTTGTATTATTTATTTTTATTTTTCCTTCTGTGTTATTTTAAGCTATCAATTTTGTGATTTTTTTTATTTGTGTATTGGTTGTAGTTGTACATGATTGTTAGCCCAAGAGGTGACGCAGATGGGAATGTTGTGCATGATTTGTTTGTGCAAGGACTTGATACGGAGTTCGGTGAGCCGAGCTTTGAAAAATTGAACAAATTTGACATTGTAATTACCGTTAATTTTACTCTCATTTTTTGGCAGTTCTTATTTGTTCATTATCAGTATTTTAATTTATTTTTCGTTTCAGCTTTTTTTTCCCGATTTGTAAGAGCGAGCACATTTTTCTGGTGACATTTGATGTAAAAAGGATGAAGTGCCATATCATTGACAACTCTTCGGTCAGTGGAAGCAGCCAGGATAAGTATGGAGATCTGCCGAACAAGTTGGTGAGCTATGTTTTTATTCTACAACAGACATGCATGTTGTACATTTATGATTGTTAAAATGTATATTTAGTTACTATAATTTACATATTTAAGCTTAAAATTTTGAAATATTTTAGTGTATTTTTATATTTTTGTTGAATGTTTAAATAGGTATGTAATATTGTATACTTAAGTATACAATTATGTATAGTTAATTAGTATGATGTGGTAATATGTAATTTTATAGTCTATGAAGTTTAATGTTGTTCTCCATGGTATATGCGTAGGTTCGAATATTTTTGAATTACTTGGAAGGTAAAGGATGCGCGCAAATGGCGGGTGTTGTCCGTAAATGTGCCCCGTCAAGACTCTGCATGCCTCGGAGAGACACCATAAACAAAGTTTATTGTGGTATATATGCTCTGAGGCATATGGAGAGCTACATGAGCGGCTGCACCAAGGGATGGGATTGCGGCTTGGAGAAGAACAATCCTTCACAACTGTCAAATATGCACATGAAGTATTCAGCAGCAATAATCCTCCACTACATCAATGAGCAAAAGGACAGGGGCTATGGAAGAAGCCGAGAAAGTTATGGGTGGGGAAAAAAATCGTAGCGCTGTTTAATGGACTATTTACTATGTATATTTTTGTTTATTTTTTTGAATATTTAGTTTACTATGTTTGGTGGTTTTTTATTGGAGTTATGTATACTTCAATTCGTAGGAGTTTTTGTATATAATTTAGATGTTATTTTGAATTCTGGATATGAAGAGAACACGACATGTGTTTTTTTTAATCAATATAACTTTGCATTTTTATGTACTCTTTGTCCAAATGGTGTCATATTACACTAATATTGTATATGTAGTTATAGCATTTTGCATACTTTCGCATAAAATTATGTATTTTTAAGTATGCCATCTATTGTATATGTAGTTATTAAATTTTGTACAATACGCTGAAGATTATGTATATTTATACATTATGCCATGTATTGTTCTAGATGTGTAGTTAAATCTATATAATGTATAATTAGTCTTCAGATGTTGCATATTTATGCATAAGATTATGTATATTAAATGTAATTTGCTTTTTTCACTGCCAATAATTTTGTATATGTAGTTATAGAATTTTGTATAATTATGCAGAAGATTATGTATATTTAAACATTTGTGTCATGTATTGTCCAGATATTGTATACGAAGTAAAAACGATGTATAGTTAAATCCATATAATGTATAAATAGGTTGCAGATATTGTATATCTATGCATACGATTATGTATACCACACATAATTTCCCTAGTGTTTTGCATATGTATATTTTAGCATCACATAATGTATATTTAGTTTGCTAATGTTGTATATATTACACAAACAAATAGTATCATATTATGGAATAAAATGCAATTGTACTTCGAGATGTGGAATTGAAATCAATAACAAATACACATTGCTCTCAGGAGGCGTTGGTGCGGGTCGGGCATGTCCTGCTGATGTGTTCCAATCTCACCACATGTCCCACATTTTCTTTTAAGTTTTGTGCTCGCTTTTATGGATTTTTCTCTTTGGCTTTGGATTCTGCTTTTCAGACGACTACCACTTCCTTTGTTTTTGGCTTGCTTCGGTGATAACACGGAAATGTTCAATTGTGAAGTTGAGCCGAAATAGGATTCCATTATTAATTGCTTGCTGGCCATAGAAGTTTTGTGTCGTTCCTCGAATAGCTTAGCTTTCTCGTTCGATATGATACGTGATAAATTTGACAATTTTTCAATATCCCCCTGTGCAAGACCAATGCAGCTACATTTGATAATTGCTCAAACAACTTGCAATTACATTTTGCAGATCCATCCATCTTGCATTTTGTCACTTCAAACACCCCACTTTCTTGTTTTATTGTGTACGAGATTTCGTGTGTATTGTCGTTGATTTGTATAACTGAGCAACTGTAACACGCTTCTTTAATTTTCTTGCTCACTTCATAAAATATGGTATGTGTGTACACTAAAGAAGCATGCTTTTCAATGTTCAATGGTGTTCAGCATTTTGGAAGGGAGGTTTGGAACTAATTGTTCAACTTATCAGTAGAATGTCATTGGGATTCCATCGCGCTCTCGAAATGTATTACAAATTCAACTAAATTTGATTGAGGATTTGTAAAATTACCAAACCAGCTATTTGTGCTTTCCGATCTTGATGTAGTTTTTAGAAGTCAACTCGTGAACACGTCTCTAAAATATGCGGGGATCCAGCTCTGCCGTATATCATACATAACTGTGAACCATGGATGTGAGGCTAGATTGAAGTCATCCATAATTTCGTGCCATTGTTTCTCAAATTTTGTTGTTGTAATGTAGTTATCCAACACGGTTGAATTAAGCCGATTGATGAAAGTTTTATCCTTGAACAGGTTTGGACCGACTTTGACATTAACTTTCTCCATTATGTGCCACATACACAATCTGTGTTTTACCTTCTTGAAGACTGATTGTATTGCATTCTTCATGGCCGAGTCTTGGTCTGTTACTATATAATATGGTTCCTTACCAACAACATCTAAGAATCGTTTGAACAACCATGTATACGACTCCTCATCCTCTTTCAAAATAAGGCCAGCTGCAAATGTTACACACCTTCGATGGTTATCTACTCTGGTAAATGGAGCGAACACCATCTTATACCTGTGTAACAAATTTATTGTTAGTATACAGATTTCCATAACTATATAAACAGTTTTAAGATTATAAATGTACAGATCAATATAACTATATAAACAGATTACAGTGTTATTACTATTATAAAAATTTACATAATTATATAGGCAGATTTACATAATTATATACACAGATCAATATAACTATATAAACAGAATATAATGTTATTACGTTTATACAGATTTCTACAACTAAACAAATGGATTTATGATGATAAATGTACATCATTGTAATTATATATATGCAAGACATATTATTGCAGTGAAATACATTACTTGTTGGTATTATACGTAGCATCAAAGGATATTACATTACCAAATGCGGCATAGTTCATTATAGATGTTTGGTCTGCCCAAAAGAGTCATGTTAGTTGTTCATCTTCATTAACATCATAATCGAATACCATCCCTTGATTTGCTTCTTTCTGCATTAGGAATTTGTCTATCACCAATTGTGCGTCCGTGCCATATATGTATGCTTTCAGGTCTCGTTAGAAATTTTTAAAATCAATTTTCAGGGCTCCAACCTGTGAAAATCCATCCACCATTTCTCTGTATAGCTCGTGTTATTTTGCACTTCCTATGTTCGCTTTTGTGCAATTTATGATAAATTACTGGTGCCCAAAGTTTAAGTTCCTATTTACTTTCAAAAATTATCTGTGTATGTCAATTGTCATCGGATGAATGTGTCGTTTCTCAAAGCTTTTTACCTTATACGCGCCTGAGCCAGTGTATTTAAAAATACAACGTGTGTTGCACCCACTCGGTTTGAAACTCTCTTGCGTGGCCTCTGCTTTGTGATGCTTTCGTCATGCTCAGAAGTTTCAGTAGGTGTGGTTTTTTTAGAGTTTTTGGAGACCTCTCTATTGCAAACCATGTATTACACACGAATTCCGTCGTTCTTGAATTTCTTTGTAGTGCTCCTTCTAACGTTGAAGCCACTGCATGTACCATAATCCTTGTAAAATTGTATTCCAGCCTCCAATGTAAGGAAATGCATGTCGGCACGAGGAATGTTTTCTTGGTCAACTTTTGGGATCCAATATTTAGTTGATCCTGGTGAGATTTTGAGCCTCTACCCAACATAAATTGTGTAATCTGGAGGTTGCTCTGGTAAAAATACAAAATTTACATACTAAACATACAAATATGGAATACTATATAAACAGAACTTCAATGTATGGTGCAAAATAGTATTTTCCACTATTTATGTTATAAGTACATAATTTAAATGCACATTGTGTACATAATGACCACTCTAAACATACAATATATACATTGTAATTACGCAAAATCATATTGTTAACATGTCGATCATTAATACGTAGTATACATTAAATGTGATACATATTTTACATACAAAACACACAAATATGGAATACTATACACACATAACGTTAATACGTATTACATATATAATTTCTTATACAAATCCTCATATTTTCAAATATTTTATTCTAACTATACACATCAACAACACTATACATGCAATATCCTTATTCTAAATTAGCATATTAGTAAAAAAAATATTATTGTTATATGAGAATATGTTATACAGAATAAGTACTCTATATGTACAAAATACGAATAGTAAATATACAAAATAGTTGTTGTAAATACACATCATTTTCTGCGTTTCTACGCGCGTAAAGTTTTTGATTGTTCAACATTATATGCGTTCGATCCACACATTTTTGCATGAATTGGTGTTAAATGATTACCTTCATTCGAATGGATTGTGAAGTGAGAATCCTAATTTGTGACATCGCAATCTCGATTTTGTTGATGTATATGGCGATTTCTACTTTTTCTAATGTGTAGGTCCCAAGGGGTGTGGGTGTAAAGTTTAGAATAGGGGGGGTTGAATAAACCTTACCAACTTTTCGTTTTTAGTCCTTTTAAATTTGAGAGTTGATGTTACTCACCGTGTGTCTTGGTGATGACCAATTTAGTTAATCAAGAGAGTTAGTCTCTCAAATGCGGACTCAACTCGAGTGTTGATGGAATAACTCAATTTGTTAAGACTAAATTAACTCAACTCGTAGTTTGTTTTCATTGAAGACTTAACACCCTTAAGTGTGGTTAAGTGGAGATTTAAAGCTTGATTTAGTACTTAGAAATTATCTAATGGATAGCAAATATGTCAGCAAAATTTAAGCAAATATAGTGCAGGAATTTAAGTGTTGAAATGTAAATGACACAATTAGATTTTTATAGAGGTTCGAAGATGGGGTAATTCTTCTACTCCTCTCTTCTCCAACTCCCGGAGGAATCCACTAGGTATTGATCGATGATACAAAGTGGTAACAGTCCGGATACAAGTCTTGATCACACAAATGACTTGATCTTTTGGGACTCGATCTGAGACGCCTTGATCACTCACCGGTGGCTTCTCGTGCGACTCGGCTTCTTCACAGGGCAAATTGCCTTGCTACTACTGACTCACTTGCTCAAGCTCTTTGGATTTGATCACGAAGCCCTCCAAAAGCTCAAGACTTGGTTCGACCTTGAACCTTCCTACAATCCTTTGAGGAATGTAGACCCCTTGATTTTTCAGTAATTTCCTCTTCAACTGATTGAAGTTATCTTTCCTTCACAGGTGAGTGTTGGATTGATGTTCTTCGTGGTGTAGGCTTGAGGATTGAGAATATTTTAGGTTTTCAGTTCTAATAATTGCTTGAACGTTTTTGGTTCTGGTCCCTCTTTTTCTCTCAGAGTTATTCCTCAGCCTTTTATAGTGATCTTTCAAAAATTTGCCCGTTGAAGAGATAGGCTTATTTTTTAAAGTCACTTGCAGTCGTTGGCTTGTCTTGTTGCAGTCCTTGGAATTGCCATTTCCTCGTATGAATTGTTCTTCACCTTTTCGAGTTCGACACGGTGTAGTGCTTCCCATTGGTTTATTCTTTTTGCACGCTTAAGGGGACCGAGCACTTGAAAAAGGTAGTATGGAGATATTACTTGTTTAGGTAATTCTCTTAATTTACGTAAACGGATCTTTTTCAGATTATCTCGACTTGACCGCATTTCCTTGCTTTCCCTAGGTGACTTAGAGTCGACTTCCAATCATGGATGACTCTTCCATCACTTCAACTTGAGACTTGGCTTTTCTTGAGTTGACTTGACGATACTCCACTCACCGCATCTCACCGCTTCTTGATAGTTCCCGTCTACTCTTCTTTGCCATACTCGGCTCTCTTGCAGCGAAGTCTTCCTTCTAGTTCTAGTTGTCTTCTTGCATGTTTGGGCGTAGCTGACTTAACTCAACTTGACCAGCCCTATTTATTACAATGCAGTTTACAACAAAAATGGGGTGCCAACTTCCTATTCTAAGTTTTACATGGCATTCACCAAAATCTAAACAATACATTTCCCAACAATTTCCCCCTTTTTGATGATGCCAAAACTTAAACCAAAAATAGCACAGATACATACAGATAGTGTATTCACATAGAATGTATGCGTAGAATCAATCCTTTTATTGATCATAACATTCTTGTTCTTTTACACAACTGTTTACAGGGTGTATCAGAGCAAACAATTGTCTACACAAAAAAATAAAGAAATTATAGCTTTATTACAGAAGACTTACATAGTATGTATTCACATAATAAAATACATGAAGGGGTGGACAACAACACTTCATCTCCTTTGATGTCTCCTTCTTTCATCTTGTTCAGCATCTTCTGCTCTTCTTCTCATTTTCTCATCGTCAGTTGCCTTCTTCTTCTTTTCATATGCCTTCCTGGCAGCTTCATCTCGTCTTAATCTTTCTTGTCTTTCCTCCCATAGCTGAGTTTGTCTCTTGTTTTCTTCTTCTATTCTTTTCACATACTCAAGATTATTTTTAGCCACTTGCAAATTTGCTACTTGGTCAAGACCAGCCCAAAGAGATCCCTCATTTCTTGCCGGATCTATGTATTCAATGTTTTTGGGCGAGGCCTGGTCTCAAACCTCTTCCTCCACCACTTCTTCCTCTACCTGGGCGTGTATTGTCTTGGGGTCTTCTTCTTTCCAAACCGAGTGACCGGCGGAGTGACCAAGAGAGCGATCGCTGGTAGTCTGTCGCTCGTCGCCTTCTTCACATAACGTGAGACCCTTTTTCCCAAGACAAGTCCCAAGCTTGAGCCATAGACATATTTGCAAAGTATCCTTCGGATGCGAGCGTTTTAAATACATCAACGATCGTGGCTCTGTCCCGACATCCGAGATGGCATAAGTGTCTCTGTCTCTTTGGAATGCCTCCATGTTGTTTCAAGATGTTCATAACTCGGGCATCCATTCTTCCTTCCACTTCCTCCATCCCTCGCTTTAATTGTCTTTCTCTTTTCACCATAGATATAGCAGAGTGTTGGAGTGGCGAGTCTCGGGGAGTTTGCTTTGCGATAATGTCACCGTGACAGACCTTGTTGGGGGTTTGTTCAATCATCAAGGTCACATCTTTCGATCCTTCCCCCTCAACGGACTTTCCTTTTTTTTTTGTTTAGACGCTTCTCACTGTCTTTCCCTTCACAAATGCTTCCCTTCTTTTCTGACTTCGACAGATCTCTTTAGCGCTTTAAGGTATTCCTCTTCCCCCTTTTTGGCATCATCAAAGGAGAGAGGGACACCGAAACATACATCGCAAGCGGGAAGTCGAGCCTGGCGATATAGTCGAGTTCTCGCTTCGAGTCGATGCGGTGTATGCAAGACGAAATTCGGATCGAGTAGCGTTGGACTCTGCAAAATCACTTCATCTCAGCCATGAGAAGGCTGAATTTTCTATTCATGTTTTCTTCCAAACGCTGTAGATCACTCGTATTTTGCTCACGTAGCAACTTTATCTCGGCAGTGTGAGCTTCTTGCATGTGCTCAATGTGTTCTCGCAATTTCGTTTTTGCATCGGCATTCTCGACTCTCCATACCAGCACTTGGTGAACAATGTCCTGAAGTATCTAGCTTGTTCCACACGCATTGTTTCTTCTTTGTTGCCACCATTCCCTTATTCTGACTGTTATGCCTCTCAAGTCGGCTATAAGGTTGGCATCTATGTTGTCCAGTCGCATGTCCAAAGAGGCCTGATGCCTCTCCATCCGTTCAATCTCAGCAAATAATGCCTTGAACACCTCGCGAACTTCAGCTGATTCTTCCGTTGCAGTGATGGCCATGCAACGTCAAAGTCATAATCGTTGGAACAATGGTACCGATGGAATAACGGAGCTGGTGCGTGGCGTGCGAGCTCGTTCTTCGACTCTTCGGGAGGTCCTGGTACCTCCGAGAGAAAGGAAAAGATTCTATAAATGAATCATCACGGCCAACCGGTATTTGTTCAATGATGAGCGGTGTGCGTGAAGTTCCTTCTTTTGGAGTCGAACTGCTGCGGCTGGGAGCCTTCGCGATGGACTCTGTTTCAACCGGGGTCTTTTGTGAAGTAGACCCGACTTTGAGCCTCGGCTTTCTCAACAGCCTTCGTTGGTCTCAAATGGTTTCTCCAATTGAGTAGACGTCCTCGGCATTATCGAAGCGTCATTGGACGATGATGAGATTTCCATTGGTGGCTCATCATCAAAATTAAAGGTTTGACGAGTAGTCTTGGGATCGACTTGCTCGTGCTTGGAACATCCGCAAATGAGTCTTTTGGATCATCACGGGGGATGACTCGGCCTTCTTCTTCGCCTTTTGATCCCGGAAAGGTTACATCGGGATTATCCTGGAATCATGAAGTGCACTTATCTCCTTTTCGGATGGATCAATGATAGCGGGAGGGATGTTCTCTACTTGACTACGTTACCCGAAGTCTCAACCTCCCGTTGGCCTTCAATACCTCCCACATCTCAATCGCTAGGAGGCTTTGTCCTCCCTTTCGACAAAGTCACTGTCTTAGGGTCTTCTGTGGTGGCATCCATTGGAGTCTCAACCCCATGGATTACACTTTCATCGCCTGCAGTGTTAACTCCCGGGGCCGTTCCATCATGTGCCTCGACCGCATCGCCAGCGGCGTCATTAGCCTTCGTAGCGATTGGCACCTCACCGAGACAATCTCAATCGTCCGAGCTTCGTTGAAGGCAACTTGATGTTCTTCTTGTGTTTGTATTTTCTCTACTTCGCCTCCAAGATTCGTTGTGGTGTCATATGCAGCATCCTCCGACCTTGCTGCAGTGGAGGGAGTTTCCCCACCGGCTCACTCACCGGTGAGTGACTTGGAATGGGATCACTCGTCTCCAAACTCCCGGCTATATTGACCGAGTGTTCGGTCGTTGGGGCGGTGGTAAAACACCTTCAATAGGGGTTGGCTCGACCGGGGTCCCCACTATCCCGCCATCGCCAGTTCCTTAATTCTTTCTTCCGAGTGAGTGGGGAAGTGGTGGCGAACAACAACGGTGGCAATTTGTCAACCACTCCCATTGGATCAATTTCGGTGTGTTCGAGGACTCTCCTGTCCCTCCATCATGCTCTTCTCATGAAGAATTCTGGATTCATGCATTGCTTGCTGCATTTGCAACTCTTCTGTGGCAGCAGCAGAGTCCAGATCCTCATCACTGTCAGATAGGACATCAAGGAGAGGATGTGTGTGTTCTTTGGTGCCGGAGATAGGGCATATGCTGGCCCTCTCACGTGCCTCAGCTTCCTCTGCCTGTCTTTCCTTCTCCTTGTCCTTGAAGATCTGCAGGATATCTTTGCAGTTTTCTTCATCCAGAGCTGGGATCACAGAGGTTAGTCCAAGGAAGTTCAGCAGTTCCTCTTCTTCTTCGATGAACTCGGGCTGTTGGAACTATTTCCTGGATGGACCCAACTTCCACGTCCTCCACTCTCGCAGACGATTTTGAATGTCTGGATAAAGTGGGGATAGGATCACCACATCACTATCATCTCCATCAGCTTCTTCTTGTGTTTCAGCTGTGTGAACTACAACTGTGTCTTCAGGTTGCCTCTGCTGATCGCCTTCATCAGACTTAGCAGTTTCATCAATAACATCTGGAGATTCTACTTCTCCAGCAGTCTCTGGTATTTGCTCCAGCTGAGTTACTGACTCAGCCGGTTTCTCAAGCTCGGAGTGCTTGATGATTCGGCGTCGTCTTTTAGTTTGTACCAGAGGAATTTCTGGTTCAGAGATAGTGTCTTCTCGAGTCTTGGGCGGCGGGGGCCGTCTTTGGTGTTTTCTTCGAGGAGCCGGCCGTCTTGGCTTGTCGATTCTCCTCTTTTTGACGATCGGAGAAGGTATTTGTGAGTCCTTCTCGACCGCTGCTGCTAGAGGCGGGAGACACGGCTGCGGGGCGGTGACTCGGCTGCGGGGGGAGCGAGTTTGTTTTTCTTTGCTGCGGAAGCGTGCATCTTCTTTGCGGTACCGCAGGGGCAGCTTTTCTTCTTTGGTGGACAGAAAGCAACAGTATCTTGAGTGGTCACCGATTCCCCTCACTCGTGTCAGCTCTCTTGGCGTAGGCTCTCTTCTGTGCGCCAGAGAGGTTTGATCTAAACATCCTCTTGTTTACATGGAACACCTTTCCATGTCTAAGAGGGACTCCTTTCGCCTCCATCAGCCGGCCAATTACCAGGCCATATCCTAGGGATCCTCCAAATGTGTCATCTTCCTTGAAGGATTTGTTCCCTACATTCTGGCATAGTCTGCTGTAAACAAACTCAGCCCAGTTTATTTTCTTTTCTTCGATGATCGCAGCCATTACGATCAGCTTTGCTTTTCACAGTTGGTCAAAGATGCCAAATTTGATGTCAATACTTTTGGCAACTATGTCCAACAGCTTGTGATAATCCTCCTTCAAGAAATCTTGTTTTCTTTGTGTAAACTATTTTATCAAGATAGTCGGGCTTGGCTATTTCCTTCCAAGCATCAGCCAAGTTTACATCAGCTTCGTTAATTTCTGATGCTCCTTCCGTTGGTAATGAGCAGTGTTCAGCCAAATCCTTGGCAGAGATGGTGAACTTCTTTCCGTGAACGGATGACTTTATCCCTTCATCGTGAATCTCAACGTTCACGTAGAATTGTGCGACCTCCTCCACATAGGTCATCGAATATTCCATCGTTAGAAACGATTTCAGCCCGGACGTTTCGAGCTTCTCAGCTATTTTCTTTATGAGGGCGTCATTGGACCCCTGTTTCACCATTCCGTCGAAATCCACAGTAGACCCGGTGTGGATTTGCTTTCCTAACTTGACAAAATCATAGGTTGGTGCCATTTTTCAGAATTTTATCGAAGAAAGCTTAGAGATTGATTTGAAGATAGATAGGGTTTTGAGAGAATTTTTGCCTTTGCTTCTAAGAGAAAGAAATGAACAGTTTTGGTAGTGTGTGAGAGAAACGGACGAAAATGGTTTAAGTATGGTTTATGAAAGGACGTGCGGGTGGTTTTTGAAATGTGATCGAAATCAACAGCTTAGATTTTGCACGCCGATTTAGCATTTAATGTCTCGTATTTAATGCGGCAGCATTTATATCCAATCATAAGCTTGGTGTGCAGCTTTTGCCTGTACACGTCATAATTATGCTGATGTAATCCTTAAAAACATTCCCGCTTAGTCAAAACGACTGCGTTTTTGTCACTTTGCTCATAAGTGACTCAGCTTATCCCTCAGCTGATCTAGCTCTTCTTCTCACAGTTCTCTTAGTGACTCAGCTAACAGCTGACTTGGTATAGATGTCTTTCCGATTCGGCTGATTTTCTTAGCTGATTTGTGAGTTCAGCTCTTTTTCCCTTTTTTTTGTGTTCCATTTCTTTTCTTTGATTCTTCTGAGTGTCAGCTTAGCTCAATTAACCCTAACTCATGCTTGAGTTCTTCAAATCTTGACTCACATAATGGTTTTGTGAAGATGTCGCCAATTGTTTATCGGTTGAGATATATTCCAAGATGATGTCCTTCTTTTCAACATGATCTCTTATGAAGTGATATCGACATCGATATGCTTTGTTCTTGAGTGCAACACAGATTTTGAGTGATTGCAATTGCACTTGTGTTATCACACATGATTGGAATTTCCTTTTCCTCAACTTCATAGTCTCTTAGTCTTTGTCTCATCCATAGGACTTGGGCACAACAAACCCCCGCAGCCTATGTATTCCGCTTCACCATTGTAGAGGTGGCTATTGAATTTTGCTTCTTGCTAAACCAGGAAATCGACTGTTTCCTAGCATTTGACATGTGCCTCGAGGTGCTTTTTTCTCATCAACTCGCATCCAAAGATAGTCGAAATCTAATAGCCAATTAGCTTGAATCCACCTTCCTTTGGATACCATAAGCCAACTTCTTGGCTTCCTTTCAAGTATCTCAATATTCTCTTAGTTTCTTTGTCATATGGCTCTCTTTTGGAGCAGATTGAAATCTTGCACATACACCTACATCAAAGGTGATGTCCGCTCGCTTCTTTGTGAGATAGAGCAATGATCCAATAAGTGCTCAGATCTTGTTTGATCTACGGGCTTGCCATCCGCATCCATGTCCATTTTGATGATGTATTCATTGGTATTTTTATAGAAGACTTCTCCTCCATACCAAATTTCTTCATTAAATCTCGGTGTATTTTGTTTGACTTATGAAGGTTCCATCCTTCAAATTTGTTTCACTTGGAGTCCAAGGAAGAATGTCGACTCCCCATCATGCTCATTTCAAATTTACTTTGCATGAGGTTTGAAAATTTTTCACACAACTCTTTGTTTGTGGATCCAAAAATGATGTCATCCACATATATTTGAACAAGCAAGATACTCTTTTTGTCTTGAATTAAAAAAGTGTTCTATCTACTTTTCCTTTTGTGAATCCATTTTCGATTAGGAATTGTGACAAGGTATTATCATACCATGCTCTCGGGTGCTGTTTCAATCCATATAGAGCTTTCTTGAGTTTGTATACCTTATCTCCAAGAGTCTTCTCTCAAATCCTGAAGGTTGTTCAACATACACTTCTTCTTCCAAGTAGACCATTTAGGAATGCACTTTTTACATCCATCGATATACAATGAAATTCTTGTGAGTCGCATAGGCAAGAAACATCCTTATAACTTCCAATCTTGCTACAGGGGCAAATGTTTCATCAAAATCTATCCCTTCTTCTTGGCGGTATCCTTTGGCTACTAATCTTGCTTTCTTTCTTACCACAGAACCTTCCTCGTTCATCTTATTTCTGAACACCCATTTAGTACCAATAACGTTTTGATGGATGGGTCTTTGCACTAATTCCCATACTTTATTTCTTTCAAACTGATTCAGTTCTTCTTGCATAGCTTGAATCCAATGTGTGTCGTCCAATGCTTGTAACACATCTTTGGGCTCTATTTGCGAGATGAAGCATGTGAACATAGCTTCTTGTTGAGTTCTGGATCTCGTTTTGACACCTTCTCTTATGTCTCCAATGACAAGTTCTGGTGGATGTCTCTCAGCCATCTTACATTAGGTTGGAGTAAGTTAGGGGATTCGATCGTCTTGCAAACGTGTTGTTCTTGTGGTCGACTCTCTCGTAATCACTTAGCCGCAAATTTTCCAAATTTTTTTGAGATTCACTATCTCACCTTCTTACAATTTATAATTCCAAATTTTTGAAAGACATAGGGACTCTTACGTATGGTTGGATGATTGACTTATCGGTGACTCTTCAATGTCTTCTCCATTTACATTTGGCTCATCGAATACCACATGAATGTATTCTTCTCGCAACCATAGTCCTTTTGTTGAGTACTCTGTAGGCTTTGCTTTCACCGAGTATCCTAAGAAGATACCTTCATCGACTTTAGCATCAAAAGCCTTTAGATTGTCTTTGTCATTGTTGTGGATGAAGCATTTACATCCAAATATTCTCAAATATGCAAACATTTGGTTTTCTTCCAGTCCAAATCTCATAGGGAGTCTTTGTCACCGTCTCTGTTTATCATACATCTGTTTGAGTGTAGCAAGTTGTGTTGATTGCTTGACCCAAAATCTTTTTGGTAACCCCTTGACTAACATGGTCCTTCTGCTTCTTTGAGAGTTCTGTTCTTCTTTCGCAACTCCATTCTCACTGTGGAGTCCTTGCTGCGCAGATAGTTCATGACCAATACCATTTTCAATACAAGATCTTGAGTTATTATTCCATTGACAAACTCGGTTCCTCTGTCGATCTTATTTTGATAATGGTTTGGCTCTTCTCATTTTGAATTCTCTTCATCACCGTGTGGTAGTTTTCAGTAGAGTTTCTTTCTTCTTACACATGAATATTGTCCATGTATATCTTGAGTAGTCATCTACTACCACCAAGGTGTATTTCTTTCCACTTATGCTAGTTGGTTCCACTGGGCCAAATAGATCCATATGTAGCGATGCAATATTCTTGTTGAAGATGGACATGTCTTTTCTTTGAATGAAGATTTGATTTGTTTTCCCTTCGACATGCATCACATATACTCTCCTTCTTGTATCTTGAGTCCGGAAGTCCTTCCACAAGACTACTTCGCAAGCTTGTTAATCGTTTTGAAATTCAGGTGACTCGGCTTTTTGTGCCACGACAACTTGATTCAAATTGCTCTTTTTGCTAATAGACAGTGTTGTGTGTAGCGGTTGACCAATCTACTACATACATGTTCTTTTGTCGCAACCTTGCAACACAACTTCATTCGATTCAAGATCCTTGATTTGGCATACACCCTTGTTGAATCCAACATTGTAGCCCTTGTCACGAGTTGATTGATGCTTAGCAAGTTGAAGTTGAGTCCTTCAACATATGCAACATCCGTGATTTCTAATCCATTCCTCTTGATGGATCCAATGCCTCTTATTTCACCTGAGCTTCATTTCCTCCAAATATGACTTTTGCTCCTTTAACTTCCTTGAATTTAGACAGATTTTTCTTATTTCTGTCATGTGTCCGGGAATGTACCACTATCCATATACCAGGTTCCTTGGCACTCGCTTGTTCCTTGAACCCGCAATCAAGGAAATTAAGTTTTAGGTACCCATACTTGTCCGGGTCCTGAGGGGTTAGAATTGTAAGATGATCCAACCAACTTATAGCCAAATGATTTGACTCTAAGGGGTTGCCATCTATCGATGCCATAATCATAATTAATCTTGGCAAATTGCTTGGGGATTCTAGGTTCATACAAAATTGTCTCTTTTGTCTGTATGTTCCGCATATGTGTTTTGGCAATCGCCTTCTTTGGGTAATTGTGGTGTCTTTGAGTGTAGTGCCTAGGTGCATATGTGTGCTGATGAACGCTCTTATACTTTTGGAATGGCCTTTCTAGGCCTTTGCCATTTGGGCTTATATTCCATAAGTCTATGCTGATAGTTCACATTATTCCAATCAGCTTGGCTTGGATATTTTCTACCATTCCCATCATATGTATTTCTTTTATAGATTTTCTGGGTTTTTGGTAGCTCGCTTCTTCTTTTTACAGAGTATTTTCTATTTGGAGTTTGCTTTGAGGAACTCGGTGAATCTCTTCTCACTTGTCTTTTCAGCGCACTCAATTGGCTGTTTTCCTTTTCCTTTATAACCAAGGCCAGTTTGCTTGTAATTGTGCTTTGGGGTGAATGTGTGTGCAACATTTAGAGTTTTGGATTTTTTTGACTCTTCATTGCTTGAAGATCCTTTTTCCAAAGTTACTCTCGAAGTTTGACATATCACGAGGAGTTAAATCTAGGCTGTCTTTGTCTCCACATTCTCTTTGACTCATAATAAGATCATCTAATGATTTAGATGCCTTAGTGAATGAGGCAATAACATTTTTGAGGTCATTCTCCCTCTTTTCTATGGCAAAGCAATTTCTGCTATTAACTTGGCTTTTTCAAACTTTAAACTTTCATTCTCATCGGCTATTTGACTTAGAGTACTCGGCTCCTTAGTCACCGTTGAGTTTTGGCTCTTGAGTAGGCTGTTTTCCTCATTTAGTAGTGTGTGTGAGGATTTAATGTGTTCAAAATCTTTCATCATTTTGCCTAATGAATCATAAAGATCGAGTGGGTGATGAAGTGTGTGTGTCACATCACTATCACAAGAATCTTAGTTTGATGAGTTAGAGTGTACCTCATCTTCTTGGTCGTTGATCTTGTTCCTTGGCCATCAAACAGCAGTTAGGGCTTCTTCTTCGTAGTCACTTGAGTAGTCGCCTTCACTACTCTCTCGAGTCACCTCTCTTGACTTGGTTGTCTCGGCCAAAGATCTCTGCGACCAACATTGCCTTTTTCTTTTCTTGTCTTCTTTCTCTCAAGACCTTTCTTTTTCTTCTTCATTCCTGTATTTGTTGACTACAGGATATGGACAATCAATGGCGTAGTGACCTGGTTGTCTACGAGTTCCAAAGATAGATATTCAACCTTTTGATCCGCTCTTTCCATTCTCGGATTGTCACCCTTTGATATTCAGACTTTTTGATGATCTGTTCTCTTGTTTGGCCTATCTTCCCTTGACTTGGAAGGAGCTGAGTGTCTTTTGGAGGATTCGCCCTTACCTCTTTTGTAGTTCTTATTGAAGAACTTGTTGAACCTTTTTACTAGTAGGGCTATTTCTTCTTCGGGTCAATAACTTCTTTGACCTCGGCTCTCTTCCCATCTTTAACAATTAGAGCAAATTGTTTTGGGTACAAATTGTCTCTTCCTCGATCTCTTCTTCTCACCAAACTCATAGGCTTTGAGATCCGAGAATAATTCATGGTTGGATGTTTTTGATAGGTCCATGGAATGTCTTAGTGCCATGACCTTCATTTCCCATTCGATTTGGAAGACTTTTTAGGATTTTCATACACATTTCTTCGTGTATATTCTTTCCCAAGTCTTTGACTCGTTGGTGATTTCGTGAATCGAGCATCCAATTGACCTAGGTTCTCTCCCGAGATCATTTTGAAGTTCTCAAATTTCTGTCTGACCACCGATAATTTGTTTTCTTTGATTTTCTCGAGCCTTCACAAATTAATGTTAGCTTGTCCCAAATTTCTTTAGCCGTTTTGCATGATTTTACTTTGTTGAACATGGCTTTGTCCAGGGTTTTGTAAAGAATGTCCTTGGCCACATTGTCCAAGTTATATCTTTTTCTCATCATTTGTCCATTCGGCTCTTGGTTTTTCGATCATAGCCGGTCCGGGAGCTATATCCTCTTCACCTTCAAATTTTGCTCTTCTTCTTACAACAGTGTGTTCACCTTTAAGATTTGCGTGGCCCATCCTCTATCACTATCCACATCTCATCATGTAATGCTGATAGATGAGCCTGCATACGAATTTTCCAATCATCAAATTCTTCAATTGTGAACATAGGGATACATGTCAAATTTGCTTCCATGATAATAAATTTTAATGATAAAAATAGTTTTGAAAAATTAAGTACTAAAGCAGACTTTGAAAAATTTGGAGATCTAGTTCAGTAACCAGTGCGGAAGGCTCAATGAACCAACCGCTCTGATACCACTTGTAGGTCCCAAGGGGTGTGGGTGTAAGGTTTAGAAGGGGGGTTGAATAAACCTTACCAACTTTTCGTTTTTAGTCCTTTTAAATTTCAGAGTTGATGTTACTCAGTTGTGTCCTTGGTGGACAGCCAATTTAGTTAATCAGTAGAGTTAGTCTCTCAACAGACTCAACTGAGCTGTTGATGGAATAACTCAGTTGTTAAGACTAAATTAACTCAACTGTAGTTTGTTTTCAGCGGAAGACTTAACACCCTTAAGTTTGGTTAAGTGGAGATTTAAAGCTTGATATAGTACTTAGAAATTATCTAATGGATAGCAAATATGTCAGCAGAATTTAAGCAAATATAGTGCAGGAATTTAAGTGCTGAAATGTAAATGACACAATTAGATTTTTATAGAGGTTCGAAGATGGGGTAATTCTTCTACTCCTCTCTTCTCCAACTCCTGGAGGAATCCACTAGGTATTGATCATTATACAAAGTGGTAATGTCCGATACAAGTTTTGATCACACAAATGACTTGATCCTTTGGGACTCGATCTGGAGACGCCTTGATCACTCATCCGGCTTCTCGTGCGACTCGAAGCTTCTTCACAGGCAGGCTTGCCTTGCTACTACAACTCACTTGCTCAAGCTCTTTGGATTTGATCACGAAGCCCTCCAAAAGCTCAAGACTTGGTTCGACCTTGAACCTTCCTACAATCCTTCGAGGAATGTAGACCCCTTGATTTTTCAAGAATTTCCTCTTCAACCGATTGAAGTTATCTTTCCTTCACAGGTGAGTGTTGGATTGATGTTCTTCGTGGTGTAGGCTTGAGGATTGAGAATATTTCGGTTTTCGGTTCTAATAATTGCTTGAACGCGTTTTGGTTCTGTCCCTCTTTTTCTCGAGAGTTATTCCTCGCCTTTTATAGTGATCTTTCAAAAATTTGCCCGTTAAGAGATAGGCTTATTTTTGAAAGTCACTTGCGTCGTTGGCTTGTCTTGTTGCGATCCTTGGAATTGCCATTTCCTCGTATGAATTGTTCTTCACCTTTTCGAGTTTCGACACGGTGTAGTGCTTCCCATTGGTTTATTCCTTTTGCACGCTTCGGGACTGAGCACTTGAAAAAGGTAGTATGGAGATATTACTTGTTTAGGTAATTCTCTTGATTTACGTGCAACGGATCTTTTTCATTATCTCGACTTGATCGCATTTCCTTGCTTTCCCCAGGTGACTTAGAGTCGCTTCCAATCATTGGATGACTCTTCTCACTTCAACTTGAGACTTGGCTTTTCTCGAGTTGACTTGACGGATACTCCACTCACCGCATCTCACCGCTTCTTCATAGAGTTCCCGTCTACTCTTCTTTGCCATACTCGGTGTCTTGCCTTGCAAAATAAGTCTTCCTTCTAGTTTCCGGTTGTCTTCTTGCATGTTTGGGCGTAGGCGACTTAACTCTACTTGACCAGCCCTATTTATTACAATGCAGTTTACAACAAAAATGGGGTGCCAACTTCCTATTATAAGTTTTACATGGCATTCATCAAAATCTAAACAATACATTTCCCAACATAATGTTTGATGATTTGCGATTCAATGACTCGGTTCCAATTTTGATGTTTCTGCTGGTATGAATGTACAATCTCTTCTCTTTTTTTGCAGGTTTCAATTTGATGTGGTTATGGCGTGAAGGGAGGAAGAAGATGCATGTTGATCAACGTGTGTTTAGCTAGTGAATCAAGAAAGATTTCCTTCCCTTAATTGTAGGTGGCAATTATTTTTGGCCCATTCCTACTATTCCATTTTTACCCCTGGTCGGTCCCCCTCCCCCCTATTTTTTTAATGCTACAAAATCTTATTAAATCTAAGCCTTCCATTTGTTTTGTTAGATGGTGTGGATGTTGTTTGATGATTTGCGATTCAATGGCTCGATTCCAATTTTAATGTTTCTGCTGGTATGAATCTATAATTTCTTCTCTATTCTTGCAGGTTTCAATTTGATGTGGTTATGGCGTGAAGGGAGGAAGAAGATGGATGTTGATCAATGTGTGTTTAGCTAGTGAATCAAGAAAGATTTCCTTCCATTTAATTGTAGGTGATTTGGCAATTATTTTTTAATGGCCCATTCCTATTCTTGCAGTTCCATTTTTAACCCCGACAACGTGTGTTTAGCTAGTCCCCCCATTTTTAACCATATTTTTTAATGCTACAAAATCTTATTAAATCTTAGCCTTCCATTTGTTTTGTTGGATGGTGTGGATGTGGTCTTATGTTCTTACCTATAGCTATGGTCTTACAGGATCTCCTCCATATACATATATATATATATACATATATAGGGGAAGGGTTATATGAGACCAAGGACTTAGTTAAGTACGTAAGACCAAATCTGGACCACAGATCAACAAATTTCAATGATTAATAATAAATATGCTTAGAATATATAAAAAATACCAAATTAAATTGATAAAGGGGATATATTAGTACAAAACCAATCAATCATATTCCATGAAATTAGTGAAGTTACACACAACAACATAGATGTTATCTTATCATCTAAAACCATAGCAAAACGTAATATTTGTAAGTAACAAATATACAATGTCTAAGCAACATATTTGTCATCAATAAGCAACACCGTTGTCATACAAAAGCAACAAAAATACATATATACAAGATATATGACCTATTTAAATCAACGGATTTGCACCCATATTAGCAACATTGTCTACTTAAATAAGCAAAATAATTATCTTCAATAAGCAACACAGTCCACATAAAAAGCAGCATGCTTACTTACCAACATTGTTTGCCTAAATAAGCAACATATTTGTCCTTGATAAGCAACATAGTTGACATAAATAAACAACAAATTACATATATATAAAAAGACAAATCGAAGGCAATAGTTTGTGGTTGCAACATTGTCTGCCTAAGTAAGCAACATATTTGTCCTCAATAAGCAAAATATTTCGCACAGCGGAATGCGCCAATATTAATTGCAAGTTAGACTGTATGAAAGGAAAGAGAGAATTTTAGAGATACGGTTTCAAATATATCCAAAAAGCAACATATGTTTCTTCAATAAACAACATATTTGTTCAATAAGCAACATATTTCTCACAACGGATAAGGTCAGAGATACGGTTTCAAACAAATCCCAAAAAATCCAGAATGTGAACGGGTACTACCAAAAATAACTCCCATTTTTTACTGATATTCAAACAAAATTACCTATTTATCCTTAACAACTATTAATTAAATATAAACTAGAATAAAAATTAATTAAATATGCATCGTTAAAAAGAAGAGGTCAACGCTCCAGTTTATTCCCACGTACTTATTTAAATTATATGGACTCACCAGATCCAAATCCTATATATATATATATATATATATATGAATAGGATCAAATGAGACCAGATAATTAGAGTGAGACAGTGTGGACTAATCCTGGCCACAAATCTGTAATTTTAGATGGTTGAGATTTACCCAATTTAATAAATATTTTTGATTTATTTTAAATCTAAAAAGGGCAGATTAGTCATTTTAGTTTTCACCCCTAATCTGCCGGATTCTCGTTCAATTCCATGGATTTTCTCTTCATTCGCCATACACACATCACACACACTGAGAGAACAAGTTGATCGATCAATTCGCAAGCTCGGATATGGGATTCTCCATAGAATCGAAAGCTCTGAAGAGACCAGTTGTAGTATTCGTGGTTCCGAGATGGATTAAAACCCTATTTTTCTTAATCACCATGTTAATCTCTCTGCTATTATTCTCAGCCCCAATTCTTCTAGTCGGGAGAAGAGGATGGCGCTCCGATCGACCATTTGTTTTTCAACGATCAAGTTTGATTAATTTTTGTCGTAGTAGATCCAGATTCGGTCGTTAGGGTTTCGGGAGTGAGATCACGTTGATTTTTATTTTTTCGTGATGGTGGTTAAGCTTTTGTTAATGGAGGTTCTAGTTTTTTTCTAGTTGAAGAAGACGAAGTAATATTTGTAGGTTTAATGTATACTTATATTTTTGTATAAGTAAATGTAAACTTAGATGTTTTTCGATGTATACTTATATGTGTTTTGCTGTATAAGTAGTTAATTTTTTATGTATGTATTTATGTTGTTGTGTACTTATATTTTTTTATGTATATTTATATGTGTTTTGTTATATATTTATATGTATTTTGTTGTATACTTATATTTTTTGTTTGACCATTTTAATATGCAGTAAAATTATGTTAAATATACAGCAAAATAGTGTTAAGTATACATCAAATATATGCTAAATATACAACACAATAATGAGCATGATTTTCTCTCTCTATAATTGATTTACTTAAGCCACAGTCCCCACATGTTAATGAGCGTGACTCTCTCTCTCTCTCTCTCTCTCTCTCTCTCTCTCTCTCTCTCTCTCTCTCTCTCTCTCTCTCTATAACTGATTCCTTAATTATGGTCCACACATATTTTTGTTTGACCATTTTAATATACAGTAAAATTATGTTAAACATACAGCAAAATAGTGTTAAGTATACAACAAATCATTGATAAGTGTACAGTATACTGCATGGCAGAGCACATGCGTGATTTTCTCTCTCCAGCGCGATTTTTTCGCGATTTTCTCTCTCCCCACGTGATTTTCTCTCCCCTAATAACTGATTCTATATTTGGATGGTCCCCCACATGTTTGTTTTAACAATTATACCCTTATTTTGCCTTAATTAAATGTTTAATGTAATTTTAACCCTATTTATCTTAGTCATTGATATAGATAAGGGAGGGTTGAGATGAGTCCACATTGTCTCACTATAATATGTGGTCTTATTATATCCTCCACATATATATATATATATATATATATATATATAAAGAGCCATTTCTTAAAATAGTATGGAGATTTTTTCCCTCCCATGTGTACTTACTATAAAAAGTAATAAACACATGTATAATAATAAAAAGTGATAAATATTTGGTATTTTATTATTTTTGGTAGTCAATTTTCTTTAAATAATAACTTTTAAAAATAATATAAAATATAAAATATATAAAATTATCTTTGCAAATCTGTGTGTGTGGTACATTACTTACTGTATTTATTCTTTTCTTTTAAAAAAAATTAACAATTTTTTCATTTTTGATCCGTTTTAACGTATAATATATCAAATTAATTATTTTTTGCGATCTTCAGTTTGACTCATATATTGTACATATGAATAAAAAATATAATTAATAGAAAATATAAGAAATATTTATTCATTACTTTATAATTTATAATGGGCTTTAAAAATTATGCATTCGGGCTATTGGACATCTATGTGTATATTCATGTATTTTGGTTATTTATGACATATGTATAGTAATTGTTATTTGCGCTTAGCCCATTCCTTAATAATTATAAAAAATATATTTAAATTGATTAAATTAAATTAAAAAATATTTATTTGAATTGAAGAAAATATCTCAAAATATGTACCCAAATTTTATATATCACATATATCCATATATAATATTATATATTTATGTCACAAAAATTAAGATTTATTTAATATAAAATTATATTCATAATAGTATTTTATATATAGAAAAATATTTTTTATATATTAACGCATAATTTATGTTAATAGAAATTATTTTATATATTTATCAACATATTTGATATTCAAGTTTTAGAGTTGTACATTTGGAATTAGATATGAGTTTGGCTATTTGATGATTTTTTGATATATGTGTGTGTATATATATATATATATAAATAAAAATGTCTTTTTTTGAATTATTTTCTTTCCCCTTAAAAATGTGTTGCTAAATATAAAGCATATTTTTGTTTAATTCTTTTAATAATTTTTATAATTATTCACCTTTTTAAACCCCCAAAAATGTTCAAATTTCAAATGATCTTTTTATTGGTTGTAAAGATAATTTATTAAATATTCAGCATTGAGATAATAATTAAAAAAATCAACGTTGGGCAGTTAAAACTTTTTTCAAACTTTTACTTTCTTATAGATAACATGATCTATAAATAGATTTAATTCATAAAATTGCACAATCAAATATTTCATATTTAAAGAGATTTTTTATAGTTTATAATAATTTATTTTTTATTATTTAATCATATGATTTATAATAAAAATAATTATTTTTATATTTTAATTAGTTTTTGAAATCTAAAACTTAAAGCAATCTCTCTTTTTTTAAAATACAGATAACATAAATCCATAATCTGTAAAACAATGAATGAGAGCAAGTAAAATTGTAAAGATTCTTGTGTTTAATTTTTAGAATTAATAAATAAAAACTTATAAATAGAATTAATATTAATAATAGATAAATACAATATGCATATTCGGGGAATGAGGATGAGAACGGAGAATCCCATTTTATCTAATTGGAATGAAAAGAGGGATGATGATATAAATATTGTCCCTATTCCTTCCCCAATTCTAGAGAAATGGAAAATCTTCATCTTCGCTCACATCCCCACTCCTTCCCCGAATTAAGCGGGATTCCACGTTCCATTCTATTCAATTACCAACGGGCATGGTTCCTCACGGGGATGTTGTCATTCCAAAGTGCAGATGATAGAATTCATATACTATTAGAAAAATATACACATATATCGCACGGGTAAAAGACTAGTTTCGTTTAAGTGATTTAGCAAAATAAGAATCGGGCTCATTTGAATAATGTAATATTTTTTTACCCATGTTATTATATTTTATTAAATTAATTATACAATAAATTTTAACAATCATCGAGTCATTTAGAAATTATTTAGTTATTTTCAATTTGATTAACTTCATTTTAAATGATTAAAAAAAACTTGTACACATACTCAGGGAGTGATTGTTTAATCTTTTGCTTCGCTCTTTTTTTATTTTTGGAGGTAATAGTGCGAAAAGTTTATTTGAAAAATGAAATGAATTTTGAGAGTGATTGGATATAAGATGAAAACGTGATGATGATAGTTGATGTGATTTTTTTTTAGTATAATAGTGATTATATGTGATTGATGATTTAAAACATAAAAGAATGAATAGTATTTTTATGATATATATATGATTGTATGATAATGATATTTGATGTGATATTTTTTTATTTAAAATATAAATAGATGTGATCGATAATTTAAAAATAATAATAATTAAATAGTACATTTTTTGAATTTTTTAACTAGTAATTGTACTTTCATCCAAAGTTTTGTCCGGAAAGTAGAAAGAAAAAAAATTAACAAACAAGCACCGCCTTAAAGCCCCTCCTATTAATTTCAAAAATAGAGTTGGTGATGACCTATGACACTCGTCATAAAAATCTCTTAGTAGAGGTTTCGTGGGCATAAAATGTGGCATCCAGAGTTGTATGAGGTGTCTTTGAGGCAGTCACGACTTTCATCTTCAATTCATTGACATGCAAGCAAAATGTTTTAAATAATGGAAAGTGATATTTTTCAAACAAGTTACTTTCCTTCTTTAATGCCAATTCAAAAACTATTAAACACGACCCTTCAATATATGTACTCCCATTTTTTCACCTTTCAATAAGTTATGTAGATACGAAATTTGATTAAATATACTTTACGTAATTTTATTAAATTTAAGTGATTTTGCTTTTTATAAAACTTTATATTTGCCTTATTCATACATTTACTATACACTTCGTGTAGCATAAGTATTACAATATCAAATAACAATGATTTTCAATTATTCATTACTAACTTTATAATAATTAATTGTCAAAAAATATATTATTAAATCAATAGCTTATAATAAATTAGCAATCCCGATTAATGTGTCATGATCCATACAAGGCCCGCTATCCAATCGGTTGAAACATGGGTTATGTACCAAACTTTCTCTAAGATAGATGGACTATATATAATACTTTATGCTAAGCTCATAGAGGCCCAATGACTAAGTGTCCTACATGGGGTTGGGTATTACCCAATTGGATAACATTTAATTAACCAAACCCCACAATACCACGAAACCGAAACCGGAATAGTCGATGCACCATGTCATGGTATGCAATTTAAAAATGATACTCTATTTCTCTCGGGTTTTATACTGTCTTGAGCGTATTCATGAGGACTCCTCAGTCCTAACCATTTGTTTTCAGTACTCATTGTTACTTGTTTCATGGCAAGGAAGAACATCACGAAGGCATATTGTAAAGAAATGGTCAAGGCAATAGATAAAAATTGTGGAAAACTTAATTAATTTTTATTCACAATACATGGTGTATATATACATGAGATATCAGACTAAGTCTAAGGCTATAATATCGTAATCCCATATTTGTGGGATTCTAGTTACACTAATACAAGAAAGTAAATAAAAGATGAATGGAAAATAATAAACACAGTATAATACAACTAATATATAATATATTTCCTAATACTCCCCCTCAAGTTGGAGAGTGAATGTCATGAAGTCCCAACTTGTTGCACAAACTCACAAACTGAACCTTTCCTAAGGCCTTGGTAAATATATCGGCTAGTTGTAATTGAGAAGACACAAAGGAAGGTTTGATTATTCCAGCCTGCAATTTTTCTCGTACTATATGGCAATCTATTTCAATATGTTTCATGCGCTCGTGGAAGACTGGATTCGCCGCAATGTGCAGGGCTGCTTGATTGTCACAAAATAATGGTATATGTGTTGTATGTTGGACTTTTAAATCTTCTAATATATAGCGTAACCAAGTTAGCTCTAAACATGTGTTCGCCATGGCTCGATATTCAGCCTCGGCTGATGATCTAGAGACATTAGTTTGCTTTTCAGACTTCCACGATATGAGAGATTTTTCAAGAAAAATGCAATATCCAGTAACTGATCTTCTTGTTTCACGACAACCTCCCCAGTCCGAATCACAAAAAGCTTTTAAGGATAAATCATTATCAGAAGGAAGTAATAACCCTTGGCCAGGTGTGCCCTTGACGTATTTAAGTATCCGGATGGCAGCGTCCCAATGGGGTATTCGAGGTTCTTGCATGAATTGACTTAATGTGCGAACTGAGTAGACTATGTCGAGTCTTGTCACAGTCAGATAAATCAATCTGCCAATTAATCTTCTGTATTTGGATGGTTCTTTTAGCAGTTCTCCGTCAGTGGAAGTGAGTTTCATATTTTGTTCCATGGGAAAATTATCTGGTCTTGCGCCTAGGAGTCCCGAATCTTGAAGTATGTCTAGTGCATATATCCTTTGTGACATGAAAATGCCCTTTCTTGATCTGGAGAATTCAATGCCTAGAAAGTACTTCAAGTCTATAAGGTCTTTGATGCAGAAACTCTTGAGAAGAAATTCTTTCAGACGTCCTATTTCATGTAAATTATTTCCAGTAAGGAGAATGTCATCAACATATATGAGAATCGATGTGAAGGAAGTGCCTTGAGCCTTGGTGAAAAGTGAATAATCAACCTTTGACTGTTGAAAACCAGCCTTTCGAATGGTGTCTGAAAATGTGGCAAACCAATTTCGTGATGCTTGTTTAAGTCCGTAAAGAGACTTATTGAGCCGACATACAAGGTTCTCCCCATGTCGGCGAAGACCGGGTGGAGGTTCCATGTACACAACTTCATGTAAATCGCCATGAAGAAAAGCATTTTGAACGTCCAATTGGTGAATATACCAGTTACGAGCAGCAGCGACAGTGAGAAGACATTGAAGAGTTGTAAGTTTGGTTGTTGGTGAAAATGTTTCTTGATAATCGATGCCTTCAATTTGGTTGTATCCTTTGGCAATGAGACGAGCCTTGTAGCGTTCGATAGTGCCATCTGACTTGTACTTGATTTTATATACCCATTTGCAACCAATTGGTTTATGACCGATGGGTAGAGGAACTAAGTTCCATGTGTTGTTAAGCTCCAATGCTTCTAATTCTGTATTCATAGCATTCCTCCAATTCTGATCAAGGACGGCTTGAGCATAAGTTTTGGGTTCTGTTTGATCTGTAATGGTTGCTAGAAACGTACAATGGGAGGATGAAAAACGTGAGTAAGATAAAAAATGAGAGAGAGGATATCGAGTACCTTTCTTTGAACTTGTTGCTGAGGAAGATTGATTAGCTTGAGATGACATTAAGTAGTCTTTATGCCATGTTGGAGGTTGCTTAGGCCGAGTTGAATGTCTTAAAGGCGGAGCGATATGAGGTTCCAAAGAAGTGTTTGATGTGTCAGGAAGTGCGTTTTCAGTTTCTGGCATGAATGTAAAAGGTTGATCAGTGCTAGAGGGAACATGAGTTCTTTGTGTATTTGTGGGAGAAATGGATTCATGTGTTATTTTTGCTTGGTGAGGAGTGCCAGAAGGAAATTGATAGGTAAATTGTGTTTCTGTGGTCTCCGAGATAGGGTTCGGAATAACAAAATCTGAATTTTATGGAGTTGAGGTGGATGAAAACGGGAAAGTAGTTTCATGAAATTGGACATCCCGACTGACAAAAAACTTTCCTGTTTGCATGTCGTATAATTTGTATCCTTTTTGCCCAATTGGATATCCAACAAAGATGCAACATTTGGCACGAGGGTCGAATTTATGAGTTGGATGTACAACAGTAGCATAACATAAACAACCAAAAACTTTCAAGTGATCAAGTGAGGGTGGACATTTGTATAAAATCTCAAAGGGTGTTTTATTTAAGAGTAATGGAGATGGTAACCGGTTAATGAGATAAACGGCAGTTAAAACACATCCCCCCCCAAAAATGCAAAGGTAATTGAGATTGAAAGAGAAGTGCACGAGCAACGACAAGAATATGGCGATGTTTTCTTTCGACAACTCCGTTTTGTTGTGGAGTGTAAACACAAGTGCGTTGATATTCAATACCATGAAGCCGAAAAAAATTTCTCATAGATAAGAATTCAGAACCATTATCTACTCTGATGGCTTTGACATAAGCATGAAATTGAGTATGAACAAAGTTAATGAAAGATTTCAAAATACTTTGTGTTTCTGATTTGTGTTGCATGAGAAATATCCACGTGCATCTTGTGAAATCATCTACTATTGTGAGAAAAAAACGTGCCCCTGAGTGTGTGGGGGTTTTGTGAGGACCCCAAATATCACAATGTAACAAATCAAATGGAGCATGAGTTGATATAAAACTTGATGGAAATGGAAGTCTTGTTTGTTTTGCCATGGGACAAACAGTACAATTATTGTCATAAGAAATCTCATTTAAAGGTAATAAAGATGAAGCTAATTTAAGGCGAGATGGTGATGGATGCCCAAGGCGCATATGCCAGAGATTGGACGAATGTGAAGCTTGATGGCAAATTGGTATTTTCTGTAATGGAGGCATGTAATAGAGACCACCATGTTGCTTACTCGAGCCAATCATCTTCCCCGTAGCCAAGTCCTGTAGAACACAAAAGGTCAGAAAAAAGATTGCACAACAATTTAGTGCAGTGGTAATTTTACTAACATAAATCAAATTTAGGCGAAAATCAGGAACACATAGAACATCATCTAGCGTGATATTAGAATTGAAATGAACAGTGCCAGTAGAAGTTACTGAAGCTGTAGATCCAGTTGGTAAGTTAACCATTGGTATTGTTGATGATTTTGTTTTAATGAAAAGTGTGGAATCAGAGGTGATATGGTCTGTGGCCCCACTATCCAAAATCCAGGGCTTAGTGAATACAAAATTAATTAGAGTGTTGGGAAAAATAGACAGACCTACCGCATTTGCATAAGTGTTTTTATTACAAGCAGTATGACTTGTGTTCATCATTGATAAGGCATGAGAAAGTTGTTGGAGTTGTTCTGCAGAAAATCCTTCCAAGATATTGGTAGGATTATGATTTTGGTTCATTTTGCTATTTTCCTGTGAATGAATTCAATGGGTAGATTGAGGCGAGTCTATTGCATTGACTAAGGAGTTGGAGTTCCTTCGAAATCCACGCTGCATTTGTTGTTGCCCTTGTTGACTGGCTACGACGTTCGGTGTCCATGTGCCATTTTTATATCTGCATCTGTCCTCTATATGCCCTCTCTTATCACAGTGTTTGCAGTAAAACTTCAATGTCCGACAATTTTCAATTGTGTGACCTTCTCTGTTGCAATATTCACAATGTTTGCTTTTTGATTTTTTTGGATGATTCTGAATTGCAGCAGCAATAGAGAAGTTTTTAGTTGTCTCAGACATCACTGTACGTTGCATTTCATCTTGAATGACAAGAGAGTAGGCCTGTCGAACATTAGGCAGCGGAGATATCATGAGAATATTGCTACGAACGTTGTTATAGGTATCATTAAGACTCTTTAATTTTACAAGCATGGATAGGACGATATGTATCTGCCTCGTCCCAAAGACTCTTTAATTTTGTGAAGTATGCCAAGACCGTCATCGAGCCTTGTGACAAGGTTGCTAGCGCCTTTTGTATCTGATAAATTGCTGGTCCATTCTTCTGTGAAAACTGATCTCGAAAGTCGTCCCACACTTGACGCGCTGTTTTGGCATGAACCACCCCCTTGGCTAGATCGGGTTCCACAGAATGCGTGAACCATGAAAGGATCATACTGTTGCATTGGTTCCAAAGGGCATACTCTGTTGGATTCTTCTCTTAAGAGGGTGGTTCAATAGAACCATCATTGAAGCCAATTTTATTTTTGGCTGTTAAAGCATGAATAATAGATTTGCTCCATGATGGATAATTCATACCATTTAGTTTTGTTGGAACAAGCAAGTGCCCAGGTTGATCTGAATGATGAACGAAATATGGATTGGACGAATCCATTGTGACGTTGTTGGTTTTTTGATTTGTGGAAATGGGTTCTTCTGTTGTCATGAAATATTATTGCTTGTAAAGCTTAGAAAATAAAAAGTCAGGCACCAGGATGATGCTATGATTCCATGTAAAGAAATGGTCAAGGCAATAGATAAAAATGGTGGAAAACTTAATTAATTTTCATTCACAATACATGGTGTATATATACATGAGATATCAGACTAAGTATAAGGCTATAATATCGTAATCCCATATTTGTGGGATTCTAATTACACTAATACAAAAAAGTAAATAAAAGATGAATGAAAAATAATAAACACAGTATAATACAACTAATATATAATATATTTCCTAATACATATCTATGATAAAAAGGATGAGGTCCAAAATGCGAAACATTTCCTTGATATATCACCAATTAATAACTAACCATAATCAATTTATCAATTAAAAAACTACCATAAAAATTTGGCAAATATTTAGTTTTAATAACATCGAACTCAGAACTTTTAAAATGTTGTGACCTTTAACTCTACCACTACATTAAATCTTGATTGGCAAATTGAGAAGTTTCACTTGTTAATTTCAAAGCGGCAGATTGGAAAGGAGCCACGAACTCAATAATGCCAAAACTTCACCACCACGATCTTTGTTAATCAAGGTTCGAACACTAAATCTTTCAGCTTTTCTTTTTGAGATTTATTTTCTCCCTCCAACTACTCCTCCCAACTCGTCAAATACCTTTTCCAGATGTGTTAATCAAGGTTCGAACCTTGATTCTTTCAGCTTTTTTGAGATTTATCAACTCCCCTCCAACCACTCCTCTCAACTCATCAAATAATAATAATAATAATAATAATAATAATTATTATTATTATTATTATTATTATTATTATTATAATAGTAATTGGCATCAACCAGTTCCTCTTACCTTATTGCCCCCCTCAACAAAGTGAAAGCACCCTTTCAGTCAAAAGGAAATTAAAGACTTTTTTGGGTAATTAATAATGTTTGAGCTATATACACCTTCCTTTACTATTTGTCAAGCCAATTTTTTAATATTGGTGACTATAAAAAGCTCTATTCCTAGTAGTAAGTAGTAATTGTGTACATGCACTCCCTCATGACTTATCATGCACAGCCACCACATTAAAACAGTCGATTCAAAATTGAATGCTAACCCATGTTGTCTTGATTGCACCTTCAAGGAACATTGCTTAATATCAAGTCAAACTCTATATATTAATATTACTACCATAATCAGCAAATTTATACCTAAATGTTGTCAGACTCTGTTTGTTTGAAATAATTGTGAAGATAAATTTTACATCTTTCAAGTTTGACGAAAAAAAATTTCTCCGTTTTGTTTATTTTTTTCTCACAACTTAATATTTGTTAAATTTCAACGTATGAGTATGACCAAGCAATTAAAAAAATTTAGTAGGATAAGATTGAATTGCTTGACAAGATTTAATTGGTAAATTGAGATTTTGTAACTGGGAGATTTTTTGTTTGGCTTGTCTCAATTTTTTTGGGTCATATTGGTCAACTTGACTCCAAATAATCAGTATGAAAAGTGATTGGGGGTAAAATTGACTTTTCAATATTTCTTATTTACTGCAACTATTAATTTCGAAATTATTATTAAATTGCCCAAATATTATTAAGTCAAATGATTATTAAGCAGTCCATGAGAATCATATCATTATTTACGGGCATTTGGGCTCTCAAAACAATTATCCTGACTTGAAGTGATCTGCACTTTATAGTAACATAAAAAATGTAATTTAAATAAGTCCAGATCATCTATTCCATTTCTTTATTCACTATTTTTGATGAATGACACATACACAGTTATGATATCATGTTCAATGTGGCTATAGTTTTTCATTAACTTTCAGGCCCGACTTGTGGGGCCACCAAGGTAGGGTTGGCCTGCATTTAGATAGACCTGAAATAGACCTAGCATACTTTTGCTTGACACCAGCGACCCGAAATCCGAGTTGGTCCAACTAGCCCGATAAGATTTAGTTATAAATATTGTGTTACGGATTGGACCGGGCCAAAAGATTACTGGGCTGATAGAATTTCGCCCCAATTCAACCTAACCATTTGATAACTCTATATATGGTATTCATCCAATATAATAGAATAAGAAGTGAAATAGCTAGGAATGTGGAACAAGAAATCTCAATCCAGTTCAGATTCATCATAATCAAGAGTAGTGATGCTAAATCAAATGAGTTGGGGTGAGCCAAACAGGGCCTAGAGGTCTCAACTAAAGTCTGGTAGTAATTAATACAGAAAACAAAGGGTGATTAATGCATCAGTAAAATGAGAAAACAAAATGGACACAAAAATTGAAGAAATATAAAAGCAGTCATTACCAGCATTAATGAGGTATCTAAGGAAGCCAAAAGGTCTTTGTATTGAGCGTGGCATTAATTCACAGCTGTTGTTTAGTGTGTGCTGTTCTCACTGCATTTAATGCCACCATTACTCACTCCCCCACACCAACAATCTCAACTCTACTCTTCCAATTAATTATCTAAATAACAAAAATACTATTAAATACCAGATAAATATATTAAGAAATTCCCATATATATCCGTATTATAAGATGAAGATTACATTAAATTCTTAATAATGGTGATTAAGAAACAATTATAGACTTTATAGTTATTTTGTTCCATCATATTCCTGTTATCTGATATAATAGCAAACTCTTTTTTAAGGTTGACAATTTCTGACACGACACACAATAACCCGACACGAACTTGAGTTGAAGTTACTGAGAGAAACCTGAACATGGATACGAGAAACTCGAACACAAATACGACTAACCCGAATATGACAGGATGTTACAGTTTGTCTTAAAACATAGTTATCTTAAATTTTACTTAATTTTTTTATGACTGAAAGTTAAACACGAACACGACCCACTTACCCGAATTGCCTATATAAACTCATACGCTCCAAGTCTTCAGTTCTCTTTTTTTTTTTTTCTGTAAACTCTGTTCTCTCTCTGCCTCTCTGTGTCTCTCTCTCTCTCTCTGCCTCTCTCTTCTGCTAAAACAAGAAGATTGATATATATATTATTCTTGGCGGGATGGCCGCAGATGTGAGTTCTTTGGTGAGATTGATGAACGGTGGTGATAAAAATGAGTCAGGGAAATCGACGGCCCCGATCACTATGGACTTGCTTGCTGGTTGTTGTACTCTGGACTCCAAGGAGTTGGACCTCGACTTGCAAGTGCCTTGTGGCTGGGAAAAACGCCTAGATTTAAAGGTACAATCTTTATGTTAATTTCTTCTCCTTTTTAAATGATTTTTTTTTAATTTTCTTTTTGATTATTGATCATCATATGTCTATGTTTACTGTTATCGTGCATGAGCATAGAAAGTAATAAGATTTCTTATAAAGAGAGAAAAAAAAAACATTTTCAGATTTTTTTTGCTCTGTTATTTATAATTCTACCTAGATGGATTCTTTTTGTGATAATTTTTGATAATTGAATTCACCTTGTTGTTTTATGGTTGGATATCACAAATTCAATAGCCATATACCTGGTCATTTATGAGTACAGTATTATACTCATTTACAAAATTTATTTTGATATATGATTCTTTAGGAAGAAGTCATAATTATGGCATGACATCCACTTCAATTGTCTAATTCTAATAATACGATTTTGTGTGTATCTGTGTCTCTTTTTTTGGAAGAAGTCTTTGTTTTAAACAGTTTGGTTTACGATTGTATTCATCATGAAGAACATGTACAATTATTTTGCTGGAAGGATGGAGGTTTTCCTGCCATGATTGACGCGTATAAGATAATTGCATATCCAATAAATTAATCTGTATTTGTAATAATTAATTTTAATTAACCTCATGCGTAGATATTTAATTACATTTTGAGTATTATGAAAAAGATGTCAGCACCTTTCATCTGGTGTAGGAAGTCTGTTGTGTGTATTTTTTATTAAATAATTAATTTTATTGTTTAAAAAAAAGTCAATGGTGCAAATTACTTAACCAATCCTCTTACTTCTGGCTAGTTCACTAGCATTAAGTACCTAATAATGGAACAGTGAGAGTCCATACTTCATATTTCACATTTTTATTACATTGCATGTAAAATGAATTGAATGACACGACTACAATTATAACATCATATTATCTTTTACTGCAGTCTGGAAAAGTTTATCTACAGAGATTCAATTCGTCAAACTCCGGCTCCTCAAATTCAGAAAACAAGCCACAAAATAGCGTAGCCAATGTGGCCAATAAGTTTCAAGACCTCAACTTCCCTCCGGAGTCTAAACAAACGCTAAACCTTTTCGACGAAACTAGCTTGGACTTAAAGCTCTTTTCCTTACCGTCCGTAAATTCCCCTTGTTCTTCCAGTTACCAGAGCGTGTGCACTCTGGACAAAGTGAAGTCAGCTCTGGAAAGAGCCGAGAAAGAGACGGTTGTAAGAAAACGGTCGATATCGATGTCCAAGTCATCTTCGCTCCGTTCCAACTCTTCGTCTTCGATCAAAGACAGCGATCACGATCAAGAAGAAAAATCATCGTCGGCCTCGTTTGCTGTTGGGTGCCCCTGCTGCCTAATGTATGTGCTGGTCTCAAAGAGCAATCCCAAATGCCCTCGATGCAATAGTAACGTGCCGTTGCCTGTGGCTGCCAAGAAACCTCGAATCGATCTTAATATGTCTATTTGAAAGATTCTGATAGGGCCATTGTCAAGTGGTTATGATTTTTTGTAAAGATAGAGCATAGGTTTTATATGTTAAGGAATTGGTATATATAAATTATAGCTAAGATGGAGTTTAATGCATCCTTTGGGACTTTTTCTCATCCAATTTTGCTTTTTCCAATATGTTTGCTTTCTCCTGGTAATAGTATTATTCATTCATGGTGAATCTTCATTTTTAATGTTCATATGATATTCATTCAATTTGGAACAAAAATTGTTACTTCTAGCTTTAATTTGTGCGTATGTGGAAGCTAGGGGCCTGAGTTATGCTTGAAGATAAAACAGAGTACTTGACTATTGATTTAATAGTGTTCATCTTTATTAGTCGGATTAATTAAAAAAAAAAAAACTCTAAGGTCGGTCTAATGCAAAAAAATTTCAGTTATCTATCAATATTATAAAGGGATAATTACAAAAACACCCCTGAGGTTGGGGCTAATTACAAAAAAACCCAGAGATGTTTCAAAATTACAAAAAACACCACCATGTTTGATTACGCGTTAAATTTAAGGGGGTAACTGTAGTATTTTTGTAAGTATCAGGGGGTTTTCGATATGTTTTTTGCTTATGAAGGAGGAAATGTAAGACGGAGTCAAACCTCAAGGGTTTTTTTGTAATTTTCAAAAATATCTGGGTTTTTTTATTATTTGTCCAAACCCCAGGGGTGTTTTTGTAATTATCCCTATTATAAATGTTGATATTTTACAAACTGCACCCTCAAGATGGAGTACTTATTAAATAAATACAAATAATTTGCGGTGTTTGTAATATTAGTATTTATAAGTTTGAAAGATAATTAGGACTTTTTGTAATTAGACTAAACTTTAAGGATAGTTTTTGTAATTTACCCACGTTAACAAAGTGTTTTTCATGTTCAAAGGCCTCCCATATTGCCCACAAACATCGAGGATGATCAAGAACTTTGATCAAGGGCACTCTTTTATTACCCTGCAAACATTGAGAATGATCAAGGGCCCTCTTGTTTCCACATATGGAAGACCATCACATTTTTGCATAAAACTATCAATTCTGTAAACAAATTCCATTTATAATGTGGGAAATTCTAGTCCTCCAGACCTATTTGACCCGACCCAATCCAATATGCGTAGCCGCTGGACTACCCATAGTCTAACTATTTTTTTCTATAGCCAAAACATATATTATTTTTTCTAAAACGAATTTTATGTGCCTATATATTTAATTTTTACCCAATATGGGGGTGCCATGGACCAAGGACACCCCCGAATCCCCCATGGGTTAAGTGGACATACACTCTCTCACCTATTAGTCTACATAATCTAATTCATATATTATTCTGTTATGTGATTGAATATATTTCATCAAAGAGAATTATATAGTAGTCAAGTGGTTAAGACTATCATGCCCAGACCAAAAGTTTGAGGTTCGACTTCCACCAGTCTCTGCCACCCAGCTGGATATGTACTCAAAAAGAATATGTTTGATCAAACCAAATTTGAACTGGAATTTGCAGTAGAAGTGCTTAACTCATGATTAGTGCAATTTTAAAAGAGAAAGAAAAGGCCTTATGATGTTGGTAATTTCATTTTTTAATTATCGTTTATTTATTTAATTGCCTAATTCCATCTTATTTATTATTTATTACTATTCATTGTAATTATTGGAGTTTTATGCTTAATTTTTCCCAATTTGTTGGCCCATGAGGCTCAAAGTCGGGAGTAATAAATACCCCTTTTTGTGTCATTTACAAGTTACGCAAATTAATGTAATTACTGTATACTCTAGTCCATTGGAATTATTGGTAAAAGTTAAGCATCATAGATGTTTTCCTGGGACAACCTGGGCCCTTCTCACTATTTATTCGTGTTTCAAACCGATAATGGTCTGAAGATTTATTGCTTTTGGAGCTTCGAGAAGTTTTGGATGATCATGTATATTTCGGCAGCATCACCCCATAAAACAACATATATAGTTCAAAATTTTCTACATTTAGGTGAAAGAAAACTGAATTACCACCAAAGCTAATTCTTGATGACCAAAACTTGAGATATCTTTGGATAGAATAGATTTTGTGGTGGATGTTGCTATCGGCATAAATGAGATGAAAATGCACCAAAAGGTTTTGTCAAAGGGAGTGTAAATGCTCTATTGTCGATTCAAAAGGGCAAATTACGGCATCCCACTAAATTGTATTTCATTTATGCACCTAACAAATAATAAATGAGAATTATTTCTTCCTACCCATCTTTGAATATACACACCTACTTTCTTACAAGATTTTTCAATATACAACTTTGTCAGCAAGTTTCTTAATTGTACGTAGTTAATGCTACTTTGCTTGAATGTGCTTTGTTGTTGGATTTGGAAGAAAGATTTAAAGATGTATGGATGCCAAGCTGTGAAGAGAAGCTAGTAATTTTGTTCTGTGCCATTTAATATACTATGCCTGGAATTTCAGGTTATTAATTAAATTGCACGGAGTCTCAAATTGGACCTGTTGCTTGTAGTTTGGTTTTAGTTCCTATGGCCATAATGAGATTAAGAGGGTGTTTGATTGAGCTTATTTAAAAGATTTTATAAGGTCCTACGATTTATAAGATGTTTTTAAAGCTTATAAGATGGAAGATCTTATTTTGAATATAAGTTGTTAAAATATTTGGATAAAAATAGATGATAGAGCTTTTAAGATGTTAGTGATGATAGTTAAACTAAAGGAGTTGAGATTGTTAAAATTTTGAAAAAAAAAAAAATTGGGATCCCCCACCTTAATTTCCCCAAATCATATTTTGAGAGTTTATAATATCTTTTTATTTATTTTTTAAAAAAAAAGAAGGATTATCAAACACCTTTAGAGAGTTTAGAAGCAAATTAATTCTTAGTATTTGTTAATTCAACGAACAAAAAATAGCTTCAAAACATTAGAAGGAATGAGATGAGAGCTAGCTCAAAGTCAGTTATAATCCAACTTGGTCCACTAAGGTATACCATAACAAACTCCACATTATTACTTTTTATTATTGGTGAAATTCTATATAAACAGGTCAAACATGTGAAATCCTTTCCATGTGGGATGACTCTCCACATTCTCACCCTTTAATATTTCATATTAAAGTGCATTTATGGGGCTTATTTATGCATTAATTTCTCATTTATCAGAAATTGGTTTTGAGGAATTCAAAATGTTAAATTCATCTACGCCAGGAGTAGATTACATTTATATAATTTATTTTCTATATCAAATAAATGATACTACTTAAATAATCAGTCAAAGTGGGTCAAATCCCATTTTTCTAAAATCAATTCCCAACATCATGATCGGGTTCTTTCTTTTTTGAAGCAATCAATCCCATTTGAATTCTTATAACTTATTTAATTCGACTCAGATCTGGTCAAGTAAAAGAAGTGATCAGAGTAAATTTACTAATTTATGCTGCAGATTGCCTTAGCTAGAGAGCAATTTCTAAAAGAGAGTTGCGAGAAATTAAAAGCATTCACATATGAATAAATGTCACTCCTGCTTAAAAGCAGCAATTGAATTGGCTCGTATCATTACGAATAATCCTATTGCATCTTCTATTATCGTATTACATAGGTTATTCGTTTAAAAATTTATTGGTAAATTGTATATAGGATAATATACAATATGCAATAATAAATCTATTCGACATTATTTTTATCCAAGTGCTAGTTATAACCAAATTCAGTTGCAATCAATCATATTCTTACTCATGTCACGATATAAAATTTCTTAATCCAAATCATAAAGTTTGGTGACCTAATGCGGTTGAATTATATAGACTAGTTTCTTAATTTATGAACTCAAAGTTCTTGTTTGGCAGCTGATAAAAAGATGAGTTACCTGCTTTGCTGACTCTGGAGAAAAACAAAATTTCAACTCATTTAACTGAAAAAGTCTATCACATACGATTTTATATTCAGTTCAATTACAAAATAAGTGATCTCTACGTTTCTTTCATGTTGGAATGAATTTGAATTTTATTATGAGGGGATAGTATTTGAGAAAAAAATTCAAATAACTCTGTATACGTAGTCATGGGTGTAGCCAGGATTTCTGGCCAGTGCAGTCAATTTTTTTTTTTCGTTTTGGCAGGATGAATGTCGGGCCAAAATTTTTTAAAAAATAGAAAAAAGGCAAATATAAAGGTCGTAGCTTGCAACAAACCTGGTGGTCAATTCTATTTTTTTTCTCTCTCCCGAGAGTGGTTTTTCTCTCTCCTGAGAGTGCAGGGGTTTGTTTTCGTTTCTACCTAGGTTTTACTGTTCCATTCAGCCGTTTGGTCTCTGGTGCTTTCATTTCTTGCTCTTTCCTTTCTCATTTATTGTCTGCATTAACTCCATCTCCACTCAATATCCTTCTACATTTAATCTCTGTTTCTTACTATTTGTCATAGTGTTTTTTTTTGGTTTCGTGTTTTCTCCCGCCTGTTATCATTCTCAGGTTGGTTTTCTCTTTAGCTATTATTTGTTTTCCTTTTTTCTTTCCCTTACTCTATGACTTTCTTGGCTCAGGTTGTTAACAGGTGATAAGCACTTGTGGAAATCATTTTCTGGATCTTGGTAGGTTGCTCGAGTATGGCAAAAGACCTGGTGGATGACTTGAAAAAATTCTCATTAACAGAGGATGAGATATTGGGGGTTGCTTTGGAGGAGAGAGATATTGTAAGCGGTACTCATGAATGCCTTAGAAGCTTGTTTGGAGCTATCCATGGAATCAAAAAGGCGAACTTTGCTGGTCTTAAAAGTACCATGACCTAAGTATGGCCGATTCAACATATCTTCACCCTTCGTGAGATTTGCTTGAATAAGTTCCAGTTTGTTTTCTTCAGTGGAGAATAAGAATAAAGTTTTTAAAAATCGAACATGGATATTTGATAACTAGTTTCTGATACTTAAAGAGTGGACTGAAGTAATAAAGATGCTGGATATGGACTTCAGTCATATGGATGTTTGGGTCGAAATATGGGACCTTCCTCACAACTGGATCTCTACAGAAACAGGTATTCGTATTGGAAAGATGTTCCCCTCAATGTCTGACATTTATATCTCAGATTCTGGTAGTATAATGGGTAGCCATATTAAACTTTTGGTGTCTATCCTTAGAGGTGCTTCAATTAAATTTGGGGGTACTTCTCATTGGGTTAACTTCAAATATGAAAAAATGGTAGGGTTCTGCTTCTATTGTGGTTGTGTGGGTCACTTGATAGAATGTGTGACAAGAAGAAAAAGGATTTATGTGATGACACTTTCAGTGATGGTCAGTATGGGGAGTGGCTTCGTGCAATTGATCTTATGCTACTTTCCAAGAGCAGTAAACCTTCATCCCCCAATGCCAAAAACAATCTGAAGAGTGCTTCTAGAACTGATAAGGAAGATTCTGTAACTGCTCCTCAAAGGCATCCTCTTGAACCTTTGAAAACTGGAAACATTGAAGGACAGAATGAAAGTAGCAATACTAATCCTATCCTTAATGGAAGTGAAAAGGGTGTGATGGAACTGGTGGGGATTCCAGCAATAGCAGGTAAATGTAAAGCTATTGAAGAGCTCCCAGAATCAAGCCATATACCTACATCTGTTGAAAGAGCTGTAAGTGAAAATCCTCAGATCATTCAGAGCCTTAATGAGGTTACTCCCATGGATTTTTCAAATCTTGTGGAAATTGTGGTCCAGAAAAAATTCACCAGAATTCCTTTGAAAGAAATCATGTGCGGCAATACTCAGCTTGTTCATAGTGGTAAGGGGAAAAATGCCATGGTGAAAAACAGGAAAGGTAATAAAGGGGCCAAACCTACTTGAGGTATTTTGAGTAAAGTAGAAGGCAAGAATTCTGATATTCTGGTGGGTGGCAAAAAGAAGGAGGAATAACTTTGATGAAAATACTGAGCCAAACAGAGATGGGATGCAAGAAAATACTAAGAGAAACAAAATTTCCCCCTTTTCTCAGGTGTCTGACATGGTGGTGGAGACCAGCCCTAACTGGTCTCAAGCACCCCAATGATGGCTTCCTGGAATTGTAGAGGTTTGGGTGGACCCTTTACGATTCTTCAAATCAAGGAGATTTGGAGATCCCATCATCCAAACTTTATTTTCCTATGTGAAACAAAAAAGTAAAAAAAAAATTGTTAGTACTGTAGTCAGGCACTTTAAGTGTGGGGAAAGATGGCATTGTTGTTAGGAATTTTATTGTTTAGATTTTGATGAATGCCATGTAAAACTTAGAATAGAAAGTTGGCACCCCAATTCTTGTTTTAAAACGCATTGTAATAAATAGAGTTGGCCAAGCTAAGTTAAGTCGACTACGCCCTAACATGCAAGAAGACAATCAAGACTGAAGGAAGACTCATTGCGAGACAAATGAGTATGGCAAAGAAGAGTAGACAGAACTCTCTCGGAGAAGCGGTGAGATGCGGTGAGTGGAGCATCGTCAAGTCAACTCAAGAAAAGCCAAGTCTCAAGTTGAAGTGACAAAGAGTCATCCATGATTGGAAGTCGACTCTAAGTCACCTGGGAAAGCAAGGAAATGCAAAAAATGTCGAGATAATCGTAAAAGAACCGCCGTTGCCGCGAAATCAAGAGATTTACTTAAACAAGTAATATCTCCATACCACCTTTCTCGAGTGCTCAGTCCCGAAGCGTGCAAAAGGAATGAACCAATGGGAAGCACCACACCGTGTCGAACTCGAAAAGGTGAAAGAACAATTCATACGAGGAAATGGCAATTCCAAGAATCGCAAGCCAACGATCGCAAAGTGACTTTCAAAAATAAGCCTATCTCTTCAACGGGCAAATTTTTGAAAGTTCACTATAAAAAAAGGCCGAGGAGTTTGTTTGAGAAGAGTATGACACACATGTGAGATAAACAAGCATATTAGAAAAATCAAACATTCTCAATCCTCAAGCCTACATTACGAAGTACATCAATCCAACACTCACCGTGAAGGAAAGAGAACTTCAATCGGTTGAAGAGGAAAATACTGAAAACAAGTGGTCTACATTCCGGAAGGATTGTAGAAAGGTTCAAGGCTGAACCAAGTCTTAAGCTTTTGGAGGGCTTCGTGATCAAATCCAAAGAGCTTGAGCAAGTTAGTTGTAGTAACAAGGCAAAATGCCCTGTGAAGAAAGAGTCGCATCGACGAGAAGCCAAAGTGATCAAGGCGTCTCCAGATCGAGTCCCTAAGGATCAAGTCGGTTGTTGTGATCAAGACTTGTATCCGGACTGCTACCACTTTGTAAACCGATCATTACTTAGTGGATTCCTCCGGGGAGTTGGAGAAGAGAGGAGTATAAGAATTACCCCATCTTCGAACCTCTATAAAAACTTCACTGTGTCATTTACATTTCAAAGACTTAAATTCCTGCACTTTTAATCGCTTATATCTGTCTTGATAAATTTGCTATCCATTTGATAATTTATAAGTACTAAATCAAGCTCTAAAATCTTGCTTAATCAAACTTAAGGGTGTTAAGTCTTCCAATGAAAATAAAACCACGCTTGAGTCAAATTATAGCCAACACAATTGAGTTACTCCATCAACTTGTGAGTCATTTGAGAGATTAACTCTCTTGAGTGACTAATTCGATCGTCATCAAGGACACAAAGAATCAACTCAGAGATTTAAAAGGACTAAATCGAAAATTTGGTAAGGTTTATTCAACCCCCCCCCTTCTAAACCTTACACTTACACCCCTTGGGACCTACAATTGTGTTGATCCTATAGGTCTTAGTGGGGGCATGCTTGTGGTCTGGAACGCAGATGTCATATTATTAGCATTCATGAAGAATCATTTTGTTTGGAAATTGAAATTGAACTGAAGAATATGAGATCCTGGATGGTGTTTGTGTATGGTAGTGTTGAGTTGGGGATCAGAAAGGTACAATAGGATTACTTTATTCAGGCTAAGAGGAAATTGGGCAATTATTGGATCTTGGGTGGGGATTGGAATGATATTTCTTGCCCGGAAGAAAAATGGGCGGCCGATCTAGATCAGATGGAAGCTGTAGTGGATCCAGGGACTTTATCAGAGAGATGGGGATGAAAAAAGTGAACTTTTTCTGGACATCCCTTCACTTGGAGCAACAATAGAGAGTTGGATGATTTTGTAGAGGAACATCTGGATAAATTTTTTGCTTCCCTAAAGATTGGTTTGTGGATAATTCTAATACAATGGTCTATCATATTCCAAGATTTTCTTCGGACCATTCTTTAATTTTGCTCCAACAGCAACCAGTCAAGGATAAAAGACACCATAGATTATGTTTTGATCAAAGATGGGTGCAGATTAAGGGGTTGGATCAGGTTGTGGAGAAAGCCTAGAATGGTCAGCAGAGAGGCACTCATTTATTTCAAATACAAGCCAAAATCAGACAGAGTATAATGGATATCTTAGATTGGTGCAAAGGAGTTAAGCACAACTCAGCTAAGCAGATTCAGAGGCTTAATGATAAACTAGATAAGATGGTCTCGTTTGGGTGTGATAGGGATTGGGATGAATGGAGGAGTCTTAAATATGAGCTTCAATCTGCTTATGCTAATGAGGAAATTTATTTGAAAAATAAATCTAGAGTGCAGTGGCTTAAGGAAAGGGACAAAAACACTAAATTTTTCCATGCTAGTACCATTCAAAGGCAAAAAAGAAATACTATCGACCAACTGGTGAGTAGGGATGGGAGCAGATGTGATTGAAAAGGAAGTGTAGACAAATTAAATTTGCACCAATCAAATGGTGACACATGTGAAATTCAATATTAAATATCAATTTTATATTTTCTATTTATATTTGGGAAATTAATTAAATTTAATTCCTAATTTAAATAGTTAATTTATTGATATTTTAATATATATATTTTATTGGCCAATTAAAGATTGCCAAATGTCAAATTCTTATAAATCAAGATTTATCTTGATAAATTATTATTTCTTTTGATAATTATCACAATTTGTGATTAAAGAAATAATATTAAATCTTGAAGGACCAATCAAATTAGAGTCTTCACCATATGAGCTATCCAAAGACCCCTCTCCTACAAGTATAAATAAGGGTCATTCTCAAGGAATTAAATCACAATTGGAAGAGAAGAAATCCAAGCAAGAAAGCGGTGGAGAAAATTCTCTCAAGGCAAGAAAAATATAGTCAAGGAGATCCATGGTGTTCAAGGCGAAATCCAAGGCATTCATCGTGAAGTCCACTCAAATACGGCGTTTGATAAAAGAATAAGCTTCCAAGCCCTCGAGTAAACGTTATTGAAGTCAGAACCATCTTGGAGGAAGATCAAAAGGTCAATTTCACCAAGAAGTTCATATATTCAAATCAAATATCGTCAAATATATCACGTTTGATTCGAGATCAAGCTGCCAAGCCCTCGAATTAACGTTATTGAAGTTCAAGTTCAAGTTTGGAGAAGATCGAACTGAAGATTTTAACTCCAAATTCTCAAATCCCGGATATTTTATTCTTGAAGAAAAGAATCAGAGGATTTAGTTTAGAGATTGTAACCCTTTTAATAATTTGATTCATATATATTTAATTTGTACGCTTTTTCTTGTTTGTTATTTCGCAGACAATAAAAATTTGTGTTACAAATTTTTGGCACGCCCGGTGGGACAATATCTACATCCCATCTCTTTTCATTGACAAATCTTGAAGTATCGCGATGGCTACTCGCAAAACCACATCAACAAAAGTTGCTTCTTCAAACTCTTCAGGTGACACAAGTAAAAGTATTGGTATCACTACAAGGAGTATGTCCAAGAAGCTGAGTACATCCTTTGAGAAGACTCCAGTGCGAGCTAAAGCAAATCTAACTCATCTCGAAGATGATAGAGACTTAAGAGATGATGCTTCATCCCCAATCTCCCGCTCGACATCAAGTTGCTCAAACATAGCACCCGCTATGATGACGAATGCTTCACTTGAAGAACAAATCGCAAGTTTGACGAGGGCCATTGATGGACTCGTCAATCATGTCAAAGAACAAAACTCGCAAATTGCAAAGCTGATGAACAAAATAGATGGTGTTGATACAAACCGTGCGATGGGCAAGCAAGTTGAAACACATGAGGAGGTCGAGACATCCATGAAGCAACGACCAAATGAAAATGAGAAGTCTCCAGAAAATGAGTTGCATGTCTCGTCTGATGGGCTGATTCCAGTCGACCAACTTAAGGAGTTCATTATGGGGACTATTAAAGACAAGTTCGATGGAAGTTCCAAGTCGTCTATGACTTATGCCAAGCCATATACGCAAAGGATTGACAACTTGAAGATGCCCGCTGGTTACCAACCTCCGAAGTTCCAACAATTCGACGGCAAGGGCAACCCAAAACAACATGTGGCTCACTTTGTCGAAACGTGCAATGATGCTGGGACTTATGGAGATCGCCTCATAAAACAGTTTGTCCAATCGTTGAAAGGCAACACATTCGATTGGTATATTGACTTGGAAGCAAACTCGATTGATAGTTGGGAGCAATTAGAACAGGAGTTTCTCAACCGATTTTACAGCACTCGGCGGACGGTTAGCATGATCGAGCTTACAAATACTCGTCAGTGGAAGGAAGAACCTGTCATTGACTACATCAACCGATGGAGAAATTTGAGCCTCAATTGTAAAGACTGGTTGTCAGAAGCTTCGGCTATTGAGATGTGCATCCAAGGAATGCATTGGGGCCTCCGATACATCCTTCAGGGGATCCAACCAAGGACATTTGAAGAGTTGGCTACTCGGGCTCATGATATGGAGTTAAGCATGGCCGCAAGTGGAGTTGAAGGACCACCCATCCAAGAGCCTCAAAAACCCAAAGAACGATATGAAGCCAAGAAAGGGGGAAAGTTCTCTTCTAAATCTCCAAGCAAAGAATCCATGTCAGTTAACACAACACCTATCAAGTTCAAGGGCAGTCCAAATGTGAAGACTAATGAGAAAAAAGACACTCCTCAAGAGAGAGAGCAAAGAAAGTTGACTCTGAGGAAAATGCAAGCAAAACAATACCCGTTCCTCGACTCTGATGTCTCTGGAATATTTGATGATCTACTTAAAGCAAACCTCATTGAGTTGCCGAAATGAAGCGTCCCCGACGGTCGGGCAGAGTTGATGACTCAAATCTTTCGCAAGTACCATCGTTTGGTAGGACATCCAATTCACGATTGTTTTGTATTAAAAGACAAAGTCATGCAGTTAGCTCGCCAAGGAAAGATATCGCTCGAGGAAGATAGCGCAACTAGCAATGTTATCACCATCACATCTGGATCCATGGATGATGGCAATGTTGCATGCAACGTGATTTAATGAGCAACATATTTCACCTAGTGAAACGTGTTTGTTTGAAAAAGAAGTTGACAATATTATCAAGATTGTGTTTCAACAATGACTCTCACTTGACGAAGACTTGCTTTGCTTGGTTCCAAACCCCATAACAGCCATTGTTCGTGACCGGCTATACTCGCGAGCAAAAGGTGAATAGGGTTTTGATTGATGGAGGCTCAAAGAAGAAAAATATCTTATCATCACGCACATTGAAAGAGTTAGAAATCCCCATGGATGAACTCGCAAATAGTCGTTTGATGATCCAAGGCTTCAACCAACCAAGGGGGCAAAGGGCTCTTGGCATCATAAGATTGAAATTGTTGATGGGCGAAATGGCCTCAATCGCATCAAGCTTTCATGTCATAGACGCTAAGACTTCTTACAATATGCTTCTGGGACGTCCTTGGCTACATGAAAATGGGGTGGTTCCTTCTACTTGGCATCAATGCTTCAAGTATTGTAGAGACAGTGTGGTAAAGAAAGTTCTTGGAGATGATAAACCTTTCACCGAGGCAGAGTCACATTTTGCCGATGCCAAGTACTACTTCGAAGACATTAAGGCAATGAAGGCTAAAGAAAATCCATCTAAGCCACAAGATGATGAAGTTAAAGAGGGCAAAATCGAGAGTACTTCTGCAAGTCACGATGACAATGGACCTTTGGAGGGATTGGTATTGCCTTTAACAAAACTCGATGATAAGAAACCATCTCTGCAACCACTCGAAAAGTTTGTCCGCCCAGCTGAGGGACCTAAGACTGGACACGGAGAAGGGCTCCAAAATGCGAAATGTTTTGATCCAAAAGCTTATGATTTTCTTGTCAAAGCTGGATATGATCCGCAAGAAAATTCAACCTTGGGAAGCTCCCTTCTGAAGCTACGAATACAGAAAAAATGTCAAAAGAAAGGGGACATGTGGCTGAAAATACTCGGATAGGTCTTGGGTTTGTGGCACCAACTCCCATTCGTATCGCCATTAGAAGAGCCAATGTCAATAATGTGTCTGATTGAGAACTTTCATCGACGGAGGATGCCTTTGACGAAAATGGAAAGAAGGTCCAATGAATATCAGTCTTCGATAGACTCGGACCCATTCAAAAATTGAAGAGCAAAGGAACCATCCATCAGAGATTGGGCATCTCTACATCATCAAAATATTGGAAAAGATCTAGACATCCACGAGCTCTTGAAAAAGCTTCAAGTCTTGTTCCATCTCGTATGAAGCGACAAACTACTTTGCTCATATCATGTGAAAGGGTGTTGAAAGCCAAATTTCAAACTGTTGTTTTCACGCAACCTCAAGATGATGAAGATGATAGAGAAAGTGTGGTATCGACATATCATATCACCTTAAGCGAAGAAGGGGAAGAAGAAGATGCCAAAGATGCTCCTCCCAAACTCGAAGAAGAGATCAAAGCCACGGTCGACGAGCTTAAAGAAATTAATTTGGGCGATAGTGATAATCCACGACCAATCTACATCAGTGCATTGCTAACAACTGATGAAGAAAAATCGTATATTGAACTGCTTTGGGAGTATAAAGATGTGTTCGCTTGGTCCTACAAAGAGATACCTGGATTAGACCCAAAAATAGGAGTACATCACTTGTCCGTTAAGAAAGGAACTCGTCCAATTAAGCAAGCTCAACGACGATTTCGGCCCGACTTGGTTCCATTGATTGAAGTTGAAGTAAACAAGCTCATCGAAGTCGGGTTTATTCGCGAAGTCAAGTACCCTACATGGATCTCGAGCATTGTCCCTGTAAGGAAGAAGAATGATCAAATCAGAGTTTGTGTTGACTTTAGAGATTTAAATGATGCGTGTCCTAAAGACGATTTTCCATTACCTATAACTGAACTCATGATTGATGCCACTACGGGCCACGAAGCATTATCTTTCATAGATGGATCGTCTAGATATAATCAAATATGTATGGCTCCAGAGGATGAAGAGTTGACAGCCTTTCGTACACCAAAAGGTATATATTGTTACAAAGTGATGCCATTCGGTTTGAAGAATGCTGGAGCTACATATCAAAGAGCCATGCAGAAAATCTTTGATGACATGCTTCATAAGAATATTGAGTGCTATGTCGATGATGTAGTTGTAAAGTCTAAGAAGCAAGAAGACTACCTCCTTGATCTGTGGAAAGTTTTTGAACGATTAAGGAGATATCAACTTAAGATGAACCCACTAAAATGTGCATTCGGTGTCCGGTCTGGAAAGTTCTTGGGGTTTGTAGTTCGTCATCGAGGTATTGAGATTGATCAAGCAAAGATCGATGCGATAGCAAGGATGCCTGAACCTCGTGACATTCACGAACTCAAAAGTTTGCAAGGAAAACTGGCCTATCTTCGAAGGTTCATTTCAAATCTAGCCGGTCGATGCCACCATTGATGTCTTATGAAGAAAGGCGTTCCATTTGAGTGGGACGAATCTTGCCGAAATGCTTTCAAAAGTATCAAAGCATATTTGATGAAGTCTCCTGTGTTGGTTGCACCAGTGCCTGGGCGCCCGTTGATCCTTTATATTGCTGCTCAAGAACGTTCTGTGAGAGCTCTACTAGCACAAGAAAACGATAGTGGAAAAGAGAGCGCTTTATACTACTTGAGCCGGATGATGACACCAAATGAGTTGAATTATTCACCGATCGAAAAGATATGCTTGGCATTAATCTTCGCGATCCAAAAGTTGAAGCACTACTTTCAAGCTCACACTATTCGTCTTGTCTCAAAAGCAAATCCACTAAAGTATGTTATGACAAAGCCAGTTCTTTCTGATAGACTCGCAAGGTGGTACCTTCAATTGCAACAGTTTGAAATCACATATATCCCTCAAAAGGCGGTAAAAGGGCAAGTCTTGGCGGACTTCTTGGCGGATCATCCTATCCCTGCTGAGTGGGAGTTATCCGACGAATTACCTGATGAAGATGTACTTGTAATCGAGATTTCCCCTCCATGGAAGATGTATTTTGATGGAGCTTCTCATAGAGAAGGAGCCGGAGCTGGAGTTATCTTCGTTACGTCTGATAGAGAAGTGTTGCCTTACTCCTTTACTCTAACTCAAAATTGCTCAAACAATGTTGCTGAATACCAAGCCCTCATCCTTGGGTTGGAGTTGGCGGTTGACATAAAACAATTGCATTTAGAAGTTTATGGAGATTCCAAATTGGTGGTCAATCAACTACTTGGAGTATATGAAGTGAAGAAGCCTGAGCTACTCCCATACGTCAATTATGCGAAGAGGCTTATTGGATGGCTTGGAAATATAACAATTGAGCATATTCCAAGGAAGGATAATAAACAAGCCGATGCTTTAGCAAAACTTGCTTCTACACTCGCCATGCCCGAAAGTGAAGCTCGTGTGCCAATTTGCAGAAGTTGGGTAATACCTCCAATCTTTGATGATAAAGACTGCAATGAAGAGGAAGAAAATCATGTTGTAGAGGTATTTGAAATTGAGAAAGAAGATTGGCGCCAACTACTTGTGGATTATTTGAAGTATGAGAAGTTATCTTACAATCCAAAGGGTAGATGTTCGACGTCGTGCGACTCGCTTCATTTACTACAAATGCACACTGTATAGACGGTCATTTGATGGGATCTTCTTGCGATGCTTAGGCGATGATGAAGCTATTCAAGCCATGGAAGAAGCTCACTCGGGAGTTTGTGGCGCCCATCAGTCAGGCCCAAAATTACACTTTCGAATTAAAAGAATGGGCTACTATTGGCCGACAATGGTGAAGGACTGCATGGATTACGCGCAAAGATGCCAAGCCTGTCAATTTCATGCAAATTTTATTCATCAACCACCTGAGCCATTGCACCATACTGTTGCTTCATGGCCATTTGATGCTTGGGGTTGGATGTGGTCGGACCTATGACAAAGTCATCCGGAGGACACTTGTATATCTTGGCTGCGACAGACTACTTTTCTAAATGGGCTGAGGTTGTACCCCTCAAAGAAGTGAAGAAAGAAAATGTCGCTGACTTTATCCGCATAAACATTATTTATCGCTATGGGATCCCTCGATATATAATAACGGATAACGGGAAGCCTTTCTCAAATAGCCTCATAGATAAACTTTGTCAAAAGTTCGGATTCAAACAAAGAAAGTCCTCTATGTATAATGCAGCGGCTAATGGACTTGCTGAAGCTTTTAACAAAACTTTGTGTAACTTGTTGAAGAAAGTGGTCTCAAAGTCAAAACGAGACTGGCACGAAAGGATCGGAGAAGCTTTATGGGCATACCGAACCACATATAGAACACCCACTCAAGCAACTCCGTATGCGCTTGTATATGGTGTTAAAGCGGTTGTTCCCCTTGAACAACAAATTCCATCACTAAGGATAGCCTTGCAAGAAGGACTAACCGAAGAAGAAAATGCACGATTACGCCTTGAGGAATTAGAGGCTCTTGATGAGAAACGATTGGAAGCACAACAAAGATTTGAATGTTATCAAGCTCGTCTTTCTAGGGCTTTTAATAAAAAAGTGCGATCACGCTCTTTTCAAGTTGGTGATTGGGTGCTTGCTGTCAGAAGACCCATAATTACTACTCATCAAACTGGAAATAAATTCACATCAAAATGGGATGGTCCTTATGTTATTAAAGAAGTCTACACCAATGGCGCTTACAAATTGGTTGCTGAAGACGGTTTAAGAATTGGCCCCATAAATGACAAGTTCTTAAAACGATATTATCCTTAGAGACGGAATAAAGCTCCATGACGCATGAGCCTAAACTGCATGTTACTCCTGACCCGCATGAGTATAAAATGTGAACGGTAACCACCGAAGGCAAAGTACGTGGTTAAACTGCTAACTTCCCCACCTAGTCTAGGGTGGTTAAGCAATAGATACTCCTGGCCCGCATGAGTATACTGTGTACGGCACCCCCCCTTAAAAAAAGTGTCCCTTGAACTATGTTATGACTTGATCCTTTTTCATGGGTACGTAGGCAACTTAGAATTTTCTAAGTTCAGTCATGAGTTTGTGATAGTTATAATTTTCTGATGAATTCAAAAAAAAAAAAAAAAAAAAAAAGAAAGACAAAAAAAAGACTTCATAAAAAAAAAGTACATAATAGATTGCAAGATAGAAAATGATCAATCTCTATTATGTAATCTTCAAAAAAAAAAAGTACTCATACATGAAGCCAAAAAAAAAAAAAAGAAACAAAAAAAAATATCTAATCAAAAGGACGCAAGCTCTTCAATTCTTCCTTGGCAGCCTCTAGACGCACCATCGAAAGCTCTAATTTTTCCAGCACTTTATCATTCGAAGGCAAAGTAGTCTGAATGGCGACAATCTCGTCTTCAATCTGTTGAACTTCGGTATGAGCAATGTGAAGAAGTTCTTCTTGTCGCTTTAATGAGGCGGTCAAATTCTTCTTTCGTTTCCTCAAATTGTCAAGCTCTCTGTTAATGGACTCTAACTCTCCCTTAGTGGATGAAATCCGGGTAGACTCTTTAGCTTCTTTAGTCTTAGCATCATGCAAACGATCTTCGACTTCGCTCAATTGTTTTGCAAGAAGTTCTTTAGACACAATCTCTGAAGATGACGACCTTGCCTCATCATATGCAACAACTTTGGCAAAACGATCTTTCAAAGATCCCTCCACAAAAGAGATGTCAATAATATTAAAACTCTTCATAGATTTGAGCACAATCATCACTTCATCTTGAATAGAGGAAATGGAGTCAATTGGAATGTTGGATATATTCTCACGGAGATCGCCCCATAACTTTTGAAGGTATTCTTACTGGTGGTTACGAATAAATTTCTCACCTTGAAATACTGAAAATACCGCACAAGGAGACGTCTTGGCCTCAATGGAGTTAGATGTAACCTTTTGATGATTCACGGTTGGCAAGTTAGGCCCCATGATTGACCTCTGGCTATCTTGCGATCCATGCTCGCACTCATTATCGAGTAGTTGTTTCTCCAGCTGAAATATCTCACCATCAAGGAAACGGATTACCAACTAAAACGAAGAAAAAAAAATAAAAAAGAAAGAAAAAAAATAAAAAGAAAAAAAAAGTTATTGACCTCTTCAACAAAATTCTCCGTAAGTGGTTGATTACTCGAAATACCATTGGCTTCTTGTTGCTCTAGAGATCCGTGAGTCTTTTGAAGTCTTTTCCAATGATGGTCCGCATCACTGCTGCTACTTTCTTCGAAAGAAGGGATGACTACTTTTCTCTTATTTGATTCGCAAACTTCAACACCTAAGACATCGCACCTATTAGGAAAAAAAACATGCACAAGTAGAGAGCTTCGAATAGTCTCACCAAGCGGACCACGTTTAGGCCTTTTGCCTTTCGACAAAACTTTCTTTGGCTTCGAGTTAATCAAGTTCTCTATGATTTCTTCAAATTAGTTTCCATGAACCCGAGCCCACCATTGTTTATATTCCTCTGAAGAAAACGTCTTCGCACTTGGGGGCATGCAAGGAAGCCAAGCTTTAGAAAAAGTCTTAGATGAAGTGCAGACACGCCAATGGTAAACTCCTTCTTCTAATGAAGCTCCACGCACATCCTCTTTGAGAACTCCCGGCACCATTTGATAAAACCCAAACTGGCGGCTGAATCTATGAGGACTGTAAGGCTCAATCACAAAACGCCCACCTTGTCGCAGGGAAAGATAACTTGAACGAATGGCGATGAAGTATTCTTACTCAAACTTTTGTGCATTGCCATTATCAACATAGTGAAAATCCTTGTTCTTCGTAATCATAGTACAAGTCCAAGAAATCCAATCTCCTTTGTGGATTCGTCCGCGAGCTTCTTTAGGTTCATAGTATTTCGCGTGTCCCTCACCCGAAAAGATCTCCATCTTAGGGCCATTTGTCCCTTGCCAAACTTGATTATGAGTTTTGAAGTAATAAGCCAACCACCCATAAACAAAGTGGACGGGAAACGTTGAATACACCTTGGATGGCCTCGGAGAATTTGCAATCTTATTCAGACCTCCGAAGATACTCGCTAAAACCGGAACAACAAGGCCCGCCGTTTGCCCATACACCATGAGACTCGCCATCTTAAAAGTGCCAGGGCGTATTGAGTTGAGATCATCGTTTGGAAGAACAAATAAGCATAGCCAACAAGCCAAATATGCCGCCAAGTACGTTTCCTCCATCGAGCTCTCCTTGACACCGAGTTTGGAAAATAAAGCCTTCTCAGCAGGGGACCATTCACCATGTACGCCGATGTCACCAAGTGGATTATGAGTCGACTCTGGATGTTCAGTTTGCTTCTCCTTACGTGGGGGGGCCTTCCTCTCCTCGCGCTTGGGAGGTGGATCATACTTCGTAGCCTTTTTGAACCAAAAGTTGATCCAGTCATCAATAGAAACTTGCGAGTAGTGATCCCCATGAGCGCTCCCTTGAAGTAGATGATACGCATGAAGTAAGCGGTTGCATGAACAAGGGATAAATCTAAGTCCCGCTTCATCAACACCAGTAAGCTCCTTGGCACTCGGAATGACTTCATCATACAAAAACCCAGTCATAGGCAAACCGGCTAGAGTATGCAGATCCCACAATGATATAGATAATTCGCCATGGGAAGTCAGCAACGTGTTGGTAGATGGACACCACGCCTCGCAAAATGCCTTGACGATATTGGAATTGCAATCATATGTGAAGAGAGAAGCATACACCGAATCATATATACGAGCCGCCTGGAGTTTGTTCTTGCATCGACTAAGGATGTATCGGTCCACTCCCAATAGCCTTTGACATAATGGAATTCACCGCCAAACCGGATTGGATCTCCCCATTTGGCTTCGCCTTCAATGATGTGCCGTCCCAAAGTTGGTAGTGAAATTGGCTCATCAGACTGTTGGTGATGGGTTGCTTCTAGAGCCCACATCTTGGATTTGGAGTCCTTGACTGGTGGAATCTCACGAGACCATTCCCTTAGGTGAAGTCGATTCGTCAACTGTGGCCATTGTTTTGCGTATCGACCAACAAGTGGATCATAAACCGCTAAGATGGTACCTCTTTCTATGTCGTGACTCTCGTCGTCAAGAATAACCAAGTGTTGTATGTCGGGCGAAGAAGAAATATCTTTGAAACATACCATCTTGCTGCAAAAAAAAACAAAAAAAAAATAAAAAAAAGGGATCGGTCGGCCCACTTCGAAAAGGAATTCTCAAGCACGCTTAGATGATATGGTTATCAATTATTCAAGAGAACTACCTCAATATGAGATTCAAAGTTTGAGGTCAGATTCAAAATTGAATTTCAAGAATCTGAAATACAATATCAGCAAGCTAACGGCATTAATTCAAAAGGCATGGACCTGTATACTATATATGACGATAAAGAGACCAATTCTTGCTTGAAAATCGAAACCGTGGAATTGAAATCCAGGTGATTATATGAAACCTGTAATAAAATAAAATAATTAAAAAACAAATACACGTAACCGATGATGTGCGGAATCAGGGGGCAATTTCTTATTGTCAATTGATCGAACACTTGGAAGACAGCATCATGAAAAATTAATCACGACTGACATGGATGCACAAAACTCACCGGAATTAATAAGAAAACAGCAACAACAACTAGGCAAAGGAAATACGAGCTCAATTCTTGATCACGAATAATCGACTACCGATAAGGGGAAGAATAAAATAAGCTACGCCCAACCGACGAATGATGCTGCGATATTTTTTTTTCTTTCTCTTGTTTGATGTGCAAAAAAAACAGAGCACCGGGGTCTCCTTTTATAGTTGCTGAGACGTCAAGTATATGTCGGAGTAGAAGTCTGGAATTATCCAAATTGATGTGAAGAAACAAAACCCAAATAGGAGAAGGATTTTCTGATAAAAAGAATGAATTGTAATTCGCAAAAGAAGTCGGTCAGCGATCAGATGGTTTGCAAAAGTTCTGGAAGAAGAGTTCTTTACTCGCATTCTTTTATTTGGGCTATGCTTTGTGATGTTTAAAATACAATTTGGGCCAAATAAATGTTACAAGCCTATATATTGTTGTGGGATCCTTCAATGCTTTTTAATTTGCATGGGCAAGAGAGCTTAGGTGGGCCAAGTTAAAAAAAAAAAAAGAAGAAAGAAAGAAAGATGAGAATAAAATGAGGAAAAACATTATATGTGCATCTATTTCTCATAAGCATGTGAAATGGGCTCAAGTGCTCAAAGTTTGGATATGGGTCTTATATAATAGATCTTTGTGCGCGGAATTAGTTTGAGAAAAATCCAAATGATTTTCCATATTCCAAATCCGGTTGAAAATCTATTTCAACAGAAATATGGGTTTTGAATTTCATGATTCGCGAAGCACAGTTGAAGAAAAGAGTATGATTATACGTCGCGACTTATTCACTCCAAGACACGTCGTCCGTGAACAAGTCTCGAGGGGGCATTTGTAGACAAATTAAATTTTCACCAATCAAATGGTGACACATGTGAAATTCAATATTAAATATCAATTTTCTATTTTCTATTTATATTTGGGAAATTAATTAAATTTAATTCCTAATTTAAATAGTTAATTTATTGATATTTTAATATATATATTTTATTGGCCAATTAAAGATTGTCAAATGTCAAATTCTTATAAATCAAGATTTATCTTGATAAATTATTATTTCTTTTGATAATTATCACAATTTGTGATTAAAGAAATAATATTAAATCTTGAAGGACCAATCAAATTAGAGTCTTCACCATATGAGCTATCCAAAGACCCCTCTCCTACAAGTATAAATAGGGGTCATTCTCAAGGAATTAAATCACAATTGGAAGAGAAGAAATCCAAGCAAGAAAGCGGTGGAGAAAATTCTCTCAAGGCAAGAAGAATATAGTCAAGGAGATCCATGGTGTTCAAGGCGAAATCCAAGGCATTCATCGTGAAGTCCACTCAAATACGGCGTTTGATTCGGGAATAAGCTTCCAATCCCTCGAGTAAATGTTATTGAAGTCAGAACCATCTTGGAGGAAGATCAAAAGGTCAATTTCACCAAGAAGTTCATATATTCAAATCAAATATCGTCAAATATATCACGTTTGATTCGAGATCAAGTCGTCGCCAGCCCTCGAATTAATGTTATTGAAGTTCAAGTTCAAGTTTGGAGAAGATCAAACTGAAGATTTTAACTCCAAATTCTCAAATCCCGGATATTTTATTCTTGAAGAAAAGAATCAGAGGATTTAGTTTAGAGATTGTAACCCTTTTAATAATTTGATTCATATATATTTAATTTGTACGCTTTTTCTTGTTTGTTATTTCGCAGACAATAAAAATTTGTGTTACAGGAAGTTACCTCTTTTTACAAAGAGCTTTTTTCAACTTCCTCTCCACCAGTTGATTTTGACATCCTTGAAGGCCTACCAAGATCCATTGATTATTTCCACTCCAGTAAGCTTATCAAACCAGTTGATGACCTTGAAATCAAGCAAGCTCTCTTTGATCTCCATCCTCACAAAGTCCCCGGGCCGCCCATGGTATGACTCCTTTCTTTTTTCAATTTTTCTGGCCTCTTGTATCTGTTGATATTTGTTTAGCTGTTAAAACTTTTTTTGTCAATTCTAAAATGCTTAAGAGTATTAATCACACTATGGTCACCCTCATACCTAAAGTTAAAAATCCTACCTCCATCGCCCAATTCCGCTCTATTAGCTTCTGTAATGTGATATACAAGATCATTTCTAAGATTCTTGCTAATAGATTAAATTGTGCCTTCACCTCTGCATTAGTGAAGTTCATACTGCTTTTGTGAAAGGGAGACAAATTAGTGATAATATTGTTATGGCCCATGAATGCTTTCATTTTCTCCATAACCTTAGAAGATGTTCTAGAGGTTCCATGGCCTTGAAGCTTGATATGTCTAAAGCCTATGATGGGCTTCCCTCACATTTTTTCAAGCTGGATATTGTCTTGTATTTCTACGTCTTCCTTATCTTTTCTCATCAATGGGCAACCTTGTGGATATGTCCTCCCCTCCAGAGGCATTAGACAAGGTGATCCATTATCCCCCTACCTTTTCATCATCATCTCTGAAGCTTTCTCAAATTTGATCTTTCAAGCTAGGTTCCAGTTACAATTTTCAGGTCTTAAAATCTGCAAAAGAGCCCCAGTCATTTCTCACCTTTTCTTTACTGATGATTCTCTCCTTTTCTGTGAAGCTTCCCCTGCCCAAGCCTCCTCTGTCAAAAAAATCCTTGATCAGTATTGTGTGGCTACTGGCCAATTGATCAATTTGGACAAATCCTCCATTTTCTTCAGTCCTAATGTTCCTCCTGCTGATCAGAACCATATCTGCAGTACCCTTGATGGAGTCCTCATCCAATCCAAGATTAAACATCTAGGATTGCATTTACTCCTGGGTAGATCTAAAAGAGAGATTTTTTATTATGTCATTGAAGCCACTAAAAAGAGAATTAACAATTGGAAACATTGCTTCCTTAGCCAGGCAGGTAGAGAGATATTGATTAAGTCAGTTCTTTCTGCCTTGCCTATCTATATTATGTCATGTTACAAAATCACTGATGGCATTTGCAAAATTTTGGCCTTTATTGCCTCAAAATTCTGGTGGGGTTCTCCTTCTGAAGTGCCTAACAAATTTCACTGGTTAAAGTGGTCTACCTTGTGTGCTAGTAAGGATGAGTGGGGGCTTGGCTTCAAAGAAATTAGAGTTTTCAATGATTCCCTCTTGGCAAAAAATCTTTGGAAACTCTTAATCTTCCTTAACTTCCTTCTTAGTAAAATGCTTAAAGTTAAGTATTACCCTAAAGGTGGTTTACTGAAGGTTAGTCAAAAGAATTCTGATTCATGGGTGTGGAAACATTGGCTTAAAGCTAGATATGCTCTACTCCAAGGCCTTATTTTTAAAGTGGGGGATGGGAAATCAATTTGGATTTGGGATCACCCTTGGGTTGATGGTGCAAAATCTCTGTTACCTGCTTCTTTTGATTATGTTGGTCTGGTTACCTGGGTGAGTGAACTATTGAATCACTCAGGTAGGAGCTGGAATGAGCCTCTTATTAGAAGCATGTTTAATCCATGTGTTGTTGAGTCCATTTTGTGTACCCCTATCTTTTTTCCTGGCAATAAAGATAAAATTTCTTGGCATCTTACTGCTTCTGGTCAGTTTTCTGTGAAAAGTGCTTATCAGGCTTCCTATTTAGAGGTTAAGAGGAGGGTTGATGTCCCTGAAAGTAGTAATTGTGGTGAGGTGATTTATAAGATGTGGAAAGGGACTTGGAGCTAAAAATCAAAGGTAAAATTAAACATTTTATTTGGAGATGTTTTTACAACATCCTTCCAACTAAAATGAATCTCAGCAAAAAAGGCTTAGCATTGGATCATATTTGTAATTTATGTGGTGAATCAGTGGAAACATTGGAGCACATTTTCTTCCAATGCAAAAGTGCAGTGGAATTTTGGAAGTTGGCCCCTATTACCTTGGACCTTTTTCCTCAGTTTAATACTAATTTTTGTGATTGGTGGTGTCTTATTTCTTCAACAAAAAAAAGAGAATTTTGGCAAGAAAGACTTCAACTTACTACTTATTTACTTTGGTGGCTATGGAAAACTAAAAATAATTGGATTTTTTAAGATGTTTGGGTTGCACCTAAGGATGCTGTGGCAGGTGCTTTCGCTGAATGGATTGAATTTGGGGAAAGAATCCTATTAAATGCCTAACCTGGATTGTTTCTTGATGCTATGCGTTTTCTTTCTTTCGATAAGTCTTTGTCATCATTTTTGCTTGCTGCTGATGTTGTCTGATTGGTGAAGGTTGATACTAGGGATTTTGAAATCCAGTGGTTAACCCTTTAGCATATACTTTCTGTTCGGAGGAATCTGATTCTTTTTGGGTGCTTTTTGTATTTTGATGTCTTTAGATATTCATTAAAACATTGGAATGTAATATCTAAATTCATCATCCTCATGAACATATCACCCGATACTCTTATTTTTGGGCCTTGTTGGCTGTGTTTTGGTGTTGCTTTTTTCCTTGGCCATCTTGTTGATGATGTCTCGTCTCCCAGTTCTTACTGACTGACTTGGGAAAGGCATTATAGCCATTGGGCTTTTGTAATTTCTCTTATGGTTGTTTCTAATAATATTATCATTATCGTTTGAAAAAAAAAGCTTGCAACAAACCTTTTGCGGGTATTCCTGATCTCCAATTTTGGCTTCTCTAGAATGAACTATTTGGAAAAATGACATATCCAAAAGTTTATTCTAAATTAACCATCAAACAACTAATATTATTATGGAATAGACTTTTAGATCCAAAATTTATGTGAAAAATGCTTCCAACTGCAAGTGTACAGTGTAGTTGTTAAAAAATGCTTCTTGTCAAAAACTTGTTCGCCAAAAATATTTAGATCATACAACTGCAAGTGTACAGTGTAGTTTATAGGATAATGACAAGCAATGTCGTATTCCTCAGGGATTGATATGTGAAACACTTAGGCTATAATAACATCGCATTCCAATTTTATTGAAGCGACCAAATATCAAGTATTAATAAAAATCGAAAATAACAGAAAAATAAATAAATTTGCCGACCCCACAAATATTTTCAACAACTACAAGAGCAATCTTAGGCACATAATCTCAACATGTTTCTTCAATATTAAATCCAATTAAAGTTTCAAAACCAATTCATGCAATTCTATGGGTTCAATTCCTAAGATAGTTTATTCTCTCCCGGGTGATAAATAAATAGTAGATTAATAACAATTGTAGATCTCACGATACGTTACAACTATTATTAAATCCCAAAAGATTTATGAATTGAATGACTCCCCACAGACAGTTGTAGGTCTCCCGACACGTTACATCCGTTTATGTTTGAATTCGATTTCTGTCTTTATTAGAACTCATCTCCCGAATCTCGCACTAACAAATATGACATGCAAATTATTGATCAGATAAAAAGCAATTAATAATAAGCACTCGAATTCATAAAATAGAAAGAATGAATCAATTAAGAAAGCAATTAATCAAGATTTAACATGAATCCAGAATTTGGATTATGCCCCTAAGATCCAAAAGATATGCCAAACATTGATAACAAACTCATACACGAATTCAAAATCAACATTATGACATCGTTTAAGCACAAACAAGAGATCTAGACATAGAAAGAAAACATCTTCTTGTCAGGATGGATTCCCCTCCTAAGCCTTCGAAGCTCGTGTGCTCCCGTAGATGTGAAAGGCCTTGTGGTGTTCTTCGCGACCTAGCCTTCCTCTCTCAGAAGATATTTGATTCTTGCGTTCCTGCATAATTTGATGTGTTTTCTCTGTATCAAGTGATTTTGGATGATGAAATTTCGTGCAAGCCTTAGGTTCCTTTTATAGATGCTTGGAGAGGTCACTTGTAGAGTTAGAACGGGAAAAGAACTCCGAAAAACGCATGGCAAACTCCCACATGGCCTGGCCGTGTAGCCTCACGCGCTCGTATGGGTTTTTCAGGCCAATTCCACACACCCGTGTGGGCTCACATGGTCTGGCCATGCGGGCTTGGTTCCGTCCCCTGTTTTCGTCCCTTTTTCACACGGTTGTGTTATTCCATACCGGCATTTTTACACGGCTGTGTGACGTATTGTTGTCCATGTTTTTGTCCGAATTTGCTCTTGGGGTCTTCATGAAAGTTTTAGCCCTTTCTCTTAGCTTTCTATATCCACTTGAAATACCTCAATATGAATTTTGTAGAGAAAGTTATAGCCAAAATACTAAACCCTGCTAGTGCTAAACTGTTAGCGCATTTGGACATTTTTGAAAGAAATTCCCTTTTGTTCGACCATCCATGCTTCTCTCCTTCACATTTTTGCTCGTACCTTATCTTTTGACATATCATTTGAATGTGATATCACATTTTGTCCAATTTAGCTCCATTTTCTGAAAAATTCACAAGGGTACGTAGTATCACGCCCAACAAAGGAAACCAAGTAAAATACACCAAATATGCGTGCAAATGCATCAATTATATATCCAAAAGCCCTTAAATGCACGTATATTTTACACGCATTAGCTTCCAATAAAGTTGTTCATTATCAAGTTTGAAACATATATTTCTCTACAAAACAAACAAAACCGTAAGCAAATAAACTGATATTTGTACATAATCACATAATAAGGAATTGATTATACCTTTCAATTAGGTTGCGGAATAAATTCGCCGATTTGCGTTTTGTTAGCCCTTGATCTCGGTAGCTCATCTACAAGTCCCTCTCGAACTGCACTTGAATATAGGTCGTCCTTCACTCTATGCATTGCTCCACTTGATGTGAATACTACTAGAGCACCCACAATTGTTGCACACCTTAAACCCTCGGAGACCTTAAGTGGTGATTCTCCCAAAAGAAACGTAGAGAGAAAAATTCTATGTATGAGATATCTTAATTTGTGAGAATTAACGTCTGTTGTAGGAATGAGGGAGAGATCATCTTATAATTGTAAGATATCTTAATCCCTGCCATAATCAAATCCTACCATATTAGATGCAATCGCAAGATGTATGCTAATCAATTAAGGATCCCTTTGATTTGGCACAACCTTTCCTAACTTAGAAGATATGGATGCAATTTTTCAGTATCTCCCACTTATACATATCTGATCCGACTTAATCGAATCACACTCTCATAATTCTCATCTCACGTACCTTCTTTCATACAGGAGATAAGGTGTGCGACCAAGCGAGAGCGAAAAGGAACAAATGAGGAGAGTTATATTAAGTCATCACCCAACTAACATAACTCTACAACTGAAGAGACTTGCTATGTACCCCAAACTATGTGGTCGCACCAATCCAAGTATCTTTGACCCCTCAATAGATAGAGCATGCTTGACCTCCCAATATGTATATATGCTCATGACTATGTCAAAACGTCTTTTCGACTTACTCGGTTGGCCTATGAGCCATAGAACATAGTGCATTACCAACTTAGTTTTTCCTCGGCCTCCTATGTCAATCAACTTGGTCCTGACAGCTTTCTTAATCATGCTCCGATAGACCGAATCAATCTTGGACATTGGATACATGCTAAAATAACGTCATCAAGCTTACACATCATGACAAAGTCCAGAGTCCCAAAGTGCACTAATAAACACGGTAAGAGCTCACACAGTGATGAAGTTGGGATCCATTCAGTCACTCGTCTTGCAAGGTCATTGCAAAACACATGTAGTATGAATACATGCTATGATGGAGCTCCCACTCAATTCGGGCATGTCACGCTCTAAACATCATACGAGTCTTAGTCCAGTCGCTCATCCAGCGTCTGACCTGTGCATTACAGAAATTGATCCCCACAACATCTTCTAATAATTCGCACACTCGGCTATGAATAGACTTTTTTGAAGTTTGGACGCATTCCATTTCAATCAAGTATGATCTCATCTTGGCCTCATGCCAAGGCAATTATGGTTAAGCTTTTGGCCTTTCACGTTGTTCCTAGCGTGAAGGCGATCAATCGCATCCCTCTCACTGGTGCGAACACGATCAATGAGTCTCATCTTGCTCGCTATCAAAGCGCTAAGGCGATTACCCGTGTGAGTAGGCAATCTAAGTTTGGTGACATTATCAATCATTAAACACAGTACATTAACAAATTAATAAGAACAAAATATCTTATAAATTAATAAAATATTCATACAGGCCAACAAACTCAAATCCTACACAGTCCCATACTTCTAACATGCTTTTGGAACACGTCTCTGCGCAAAGACTTAGTAAAAGGATCAGCGACCATGTCGCCAATAGGAATATGCCTGAGAACTATTTGACTACAACACTCTCTCGAATAAAGTGATATTTGGTGTCGATATGTTTGGTCCTCCCATGGTACTTGGGATCCTTAGCATATGCTAGAGCAGACGTGTTGTCACAATAGACAACAACTGCATCATCAACATGCGCCGTAATGCGCAGACTCTAAAGAAATCTTCTCAACTAGATTGCCTCTTAGACTACTGACGTACAACCAACATATTCAGCTTTCATGGTGGATAAAGATATACAAGGTTGCTTCTTACTACACCAAGTGATAGCAGCGCCTCCCAATATGAATGCATATCCCGATGTGGATTTGCGTTCATCTCTATCCGCTGATCCATCGGCATCGCTGTAAACTACCAACTTTATATTACCCCCATGACAGCATAAAGCATAATCACTTGTCCCTTTCAAATATCTAAGTATCCTCTTGACTGCAGCCTAATGAGTGCGTCCAGGATTAATTTGATATCTGCTCACCATCCCAACTGCAAAACATAGGTCTGGTCGAGTGCACATCATTTCATACATCAGACTCCCTATCGCATTTCCATATGGCACTTAGCCATGCATTCCTTTTCTTCATTTATTTTTGGGCATAAATCTTTGCTGAGAACGCAAGTCTTTTCCATGGGTATGTCAACAGGTTTAGCATTATGCATACGAACCCGTTCTAGAATCCCATTGATGTAAGTTTCTTGAGACAAACTCAATAATTTCCTAAAACGATCTCGGTGTATCCTAACAACAAGTATGTATTCTGCTTCTCCCATGTCCTTCATCTCAAATTTAGAGGACAACCACTCTTGTGTGGTGATGATCATCTCCATGTCATCTCCAGCCAATAAAATATCGTCCACATACAGTGAGAGAATCAAGAATTTTCTCCCACTTCTCTTGACATACACATAATGGTCTTATTCGATCATCATAAAGCCTATCGAGGTGATAGCTCGACGAAATCGACAGTACCACTGTTTGGATGATTGTTTTAGTCAATAAATGGAACGCTTTAAGCGGCATACTTTGCGCTCTTGTCTCTTCTGCTGAAACTTTTTAGGTTGATCTATAAATATCTCTTCATCTAGTTCTCCATTGAAAAATGATGTCTTCACGTTCGTTTGGAATAATTCCATATCAAGGTGGGCAACAATGGCCAAAATAAGGCGAATTGAGGCAAACCTCACTACCAGGGAGAATGTCTCTTCGTAGTCTACACCCCTCTTTGAGTATAGTCCTTCGCCACAAGACGAGCTTTATACTTGTCAATCGACCCATCTGCCTTCCACTTGACCTTAAGAACACATTTGTTCCCAATGTTCTTGCGTCCAAGTGGAAGATCAACTATCTCCCAAACTTGGTTTTTAGCCATCGAGCTCATCTCTTCCTCCATAGCAATTATCCACTCTTTAGCATTAGGAGAAGTAACAGCCTCTTGATAAGTAGTTGGCTCATCAATATCCATAGAAGCACACATGAAAGATTCCCCCTCAATTTCAAAATGTTGTCGGGGTACTATTCCACGATTGCTTCGATGCATAAGTGAATTTTAAGAGTCTTCCTCCAGTGGGTCACTCCCACTGACTCTAGGACCACTGTCATTGTCCCCGTTGATAACTGGATGAGATTTTGAAGTCTCACCCTCGCCAGGAAGCGTAGCACTATCCTTGGGATCTTGCAACTCATATAGTTCTAGATTCCCTCTTACTTATCCGATTGTCGGAAATTCCTTCTCGAGGAAGTTAACTTCGCGGGATTCAATCTCAGTCATTCCTCCATTAAGATGTTCACCATACATCACATAGCCTTTCGAGTGATTGCAATATCTTATAAAGACATGTTTGATCGCTTTAGGACCAAGCTTCCCATGCTTATGAGAAGCGTTGTGAACAAAAACCAACCGACTTCAAGGCAAACCTTCTAAATTAAGCTTTATGTCATATCATAACTCATATGGTGTCGTAGGAACTGACTTTGAAGGCACATAGTTTAGTATGTAGGCAGCAGTCAAAATCACATCTCCCCAAAAGGATATTGGAAGATTAGCTTGCGCCATCATTGATCTGGCCATTTCCAGAAGTGTCCTATTCCTTCTCTCTGCAACCCCATTTTTTTGTGGAGTATATGGAATGGACAATTGTCTTATAATTCTTTTTTCTTCACATAATTGCCTAAACTGATCAGACAGATATTCTCGTTCTCTATCAGTACGTCAAACATTGAGGTTTAGTTCTCTTTGGTTCTCAACCTCGGCCAAGAATCGCTTAAAATAGACAAGCGCTTCTGACCGATGAGATAAGAGATATACTGACCCATAGCGTGAATAATCATCAATGCAAGTGAGAAAATATGACACACCGTGTTGTGCCCTCACATTAATAGGCCCGCATATATCTGAGTGGACTATTTCAAGAGGATGAATAGCCCTCTTTGCCTTACTAAAAGGCTTCGGCAGGCTTTTCCGGCCAGACATGGTTCACACATAGGAATGTCGATCTTAGCAAGCTGGCCTAAAGGACCTTCTCGAGCTAGCCTCGTCAATCTTTCTTGTCCTATGTGTCCCAATCTTGCATGTCATTTAACAGAATCAGAAATAACATCAACAGGTGAAGAAACAAAAGAAATAACAATTTTTGTGAAAAGAAATAGAACTCACATTGAAATCCGTGCAGATGATTATTGAATATTGTTACTTTTCTTTTTTCTGTCGCCCTCATTGCTGCTGGCTTGCGATTTCTAGATTTGTAATATTGTTCTCTGGTTGTCGTATGGGCACAGGCGCGCAACGCCCTTGGTCGCGCCAGCGGCCTATGCAGTGCTATTAACTGACATCTTTAGCTTTTTTTTCTTTAGTTTGTTATCAAAACAATATTATTATTTGATAATTATGGTGCATGTATTAAGTTCATTATATGATTATGCAATTTTATGTGCACGGGCTTTGGACATTTTTTGGATACTCATGTTTATGTGTTTCAGTTAGTTATTTGAGAGATAATTATTGGAGATGGTGGTGATTACAAAGTCCCAAATTATTTTTTTTATTTCTAAATTCTTGTAGTAGGTCCATGAAGAATGTAATTTTTTAATTATTTTTTTTCTAGGACTCATGTATTAGAGGAGCCATTTTTTGGGGCCATGTACTTTTGGGTATGTTTTGTTAATCAACACCATAGGCCGAAAATTATCTCGACGTGAGCATTAAATATCACCCAATTATTTCTTATATGTGATGTATGCATGGATAATGTTTCTTTTCATGGATTATTTAAATATTTATTATCGTCTTCAACATGGGGGAAGATGATTATAAGCCTTTGCGGCGAATTTTCAATCTCATTGATTTGAAGAACGTAATAAAATTTTATTTGAATGAGAATAAAAAATTTTAAATTAAACAAGTACCTAACAAATGGCGCACTATATACAGTGATGGATGCCTAAATAGCTTTTTGTGATCTTTGTGGTTCTGATACCACTGTAAGCAAATAAACTGATATTTGCACATAAGCACATAATAAGGAATCGATGATACCTTTCAATTGCATAGCGGAATAAATTCACCGATTCGCGTTTGTTAGACCTTGATCTCGATAGCTCATCTACAAGCCCCTCTCGAACTGCACTTGAATATAGGTCGTCCTTCACTCCATGTGTTACTCCGCTTGATGTGAATACTACTAGAGCACCCAAAATTATTGCACACCTTAAACCCTCGGAGACCTTGAGTGGTGAGTCTCCCATAAGAAACGTAGAGAGAAAAATTCTATGTATGAGATATCTTAATTTGTGAGAATTAACGTCTGTTGTAGGAATGAGGAAGAGATCATCTTATAATTGTAAGATATCTCAATCCCTGGCATAATCAAATCCTACCACATTAGATGCAATCCCAAGATGCATGCTAATCAATTAAGGATCCCTTTGATTTGACACAATCTTTCCTAACTTATAAGATATGGATGCAATTTTCCAATAAAGACAATCATTTATCCACTAAAATACCTTAACTGCACCAAGTAATTCTTAATATTTTGGGTCAAGAAAGTAAGGTTTATTGATTTTATTTATCCCCTCCCCACCAACCACTACTCCCAACTTATTAAAAAGAATATTATGGTGAAAGAGTCATAGACTAATTCAAAACTTTAAACGAGCTTGTAGCTCAAGTGGTATCGATCATCCTTTGTAAGGGTGTTGACCGGAGTTCGAACCTGGTATCTTTCAGTTTCTTTCAAATTTATCTCATCCCCTCCAACCAATACTCCCAACTTATTTAAAAAAAAAAAGTATTAAGGTTTATTGATCTTTTAAATTTTAACTTAACTTTTTCTTATATGAACTAGATATTCGGTTGAAATATTTTCATTACAGTTCAACTCAAACTTAACAGGCCACTCTTAGATCCAGTGCAGTTTGTCGACCACACTCGTCCTAATCTAGCTATGCATCTGTCCATATTAAATGGATTTGGAATCCACCACAATATGAAAAATAAAAGGAGAACAATGATTTGAATTTTTTTTACGAGTTTATCCAATTAAGCTCAATATAGTTTTTAGCAAGAATTTGAAATCCTTAACTTCATAACTATCAATCCAAATGAAGTCTTATATAATTGACAAAACAAGTGCATTACTCATACTTGATTTCTTCTTGATTACGGTCGTGTGCGATTAAATCTTCATTTTTTAAGTAGATTAAATCTTCATTTCAAGGTTTCTTTAAAAAAATATTCATTTTTTAAGTACAAATGTTATGTGCGATATAAATAACATGATGTTGTAAATGTCGATCATTCCAAGTTAAGCTATCAGTCTGATAATCTAATTGTCTTAAGTACAAAAGCTCGGGGCTTATGTAGCTAGGGGTGTAAAAGATTAAATAAGTAGAACCGAACATATTATTGTTAAAATATGTTTGAATTTTAATCGAGCTTTAAGAATTGTGTTTAAGCTTGGTTTGATTATCAAATGAATCAAGCTCCAAGAAACTTTAGTCGGGCCAAACACGAATCGAGTTCGTGTAGTTTGATATTTTTACACATATTTTATTCTATTTTTACTAATTGAGTCGAGCTCGAGCCGAACTTTACATCTTAGCTAATATGTTTAAGTTTGGTTCGTCATATTAACGAATCAAACTCAAACGAGCTTTTAAAGATCAATCTCGAGTCGAGTATCGAATTGTTCGGTTGATTTTTTAGCCCTAGACTTAGGGCCTAGACTTAGGGTAACTCCAAATCAAAGGTAGCATTAATTGTAGTGGGAACTAGTCTACAACATAATAAGTCCCGCGAAGCTTCTCCGATGCTTATGTCAACAAGTGTCCAGAGAAATATCTGAAAGCAGAGGAATTAATTAATTAAGTACTCAAATTCAGGTTAATTTATCAATGAATAATAAGGAAAGACTACTTATACCTAGGTTGGTGGGCCTCATGTACTTGATGTAATTAGCCAAGGCTCATGGGTCGTAAACAATGATATATATGAACCTCATAGCAGGGACGGAACCGGAAATTTTTTATAAGGGGAGCACAAAATAAGGCAAAAACCTGTATGAGATAGTCACACCGTTCGACAAAAAAAAGTAGTACGTTTATGTGGAAAAAATAATATTTTTCGGGTTAAAATTATATTTTTTGGACAAAAAGTAATACTTTTGTCTGAGCATACTTTTTTAGCTGTTCATATAATGTATTAATTTTTACACTAAAAATATTGATTTTTACATTAAGAGTACTATTTTTCGTTTAAAAAAACCGTACGACCCTTTCACAAGACTTACTTACAAAAATAATACAATAATAAACTACATCAAATATAAAATAGGTACAATTAATTATAAACTACAAAACAATTAATAGAACATACTTTGTCATCTCTAATCCCTTTTTTTTTTTTTGAAAGGTTTTTTTAACCTAATTAATAACTTTAAAAAAAAAAAACCCATAAGGGGGGTCGTGCATCCGTCATTGCCTCATAGGCCACTTAATAATATTTTGATCCAGCAACAATGATTAATGATGGACAATTAAATAAGTATTTTTCAAAATTAAATAACGACATAATCAAATTAAAAATAATTGAAAGTAGATTTTACCCCATCATCATAATATATATAATAAGTGCCATTAACATAAAGATTTTATGTTGAGAATTTACTAATGTTTTTGGTTATGATTTAATAGTTAGGATAAGTTTTGATATAAGAAAAGAAAAGGTATTTATAATAGGGGACAAGCACGTATATATATCCATGCAGTCTGATTGTCAGGAAGGTCATGTAGTCCTTTCTTACAAGTATTTAGTTCACATAAATAAAATCCTGCAAGCAGACAGCAGTTGTAAATGCAACTGTGGAGAAAAATTTTCCCAAGGCTTTCTGACTCTGAATAAATGATTGAAAACAGTATCCACGTAAACTTCTTAAATGAATTATTATTATGATTTTTCTTTTTATCAAGCTAATTATGGCATTTACTCCACCCATTCATTATGCACCTAACTTACAGTAAATTCGACAATAATAGTAATAATAATAGTTTTCTTTAAATAAGAAAAAAAAAAGACCTTAGAGCTTTTAAAATAGCATACCTACCATTTCAGATGAAACCAATGTTAAATTTCATTTATTACCTTTTGTGTATTTATGTCAATATTTGGAGCGGGCAGGTCTGAAGGCTTTGTCATCAGTTCAATCAAATGTCTCTCCTTCTCACTCTCTCTTATTATTATTTTTTTTTATCTTTTCTTTTTGGCTTTTCGAGTTCAATGTTAATGTTCTAAAAATATGGATTTGATTTGATTTGATACAAGATTTCAGAATGGTATTATAGAACAAATGGTTTTATACTATTATTTTTTAAAATAATGGTTGATATTGATTTTTTGAGACGTCAATTTGCAAAACAATTATTTTACAGGAAGAATTTTTATATTTGGAGATCCAATAGTAGGAAACTTAACAGTAAATTTATAGGGAGTATATACTAATCAATTATATATGTATATCAAAATCTCACTAAATCACTTAGCACTTTGCCTACAATTAATGTAGGTGATCAATATTTAGAATTTGTTTAATAAATATTTTTTCTTATTACATTCAGAATGCATCATCTAATGCATTTTTGTTGGAAATTTACCACTCAAAAGACATAATTTTATTAACCACTCAAATATTACAAGACACACCTCACCACAACTTCACTCAAACTCAAATATTACTTATAAGCTTTGCTTCTCACTCACTTGTTTTTCTTTCTTAACTTGATACAAAATGAACCAACAATCCCACCTATTTATACTAAAACTTCATCTAGATCAATGGTTAAGATTGATTCTCACCAACCTTAATCCAATGGTTATCTTTTATTTCCATCTATCACATTCACCTACCATACCAACAACTTAAACTCAACTACCAAACTCATCTACCACAATTAAACATAAAATAAGTTTATATAATTCAACACTCTCCTTTAAACTTATTTTATAATCCCAAGTGAACTTCTCAATCTTGCAAAGTCTTCATACTTCAATGGCTTGGTAAAGATATCAGCAACTTGATCTTGCGACTTCACGTACTTCACTTGAACTTCTTCTCCGGCAATGCATTCTCTAATGTAATGGTATCGAGTATCAATATGCTTGCTCCGATTATGAAATACCGGATTCTTGGCCAAAGCTATTGCTGACTTGTTATCAACATAAATCTCTGTTGGATCTTCTTGTGACATGCTTAATTCTTTTAACAAATTCCTTAGCCATATTGCATGACTAACACATGATGTAGCTGCCACGTACTCAGCTTCACATGTTGAAAGAGTGACTATTGGTTGTTTCTTCGATGCCCAAGTGAAAGCAGTATCTCCCATGAAAAATGTGAAGCCAGTTGTACTTTTTCGATCATCAGTATCTCCCGCCCAATCACTATCAACAAGCTTATAATCATTAGAAACTGAATAAAACAGACCAAAGTTGATTGTACCTTTTAGGTAGCGAAGAATTCTCTTGACTACCTTGAAATGTGTGGTGGTTGGATTTTCCATAGCGACTCACGAGTCCAACTGCGTAAAGAATATCTGGCCTTGTACAAGTTAAGTACCTCAAACGCCCAACTAGGCTTTTGAACAGTGTTGGACCCACTTTATTTCCTTCATCATCCTTGCACAATTTCAATCCACATTCTACTAGTGTGTTTATTGGATTGCAATCATCCATCTTAAACTTCGTCAGAATCTCTTTTGTGTAGCCTTCTTGTGAGATGAATATCCCATCATCCTTCTGCTTGATTTCGATTCCGAGGTAGTGAGCCATTAACCCAATGTAGTCATTTCGAACTCTTTGGTCATTGCCTTCTTGAATTCTTGGAACAAGCCTATATTGTTCCCTGTAAAAATCAAATCATCAACGTACAAGCAAACAATTAAAACATCATTATCCTTGTTCTTGATGTAAAGAGCATGTTCATATGGACATTTTGTGAAGCCTTTCTCTTGCAAGTATTTGTCAATTCTACTATTCCATGCTCTCGATGCTTGTTTCAATCCATAGAGAGCTTTCTTTAACTTCAAAACTTTATCTTCTTGTCCTTCAACCACATAGTCCCCTGGTTGTTCAATGTAGACTTCTTCCTCCAGTACTCCATTAAGGAACGCTGACTTTACATCCATCTGATGTATTTTCCACTTATTTTTGGTTCCCAAAGAAATTATTAGTCTTATGGTCTCTAAATGTGCAACAGGAGCAAATACCTCATCATAGTCAATGCCAGCTCTTTGATTATAACCTTTTGCAACAAGCCTCGCCTTGTACCTCTCAACTTCTCCTTTGGCATTCTTTTTCACCTTGTACACCCATTTTACACCGATTGCTTTATGACCTTTGGGAAGTTGAGCAAGCTCCCAAGTGTCATTTTTCTTGATGGATTTAATTTCTTCATCCATTGCATCTCCCCATTTCTTATTTTGAGTAGCTTCTTCAAAGTTCAGCGGCTCACAATCTGCGACCAGACAAAATAGGGTGAGGTTTTCGAGCTTATCAGTTACCTCATAGAGCTCTTCCAGACTTCTTATACGCTCTTCATTTCTCTCAACTAGGAAAGATGGTGGTGATTGTTAAAATGACGGTGATGTTGGTGGTGTAATGGGTTCTTCTCCTAATTGCTCAACAATTACTTGTTCATCATCTTCAAATTCAGGAACGAAGTTGTAATCTTTGGCATGTGTACCCCAATCTCATTCGCCTTCTTCATCAAAGATAACATCTCGACTGGCGATTATCTTTCCATTGATGGGGTTATATAGTTTGTAGCCTTTGGAGTTATTGTTGTAGCCGATGAAGATGAACTTCTCGCTTTTATCATCCAACTTGCTTCTTTGTTCATCTGGTACATGTACATGAGCTATGCTTCCAAAAACTCTTAAATGAGAAATACCAGGCTTTCTCCCATTCCATGCTTCTTGTGGTGTCTTGCCCCACACGCTTCTTGTTGGTGAGCGATTTGACAGATAAACCGTACACGCCACAGCTTTTGCCCAAAACTCCTTTGGCATTTTCTTGCTTTTGAGCATACTTCGTACCATGTTGAGAATGGTTTGATTCTTTCTTTCTGCAACTCCATTCTGTTGGGGGGATCTGGGAACAATAAGTGGTCGTTGAATTCCATTTGCTTCACAAAACTCTTGGAATTCCTTCGAAGTGAATTCTCCTCATCGATCAGTTCTCATGGCTTTAATGTGAAGACCACTTTCTTTGTCCACTGCCGACTTAAACTTTTTAAATGCTTCAAACACTTCTGACTTCTGCTTCAAGAAATAAACCCAAGTTTTTCTTAAAAAATCATCAATGAATAGTAGAAAGTAATTACTTTTACCGAATGAATTTGGCTTGATAGGACCACAAACATCAGCATGTATGAGCTCAAGTGGATTTTGGGATCCGGAGTTTGAATCTTTTGGAAAGCTTTGCACAGAATTGCTTCCCAAGTAAACATCCTTCACAAAGGCGATCGGGATGGGCGATCTGGTAAACCTCTCACCATATTCTTCTTAGATAGTAACTCGAGTCCTCCAAAGTTGAGATGTCCAAATCTTAGATGCCACAACCATGATGAATCTTTATAGCATATCTTGAGACACTTTGCTACATCAATTTGAATGTTGAGCAGAAACATTCTATTTCTTGACATGGGTACCCTGGCAATCAAGTTATTCATATTGTCTCTTATAAAAAGGTTATTGTCTTTCAAATGGATATCATAACCTTTCTCTAAGAGTTGTCTCAGACTCAAAATACTTGTTTTCATGGTGGGTACATAATAAACATTAGAAATAAATTGATGTCTCCCATCTTTCAAGCGAATAAGGATTGTACCTTTTCCTTTTACGGCTACTTTAGAATCATCACCGAAAGAGACATTGGCACTTACAGATTCATCAAGTTCTACGAACATTGTTCGTCTCCCACACATATGATTACTAGCACTTGTATCTAGGTACCATGTGTCATCTTGACCTTCACCATTATCGTTTCGTGCTAGAAGCAAAACATTAGCACCATCTTCTTTCTTTTCTTCCACCAAATTTGCTCTCTCATTAACTCGAGTATTGGTATTTCTACAATCTCTGGCGTAATGACCAAACTTTTGACAATTATAACATTGAACTTGAGATTTATCATACCTCGAGTATGAGTTTCCTCTTTCACGGCCTCTTGTGGAACTTTCTCCTTGCATATAGTTGTTGTTGTTGAAATTATTGTTTGAATTCCAACCTCGTCCACGACCTTGACCTCTTTCACGTTGACTTCTATTATTGTGGAAGTTTTCTTCATTCTTGGTTGGTTGGACTTCTGTCTTAAGGAGTTGATCTGCAACACCCTTTTTCTTCTTCTTTTCTTTATGGGCTTGCAGTGAACCAAGAAGTTGTTCAATTGTCATAGTTTCGAGGTCTTTAGTTTCCTCGATGATAGTTGTAATACTATCAAAATTTGCATCCAAAGATCGTAAAATTTTCTCCATAATGACTACATCTTCTAGTTTTTCACCATTTCTTTTTAGTTGATTAGAAACGGTCAAAACTCTAGAAAAGTAATCAGAAACAAGTTCACCTTCTTTCATTTGCAGTGAATCAAACTCTCTTCTCAATGTTTGTAGTCGTACCTTTTTAACTTTATCTTCTCTCTTGTAAGAGACTTGGAGCTTATCCCACACTTGTTTAGCAGAGGTAGCACTTGAGATTTTCTCAAAGCCAACATCATCTAAAGTTTGGTAGATGAGGAAGAGAGCCTTCTTGTCTTTCTTTCTCGAGTCCTTCAAACTATCCTTTTCTATAGAGGATAGTGTTGACTCGTCTTTAGTCTCTTTATAGCCTTTTTCCACGACTTCCCATACGTCATGTGCTCCGAGAAGTGCCTTCATTTTGATACTCCAGTTTTCAAAGTTGTTTCCCTTAAGTTGTGGAACTTGGAATGATGCCACACTCGCCATGTGAATTGAAGATTCTGACTAACAAATGGACTGGAAAAAAAAATCTTGGAATTTTTTTTTACTTGATCAACGGTCAATTGTGTAACTGTATCATTCGTATCGACACGATATGACAAGACAAGAGATTGTACTAATACGAACACACACAAAATTCTTCATGTGACACGACATGACACAATTTGATATGATATGTCGAAAAAAATAAAGTTGATTAAGTTTGAACGATCGATACAGTATTTCATGTTAATACACTATGGCATATACACAAGATGATCAACGGTAGCACATTACACGAAATGACTAAGTTTGAATGATATGACATTCCATCTGTTTTTTTTAATAAGTTGGGAGTAGTGGTTGGAGGGAAGTGGGTGAATATTAAAGAAACTAAAAGATATAGGGTTCGAACCCTAGTCAACACCCCTTACAAAAGGTGAGCATGCGATAGCACTTGAGCTACAAGCTCGTGGTACGACATTCCATCTGTTAGTTTTTGTCTTGTTCATCGGGTAGACACGAACTCAATACAAAGTTTTCGTGTCCTTATCGTACATATTAAGACTATAAGAACACAAATATGATAATGCTAAACACTAACACATTATTTTCGTACCATTTTTTTGTAGTGATATGGCATTGTGTCAATAATGACAAAATTGCTTTTTTGGTCCGTTACATTGGCTCAATTTCGCATTTAGTCCTTTAACTTTTATGAGTGGCGTTTGGCAACCACTAACTTTTTTAAACTTGCACATTTAGTCCGATTTCGAAATTTCGGGGATGTCTTATTCCTAAAATGCTGAGTTGGCGGAAATAGTGATGAGTTGGACTAAATTGCACCTTGTTTGGACAATTTTTGCCTTAAATTAGTATTTTACGCTTTTTTTTAAATGGTCATCCATGTAAACGAAAAATGGAGAGATCTTGCAACCATGTCAAGAATAAATAAATAAAAATAGTAAAAATATTATATATATATATATATTATTAGAAAATGAAATTATATATATAATTTTTAAAATAAAATTTTTAGAAAAAATAGAAAACCCAAAAAAATGGAAAACCAAAAAAAAATTCTTTTTTTGTTTTCTATTTTTTAATTTTTATTTGAAGTTAAAAAATATAAAATATATGTCTGATTATTTTTTTAATTTACTTTAATGAAAATAATCTGAACATATATTTACAACTTTCAACTGTAAATAAAAACTAAAAAAAAACAAAAAACGAAAAAAAAAACAGGAAAACATATATTTAAAATTTTCAACTATAAATAACATTAGAGAAAAATAGATAACAAAAAAAAATTGAAACAAATATTTATAATTTTTCTATTGTAAATAAAAATTAAAGAAAAAATAGAAAACAAAAAAATAGAAAAATAAAAAAAAAAGAAATTTTCTTTTTTTTCTGTTTTCTTCAATTTTATTTAAAGTTGAAAAATATAAAAAAAATATGTTCGACTATTTTCTTTGATTTATTTTAATTTTATATTTATTTTTGTTATTTAATTTTATTGAGTTATTAAATGTATATATTATGTGTTACCATTTTCTATTTCAATATTATTAATTTCAAACATATTCTTTTGTTTTTAAATATTAAATTTTCAACAAAATGTTTTATTTTAGAAATATATATAATTTTACTTTTTACTAATATATATTTTTATTTTTTTTTACTATTTTTATTTATTTATTTTTGACATGGTTGCAATATCTCTCCATTTTTCATCTACATGGATGACTATTGTTTTTTTTAAAAAAAGGGTAAAATAGTCATTTCAGGCGAAAATGGTCCAAACAAGGTGCAATTTAGTCCAACTCAGTAATATGTCCACCAACTCAGTATTTTAGGAATAAGATATCCCCGAAGATTCAAAATCGGACTTAATGTGCAGGTTTAAAAAAGTTAGTGGTTGTCAAATGTCACCCATAAAAGTTCAAGGACTAACTGCAAAATCGAGCCAACTTAACGGACCAAAAAAACAATTTTGAGTTTTTGACTGTCAATAATTGTCATCCCTACTTCCATATTTGGCGTCTGAGAAGAAAATGTCTCGTGACTACAAGTATATTGTATTTAGTAATTTACGCAAGTACTATAAACATTTTTAAGGCAAAAATGCAAAATTAGTCATGTAACTTAGGGGTGGTGCCAAAATTGGTCCTGCTCAAATTCAAAAATCAGATTTAGTCCTGTAAGTCTTAAAATCGCTCATATTAAGTCCTATTTTTGTCAGAATTTTAAAATCCACCGGAATGTTTTGCATTCCGATGACTTTTGCTGACATGGAAAATTTACCTACTGAATTGGCATACACGTCCCAAGTAACGTGCATAGGTGTCGCCAAATTGAGAAAAAATAAAAAAAATAAACTTGTCCACAAAAACCCTAAATCGACTAACTCTCAGAAATCAAAAGGGCCATTCAAAGAATTTTTCTCATACTCGAACAGCCCCAGCTAGTTTGACGCCACGTAGAATGGTGTTTGAAGCGCATAAACATGCAGACTTACCTCTCCCCATTTACCGTAAGTCTATTAGATAAATGTTTTTATCATGATTTTGATGATTATATTCGATTTTGTTCAAACATGTTTTTTAAACCAAAACTATGTCCCTAAATGTTGTCTAAATACTTCCGATCAACTTAAAATGTTTTTACTATTTTTCGAGTATTTCTTGAAGTTTATTTTCAATAAAACATTGGGACAACACATTTGTTTCAGGCTCGACCGGTTGCCCTATAGGGCAAACCCGTACCTAAGTTGGTGAGAAAGCAAAAATGGGGCGTAAGAAAAAGCAGGCGAGCGGCCGGTCGACCAGGTGGGCGGCCCGACCAGGTGGGCGGCGGTGCGATCGCCGTCGGCCGTGGCGACTTACATTGCACTGCAAGTTGGATTTTGTTCCAGACTTCTCTTTTAAGTAAAATCGTTAAGGGCAACCGTCACGACTAAGAGCGGCCGGTCGCACCCCCCCTTCGACCGGTCCCCCTGTGTAAAAATTCGCAGAATTCAATTTCAATCTTATCTCTGCGGGACCAGTCGAACCCTATGTTTATCAGCAAACTATCCGTTGCGTTTTTAGACAACTTTTCCCTATTTTGTGGGATTGATTTCTAACAGCTATATTGATCATTTTAAATGGTTTCTTTTGCGAGCAAATCACTCCCCGAGGAGGAGCCAATGTCGGAAATGAAAGCCAAGTCCTTTCCTATAAATAGAGGCTTCATTCAAGCAACAAGATACAACACACAAAATACAAGCAAAAAGCAATTGAGCAAACACTTTCATATATCTTGTTGTATTAGCCTAAGCACTTTCACTTGCACTTATTTGAGGTCTAGGCTTTCAATTCTTGATTACACTTGTACTCATATTGTATCAATCATTATTGAGTTGTAATCTTGATTTTGGTTATCATTCAACACAAGACATCCTTGTGAGTATTCTTGTGGTAAGAATACACTTGGGTGATCTAGGTGATAGGTGTTTGAAGGTTGTGGTAATCTTCAAAGGTGTTGTAAGAGGGTTGTGGTAATCCTCAAGGTGGTGAAAGAGGGTTGTGGTAATCCTCAAGGTGTTGTATTAATTTTTGGTAAATTAATAAAATCTTTTTTTCTTTTTAAAATCCATCCCGGAGATACTGGGGTGGTAGAGGATTAGGCCCTAGGTGGGTTGAACCTCTTTAAATCAACGAGTGTTGTTTATTTTCTGCATTTACATTCTTGTTGTCTACTCGTTGTTTCGAAAAAGAGGGTGATTTGTGAAAAATCGGCATAATCTATTCACCCCCCATCTAGATTATTGTAGCCACTTGGACTAACAAATGGTATCAAAGTCAAACTCTTTGGCTAGCTCGTTCCGAGTAAAGAGGAAAGATCCATGGCTACAAATGATGCTCATCTCACCACCGGCGCCTCTACCAATAAGCCACCACTATTTGACGCCAACAACTATGCATTTTGGAAAGACCGTATGGAGTGCTTCCTACAAGGGTGCGGGTTCGACATTTGGAATGTGGTCATTGAAGGAGTTGATCAACCAACAAAGAAATCGGAGGATGGCACCTTGGCTCCTAAACCTTTCAAGGAGTTTGATGAAAACGACAAAAAGGCTTTCTCTCTAAACGGTAAGGCTTTAAATATTTTGCATTGTTCTCTTACCGCCACCGAGTACAATCGCATAAGAGGCATAAGGTCGGCACATGAGGTTTGGGAAAAATTGGAGAAAATCTATGAAGGGACTAAGAAAGTCAAGCAAGCAAGAAAGACCATGCTTGTTAAAGACTTCGAAAACTTTAACATGTATGATGGCGAAAGCATCTCCAAGATGGTGGAAAGGCTTGACAATATTGTCAATCCTCTTATGGCCCTCGGCAAGGTCATCTCCGAAGAAGACAAGGTGACCAAGGTATTGAATGCACTTCCCGGGTCTTGGTCCGAAAACGTAACGGCAATCACGGAGGCACAAAATCTTGAGACACTCAAGTTTGATGAACTTATTGGAAATCTACTCATCTATGAAGTCTATCTCAAGGAGAGGAAAAATTCCAAACCATCCACAAATCAATCGGGTATGCAAATTATTTCTAAAGGTCTTGCTTCTTCTTCTAATAATGCATACTATGATAATGATGATGATGATGAGGAGACGGCCGCACTTGTTCGAAAATTTGCAAAATTTGTAAATAAAATTAAAGCAAGAAAACCAAGAGATAATGATTGCTTTAAATCACGGAAAACCCGGGCACTTCATTGCCGATTGCGGCTTCGATGAAGATGAGCAAAAGAAAAGGAAGCCTTTCACAAAAAAGAAGGCTCTAAATGCGGAAGTCAAGACATGGGATGAACTACTCGAAACAACCGATGAGGAAGGAGAAACCGAACACGGTCTCATGGCTATAGACGATGAAAACAATGAGGTACACTCAAACTCTTCTACTTCCTCCATAGTTGATGACTTGCAATGTGATTTTGATGAATTGCAAATTGAATTTCAAAATTTGATCGTTAAATACAAAAACTTGAAAAAGGAGCATAAGGAGATTAAAGTTGAAAAGGAAAAATTATTTACCTCTTATGAATCTCTAGACAAAGCTCATGCTCTTACTCTTACTAGAATTCATTCTCTTGAAACCGAAAAGGAATTGCTCACAAAAGATATTGAATGTTTGAAAAATGATATGCATCGTTTCAACATAAGTACGGATAAAGTTACAAAAATTTTAGATACACAAAGAGGGGAGCATTCCAAATCGGGACTTGGTTATAAGCCATTTCAAAGTGTTTTTAAGAAAAATAACCAAGGTCCGACTTTTGTACGTGCTAATAATTATAATACTCCTACTTGTTTTTATTGTGGCAAAGTTGGACATTATGCTAATAATTGCAAGTTGAGAAATAGCTCAAGACATGTTTGGAGACCCAAAGGTCTCAAGACTAACCCCCATGGACCCCAAAATTATAGGGTACCTAAAAGAAATTCTTTTGTAGGTAATAGGGGCTATAACCACAATGGAAGATTCAAAATGGCTCGTGGACAGCGGATGTTCACGCCATATGACCGGGAGGAGAGAACTTTTTACCAACATCAAACTCCAAGAAGAGGGTATGGTCATGTTCGGCAATGGCAAAGGAAAGATTCTTGGAAATGGAGAAATTGGTAACTCTTCTTTCTCTCTTAGTAATGTTCTATTAGTTGAAGGGCTTAAGTTTAATTTGATAAGTGTTAGCCAACTTTGTGATTCAAAATATGATGTTTCCTTTAATAAAGAAAAATGTCTTATTCTTAAAAATGGTGAAATTATTTGTGAAGCAAATAGAAAAGGCAATCTTTACAAAATTTGTACAAGTGATTTGGTTAGTCAAAATGTTTCTTGTTTAGTCGCCAATAATGATTTAACTAGTTTATGGCATAGGCGACTTGGACATGTTGGATACAAGAATTTGAAAAATATTTACAAAAATCAACATGTGAAAGGACTACCCAAATTAAATTTTGAAAATCTTGGCTTATGTGACACTTGTCAAAAGAACAAATTAGTTAAAAGTAGTTTTAAGCCCAAAAATGAAATTTCCACAACCAAACCCCTACAAATGCTTCACCTTGATTTGTACGGGGATATTGGTACGGCTAGTCTAAGTGGAAAACATTACACTTTTGTTATAGTCGATGATTTTTCGAGATATACTTGGGCTCTTTTTCTTACCAATAAAAACGATGCCGTTAATGAGTTTGTGAAGTTGTGTAGACTTATTGAGAATGAAAAAGAAGATACTATCAAGTCTATTCGAAGCGATCGAGGTGGAGAATTTGACGGTGAATTTAGAGTATTTTGTGAAACCTAAGGATATGCTCATAATTTCTCGGCTCCAAGGACACCTCAACAAAATGGAGTAGCCGAACGGAAAAATCGGACATTACAAGAAATAAGTCGGTCCATGCTCAATGAATTTTCTCTTCCAAAATATTTTTGGGCCGAAGCCGTAAGTACCGCTTGCTATGTCATTCATCGAGTTTATATTCGTCCTAAAATGAATAAAACTCCATATGAGCTTTGGAAAGGAAGAACTCCAAATATTAGTTATTTCAAGATATTTGGTTGTAAATGCTTTATTTTGAATACCAAGGATCAATTGGACAAACTTGATCCTAAGGCCGATGAAGGGATATTTATGGGATATTCAACAAAAAGCAAAGCATATCGGGTTTACAATAAGACTAGTGAAGTTGTTGAAGAATCCATCCATGTTAAATTCAATGAAGCTTCGGGAGTTGAAAGAATTCCTAATGATGAAAGTGATGAGGAGGATGTTATTGAACAAATTGTTCAAATTGATGATCAACCGTCTACATCAAATGATCAACCGTCCACTTCAAATGGTCCTCAAGAAGATAGAGGTGATATCTCGGATCTTCCCGTTGCTTTGAAATTTAAGGAAGATCACCCAAAAGATCTTATTATTGGTGATCCCCTTGAAAAAGTGATGACACGGAGAAAATTTGCCGAGAAAGCTCTTATTTCTCAAAAAGAGCCTAAAAATGCTAAAGAAGCTATTGAGGATGAGGATTGGTTTCTAGAGATGCAAGAGGAGTTAAATCAATTTGAAAGAAATGATGTATGGGAATTGGTACCTTGTCCTCCTTCTCAAACCATTATTGGCACAAAATGGGTATTCCGGAACAAACTAGATGATCAAGGCAACATTGTTCGAAATAAGGCAAGGTTAGTAGCTCAAGGGTATTGTCAAGAAGAAGGTATTGACTATGATGAAACTTTTGCACCCGTAGCACGTTTAGAAGCTATTCGTATTTTGCTTGCCTATTCTTGTTTTAAAAATTTCAAACTTTACCAATGGATGTTAAATCTGCCTTCTTAAATGGTATTATTCAAGAAGAAGTCTATGTAAAGCAACCTCCGGGGTTTGAAAATTTTTCTAGGCCTAATGATGTTTATAAACTTAAAAAGGCCTTGTATGGTTTAAAACAAGCACCCCGTGCATGGTATGATAGACTTAGTTCTTTTCTTTTACATAATGGTTTTATAAGAGGTAAAGTTGATACAACTCTATTTGTTTTTGAAAAAGGGCAAGATTGTTTACTTGTGCAAATATATGTTGATGATATTATCTTTGGTGCTACTAATGATTCTTTGTGCAAGAAATTTTCTAAGTTAATGCAAGGAGAATTCGAGATGAGTATGATGGGGGAGCTTAACTTCTTTCTTGGACTTCAAATTAAGCAATGTCAAGAAGGTATTTATATTTCGCAATCAAAGTATACAAAAGAACTTTTGAAGAAGTTCGGCATTGAAGAAGGAAGAACCGTCTCTACTCCTATGGCAACAAATGTCAAAATTGACAAAGATGAGAAAGGCAAGTCCGTGGATGAATCAAAGTATCGAGGTATGATTGGTAGTTTACTTTATTTAACCGCTAGTAGACCGGACATTCTTCATGCCGTATGCCTATGTGCTCGTTTTCAAAGCAATCCCAAAGAATCTCACATGAGTGCCGTTAAAAGGATTTTTCGATATTTGAAAGGCACCATTCAATATGGTTTATTTTATCCAAAGAATGAAAATTTTTCTCTTAAAGGTTATAGTGATTCGGACTATGCGGGTAATATTGATGATCGGAAAAGTACTTCCGGATCATGTCAATTTTTAGGCGATTGCCTAGTTTCTTGGTTTTCAAAGAAGCAAAACTGTTTCTCTTTTTCAACGGCCGGCCGAATATATTTCATTGCATTTTGTTGTACTCAACTTCTTTGGATGAAACAAACCTTAGCGGATTACAAATGCTCTTTTGAAAATGTACCTATCTTTTGTGATAATATATCCGCTATAAATATTGCTCAAAACCCGGTTCATCATAACCGTACTAAACATATTGAGATTCGACATCATTTTCTAAGGGATTGTGTTTCAAAACGTAAAATTGAGATATCCTTTGTACCATCTCAAGATCAATTAGCGGATATTTTCACAAAACCGCTATCTTCCGAGACTTTTTCATCAATAAGAGCTCGGTTAGGCATAATGCATATTGAATGAAGCTTACGTTTGCATTTTGCACTTTTTAAAACTTAGGGGCGAAAAATCGGATTTTTGGTTGAAAATTCGGATTTTGGAAAAAGCGACAAAACAAATGGTGAAGGAGTTGAGGGCAACCGTCGCCCTCAACCTCGACCGGTCGCCCTCAACCTCGACCGGTCGCCCTAAGCTATATTTTGGCTTTTAAACGTTAAATTCACATTCTTCATTTTAACAAATTTTTGGCCATTTTTCGTCCCCTTTGCCAAATTCACTCAAATTTCATTCAAAAATGGATTTCATGCATATTTTACATAACATGGACATTATATAGCATGATCATCATCATTATGGCCCACTCTTTCCGATCAAATGGTAAGAATTTCGATTCTTTTACTCAATTGGGTGGAACCCTTGAGTTTTCGAGTTTCTTGAAAAATTTTGATGTAATTTTCGTATGATTATGATGAGCTTGGTTGTTGTGTTGTTATGTATGATGATTGGCTTGAATTGATGTTGAAAATTTTTTGGCTTGAACCATTTACAAAGGTTATATACAACCTCTTTTATTTTTAACGCACACAAGGTGTTCGATGATATGTCGCAATGAAAATTTCAACTTATACATGATTCTCTTGCTTTCAAAAGTTTTCTATACTTATTGAGATCATGCTTTGACAAACAAAACAAGCGTATGAATTCTTCATATTACATTTCTCCCATTTTCCTTGGATTATTACGCTTTAATCGCTCAACGGTTAATAAACCGTCCCTTTGGCGCACTTTGATATTATTGTATGGTGTTTTCGCCATCCTAACATTCTTTTTGATGATTCCAAAGGGGGAGAAAAACAGGATATTGGCTCGTTAGCTCAAGAAAAGCTAATAAAAGCTCGCAACAGGATATTGGCTCGTTAGCTCAAGAAAAGCTAATAAAAGCTCGCAATAAGTATTGTGGACTCTAATACCTAGTCCATAGCTTGAATTTTGGACTCGGATGATATTGATTATAAGTTTTGTGACAGGGGGAGCTCCTTAGCTCATGATGCATTCTATATAAGCTTGTTATAGCTTGTGCTTCTTACTTATAATAATCGTTTGTTGATATGCTCATAAATAGGGGGAGCTTTGTATGAAATACTTCTAACGGATAGTTTACTCGTAAAACCGAAAATTTTATTTGGCTTACAAATCGTCCTCAAGAAAATTGTTTTGGTTTGTAATCATCAAAAAGGGGGAGTTTGTTAGATAAATGTTTTTATCATGATTTTGATGATTATGTTCAATTTTGTTCAAACATGTTTTTAAACCAAAACTATGTCCCTAAATGTTGTCTAAATACTTCCGATCAACTTAAAATGTTTTTACTATTTTTCGGAGTATTTCTTGAAGTTTATTTTCAATAAAACATTGGACAACACATTTGTTTCAGGCTCGACCGGTCGCCCTATAGGGCAACCCGTACCTAAGTTGAGCTGAGAAACAGAAAATGGGACGTAAGAAAAAAAAGCGGGCGACCGGTCGGCCGGTGCGGGCGGCAGCGGTCGGCCGTGGCGGCGACCTGTTGCACTGCAAGTTGGATTTTTGTTCCAGACTTCTCTGTTTCGTAAAATCGTTAAGGGCAACCGTCACTAAGACTAAGGCGACCGGTCGCACTTCCCCTTCGACCGGTCCCCCTGTAAAAATTCGCAGAATTCAATTTCAATCTTATCTCTGCGCGACCGGTCGAACCCTATGTTTATCGTGAAACTATCTGCTTGCGTTTTTCGCATACAACTTTTCCCTATTTTGTGGGATTGATTTCTAACAGCTATATTGATCATTTTAAATGGTTTCTTTTGCAGCAAATCACTCCCCAAGGAGGAGCCAATGTCTGGAAATGAAAGCCAAGTCCTCTCCTATAAATAGAGGCTTCATTCAAGCAACAAGATACAACACACAAAATACAAGCAAAGAGCAATTGAGCAAACACTTTCATATATCTTGTTGTATTAGCCTAAGCACTTTCACTTGCACTTATTTGAGGTCTAGGCTTTCAATTCTTGATTACACTTGTACTCATATTGTATCAATCATTATTGAGTTGTAATCTTGATTTTGGTTATCATTCAACACAAGACATCCTTGTGAGTATTCTTGTGGTAAGAATACACTTGGGTGATCTAGGTGATAGGTGTTTGAAGGTTGTGGTAATCTTCAAAGGTGTTGTAAGAGGGTTGTGGTAATCCTCAAGGTGGTGAAAGAGGGTTGTGGTAATCCTCAAGGTGTTGTATTAATTTTTGGTAAATTAATAAAATCTTTTTTTCTTTTTAAAATCCATCCCGGAGATACTGGGGTGGTAGAGGATTAGGCCCTAGGTGGGTTGAACCTCTTTAAATCAACGAGTGTTGTTTATTTTCCGCATTTACATTCTTGTTGTCTACTCGTTGTTTCGAAAAAGAGGGTGATTTGTGAAAAATCGGCATAATCTATTCACCCCCCCTCTAGATTATTGTAGCCACTTGGACTAACAAAGTCTTCCTTTAGTTTAATGAGTATTTTATTGTTTCTTAGAATATTTCTAGTATTTTATATGTATACATGGGTAGATGGCTGATTTGTTTAGTAGGAAAACATAAAAAAAGCCCCAATTCAGCAGGTAAATTTGCTATGTCAGCTAAAGTCGCCGAAATGCAGAAAATTCTGGTAAATTTTAAAATTCTGACAAAGATAGGACTTAATATGAGCAATTTTAAGACTTACAGGACTAAGTCTGATTTTTGAATTTGAGCAGGACCAATTTTGGTACCACCCCTAAGTTACAGGACTAATTTTGCATTTTTGCCCATTTTTAATAAGTGATGCTTAATTATATCAGACAATATCTAATATTGATAATCAGTTTGTCCAAACTAGGGGTGTGCACGGGACTTGGAGATCACCGAATCCAAACCGATATTCCGAACTGAAAAATATCCGAACTGGAAATATCCGTTGACTTTTTGACTTTCTCTGAACCGAATCGTCCCGAAAATTTACATGGTACGGTTCTGGAGATTTTTCAAATATCCATACCAAGAACCGTACCGAACCAAATATCTGAAACTAGAATCGATTTTAAAATAATTTTTATATATACATATATAATATTTTTATCTTATTTATATTTTGATATTGAATTAACTAAACATCCCTTTGAAATTCAATACTATATATACTAAAAATTATCAAATTAAAAATTTGGCATATTTTATCAATATATCAAATGAATAATTGAATATACATATTTAATTCACTAATAGTTACGTCATATTAATTTATTTAAATGAACCAATAAATAAAATTATAAAAACATATTTGATTTGTAGAAAATATTTAAATTTGATGATATTTTACTTATTAAGAATAAACTAGACTCATCCTCTAATCAAGAAAATTAATTGAATTAAAATTAGATAAATGTTTTGTACATTGCACATAAACAAGAGTAATCGTCTAACCAAGAAATTAAGACATTGAGACTATAGATTTTTGTTTCATATTAGTTTATCAAAGTTATCAGTCAATTATATTTTTCCTAAGTCAAGAGTCCATGGTAATGTGCCAAGATTATAGAATATTATTGTGTAGTATAGGCTACTAAATTTGTCATTCGTTGAGATTCTACACTTTTACTACTATTACGAATAACATAATATCTTAAACATATTATGTTAAAATCCAAAAGAAACATCAATATTGTTAACTATAAATTAGATAAAAACGATTTAAAAGTTAAATTGATATTAAACTGATATGTAGTATAATCTATATCATGAAAGAAAGATTTATATTTACAATATTAAAAAATTTAGCACTTAAATATGAATTAATGAAATTTTATGTATAAGTTAAATATAAAATGTCAAAAAGTTAAACTCGTATAGTAGTTTTAGTATGTATTTTTGAAATTACACTAAAAAAAAGATTGAAAGTATAACCGTTTAATGATTTTTACACTGGTTTTTCTTTTCACCTTTTTGTGTGTTTTATTTGTGAAAATTTTGAATCTCCGTTTCTCCGAACCGTCCGGAACCGTTCCGTACCGTCCCATTAGAACGAATCTCCGTCCCGAATCGTACCGAACTTTCGGGATGGTTTGGAACGGAGATTTTTTTTATAGTTCGGTTCTGGAGATTTAATTTTGGGATCTCCGAACTTCGGGACGGTTCTAGAGATTTCTAAATTTTCGGACCGGACCGGACCGTGCACACCCCTAGTCCAAACAAGGTCAGGAGATTTAGTTTGATCATTCTCCTTTCCTCTTTTGAAGATTTTATTTTGATTTTTGTGTTTGATTTATTTTATTTATTAGGTTTTGCTCCTGTTGAGAGCATCTCCAACCCTCCCTTAAAATAGGGGTAGACGCCAATTTGAAGGAAAAAACTTTCTCCAACCTTACGTTATTCCCCACGCAAAATGGGGTAAGTGAACAATGCACCTTTTAATGTAGAGGGCTACTGTTCACACCTTTCTCCAACCTTACGTCATTTCTCTTAAATTATGTGTAAATGTTTTGTAACTCCATAAATTGTTAAAATAATTTTAATGTTAATTTCTAATTATCATGTTTTTTGTTGTTTATTGAGATTTTATTGTGAATTATTATATTTATAATTAATTTATTATATATATATATATATTAGAATTTATATAATAAATTACAAAAGGATTTATAAAATAATATTACTTAGACTACGAGTTAAAGTAAAATACATATTCGTACAAATATATTATATTTTATTATATTAAACATAAATATATATTTTAAATTACAATTTGATAAAAGTATTTAAATTCAATAGAACAAAATATCAAAGTGGGATATTCCAATTTGGATTAAACTTTAGAGTGGACTATTGGAAATTAATGTCGAGTTCTTCCAAATTTTCCTCTAAACTAGTGTGAAACTCAACTATTTTAGAGGAAACATTTGGAGATGCTCTCAATGTTGTCAATCATGCCATCCACCAAAAGTATTGTAACCCATTATCTAATTGTTACCTAGGGTTTAGAAAACGAATAATTCAATCGATCATAAATTAGTATGCATAGTATATTCCACCGACTCCCCTAACCAAAATTTATTGTAGGAGCCTGGCCGGGGTAATTTTAATTACCCGTTAATTGCTTTCAATTATTTAATTTTATTATGGCTTAAACTATTAACTTGGGTTCAAAATTATATTATTTCTTAAATTTCTCGTAAAATATTATACAAGGCCCATGAGACCCAAGTTCCGTCTTTTAATAGTATATCTTCATTTATTTGTAAGGCATGTGGCTCTAATACAAGTTTTTATTTTCTGCAACATTAACAAACAAGAAAAATTGTACAAATTGAATTTATATAAACCAATTGAAAAATATGGGTTACAGTCTCTATTTCTTCCTCTGATTCTTCTCTTCAAGATCAAGAAATTTGAAATTTGATATTTGATATTTTGGAGGTGAAATCGCCTATTTGACTTATTTTAATAATATTTGTTTAAGAGCTTGATAGCTTATTCTCGAATCAAATGTTGAATCTTCAAAACCTGTGACTTTCTGACTTTGAAGCATGTTAATGGAATCAACCCTTCAATCTTCCCCCAAGACGAATTTACACTTCAATAATATTAATTCGAGGGTTTGACAGCTTATTCCTAGATCAAACGCTAGGACTTGAGTTGAATCCGCAATGAACACCTTGAAAGTCGTTTGAGGACCATGTATCTCCTTGAATTTGACTTCTTGAATAGAGAGAATTTTGTCATCGCCTTTCTCGTTTGGATTTCTTCTTCATCAAGTTGTGCGTCTTTTTGAGTTTTGTGTCTATAAATTATGAAAAGAACCTCTATTTATAGGCGTAATGATGATTCTTGCCATAATTACCCGATTAAACATGGCAATTTGATTGATCGATCATGATTTATCTTGCATATTTTGCCATAATCACAGGATAGTAATTTGATTTGATTTAATTTAATTTGATTTATTTACCAAAATATTTGCAAATCACTTTCTTATGAGAAAGATTTTATCTTGATTGCAAAAATTGAAGATTTTGACACTTGTCAATATTTGGTATTAAATTTAAGTATCTACAAATGCCCCTCGTAATTTGTTCATGGACAACATGTCTTGGAGTGAATGAATCGCAAAAATTATTTTACTTGTAATCAATTTGAAGCACATAAATCGATTATGCTCATATCAATGAGCTCTTCATTTGAATTTGGATTTGTAGATAGTGTATACTCTTATCTTTTTTCTTAATTACCAAAAGAGAAAGATTTTATTGCATAAGCAAACTCAAACAAACTTACAAACAATGCCCACTGGCACAAAACAACCTTGCACAGACGAAGGCAAGGGGAACTCAACCCATAAAACTAAACAAAAACTAAAACACCTCCCAATGAGGACTAGAGCGCTCCCAAAAGGAGACTCAAACAACAAAACCCACCCACACACACAAAACCCGGGCACGAGCAACCACCACAAACTACAAATCAGACACGACTTGTCTATGAGCTTCGTCCTTCAACCGAAAAAACAAAAAAGACAAAATCACAACAACATAAAAATCTACTGGAAAAAATCACAACAACAGAAAAATCTACTAGGCAAAACCCGAACAAGAAGCCTCTCCCCCTCTCGATCTGCCGCCATTGTCGCCGCCCACCGCAACCACCACCAAGCCAAGGTCTGACCACCGCTGCCCGCCTCCACGAGATTCTCCCAAAACCCAGATCTGAACATAAGCTTCAAGGACCAGCTGAAAATCTAGAAGAAAAAACACCACAGGGCAAAAGAGGCTTGACCGGTGACTAGACGTCGTCGGCCGTGCGGCGGTCGCCGGCAAGATGATGGTGGAGATGGGGGAGACTTTAGAAGATGAAAGGGAGTGTAACGACCCAAATTTTTATGTCTTAATAAGCATTTTCTTAATTATATTATTTGTTTATTTTATGGAATAATAATGGAGAATTTATTAATGATTTTACTAGATAGTAATTTATTGAATTACGGATAATAAAAGTGTATTTTTAATTGGACTGTGAATTTATTTAATTTGAACCTTATAATGAATAATTGGACTTTTAATTAGTTTGGAGTTTTAAATCAGGCCCATATTGTTAGTAAGTTTATAATAAGCCCATGTACCCAAAACCTAGCCCAATTGAGAGTAGGTTAAAATACAGATATAAGACACGCAAAACACACACAGAACACACATGACACACGATCAAAACAGAAACAAAAAGAGAGAACGCAGAGAGAGTAGAGAGATCGACCAGAAAAGAGAAAATAGAAGAAAGAAAAGTGATTTCCCCAATGTGGTTGATTTGATAGAAGCCTGAGAAGAGTTTTGTTATCCATAAGTTGAACAGACAAGTAATCTCCATAGTTTTCACGTAGATTTAGGTTTGTAATATTGTTATATGATTTTCATTATGTTAATTTTAAGGCATATTACTTTATCATAATTGACTGCAAGGTTTGTCAATTCATCATGTTTGACTACTACAAGAATTGACTCTGTGTATGTACTGGCTTGTCGCCTTTTGTGATAAGAATTTATGTGTTGATGTGATAAATTGGCTTGTCGCCTTATGTGATATTTTTGTATTGATGTGATAAATTGGGCTTGCCGCCAACCATGTATGATTTGAGTGTATGATTTCCTAATTAGTTGAATGTAGGGTTATCCCTAACTAATTTAACGTAGGGTTTTTGCTAATTAGTTGAACACATGATTTATCCCTAATTAATTGAATGTCTGACTTTCCTAAATTAGTTGAACATAAAGTTTATCCATGTAGGGCTTTCCCTTGACTAACTGAATGTAGGGTTTTCCCTTAAGTAATTGAATATAGGGTTTTTCCTTGACTAATTGAATGTGGGGTTTACCCTAAATAGTTTTAAATCATTAAATGTAGGGCTTTCCCTAAATTATTTGAATGTAGTCTTTTTCCCTAAAGATGTTTGAATAATTGAATCTAGGGTTTTCCCTTAATTAAATGAATGTAGGGTATTCCCCTAACTAAGTGAACGTATGACTTTTTCCCAAGTACAATTGAATCTAGACTCTAGAGTTCACTAATTAATTGAACATAAAGTTTTCCTAATTAGTTGAGCATATGGTTTATCCCTAATCAATTGAAAGTAGGATATCCAATAATTAGTTGGGACATAGGGTTTATCCCTAATTAATTGAATGTAGGGTTATTCCTAATTGATTGAACGTAGGGTTTTCCCTAATCAGTTGAATGCATGGTTTGTTCTCAAATTGGCTCAGCTAATGTGATTTAATTATTATGATATGCACTTATATTTATTCTCATATTTAATGATATGTTGCATCACTTAGGCTCATGAATTATTTTTAATGTATGTTCATAACATTTCACGAGCATCCAAAAGAAATGTGTGCACATTGTTCTATGATGCTGGAGTGATTGGGAAATGGGCGCGGGGGACCAGCGTTCCGACCATGTGCCGCTTGCGGCTAATGTTAATGTTCAAAGAAAAGGGCCTTCGGACAAAATGAATGGAAATGGACCTTCGGGCAAAATATTCACGGGTTCCAAATAATAAGGCCCACTGCGACCCTAATTAGAACAATGTGTTACCAAGTGAGCTCACGTCCTAAGAATGTTTCATGCAACGAAAGGCAAAGTTTTATGTGAAAGAAAGTTTTAAGCAATGAAACGAAGGTTTTTAAGTAAGGAAAACGTAAAGTCTTTTTAAGTTAAATGTAAGATATTGCATTAGGCATGCATTCATTCATGAGGTTACTGTTGAGCTCCTTTAGCTCATTCCATGAATTTTAAATTTTTCAGATGAGAAGACAGAGAGGAAGGAGATGGCCGGGCGCAGTGACTCGGGGAACCCATGTCAATGGAATTTTTATTATTTCAAAGTTTTGACTTTTTAGTTTATTAAATGTCGAATGCCATTTTATTTTTAGTACGAATGTTTTTGGACAAGTATTTATTTCGATTATTAGCTTTTGATTCACAAAAGTTTTCAAACGAAGTAAGATTTTTAATATTCCATATTTTTAAGCATTCGTTTAAAGTATTTCTTTTATTTTAATTGCTATTTTCACATTAAAATTCAAGTAAGCTAGAAAGGGCACTATAGGGAGAGAGAAGATTATTATGAGCTTTTTTAGAGAGAGGCGAGAGAGAAGAGGTAGAGAGAAGATGATTACCTCAAAGTAAAAAAAAAAGTTTTCACTTGAATTTGGATTTGGAAACAGTTTATACTCTCATTATATATATGGAGTCTTCACTTGAACTTGAATTTATAAACTGTTTATACTCGTGTCAAGGAGTATTAATTTGAATTTGAATTTGAAGATAATTTATGCTCGTATCAAGGAGTCATATTGAACTTGAATTTTGTAAACATTAATGTATACTAGTGTCAAAGAGTGAATTTGGATTTGATTTTTAGACATTTTATACTCTTATCAAGAGTATTATTGATAGTTTATACTCGTATCAGGGAGCATTATACTAATAGTTTATGCTCATATCAATTATCAAGGAGCCATATATAAAATTTTAACTCTTGTCTAGAAGCATTACTGTTAGTTTATGCTCGTATCATGGAGCATTATTGAGAGACTTCAATTTGAAAAAATTTAGATAGTTTTTTCACGTATCTAGGAATATTGGAAAGTTGAAGTTGTAATGATCCACATTTCCTTCCTCATTAGTTGGGTTGACTTTCAATAGCTTTAATTTCATGTCACTATAACATAAACGACATTAGGTAACACAAAATTATAACACTTTATACATAAAGCATATTATGTAACACATGTTTATAACACTTTTATATTATAATATTTATGTAACACTTTTGTAGCACTTTATAAATATGTAATACTTATTTCTAGCAGTTTCAAATAAGTAGCATGTTTATTGTATCACTTTTGTTTTTTGTTATTGTTTTGGTAACACAAATCGGTATTACTTTAATTAAATAACACTCCATATAACACTATATTTAATTAATTGTAACACTTTTTTGGCTATATTTTGGTAACACAAAATTATGTCGCTTTAATTAAATAATGCGAACGTTTATTAATTAATTGATATCCCAAAATTAGGTAAAGACAAAAGCAATATTTTTTTCTTAATTTTTATTTTATTTTTAATGTTTTAGTAATATTAATCTATAAATATTAATAAATGCCAATTTTCATAGATTTTTACCCTTTATTTTGCCGCTTTATTATATACGAGATTTTAGTTAGTTTATTTGTAGTATTAACATAATTTAAGATTTCATAAATAAAATTTATTGATTATTTATTTATTAATTTTTAACTTATTGCTACTAATTCTATATTTCTATTAGATGGAGTATATATATAAGTGATACATAATCAATTGCTAAAATATATGATATTATAAAAAACTTAAAAAATACCCACGGATTTTATCGATGGAAACCATTCGTTGACATTACCGAAGGTTTTTCATTTTTCTTTTAGCTTTTTTTATAAAAAAAAATTAACAATGTAATTAATTATGTCGTAATATCCACGAAAAAAACCCTAGGTAAATTTTATTATTCTTATTTAATATTTTTAATTTTACTGACGAAAACTAATTTCGTCGGCAACTTTTTTTTTAGAAAAAATTACCAACGAAAATTGATATCGTTGGTAGTTGCTTATGGATTTTTTCCATCAGTAAATTAATTTTTTATTTCTATACTTCGTTTTATTTTTACCAATGGAAATCAATTCGTTGTTAAACTTCTTTGATATTTTATTTATTATTTTTATTATGTTCTTTAATATATAATATAATTTATAATATATATAATATATGATATAAATTTATATTTATAGCGTATAATATAATTTTAATACATATAGTATATAATTTTTAATATATATATATGTGTATATATAAAAATCAAAGCAAAATATGCAATAATAATCAACTTAGCCCATTGGCAAATTGCCACTTCTAAACAGCGTAGGTCTTGGGTTTGATGCTTCTTGGGAGCAAAAAATCACTTGTTAAATGCCAGGAAAAGTGCTACAAAAAAGTGTTACATTTTGACAAAGAAAAAGGTATATTTTGACAAAAAAGTGTTACATTAGACTCATATGTAACATTTTATGATTATTTTTTTAAAGTGTTACAATAGATAAGTACTTAATGTAACACTTAAAAAAAATATCACTAAAGCTATTAAAAGTGATACCGTAGACTATAGGTAGCACGAGCAAGTGAATTACCATAAAAGTGCTACCTATTGTCTATAGTAATATTTTATGGCTAATATGTAATATTTTTTGGGTGTTACCTTATGTCACTTGTGGTGTAGTGTGTTTCCCCATTTGGGTGAAATTTAATTGAAAATATGGAATATGACCTCCATTTGCCTCATTCGAATAGAATTTGAGTGATGCCATTAGCCCCCTTATAATAGAATTTGAGAATAGACATTTTCTTTGTTGCTTCATTTGAATAGAATTTGAGTGGACACTGAACGCCATCTTCATTGCTTCAATTGACTTGAATTTGAGTGAAATAGAACTATTTTTGTTTTTTGATTAATGACGTGTCAATAAAAAAAAAATTGAAGTTTGTGATGAAGGAGTACTTGTACTTCATCACCATTTGAACTCGAACTTCATTAGCGAAGAAAAGAGATGAGAAGCGAAGATTGACCTACTGACTATGCCAAACATTTATACTTGGAGACTTCTTAATATCTTGGAAATCAAAGAAGCAACCTACAAATAAGCAGATCATCAGCTGAATCCGAATGTAGAGCCATTGCTCTTACAACATGTAAAATTCAATGGATTACATATCTAATGAAGGATTTGCAGATTTGTTCAGCCATACCTGCAACTATACACACTGATAGCAAATCCGCATATTGCATATCACAAAACTCTTGCCATCATGAAAAAACCAAACATATACAGTTAGATTGTCACTTTGTACGAGAAAAGATACAATAAGGCTTAGTTACGCTCATTCACATCCCTTCTTCCCAACAAACAACAATTCTTCTAACCAAGCCGTTATCTCCATCTTTATTTCATTATTTCACCTCCAAGTTGGGCATGATTGATATACATGCTCCAATTGCGGGAGGGACGGGAGGGAGGGGGTGTCAAGATATAGTAGATTCTAAAGTTAGTTAAATCGATTAGTTAGGTACAAAGTTAGTTATATGAAAGTTATTCAATTTTCAGTTGTATTGTATAGCTATATAAAGAGATGAAAATTTGTATATTGAATCGAGAAATTCATTCTGCAGATTAGCAAATTCAGTAAAGAAATTATTCCTTCTTCTTCATATTTTTCTCAATACTTTAAAAACAAACCAACAAAATATTAAAGTAACACGACTTGATGTATTTCTACAGAAGTGTCATCTTCATCTCTAGGTTTGAAGCATTTAATTAGCCTACCTTTTTTGTTTTTAATTAGGTTTGGTCGGTTGATGGTAAGTCAATTTTGCTTGTATTTTGAGTATTCACTTAATTAAATTAGAATCAAATCATTTACATTAGGCATCATCAAACAAGTACTACCAAAAAATAATATTTATATTAACAATTCTGAAGGAACTTTGTGTACTCATCAAATTTAATTTCGTACGCTTTAAGTTATTGATTATCCAATCTATTTTTCTCCAATTAGCTCATCGTACTATGTTCTAAATTACATATCTAAGCATGATTTGTTACTAGGACTCAATTTTTTAACCTGGAACTTAAGTTTAGGGATAATTACAAAAAGTACCCCTGAGGTTTGACCTAATTACAAAAAAACCCAGCTAACTTTAAAACTTACAAAAAGTACCCCTGAGGTTTGATTTAGTGTTAAAATTAAGGGGTAATCTGCAATGATTTTACAAATATGAAGGGGGATTTTGAAATATATTTCAAACCTCAGGGGTACTTTTTGTAATTATCCCTTAAGTTTAAGGAAAAGTTCAGATTACAAATTCAACCTTATACCATGAGAAATATGGGTTGGGATTTCCTTTTCCATTTTCTAATCCACTTTCTATTTCACCTGCTTAGATGAATGAAACATATAAATACAACTAAACATGTCTATCATATAACCACATGTCTATCATATAGACACACACTACAAAAAAACAGTTAATTAACAACGATTTTTTTAAATATAGCGGCGGTTTCAAACCGCCGAGGAAGCGTTTCACATCAGTTTCAAAACCGATGTCCATACACGTGTCGCGAGAGAATTTGTTGCGGTTTTGAAAAACGCTGAAATTGTGTATTTAGCGGTTTTTTGCAGCGGTTCAAAACCGCCACTAATTTAAATTTCGCAGCAGTTTAAAACCGCCACGAAAATAAAATAATTTTTAAATTGTTAGCAGCGGTTCAAACCGCTGCAAATATAAAAATTATTTTTACAAAAAATTCTTTTTGGTTTTTTGGCAACGGTTCAAAACCGCCACTAATTTAAACTTCGCATCAGTTTAAAACCGCCACGAAAATAAATAATTTTTAAATTGTTTTTAGTGGAGATTATAACCGTTGTTAATTGAAAATAATATATGCTTTAATAACATTTCTGCCCCATTTTTTAACAAGAGCTAAATTTATGTCATCAATTTCATATTTTTGTGACACTTTAATATCAGAGGCGTAATATCATTCAACTATAGAAAAGTCAAACTATTCAACATCATAAAGGTCGAGCATTTCGTTAAAATCATTACAAACCTTCGAATGCGATTATCAAAACCATCTACAAAAGTATATGTTCTTAATACAATAGCAATAGATGCAACATGACGAATGAGAATCCTCATTTACATCATGACTAGAGGATGCATATTGTCTTGTGTTCCTCCGTGAAGGCTCATGTCCGCTCCCTTCATCTGTTGGCGCCTACAATTGAAATCATATTATTGATATTATACCTAATAACTTGTACTCAATGCAAAAGTTGTAACTAGAGCCAATTAGCAAAGTAAAATCAGAAATTCTTACATGGAAATCAGAATAAAAAGACAATTGTCAAGAACACAGTGAAATCAAAAGTAAACATAGAACTGTTACATCTACCATAGCATCACATTATTTTCTGTAATAACTCAACCATAAATATGAAATGAATGGATCTTTAATCAACTAGCATAAAAGTAACTACAACTAGTATCAATATACACAGTTCAATAATCTGCAATGGAATTTTCCAACCAAAAAAAAGGAAAATAAAGATCAACTGATCAACATACAGGTTTTGCATGCAAATTGATTTGTCCTTATCCTTCTTTTTCCTAGTGTTTACAAGCTGGAAATTTGATCAGAACCTACATCAGACCACATAGTGGAGCTTTCATGATGGAATGCAAATGACTCGGCTAACTTTACAGCATCTTGTACTCTCAATCGAGTTCCTTGTTGACCAACAACTACCGTTGAAAAGAATATATATCTTTTGTGTAATACAGAAAAATAAATTTAATATGCATAAGAACATACCACTTCATGTGCTCGGTTTAGCCAAATAGCAAATTGTTCACGGACTTTTCCCTCATCAAAATGTGCAATTTGTAAAAAAATAACATGATCCCCCTGAATGTCTTTGCCTGCAAGGACTTCCAAAGAAAGCAAATATGGATAGGCATTAACTACTACTGGTCAAGAGGTATGAAAAACAAGCATCAGGGACCATCTATGTTCATATTTAAGCCACGACATGTCTTTGAATGTGGTCAAATGGCTTCTGAACTCACTTTTATTCCACACCCACTTCCATATGACCAAGAACTTCAGTTATCTAGTCTTGTAGTAGCATTAACAATCATCACATCTCATATCATAACCAAATGCACGTTCTACGACAGCATATCATTAAATAGTTTCCCAGTCAAAGGAAAATCAGTAACTTTTCAAATACAAACCAATCCTTAATGGTATCCCCCTGTGATGAAAGTTGTGGTAACTACCAAAAGATTGCATAAGAATATTAATATCGACAAGTAGCAATAAATTTACTCACCTTTCTTCCTAAAACTCGCTGTTGATGCATCACCTGCCTAAATGAGTATCTTCTACCAGGAGGAATGTAATCATTGAATGATTTATCTAAATGAACTTTTGAAGGTATCAAACACCCTATTTCCTGTCCAAATGCAGGGAAGCCTAACCAGCCTGCGATGTGACAAACAAAAATTGCATGATGAACGAGCCAATAATAAATAACACTTGTTGAAGGTGCATTTCCGAATCAGAGAGAAAAACATGCATATATAAAATCCTGAGAACATCAAACATCACAAAAATAATCGCCACAGCCAGATATTATGTGAAAAGGCAGAATAACAACCTCTATAAAGAATCAACGGCTAGGAACTAAGTTACCCTTTCAGTTTCTTTCTCTGTAGCCCCCTCACATAAAATTATTGGCATAAAATTGTGTCAAGAAAACAGAGTCTAAATATAATCCAACCAAAATATTTGCAATTGGCAAACATAATAAAACTTACAAGATTAGCACTTAAAAATTGCTTGTTCTCATCACTCCTCTTAATCCATGCCCCATACCATGTAACCTGCAAAATGAACAACAGAACACAATAAGAAAAAAAATAAAAAAAATAAAAATTCACATGTCTAGGTTTTTTTGTAACTAACCCAAACCTCAGGGGTGTTTTTGATCTATTAATACTCACCATCAGAATCCAGGCAACAAACTCATCATCGTAGTATTGGTACATAGGAAATAGAAAAACAGAAATACTAAAATCCGAGAGAAAAGTAAGAAAAGTACTTGCAATTCAATGGGCACTACAGAGTTCAAAAACATCTCTCATGACTCTCAGCTTACAGCTTGTTCTCGAAACTCTGGATAAAGCTCATCGGAAATAGTTATAATCAGATGTCTTAGTTACTTAACAGGAGATTCAATAAGCCAACAAATTAGAACTCTGGCTAGCTCTCTTAATTTTGTACCATATGAGCAAAATAAACAAAAATAATGTCGATTCAAATCTAACAAACAACTCAACAGCAGCAGATATAATCTCAATCGATCAAAAAGAACCAACAACTTACCATCTATAATAAGTATGAAATAAAAAATGAGAACTCTTGTTTCTACTTAAATTGAAACGAAAAGGAACAATGCCAAAGAGCAACATCACAATTAAATTCGAATCAGCTATCGAATACGTTTCTCCAATAAATCCGACAAATAATTTCTACTTTAAGCGTTTCGAAACATCAATATGCAAACCGACAACCGAAAATTAGAAGCTCGAGATCATAACTCCACACAAAATTAAAGCTCAAACATCCAGTCCAACTTCAGAATCAAAAAATAGAACTCAAATTTCACAAACAAAATGAGAAACAAAAGAAACTGTACCAATGGTAGGGGCAAGATCGTCAAGTACGTTAGAAATGAAAGTGACGAGTAGGCTGCTCTTGCGATTGAATCGCCGGCGGAGGCAGTCGGGTGCGATTGAGTCGCCGGCGGAGACAGGCGGTTGGTGACTCGAGGTCGGAGGTAGGCGGGGGTTGTGCGAGAGAAGGAAGAGCAATGTAAACCCTTTTTTTAAGGTTTAAAACCCTTTTTTAATTCCACACTGAAATTAGAAAAAACCTTTTCTAAGAATAACTAATAATTAATAAGTGTAATTTTATATGAATTTCCCTGCGGTTTTACTGAAACTGTCGCGCAATTAAGCCGCTATAATTTCCCAAATTAAATTTATTCGCTTAATCCGCAGCAGTTTTCCTAACCGCTGTTATACAATTAGGTAGCGGCAGTTTTAGTGAACCGCCACTAAATATGTGTCGCTAAATTACTATTTTTTTGTAGTGACATGTCATTCATCTAACCAATTAATTGAATAGGGATAGTAAAATATGAAATCTGGTGCCCAGAAAAATTGTCGCCTTAGGAACTTACCACCCTATTATTAGCTATTTTTCAAGTGAATGCCATCTGGATTATCTATTGTATGTATTTTAGATTATTTATTAGAATTTGTATTTTATTTTCTTATTGAAACACTAATAATATTTTACAAGAAGTTTTAAATCTTCAACAATCATATTTGTATTTTCCACGTGAAAAGAATTTTGTAACTCTACTAATAAATTTTTATTTTTTGTTGTTACAAATAAAATTCTAACACTATAGAATGCTTTCGGAGTCTAGGTAAAAAACACACATATAACCATTCTTGCTCAGTTGCTCTCCATATATCAAAATATTATTTTTATTATATTTTGGGCAATATGATAAGGTCTTGTCTTGAGTCTACTTGTCGTGCTCACAGTAGAAGACACCTGTATGACCTTCTTGAATTTTATATTAGGGTGGTGGTAAGCCGTCAGAACCAGCAGGGTGTTTGATGTTACCCAAGTGAGTTGTGCCCAACCCCTCTGTGACATATGCATGTATTTTTTTTTCAAAAAAAGAAAATTAAAATGGGACACATGTCACAATCCTACGGAAGTTGGGCACTATCCACTTGGGTATCATCTACTTACCCAGAACCAGCACAGATGGAGGCTGTGAGGCCCCGAATTTTAACAACGTGAGATACGGTGTTATGTAGCGATTATCTATTCGGCTATGTATCACAAACCTATTATTAATGAAACGCGACTCTACTTTTATTTATTTCTTCCAACGTCAATTATGCATTTCGCATTTTTGGAGCTTAGCAATTTTATATTCTCCTCTAGTATTAATGCTTGATCGAATGACTACGACTTTAGAAATATTAGACCCTCGAAAATTTAGGAGTACACTTTGATCCTTATCCAAATATTTCATCTTATTCTATAATTCATCCCAACAACTTCCAATTAATTTTTTTTTAAAAAAAATACATATTTCTTATTTCACATCTTTAATTTTAAATTTTAATATTTAAATATAAATATTTATACATTTTATTTTTCCTCAATTTTATAAAAGAAAATAACCAAATATTATTTTTTTCCAATTTTCGAAAATACTCTTTAAAATTGGGAGGTTGTTATATATATATATATATATATTTCAAAGGCTACATTTAAAATTACCCTATTGATTCCCTACCCAATTATTACCAAACAAAAGACAACAAAAATAATTTCCCCCTAAACATAGCATTTTGGCTAATTGTCCCTATTAAAGGAGCCTAGTTAATTTCTTTTATGTCTTAATTCCCCAATTATTTTTCACTAACTTATTCTTTAATTCAAAACAAAAAGATCCTCCTACCATTAACACCTAACTTTCGGCCCTATGGTAGAATAAGGAGAAAAACATGTGTGTTTGTGTATATAGATCACCACAAGAATTGGGCATCACTGATCGGTGATCACCCAACAAAAGTACAAAACCACTTCTATTTGCCCTTCCTAGCTAACATATTTTCCACTCACTTTTATACTCATTCAAAAGACTAATTATTAGTATAATTTTTTTTATGGGAGTAGTTTATTCTCCATTTCTCAACTTTTTTCCCCCCTGTGTAAAGTCATCCCCATAATCATTCATACATTAAGAAATTAAACAAAATATAGATCACATTTTGGTTTATTCAATAAGAGGAACGCTTCGGAGTTCGTCGAAGTCATGCTCGATCTGCAAGACGACGACACCATCACTTTACGCAGCGTCGAACCGGCAACTGTAATAAGCATCGACGACAATGACATCATTTCCGGAATCACCGGACTCGAGACTCCGGCATCGGCTGCGCCGGAGCACTTCAAATAAGCTGATTCAGTTTTCTCAGGAGCTGAAAGCGGAAGCGCTCACGAAAGCAAAGTAGTTCTCGCAGGAGCTGAGGCGGTTCTCGTGGAGCCACGGACACGCGTCGCGGATATTCTCTGACGTCGGCAGAGGCAACAACGGATTGGACTTTGCACTGGCGGTTCGGGCGATGCGCCGCCAGCAAGCGCAGCTCGATCGCACGTACTCCGGCGCTTAGAAAGATCTAAGGATTTAAATTCATCACCAAAAGTAAAAATAACCGCATTGATGCGTGGAACGAAGTCCAGAGCAATTTCAAGAAGCTGGCAAAGATGGTGACATTCATCGCGCTGATTTTGCACAATGCACAAGGACGAGAGATTCGAAGGAATTTTCATTAAGATTGTTCAATGCATTAAGCAGATGGAGAAGATCAAAAATTGAGAAGATAAGTAGTAAACAATTTGATTTTTAGTACATATTATTTTTTTAAGCCTTAGATCCCAAATTTTAATCTTAAATTGTGGGTTTTGAACCATTTAGGGGGTGACATAAGGAGATAAGTCTTGGGGTTTAGATCTTGAAGAAGAAGGTCCAACTTTGGAGACTCCAACCATCACTACTAGACATGTCCAACGGTTCCGAACCGCCGGTTACGGTTCGGAACCGCCGGTTACGGTTCGCCCAAAGGGTGGAACCGTAACCTAACCGTACTATAGAAGGTTTCGGTTCCGGTTCCGGTTCCGAACCGCCGGTTCCGGCGGTTCCGGTTCCGGTTTGGCCGGTTTTTCTTTTTTTTTTTTTTTTTTTTTGAATTTTTGAATTTTTAAGTTTTAAATATTAATAAATTAACACCATTGATAAATTAACACAATTGATGAAGGAAATAAAATTGAGTAACACAAAAAATAATTTTATTGATTTAAAAGTAAAATTACAACTTACAATTTACAAAATGAAAAATTCTAATATATTACAATTCCAAAGTACAATTTAAAAATAAAATTACAAGTTAATAAAGCTGTCTCTTTTCTAGCATTTAAATCGGTATATTTAAATAAAGAAGAAGAAGAAGACTCCATACCTGTTGAAGAACCCGTGAATCCCGTCGGTAGTTGTGTTTGAGCACGATCTAGCCCAACTTTATCCGGATGCTTTTTGTTGAGGTGGTTCGTGAACGTCCCATAACCGCCCCCTCCTCTAAACTTGTAGGAATTAGTGCAATAATTGCAAGTAACTTTGAAACCGCCGGTTGTAGGATCCGGAATTTTTTAAAATGAACCGAAAAAATATCGGATCTAAGTGGCGAGAGCTTCGGCGACTTTGAGTTTGAGTTGGCGATTGCGATTCGGTTGAGCCTCACCTTCTTGTTGCAAACTAGCAAAACAAGCTTCGATTTCATCTTCGTTCAAATCGAAAGCTTCATCAAAACGTGGTGGTGGTGGTGGTTGTTGCTCGGAGCCGGGCCAAACCTTTGCCCTTAGATTGATGGGAAGATCCTCCACGTCTCGACATTTTTTAAAATAGCTAATGAAATTAAAAGTATGAAACTACTAAAACTTAAATTGAAACTTGGAATTTAAACTTGAACAAGTTGAATATAGAGAATGTAGAGAATTGGGAGATTAGAAATTTGGTGTGAGGAAAAATGGATGAATTGGAAGGGGGTATTTATAGGGAAAAAAATGAAATTCAAAAAAAAAAAAAAAAAAAAAAGCCGGTTTTAACCGAAACCGGCGGTTTCGGTTAAACCGGCGGTTTTCAACGGTCAAATGATCTTGACCGTTGATCATCAACGGTCAAATGATCTTGACCGTTAATTTTTTCAAATTTTGAATTTTCAAAAAAAAAAGTTAAAACCGGGTTTTTAACCGAAACCCGCCGGTTTGACGGTTAAAACCGGATTAACGATCACAAAAGTGACCGTTTGAAATTTCAATTTCAATTTGAAATTTGAAATTCAAATTTCAATTTCAAATTGTAAAAAAAAAAAAATAGAAAAACGCCGGTTAAACCGCCGGTTTAACCGTCGGTTTACGGTTTGAGAATTCCGGAACCGTAACCTAACCTTAAAATTAAGGTTTACGGTTCGGTTGAACAACCGAAACGAACCGAAACCGGGGTCAACGGTTCGAAAACCGTTGACCACGGTTCGAAACCGCCGGTTCGCCGGTTCGGTTCGAACCGTTGGACATGTCTAATCACTACTTTAAAATTTAAAAGGTGGGTGGAAAAATCCTTTCAACTTCTAGGTGTTTTACTTAAAAATGCATGTAGTATTTTGATTTTGAGCACTTGAGATATATTATGTATTGCATGATATTTTCTTATATCAAGTTGGAAAAATTCTCAAGTGTTGCTAAAAAATGCGATTTATCGAAAAATAGGGCATACATGTACACTTTATTGTTATACTTGATGAAATTTTATATGAGAAGGATATGTATGTGTATGACTCTTGAAATCTATGTTCTGAATGATATATAACCTGGACAAGTCGAGCATAATTGATTAAATTTCAACTTTTGGACTTAAAATGCAAAAATGGAAAATTGGTGGACTTAATTGCAAGAAAATAAAACTTAAGGGACCCCTCTGCAATTTTTGATTTTTGGGACTGAACTCAGGTTCAAAAATTATGTTTTGACATTTTAATAAAGTTTTTAGAGTTTTTAGATAAATAAAATCAACCCTTAAAAGCCCAAGGACTACATTGTAAAATTTTAGAAGTTTAAGGGCTATTTTGCAATTCTCGAAACTGTACCAGACCCTAATTTTAAAATTTGAAATTTTAACTCTTAAGGGACTAGAAATAACATATTTTAAGTGTATTCCAAAAATCCAAGTGTTTAGAGCTTGGAAAGTAATTTTATAAAAATTGAGGGACCAAATTATAAAAGATTAAACTTGAGGACCAAAATACAACTTCCAGTACTTATGCAGTCCATGCACCTGGAAATACTAATTTAACTATAACATAATTATATCTTGGACCCAAGGTTCAAATTTCATAACAATTGGACCCCTAAAAGCCTTAAAGACAATTATTTCAAAATGGGACAAAAATGAGATTTTCAAAAGTTAAGGGACCTATACTTACTTATTTTTAAAATTGTTTTTGTCCCAATATCCCACTGACCTTAGTGACATTTTACAACTGGAACCACATTAAAATCCCTTCCGGTTTGTGAGTTCTAATTATTTTAAACTTAGAGCCCGAAATGGCAATTTTAACAAATTTGGGGCCAATGTGAGAATTTTATAAAAACTCGACCTCAAAACTTTAAAAACCTAAATCTCTAAATAATTTAGAGAATTTAGGAACTGATCTCATAATTTTTCAAGGTCGGAATATTTATTTATTCAATTTTTAACCCCAAAAGAATTAGTTTTTTACAAAACGGGGCTAATTGAAAATTTTCTTTTTACAATGACCTAACTCGAATTATTTTTATTTTAAAGAAATAGCCCTGTACCTTCTGACTTTACTTATTGATTAAAATATTTTATTTTCTCAAAAAAATCTCTTGATTTATCAGATCGTCTTGACCGATAAATACGCGATCGCGGGGCGACTTCCTCGTCTTGCGATTTCGAATCTATAACGGGACTTATGTTCCACCTAATTTTCAAGATACCGAAGATTGCTTATCCTACCGATAATCATCTTCATCCAAATAACTCCACCAACGCCATAATTACCACTCGCGATTTTCAAAATTTTTCATGAACTGCTTCCCGAATCAATATACTCATTGCTGGTTGGTTGCACGAACGTGTATTTAATTTCATGCCTGAGTCAACTTGGTGTGTCGAGCTCACAGTCGGAATGGATACGTCGGGGATGGAATCGGGCAGCTCGGCTGCTATTCCACTCTCCGGCCCCATCGTCCTAATCCCGCAACTGAGGGACGGAGTTTGTCCAAGGGAAGCGGGTCGTAGTACTTGAGGTATAATCATGATTATGATAAATCCGAGCCTTGCTAGCTCCACTGTGGATTTTGTCTTTGCCTATGGAGCGATAAGGTGACAGGTCTTGGACCATCTTGCTCGAGGAGTTACAAGGAAAAACGAAGGAATCGCTGTCTGATCCACACGATTCTGGAGTTAATCGGACCCGTTTGGTTGGCGCTACAAATCCGTACGCAACTGCTACTTGTCTTGCATAGGATTGGCGCTACAAATCCGTACGCAACCCTCCTATCTTGCTTGAATCATCGTGCATGTGTGACCACGAACTATTTCTTAAACTGTATAAATATATTACTTAATATATATTTATCACGATGCTTGTGGGCTATGTGTGAAATCATGCATCATACCTCACGCGTTTTCATACAACCGTTTTCTCGCATTAACTATATATATATATCGCCACACTTGCACACGATCACCCCATCCACTGAGATTTATGTCTCACTCCCTCCTGTTTTCTAACCTTTAGATGAAGAGTATGTTGAAGACGTCGAACCTACCACAGATTGAATCCCTACCATTGATGTGGAGAGACATTCCTTTTACTTTTATTGTCGATTGGACTTCTTCATTTTATTTCTGTCTGGACTGTAAGTTAAATTCAGATAATCTATTGGGTTGTAGTCGGATACCGTCGGACCTTAAGATGTAATTTGTATTTGTGTTTATTTTAATTTCGCTGCATTAGACTCTTTTCACATGAAGTTTCGTATCATGGGTTTAGACTGTTGATTTATTTTCTGTTTAAGTGATTGATCGTCGTCGTGTCGCGTTTGGGGCGTGACAGAGGCCATCATGTTCGAAACAATCTTGAAACAACATAAAAAAGTCCAAAAAATTTGGCGGGAGCGTAATTTGTCCAAAAAAGGGCGGGAGCCTAAATTTGTCCAACAAATTACTGGAAAACGTAAAAGGTTATCATTATTTTCGGGAAAGTGGGACAGTTGTGTACATTTTTCAAGAGAAAATATGGTCGGGCTGGGTTGAAATTCCACAAGGCCGCCATTTTGGAGGCCCAAGCCCGAATCAACCCATGAAAATACACTTCAATAGTCGGGCTAACCGGGCTGGGCTGGGATTTTAGGCCTAACCAAATAGGCCCAACTCTTTTTGGGCTTACAATATCGTAGCTAGATGTAGTGGTGTTCATTTTTCGAAGTAATTCGAAATTCAATTTGACTCTAATTCGAATCTCAATTTTGAATTACGATTTTTGAATTTTGAATCGAATTTCAAATCAACTCGAATATTGAATATAAATATTCCAATCAAATAATGAATTTGGGATTTTTTCCGAATTCTATTCGAAAATCTTAATTCAAGGTGAAATTCAAGTAAATTCGATTCAAATATCTATTCGTATTCATATTTCATTTCGAATTCGTGTACTGATTCGAACTCAATTATGATCCAAATTTAATTTATATATTAATATTTGAAGCATTATAAAAATATAAATTGCATATGCATATAGAAATAATATAATTAGTTGATCTATAAACAACATTTAATTTCATGTGGCTATTATAATAAAACTGTTGCATTAGAATTATAGCATTGGTCATAGCTATTTTCACAGGCGCTCAATCTCATTTCAAAGTCTCAGCATTTTTTGTATAGTTTTTGAATTGTCTTATGAAGTGTTTAAACTTAGAAGAACAATATGTTTTTATTTCAAAAAAAATAGCAATATGCTTTTGATTTTAATAGATTTCAGCCTTAAAAGTATTTTGTCTTTAGTTTTTGTAATATTTTTAAAGTAAAAATATAGTTTTGATAATTTATATGGTTTGCTTATGTTTTTTAATATAAAATTCTTTTGTTAAAAATAAAATTGAAATTTTACTTGAAAATGTGGGTTTTAGATCTGAAAAATATGGACCTGAAACACAATCGTGCCCGGTTTATTGAAAATTTTGGATTTTGGATAGATTCGAGTTCAATTCAAAAATCGACAAATCCAATTCAATTAAATTTGATTCGAAATTAATCGAATTAGGATCGAATTTTGAATTGAGGTTTTAAAAATTTCATTCAATTAATTCGATTCGAGGAAGTCGAAGAATTTGGAATTCGATTCAATGAACACCCCTAGCTAGAGGTGCCAAACAGGTCGGGATGGCCTGGTGCCATCCCGTCGGGCCAAAGTAAAAAATTGGGTCGGGCCAAACAGTAACCGAACCACTGTTTTTGGAGCCCATCTTGGCCTAACCCACGAAAATACAAAGGAAAAATCGGGCCGACTAGGCCAACCCGATTTTTTTCGGTCTAATGGGCTGGGCCAAAAAAGCTCAGCTCATTTCGGGCCTAAGAAAGTGTAGCCCAGTCCGGCTACTTTACTGGATCGGTCGAGCCAGCCCATCAGGTCGGGCCAAAGTTGACAGCTCTAATCGTTGATCAGCCTGGCCATATTACCTGGCCGATCGAGACAGGCCTAAGTGAGATTCTTAAAATGAGCCCTTATTAGGGTAACTTTTCAAAAACTCCATTACTCCAGCCCCCACAAATATTTTGTTCTTAAATGTTATTTTTTTTAATATTTCTTTTTTATTGAATTAGCAGCCCAAAATTAAATGTCTAGCTCTACCTTTAGCCCTTATAGTGACTGTAATTTTAATGTTAAAAAATATAAAATATTACTCTAAATAACTAGAAGAAATAACTTTAGCGAGACAACACAACTAATTAAGAATAGTAATAAGTCGGCAAGGCAATAATAATGTATTAACTAACAAACTAGTATTCATATATTAGAATAATCAATAAGTGGAATCATATGAAGAAATAAAAATCGCCAAAGCATATCATATTATATATATATATATATATATATGAATTGGTTCAAATGAGACCAATTTCACGTGGTAAGAATATAGGGCCGCATATTGGTCATTGATTGAAAATTTTGGACGGTTTAGATTTATCGCCCTTTTTTAGGTAATTTGACATAAAAAATTATTAATTAATAGGGACAAATCGGTAATGGTACATATTTTCGGATTTAATTGAGGATAGATTTGTAATTACGAACCAAAGATTTTTTGGTAAGAAAAATCAACCTTATCCTATAGCGCAATTTAAGGGCAAATTATTTTCAAAAAGTTTACCATTTCTTTGGGATTATTACTATCCCAACTTATTCGTCATTGAAGATTCAGTAACTTCCATCTATTCGGAAAAAAAAACTGCAAATTTTTCCATTTTTGCTAGAAATTTTATGTTGGAGATTGTACATAATTAGTAGAATTTTACTGCATAACTAACTTTGCGTATTGTTGTATTAAAATTACATTAGACATGTAATGATCCAATACCGTATATGAAACAACAATAAATAAAAATACAGCGATATCTTTCTAATTAAGCAACAACATTATATTAATTCCGCAATGACTATTTTCAACTCAAGCTTTCTCTGCTGGAATTGTTTTGTTGGAGATGTTGCACAATCAGTAGAATCTTACTGCATATTTAACTCGGCGTTGTTGGTGTATTAAAATTACATTAGACATGCAATGATCCAATATCGTATATGCAACAACAATAAATAAAAAATATAGTGATATATTTCTCATTAAGCAACAACATTATATTAACTCTGTAATGACCTGATTCTATATATGCCAAAAATATTATAATTTTTTGGATTGTTTCTTCAACAAAAATTTAGGATAATTCACGTTCTTCAACAATTCGTTGTTGTTGCCCATGGTATTGCTTGTTGAATAAATATTGTAGTATCATTCCAACACAATTCGTGTTCTTCAACAAAATTTAGAATTGTAATTTTTTTTGCTGACTACAATGTCTGAATATGTGAACCTTTTTTCTTTAACGATTTTTTTTCTGCATAATGTTTTCTCAACGTTGTTGAAAGATACAGATGGAGTGATTTCTGGTGTTTGCGATGCATTTTTTTAGTGATTGGTTTGAATTAGGATTGAAGAAAATCAAATCACATTCTCACTTTTTAATCTCTAGCCGTTTTATTATGGACAATTATTTAATTAGGATGTTTTCATACATTTAATGTGAATAAAATAATTAATTATTGGTATTGTTTGTCTGTCAAATCCGAGTCACTGAAAGATTTACAGTAACGGTTGTGATAAGTCCTTATGGTCTCATCGCAGACATTGGTCTCATTGGATCTGACCCATATAACATATATGTGTGTGTGTGGGGGGGGGGGGCCCTAACTTCAGCATATTGATCTTATAAGTCTGAGCCTATTGCCTCTGGATTAAACCTGGCCAACGGCTCAAATTCACCCAGACCCATGCCAGTGGTCGATGGCCCATAAGTCCTAACTACCCAAGGTTATATTTCGAAATTTTTTCCAACCCTTGAACCACTAATTCTAAGTTGAGAATCAGTGGTTCACCATCTGTTGCTAGTCTACTCCTCTCTTGTTTGTTCCATTGCAATTTTCACCTTGCCAAGAATTATATAGGCGATCTAAACATTAAAATAATAAACTTCGGATTTATAAGTCATTGTAATGAAGTACCACACATTTATTTACAAGTCATAATTATAGGAGTCATAACATGTACACATACCACATACAAAATTTTGACACTCAATTATGTAGGTGTTGCTTTATCCAAATGGGATCATTTATTTTAATTTGATATTATCATTTCCTATCGTATTTCACTTCACACACACACACACACACACACATATATATATATATATGTGTGTATGTATATTCATTCATTTCGTGGGAATCATATATACTTATGACATGATTGATATGCGGGAATGAAGTGGGAATGGAATGAGCATTCCCAGGTTCATTGCCATTCATACGATTGATATGTTTCAAGGTTAGGAATACCCATTTCCATAGAAATTCCTATACCCAATAGTACGCGATTAGTTATTCCTCTCATCCCCCATGGTTTTAATCATTCCCAATTTGTCAGGAATGAGGACAAAATGGCCATCTTATTAAACCCATAAAAAATATTATATAAAATTAAACATACACAAAAATTTAATACAATTTTTTTAATAATTTTTACATACTTCTCACTCCATTCTTTTTTTTTTTGTATTTTTCTTTCATTTAAGCATATAAATATTCGTGTAAATGGACCCAAGGAAAATTTAATCTTGGGATAATTTGAGACCTAATAAAATAAAATCGTATCATTAATACAAAACGAATAATTTGCATGAATACAAAAACATCTAAAAATAATTCCACTATATATATTTTTTGGGAAAAAGGATTATTTAAAATTTAAGGATAAAGTTAATAAACAAATTTGAAATTATTGTTTTTCAAAAAAAAATCTACTAAAGAGTAATTTAGTCATTAAAAATATTTCATTACATTCTCATCATTTATTTTTAATTATCAATCATGAAATTGTAATCAAGATAGAAATGACTTTTCCATTCATTTCTCATTCCTTTCTGATACCAAGCATAAGAAAGGAATACGTATAACAATCTATTTCCGTTGTTATTGCATTCCTAAGTCCATCCCATTCCTATCCAATTTTTCTTTCATACCAATCATGCCTTTAGCGTGTATCTATTTTTTTAGGTAAAGGCACAAGGCCAAAAAATAAAATAAAAGAGAAAAAAGTGTTGATCACATGACCGATCATCTAGCCTGACAGTGGGGCCTCATTAAAACCTTCCAAGGTAAAACCTACCCTTGTGGGAAAAATCCTTTGGAGGAAAAAGAGTACCCTCGAGATAAATGTACAAATGATCCATAAAATACAGTAACCACAAGCCGGTTACATAGCTGAAATAAAAGTAAAATTCAAAGCCAAGGAACAAACCCAAAAAAGGCGATAAATTTGAAAATCGTCCGTGTATCGCGGTACAGGGATATGTAAATAGAGAAAACTTTTTGTATCTTGTACCAATAGTCCACTCTCTTGGGCGCTCAAAATGATTCAATTTTAAAGTCATCATCATCTACCTCATCAGCCCAAGACTTAGAGGCAATCATATCCATAACTTGTAATGGCGTTGCACTAATTGGCAACTCGTATGGCTGCTCTGGAGGCAGTAATGCCAGAAATTTCAGCTTCCATTTGATGTCATGCAATTCGATTCATATGCTCTTCTAGTGTTTTAGTTCTTGGATGTGGTGTGCTACTAGCTGAACTCCATCACGTAGTTAGGATTTTCAACCATAGTCTAAGATAAAAAATGATCAGACGAGTTATCCACCTCCACATAGTTGGACTGGACCACCAACTTAGTTGCTAAAATATCCTGTTCCGAACAAGTGTGTGTGAGCCATGAAGGAATCCTTGCGCTCGATGGAAAGAATAAGAGGGTCGGTGGATTGCACCGTATCAACAGTTGGAGTCTGTTGTTTATATGAAGCCAGATTATTATTCGAGTCATCAATGTCCGATTCCATATTCAACGCCTGGTTATCTGTGGATCAATAAACAACCAGAGGTAATTTTGAAACTTGCACAAGTTCATCCGAATCCTCCACTGCATCCTTCTGCAACTGGCTTAGAGCGACAAATTTATTTTGGGTCATCAATTGTACTTTATCCACAACAACAGAAGGTGGTGTAAGTCCAAGCGGCTACGATAATCTAGAGGGGGGGGTGAATAGATTATCTCCATCTTTTCAATTTCGCCCTCTTTTAACAATCGAATGCTCAAACAAAATAATGAAGGTGCGGAATGTAAACAACACACGTCGATTTAAAGAGGTTCAACCCACCTAGGGCCTAATCCTCTACCACCCCAGTATATCCGGGATGGATTTCGAAAAGAAAAAGAATTTTATTAATTACCAAAATTAATACAAATTCAACTTACAACACCTTGAAGAGCACCACACTCTTCTTCAACACCACCTTTGAGATTACCACAATCTCTTCTTGAAAATTACCACAATCTCCAACGGCACCTTGTGAAGATTACCACAATCTTCAACCTTGAAGAATACCAAATTCTTCAACACCTCAAGAAGATTACCACAATCTTCTTACACCTAACACCTAGATCACCCAAGTGTGTTCTTACCACAAGAACACTCACAAGGATATCTTGTGTTTGAATGACGACCACAAATTCAAGATTACAACTCGATAATTGATAATACAATAGAGTGCAAGTGTAATCAAGAATAGCCTAGACCTCAAAGATGTGAAAGTGATAAGCTAGGCAATTTTACAACAAGAATAATGACAATGAAAGACCAAGTGTTTGCTTGAAGTGTATCTTGTTGTGTTGTATCTCAATTGTTATTTTGGTTGCTCCAAAACTTCCTCTATTTATAGGAGATGATTGATCAAGCATAGGCTCCTCTTGGGGATTGAAAATCTACAGAAAAATACAATTAAAATCAAGAATATAGCTGTTAGAAATCAATCCCACAATTTAAGGAAAGTTTGTCTCATTTGTCAAACGCGGTCGAGAAATTTTTGTCAAAACATAGGCGACCGTGCACGCAAAATAGACGTTGGAAAAAGTACACAAAAAATAACACGCTTAGCCGGCCGACGTCTACCTCGACCGGTCGACCATCACCCCAACCGTCCCCCTCATGGATTTTGCAAGGATAAAACGCTACGCTTTCAAAAACGAAACTTGCGGTACTGGTCGACCATCATGGCGGCCGACGGCCGACCGGCGGCCGACGCCCGACGGCCATGACTTGGCCGACCCGCTCGTTTTTCTTTCCGTCTCATTTTCTGCTTCTAAAAACATCTTCGGTATGGGTTGCCCTATAGGGCGACCACTGGTCGACCACGAGACAAATGTTGTCCAATTTTTGTCGAAAGTAAAACTCAAGAAATACTCCAAAATATAGTAAAAACATTTTAAACCGATCGGAAGTATTAGGACAACATTTAGAAACATCGTTTGAGAGTGAAAACCCAATAACGTAAAATCATTAAAAGCGTTGTCCAATTTAGACGAAAATAAACTTTGAGAAAATACTCCGGAAAATATTAAAATCATTTTAAATCATTTAGGAGTATTTGGACAACCCTTTAAAAACATTGTTTTGGTGATAAAATAAAATCATCAAAATTAAGATAAAAACATGTATCAAACAATCTCCCCTTTTTGATGATTACAAACCAAAACAATTTTATCCCAAACTAAGAGAGCAATTTTAGAAATGATTTTCCGGTAAAAACATTTGACCGTTTGGAAGCAACCAAAATTTCCAAAAATATTAAAGCAACCAAGTAGGAGTAAATATTTTCAAAAATAAGCTCAAGCTCCCCTATCCACAAGCACATCAAGAATAATGTAAAAGCAATTATCCATAAGCTAAAAACTTAAGCTTTTACAATTTGCTTAGGAGCTTATAAGCTCCCCCCCTGTCACAAAACAACATTAAACAATAATATAGGTCCATCAAGCAACAAATGGACTAACAATAAATCACAACTTATGGCTTTTATGAGCCATAGCTTATAGCTTTTATGACAAGCTTTAATTAGCTTCTTTGAGCTAACGAGCCAATTTCCTGTTTCTCCCCTTTGGAATCATCAAAAGAATGTTAGTATGATAGAAACATCATAGAAGTATATCAAAGTGCACCAAAGAAATGGTTTATCAACCATTGAGCAATTTAGGCTTAAAAACCAAGGAAAATGGGAGAAATGTATCATGAAAAGTTCATACGCTCGTTTTGTTTCTCAAAACATGATCTCAATGAGTATTGGGGACTTTTTGAAGCGAGAGAATCATGTAGAAGTTGAAATTTTCATTGCGACATTTTAACAAACACCTTGTGTGTGTGAAAAATAGAAGAGGTTGTATATAACCTTTGTAAATGGTTCAAGCCAAAAAAATTTCATATCATTAATCAACCTCATTTCAAAGCTCAATCATATGCACCATATGCAATAAATTGTTCATCAATAAAGAAGCTCAAAGTAGATTCTCAAGGGTTCAACCCAATTGAGATAAGCTAAGAATGATCAAGGCATTACAAATGCCAAAAATTAGAGCAACCATCAAGTAATAAGTCATGCTTTCAACAATACATGTATCAAAAGTCCCAACATATTCAACTAAGCATAATAAAGCAATAAAAGAAGCACTTTTACCATCAAGTACTTCATACCAATGATCAAACAATGCTTTAGAGTATTTTTACCATCAAATACTCCATCAAAAATCATGATCATCCACAAGTCATTATCAACTTGCAATATTAACCCTTTTAAGAAAAACAAGCAAATATCATTAGTACAAATGAGTTTTACAAAAATTCATCAAAATACAAAACATCATTAATGAAAATGCTAGAAAGTAAAGGGGTGGGGTAACATCATTCCTCATCCGAGGAGAAGCAAGATCCGGAATAAAGTCCTTGATGAATTTCTTTAACTTGCCGATAGACTTTTGCATTTTAGAGGTCTTTTGCTCCAAAGCCTCATACCTCGTCTCATGAAAAAGCCCTCATCTCATCAAATTCGGCTTGAGTATACCTCCTAGGTGGTTGAGCACCGGTATTACCCTCCGGATTGCTCGGTTCGCCTTCTTCCACCAATCTTGCGGCCCGGCGTCATCAAAGATGTCATTAGGATCGGAGACTCTTGACCTCTTCCTCTTGCCATTTTGGTTGGTCGGATGTCCATATTCTTGCGCATCGTGACTATTTGGGAGATATTGTCAATGTCGAAGTCATTTTGAAAAACTTCCGAGTTAAACTCCGACGAAGGGAGTCCCGATTGAATAAGAAGTTTACAAATCCAATTTCCCATAACCAACTTCTTATTACCTTGAGTAATGGACTCGATTAGACATTGAATGAGTATGGCACCAAAGTTAAGTGGTTCCTCCTAGCAATCTTATAAGTCAAAAAGTAATCCATATTGCTAGGCATCTTTCCCGACTTACCACAAATGCAATATGCGACAATGACCGATAAAATGCGATGCTCAAGTGTCATTGCCAACAAAGAATACTTAGGCCATACTCCCAAATACGTCTTGACTTCTTTCATTGATACCCCAACATTTCATCATTCCAAGTCCCAAGAGAAATAATCCCAACCACCTTCTCTAACATGTAAAAGCCGCAAATATCATTGGGAGTCCATCTAAAATGACGACCCTTTATAAGTGAATTAACGGCAATCGGCTTTCTATCATTATCAAATTGCACCCACATATTAGCATAAAAATGTTGGATAATATCATCATCATACAACACATAAGCATGCTCCCATAAATACATCCAACCTTGCTCCTCAAAAAAACCTCTAATCGTAGGATACTCATTCGCAAAAGAACTAAAACGACACATTTTAGTCCTCGCAATAGATTTACCTTTCATCCCCGTATCCTCATAGTACCATTCCGCATACTTATTGATGAAATTAATAGCATTGCGGGAATTAGAGCTTGAGTAACAAAAGATTTTTTACCTTTCGCCCAACGGCAATTTTCGAGCGAAATTGTTCCGCGGAGCTCGGTGATTTGGGCCCGAGAGAGAATGGGATTTTGAACATCATCACCTTCTTGAGCCACGTTTCTTTGAGCGGCTCGAATATCCCTTTGTTCGGCTTCTTCTTGCCGATTTCTTGTGAACCCTCTCCGTCCCTTCTACGCTTGGAGATGGGATTTCGACCGTGGAATTCTTTGGAGGTGCCATATGTGAAAGATTCTTGAGAAAATAAGAAGATTAGCAACAAGAATCGTGAAAAATGATGAAGAATTGAAGATTGTAGGAGAAAGGGGATGTTAGCGCGCAAGGGTTTGGGGATTTTTTGTGTGTTCTGTTTTGAAACGAAGACAGAAAGTTATAACCTGAAAAATTGGCCTGGGCGACCGGTCGAGGTAGGGCGCGACCGGTCGAGGTGCAGGGCGACCGCCGCCCTGTGTGACCGTCCCCAGGTGATTTTTCTTTCTCCCGTAGTTTTCCAAAATTCGATTTTCCACCCCAAAAGTTTTTAAAACTTTGCAAAAATATAAGTTTGGACTATATCCAACAAATATGGGTTTTGGGAAAAACATATAAATGATAAAATCGAGACTAAACACGTAGTGCCTTTTAAGAGAAAATATTTGCAAGATCAATTAGGGGCACTAAAGGGGTCAAAATGAAATATCTTGAAAGATATGTGCATAAGCATAAAATCGAGTTTATAAGAGTAAGAATAACACAAGTAAACGTACCTCGATAATTTATGCCTTTCTTGACAAATAATGACATAAATGGCCATTTGTGAAAATATGTAAATCATACACAATTCTTAAAACATATCTAGCACAAATTTTAATGATAAAAGTGTAGGCTAAGAGATATCACATGTAAGCTCATGCCATAAAAATCCATAAAGGATGATAACACACTATAGTCAAAAAAATGCACAAGAGTTTTAAAAGATCATATAAGGTCTTTTTTTTAAAAAATTTTAAAAGCACAAGTATATATTGAAGACCTTAATTAAAAATAAATATTTGAAAACTCATTTTGCAATTAAGACACAAATAAGAGCATGCATAATAACAAAATAAAATGCATATTTAAATAGGAGATACGAGTTACCAATTACGCCATTTCCATGGGTTGTGTCTTTCCCATTGTTGATGATGATATCTTCCCATTTGGAAGTCACTTTGTTGATGATGACTTCCTTGATTACTCCATTTCAAGGTTTGTTACCTTCCCATGGTTGATGGTTTCTTCTTCTTTGAAAATCATCTTGTTGATGATGTCTTTGCCATTTCAAGGATTGTGTTCTTCCCATTTTTGATTATACGCTCTTCTTGGAAATTTGCTTTGTTGAGAGTAGTTCCTTCTTTGATCAAATGAAACGTTCATTTGATGTTTTCTTGGTGGCATGAATTTTCTCCGATTTTTGTTTTGCTTAGGGTACCTAATAACACATTATTTTGTGGTACCCTCATGTGTTTGGGTCCTTTAAGATTAGCTTTGAGACTTTTAGGTCTCCAACAATATTTAGAGCTATTTCTAGCCCGACAAGAATAAGCCGTATGGCCCTTTTTACCGCAATAAAAGCATGTAATAATTCTAGGAGCATAATGACCAATATGCATAGTGACTTGATCCTTTTTCATATGATTAACAATTTTAGGCTTATGATCAAGTTCTTTATCACAATTATTAATATCAACAATATTGGACATTTCATTGGTACTCAAGTTGGATTTTAATAAATCCTTTTTCATGCAATCAATATTCTCAACAAGAGTACTATTTTCTTTTTCAAGGTTTCTAACCTTGTCAAGTGTGGTGGTGTGAGCACATGATAGTGATTCATAGGAAGTAAATAAACTATCCTTATCATTTTTCAAAACAATGAATTCCTTTTTCAAATTTTTGTATTTAACAAGTAAGTTTTGGAATTCATCTTGTAGTTCATCAAAATCATTTTGCAAATCACTATAATCATTTTGAATAACAATATCATAAGAAGTAGAGGGTTTAAGACATACCTCATTTTCTTCATTGATGCCCATAAAACAATATTCAACTTCTTCATAATTGGAAGTTGTAGGAGGCTTATTCCTTAAATTTGAGCTTGTATGATCTTGAGAAGTAGATGCTTTTGTTTGACTCCTTTCATTTGCAAATACTCCATAGATGGCTTCTAATTTTTGCCATACTCCATGTGCCGACTTTATTCCTACAATATGTTCATATTCTAAATTAGTAAATGAACAATATAAAATATTTAAAGCCTTACCGTTTAAGGAGATGATTTTCTTTTCTTCATCATTGAGCTTTTTGAAGCCTTTTGAGGTGTATAGTGTATCTTTCGTCGAATGGATTCTCCATTAATGACGGTGTTCCAAATGTCGAACCCGCAACCTTGTAGATAGCATTCCATTCTTTCTTTCCAAAAATTAAAATTCTTGGAATCAAATAGTGGTGGCTTGGTGGTGGAAGTGCTTGGATAGATGATCTTCGTTCGTAGGTTGATCGTTTCTCTTCACTCGCGATGTGAAACGAGCTTGCCAAAGAGTTTGGCTCGATACCACTTGTAAGTCCAAGCGGCTACGATAATCTAGAGGGGGTGAATAGATTATCTCCATCTTTTCAATTTCGCCCTCTTTTAACAATCGAATGCTCAAACAAAATAATGAAGGTGCGGAATGTAAACAACACACGTCGATTTAAAGAGGTTCAACCCACCTAGGGCCTAATCCTCTACCACCCCAAAGATATCCGGGATGGATTTCGAAAAGAAAAAGAATTTTATTAATTACCAAAATTAATACAAATTCAACTTACAACACCTTGAAGAGCACCACACTCTTCTTCAACACCACCTTTGAGATTACCACAATCTCTTCTTGAAAATTACCACAATCTCCAACGGCACCTTGTGAAGATTACCACAATCTTCAACCTTGAAGAATACCAAATTCTTCAACACCTCAAGAAGATTACCACAATCTTCTTACACCTAACACCTAGATCACCCAAGTGTGTTCTTACCACAAGAACACTCACAAGGATATCTTGTGTTTGAATGACGACCACAAATTCAAGATTACAACTCGATAATTGATAATACAATAGAGTGCAAGTGTAATCAAGAATAGCCTAGACCTCAAAGATGTGAAAGTGATAAGCTAGGCAATTTTACAACAAGAATAATGACAATGAAAGACCAAGTGTTTGCTTGAAGTGTATCTTGTTGTGTTGTATCTCAATTGTTATTTTGGTTGCTCCAAAACTTCCTCTATTTATAGGAGATGATTGATCAAGCATAGGCTCCTCTTGGGGATTGAAAATCTACAGAAAAATACAATTAAAATCAAGAATATAGCTGTTAGAAATCAATCCCACAATTTAAGGAAAGTTTGTCTTTGTCAAACGGTCGAAATTTTTTAAAAACATAGAGGCGGCCGTCGCATTTAAATAGACGTTGGAAAAAGTACACAAGCAAAATAACACAGGCGGCCGACGCCGTCTACCTCGACCGGCCGACCATCACCCCAACCGTCCCCTCATGGATTTTGCAAGGATAAAACGCTCGCTTTCAAAAAACGAAACTTGCAGTACCGGCCGACCATCATGACGGCCGACCGGACGGCCGACGCCCGATGCGGCCGGCCGACCTGCTCGTTTTTCTTTCCGTCTCATTTTCTGTTTCTAAAAACATCTTCGGTATGGGTTGCCCTATAGGGCGGCCCGGTCGACACGCGAGACAAAATGTTGTCCAATTTTTGTCGAAAGTAAAACTCAAGAAATACTCCGAAAATATAGTAAAAACATTTTAAACCGATCGGAAGTATTAGGACAACATTTAGAAACATCGTTTGAGAGTGAAAACCCAATAACGTAAAATCATTAAAAGCGTTGTCCAATTTAGACGAAAATAAACTTTGAGAAAATACTCCGGAAAATATTAAAATCATTTTAAATCATTTAGGAGTATTTGGACAACCCTTTAAAAACATTGTTTTGGTGATAAAATAAAATCATCAAAATTAAGATAAAAACATGTATCAAACAGGTGGTACGAAGCAGTCTAGAGCATGCAGCATATGTGAGAATGAGGGAACAATCCCATCAACCTTAGTCGGAGATAACCCCCTAGAAAGCCTAGTTGGGCGACCCCCTTGGTTGAGATGACAGGGAGGAGACGAAGCTTTATGAGCATTTCTTGAGCGGGTGGGGCCTCTAATATACTGAGTTCCGAAGTTGACCGTTAGTGTGTATCTATGAAATGGAATACATAATTAAACGCTAAACTAAAATAAAGGATCTGACCTACACATTATTTTTACTATATTCATTGCATACATAACTTTTTTTTTTCTCTTTAACGTTTGGATGTTAATATTACATCAATTACTTTCATATTTAAAGGTAAAGTTACATTCATTGTTTTAGAGCACTCATCGATTCTTAATGAATCAACAAAAGTTGTTACGTGAGGAAGACCATACAAATAAATAGAACTAAACTTATGGTTGGTTTGTCGATCCAACCTTTAATTGGTGATTGAGACATTGTTTAGCGCATTTAAAGTTTGTTGGCTTAAAAATAAGGCAAATTCGCAAACAATATATGGTAGAGGTGAAAATAGGTTGGGTCAAACCAAACTCGGCGTTGGAAGGCCCAAGGCAATTTTACTAAGTTTAGGCTCAAGTCTGACCTATTATCGGTGATAGACTTTTTTTCGTATGCTCGACATGCCTTTTTACTTAAAAAGACTAGGTTCGAGCCTATAAAGTCTATTTAGCCTATTATTTAATTAGATATTTATTTGATTAGTAGGTTATGTTTTATATATATATATATATATATATAGGGGTTGGTTCTGGTGACACCATTTCCTGCGGTGAGACCGTAGGGACTGATCTGGACCATTATAATAAATCAATAGATGGTTGAGATTAAAACATTAAAAATAATAGAATTATTTGAATAGTAGCATACCAAGGGTAAAATCGGCAATAACTATATTAATAAATAAGGCAATTGGCGTGTAATATGCTACAAAATGGGGAGAGATTATTTCACCATAAATCCTTATCTCACAATTATTCACGTTTCTTAATCAATGTTTAAAGTTTTCATTAGTTTTTTCTAGAAAAAAAATTCATTAATTCTATATTAATTTGCTTATAAAATAAATGTTAGGAGCTCTATCAATAACACTATATTGGGTATTGTTTAATATGGTATTTTGCATAAAAAAAAGCGTATGCGATGTACATATTGATTTTTTTATTATCATCGAAAGTTTGTTGGTTTGTTTGTCTGTTTAACTAATTATGCGTCCGTTCGTAGGCATATATGCATCAAAAATTGGTTAGATTAGTGTGTTGTATATATAGCCTATTTTCATGTTCGAAATTTTATTGGTTGGATTAGTGTGTTTGTTTAATCGATCATGCCTCTCTTAATCAATATATATGCAACATGAAATTTCTATGTATATGCGAATTAGATGTAAATATGCTAGAATTACAAGTTTTGAAAATCAACACAAAAAAACATTCCTAGGCGTGCAACATAAAATAGAACTAAGTATGCAACCAAAACATTCTATATAAACATCATAATTATTTTGAAAAAATCAACACAAAAAAATATTCCTAGGCGTACAACAGAAAACATAACTAAGTATGCAACAAAAATATTCTATCTATACATCATAATTATTCTGAAAAAATCAACACAAAAACACATTCATAGGTGTGCAACAGAAAACAGAATTAAGTATGCAACAAAAACATTCTATATATACATCATAACCATATTAAAAAATCAAGACGTGTAAATACGCAACAAACACCTTGTATCTATACACCCAAAAAAATCAATTCATACTAAAACCCTAATCTGCTAAGCTAATTCCCTGTTATGTGAAAAAACAAATCTAAGAAAATAAAAATTGTCAAGGCCATCCTTCAGCATGTAAAACTCCCACAAAAAAAGAAAAAAAAACTCATAAACTAACGAACACAATGGCATGAAAACTAACCCTACTTAAAAACTTATTTTCCAGAAGGTAAACATATGAACTCAAACAAGTTTCAGAAAATTTAACCAAAAATCTCCATGTAAAAAACTCCTTATACACGGCCAACCCATACAAAAATCGAATGAAAAAATCTTACGCACTGTTAGATAAATGTTTTTATCAAGATTTTGATAATTTTTTGTTTAAATGAGTTTTTATACCAAAACATTGTTAATAAATGTTGTCCAAATACGCCTGAATGATTTAAAATATTTTTAGCTAATTTTTGGAGTATTTCTAAGAATTTATTTTTCGATAAAAATGGACAACATTTTTGATGGTTTTGTTTAAATTGGTTTTTACACCAAAACAGTGTTTATAAATGTTGTCCAAATACTCCCAAGTGATTTAAAATGTTTTTACTAATTTTTTGGAGTATTTCTTGAAGTTTATTTTTGATAAAAATCGGACAACATCTAAAATTGGAGGTCGACCGGTCGCCCAAAACGTCGATCGGTACCTGAAGAACTAAAAATTGAAACAGAACTCACTGGGTCAAGAAAATTGAAGAGGGGGACCGGTCCAGCAGGGGGCCGACCGGTCGCACCCCCATGTCGACCGGTCGACCCCCCATTCGACCCGTACCTGGATGCACTATTTTTTCAAAACGTTCGAAATCTTATTTCAGGGCAACCGGTCGCCCTATGTAATTTTTAACAGCAAAAATTCCAACCGTTGCAATCTTTATCAGCAAGATTTAATTTTCATTTTTGTACAATATTTCTACATCTTGTGATCCTCTTTTTGTAGACAAAAGTGAAGAAGAAGGAGCCTATGTTGGTGAAGACTCTCTTATAAATAGAGGATGAATTGAAGACACAAGATACAACACATACAAGAAAAATACACAACAAGAAATCTGCAAATTGTTCAAGCTTTCATTTTTACATTCTTGTTGTAATAGCCTAAGTACTTTCACTTGCACATCTTTGAGGTCTAGGCTTTTTGATTCTTGATTACACTTGCACTCAATCTTTGTATTGGTTTCATAGAGTTGTAATCTTGAATTTTGTCCATCATTCAACACAAGACATCCTTGTGAGTATTCTTGTGGTAAGAATACACTTGGGTGCTCTAGGTGATAGGTGTTTGGAGAGTGTGGTACTCTTCAAAGGTGGTGAAGGAAGATTGTGGTAATCTTCTTGAAGGTGTTGTAAGAGGATTGTGGTAATCCTCAAGGCGTTGTATTAATTTTGGAAATTAATAAAATCTTTTTTTCTTTTTTGAAATCCATCCCGGAGATACTGGGGTGGTAGAGGATTAGGCCCTAGGTGGGTTGAACCTCTTTAAATCGACGAGTGTTGTTTAATTTCCGCACTTACATTCTTGTCATTTATTTGTTCATTCGAAAAAGAGGGTGATTTGCAAAAAATCGGCATAATCTATTCACCCCCTCTAGATTATCATAGCCATTTGGACTAACAAGTGGTATCAAAGCCAAACTCTTTGGCTAGCTCGTTCCGAGTAAAGAGAAAAGATCCATGGCTACGAATGAAGCTTATCTCACCACCGCGCCTCCACCAACAAGCCACCACTATTCGACGCCAACAACTACGCATTTTGGAAAGACCGCATGGAGTGCTTTCTACAAGGGTGCGGATTTGATATTTGGAATGTGGTCATTGAAGGAGTTGCATAACCAACAACAAAATTGGAGGATGGTACCACAACTCCCAAGCCGTTCAAGGAGTACGATGAAAATGACAAGAAGGCTTTCTCTCTAAACGGTAAGGCCTTAAACATTTTACATTGCTCTCTTACCGCCACCGAATATAATCGCATAAGAGACATACGGTCGGCACATGAAGTTTGGGAAAAATTAGAAACCATCTATGAGGGCACAAAGAAAGTGAAGCAAGCAAGAAAAACAATGCTTGTGAAATACTTTGAAAATTTCAATATGCATGATGGTGAAAGCATATCAAAAATGGTGGAAAGGCTTGACAACATTGTCAATCCTCTTGTGGCTCTTGGAAAGGTCATCTCCGAAGAAGACAAGGTGACCAATGTATTGAACGCCCTTCCCGGCTCATGGTCCGAAAAGGTGACGGCAATCACGGAAGCTCAAAATCTTGAGACACTCAAGTTTGATGAGCTCATTGGGAACCTCCTCATTTATGAAGTATATCTCAAGGAGAGAAAAAATTCTCAACCATCCACCTCTAAACCAGGTACGCAAAATATTATTAAAGGCTTAGCATCTTCTTCTAATAATGGTTATTATGCTAGTGATGAGGATGATGAAGAAACGGCGGCCCTTGTTAGAAAATTTGCAAAATTTGTAAACAAAAATAAAGCAAGAAAGCCTAGAGACAATTCTTGTTTCAAATGCGGAAAATCCGGGCACTACATAGTCGATTGCCCAAAATTAGCGGAAGAGGAACAAAAGAAGAGAAAGCCTTTTCCGAAAAAGAAGGCGTTAAATGCGGACGTCAAAACTTGGGATGAATTACTTGAAACAACCGACGAGGAAGGAGAATCCGAACATGGTCTTATGGCCATAGACGATGAAAATACCGAGGTACGCTCTAATGCTTCATCTTCTTCCCTAGTTGATGAATTACAATGTGATTTTGATTAATTGCAAAATGAGTTTCAAAATTTGATTGTTAAATACAAGAATTTGAAAAATGAGCATAAAGAGCTTAAACTAGAAAAAGATAAATTATTTACTTCCTATGATTCTCTTGATAAGACTCATGCTATTACTCTTACTATGGTCCGTACTCTTGAAACCGAAAAACAAACGCTCACAAATGATATTGAAAATTTGAAAAAGGATGTGCATCAATTCAATTTAAGTACGGATAAAGTCACAAAAATTTTAGATGTACAAAGAGGTGAGCATTCTAAATTAGGACTTGGTTGCAAACCTTTTCAAAATGCTTTTAAGGAAAAAGACCAAGGTCCAAACTTTGTACGTGCTAGTAGTCCTCGTATTATTACTTGTTTTTATTGTGGTAGGAATGGACACTATGCTAGTAATTGTAAATTGAAGAATAATTTTAGCTATTATTGGAGACCTAAAGGTCTCAAGGCTAACCCCCATGGACCCCAAAATTATAGGGTACCTAAAAATTATTCCTTTGTAGGTTATAGGGGCTATAACAACAATGGAAGATTCAAAATGGCTCGTGGACAGCGGATGTTCACGCCATATGACCAGAAAGAGAGAACTTTTTACCAACATCAAGCTCTATGAAGAGGGTATGGCCATGTTCGGCAATGACAAAGGAAGAATTCTTGGAAATGGAGAAATTGGTAACTCTTCTTTCTCTCTTAGTAATGTTCTTTTAGTAGAAGGGCTTAAGTTCAATTTGATAAGTATTAGCCAATTTTGTGATTCAAATTATAATGTTGTTTTTAATAAAGAAAAATGCCTTATTTCCAAAGATGATAAAATTATTTGTGAAGCAATTAGAAAAGGCAATCTTTACAAAATTTGTACAAGTGATTTGGTTAGTCAAAATGTTTCTTGTCTTGTCGCCAATAATGATTTAATTAGTTTATGGCATAGGCGACTTGGACATGTTGGATACAAAAATTTGCATACTATTTACAAAAACCAACATGTAAAAGGACTACCCAAATTGAATTTTGAAAATCTTGGCTTATGTGACACTTGTCAAAAGAACAAATTAGTTAAGAGTAGTTTTAAGCCCAAAAATGAAATTTCCACTACCAAACCCCTACAAATGCTTCATCTTGATTTGTATGGGGATATTGGTATGGCAAGTCTAAGTGGAAAACATTACACTTTTGTTATAGTCGATGATTTTTCTAGATATACTTGGGCTCTATTTCTTACAAATAAAAGCGATGCCGTTAATGAGTTTGTTAAGTTGTGTAGACTTATTGAAAATGAAAAGGAAGATACTATTAAATCTATTCGAAGTGATCGAGGTGGAGAATTTGACGACGAATTTAGAGTCTTTTGTGAAACCAAAGGATATAGTCATAATTTTTCGGCTCCAAGGACACCTCAACAAAATGGAGTAGCCGAAAGGAAGAATCGGACACTTCAAGAAATGAGTCGGTCCATGCTCAATGAATTTTCACTTCCAAAATATTTTTGGGCCGAAGCCGTAAGTACCGCTTGCTATGTCATTAATCGAGTTTATATTCATCCTAAAATGAATAAAACTCCATATGAGCTTTGGAAAGGAAGAACCCCAAATATTAGTTATTTCAAAATATTTGGATGTAAATGTTTTATTTTGAATACTAAGGATCAATTAGACAAACTTGATCCTAAGGCCGATGAAGGAATATTTATGGGGTATTCAACCAAGAGAAAAGCATATCGGGTTTACAATAAGACTAGTGGGGTTGTTGAAGAATCCATCCATGTCAAATTCAATGAAGCTTCGGGTGTTGAAAGGATACCCAATGATAAAAGTGTTGAAGTGGATATTGTTGAACCCATTGTTCAAGATGATACTCAAAATGATCAACCTTCAAGCTCAAATGTTCCTCAAGAAGATAAAGGTGATACTTCGAATCTTACCGTAGCATTAAAATTTAAGGGAGATCACCCAAAAGATCTTATTATTGGTGATCCCCTTGATAAAGTAATGACTCGAGGAAAATTTGCCGAGAAAGCTCTTATATCTCAAAAAGAGCCTAAAAATGCTAAGGAAGCCATTGAAGATGAGGATTGGTTTTTAGAAATGCAAGAGGAGTTGAATCAATTTGAAAGGAATGATGTATGGGAATTAGTACCTTGTCCTCCATCTCAAACCATTATTGGTACAAAATGGGTATTTCGGAACAAGCTCGATGAGCAGGGCAATATTGTTCGAAACAAAGCAAGGTTAGTAGCTCAAGGTTATTGTCAAGAAGAAGGTATTGATTATGATGAAACATTTGCACCCGTAGCACGTTTAGAAGCTATTCGTATTTTGCTTGCCTATTCTTGTTTTAAAAATTTCAAGCTTTACCAAATGGATGTAAAATCCGCATTTTTAAATGGTATTATTCAAGAAGAAGTCTATGTAAAACAACCTCCGGGGTTTGAAAATTTTTCTAGGCCTAATGATGTTTATAGACTTAAAAAGACCTTGTATGGTTTGAAACAAGCACCCCGTGCATGGTATGATAGACTTAGCTCTTTTCTTTTGCAAAATGGTTTTACAAGAGGTAAAGTTGATACTACTCTCTTTGTTTTTGAAAAAGGGCAAGATTGCTTATTAGTGCAAATTTATGTTGATGATATTATTTTTGGTGCTACTAATGAATCCTTGTGCAAGAAATTTTCTAAGTTAATCCAAGGTGAATTTGAAATGAGTATGATGGGGGAGCTCAACTTCTTCCTTGGACTTCAAATTAAGCAATGCCAAGAAGGAATTTATATTTCTTAATCAAAATATACAAAGGAGCTTTTGAAGAAATTTGGCATTGAAGAAGAAAGAACCGTCTCTACCCCAATGGCAACAAACGTCAAGATTGACAAAGATGAAAAAGGCAAGTCGGTTGATGAATCCAAATATCGAGGTGTGATTGGTAGTGTACTTTATTTAATCGCTAGTAGACCGGACATTCTTCATGCCGTATGCCTATGTGCTCGTTTTCAAAGCAATCCCAAAGAATCTCATATGAGTGCCGTTAAAAGAATTTTTAGATATTTGAAAGGCACTATTCAATATGGTTTATTCTATCCAAAGAATGAAAATTTTTCTCTTAAAGGTTATAGTGATTCGGATTATGCGGGAAATATTGATGATCGGAAAAGTACTTCCGGATCATGTCAATTTTTAGGCGATTGCCTAGTTTCTTGGTTTTCAAAGAAGCAAAATTGTGTTTCACTTTCAACGGCCGAAGTCGAATATATTTCTGCGGCATTTTGTTGTACTCAACTTCTTTGGATGAAACAAACTTTAGCGGATTATAAATGTTCTTTTGAAAATATTCCCATCTTTTGTGATAATATATCCGCTATAAATATTACTCAAAACCCGGTTCATCATAACCGTACTAAACATATTGAGATTCGACATCATTTTCTAAGGGATTGTGTTTCAAAACGAAAAATTAAGATATCTTTTGTACCATCTCAAGATCAATTAGCGGACATTTTTACAAAACCACTATCTTCCGAGACTTTTGCGTCGATACGAGCTCGATTAGGCATAATGCATATTGAATGAGGTTTACGTTTGCATTTTGCACGGTTTTGAAACTTAGGGGCGAAAAATCAGATTTTTGGTTGAAAATTCGGATTTTGGAAAACAGAAAGAACCACTCCATCTATTTTGGGGAAGGCCGACCGGTCGCCGCCCATGATGTCGACCGTCGCCCACCCCCAACCGGTCGCCCTTAACCAAAAATTGGATAAAAACGTTTCTGTTCTCAGTTTCATCATTTTTGGTCGTTTGTGTTCATTTTTCGTCCCCTACGCACTTTTCACACAAATTTCACTACAAATTTGTTTTATTGCATACATTTTATATTTTGGACTTCATGAGGCTCGTTTATCATCATCATTGTTCATCTTTACCGATTAAATGGTAAGAATTTCTCCTTTTAATCTCAATTGGATTGAACCCTTGAGAATGTGCTTGTATCTTGATATATTGTTGAAATTCTTGTATTAATATGTTGTTTATGATGATTGATGATGAATGAATATTGTTGTATTGAAATTGGTGATGAAAATTTTTGGCTTAAACGAATCACAAAGGTGTTATATTTCTCTTGTTTTATTCGACGCACGCCAAGTGTTCGACAAAATGTTTCAATGAAAAATTCATCACCTACATGATTCTCTTGATTTGAAAAGTCTTATAAGTTTATAGATATCATGTTTTATCAATCAAATGAGCTTTTACAAATCAAATGAGCAATTGTTTCCCTTTTATTTGGAATTTAAGCTTATATGTTCAATATGCTCGATATCTATAAAATTGCGCACTTTGATTTAATTGTATGTTGTTTTTATCGTGCTAGCATTATTTTTGATGATTCCAAAGGGGGAGAAACAAGAAAAACTCTCATAAGCTCAAAGAAGCATAAATAAGCTCGCAAGAAAAGCTATAAGCTAAAGCTCTTAAAAGCCAAAAGCTATGGATAATACTCAGTCCATGTGATGTATTATGGACTTTTATACTTGACTAATGATGCTTTTGTGACAGGGGGAGCTTTTAAGCTCATGAAATTCAAGCTTTTAGCTTGTAGTTGTTTGCTTCTACTCAATTGTGTTATGCATGTTGATAGGGGGAGCTTGTAATGTTTGATGTTTTAGACAGGAAAATTGGTTTTGTTTTAAAATCGACTTCCTAAAATTGTTTTGGTTTGTAATCATCAAAAAGAGGGAGTTTGTTAGATAAATATTTTTATCAAGATTTTGATGATTTTGTTTAAATGAGTTTTTATACCAAAACATTGTTAATAAATGTTGTCCAAATACTCCTAAATGATTTAAAATGTTTTTAGCTAATTTTTGGAGTATTTCTAAGAATTTATTTTTCGATAAAAATGGACAACATTTTTGATGGTTTTGTTTAAATTGGTTTTTGCACCAAAACAGTGTTTATAAATGTTGTCCAAATACTCTCAAGTGATTTAAAATATTTTTACTAATTTTTTGGAGTATTTCTTGAAGTTTATTTTTGATAAAAATCGGACAACATCTAAAATTGGAGGTCGACCGGTCGCCCAAAACGTCGACCGGTACCTGAAGAACTCAAAATTGAAACAGAACTCACTGGGTCAAGAAAATTGAAAAGGGGGACCGGTCCAGCAGGGGGCCAACCGGTCGCACCCCTCTCTTGACCGGTCGACCCCCCCTTCGACCCGTACCTGGATCGCACTATTTTTTCAAAACGTTCGAAATCTTATTACAGGGCAACTGGTCGCCCTATGTTATTTTTAACAGCAAAAATTTCAACCGTTGCAATCCTTATTAGCAAGATTTACTTTTCATTTTTGTACAATATTTGTACATCTTGTGATCCTCTTTTTGTAGACAAAAGTGAAGAAGAAGGAGCCTATGTTGGGAGCCTATGTTGGTGGAGACTCTCCTATAAATAGAGGATGAATTGAAGACACAAGATACAACACATACAAGAAAAATAGACAACAAGAAATCTGCAAATTGTTCAAGCTTTAATTTTTACATTCTTGTTGTAATAGCCTAAGTACTTTCACTTGCACATCTTTGAGGTTTAGGCTTTTTGATTCTTGATTACACTTGCACTCAATCTTTGTATTGGTTTCATAGAGTTGTAATCTTGAATTTTGTCCATCATTCAACACAAGACATCCTTGTGAGTATTCTTGTGGTAAGAATACACTTTGGTGATCTATGTGATAGGTGTTTGGAGAGTGTGGTACTCTTCAAAGGTGGTGAAGGAAGATTATGGTAATCTTCTTGAAGGTGTTGTAAGAGGATTGTGGTAATCCTCAAGGTGTTGTATTAATTTTGGAAATTAATAAAATCTTTTTTTCTTTTTTGAAATCCATCCTGGAGATACTGGGGTGGTAGAGGATTAGGCCCTAGGTGGGTTGAACCTATTTAAATCGACGACTGTTGTTTAATTTTCGCACTTACATTCTTGTCATTTATTTGTTCATTCGAAAAAGAGGGTGATTTGCGAAAAATCGGCATAATCTATTCACCCCCCTCTAGATTATCGTAGCCACTTGGACTAACACGCACTACACAAAAATACACGAAAACCCGAACAAAAATGTTAGAAAACGAAAAAATTACCTATTTTTTTTTTAATATGACATGCAAAAAGTTGCAGAAAATTGAAAAAAAAAAGAGAAAAAAATTAGTAACAATTACTATATAAAAATTTGAAATCTAAAAATAAAGTTCTTACCGAGTTTTTCTTCAACCTTGAGTCTGCCTTCAATGTCTTCCTTCTTCTCTTTCAAACCTTGGTAGGTTTTCAATGCCTTTTTCTCTCTTTTGCAGATGCTTTTTTTTTTTTTTGAGATAACTCTTTAACAATAAAGAGACGTACGGTATATTCAGTTTTGGGATAGATTCACATCCCAATATTTATGGTGCAATCAATATCCATCTCTACAAATTATATACCAAATTACAAAACTATCCTTAATTAAAAATCGGTCCTATGCATATTTACAAAAATATCCCTGTAACCGTTTTTAAATATTTAAAATACCTTAAATACTGTATTAATCTAAGCCCTTCAAAATTCAGAATAAACGGTTTAGATTAGTCCCTACGGTCTCATCCCAGCATATTAGTCTCATTTGAACCAATACCTATATATATATATAACTTATATATAATATCTATATATAGCTTGAAAAAAATACATATGCAAATAATATAATATAGGTAGACCTATTATATATAATATAATACGTGTGTTATATATATATATATATTATATGTGTGTATAAAATTATAAATAAGCAGATTTGTTTAACTTAAAAAGCTTTTCAAAGACTCGGACCCGACTCGATTATAAAAATAGACTTTATAAAAGGTCTTAGCCTGATCCAATTTTTCAATAGGTCAAGTCAGGTGATGCCCAATGTAAGTCATGTCATAGGCCCCTGTTGGATAATCTGACCTATTTTCAGTCCTAGAAGGAAACATATTTTCATTTTTTTCTAAGACGAACCTATTTACATTTGAAAATAAGTGTTTTATCTAGGTTTTATCGAAGAGATATGTCCTATGGTTTTTTATGAAATTTATCCATGCATCATCATTTAATACTTAATAGCATCATTTATGTGTGTACCTAACATAAACCAATGGTCAATTAAATATTGATGATTATGCTCAATGTATTAAGAGTTGAAGTTATTTTTAAATTGTACCCTACCAAAAAAGAGTTCTTATTAAATTATAAGTTAGATTGAAGGAATAAAGGAACTGCTCTCGCATTTAAAGTCTTACATTTAAATGGTAATTTAATTTTTAGAGAAGCAATAACGACATAATTATATATAAATGGTAATTAGATGTGCAATTGGATTGACTTCTTTTAGGAAATTGGCAGAAATAGCAAATTGAAGCAATTGCATTATCAGCAATGGAAGCCAATGTAAATGGAAATTTTTATATTATTATATTGATGTGCTTCAGCTTCCTTCAATCGCACTTTCAGCTCTGCAAAGATATATCTAACTTGCATCAATCTGCTATGAACTATTTGTAATATTATAAATAATCATATATGATAAGGGCAAAATATGGTATGGGCCGACCTGACAGGGCTCATATCTTTGGGCCGATCTGTTAAGGCTCATAAGCATTGGGCCGATCTATGGAGCCCATGAATGTTGGGCTGAAAAGGTGAAGCTTATTGTGTTGAGTCGACCTGTTAAGGCCCAAACACGACTGAGGTGGTATGATCCAGCTTATCGGGCCGACCTGTGTGAGGCCGTTGCATTGGGCCAACCTGTCAAGTCTCGCACGTTTAAGGCGATCTGTTGTTGATCCGTTGCATTCTGAAAGGACCTCGGAGTATAGGTCAGCTCGACAACCTCAGATGTATGGGGCACTAAGGATGCCTTGGAGATTCCAAGGGCTTTGTACCAATACAATGGTCCGACGTGTTTTAAAACAGGTCGGAGCTATGGTCTTACGGGCGTAAAATTAGGGTTTTTAGGAGATCCGATCCTAATCTAATGATGACACTGACACCAAATCGTAACGGAATTCCGGATTTTACGGAAACCCTAATCCTAGCTAAGGTATAAAAGGCCCAAGCCCAGGTTCATTCTAACCTAATCTCATTTTTTCTATTGTTACATTGCTTTCTCTCTCTTGCCCTTTACTTCTTTTCCAAGCCACTGACTTAAGCATCGGAGAGGGTACGCCGGAGCCCCCCTCCGGCCCCCCTTTTGTAGATTTCGCGGAGGAGTTAGTCGTGGAAAGTGATCGGCGAGAAGAGGTCGTGTTTTGGGAGCAACCAATATAATATGTACCCACAATTATTGAATGGTTATAAATGAAACACATATATTAATAAGATAATTAATTTGTACCTAAGGTTAGTTGCACACTTCATATGAGCTCATCGTTCACAATAGTCTTGTATGTGATTAGTTTTGTTGTAATATAGACAGGGTCGTTCTTATATTTTAAAGGGTCTAGTGCGGAAAAAAAGGTACTCTGTATTCATTTAAAATGAAACTCGAAGGAATAAAAGAATAAATATAAATAAATCTATATATATATAAAGAGAGAGTCACTTATAAATAGTAGTATGAAATTTTTCCCGTCCATTTCACCTTTCTAAATCTAGAAAATATTTAATTATTATTAAAAAATACTGAGCAATAAAAAATAGTAATTTAATTTTGTCAACAACTTGCCATAAAAATGCTAAGATTTTTTGGGTAAGTTTTAATTATTAAGATAATATTATTTTGACAACTGAATTAAACCTTCCAAATTTAAAAATAATAAAAATCTTATTTTCAGTAAATCGGATTCTTACTGTGCGGTTAATTTTGTAAGCTCTAATTATTAAAGTAAAATTATTTTGACAACTATCTTTATATTTTTTTAATTTAAAAACTCAATCTTTCCTATTTTCACATAATTTGTAATGTAAAAATTATTTAATGATGAAAATATTACAAAATAAATCTAAACATTATTTGATGAAACTGATCAAATAAAAATTAAGAACTTAAAGCACACACAACTTAAAAATTAAAAAACAAGCATATGAAATCTATAAAATAATCAGTATTGAAATTATCCAAGAATTCACAAAATTATATAAATAAAATAAAAATTATGAAATAAAGCCTTAAAATTATCAATTAATCTAAAATTTATTTGATAAGTCTTAAAATCACATAATAAAATATAAAAGTTATTATAACAAAAAAATAAATTATTGGATAAAGTAACAATTAATCAAATTACATTTATAATTGTTCTAAGAATTTAAAAATTATCAAATAAAATCTAAGACTATTTAAATAAATAAAAACAATAGTGTAGAATATTAAATTATATAATACATCATACTTTCCAAGTTATAACAATTATAATTTCCTATTTTTGGTGAATCTATTTTTTATCATAGCATAATTTGGGTAAATTCTAATGATTAATGTAAAATTTGTTATTTTGAGTAGATTGAGTTTCCTTTTATTTTCACAAATTTATAATTGGTAGAATTTTAGCCATAATATGAACCTAAATTTAATAGTTACTATTCCCTCATAAAATAATTAATAGTTACTAAAATTATTTTCCCCACAAAAATAAATATTTATTTTGTTTAATTTCTTACAAAAATCATAACTATTGCAAGATAAGTACAACCAAATATCTGGTAATTATCAAATATGAAAATTCAAACAGTATACTATATGGTCCTAATATTACAATGCAAATCTGGAGAACAAAATTAAGATTCAAAACCAACTTGAAAAAATGTAAATAAATATACTATATAGTACAAAATCAATAAAAGATATATTCAATTTAAATATTGATAACCGAGATTTACATATATTCAAGTTTGTACTATACAATGATTATGGAAATAAGATAGATATAGATGTATATGTGTTTGTACTCAAACAATCAAAAAGTGTTTATTAAAATACATGTATAGTATTTATTAATATAAATTTCAACTATCTCCATTGATCCAATTTAATTAGTTGTGAAAATTATTAAGTGAGCATACAATTTATAAAGTTATAGACGACTCAACAAGTGTTTTTAATAGATGTATAAATTTTCTTAAAATATATAACCAGTTTATATTTTTCTTATTTTTCTAAATTATGTAATCATTTTATTTTTTTCTCATTTTTCTAAATTTTTAATTTATAGTTCGATATATAACATAATATGTTGTAAGAAAGTATTAAATTATTGTAATAACTATTACTTAATAAATCATAAATTATTTTGTTCGGGCCAGGACGTATCAACCTACATTCCTTTCTCCGTTCAAATGATAGGACATGTCTAAGTCTTGTGATACCCATCATGTCCCGCCTCATTACAATTCCTACAATATGTAAATTTGTTAATATCAAAATTATATAATATTTTATTATATTACATTCCGTGCATCGCACGGGTGATATACTAGTTGTTTATTAATAGTGAAAATCAAACAACTAAATCTAAATATATTTTAAAATTTAAAAGAAATTGAGGAAGAACCCTAAGCAAAATAGAATAAACATTGATCCAATTCATATTAATGGTGGAAATAGAACAACTAAAAATGAATAGCTATTTCTTACCGAAAACAAATATTGGTTGATGGTTTTTTTTTTGAAATGGAAGCCTCAGTTTTTTGTATTTGACAACACAACTCTACTTTTTAATTTATTTGACAGCACAACAGTTTTTGGGGGGGCTTTTGTGTTTATATGTAACTTGGCTTTTGTGTTAAAAGGCTGAATTTGGTGGGGGTATACGTAGCTTGGCTTTTGTGTTAAAAGGGGAGAGATACATAGCCTGGTTAGGGAAAAAAGATGACTTTTGCTGTAAAGCGGATCAAACTCACGACCTTGAGAATAATGCACCAACCATTGAACTAGACAATTCATTAATAATTGCAGTCTTTATGTTACATATAAATAGATTTTAAACCATTAAAAAAAATAACAATCTAGGGCCAGGGGCCATGTGCGTTGCGCCGCCTTGGCCGCCCTAGGACAACTTTGAATATAGATTTTTATGTTCCATACACCTCGGAATATAATTAAAAATGGCCGTTTTTTTTTCCTTTCTCATAGATAGATATAATACGATATTACAGTTATATTGTTTGGAAAAATCAACTAATTAATCATTAATTAATTGGGGTTTGTCGAAATCAATGAGAATTTGAACTCTGAATTCGAATCAATTTCAGTGTGTAGGAACGTGGCTTGTGGACATGTATTAAATAATTTGAAGAGTTCTTTTTTTCTTTTTACAACCAATGAAGAGTATGTACATAGGAAATGGATTGCACGGTGCTATCATAAGTCATAACCATATCACAGCTCGTCACCTAGAGTTGGGCCAAAGCCCTCATAATCCAGTAGAGAGAGCCCACTTTCTATCAGTGATAATTGTTCGTTACAACCTATTAGAACTCGATTTTATTGGACCAATTTTATATCTCAAAAGCCCAAGTTTAATTGTTCTAGTAACCAAACAAGGCCTCAAGTTTTCCCCCAGTTCTGGTATACTTTTCCCGACGTTCAACGGGTACCGTGTTAGGTTTAGGGTTTTGTTTTTCCTTCCCTCCTTGCTTTCATTTGTTTTTTTTTTTTCTTTTTCTTTTTCTTTTTCTTTTTACCAGCAATTCTTTTCCATTGTCTGAATTATTAGCCAACCTCAAATGGGGAAGAAGAAGCAGAAATTAGTACTGCCGCCGGAGCTTCCGCCGGAAGTCCCCGACGAAGAAATTGAAGTTTCGGATGAGGACTTGCATTTCGTCAAGGAGAACTTAGAATACGCTGGTTTTGTTTCTAATTTGGATACTCATTCAATTACCAAGTACGCATTTTGTGTTGTTTTATGAAAATTTCACGTTAATTTAAATTAGACAAAATCCCTTGCTCAAATTCAATGCATTAAAATGATTTTTTTTGAAAAATAGGCATGTTACACGTGTGGCCGATGCAAATGAGGGGGCTTTAGAATCGTTATACGAGAAAAGGTTGAGAAAGAAATTGGAAAATAAAGAGAAAGAGCAGACTGCACCGGAAGTCGATCCGGTTGATGCACTTCCCGTAAAAACTTTGGATGGACAGCTTTACTATAGAAGAGGTATTTTAAATACACTCTTATTTTTAGCCTATTTGAATTGGCGATATGAAAGTTGATTTTTAACAGTGGCAAAGGAGCCGAAAGAGGCTGAAGGGGAAACAAAAGAAGGTGAATCTATAAGTAGGGATCCTGCTTTGGTGAAGTTGACAAAAGCAGAAAAGCGTGCGAAATTTAAGAAATTGAGAAAAGAGGCAAAGAAACAAGCGAAGGAGGAAGTGCAGCAAACACCTCAGGCTGAAGTGTTGGTATGCGTTTCTGCTTTCTTTTGCGCATCTTGTTTTTTGGCTTCACTGACTTGCAGTGGATTCATTGCTTTCTTATGTTACGGTGACCAAATGAGAATATAAAATAAATATTAACACAATTTTTGGATATACATTTTTCCAATGAAATTGGAAGGAAAAGGAGAATAACTTGTCAAATTTCTTCACTTAATCCATCTTGATCCGTTTTGAATGTAAATCAATATAATGATATAATGATGAAAGGTACATAATAATGATGAAATGGTCAAATGCCATTTGTAATGATGTTTGGCAAGCATTTCATTGGTGTTTTAGCCAAACAAGGAAAAATGTTTGCTGTGGTGTTTTCTTCACCAAATCGAAGACATAAAATATTGTGTCATTTGTTGAGTTGGACTTTCAGTTTGGCAAAATTGAAATGGTTTGGTGGTTGGGGCTTGATATTATAGTCATGATAATGTTGGAAAGCTTCCTGTTTGACTTATATTTACTAAAGCAATCTGATAAATTCTCCATGTTGTATTTTCTTATTCATGAATCCCATTATTAGATGCATTTTTTTATTCTTGAACTCCATTTATTAGATGTTTACAGATGGAATAGTTCCCTTTCCTGTGTTCTTTACACCTTTTTTCATGGGACATTTTTGTTCTGAATTGGTTTCGTTCATTGGTCACGTTATTCCATTAAGATTATGGTATTATACTTATTAATTATTTTGTGTTCTATTCAATTGATACAAGATAATTTGAGTAACATTTGACCTTTCTTGTCGATCATTCTAACGGATCTGATAAGCAAATTTTGTTTATTTGCTTCTAAAAGTGAGGTCTTTGGTTAGTGTAAAAAGGGCTTGCTCCTGAGAGAGTTATTACAAGTAAGGTCTTATAACAGTCCATAATGTCAATACTGTCCATTTGTTTAGGATGAAGTGAAAAAAGATTTGACAGAAGAAGAAGCCAGTGAGAATAAGAAATATAAACTTGCTGAGTTGGGAACTGCACTACTTGCTGATCCTGAATCCAATATTAAGCATATAAAGGAGATGTTGGAGATTTCAAAAGATGGAGATAGTGCCATTGTCATACTTGGCCTCAAATCCTTATTGGCTGTTTTTAAAGACATCATTCCTGGGTGAGAATCTAGCATTTACTCGCAATTATCTTTCCGCAAGTTTGGTGGATATTTTGTCTCTCTTTGCATAACATAAATGTTACTCTCTTTTTCCAATTGTCACTGCAGTTACCGGATCAGGTTGCCCACTGAAAAGGAACAAGAGATGAAGGTTTCAAAGGCTGTTAAAAAAATGCGATTTTATGAGTCCACTCTACTGTCTGCATACAAGGTTTGATATAACCTTTTTATTATTCTCTTTTCAGCCTGTGATAGCACATTCATAATTTATTTATTTTGAGTGAGAAAATCAAATCCCCCAGCTACCTAATAGAAGAAAAGGGTAATGATGCTGACTGGAGGTATTTATTGCAATTGCAGGCATATGTGCAGAAGTTGGTAGCGCTGCAACAACAGACTGTTTATAAGCGAGTAGCTGTCCGTTGCTTATGTACTCTGCTTGCAGCCGTGCCACACTTTAACTTCCGTGATAGCTTGTTGGCTGCAGTTGTGAACAATATAAGCTCCCAAGATGATGTTGTAAGGTAATTGTAATTATTTGTCCTGTTAATATATTTTTTAGTTACAGTGAGTGTAATGAAGTGTTCCATCAAATATAATGGTACAACACTCATATTAGTTTAAAGTCTCGGGAACATGATTAATTGTAGGCAGTGATGGGGGTTGCCACTTGTTGGTTTTGTTCACTGTTATCTTCTGTGTTCATCACTTGGGGTCTTTACCTTTTCGTTTTTAGGTTATTTGTAGTAGAGTTCTGCTTTTTAGTTGCAATGAAAACAACTGTGTGGTGGTTGGTCGCATGTTACCAGCTGCTACAAGAGTGTGCTGAGAACAATCCCATAAACTAGTAAAATGATACTGAATTTCTTTTCTTTCTGAATGATGTCCTTTTAATCACCACCTCCTAATGAATATCTCACCATTGATGATGGAAAATGCTAAATTGATTTCCATGATAGTCCATTAGTCCTTATTATTGTGATTGATTGTTTCACATTCTAGCTTCCCATAACTTACTTTGTGTGATGATCACATTACTTGGTCCTTGATTTTGGCAGACAACTTTGCTGTACAGCCGTTAAGTCACTTTTCACTGATGAGGGGAAACATGGTGGCGAGGCTACTGTGGAGGCTGTTAAATTGATTGCGGATCTTGTGAAAGCTCACAACTGCCAACTACATCCTGATTCTGTTGAAGTAAGGAATCTTCTCTGCTTCTTGGATTTCTGTTTTTGTGCTCTGAGATATGTCGATTTGATTGTCATATGTATGCAGTCATCCTGATTCCCAATTCAACATACGCTTATACAAAAAAGAATGGACTTCAAAGCCAATGAACTATCCCCATATGGCTTCATCCTGATTCCTAATTTCACAATGCGCTTATACAATCTAATAATTTGTTTAAACATATGATGCATACCAATGGACTTCAAAGACAATTATCCCCATATGGATGTCTTGTTTCTGTTGAGATCTTTTAAGTAACATTTAGTGATTAACTGTCTGAGAATGGAGTTCCTGGTAAGAAATTCTGAGGGCAAACACAGAAGAGTAAAATTGCCGAGGGGAAACATGTTAGACAAGCATGTATGCCCATAATTTGGATTGCAGAGAATGATTCGGCATGTAGTTTGTTTGTGTAGATGCCAACAATTTCTAAGGATAAAGCTATAATTATTTTATCTGTATGGTAGAATCAGGTTTTATTTATGCTAGTTATCATTCTCTGTCAATGATTGATTGTGCTGCCCTAGTAAGCCTTTTTGTCTTTGTCATTTGATGACGATCTTGGAAAACCAGGAAGTTTAAGTGCAGATAACAGTGCCAAAAACAAATAATCCAAGAATAGGAAGTCCATGATTTAGCCAAAAAGCTATATTACTTTCTTTTCTTTTCTCTTTTTACCTTTATGATAGAATTGGGTCTGCTAGCCACTGTTTCATCCTCTGTCAATAATTTGTTGAACTGCGTGTTAGGTGTTTTTGTCTCTGTCGTTTGATGAAGATCTTGGAAAAGCAGAAAGATCAGATATGGATAACAGAGCCAAAAACAAAAAGTCCAAGAAGAGGAAGGGCTTGGATGAGCCAAATCACATGCCAGAAAATGATAGGAAGAAAAATAAGAAAGAGATGTTGGCAAAGACGAGGGAGGAGGTATATACCTGGCGCCAAGTACTTAGTGTTTCTTGCTTGTTATCATTACTTTTTACAATTTTAGAGTCTTGCAGGTAAGTGCAGACTACAAAGCTGCTTCATATGCTCAAGATCCTCAAGAGAGGAGAAGGATGCAGTCACAGACACTTTCAGCTGTATTTCAAACATTCTTCCGCATCTTAAAGCTTGCTGTGCGACCAATGTAAGTATGATCATAACGATTGTGGGAAACAATTAGCAGATTCTGAAATGGAGCTTGCTTGTTTTCTCATTCATGTTGAGTCAGAAAGATGCAATTTAATATTTTTGATGGCTCTGCAAATAGTTGGAAAAGTTTTCGCTTGAAAAAAAAAAAACACATTTCTCAAGTTAAAATAATCCGGAGAGTGCTATTGTGGCATTGACGGCTAGCTATTTCTAGTAACTTTATTTTATTTTTTTTATATTGAAGTATAGTTAAATTTTTTGTTGCTTTGTGAATTGGATAGCTTAATGCTGCTATTTGAGTCTTAAGGATTCTCATGTGATAGAAATTTGTGGAAGCAATTCTAGCTTTTAGAAACTAAGTTTTATCTATGTCTGGTTGTTATCCTGGAAGAATTGTCATATTAAGTATTCATTATCATATTGTGGAGTGTCGCACCAAAAAGGAAACTAGCAACATCAGCCATAATTGGTACTTGGTACAAAAAGGATTTTTTTTCCATTTTCCTTTTCGATGTTCATTTTTAAGTTATTTGTCAAACTATTATCCCAAAGTGAGTGCTGTTTCTCTTATGTGTGTGCATCTTTTGTTGCTCAGATCAGAAGCCAGTTCCGTGCCTGGTGCATCAGGAACCCATCCCCTGCTTGCTCCATGTTTGGATGGAATTGGAAAATTTTCTCATCTAATTGACTTGGATTTTATGGCTGATCTTATGCATTGTCTCAGAAAACTTGCTGGTAATGACCGCAAGTTGGAAGACTCATCTGAGAATTCTTGTCAATTAACAGTGTCTGAACGGTTGCGCTGCTGCATTGTCGCTTTCAAAGTGATGAGGAACAATCTAGATGCTCTGAATGTTGATTTACAGGAGTTCTTTGTCCAGTTTTACAATCTGATACTAGAGTACCGACCAGGAAGGTAGATGCACTGGTGTCTGAGTTGCTTTAAAACATCCATTTCTAAGTTAACTTGTTATCAGAGTATAGTTTACGGAATAAATTTTTATGTGATTGCTGTATTTGACCTACACACTTGCTTTGTTGGTTCCTTATTTGTTCTTATGATACTTGTTAAACTACCCATACCAGAAAGAACTATCATTAGATAGAGTATTCTATTCTGCTTTGGCTGTTGGCTAATTACTTCTACATCAAATGAACTGGAATACCTTTGAAGATGCAATACCTTTCGCTTGTGAAGAAAATATCAACTATGTATCCTCAATTGTTTAATACGTGCAAAAGCAATGTTCATTTTTCATTTCTTTCTTGCAAAACCATTCCTTATGATTTCTGCTTTTGTAATCCCTTTGTTTCTGAAACATCATTGATTATTTTGACTAAATGAGTTTATGTTATGCAAATGCTTCAGTTTATCTCACCTGCTCCTTGATTGGGGCAGTTTATGTTATGCAAATGTTTCAATTTCTTTTTGGGTTTTCTGATTGCTTTTGATAAGCTTTCCATTTAGGTACCATACACACCCTCAGTCCCTTCTCACTTTCTTGCTATTTTTCTCTGTAGTCCTGGAGGAACAGAAAGGGACTGTAGGATTTTGGAGGGCACATATTATTTTCTCCGTATGTATGTTTTACTTTATTTGCAATGTATTTGTTGGTGCAGGGACCAGGGAGAGGTGTTAGCTGAAGCTTTGAAGATAATGCTGTGTGATGATAGACAGCACGATATGCAAAGGGCTGCAGCCTTCATAAAGCGATTGGCCACATTTTCATTATGCTTCGGGTCGGCCGAGTCCATGGCTGGTGAGTCTGAACTTTGAACACATAAAATCAACCACTATTAAGTATTCGTTCCAAATTATGATTTTCTTGGTTGAAACAAATTTCAGCTTTGGTTACTGTAAAGCATCTTCTACAGAAGAATATCAAATGTCGTAATCTGTTAGAAAATGATGCTGGAGGTGGATCTGTTGCTGGTGCCATCTCTGTAAGCCCCCCCTTTTTTCCTGGTGGAAATACCTTTACTGGGATAGGATTAGATTAGGGATATTTACAAATACTACCCTTTAGGTTTAACCTAATGACAGAAAATCTCAGTTATTTTTTAAATTACAAATACTTCACATATGTTTATGTTTAACAAATTGCACTTGTTGGAGGGAGGTATTTGTAAAACAAATACAAACCTCAAAAGGGGTATTTGTTAATGGTTCGAGGTGGTATTTGTAATTTTAGAAGATAACTGAATCTTTCTGTAATTACACACCTCGGAGGTAGTTTTTTGTGATCACCCCGTTAGATTTTTTCTGTAGTTTTCCTGATGCTGATGATTATTGACTGAATTGCAGAAATACCAACCTCATGCGGTGGACCCTAACCGTAGTGGTGCACTAGCTTCAGTTCTTTGGGAGATTAACCTTCTAATTAAACATTATCATCCATCTGTTTCGTCGATTGCTTCTAGCATCTCAACAATGAACACTTCCAATAACCAGGTTTATCATTCACACGTCTCCCCACAACAAGCCTATAAGGAGTTATCACAGGAAAACAAGTCTCTTGCTCCATCTAGTGAAATAAAAAGAGCAAGCAGCAAGAAAAGAAGGGGAAACGATTACATGCCTGTTAAAGTTGGATCAGACCTCAATTTGACAAATCAAATTGAGGAAAGTGAGGTTAGGAAGAAACTTGCTGAGCATTTCTGGTTGCTTCGTGATATTCAGGAGAATGAAAGATTAAGGTCCGAGTTAGACCGCACAACATTGTCGCTGAATCTTTATGAACACTACAAAAAGCAAAAGAAGAGGAAGACAAGGTAGCAGCAGGTATTACAAATATACGGTAAAACGCCTTACCATTATTTCCTTGCCTGGGCAGTTTTGAAGTTTTATGCCTACTAGCTTTGTTGTATATCATTTTTATTAATTTTTCCAAAAATATTTAAGAAAAGGTTTTTAGCCTTTGAAATTTTTGGCTTAATGACTTTACTGGAAACAATTCCATAATTCTGTGATATTTTGGCCAAATTATTGAGCCTGACTTTGCTCGGGAAGTTCACAAGATCCGTCTATTTTTTGTGGCAATGATTTCCATCCTCTGGTTTAATGTATAATTGCTTTTCTGTTTATGGTTTTTGACATTTCTGTTCCGGAGTTAAAAGGTCGCAAGATAATGAAAGTCTGTAAAAGATGGTTTAGAATGTTATGAAAATTGTGGTCTTAATACATTTTTCAGGTATTAATAACCTTCTTCTGTGTTGCTCTTTTTATGAATCAACTTCTGAATTTCCATTTGTTTCTAACAATAATGTTCATAAAAGTTGAGAACAAAAGAAGTATCAGTTTAAACATGACAAATATACTAATGTATACACCACAAGCTTGTAGCTCAAGCGGTATCGCTCACCCTTTGTAAGGGTATTGACCAAGGTTTGAACCTTGTATCTTTTAGTTTTTTTTTGAAATTTATTTGTCCCCTCTACTCAGAACTTATTAAAAGAAATACATTCTATAATTATAGTGGTATGGAAACTTTCAAAATTTGTTTTCCTTCAAAATAAAACAGGAAAGCAGTAATTCTTTTTAAAAATTTTGTTCACTAAAATCCCGATTGTGAAGGGTCTAAAAGCATCTCCAATCACACTTTAGAATGAAGGTGGCCTTAAGAATGAAGGGTGGTGGGTGCTCCAACCCACCTCTATAATCAACTCTAAATAAGAGATGGTGGACAGTTCACCTCCAATTCTAGAGGTGACTGTACACCCCTCTTATCTTTTATTTTTTTATTTTTTTTTCTTTTTAGTTTTTATATTAATTTAAGTTGTATAATTTATCCTTTTTTGACATGTTTATTTATGAAGTGTTAGTGTTTCATTTGATATATATAATATAATATATACTAATAAAATAAACAAAAGATTTATTATAAAATAAAATTACTTCAAATTAACCGATTATGAGTAAGGATCTATTATGAAATTTTATTTTTGTTTTTAAATTACCCGATCATTGAGCAAGGATTTTTATATATATTTTTTCAAAATAATTAATTTGAAAACTAATGCAAATTATATTAATTCAATATAGAAAAGAAAGAATAAAAATGGTATATTCAATGTAGAGTGAAATATAGAGGTGTTCATTGGAGTTGAAAATTGATCCCTCTAAATATTTTTCTAGAATAGTGTTAAAGTTATACAAAACTAAAGGCAAGGGTTGGAGATGCTCTAAGGACTATTGCAAAAATTGTACAAGCAGAACGAAACCGAGTAAAGTCTGAGCATGTATGCGATATGCGATATCAGTGCCCAAGCAAATGTGGGATTCAAGTCATGTATGCTTTGCTGCCATCTTACTACTCCTATCCAAAGATAATAATAATTATATCATCATCAAGGCCACAAAATCTAATCAACAGATTCTACAGTATATATCTATATAGACAATGCTTTCCTATGGTGCAATTTCTCAACACGATATTCTTGTTATTACATGTTAGATATAATCTTGCATGTGATTAGGGATATAAACGAATTGTGTAGAATCGAATATTAGTCAGTTCAAACTTTTTTTAATTTTTATGAAGCTTCAAAACATATGTACAGTGGTGGCCCTGAGGAGGGGCCCAAGGGGCAACCGCCCCGGGCCCAAAAATTTTAGGGGCCCACTAGGGTTACCATACATGTATATATATATGTGTACATATTTTATACGGGCTCATTTTGTTTTTCTTATACACTTACCAATTTTGTAGAGAGAATGGATTTATTTCTGCTATGACTTCTGCTACAGATCTTGCATTAGAAATGAATGTTGAACCTATTTTTCCTAAAAAATGACAAATTCGAAGAAAAAACAATTTGATGAAAATATATCTAAAGATAGTATACAATCTGGTGAATATTCTTTTAGAGTTAATTATTTTATAATTGTAGTGGATGTTACTATTTCTGCCTTAGAAAGTAGATTTGAACAACTGCAAATATATGATAATATTTTTTGCTTCCTGTTTAATTCGAAGAAGTTAAATTCTTTAGATGATATTAAATTAAAAGAATGTTGTCAAAAACTTGAAAATGCTTTAAATTAAAGCATGATAGCTCTTTAGATATTAATTCAGATGATTTATTTACTGAACTGAAAGTGTTACAAGTGACTTTACCAACAGAAAAAAATACGGCACTTGAAATCTTAGGGTTTGTAAATACTTTGGGTTCCCTAATATCTTGATTGCCTATAAAATATTATTAACTATGCATGTGACTGTGGTATCTGCAGAAAGAAGTTTCTATAAATTAAAATTATTAAAAACTTATTTACGATCAACAATGTCACAAGAAAGATTAAATGGATTAGCAACCTTATGAATTGAAAAAGATATGTTGGATCAAATTGATTATGAAAATATTATTGATGAATTTGCTTCTCAAAATGCTCGAAGAAGCCATTTTAAATTATTTTTTGATACCTTTTTTTTTTTTTTTTTAATATTGTGCAGTTTTACTCTTATGATGTTGCAATTTGAAGGGGCCCTAGCCTGTTTCTATCTTTCGCCCCGGGCCTCCAAAATGTCAGGACCGGCACTGCATATGTATGAATTTGGTTTAGCTATTTATCAAGTCGAGCTGAATAGAAATCGAACTCGAGTAGTTTGATATTTTATACATATTGTTATTTTTCAAGTAATCGAGTTGAGCTCGAGTCAAGCATTACATTTTACCGAATGAAAAATATGTTTAAGTTTGGTTTGTTATGTTAACATACCGAGCTCACATGAGCTTTTAACGATCTATCTGGAGTCGAGTATCAAATAATTTGGTTTATTCTTCAGCCCAACATATGATGATATTAGCTACATAAGAAAACATAATTAGTTGATGGTAATTGGTGCAACAACTATATATCTCCAATGTGCAAAGTTATATAAAAGTAGCCCAAAAAACATGCAGTCACACGACACATACATATGATGGCAACATGGATTTCACCAAAGTGAACATACACGTCCATGGCTTGCACGTAATGCGTCTTATGAGGAAAGAACTGGAAAAAAAAGATTATTAATCATAAAGTATTATTAGAACACAACATTTTGTCTCTAGAAGAAGAGAATATTCTTTTCCCTTTTTTTTTCAATTTTTTTAACAGTGTTGGTACTGTGATGAATGGATGTGAAAACGAGGTATCAATGTTGAAAAACTAAACCAAAAGAGGGTAACCATGTGCAAACATATCACCTACTCACATGTTAGCCTTCTTTCTCGGATCTTCGTATCCGTTTCTGTCAAGAACATAATCCTATTTAACAGCAAAGCACAAGCACAAGCACAAAATACCTTGGCTTCTTCAAATATTATTAAGGGATAATCACAAATCTATCCCTGAAGTTTGGGTTAATTACAAAAAGACCCACATGTTTTTTAAAATTACAAAAAACTCCGTGAGGTTTTATTTTGTATTATACTTATCCCCTTCATATGCAAAGACATTTCAAAAACTCAGCCTCTTAAGCGTCCATATACATTTAACACATAATTAAGCATCAAGGTTTTTTTTTTGTAACTTTCAAACGTGTCTGACATTTTCTTTTCTTGGTTGGTAATTAACCCAAACCTCGGGTTTTAGTTTTGTAATCATCCAATATCATTAATCATGAGATATCGGATTAATTATTCCTTTGTTATTCAAGTGCACAATGATAAGATATGTAATAGCTTAGAAAGAATCGCCAAAATGATAGCATGTGGGTTGAGCGTTGATTAAGGACAAACATTTTCACACTGGAAAGTGGTCCTCAAAAAGATCTTGTCAGCTAATTAATAACAAAACAAACGCGTCCTAAGTACAGAATCGATTTATATATATGTTTAGTTATGTTGTTCGGTTTGATTAACGATCGTTGTTGAAGTTGAGGTGTTCCAGTCACAACTACTTACTTTTTAGTTTATGGACTTAACTTACCATAATCTGTTAACAACTTAATTAAATTTCCTATCTATTATATGGTTTCCAACATAGTGGGGCCTGGAGGGGCTTCGAATGCTCGAAAAATATGAGGCAAACACGACTTTGTGGGGGGACTTAAAACGCGGAATTAATAAATTCAATGTCTATGATTAAAATTAAATGATCTCCTCCTTTTTTTCTTGCAATGTGGAGTTGCACTTATTTCAGCTCACTGGTGAGGTGACAAGTATTTTCGTGATGAATATTCCTCATTCTTTTATGATTATTTTAATCCAAGAAATGAGAGTTTGTTTAGTAATTTCTTACTCTTTTCTCGTATATATATATATTAGGTGCCAAGAGTAATGAAAATGTACTGTCATATTTACCTTTCAATGACTAAGGTTATGATTGAATATACACTACAAGAAATCATATATTTTATGACGAAATTTCATTCCACGAAATTGATTTTGTCACCATTTGTTATTTAAGAATGACGAAATTGTAAAGTCGTCATTAATGCCTTTTATATTGTGACGACCGCTACTTTTGCCATTATAACTATTCTATGTCGTCACTAATGTGTATTTTTGACGACATTAAAACTAAATTCGTCACATAAATGTTTGGAGACAAAATTTCGGACCTACTTTATGGAGGAAATTCTTTCAGTGACAAATGAATGGTAATTGATGACGATATTTGATGTCAAATAAAAGTCCGTTTGTTGACAACTTGATACTTTTGTCACTAATCACATGAATATATTAGTGACGATAATATTTCATCATTATTGAATTTTCTATTGTGACGACAACTACTTTAGTCATTATAACTCTTCTATGTCGTCATCAATTTATATTTTTGATGACATTAAAACTAAATTCGTCACATAAATATTTGGAGGCAAAATTTCGCACCTACTTTATGGAGGGAATTCTTTCAGTGACAAATGAATGGTAATTGATGACGATATTTGATGTCATAGAAAATTCCCTTTGATGACAACGTGACACTTCTGTCACTAATCACATGAATATATTAGTGACTACAATATTTCGTCATTATTGAAGTTTCTATTGCGACGGCCGATACTTTCGTCATTATAACTCTTCCATGTCATCACCAATGTGAATTTTTTATGACATTAAAACTAAATTCGTCACATAAACATTTGGAGGCAAAATTTCGCACCTACTTTTTTAACCAAAATCGGAAATTCTTTATTTTACAGAATTTAACGATTAGGATATTGAGTTGGACGCAAATTGATCAATCAATCAAACAAGACAAACTAACAAGAAACAATAATACAGAGTGTGCCTAAATAATGGAAGTGTTTGTAATCACTAAAAAAATTGTTTTTCTTGTTTGGGCTTAAAAAATCAATTTTTAGTTTTTGCAAGTGCCAACTTCTACTTCTAATTCGGCTTTATTTAATCATAATATAAAAGCAGGGAGATACATGCTTCATATTTCTGCTTCTGCTTCTGTTTTGACTTTTACAAATAAATAAGCATTTTCACAACTTTTTCACCAAACACTCTCAACTTCTAATTCTCAACTTTTGATTTTATTTTCAAACACTACCCACTTCTGATTGTCAAATACTTCAACTTATGCAATACTCACAATATTAACAGAAATACAAAAGACAATAAGTGAAAATCAAATACAATTATCAATATTTATTAAAGCAACTGTTGAGTCTCTTACATTACTAAAACAAAATTCATATAAATCATAAAATTAAAAAGCAGAGACAAAATTTATCCTAAAATATTGTTTTAACAATACAATAATATTGAACATTCCATTCACTTTAAACTAAAACAAAAGTATCTCATGTATAATGTGCTAAGAGTAGCTCGCATCTCCAAATTAAAGCTAATAAGTCTTAGAATTCAAGCAATTATCTAGTATTTTTAGAACAAGAGTTACACTAAGGTAGCTTCCACTGAAGAACATTATGTGTGTCATTCACTTGGATACCATTTTCTCGACCTTCGCCTGATCAAGAACCACATGCCTGCTTCATCAAATTAAGAAAATAAAAATAATAAGACAAGTAACACGTACTAATTTAAAATATCACCATCATTGAGCAAAAAAAAGAGTCTTTTTAATCTTGATACTAGCATACAAGAAAGCAAAGGGCTAATCATTCTAAATCAATCATGTTAATACAACAACTAACAGGAGTCCACAAACATTTAGAATCACTAGTCTTATAACTAAAATTCATAAAAGCTAATGTCTCTATTTGTTAAATGAACGTATAAAATAAAATAGAAGAATCAGAGGCATTCATTATGGCACAACCACAAGAGCAGCCTACTGGTGCTCTTTCCATATGGACATAGTTATTTACATTTATAAAGCCCAAAGAACATATGAGGTAAATCAAACTCAATTACTATTGTTTGATAGACACGATATAAACATCTGCTACGAAATTATTAACTACCCAAGATACAATGATGATCCCAACAAGAGCCATTTGACACATTTCTATAACTACAAGAAATAGACATATTAGAAATAGGAGGTTGAAACCAACTATCAACATCACTTAAGTAGATTATTATCTTCTTTGAATCTATCACAGTAAGATTTCACACTGTTTGTATTTATCTGGTCCTACAAGGGATTTGTTTTGTAAAAAAAACCAGATGTTGGGAATCCCACTATATACAAGTTAAAACCAGATGGGAATCAAAACAGTTGGAACCTACAAGGGTTTCATGAAAATTGCAGAAAATCATACAGGCATAAGATTTGAAATCCATGATATGTTCATTTTATATGCAAATTAGTTCAATCATTGTACCATGTTTCAAATCTTCTGCAAATTAGTTCAGTTGTTTTATATGGTTTTTTATATGCACATTAAAAAATTAAGTTAAAATACTTGTCGAGCAACAATATCAGTATATTCATTAACAATCACATTTAGTTAAGCTATAAGTAGTAATGAGCCAACATAGTTGACAGAGATATAGATAATGAGAGGAAACAAACAAGATAAACATTAATTTGTCCAGAGGATTAGAGATAGAAAACTGTTAGCACTATTAAGAATTAGTTAAAACTCAAAAGTTGCAGTAGAGTAGTTGTGTCTGTGCAGACTACAAAATATACCAAATAATAATATTATATTTTATTAAATATAAGTTTTATGGTATACTTCAATACAAAAGTTTTAAATAAATGGACACCCTCTACATACAATTTATTGAGGTATTTTACATTGAGCACACTGGTTTACTACCACAACTATATAACAATTACAATGTAGTACAGTTAACAAATTAATACAACATTACAGACATAACAATTTTTTTTTTGCCTCTGTTGCCTTCTTATTCAGGCCGACTCTACAAAAGTAAGGAAACTAAACCCTTCATCTTCAACAATCGAATTTTTTGACCTAACTTAAAATTATCGGGTCAATCGGATAATTAAACCAATTGAAGCTCCACTAAATTAAAATTAGGAAGATGGCGTAATTTTCCCAAAAACAAAAAGTTTGCTGAAAAGCATACCTTGTAAGGATTTAAAGGAATGAAAACCGATTGACTATGGCTAATTGGTTTGGTGTGTTGAGTCTTGACTTTTCATTCAAGTATTTCTCTACTGCAATTTCTGGAAAAGGGCAAAAAATTGGAGGAGGAGACAAAATAGAAGCAAGGAAAAGAAGAAGTAGCTGTGCGTTTGTTTCGGCTCGTTTGATTCTTTTTTCTTATCACTTAACCTAAGTTCTTACTAATGAATTAGTGACTTTAATTTGGGCCTTCTTTTTCCAAATTAAAAATTAAGTTTTGATTTTTAATTAATCCAATGACTAATAAGCAATATAATAATGTTTTATACGAGATAATACAACAAAGTTTTATATAATTTTAATATTAAAAAATTAATATATTGTAAGATTGTTTATAGGATGTACTAGGGTAGGTTAGGTATCTCAAGACCCACACTTGATGTGTCTTTAGAATGAGGAAAAGGGACCGATCAAAAAAAAAAAAAGAATGAGGAAAAGGGGTGTAAATTGGCACATATTGACCCAAGTAAAATAAAATTATAAAATAAAATTATTACACTAATTTAATACATTTTTAGAAAATATTATGTTAATATTACACTAATCTATTAAAAATACCTGTTGAAGTGTCTAAAACTTTAAAATTATATGTTCACTCAATAAATTTTGACAACTAAATTAAATTAGTGAATTGATAGATTGTTGAAGTTTCTACCAATAAATTTCTACATACATAGATAAATCAAATGAACAACAATTATTCTACCAAATAAATACAGCATAAATAATAGAAACTATTATCATTCATATGGGTGGAAATAAGTCAGGCTACACTACAAGGATATACGGCCTGACCAACATTTGGCTTAACCTAGCTTAGCCTATTTATTAAATGAGTGAGGTCAAGGCCTCCTAGTAAGCCTATTTTTGTAAGTAGGCTAGGTCAGACTCAGGCTTTAAAAAATGTCTTTTAAGTAGGAATGGCAATATGACGTGTATGGGATGGATTTAGCTAAACCCGTGACCTGACCCGCTAAGAGCTTAAATAAATTAATATCAATGTTATGTATACGAGGCGTCCTAAGGCAAGTCCACAAGGACCCGCCCCATTAATGCAGACTCGGGTTGTCGTCATCCCTACGTTCAAGCCTAACAGGTCTGCCTATTTACGGCCTACTAATATAAAAAACACAATATATATTAATACTTTATTGATATTACTCTTTTTGATATAATTAAATACAACAATAGATAAATATATATTAGAAAAATATTTTTAGAGAAAATATATTTATGGTTTCGTAGGCCTGACTTTTAATAAGTTTTAAGCCAGACCTATTTATGTAAATAGTCTAGACTTGGCGGTAAGAAAAGTCTATTATGTATAATTCTATTATGTATAATAGGTCACGGTTAAACCCAACATATGTAATTCAGGCCAAGACCGTCCAACAAAAAGCCTAGCTCGATCTAGCCTATTTTCGCCCCTAATAATTCTTCAACTAAATAAAAAAGAACTTATAAATACAAATGAAACCAATAAAATCTGTAAAACTGCATAATCAACAATAATACATCATTAACAATAATACGGATATGGCCATGATAATGATTATCAGATAAATATGTAAACCAAGGAATTGGCGGACAAATATTTTCGTTTTGGCGGTCTTTCAATTTATTAGGGTGGAACATTAAAAGATCAATTACCATAATAATCTCTCCACTCCATATTTGTTTCATTAGTTATCACCAATTATCAAAACCACCGCCCCCACTTTTTTCTTTCTCTCCATCATTGTGCATCTAAAAGTTGTTCCTGGTAATGTTTCTCATTCCTCCATGTGTTAAACTCTCTTCTTCTTTAATTTATATTATATTCTTGTTACTCCATGTAGTATATATTTTATTGTATCTGGTTTGTTTTCTTTCTTTTAGTCCATTTCATGAGTGGTTGTATATGCTATCATTCTCACTGTACCCATACATAATTGAATTGTACCCAAAATAATATTTGACTATGGCTAACTGGTTTGGTGTATTGAGTCTTGACTTTTCATTCAATTATTTTTCTCTTGCGATTTCTGGAAAAGGGGAAAATATCGGAGGAGGAGACAAAATAGAAACAATGAAAAGAGGAAAGAGATATGCGTTTGTTTCTTGGATTGTATTGTGCGGCTGGTTTGATTCTTTTTTCTTTTTACTTAATCAACCTAACTTCTTACTAATGATTTAGTATCTTTAATTTAGGCCTTATTTTCCAAATTAAAAATTAGTTTTGATTTTTAATTAATCAAATGACTAATTAAACTGTACCCAAAATATTTAATGGTGATGATAATAATCAAAAGGACGGATGTACCTACAAACATATCAAACTAGGATAATTTTATTTTTCAACTTGTAGGCTCTTTCTTGGGCATATTAGATTGAACCTTTTCTGATTTTTTTTTCTAATAAATAATATATATGGTACCTTTTGCATAGATTAAGCTTGACGGTGAAGTGAAGTGTTTAATCTTACTAGAAATTTCCGGGTCAACTCAATTATTTGTACATTATATTTTTTAATGAAAAGATATTTCTCCAACTATGTTTCTTGAATTAGTAAAATATGTACTTATTCTCTTTAGTAATTAATTCTGTTGATTGCCTATTTGAATCCATAAATGATTATAATTTATTGATACAGGTTGTAGAAATGGCTCCCGGAGCTCAGCGTAAAATGAAATCGAAGAGCAATCTAAACAAGTCTCAACCAAGTTTCATTGCCCATACTTCTAAGCATGTTCCATCTGATTCGGCAAATTTTGTTGGTATTAAAGGACTTTTTGACAAAGCAAATGGGTATCTGATGGTGGGATATCTCATATAGACAATGAGACATTATATCATTTAGTGACTAATTAAGGTGTCACTGTACACATTCATTTAGTGACATTATATTTGGTCAATAAAATGCGCCTTTCATGACGAATAACATTGTCGTAAATTAGATTCAACTGATGTCATATTAAATTCATTAAAGGACATCAAAATAATTTGTCACTTAAAAATAATCATTCATGACGATTCTTTTGTCACCGTTTGTATACATCTTGTGATGATATCTTTGTCACCATAAGGTCTTTTATGATGACGAATTGTTTCATCACCGCAATTCTATTTTTTGAGACGCTTACTATTTTCGTCCTTAAATGTATACTTTTTAATGACAAAACATGTCGTCACCACTAAAATTTATTAAGTGACGATGTATAAGTTGTGCATAAAAATTTCTCTACTATGACGCATTATTTTGTCATCAAATATACTCCTTTAGTGACAATAATAATCTTGTAACTATTGATTATACATTTCATGACGAAATATTTCAAATATAACAAAATTTGTTATTTAATAGTGACAATAAAAGATGTCATTAATTTTTGATAATTTGGGTAATTCGATAATATTTGTCACTGTATTGCAATGTTTTGGTGACAAAATAGAGTTTCATCATTTGAAGCTTAAATCTTAAATGACGAAATATAATATAATATGATAAAATATTGACCATTTTAGTTACAATTTATCCGTCACTAAACATGTTTAATATGGTGACGATCACCTTTATCATCATCGAAAGGTAAATATTTAGTGACAAAATATTAAGTGTCAATTATACCTTTTGCCACGGAGCTACTATGGCGAATGCTGCGACGTTCACATTTCGTCACCAAATAATTTTAGTGACGAAAAATTATATATAGGTGACGAATTTTATCGTCATATTTTGTCAATTTTCTTGTAGTGATACTTTCATTTTGAAAATTTTCTTTTTGTTAGAGAATAATGATGAAAAAAGTTTTGAAAGGAAAAATATATATTTTGAGGTTGTAATTGGATATGAGATGGAAAAATAATGATTAAAGTTGATCTGATACAGAAATAGTAAAATAATGATTGAATATGATTGGTAGTTAGAAATGTATAAGTGAGTGAACAACGGAATTTATGGGAGTAATTGTAATAATGATTAGTTATTATTTTTTTTTTAAAATATGTGTAGATGTGATTTTTTTTCCTTAATAAGTTGGGAGTATACTAGCTGGAGGGGATGAGATAAATTTCAAAAAACTGAAAGATACCGGATTCGAACCCCGATCAACACTCTTACAAAGCGTAAACAATACCATTTGAGCTACAAGCTCGTGGTAAATATGTAGATATGATTGGTAAGAGAAAAAGTGAAAATAAGTGAATAGTGTATTCTTGGAAATTTTCATAAATATAATTGCATGTTGAGTTAAAAAAAAATTCTCTAGCGGAACAAAAATGAAAACATTTCATATCCAATCGATGATTAACAAACACCGTTTTCAAGGTAGAATTCAAATTAATTCAGCAAATCAAAATCAATAGTGTCACATTTGAAGCAGGATATGTTCTTTAAGATTTAAGAATAAAGATGTGGAATATTCTTGTATATGACGACTGACGAGTAAATATTGTAGCTTGTTTACAAACTTCTTGAACTCGAAATTCTGATTTCCTTATGTAAGTAATAAAATTGCCCAATTTCAGCCATATTTTAGCCGGAATTTTAAAAATTGGCCCGAAATCTCATGGGCACAGGCACATCATGTGAATTCATGTGATGGATAACTTCCAGCTAATTTCTGAAATTCTAGCGAAAATATGGCTAAAATTGGACAACTCTATTATTATCATTCTCCTATATTACTAGACTAATTTTGCAATTTTGCCCAAATTATTATGTACTCCAATTAACTGTAGAGGAGTTGGAGAACGAGTCGATGTCCTTAAAAAAATGTATGGCATATATCTTGCCAAAATTTAGAATGTAATTAGTAATAGGCCTTCTTAAAATAATCATTGACTTCACCAAATTTGTTAGTTCAATCATTAGCGAAGATAATTAGGATTGAAGCAACTTCGATTACAAATTAAATAATGATATCATTTCAAAAAATACAAAAAAGAAAGTAATTTAATGAAGAATAATAGACTAGAATTTTAGTTCATGGTTTTATGCTACCTAGAGTTGTCAAATGGGCCGGCTCGCGTGGCTCGATGCTATGAAAATACATATGAAAAATCGGGCCGATCGATTAACCCAAGATTTCGGGCCTACGGGCCAGGCCAAGTAGGCTTGGCGTTTTTAGGCTTACAATATCACAATCGACCCGACCCTATCACTTGGTCGGGCTAGTTTTGATAGCTCTAATCTAATATCGTACACATACTTCCAAGTGGCATTTGAGCTCTCATGCAAGTTTTATTATGAAGCTCATCTCAAAAGCAGCTTGTGTCGGTTGTCAAGTTGAGATATCATTTTCAGTTATAGGTGGGTCCAAAATGCTTTAATAATGTTAATGAAGTTTTCTTGTTTGATTTGCTAATAATCAAGTGATCAATTAATTGATTAATTAGAAATGAATATCATGTGGGGCTCATCCCTAAATATTAGGCTACATATGAAGACGATTCCCCCTACCACTAGGGCACATGTGGACATACATCGACCCGTTTGTTTTTATTCTGAAATCTTTTTTTTTTTTTTTGAAAAATACATTTTATTAAACTTTTTGTTTAAGAGTAAAACAATGTTTGAATAGTTATGCTTTTATGTTGACTATATATATTTAAATATAATTTCTTTTTTATGTAATGGAGTTTTATGCACTCAATGTCAAGAATATTGTGAAATATATTAAGCTTGAAATACTTTTTAAAGGTGTATTAAAAGACTTGATATGCTGGTAATTTTTTTTTATATTTTTTAATAGGAAAGGTAAAATAACTATATTGTTCTAAGGATTTTAAATAATAAAAAATACCTTTTGAGAAAAAAGAAAGCGACCCAATGTCTATTTTGGCCTTGACCTAAGCTAGAGTGTGTAGTTGAGATTCATATTATATATATATATATATATATATATATATATTTAAATAAGATAGTCGCATTCTTGTGTATAATTAATTTAGTTTTATTAATTAGTTTGAATAGCATCTGAAAAATATTAGTGGTTCATAGTATCCCCAATTAAAATGAAACGCGAATCAAAATTATCTTTGTTTATTGCATCTAGTATGTAGTAATAATTTATATAAATGCAGGAAATTGTTGAGAAAATTCCATCGCATTGACTAGAATTGTCAATTGTCAATGATGAAACTTAAATCTGAAACCAAGCTATGTCAAATTATTATTTTTTAAATTTAAAATAAAATATATAAATGGTATCATTACAATAATTAAAGAATGATTTATATCCATGTGTAACAGAAAATAGAAATGCATATACAATCATTCCCTGAAATTTAGAATCTCGCAATGTACAAACTCTAGTATCTATGTGATGTATTATATATACAACATGATTTTGTTTATAAATATGGATAAGAAATCTGACATATTGAAAACGTCTCATCACGTTCACATTAAATCATGTTATAAATAAATAATTTCGCTTCCTCTTTCTCAGAAATTTGATGGATAAAATAAAATTCAAATTATTTATATTAAGTTTGAGCATGACAAGAAGGAAAATCAATCCATTTAATACGATCGTTTAATTGAATGCACAAACATTGAGAGCCTTTTAATAACTCAAGAGTTATGCATGAAAGAAGCCTAGTATAAAATTAGATTCAATCCGATGGAATGATAAGTTAGTGGCATCAAATTGGATTCTCTATTATATTTAAATTAGGTGTTTCATCTTATATTACGTACATAATTTAATTACGTGTTTCATCTATATCAAGTAATGTATATCATATGTATAATTTATTTATTTTTTTTTAAAAGCAACACAAGTTTAGCTTAACCACTGATTGCCTCATAACAAATGAAATCATCTCAATTTAAGAATACACAAGTTACTGCACTTGTCGCTTATGTTGACCGACATAAACCAACTCGGGTGAATGTTGGAACAAGCATAATATAGCTTGACGAGAGCAAAAGCTAGGACTATAACTATAAATTGATCCATAAAGTGACAAAGAAGTCGTGTCACCGTATTAAATGAGGCAATTAAGCAGTGACGAAGCCAGGATTTTCGTGTAGGGGGCCCAACTAACATTTATATAAAATATAATATAATACATCAATTCTAAAAACAAAACTATAAATAAATATCAATTTTAATTTGATAATTTTTTTTTTGATAAAGTCAATGTATTAATCCAATTATATCTTAATATTAAAAAATAAATAACAGAATACCATTACATCCTATCATATATTTTCCTTCTATTCTTCATATTTCGAAATCATTGCTTAACAACTTCATAATATATCTTTTTTATGTTTTTTACTTGAAACATTCCCTAAGAGATTGGGGATATATTAAAGTCATATCCTCAATCTATATATCTTTTTTATATTACCAAACAATCATTCAATAACCCATCTAGAATATTGAATTCTTTAATGGAAATTTGATAATGATCCATAAATCATTTCCAAATAGACACATAGAGGCACAAGAAATAATACTAAAATTCGAGTTCAAGTTTATGGTGGAACAATAGAAAATGTACACAATTTTGAGAAAAGGGGGAAGAAATTATCAAGGCTCAAAGTTTTTTCAAGATTCACAAATTAATGGGAAGGGAAAAATAAGAATGACTATTCTCAGAAAAAATAAAATAAGAATGACCGAGTTGAAGATCACATTTTGCCTTTTTCCCTATTTTTTTTAATTTTTTTAAGATTATAAATTAAAATTACGAAAATACCCTTGCATTTTTTCAAAATTTTAGGGGGCCCAGTGCCCCCCTTGGCCCTAATGTGGCCTCGTCACTACAATTAAGTATCAACAAATATTAAGTGCACTTATGAGATTGGTAACTTCACTCGTAGTTGTATTGAGATGAAGTTTGACTATTTATTTGCTCTCTTATTTTTTCGCTAATATTTCCAAATCTCTCCATGGGTGGATTGTAGATATTGGTTGACTTAGCATGTGGTTTGAGATTGACCAAATGTGTATGACTATTATCGGGTTGTGCAGCTATAGAGCGCACAAGAGGAGGCTAAAAAGAGTCACCTCAAGCTCAACAGTTGGTGTGAGCAACTTGATGTGTCGATATAGTCTTACTTGGATAAATGCACTTGTAAGATATTTGTTGAGTGAGAAGACTTGTCTATCTTTTCTTTGTGATGCTTGGCTTTAGATAGTATTTCTTCTAGATCTTCTAATGATATTGTGGTACGTGAGGTTAGGAGGACGATCGTATTAGCTCGAGGAGGCTTTATTGTCTAACTCGCTAAGGTCAATCTCCTCCGCATTATTTTTTTCAAGCGGGATAAGCCTCGCCGAAGAATGAAAGGTGTCTATTTTTTCCTTTAAAGCTAAGTCCACTAAATTGAGTGCAGACTTATGAGTGTGATGCACAAAATTAACGCATTATATTTTCTTTCATTGCTATTTACGCTATAAGTTAGTACATTCTCACTCTCATCAGTTAGAAGCGCCAAACTGCTTTGAGCGATTTTTAACTGATGATATGTGCTAATAGGGAGCGAAAATAGTGTGTCTAATTAGTTTGGACACACAGTTGAAGAAAATAAAGTTGCAAGTTGAATGATGGTTTTAAATACTTTGCAAAATATATGAGCTTGCGAAGAAGGGGACAACCACTTCAAAATAATTAGATTTATGATGGCGCAAATTGATTTGTGTATCTTGTTTGCCGCCTACATCATGAAAAATGTGTCTCCAAATGATTATTCAACCTTGTATGAGCTTTAGTTTGGTATCAAGCCCAAATTAGTGGGTCCGTGCCTATGTAAGTTCGAGAATATGTGTTCTCACGTGGAGAATCAATTCGCACTATTTAGGTTTCCCCTCAAAGGGATTTATTGAGCATTTGTGAAGTCTAAAGAGATCTTAAAGCTATGCGAGTTGCAAGATCCTTAGGAGGCGCTCGTTTCTCTAGCATGGATGTTGTATTTTATATCCATCTAGTAATCGCTAGGATAGTAGGAGAGACACTAAGTTGGTGGGAGCTAGTGTCTCACACAAAAAGGATTCTCACATTCCACGAGTAAAAATGAGTGAATATGAAATATTCCCCATCATCTACGTGAGCTTGAGTGGGTATCCATCAAAATTACTTTTGTGGGTATTGATGAGTTAATAGAACATGTGAATTCACTTGATGCCCTAAGTGGATAGTTGTTGCGAAGGAAAAGATGAATCGAATGACTAAGAATAAAGTCTAAGAGCTTATTGATCTTTCGTCTAGATGCAAGACCATTTGAAACATGTGGTTTCAGAAGGTCAAGTGCAATATAGATGGGTTGATTAACATGTGTGTAGCTCGACTAAGGACAAAATATTTACGCCTGTAGAAGAGCGTAAATTTTTTGAGATGTTCTCCCTAAGTGGTGAGATTGCCTCAATTCGTTTGATATGTTATCTATTATTGCCACTTTCGTCTAGGTTAGTCCTAGATGATCAATGTTGACATAGTTCAGTGAAAGTTGAATAAGGAGATCTATGTGGATCACCCAATGAATTCAAGAAGTGGAGTAAGAGCGCATTGATTGCTGATCAATAAGCTCTAGCTGTGACTTGAGTCATCATTGATTTCATCGAGCTATCATTTTAATAGGCCTACGATGGTCAATTAATTCACTGAACATATGTAAGAGTTGTATCTCATTGTATATGTCAAAAATGTGATGACTGAAAAGGACATGGAGTTATCGCCACTCAGTGTTGGCTGTCTTTACACTCCATGGTCAAAGATCATACTCTTAGTCAAGAAACGATACCTTCAGTAGAAGAAAAGAAATGCTAGCTGGTTTATGGAAGCATTGTCGAATTTTTGATGTGCGTTATGTGCATACTCAATAAGTCATGCAGTGTGATTGGTGAGTAGATATCGAAATGATCTATGTGCTATTGCGATGCCGACATGTGGGTACTTAGATATCTTAACAATTTGGTATATGATTTGCTAGAGGCAAATTTGGCATCTTGAAATGATGTGCATTGCGCGCACATCCATGATGTATTTTGTTGTCTTTGTGATAGTAAAACCACTTTGGTGTATGGTTTGGGTGCCAAACATGGATGGTAGACCAACACATATTTACTCGAGGCTTTACTTTACTTAAGAGTTTTTGCGCATAGTTAATATTGTTCTCAGGCATACTTCTATGAGCGGTGTGGGCGCTCTTCCCTTTTACGAGCCTTTGTTTGGAGATATGCTCTAAAGGCATGTTAGTCATTATGGATTAAGTAGAATTGATTATGTGGCCTTTGAGAATATATTATGATTAATGAGATATGTTGGATTCTCATTATGTGTTTGGTACTGACCTTGTGAGTTGTCACCAGGATTTGATTGGCCCTCTCACATGGGCAATCGCCCTGGCGCTAAGAAAGCGAGCAGGACGAGACTTAAAAGATTGTGTTGCATAAGAAAGTTTGCGAATGATCGCCTTCGCGCTAGAGCGGTGAGGAAGGTTAATAAGTATAATTAACAATCTCCTTAACTAGAGGTTAAGATGAGATCCGAGTTGATCGATTATGAAGTATGTCCAAACTTCATAAAAGCCTATTTGTAGCCGAATGTGCGAACTATCATATGACACTTTGGGAGTGACTACAAGTATTATACAGGTCGGGCATTTGAATAGCAACTGGACTAAGATTTGTATCATTGTATGATGTCTAGAGTGTGACATGCCTAAATTGAGTGGGAGCTCCATCATAGCATGTATTCATACTACATGTGCTTCGAGGCGGCCGCCTATGGGGAAGTGATAGAATGGGTCCCTGCTTCATCACTATGTGAGCCCCTATTATTTTATTTGTACCCTTTGGGACTTTGGACCATGTCATGAGGTGTAAGCTTGACGACGCTACTTTAGCATGTATCCAATGGCCATGTGTGATTTGGTCTATCGGAGCATGTCTAGGAAAGTCACAAGACCAAGCTAATTGGCATGTGGGGCCGAGAAAGAATTAAGTTGGTAATGCACTTATGTTCTATGATTCATAGCCCGGGCGACTATATCGAAATGTGTTTGACTAGTCAAGAATATAGAAACATATTTGAGTAAGTCGATCATGCTCTACTTGTATTCATTGAGGGATCTAGAGATGCTTGACTGAGTGCGACCACTTGGTTTGGGGTACATAGCGAGTTATTGAGTTGTAGGGTTATGTTAGTTTGGTGATGACTTAATATAACTCTCCTCGCCTATACTTTCTTGCTTGGTCGCACGCCTTATTCCCCCGTATGAAAGAAGAGACGTGAGATGAGAATTATGAGGATGTGATTCGAATGAGTCGAGTCAAATATATATAAGTGGAAGATATTGGGTTAGGTTGCATCCATATTTGAGATAATAGGGAGTCCTATTTAGATGAGGTTTATCTAGAAACCCCTCCCATAGGACTCTAGCTGGGATATGGGATTGAGATATATATTGATATCTCTCCCTACAGTATCAGTTTAATTGTGAAAATCGTCCCCTACATGGAATAAGAATAATATCTCTCCTGAAATTTCTCTCTACGGTTTTCTTATTGGAGCATCACCAAAATTCTCCAAGGGTTTAAGGTGTGCACATCAAACTAAATAATTCTAGTAATTATTTACACCAACGAAAAGGTGGTTCGTGATCTTGTTCGTGGTTCAACCAATCTACGGGATTCGCTTCGTTGTTCGGGTTCAATCAAGAGAAGGCTTGTAGATGGATTAATCATGGATCAAAAGGAGGCTTGTAGACGAGCTCAATCCTGGCTGCGTGGATCGATAGCTCCGCTGCAAATAGGTATACTCGATCCACCCTATATGTGCAAATATGTGATTTATATTTCGACCCATAATTGCTAACAATGATCATATAATATAGCCATAAATTATAGATACATTCACCTAATCATAAATCATAATGATAATTATGTGGTCGATATATATATCTACGAAATAAATGAGAAATGTCCACATCGTTTTAGGTGGAGAAATTCAGAACCCTGAACTACGCAATGTGTTTGTGGTATTAAAATGAAACTGATTAAGCAAGTTTTATATATGTTTAAGGGATAATTTAAAAAAATACTGAGATTTGGACTGATTATACAAAAACTCATATATATGTTTCGAAATCACAAAAAACCCCTCTAGATTTAATTGTGTCAACTGTAACATTTCTATAAATATCATGGGTTATTTGAAGTATTATTGCCTTATGAATTGGAAATATGTACGACGAAATCAAATCTCAAGAGATTTTTTGTAATTTTTAAAAACCTCTAGCTTTTTTTTCGTAATTAAGCCAAATCTTAAAGTTTTTTTAATCATTCCTATGTTTAATTTGATTTTGGATTTTTTTAGTTGTATGGTCATCCCTGTTAGAACAAAGTATTTTATTGATTTTGATGATTTCATATAAATGAGTTTCAAACCAAAAAAATATGCTTTTAAAACTTGTCCAAATACTTCAAATTATTTTGCTTGATTTTCACTAAGTATTTGATATACTTCTTGAACTTTATTTTTTGTAGGTCCCAAGGGGTGTGAGTAAGGTTTAGAAGGGGGAGTTGAATAAACCTTACCAATTTTTCGATTTTAGTCCTTTTAAAATATTACAGAGTTAAATACACAGCTAAGTCCTTGTCACAGAGTTGGCTAATGCTTAACAGGTTGAAGTTGAGGCCTTCAACATATGCAACATCTGTGATTTCTAATCCATTTTTCTTGATGGATCTAGTGCCTCTTATTTCCCCTGGAGCTTCATTTCCTCCAAATATGACTTTTGCGCCTCTAATCTCCTTGAATTTTGACAGATTTTTCTTGTTTCCTGTCATGTGTCTGGAACAACCACTATCCATGTACCAGGTTCCTTGGCACTCAGCTGTTCCTTGAACCTGTAATGTGCTCAAAATCTTTCATCATTTTGCCTAATGAATCATAAAGATCAGTGGGTGATGATGTGTGTTTGTCACAATCACTATCACTAGAATCTGAGTGAGATGAGTTAGAATGTACCTCATCTTCTTGGTCACGTTGATCTTGTTCTTTAGCCATTAGACATATCATTGCTTCTTCTTCAGAGTCACTTGAGTAGTCAGCTTCACTACTCTCTGAGTCTGCTGCTTCTTTTGACTTAGATATCTCTGCAGTCTCTGCAGCTAACATGGCATTTTTCTTTTCCTGTCTTCTTTCTCCGAAGACTCTTCTTTCTTCTTCATTCCTGTATTTATTGACTACAGGATATGGACAGTCAATAGCAAAGTGTCCTGGTTGTCTACAGTTCCAACACAGGTTCTTAGCTCTTTGATCAGCTCTTTCCGTTCTTGTGTTATCAGCTCTCTGATATTCAACCTTTTGATGCTCAGCTCTCTTGGGTGGCCTATCTTCTCTTGACTTGGAGGGAGCTGAATGTCTCCTTGAGGATTCACCCTTGTTTCTTTTATAGTTCTTGTTGAAGAACTTGTTGAATCTCTTAACCATCAAGGCAAATTCCTCCTGGTCAATGACTTTCTTGACTTCAGCTTTCTTCCCATCCTTGACTATAAGTGCAGCTGTTTTGGGTACAACTCTTTCCTCTTGATCCTTTCTTCTCAGCTCAAATTCATAAGCTTTGAGGCCTGAGATAGGTCCATTGAGTTCCTTAGAGCCATAGTCTTCATTTCCCATTCAGCTGGGAGGCTTCTTAGAATCTTCATACACATCTCCTTTTGTGTGTATTCCTTTCCAAGTGCTGAGAGCTCATTTGTAATTTCAGTGAATATAGCATCCAACTGATCCATTGTCTCACCTGCAAGCATTTTAAAGTTTTCAAACTTTTGAACGACAACAGATAGTTTGTTTTCTTTAATTTGCTCTGATCCTTCACAAATTAAAGTTAGTTTGTCCCAGATTTCTTTTGCTGTTTTGCATGACTTGACTTTATTGAACATTGCTTTGTCCAGAGTCTTGTAGAGAATATCCTTGGCCATATTGTCCAAGTTGTATCTCTTTCTGTCATCATTGGTCCATTCAGTCCTTGGTTTTTCAACTAGGGCTGGTCTTGCTTCACCACGCCTTCTTCTCCTTCGGGTCGCAAATTTGCTCTCCTTGCACTGTGTTCACTTTCAATATTTGCGTAGTGGCCCATCCTCTATCACAAGCCACATTTCGTCATGTAAAGCACATAGATGAGCCTCGCATACAAATTTTCGAGTCATCAAACTCCTCAATAGTGAACATAGGAATGCGTGTCAAATTTGCTTCCATGATAATAACTTTGTTGAATAAAAATAGCTTTTGAAAGAGAAAGTGTTAAAAACTTCTTTGAAAGATTGGAGATCTAGTTCACTAACCAAAGTCGCGGAAGGCTCAATGAACCAACCGCCTGATACCACTTGTAGGTCCCAAGGGGTGTGAGTAAGGTTTAGAATGTGCCAAATTAAAAACATCGAATCAAATGAAATAGTGTTGCAAGGATCCAAACAAAAGAACATGTATGTGGTAGATCGTCAATCGCCACACCAAGTACTTGTCTGTTAGCAAAGAGTACAAAGAATCAAGTTGGGCAGTGGCACAAGAAAGTCAATCGTCAATTTCAAGACAATTAACAAGCTTGCAAGGACTCATCTTGTGGAAGGACTGCCAGACTCAGTATACAAGAAAGAAAGTGTTTGTGATGCATGCCAGATGGGAAAGCAGATTAAATCATCATTCAAAGAGAAGCCTAGTCCATCTTCAACAAGGATATTGCATCTCTTGCATATGGATCTATTTGGTCCAGTTGAGCCAACTAGCATAAGTGGAAACAAATACACCTTAGCAGTGGTAGATGATTATTCAAGGTATACATGGACAATCTTCATGTATAAAAAGAAGGAAACTTTGCAGAAGTTACCTCATTTGATGAGAAGAGTTCAAAATGAGAAGAGTCAAACCATTATAAAGATAATGTCTGGTAGAGGAACTGAATTTGTCAATGGGGTAATAACTCAATATTGTGTTGAAAATGGTATTGCTAATGAATTATCTGCAGCAAAGACTCCACAACAGAATGAAGTGGCAGAAAGAAGAAACAAAACTATCAAAGAAGCTGCAAGAACCATGTTAGCTGAAGCTGGATTGCCAAAGAGATTTTGGGCTGAAGCCATCAACACTGCATGCTATACTCAAAATAGATGCATGATTAATAGACAGCTGACAAAGACTCCCTATGAAATATGGACAGAGAGAAAGCCAAATGTTGCTTATTTTAGAATATTTGGATGTAAATGCTTCATTTACAACAATGCCAAGGATAATCTAAAGGCTTTTGATGCTAAAGCTGATGAAGGTATCTTTTTGGGATACTCAGCTGAAAGCAAAGCCTACAGAGTGTTGAACAAGAGGACTATGGTCACAGAAGAATCTATCCATGTGGTTTTTGATGAACCTAATGTAAATGGAGAAGACATTGAAGAGTTAGCTGATAAGCTGAATCAGCCAACTATGCAGAATAGTCCTTATGTTGAAGCTGAAGTTGGAGCAATTAATCAAGATGAAGATGAGACTGCTGAGTCTCAAAGACAGCTGGAAAATCTGCAGCTGAATGATAATGAAAGAGCTGCTCAAGAAAACACAGTTGCAAGACGACTGAACCCAGCTGATTTACTACAACCTCATGTGAGATGGCTGAGAGACCATCCACCAAAGCTAGTAATTGGAGATATAAGAGATGGTGTAAGAACCAGATCCATAGCTCAACAAGAAGCAATGTTCACTTGTTTTATTTCCCAAATAGAGCCAAAAGATGTGTCCCAAGCATTGGATGACACACATTGGATTCAAGCCATGCAGGAATAGTTGAATCAATTTGAAAGGAACAAAGTATGGGAATTGGTGCAGAGACCAACCCATCAAAATGTTATTGGCACAAAATGGGTTTCAGAAACAAGATGAATGAAGAAGGTTCTGTGGTAAGAAACATAGCAAGATTTGTAGCCAAAGGGTATTGCCAAGAAGAAGGAATAGATTTTGATGAAACATTTGCTCCTGTTGCAAGATTAGAAGCAATAAGGATGTTTCTTGCCTATCTTTGCACACAAGAACTTTATTGTCTATCAAATGGATGTGAAAAGTGCATTTTTAATCGGACTTTTAGAAGAAGAAGTCTATGTTGAACAACCTCCAGGCTTTAAGCAGAAGACTCTTGGAGATAAGGTGTACAAGCTCAAGAAAGCTCTATATGGATTGAAACAAGTACCTAGAGCATGGTATGATACATTATCTCAATTTATGATAGATAATGGATTCACCAAAGGCAAAGTGGATAGAACACTCTTCAGAATTCAAGATGGGGAGAGTATATTGTTTGTTCAAATATATGTGGATGACATCATTTTTGGATCCACAAACAAAGAGCTGTGTGATAAATTCTCAAATCTCATGCAAGGCAAATTTGAAATGAGCATGATGGGAGAGCTGACATTCTTCTTAGGACTCCAAGTTAAACAGCTGAAGGATGGTACCTTTATAAGTCAAACAAAATATACAAGAGATTTAATGAAGAAATTTGGTAGGGAAGAGAAGTCTTCTGTAAAAATACCAATGAATACATCAGACAAGATGGAAATGGATGCAGATGGCAAGCCTGTGGATCAAACAAGATACAGAACACTTATTGGATCACAACTCTATTTAACAGCAAGCAGGCCAGATATCACATTTGCAGTAGGTGTATGTGCAAGATTTCAATCTGCTCCAAAAGAAAGTCACATGACTGCAGCTAAGAGAATCCTCAGATATTTGAAGGGATGCCAAGAAGTTGGCTTATGGTATCCAAAGGAAGGTGGATTCAAGCTTACTGGTTATTCGAGACTCGACTATCTTTGGATGTAGAGTTGACAGAAAAGTACTTCAGCACATGTCAAATGCTTGGAAACAGATTGGTTTCTGATTTAGCAAGAAGCAAAACTCAATAGCCACATCCACAAAATGAAAGAAGAGTACATAGTCTGGGGCTTGTTGTGCCCAAGTCTTGTGGATGAGACAACAACTGAGATATTATGAAATTGAAGAAAAGGACATTCCAATTATGTGTGATAACACAAGTGCTATTGCAATCACTCAGAATCCTGTGTTGCATTCGAGAACAAATCACATTGATGTCAGATATTATTTTATAAGAGACCATGTTGAAAAGAAAGACATCACTTTGGAGTATATCTCAACTGATAAACAGTTAGCTGACATATTCACCAAACCCCTATGTGAATCAAGATTTGAAGATCTTAAGCATGAGCTAAGGTTAATTGAGCTGAGTTGACACTCAGAAGACTCAATGAGAAGAGATGAAACATGAAAAGATGAAAACATAGCAAATCTCATGAATCAGCTAAGTGAATCAGCCGTATCGGAAAGTCAGCTGTATCAAGTTAGCTGACAGCTAAGTCACTATACGAAAGGAGAAAAGAAGAGTTGAGTCATTTGTGTAGTGAGTTGAGTCATTTATGAGCTAATTGACAAAAACACAGTCGTTTTTAATAAGAGGGAATGTTTTTAAGGATGACGTCAGCGTAATAGTGACGGGTACAGTCAAAAGCTGCACAGTAAGCATATGATTGGATATAAATGCTGCTGCATTAAATGCGAGAAATTAAATGCAATGAGACGTGCTAAATCTGAGCCGTTGATCTCGATCAAAATTCAAAAACCAAAAACACGTCCTTTCATAACCCATATATACTCATTCTTTCAGTTTTATCTCTCACACTGAAAACTGTTCATCTTCAAAAATAAGAAAGCAAGTCTCTTTTCTCTCTCGAAACCCTACCCCTTCTCAAAGCAAGTTCATCAAGATTTAATCGGCAAAATACTCTAGAAATGGCACCAAAGACAGATTTCGTCAAGTTATCAAAGTAAATCCACACAGGATCAACTGTGGATTTTGAAGGCATGATTAAGCAGGGTTCCGATGAAACCCTTGTGAAGAAAATTGCGGATAAAATCGAGAAATCCGGACTAAAACCCTTCCTCACGATGGAATATCAAATGACATACGTTGAAGAGGTGGCACAGTTCTATGTTAATGTCGAGGTGCAGAACGAAGGGATTAAGTCCTCCGTCCACCGCAAGGACATTTTAATCACTGCTAAGGACCTTGCGGAGCACTATTTACTGTCGTCGGAAGGCATGCAGGAGATATATAAAGCTGATGTGGACTTGGCTGCTGCATGGAAAGAAGTAGCCAAACCCGAGCGTGCTGCGAAAGTAGTCTACACAAAAAAAAAAAATTATTACCAAGGACGACTATCACAAGCTGATGGATGTCGTCTCAAAATGCGTGGACATGAAGTTTGGAAGCTTCAATCAGCTGTTCAAGACTAAGTTGATCGTCATGGCTGCGATCATGCAAGGGAAGAAAGTTAACTGGGCTGAGTTCGTATACAACAGACTCTGCCAGAATATTGCGAATAAGTCGTTCAAGGAGGATGGATCCTTTGGAGGATCACTCGGCTATGGCCTAGTTATTGGCCACTTGATGGAAGTGAAGGGCATTCCCCTTCAGCATGGAAAATCTTTCCATGTAAACAAGAAGATGTTTAGGGCTAGCCTCTCAGGAGCCCAGAAGAGAGCCCATGCGAAGAAGGCGGACACAAGCGAGGGGGAATCAGCTGACCCCGAGGAGACAGCTGTTGCATCTCCTCCGAAGAAGAAAGCTGCCCATGCAACAAAGAAGATTGTTGCCCCTGCAGCAAAGACAAAAGATGCACCTGCCCCTGCAACTGAGTCACCTGCCCGAGCAGCCGTGTCTCCTGCCCACGCAGTCGAGGCGGAGAAGGAACCCCAAATACCTTCTCCGACCATCAAAAGAAGAGGACTGCCAAGCCAAGAAAGGCAGCTCCTCAGTCAAAAAAAGATGCACTGGCCCCCTCCGCCAAGGAAGCTGAGGAAGAAGTATCCGAACCAGAACTTCCTCTGGTAAGGACAAAAAGAAGAAGAAGGATCACCAAGCTCTCGGAGCTTGAGAAGATAGACTGAGCTGGAAAAAGTCTCTGAGACTGCTGAAGAAGTGCAGTCTCCAAAAGTTGTTGATGAAACAGCCAAGTCTGCTGAGGCCAATCAACAGAGGCAAATAGAAGACCCAGCTGTGGATAGAACAGCTGAGGAAGAAGAGGCAGCAGAGACAGCAAAATCTCCTGATGAAAAAGTTGTGTCTCCACCTGCCCCCGATGCTGCTAAAGGAGCAGCAGAGTATGTTGCCTTCCATTCCTGAAAAGGAAGGGCAACAAGAAGAGGATGAAGATGATGATGTAATAATTCTTTCTCCAGTATACCCAGACATTCAGCGTCGTCTGCGTGAATGGCGAGCATGGAAGCTGAGTCGCTCGAGGGTACAGTTTGAACGTCTTGAATTCGTTGAGGAAGAGGAAAAATTGATGAATTTCCTAGGATTCACCACCGTGGTTCAGGCACTTGATGAAGATAACTGCCTGGATATCTTGCACATCTTCAAGAAAAAAAAAGGAGAAATTAGCAGAGGAATCTGAAGCTCGTGAGAAAGCCAACATTTGTCCTCTCACTGGGACCAGCGACCATACTCATCCTCACCTTGACATGCTCTCAGACAGTGATGAGGACATGGACCCCATTGCTTTGCCGAGAAAAGTTGGACATGCAGCAAGCCATGCGGGAATCCACATTGATGCATGAGCAAGAGCTGATGGAAGGACCAGGAGAGTCTTCCAAATCACAGCTGGAGATTGATCTGTTGGGAGTGGTACAACAGATTGCCACAGTTATTGCTGCAACCACTTCCCCAGTTCACTCAGAGGACGGATCTAAGGGAATTGGCGATGACACTGGGAATTTGGGCACCCAAGTTGAGCCAACCCCTGTTGAAGGTGTCTTACCACCCGCCCCCACGGCTAAGCACTCAAAGGAAGCAGTCGGGAGTCTGGACCAGAGTGACCCCAAAATAAGTCACTCAGCTAGTGCGCCAGCTGAAGGGGAAACTCACTCCACTGCAGCTAGGTCAGAAGATGCTACAGATGACTCCACAATGCAGAAAGGAGGCGAAGTGGAGAAGGAAAAAGAAAAAGAACAACAAGTTGTCACTGACGAAGCTCGGACAGTTGAGTCTGTCTCAGCTGAAGTGCCAACCGCTTTTCAGGCTGAGAACACTACTGATGCAGTCGAGGCATAGGATGGATCTGCCCCGACAGTTAACACTATGGGCAATGAAAGTGCAATCCAAGGAGTTGAGACTCCTGTGGATGCCACTGCAGAAGACCTTAAGACAACTGCATCTATCGAATGGAATGTACAAGGCCTTGCTACAATTGAGACTACAGGAGGTAATGAAGGCCTAAGGGAGGTTGAGACTTCCCTGGGTAAAGAGACGAAAATGCAGAACATCCCTCCTGTTCACACTGAAGAAACTGAAAAGGAGATAGTGCTCTTCATGATTCCCAAGACAACCCTGACATATCATTTCTGGGATCTGAAGATGAAGCTGAGTCCACCCCTGCTGCACATCAAAAAGACTCAGCTGAGGATGTTCTTCCAAGTACGAGTAAGCCAAACTTCAAAGATGCTCGACAAACGTTCAATTTTGATGATGAGCCAAGCCCTCAAGTCTCATAATCTTCCGATGACGCTACTGATACGGCCGAGGAATAGCAAATTCAAAAGGACAAACCAGCTGAGACCGAAGAAGCTGTTAAGACATCTGACCAGCTAGGCCAATACCATCAAAGGCCCCAACTGAATCACAGTCAACTGCTCAGGCTTCCAAAGCTACAACATAAACGACTTCTCGTACGATTTTACATGTACGAGACGATGCATTTGAAGAGACCTTCCCATTCTCAATTGAGCTCCCTACACTAGAAGAAGAAACTGCTAAAGAAAAGAAGAAGTACTCTGCACGCGAAGAACCCATTATCCCTACTGACTCCATTGTGCCAGCAGAATTCGATTTCGACATTGAATGGCCACCAGCTGAATCGGAAGTAACAGCTGAAATCCGTGAAGTCTTCAAGAAAATCTGTGGAGAGATTGAGAGGATTGAACGGCATCAGGCCTCATTGGACATGCGGCTGGACAATCGAGATGCTACCCTCACAGCGGACTTGAGAGGGATAGTGATATAAATCAGGGAGTGGTGTCAGCAGCAATCTACCATGCGTCTCGAACAAGTTCGTTACTTCAAGGCACTCTATAACAAGATGCTTGTTTGGAGCGCAGACAATGTTGACATGAAGCAGAGAACGCAGGAGTACATTAAGAGGTTGCATGCCTCTCACAAAACAGAAATGGAGCTGCTGCAGGAGTTTCAGAAGAAAGAAATTTTGCGGCTTGAGGAGACTATGAATGCCAAATTCAGCCTCCTCATGGCTGAGATGAAATTGGTTACAACTGAGTCGAAGGCCACCCATTCTGAATTTCGTACAACCTATGCCACATCCAATTCCAAGCAAAATTCAGCCATCAGCCGACTAAACTTCATGCTTGCTGGGATGTTTCCAGGGGTTCCTCTCTCCTTTGATGATGCCAAAAAGGGGAAAGAGGAATACCTGAAGAGTTTGAAGAAGACAACTGCTGTAGAGAAGAAAGACACAACTGTTGTAGAGAGGGAAGAAAAAGGAAAAGCTATTGAGGGGGAAAGGTCAAAGGATATGACCTTAATGCTTGCTGAAACCCCTCAGCAAGGTCATGTCACAGCCAACATAATCAGCAAACTTCCTGTAACTCTACCGCTCTATCACTCTGTTGTGCCCATGTCTCATAAGAAAATCTTGTAGAAGTAGAGATGGAGGATTTCGACAAGAGAATGGATGTCCGTGTTGTAGAGATGTTGAAACAATTCGGAGGCATTCCGGCAGGAAAAGATATAGATGCCATTCCAGATGACGGACAAGAGCCAAGATCTGTTGAAGAATTCAAAACGCTCGAGTACGAAGGATATTTCAGAAACATGTCCATAGCCCAAGCCTGGGACTTGTACTGGGAGAAAGGTCTGAAGCTGTGAGAAGAAGATGACAGGCAACATACTACTAGCAGTCATTCTGTTGGTAAGAAGAAGACTCCGGTAAAATATACGCCCGAAAGAGAAGGAAGAAGTGGTGGAGGTGTAGGTTTTAAACCTAGACCTCTACCCAAAAATATTGAATATGTAGATCCAGACAAGAAAAGAAGGATCTACTGGGCTGGATATGATGCTATAGCCATTTTGGAAGTGGAAAGGAAAAATGCTGAGTATGTCAAAAGAATTGAAGAGGAAAACAAAAGGCAAGATCAGCTGTGGCAAGAAAGACAAGAAAGAAAAAGAAGAGATGAAGCTGCGAAGAGAGCTTACGAGAAAAAGAAAGCAGCTGAAGAGGAAAAGAAAAGAAAGAGAGCTGACGAAGACAGAGCTGAAGAAGAAAGAAGGTGGCAGCGAAGGCGATGAAGTGTTGCTGTCAACCCCTTCATGTATTTTACTTTTGTAAATACATATGTATGTAAGTCTTCTGTACATTTAATGAAAGATCTGTATTTTGCGTAGATATAGTATATGCTCTGATTGCTCTGATACACATTGTAAACAGCTGTGTAAAGAACAAGAATGATATGATCAATAAAACGATCTATTCAACACATACATTCTTTGTTTCTGCATTGTCTGTATGTATCCGTGCTGTTTACATTTTACTTAATTTTGTTAAGTTTTGGCATCATCAAAAAGGGAGAAATTGTTGGGAAATTTATTGTTTAGATTTTGATGAATGCCATGTAAAACTTAGACTAGAAAGTTGGCACCCCATTTTCCTTGTAATTCTTATTGTAATAGATAGGGTTGTATGGGCTGAGTCAAGTCAGCTATACCTGGAAATACAAGAAGTCAAATGTAGACTAGAAGGAAGACTCCGCTGTGAAGCAGCTGAGTGTGGCAAGGAAGAGATGTCAAGAACTCGACTGAAGGAGTATTGGCTGTAAGACAACTGTGAGAAAAGTCAATCAAGTAAACTCAAGAAGCCAAGCCAAGTTGAAGTGACAGATGAGTTTTTCAATCATTGGAGCAGACTCAAGTCACCTGGGGAAAAGGCAGCTGCAAAGAGGAGTTAACTGAAAAGAATCCGTTGCACAAAAGTCAAAAATATTACTTAAACAAGTAATACTTCCATGCTGCCATGTCTTAAAGTGCTCAGTCCCAGAAGCGTGCAAAAGGAATAAACCAATGGAAAACACTGCACCTCGTGTCGAGTTCGAAGTCAACATTCATTAAATACGAGAAAATGTCAACATCAAGGACTGCAACAAGACAAGCCAACGAACACAAGTGATTTTTGAAAATTAGCCTATCTCTTCAACGGGCAGATTTTTGAAAATTCACTATAAAAGGCTGAGGAAACAATTTGAGAAAAAGGTTACCTTGATTACCTTGCATACCTGAGATTCATACTGTAGCCTGCAAAATATTCTCAAGTTATTCTAGCAAAATCCTCAAGCCTAAATCCCGAAGAAAATCGATCCAACACTATGCTGTGAAGGAAAGACAACTTCAAACTGTTGAAGAGGAAACTTTTGAAGAAGCAAAAGGGGTCTACTTTCCAAGGAGGATTGTAGGAAGGTTCAAGGTCGAACCAATCTCAAGTTATTGGAGGGCTTCGTGATCAAATCCAAGAAGCTTGAGAAAGTGAGTGAAGTAGCAAGGTAGCCGCCCCGTGAAGTAGCCGAGTCGTCGACGAGAAGCCACCTGTGTGACCAAGGCATCTCCGATCGAGTCCCAAAGGAGCAAGTCAGCTGTGTGATCAAGACTTGTATCTGGACTTATAACCACTTTGTAAACTGATCATTACTTAGTGGATTCCTCCAGGAGTTGGAGAAGAGAGGAGTAGAAGAATTACCCCATCTTCGAACCTCTATAAAAATTATTGTGTCATTTACATCTCAACATTTTATTTCTGCATATCACTTTATATCTACTGATAATTTGCTATCCAACTGATAAGTAACTAAGTGCTAAAATCAAGTGTTTAAAACAAATCAAATCAAATTTAAAGGGTGTTAAGTCTTTCGCTGAAAATCTCATCACAGCTAAGTTAAGGTTTAGACTAAACAGCTTAGTTATTCTATCAACAGCTCAATCGAGTCTGTTGAGTGGCTAACTCTGCTGGTTAACTAACTTAGCTGTCCCCCAAGGACCTAGCTGTGTATTTAACTCTGTAATATTTTAAAAGGACTAAAATCGAAAAATTGGTAAGGTTTATTCAACCCCCCCTTCTAAACTTTACTCACACCCCTTGGGACCTACATTTTTGACAAAAATCGGACGACTTCTTTGTGAAAAGGGCGACCGATCACCATAGTAGTGTGACCCGTACCTGTGAGTTTTGAAGTATCAAATAGAAAAGAGGATTTTTGACGCCCTACATCGCGACCGGTGCCTGAAAGTTCAAATTATTTACTTTTCTTCTCTATTTTTAAGGCGAACAATCATTATCCATAGCAACCGATCACTATGGTACAGCGATCGGTGGCTATAGATAGTGACCGACCGCCCTTGTTGACATCTTATATATGGCAAAACTTTATACAACGGTTTAAAATTTCAAATTTCAAACATAGCAACCCGTCGCTATATTCTATTGACAACAAATTTTATCCGTTGCACCAGCACTTCTTAGCAAATTAAGCCTTTACATTTATTAACCATTTATGGAGATGTTTGGATCCTTCTTTTGCAGATACAATTCAATTAGGAGGAGCCTATGTTGAAGATTACATCTTCAAGCTCTTATATAAATAAATGAAGCATTGAATGATCAAATACAACACACAACTCTACAACATAACAAGAAAATCTCATCAAATCTATTGTACTTCATTTTCAACATTTTTGTTGTAATAGCCTAAGCACTACACTTTCACATCTTGCTTGATAGGCTTTCCTTCTTTATTACACTTGCACTTTTGAGTTGTAATAGCCTAAGCGCTACACTTTCACATCTTGTAGTAATTTTGATTATATTTGTAACATCTTCCAAAATAAGAAATCTTTGTTAGGGTTCTTTTAGCAGGAACATGTTTGGTTGATTAGAGTTAGTTGATTGATAAGCTTGGTGCTCTTCATGTTGAAGAGTTTGGTGCTCTTCGAGGCGTTGAAGAGTTTGATGCTCTTCGAGATGTAGAAGAGTTTGGTGCTCTTCAAGGTTGTTGTTGTAGGAAGAGTTTGATGCTCTTCACGGTGAAGTTGTAATCGTTCGGTATCGATTAATAAAATATTCTTTTCGAAATCTACTCGTACATACCTGGTGGTAGTGGATATACGCCCTAGGTGGGCTCGAGTGTTGACTTATTCTCTATGCACATTCTTATTTGTCATCATATTATTCGAAAAAGGCGGTATAAATCGAAAAATCGGGAAAATCTATTTACCTCCCTCTAGATTTTCGTAGCCACTTGGACTAACAATCTCCATACTAATACAGCCCATGTATAAATTACTTTATTACTTGAATGAATTTTTTAGCATCCTTTTTTTTGTTTATTCTGTTTATGCCTAGGCATCAAATATTGAGATTTGTTTTTCCAGATTTGTTTAGACCATCTCCATTGTTTGCACCACTTTAGTGTACATTCTACATTTAACTATTTGCATTACTTTCTGCATTAAAAAAGAATATTCCATAAGATTCTTTATTTCATTCATTTAGTATTAGCTTTTAATATTTTATAATTGATAAATATATTACATATGTAATACAGTAATAATAATATTTAATATAATATTTATTAAATTTTATATTTTCAAAATTATATGTAAAATTTATTTAAAATTGTATAGTATTTTAAATATCATTGTACTTCTAAATTTATATATTATTCTTCAAGTTAAACATCATATTATACAAAACAAATACCACATATATTTAAATTAATTTTAATATTATTTTCTATTAGAACAATTGATATGAAAAATAATTACAATATTCAAAAATAATAAAACATATTTAACAAATGAAAGAAACCAAAAAAACCAAAAACGATAAAAATGTTGTCATAACAATGATGGCGCTGCATTGTAGAAAACCTAAAATAGCGCCATTTTGTGGCGCAATGCTGGAGAAGAAGATCTCCCGTTGGATGCTGTCGGGGACAAAAATGGTATTTTATTAATTAAATATATAATTCATTTGATATATGTTTATTTGATATTAATTGCCCAATGTACTCTTAATAACTAAACTGGCCCAAAGGAGTCCGAGTTTGGCCCAATTGACCATTTTCTCTTACGTGGACTGGCCTATAGGCCAAATTCTCTTATATGATCCACATGGCACATTTTCCCGGTATAAAAAGGTCCCTCCTATTATCTATAAGTAAATTAATTCATAATTCTCCTATGCATTATTTTACATTATTCATTTACTGTTATTTTTCTCGTTCACCATGCTGACTTGAGCGTCGGAGAGGCCTCCCTGGGACAACCCCCAGAGCTCTTTAATGTTTCCGCGTGTGTGCAGGCAAGTTACCATCTGTTGGGAAATTTATTGCTTAGATTTTGATGAATGCCATGTAAAATTTAGACTAGAAAGTTGGCACCCCATTTTTCTTGTAATTTGCATTGTAATAGATAGGGTTGTACGAGCTGAGTCAAGTCAACTATGCCTGGATATGCAAGAAGTCAACTGAAGACTAAAATGAAGACTCCACTGTAAAGCAACTGAGTATGGCAAGAGGGAGAAGTCAAGAACTCGACTGAAGGAGTATCATCTGTGATACAACTGTGAGAAGTGTCAGTCAAGTCAACTCAAGATAACCAAGTGTCTAGTTGAAGTGACATATGAGTCTCTCAATCATTGGAGCAGACTCAGGTCACCTGGGAAAAGGCAGTCAAGTCAAGACAACTGAAAAGAATCCGTTGCACAGAAGTCAAGAATATTACCTAAACAAGTAATACTTCCATGCTGCCATGACTTAAAGTGTTTAGTCCCGGAAGCGTGCAAAAAGGAATAAGCGAATGGGAAGACGCACCTTGTGTCGACTCAAAAGCTTAATGTTCATTTAATACGAGGAAATGCCAATATCAAGGACTGCAACAAGACAAGTCAACAAACACAAGTGATTTTTGAAAATCATCCTATCTCTTCAGCGGGATTTTTGAAAGTTCACTATAAAAGGCTGAGGAATCACTTTGAGAAAAGGTAACCTGAACCACAAACATTCAAGCTATCATTCGAGCTGTAACCTGCAATTCACTCTCAAGTTATTCAAGCAAATCCTCAAGCCTAAATTTTGAAGAAAATCGATCCAACACCAAGCTGTGAAGGAAAGACAACTTCAAACTGTTGAAGATGAAACTTTTGAAAAATCAAAATGTGTTTACATTCCAAGGAGGATTGTAGGAAGGTTCAAGGTCGAACCAGTCTCAAGTTATTGGAAGGCTTCGTGATCAAATCCAAGAAGCTTGAGCAAGTGAGTCAAGTGGCAAGCGCAAATGCCTGTGAAGAAGGTCGAGTCGCACGAGAAGCCACCGTGTGACCAAGGCATCTCCAGACTGAGTCCCAAAGGATCAAGTCAACTGTGTGATCACGATTTGTATCTGGACTGATAACCACTTTGTACTCTGATCAATACTTTGTGGATTCCTCCAGGAGTTGGAGAAGAGATGAGTAGAAGAATTACCCCATCTTCGAACCTCTATAAAATTTATTGTGTCATTTACATTTCAACATTTTTTCTGCATATCATTTAATATCTGCTGATAATTTGCTACCCAATTGATAATTAACAAAGTGCTAAAACCAAGTGTTAAAACAAACTTAAACCAAATTCAAAGGTGTTAAGTCTTCCGCTGAAAATCTTATCACAACCAAGTTAAGGTTTAGACTAAAACAGCTGAGTTATTCTATCAACAGCTCAATCGAGTCTGTTGAGTGGCTAACTCTACTGGTTAACTAACTTAGCTGTCCCTTAAGGACGTAGCTGTGTATTTAACTCTGAATTATTTTAAAAGGACTAAAATCGAAAAGTTGGTAAGGTTTATTCAACCCCCCTTCTAAACCTTACTCACACCCCTTGGGACCTACAAGTGGTATCAGAGCGGTTGGTTCATTGAGCCTTCCGCACTGGTTACTGAACTAGATCTCCAATCTTTCAAAGTAGTTTTTAGCACTTGTTCTTTCAAAAGCCATTTTTATTAACAGCAAAGTTATTATCATGGAAGCAAATTTGACACGCATTCCTATGTTCACCATTGAAGAATTTGATGACCGGAAAATACGTATGCGGAGGCTCATCTATCAATTTTACATGATGAGATGTGGATAGTGATAGAGGATGGGCCACCGCAAATAATGAAGGTGAACACAAAATGCAAGGAGAGTCTGCCTGCAGTGAGGAAGAAGAGGCTGCTCCTCCTAGACCAACTATGGTTGAAAAACCAAGAGCTGAATGGACAAATGATGACAGAAAAAGATACAACCTTAACAATGTGGCCAAAGATATACTTTACAAGACTTTGGACAAAGCCATGTTCAACAAGGTCAAATCTTGCAAGACAGCCAAAGATATCTGGGATAAATTAACCTTAATTTATGAAGGATCTGAGCAAATTAAGGAAAACAAATTATCTGTTGTTGTTCAAAAATTTGAAAACTTTAAAATGCTTGCGGTGAAACGATGGACCACCGGATGCTAGATTCACTTTGAAATTACAAATGAGCTCTCAGCACTTGGGAAAGAATACACACAGAAGGAGATGTGTATGAAGATACTAAGGAGCCTCCCAGCTGAGTGGGAAATGAAGAACATGGCTCTAAGGCATTCGATGAACCTATCAAAAACTTCCAATCATAAACTATTCTCAGACCTCAAAGCTTATGAGCTGAGAAGAAAGGATCAAGAGGAGATAGTTGTACCCAAAACAGCTGCACTCATAGTCAAGGAATGGAATAGAGCTGAAACCAAAGAAATCATTGACCAGGAGGAAATTGCCTTGATGGTTAAACGATTCAACAAGTTCTTCAATAAGAACTACAAAAGAAACAAAGGTGAATCCTCCAGAAGGCATCCAGCTCCCTCCAAGTCAAGGGAAGATAGGCCACCAAAGAGAGCTGAGTATCAAAAGGTCGAATATCAAAGACCTGACAACCCAAGAAATGAGAGAGCTGATCAAAAAGTTGAAAACCTGTGTTGGAATTGCAGACAACCAGGACACTTTGCTATTGACTGTCCATATTCTGTAGTCAATAAATATAGGAATGAAGAAGAAAGAAGAGTCTTCAGAGAAAAAAGGCAAGAAAAGAAAAGAGCAATGTTGGCTGCTGAGACTGCTGAAATAGCTAAGTCAAAGGATACAACAGACTCAGAGAGTAGTGAAGTTGACTACTCAAGTGACTCTGAAGAAGAAGCCTTTAGTCTGTCTAATGGCTAAAGAACAAGATCAACCTGACCAAGAAGATGAGGTACACTCTAACTCATCTCATTCAGATTCTAGTGATAGTGATTGTGACACACACACTTCATCACCCACTGATCTATATGATTCATTAGGCAAAATGATGAAAGACTTTGAGCACATTAAATCCTCACACACACTATTAAATGAGGAAAATAGCCACTCAAAAGCCAAAACTCACAAAATGACTAAAAAGCCGAGTACTCTAAGTCACAAAGTCGATGAGAACAAAGAGTCAAGGCCGAGAATGCTAAACTAATAAAGCGAGAGATAGCTGCTATAGAAAAGAGAGAAAATGATCTCAAAAATGTGATTGCTTCAATCACAAAGGCATCTAAATCATTGGATGACCTTATCATGAGCCAAAAAGAATGTGGAGACAAGACATGCATATGATTCAATTCCTTTGTGCATAGTCAAACTCAAGAGTGATCTTGGAAAAAAGATCTTCAAGTAATGAAGCATCTCAAAAATCCAAGACACCAAATGTTGCACACATTCATTCCAAAGCACAACCACAAACAAACTGGCCTTGGATATAAAAGAAAAGGAAACAAATCCATTGAGTATCTTTGAGAGGGCATCGAGAAGAAATCCAAAGAGTTCCTCAAAACTCCAAACAGGAAGTACTCTGTGAAAAAGAAACAGAGCTACCAAAACCCCGAAGTTCTATAAAAGGAACACACATGATGGGAATGGTAGAAATTACCCAAGTCAAGCCGATTGGAATAATGTGAAATATCAAAGAAAGACCTATGGAATACAAACCTAAATGGCAAAGGCTTAGAACTCAAAGAAAGGTCATTCCAAAGGCAAAAGATATATTATCAAAGCACACATATGCACCCAAGCACTACACTCGGAGATATCACAACTACCCAAAGAAGGCAATTGCTAAAACACACACACAAGCATACGACAAAAGAGACAATTTGTATGAACCTAAAGCCCCCAAGTAATTTGCCAAAGTGAATTATGATTATGGCACAGATAGATGGCAACCCCTTAAAGTCAAATCATTTGGCTATAGGTTGGTTGGATCATCTTACAACACTAACCCCTCAGGACCCAGACAAGTATGGGTACCTAAAACTAATTTCCTTGATTGCGGGTTCAAGGAACAATGAAAGAACCAAAGAACCTGGTACATGGATAGTGGCTATTCCAGACACATGACAGGAAACAAGAAAAATTTGTCAAAATTCAAGGAGATTAGAGGTGCAAAAGTCATATTTGGAGGAAATGAAGCTCCAGGGGAAATTAGAGGCACTGGATCCATCAAGAAAAATGGATTAGAAATCACAGATGTTGCATACGTTGAAGGCCTCAACTTTAACTTGTTAAGCATCAGCCAACTCTGTGACAAGGGCTCTAATGTTGGATTCAATATGGGAGTTTGCCAAATCAAAGACACTGAATCAAATGAAGTGGTGTTGCAAGGATCCAGACAAAAGAACAAGTATGTGGTAGATTGGTCGACTGCCACACCAAGCACTTGTCTGCTAGCAAAGAGTACAGCTGAATCAAGTTGGTTGTGGCACAAGAAGCTGAGTCATCTGAATTTCAAGACAATCAACAAGATTGCAAGGAGTAATCTTGTAGAAGGATTACCAGACTCAGTGTACAAGAAGGAAAGTGTTTGTGATGCATGCCAGATGGGAAAGCAGATCAAATCATCATTCAAAGAGAAGTCAAGTCCATCTTCAACAAGGATATTGCATCTATTGCATATGGATCTATTTGGTCCAGTAGAGCCAGCCAACATAAGTGGAAATAAATACACTCTAGTAGTGGTGGATGATTATTCAAGATATACATGGACAATCTTCATGTGTAAAAAGAAGAAAACCTTGCAGAAGTTACCTCAACTGATGAAAAGAGTTCAAAATGAGAAGAGTCAAACCATTATAAAGATAAGATTTGATAGAGGAACTGAGTTTGTCAATGGAATAATAACTCAGTACTGTGTTGAAAATGGTTTTGCTCATGAATTATCTGCTGCAAGGACTCCACAGCATAATGGAGTAGCAGAAAGAAGAAACAGAACTCTCAAGGAAGCTGCAAGAACCATGTTAGCTGAAGCTGGATTGCCAAAAAGATTTTGGGCTGAAGCCATCAATACTGCATGCTATACTCAAAATAGATGCATGATAAATAGACAGCTGACATAGACTCCCTATGAAATTTGGACAGGGAGAAAGCCAAATGTTGGGTACTTTAAAATATTTGGATGTATATGCTTCATCCACAACAATGGGAAGGATAATCAAAAGGCTTTTGATGCTAAAGTTGATGAAGGTATCTTCTTGGGATACTCAGCTGAAAGCAAAGCCTATAGAGTGCTGAACAAAAGGACTATGGTCACAGAAGAGTCTATCCATGAGGTTTTTGATGAACCTAATGTAAATGGAGAAGACATTGAAGAGTTAGCTGATAAGATGAATCAACCAACTATGCAGAAGAGTCCCTATATTGAAGCTGAAGCTGGAGCAATTAATCAAGGTGAAGATGAGATAGCTGAATCTCAAAGACAGCTGGAAAATCTGCAGCTAAGTGATGATGAGAAAGCTGCTCAAGATAACACAACTGCAAGACGAGTGAACCCAGCTGACTTACTCCAACCTGATATGAGATGGCTGAGAGACCATCCACCTGAGCTAGTCATTGGAGATGTAAGAGATGGTGTTAGAACCAGATCCAGAGCTCAACAAGAAGCAATGTTCACATGTTTTATTTCCCAAATAGAACCTAAAGATGTGTCCCAAGCATTGGATGACACACATTGGATTCAAGCCATGCAGGAAGAGCTGAATCAGTTTGAGAAGAACAAAGTATGGGAACTGGTGCAAAGACCAACTCATCATAATGTTATTGACACAAAATGGGTTTTCAGAAACAAGATGAATGAAGAAGGTTCTGCGGTAAGAAACAAAGCAAGATTGGTAGCCAAAGGGTATTGCCAAGAAGAAGGGATAGATTTTGATGAAACATTTGCTCCTGTTGCAAGATTAGAAGCAATAAGGATGTTTCTTGCCTATGCTGCTCACAAGAACTTCACTGTATATCAAATGGACGTAAAAAGTGCATTCTTAAATGGATTATTGGAAGAAAAAGTCTATGTTGAACAACCTCCAGGATTTGAGCAGAAGACTCTTGGAGATAAGGTGTACAAGCTCAAGAAAGCTTTATATGGATTAAAACAGGCACCTAGAGCATGGTATGATACATTATCTCGATTTCTAATAGATAATGGATTTACAAAAGGCAAAGTGGACAGAACACTCTTCAGAATTAAAGATGGAGAGAGTATACTACTTGTCCAAATATATGTGGATGACATTATTTTTGGATCCACAAACAAAGAGCTGTGTGATAAGTTCTCAAACCTCATGCAAGGGAAATTTGAAATGAGCATGATGGGAGAGCTGACATTCTTTCTAGGACTTCAAGTTAAACAGCTGAAGGATGGAACCTTCATAAGTCAAACAAAGTATACTAGAGATTTAATGAAGAAATTTGGTATGGAAGAGAAGTCTTCCGTGAAAATACCAATGAATACATCAGTCAAGATGGATATGGATGCAGATGGCAAACCTGTGGATGAAACAAGATACAGAGCACTTATTGGATCACAACTCTATTTAACAGCAAGCAGGCCAGACATCACCTTTGCAGTAGGTGTATGTGCAAGATTTCAATCTGCACCAAAAGAAAGCCATATGACTGCAGCTAAGAGAATCCTAAGATATTTGAAGGGATGCCAGGAAGTCGGCTTATGGTATCCAAAGGAAGGAGGATTCAAGCTTATTGGCTACTCAGACTCGACAATGCTGGATGTAGAGTTGAAAGAGTACTTCGTACATGTCAAATGCTTAGAAACATATTGGTTTCTGGTTTAGCAAGAAGCAAAACTCAATAGCCACATCCACAAAAAGGTTTAGTACATAGCGGCAATGGGCAAACAAGTTGCCCAAGTCTTATGGATGAGACAACAGCTGAGAGATTATGATGTTGAAGAAAAAGAGATTCCAATTATGTGTGATAACACAAGTGCTATTGCAATCACTCAAAATACTGTGTTGCACTCAAGAACAAAGCACATTGATGTCAGATATCATTTCATAAGAGACCGTGTTGAAAAGAAGGACATCACCTTGGAATACATCTCAACTGATAAACAGTTAGCTGACATATTCACAAAGCCATTATGTGAGTCAAGATTTGAAGAACTCAAGCATGAGCTAGGGTTAATTGAGCTGAGTTGACACTCAGATGACTCAAGGAGAAGAGATGGAACGAGAAAAGATGAAAATAGAGCTGAGCTCGTGAATCAGCTAAGTGAATCACCAGATATCGGAAAATCACCAGATCGAGTTAGGCGACAAAGTCACTATGTGAATAGAGAGAAGAAGAGTTGAATCAGCTAAGGAGTAAGCTGAGTCATTTATGAGATAAGTGACAAAAACACAATCGTTTTTAATAAGCGGGAATGTTTTTAAGGATGACGTTAGCATAATAATGACAGGTACAGTCAAAAGATGCACGACAAAGCATATGATTGGATATAAATGCTGCCGCATTAAATGTGAGAAATTAAATGCTAACCGGCGTGCTAAATCTGAGCCGTTGATCCCGATCAAACTTCAAAAACCGTATGCACGTCCTTTCATAACCCATACATATACCATTTGTTCAGTTTTCTCTCTCACACTACTCAAAACTGTTCATCTCTCCAAAAGCAAAGAAAGCTTTTTTTCTCTCAAACCCTACCAAATCTTCAGAGCAAGTTCGTCAAAGTTCATTCGTTAAAAACTCACAAAAAAATGGCATCAACCTACGATTTCACCAAGTTAAGGAAGCAAATCCACACTGGTTCTACCGTGGATTTCGAAGGGATGATTAAACAGGGTTCCCATAAAACCCTTGTTAGTCGACAAAATCGAGAAGTCTGGACTGAAACCCTTTCTCACAATGGAGTTTTAGATGACTTATGTTGAATAAGTCGCACAGTTCTACGTGAACGCTGAGGTTCACGATGAGGGCATCAAGTCGTCTGTTAACGGAAAGAAGTTTACAATCACTGCTGAAGATCTAGCGGAGCATTGTTTGCTGCCGTCGGAAGGAGTGCCAGAGATACTTGAGGCTGATGTAAACTTGGGCTCAGCCGCATGGCGAGGAAGTGGCCAAACCAGAGAGTGCTGCTAAAGTTGTCTACACAGCAGACAAGAAGATGCTGAAAGAAGATTATCATAAGCTGTTGGATATTGTTGCCAAATGTGTAGACATAAAATTTGGAAGCTTTAATCAGCTGTCCAAAACCAAGCTGATCGTCATGGCTGCGATCATGGAGGAAAAGAAGGTAAACTGGGCAGAATTCGTCCACAACAGACTCTGCCAGAATGTTGGGAATAAGTCCTTCAAGAACGATGGGTCATTTGGAGGATCTCTGGGATATGGCCTTGTAATTGGCCGGTTGGTGGAGGTGAAAGGTGTTCCACTCCGACATGGAAAGGCGTTCCATGTCAATAAAAATATGTTTCAGGCTAACTTGTCAGGAGCCCAGAAGAGAGCTTACGCCAAGAGGGCGGATACAAGTGAGGGGAAATCAGCTGACCCAGAAGAAACAGTTGTCTCCTCACCTCCAAAGAAGAAAATTGCTCCCACAGCTGCAAAGAAGAAGGCTGCCTCTGCAGCAAAGAAAACAACTGCACCTGCCCCTGCAGCCGTGTCTCCTGCCCCTGCAGCCGTAGCGGAGAAGGAACCTCAAATACCTTCTCCAGTTGTCAAGAAGAAGAGGACTGACAAGCCAGGAAAGACAGCTCCTCAGACAAAGAAAGTAGCACCGGCCCCCGCCGCCCAGGACTCTGAGGAAACCGTATCCGAACCAGAAATTCCTCTGGTAAGAACTAAAAGAAGAAGACTCTACAAGCATTCAGAGCTTGAGAAAACAGCTGAGTCTGCCACTCAGCTGGAACAGATCGCTAAGACAGCTGGAGAATTAGAGTCTCCAGAAATCATTGATGAAACAGCCAAGTCTGCTGAGGCCGATCAGCAGAGGCAAGTCAAAGACCCAGTTGTGGACAGGACAGCTGAGGAACAAGAAGCAACTGAGATAGCTGAATCTCCTGTCAACAGGGGGCTATGTCTCTGCCCGCGACAAATGCTGCTGAGGGTGTTGAGCAACAAAGTCTACTACCATCCATTCCTGAGAAAGAAGTACAACAGGAAGATGATGATGATGATGTGATCATGCTATCTCCACCATATCCAGATATCCAAAATCGTCTGCGAGAATGGAGAAAATGGAAATTGAGTCACTCTAGGGTGCAGTTCGAACACCCAGAGTTTATTGATGAGGAAGAGGAACTCTTCAAGTTCCTTGAAGTTGATACAGTGCTGCAAGCCCTTGATGAGGGTAACTATATTAATATGCTGCAAATTCGGAAGGAGAACGAACAGGCTAGGGCAACAGAGGAAGCAGAAGCTCGTGAGAAAGCCAGCGTTTGTCCTCTAACTGGAACCACTGATCATACTCATCCTCATCTTGATGTACTCTCAGAAAGTGATGAGGACTTGGACCCTGCTGCTGCGACAGAAAAATTGGAAATGCAGCAAGCCATGCGGGAATCCAGGATGATGCATGAGCAACAGCTGACGGAAGGACCATGAGAATCTTCCAAATCCCAGCTGGAGATTGATCCATTGGGAGTGGTACAGCAGATTGCCATTGTCATTGCTGCAACTACTTCCCCAGCTCACTCAGATGATGGATCTAGGGGACTTGGCGATGAAAGTGGGAACTTGGGGACCTAAGTCGAGCCAACCCCTGTTGAAGGTGTCTTACCACTTACCCCCACGGCTGAACACTCTAAGGACACATCCGGGAGTCTAGAGAAGAGTGACCCCATCACAAGTCACTCAGCTGGTGTGCCAGCTGAGGGGGAAACTCCCTCCACTGCAGCTAGGTCGGAGGATGTTGCAGATGACTCCACAAAGAATCTAGGAGGCGAAGTGGAGAAGGAACGACAAACAGAAACACAACAGGTTGTCACTGACGAAGCTCGGACAGTTGAGACTATCTCAGCTGAAGTGCCAACCGCTCGCAGTCGAGGACGCCGCCGATGCGGTCGAGGCACGAGATGGTTCGCCCGGGAGTTAACACTGGCACGAAAGTGCAACCCATGGAGTTGAGACTCATGTGGATGCCATTGTAGAAGACCCTAAGACAGGCAAAGTGCAGCCGAAGGGAATGTCCAAGGCCTTCCTGCAATTGAGACTGCATGAGGTACTGAAGGCCTACGGGAGGTTGAGACTTCCCGAGGTAAAGAGACAGAAACGCAAAACATTTCTCCTGTTATCATTGATGCATCTGAGAAGGAGATAAGTGTTATTCATGATTCCCAAGAGAACCCTGACATAACTTTTCTGGGATCTGAAGGTGAAGATGAAGCTGAGTCATCCCCTGTTGCAAATCCAAAAGACTCAGCTGGGGATGTTCTTCCAAGCACGAGTAAGTCAGACCTCAAGGCTACTCGTCAAACATTCACTTTTGATGATGAGCCACCCCTTCAAGTATCATCATCTTCCGATAACGCCACTGATACGGTCGAGGAACAGACAACTCAAAAGGAAAAACCAACTGAGACCGACGAAGCTGTTGAGATAGGTGAGGCTCAGCCAGCTGGGTCCATACCACAACAGACTCCAGCTGAATCACAGTCAACTGCGCAGCTCCCAACGCTATAGCAGAATCGACTCAACCGGGCACATAACGACCACGAGTCACCGTTGAACATATTCCCTTTGTCTGTGATGATGCATTTGAAGCAACTTTCCCTTTCTCACTGGAGTTGTCTGATCCGGAAGAAGAATCAGGTAGAGAGCAGAGACGCTTCCACAAACCTAATCCAGTCATTCCCACAGATACCATCGTCCCCGCGAATTTTGATTTTTATGCTGCTTGGCCGCCAGCTGAGACAGAGGTGACAGCTGAGGTTCGAGAAGTCTTCAAGGCAATCTTTGTAGAGATCGAAAAGATGGAAAGGCACCAAACCTCATTGGATATGCGGTTGGATAACAGAGATGCAACTCTTACAGCCGATCTGCGTGGAATAGTGGTCAGAATCAGGGAATGGTGGCAACAGCAGCAGACAATGCGTGTGGAACAGGTTCGATATTTCAAAGCACTGTACAATAAAATGCTGATCTGGAGCACTGATAATGCTGACATAAAGAGGAGGATGCAAGAAAATATTGATAGGATGCATGCCTTTCATACCACTGAAATGAAACTGCTGCGAGAATTTCATCGAAAAGAACTTATGCGCGTCGAGGAGAATATGGAAAATAAATTCAGCCTGCTCATGGCTGAAATGAAGTCGGTGGCAGCTGAATCCAAAGCCACCCGCTCAGAATTTCGTGCAGCATACTCCGCAGCAGACTCGAAGCACAACTCAGCTATCAGTCGCCTGGACTTCATGCTAGCTGGTCTATTCCCAGGGGTTCCTCTCTCCTTTGATGATGCCAAAAAGGGGGAAGAGGAATACCTAAAGACGTTGAAAGGATCTGCAGTTGAGAAGAAGGATGCAACTGTTGAGAAGCAGAAGAAATATAAGGGAAAAGTAGTTGAGGGGGAAGGTTCAAAGGATATGACCTTAATGGTTGCTAGAACCCCTCAACAAGGACTCGTCACAGCTGACATCATAAGCAAACTTCCAGTGATTCTGCCGCTCCAACACTCTGTTGTGCCCATGTCTGAGAAGAGAAAAATCGTAGAAGTAGAGATGAAGGAGGTCGAAAGAAAAATGGATGCCCGTGCAATGGACATATTGAAACAATACGGAGGCATTCCGGTAGGAAGAGACACTGATGCCACTCCAGACGATGGAGACGAGCCACGATCAGTGGAAGAATTCAAAACGCTCGAATCCGAGGGATACTTCAAGAATATGTCCATAGCCCGAGCCTGGGACTTGTATTGGGAGAAGGGTCTGAAGTTGTGCGAAGAAGCTGACAGACAGCAGACTACGAGCAGTCACTCTGCTGGAAAGAAGAATACTCCAGTACAATATACGCCCAGAGAAAGAGGAAGAAGTGGTGGAGGCAGAGGGTTTCAACCTAGACCTCTACCCAAGAATATTGAATATTTAGATCCGGGCAAGAAGAGAAGGATCTACTGGGCTGGATATGACGAAGTAGGCAACCGGGAAGTTGCTAGGAAGAATGTTAACTATGTCAAAAGGATCGAAGAGGAAAATAAGAGACAAGATCAGCTGTGGGAAGAGAGTCAACAGAGGCAAGAAAGAAAAAGAAAAGACGAAGCTGCTAGAAGAGCCTACGAGAAAAAGAAAGCAGCTGAAGAAGAAAAGAAGAAAAAGAGACCGAGGAAGGCAGCGGAAGAAGAGGAAAGAAGGAGGAATGTGAAAGGCGATGAAGTGTTGTTGTCCACCCCTTCATGTATTGCACTATTGTAAATACATATGTATGTAAGTCTTTTGTATGATGAATAAAAGTTATGCAATTTCTATATTTTTGCTTAGATATAGAATACCATATTGCTCTGATACACATTGTAAACATCTGTGTAAAGGACAAGAATGTTATGAGCAATAAAAAGATCGATTCTACACATACATTCTCTGTTTCTACATTGTCTGTATGTATCTTTGCTATTTACATTTTATTTGTATGTTTTAAGTTTTGGCATCATCAAAAAGGGGGAAATTGTTGGGAATTTATTGCTTAGATTTTGATGAATACCATGTAAAACTTAGACTAGAAAGTTGGCACCCCATTTTCCTTGTAATTTGCATTGTAATAGATAGGGTTGTACGAGCTGAGTCAAGTCAGCTATGACTGGATATGCAAGAAGTCAACTGAAGACTAAAATGAAGACTCTACTGTAAAGCAGCTGAGTATGGCAAGAGGGAGAAGTCAAGAACTCGACTGAAGGAGTATCTGCTGGGATACAACTGTGAGAAGTGTCAGTCAAGTCAACTCAAGATAACCAAATCTCTAGTTGAAGTGACAGATGAGTCTCTCAATCATTGGAGCAAACTCAAGTCACCTGGCAAAAGGCAGTCAAGCCAAGAGAACTGAAAAGAATCCGTTTCACAGAAGTCAAGAATATTACCTAAACAAGTAATACTTCCATGCTGCCATGTCTTAAAGTGTTTAGTCCCAGAAGCGTGCAAAAGGAATAAGCCAATGGGAAGCACTGCACCTTGTGTCAGACTCTGAAAAGCTTAATGTTCATTTAATACGAGGAAATGCCAATATCAAGGACTGCAACAAGACAAGTCAACAAACACAAGTGATTTTTGAAAATCATCCTATCTCTTCAGCGGGCAGATTTTTGAAAGTTCACTATAAAAGGCTGAGGAATCACTTTGAGAAAAGGTAACCTGAACCACAAACATTCAAGCTATCATTCGAGCTGTAACCTGCAATTCACTCTCAAGTTATTCAAGCAAATCCTCAAGCCTAAATTTTGAAGAAAATCGATCCAACACCAAGCTGTGAAGGAAAGACAACTTCAAACTGTTGAAGATGAAACTTTTGAAAAATCAAAATGTGTTTACATTCCAAGGAGGATTGTAGGAAGGTTCAAGGTCGAACCAGTCTCAAGTTATTGGAGGGCTTCGTGATCAAATCCAAGAAGCTTGAGCAAGTGAGCTGAAGTAGCAAGGCAGCTGCCCTGTGAAGAAGCTGAGTCGTATGAGAAGCCAGTTGTGTGACCAAGGCATCTCCAAACTGAGTCCCAAAGGATCAAGTCAACTGTGTGATCAAAACTTGTATCTGGACTGATAACCACTTTGTACTCTGATCAATACTTAGTGGATTCCTCCAGGAGTTGGAGAAGAGAGGAGTAGAAGAATTACCCCATCTTCGAACCTCTATAAAATTTATTGTGTCATTTACATTTAAGCATTTACTTTCTGCATATCATTTAATATCTGCTGATAATTTGCTATCCAATTGATAATTAACAAAGTGCTAAAACCAAGTGTTAAAACAAACTTAAGCCAAATTCAAGGGTGTTAAGTCTTCCGCTGAAAATCTTATCACAGCCAAGTTAAGGTTTAGACTAAAACAACTGAGTTATTCTATCAACAGCTCAATCGAGTCTGTTGAGTGGCTAACTCTGCTGGTTAACTAACTTAGTTGTCCCTCAAGGACGTAGTTGTGTATTTAACTCTGAATTATTTTAAAAGGACTAAAATCAAAAAGTTGGTAAGGTTTATTCAACCCTCCTTCTAAACCTTACTCACACCCCTTGGGACCTACACCATCAAATGATTTTTCCAGCTTAAGGAGAAGAATACGAGAAGACTTCCCCATCGGAAGAGAATTTTGGTCAACCAAGTTGACTTGAGTGATCTGCCTTAAAAAATAGCATTATTTTGGCGCCGTCTGTGGGAAGAGCCAAAGTACACGAAGATGCAAACTCGATCGCCAGCACAGACAGTTGGATCTCAAGTTGCAGGCCATGGTGCTAGAGACCAACATGAAGGAAGACCATCAAGACGGCGAGAGGCCAGCGACCATTCCACAGAAAGGGCGCCGCCACTCCTGCAAGAAAGAAGGGAACCGCCGCCTCCCTCCTGAGGCACTCCACCTAGTGAAGAAATCGGCCTAACTCAAGAAGCCTTACATGCTTGGATGGAAGAGTTTGCCCGTAGAGCAGGTCGACAAGCAGTAAGAGAACAAGCAGCTGCAACCGATACTACAGGAAGACTATCCCGAGCTCTGCCCGCCATTGAAGACTTTGACCTAGAAGGACAAGAAAAAAGAGATGAAGGACGTGACAAAAATCAAGAAAGGGTCGCCTGCAGCAAAAGGAGCTCAAGCAACACCATCCATCCATATTCGTTCACAAGTTACCGCTTCAAAGAAAGGGAGTCCATTAAGCCTTGATATTCTGGTAGAATAGCTACCCCCAGGGGTTAGGACGTCTAATCTCTCAGAGTACGATACAACTGGAGATTCCCAGGAGCATTTGAACAAGTTCTATGTGGAGGCAGACCTTTATGAGATGACAAATGCTGCCTACTTCAAAGCCTTTCTAAGTACCTTGACCAAGAAAACCTATGCTTGTTTCGATCAGCTCCCAGAGGACTCCATCACTATGATGCACAAATTTGCGGAGGCTTTCGTACAACAGTTTTTTTTCAACATGGAGAACCATGGGGCCATTGCAAACCTAATTCAGCTTAAGGTGGGAGAGCGATTACGCAATTTCATGGGATAACTCGTGGAGGCTGTAAATGAAGTAACCAACATCCAGCAAGAAACCCTGACAATGATTCAACAACGTATCGCCCTCCAAGAGCGCGCTCGGGATGAGACAGAAAAAGGATCCCTCCCAACTCTGGGTAAAATCGTCCACAGCAGCAGAGCACCCCACGAGAGAGATGAAGCATTAAGGCCACCACGAAGGAATAAGCGTAAGGCCGAAAAGGATATCCAGAGCCAGCCTCAAAGCCGCGAGAAGAAATCGGGGCAAGTGATAATTCCATTGAATGCATCGCTATTGGAGATACTAACCACTGCTCAGAGACAGAGAATCATAGCCCGCGGGAGATGAGAGATAGTTTCGGACGATTTTGGTCCAAACGTTTTTGTTACTTCTATTATGACAAAGGACACACCACTGAGACTTGCATCCAGTTAAGAGCCGCTATTGAAAATTTAATTCGGAGAGGCCACCTTTAGGAGTATGTGGATTACTCGGACCATGATCTGACTCGGGAAGATAGTAGTTGGGGATGCCCTACATCACACGGGGAGGATAGCCAACTCGCCACTTTGAAAATACTTTGCCCCTGTGGCATGAACTCCGGACAGAACTGTTTGATAAATGGTTTATCATGATTTTGATGATTTTGATTTTACACCAAAACAATGGTTTTAAAGGTTGTCCAAATACTCCTAAACGATTTAAAATGGTTTTAATATTTTTCGGAGTATTTCCTCAAGTTTATTTTCGATATAAAATTGGACAACACATTTTATGTTTTTAAGTCAATGGGTTTTTCACATTGAAACTATATTTCTAATTTTGTCCTAAATACTCCCAATTAGTTTAAAATATTTTTACGAATTTTTTGGAGTATTTCTTGAGGTTAATTTTCGATAAAAATTGGACAATATTTCTGTCTCTTGGTCGACCAATGGTTACCCTATAGGGCAACCCGTACAAAGATGTTTTTTGAAACAGAAAATGAGACGGAAGAAAATTCAAGCGGTCGGCCGTGCCGCTTCTGGCGTCGACCGTCCGGTCGACCGCCGCGCCAGTCGTCGACGTACACTGCAAGTGTGCAAAATCTCCCCGTGTTCTATTTTTGGAGAGGTCGACCGGCTAGGGTGATGTCGACCGGTCGAGCACCCCCCTCGATCGGTCGCCCGTGTAATTTTTCAAGACTATTTCAAACGCCCTTTTGTGCGCAACCTCGCCCTTTAGTTTGACAAACAAAATTATAACCGTTGTGCGGCAGACCATTCTTCCTTAAAATGTGGGATTGTTCTATAATCTGATTTTTGTATCCTTATGAGACAACCATATTTATTTTAATCTCTTTGTCTTATTTGTAGACAAAAGAAAACATGGAGGAGCCCATGAAGGAGCATATGTTGGAGGAGCCTTTGGAGGAGCCTTTGGAGGAGCCTATGTTGGAATTCAAATTTGAAGGCTCTCCTATAAATAGATGAAGGCTTGAGGATCAAATACAAGACTTGATAAAAACAACAAGAGATATCACAAGCACATAATCTTTGTTATTCATTTCAACATTCTTGTTGTAATAGCCTAAGTACTATCACTTTCACATCTTGAGGTCTAGGCTTTCATTCTTGATTACACTTGCACTTTCGAGTTGTAATATTTTTCAAAGTGTAATCTTGATTGTAATTCATCAACCAAACACAAGATATCCTTGTGAGTGTTCTTGTGGTAAGAACACACTTGGGTGAACTAGGTGTTAGGTGTAAGAAGATTGTGGTAATCTTCTTGTTGAGGTGTTGAAGAGTGTGGTGCTCTTCAAGGTGAAGATTGTGGTAATCTTCACAAGGTGCCGTTTGAAGATTGTGGTAATCTTCAAGTGAGATTGTGGTAATCTCAAAGGTGGTGTTGAAGAAGAGTGTGGTGCTCTTCAAGGTGTTGTTGTAAGTTGGTGTTGTATTAATTTGTGGTAAATTAATAAAATCTTTTTTCTTTTTGAAATCCATCCCGGATATACTGGGGTGGTAGAGGATTAGGCCCTAGGTGGGTTGAACCTCTTTAAATCGACGTGTGTTGTTTACATTCTGCACCTTTATTATTGTCTTTGAGCATTCGGTTCGAAAAAGAGGGCGAAATCGAAAAGATGGAGATAATCTATTCACCCCCCCTCTAGATTATCGTAGCCGCTTGGACTTACAAGTGGTATCAGAGCCAAACTCTTTGGCAAGCTCGTTTCACATCGCGAGTGAAGAGAAACGATCGTCGGCTACGAACGAAGCTCATCTTTCCGGCACCTCCACCACCAAGCCACCTCGGTTTGATTCCAAAAATTTTATATTTTGGAAAGAAAGAATGGAATGCTACTTACAAGGTTGCGGGTTTGATATTTGGAACACCGTCATCAATGGAGAATCTATTCCGACGAAGAATACACCACACACCTCTAAAGGCTTCAAAGAGCTCAATGATGAAGAGAAGAGAATCATCTCCTTAAATGGTAAAGCTCTTAGTATTTTGTATTGTTCACTTACTACTTTGGAATTTGATCATGTTGTAGGTATTCGATCGGCACATGAAGTATGGCAAAAATTAGAAGCCATCTATGAAGTGTATGCAAATGAAAGGAGCAACTCAAAAGCATCTACTTCACAAATGGATACAACATCAAATCCAACAACATGGGATGAGCCTTCTACAACCTCCCATGACGAAGAAGTTGAACAATGCCTCATAGGCATCGAAGAAGAAAACGAGGTAAGTTCTAAACCCTCTACTTCCTATGATAATGATTATAGTGATTTGCAAAATGATTTTGATGAACTACAAGATGAATTCCAAAACTTACTTGTTAAATACAAAAATTTGAAAAAGGAATTCATTGTTTTAAAGAATGATAAGGATAGTTTATTTACTTCCTATGAATCACTATCATGTGCTCACACCACCACTCTTGACAAGGTTAGAAACCTTGAGAAAGAAAATAGTACTCTTGTTGAGGATATAAATTGCTTGAAAAATGATTTATCTAAATCCAACTTGAGTACCGATAAGATGACCAATATTGTTGATTGTTGTGATAATTCGAAACTAGAACTTGATCATAAGCCTAAGGGTGTCAAACACATGAAAAAGAATCAAGTCTCTAAGCACGTTGGTCATTATGCTCCTAGAATTATTACATGTTTTTATTGCGGTAAAAAGGGTCATACGGTAAATACTTGTCGGGCTAGAAATAGCTCCAATTATTGTTGGAGACCTAAAAGTCTCAAGACTAATCCCAAAGGACCCAAACACATAAGGGTACCACAAAACAATGTCATATTAGGTACCGTGAAATAATGATCGAAGAAAATTTATACCGCCAAGAAGACATCAAATGACCGTTTCATGTGATCAAAGAAGGAGAAACTATGTTCGACAAAGCCAATTTCCAAGAAGAGGATACAATCAAAAATGGGAAGAGTACAATCCTTGGAAATGGCATAGACATCATCAACAAGATGATTTTCAAAGAAGAAGAGACCATCAACAATGGGAAGGTAACAAACCTTGGAAATGGAGCAATCAAAGAAGCCATCATCAACAAAGTGACTTCTCAAGGGGAAGATATCATCAACAATGGGAACGGCACAACCCATGGAAACGGCGTAATTGGTAAACCGTATCTCCCCACTTAAAATATGCATTTTATCTAGTTAGTATGCATGTTTTTATTTGTGCCTATATTGCAAATGAGTTTTCATGTATTTAAATTTTAAATTAAGGTCTTCAAAACTTATTTGTATTTTTAAAATTTTTGAAAAAGAAGACCTTATATGATGTTTTTAAAACTCTTGTGCATTTTTGTAGACTAAAGTGTATGATCATCTCTTATGGATTTTTATGGCATGAGCTTACTTGTGATATCTCTTAGCTTACACTTCTATCATTATGATTTGTGCTAGATTTGTTTTAAGAATTGTGTAGGATCTACATATTTTCACAAATGGCCATTTTCATCATTATTTGTCAAGAAAAGGCATAAATTATCGAGGTACGTTTACTTGTGTATTGCCATATGCCTATGTGCTTGTTTTTTCATAGTGTTTCATACAAGTGCCATTAAGAGGATTTTTAGATTTTTTGAAAGGCACTATTCGATATTTGATCGCACATATTTGCTTTGTCAACTCTTGTTCAAATACTTCTTTTAAATAAGGTCTCAACTATATGATATCGGATTTGCAAATTTCAAAAGAGACCTTTTATAGCTTTCTTAAGCTTATTTGAACTTGCATGATTTATTAGACTCTTGATGATATTCTAAAAGCATAGTATGTGTTTCTTGCTTCATGGTCTCTATATATAGTGTCTATTTCTACTATGCAAGATATTTTGTGATTGAGGCATGTTTTTACACTTGGGCTATTTTTTCTTGCTTATATAAGCGATGCCATTAATGAGTTTGTTAAGTTGTGTAGATGAGAAATGAAGTACTCCAAATATTTGGATGTAAATGTTCTATTATGAACACCTTAGATCAATTGGATACCCTATGATGATAGTGATGAAGAAGATAAAAAGGGTATTCCGGAACAAACTCGATGACCAAGGCAACATTGGTCGAACTAAGGCGAGGTTAGTAGCTCGAAGGTATTTTCAAGAAGAAGGTAATCGACTTTGATGTAACATTTGCACTCATAGCACATTTTGTAGCTATTTGCATTTTACTTGCCCATTCTTGTTTTAAGAAAATTTCAAGCTTTACCAAATGGATGTTAAATCCAAATTTCTAAATGGTTTTATTCAAGAAGAAGTCTATGCAAAACAACCTCCGGGGTTTAAAATTTTTCCAGGCCAAATGATTGTTTTTAAGGCCTTGTATGGTTTAAAACAAGTACCCCGTGTATGGTATGATAGACTTAGCTATTTTTGCTAAATGATTTTACAAAAGGTAAAGTTGATACTACTCTCTTTGTTTGTGAAAAAGGGCAATATTGTTTAAACTTGTGCAAATTTTTGTTGATAATATTTATGGTGCTACTAATGAATATTTGTGCAAGATATGTTTTTCTAAGTTGATACTAGGTGAGCTTGAGATGAGAATGATGGGGGAGCTCAATCTCTTGCTTGGACTACAAATTATTCAATGCCAAGAAGATGGTTATATAAGAACTCTTGAAGGAGTTAAGCATTGAAGGAAGAAGAACCATCTCAACCTCTATGGCTAAAGATTGACAAAGGTTGAGAAAGGCATATCGGCCGACAAACAAATTTGAGGTATGTTTTCTTGTATTATTCCTATAGACTCGACATTCCATATGCCTTATGTCTATATGCTCGACTTCAAAAATTATCCCAACGAATCTCATTAAAGTGCCATTAAAAGAAATTTTCAAATATTTGAAAAGCACTTCTTCTTATGACTTGTTGTATCCAAAGCTTTAAAACGTTCTTATTTTTTTTCGGGATAACAAGTTCGGTACCTATTATATGGTTATTCGTATTCAAAATTTGGTTCATCATAATCGAACTAAACATATTGAGATTCGATATATTTTTTTTTTGGGATTGTGATTTTTAACAAAAACTTGAGATGTGTTCAATTCCGTCTCAAGGATAACTCGCGGACGTCTTTAAATCGCCCACCGCCGAGTATTTTACCTCATTTCGAGCTTGATTATAACATAATGTATATTGAATGAGGCCTACGTTTGCATTTTGCACATTTTTAAAACTTAGGGGCGAAAAATCGGATTTTTGGATAAAACTTCGGATTTTTCAAACGTAACTATACATGTGATGGGCTGCCCGGGCGAGGGCCGACCGGTCGCCCACTAGCTCGACCGTCGCCCACTAGCTCGACCGTCGCCCATGCCCTGGACCGGTCGCCCTGGATGATTTTTTGGCTAAAGATAGTTATGTTTCCAGACTTCGCCATTTTGGCTTATTTTGTCCATTTTTCGTCCCCTTCGCAAATTGCACACAAATTTCACTCCAAATTTGTTTTATTGCATACATTTTATATTTTGGGGATTATCTAGCTCGGTTATCATCATCATTGCTCGACTTTACCGATTGAATGGTAAGAATTTCACTATCTTTAGCTCAATTGGGTTGAACCCTTGAGTTTGTGGCTTATATGTATTTTTCTTGATGAAATTCATATATGTTTGTGATGAGCTTATTGATTGTTGATGAATAATATTTGTTATATTGTATTTGGTGATGAAAAACTTGGCTTGATTTCATTTACAAGGGTTATATATAACTTTTTCTATTTTTGACGCCCGCCAAGTGTTCGATAAAACGTTTCAATGAAAAATTCATCACCTACATGACTCTCTCGATTTCAAAAGTCTCATATATTTATAGAGATCATGTTTTTGCAAATCAAATAAGTTTTCATAAACCTCTACAAGTCGTATGATTCGACTTTTTCCTCCTATTTGGTTTATAAGCTTCAATGTTCAAATAGCTCGATACATCGGTTTAGTTGCGCACTTTGATATGAATATATGATGTATTTATCGTGCTAACATTCTTTTTGATGATTCCAAAGGGGGAGAAACAGGTTATAAGCTCTTTAGCTCAAAGAAGCTAAGATAAGCTTAACAAAAAGAAGCTACAAGCTATGGCTTCATAAAGCCATAAGTTGTGGATCATATTTAGTCCACTTGGTGCATTATGGTTATATATGAATCATGGTCCATTGGTTGTAGTATGGACTTATATATGTTTCTAATGATGTCTCTTTGACAGGGGGAGCTTTTAAGTTATTGATACTTAAGCTCAATATCGTAAAGCTAATATTTTAGCTTATGTTTAAGTTGTTTCTATATAACTCTTGTTGTGCATGTTGATAGGGGGAGCATTTGCTATATGTGATTGAATATCTCTACTACCATCCTTGTGTTTTTATTGCATGGAATGTTGTCGCTCACAACGGACAGTTCTCTTTAACCGGTAAAATTATTTTGTTTTCAAAATCGACCTCGTTAAAATTGTTTTGGTTTGTAATCATCAAAAAGGGGGAGATTGTTTGATAAATGGTTTATCATGATTTTGATGATTTTGATTTTACACCAAAACAATGGTTTTAAAGGTTGTCCAAATACTCCTAAACGATTTAAAATGGTTTTAATATTTTTCGGAGTATTTCCTCAAGTTTATTTTCGATATAAAATTGGACAACACATTTTATGTTTTTAAGTCAATGGGTTTTTCACATTGAAACTATATTTCTAATTTTGTCCTAAATACTCCCAATTAGTTTAAAATGTTTTTACGAATTTTTTGGAGTATTTCTTGAGGTTAATTTTCGATAAAAATTGGACAATATTTCTGTCTCTTGGTCGACCGGTCGCCCTATAGGGCAACCCGTACCTGAAGATGTTTTTTGAAACAGAAAATGAGACGGAAGAAAATTCAAGCGGTCGTCGACGGTCGCCCAAGGCGTCGACCGTCCGGTCGGCCGTCGCCAGGGTCGACGGTACACTGCAAGTGTGCAAAATCTCCCTGTTCTATTTTTGGAGAGGTCGACCGGCTAGGGGTGATGTCGACCGGTCGAGCACCCCCTTCGATCGGTCGCCCGTGTAATTTTTCAGTACTATTTCAAACGTCCTTTTGTGCGCAACCGGTCGCCCTTTAGTTTGACAGCAAAATTATAACCGTTGTCGTGTACCATTCTTCCTTAAAATGTGGGATTGTTCTATAATCTGATTTTTGTATCCTTATGAGACAACCATATTTATTTTAATCTCTTTGTCTTATTTGTAGACAAAAGAAAACATGGAGGAGCCCATGAAGGAGCATATGTTGGAGGAGCCTTTGGAGGAGCCTTTGGAGGAGCCTATGTTGGAATTCAAATTTGAAGGCTCTCCTATAAATAGATGAAGGCTTGAGGGATCAAATACAAGACTTGATAAAAACAACAAGAGATATCACAAGCACATAATCTTTGTTATTCATTTCAACATTCTTGTTGTAATAGCCTAAGTACTATCACTTTCACATCTTGAGGTCTAGGCTTTCATTCTTGATTACACTTGCACTTTCGAGTTGTAATATTTTTTCAAAGTGTAATCTTGATTGTAATTCATCAACCAAACACAAGATATCCTTGTGAGTGTTCTTGTGGTAAGAACACACTTGGGTGAGCTAGGTGTTAGGTGTAAGAAGATTGTGGTAATCTTCTTGTTGAGGTGTTGAAGAGTGTGGTGCTCTTGGTGAAGATTGTGGTAATCTTCACAAGGTGCCGTTTGAAGATTGTGGTAATCTTCAAGTGAGATTGTGGTAATCTCAAAGGTGGTGTTGAAGAAGAGTGTGGTGCTCTTCAAGGTGTTGTTGTAAGTTGGTGTTGTATTAATTTGTGGTAAATTAATAAAATCTTTTTTCTTTTTGAAATCCATCCCGGATATACTGGGGTGGTAGAGGATTAGGCCCTAGGTGGGTTGAACCTCTTTAAATCGACGTGTGTTGTTTACATTCCGCACCTTTATTATTGTCTTTGAGCATTCGGTTCGAAAAAGAGGGCGAAATCGAAAAGATGGAGATAATCTATTCACCCCCCCTCTAGATTATCGTAGCCGCTTGGACTTACAAGAACCTCCTGGGTTGGTTTCGGATCACCTCACCTACACTTCCCCTTTAGCCGAAACTCATCAAGAAGTAAGAGACAGACGACATTACTAGGGACATAGGGACTATCCAGAATCATTGACCGACGACAATAAAAACGAAGTGAATTCTCCCAGCCAACCAGCAAAGACATCACGCCTCCATGAAAGTCGCAGATCTACTTAGCTTCTGTGTACACCAACTCTCATTAGCCATCCGAGGGCCTTAGTTTTTTTACTTTATTTTATCATTAGCAGTTTATCCCTGCCCAAGAGGCGTTAAACATTTATTTACATTTCAGTCTTGTTTCCGCCCATAGGGCGTAAAACTTTTCAATATAATGAATAAAAGTGCTTTCACATTTTAGAATCGATTTGAAAAGGTTTGTAACCAAATCCTAATTTTGAATGCTCACTTCTTTGTGCACCAAGAATTTTAGTAACCTTATCGGTACTCAAGTCAAAACGTTGCACATCTTTCTTCAAATTTTAAATTTCTTTGTGAGCATTTATTTTTTGGAATCAAGAGTTATGATTTTTTCAAGAGTAATAGTATGAGCATGATCAAGAGATTCATAAGAAGCAAATGATTTTTCTAATTTTTGCTCTTTGAAATCCTTTTTAAAACTCTTGTATTTACAAATCATATCTCTAAATTCATTTTTCTACTCATCATAATCTCCTTGAAGTTCATCAATTAAAGACGAAGAAGAAGAGTTAGAGCGTACCTCGTTATTTTCATCGTCAATGGCCATAAGTCCGTGCTCGGATTTTTCTTCATCATCGGATGTTGCATGGAGTTCATCCCATGTTTAGATATCCACAATTAATGTCTTCTTTTTTGGAAATAATTCCTATTTGTTTTGCTCTTCCTCCGTCGTTTTCCGGCAATCCGTGATAAAGTATCCGAATTTCCCACATTTAAAGCAAGAATTGCCTCTTGCCTTTCTTGCCTTATTTTTATTTACGAATTTTACAAATTTTTGTACTAAGACGGCCATTTCCTCGTCATCTTCATAGCTAGCATAATATGAATTATTTGAAGAATATGCTAAGCCTTTATGAATAGATTGCATACCCGGTTGAGAGATGGATGGTTTGGAATTCTTTATTTCTTTGAGATATACTTCGTAAATGAGAAGATTTCCAAAAAGCTCATCAAACATGAGAGTTTCAAGATTTTGAGCTTCTGTAATCACCGTCGCCTTTTCGGACCAAGAACCGGGAAGAGCATTTAAGACTTTTGTTACCTTGTCTTCCTCGGAGATTACTTTTTCAAGCGCCATTAGAGGATTGACAATGTTGTCAAGCCTTTCCACCATATTTGAGATGCTTTCTCCTTCGAACATAATGAATCTTCGAAGTCTTTAACAATCATGATTTTTATAGCTTGTTTGACCTTCTTAGTTCCTTCATATATGGTTCGAGTTTTTCCCATACTTCATGAGCGGACCTTATTCCTCAAATCTTATTATACTCGGTAGCAGTAAGATAGCAATGTAAGATATTTAAAGCTTTACCGTTTAAGGAGAAGGACTTTTATTATTTTCATTGAACTCCTTGAAGCTTTTGAGAACCGAGGTTCCATCCTCCAATTTCTTTGTTGTTTGTGTAAATCCTTCGATGACCGCATTCCAAATATCAAATCTACAAACTTGTAGGAAACATTCCATCCAATCCTTCCAAAAGGCGTAGTTGCTGGCATCAAAGAGTGGTGGCTTGTTGGTGGAGGCGCCGATTGTGAGGTAGCTTTTGTTCATAACCATGGATCTTCTCTTTACTCGCAAAGATAAAATGAGTTTGCCAAAGAGTTTGGCTCTGATACCACTTGTTAGTCCAAGTGGCTACGAAAATATAGAGGGGGTGAATAGATTTTCCCGATTTTCTGATTTACGCCCTCTTTTTCAATTGAAGATGGTGAAGAAGTAGAAGTGCAAAAATTATATCAACACATAATGATTTAGAGAGCTTCAACCCACCTAAGTATCACCCGGTATGTCCGAATGGATTTTGAAAAGAAAAAAAGTTTATTAATAGATACCAAACTATTACAACATTTACCTTGAAGAGTACCACACTCTTCTTACAAGACCATCTATGAAGATAACCAAAATCTTCTTACAATAATGAAGAGCAGCAAACTATTCAACACCTAGAAAATCAACCATGTGTGTTCTTACCACAAGAACACTTAACAAGTATGTCTTGTTTTGGATGATTTGAAACAATCAAGATTACAACTCAAAAGATAAATACAAGTTAGTAAGTGCAAGTGTAATCAAGAAAGAAAGCCTATCAATCAAGATATGAAAGTGATGTGTTAGGCTTAATACAACAAGAATGTGAAAGTGAAGACTTAGAGAAAGTTTGTTGATTTCTTATTATAGCTTTGTAAATTGAAGTGCTGTGTTTGATCCTTCAATTTCTTCATTTATTTATTGGAAAGCTTCAAGATTGGATCTCCAACATAGGCTCCTCCATCTTCACTTTTGTTTGCAAAAGAAGGATCAAAAGATCTACAAAAATGGTTAAGAAATGATAATGTAAATCTAACAGATAAGTGGCTGAACAACGGATAGAATTTGCTGTCAAAAATCATGGGCGACCGGTCACTTTGTTGAAAATTCGAAAGTTTAAACCGTTAAAACAAGATTTGGCACGAGTTGCATATGGTGGGGACCGGTCTACCAGGGGTGAGATCGGTCCCCTCGTGGTTCGAACGGTTCCCCTCCAAATAGAGAGTTTAATGCAGAAATTCAACCATCCCAGGAAATCGGTCGCCCTCCCTTTTTTTCTTCTTTGTTTTGGTTTTGTTTCAAGATAAACTTTTAGGTACGGGTTGCCCTATAGGGCACCGGTCGACTTCAACACAGAGAGGTTGTCAGATTTTTGTCAAAAATAAAGTTTAAGAAGTGCTTCAAAAACTTTGTAAAAATCACTTAAATGTTTTAAGCATTTGGACAATATTTGGGGACATTGTTTTGGTATCAAACTCATTTATATGAAACCATCAAAATCATGATAAAAATATTTTTCTAACAGGTAGGACTGGTCATCAGTCGATAAAGCTCCTCGAGTACTGGCGTAGCCCAAGCTAGAATCAGTATAGTCCCAATAGGACTAGAACCCCTCTCGACGATTCACTCCACCAGAGAAGAGAGCTCGGGGGCCAACACTCCCAGAAGCAGCAACTTCAGGCTCCACCCTCGTCCTCTTCCCTTCGAAAGGGCCTAAAGAATGACGAGGAGCCGGAACAACATTAACACGATCACTGGAGCATGAGCCAGGGCGCCGATCACCCACCTGGCGGGAAGGGCACCTATCACTCTCATGGGGAAAAGGGCGCGGCCTATCACTCCAAGGCGGGACACTCGAGCTCTCCAGCAGCAGACTTCCCCTTGGCCTTCTCCTTCTCCTTCTTATTAAAGGCCATTAACTATGTAATGTTGTAACTCTCCTTACCTGGAAAGCAAGTAGAAGCAATATCAAAAAATCAAGCAATCAAAATGTATAAGTAAAACGGGAAGCAATGTAAAGAAGTCAAGCAAGATGGGATACCCAGGAACTCCTTATGTTATATCTCCGGGCAAAAGCACACGTCAATGGGCGATGAGAGTTGCTGGAAGATGATCGTTATTTGCCTATGTTGAAGAAAACTGAACTTTGAAATTTGTAATAGAGAAAAATGGAACACGAAAATGTTATGGAGTTCTCTTTCTGCTTTCTTTAACTTCATTCTTGTTTGTTTTATTAATCAAAGAAATCCGCTTTATATAGGTAGAGGTTACAAACATTCTGCCCTTTATTTCTAAAAAGGAAAAAGAGTAAAATCAGCTAAGCAATTAAAATAATCAACATCCCAAAGGAAATAAGTTTCAAATTATCAATCGAATAAATCGGCCTCCTAATTTCCTGCATTGCTTGATTTTAGCCCCTGATTCTTGCGCCTCTGATGATATTTCCTAATGAATACATCATCACTCCCCTCCAGGACATCAAGCTTGTCCTCAAGCTTGAAATCAGGAAATTGGCGGTGAAAATCATGCAACTGCTCCGAAGTGGCATCCTCTATCGGCAATCCCTTCCAAGTGACTAAAATCTCTGGGTACCACGATTGAGGTGACCTTTAATAAATCCCATAGACTGTAAAATAAATCTCCCCTCGGCAAATGGAGGAAGAGTTGGAACTGATGATGGCGAAACCCCCATGAAATCTTTTAATTTAGAAACATAAAAAACATTGTGCACCTTACACTCTGTCGGCAAATCCAATTTATACGCCACAACCCCAATACATTCAAGGATACGAAAATGACCGTACCACCTAGGAGATACCTTGTGTGAAGACCTGGGAGCTACAGAGTTTTGGCGATAAGGTTGCAATCGAACCTATACCCATTGATTAGGTTGGAACTCAATGTCACTGTGGTGTTTGTTATGCTGAAATTGCATTCTGGCTTGAGCCACACTTAGATGATGGCGAGCGGGGATTTCATCCCGTGTTTGAAAAAGGCATCCACAACTCATACTTTAGACATGTCGGGTTCATAGGACAAAAGGCGATGAGGGTCCCTACCATACACCATTTTGAATGTTGTGGTTTTAAGAGTTGAGTGGTAGGACGTATTGTAGCAATACTCAGCCCATGAAAAACATTCTAACCAACATTTTGGTTGGTCTCTGATTAAATAACGCAAATACATCTCAATTATTCAGTTCACCACTTCAGTTTGCCGTCGGACTGAGGATAATAGGCAGAAGAAAAACACAACTTTGTACCACATAATTTAAAAGTTCTCTCCAAAAAGAGCTGGTAAACGTGACGTCATGATCCGATATGATAGATTCCAGAAAGCCATGCAATTTAACAATGTTGCTGTAAAATGCCATGGCTACTGTAGTAGCTGAATATGGATGAGCTAGAGCTACGAAATGGGCATATTTGGACAGCCCATCAATGACCACCAAAAGGATGGATTCCCGCTCACCTTCGGAAGGCCTTCGATGAAATCCATAGAGATATCTGACCAAAATTGCTCTAGGATTGTAAGCAGTTGCAATAGTTCAGCTGGGTGAGTATTCTCCTATTTATTTTTCTGGCACGTCTCGCATGTTGCAATGAACTTTTGAACTGAAGAACGCATGTGTGCCCAATAAAACTCACATTTTATCCTACGGATGGTTTTTTGAATTCCTTCATGGTTAGCATTGTGAATGGTTGCTAACACTGTAGGTATCAACGTCGAGGTAGGAAATAAGAATATTTTGTTATCCCGAAGTAAGAGCCCATCGTGAAGTGTCCATTGTCCACTTGTATCAGTGCTAGCTTTTATAAGATATTCTCTGTTCTCCTTGGACTCGCGAAGCTCTGTACGAATGGAATCCAACAATTCTGGTCGTGGGATTGTGATGAAGAAAACAGAGCTATGATCTTTGTCTCGGCATGAAAGAGCATCAACAGCTATATTTAATTTGCCCGGCTTATATGTCACTTCAAAATCAAAACCCAAAAGCTTGCTCATCCACTGTTGTTGAGGTGAAGTTGTTAAGCGCTGTTGCAAAAGGTATTTAAGGCTGTAGTGATCAGTTTTAATGGTGAAAGAATGGCCCAAGGGTAATGGCTCCAATGCTGAATGGCTTGTGTTAAGCCAATTAATTCGCGCTCGTAGGCCAGAAGCTTAAGATGACAGTCAGCTAATTTCTTGCTGAAAAAAGCGATATGGTGGCCCTCTTGATGTAGAACTGCACCGATGCCTATCCCGGAAGCGTCGCACTCAATCGCAAAAGGGATGTTAAAATTCGGAAGCTGTAATACTGGGGCTGACGATAAAGCCTGTTTAAGTGCCAAAAATGTTGTCTTTGCATCAACATTCCACTGGAATGAATTTTTTTTAATAGATTAGTCAACGGAGTGGCTTTTATCCCATAATATTTGATAAACCCATGATAAAACCCAGCCAAGCCAAGGAAGCCCCGTAAAGCAGTGACCGAGTTTGGTCGTGGCCAGTCTATTACAGCTTGTATTTTACTCTCATCTGCTTCCACACTTCGATCTCTTGAGGTATAAGGAGTGGAGCCGTAATAAATCAAAAATTTGCTTGAGGTGTTGAATATGGTCAACCCAAGTAGCGATGTGAACCAAAATATCATTAAAACAAACAAGAACAAATTTGTGCAAAAATGGTTTGAATACCTCATTCATAAGGGATTGGAAAGTGGATGGAGCATTGGACAGGTCGAACGGCATTACCGAAAATTCAAAATGTCCGTGATGTGTACGAAATACAATTTTTTCCACATTCTCTGGATGCATCCGAATTTGATGGTATCCCGACCTCAAATCCAACTGTGTGAATATTTTTTGCACCATGGAGCTCATCAAGTAACTCATCGATTACCGGAATAGGAAATTTGTCCTTTAGAGTTTGGGAGTTTTATTCACGATAATCCATACAAAAACGCAATTAGGAGTCCTGCTTTCTCACGAGCAAAACAGGCGAGGAAAAGGCAGATCGACTAGGACGAATGATGGCGTGTCGCAGTATCTCATCACACTGGCACTCAATTTCATTTTTGATCAACCATGGATAGCGATACGGCCTGACCACCACTAGGTCTATTCCTACTACAAGCACAATCTTGTGATCACATGTCCGTTCGGGAGGGAGAGTAGAGATTTCTCGAAAGATATCCTCAAAGTCCAGTAACAAAACATCCAAAGAAGTGGGGTTGGACATTATAATGACATCTGTGGAGTCTCAAAGTCCCACCGAATTGGGCCTAACATCTGAAGCCATTTGATGCCCAAAACCAACTCTATCCATGCCAGTGGAATAACAAACAGTGTCGTGTAAAAGAAATACCTTCTTGGGATAAAATAACTGGTGCACATATACCCGCACTGGCAACTTGCTCCCCATTTGCAACTGCCACTTGTAGTCCCGTTCTCTTTGAGATTGGCAACCTGAGGCGATGTGCAGTTTCTATGTTGATAAAATTATGTGTGCTCCTGGTATTGACTAATGCCATGACAGAAACACCCGTGATATGCACCCGAAACTTCATCATCTGAGAATTGGTTACTCCTGTGATAGCATGAAGAGAAATATCTAGTTCAGGGTGGTCGTCATACATGTCCTTATCCTCATCCTCAAAGTCGAGCATACACAACTGTTGTTTGGAATGATGGCCCTTCACCCAAGGATTGTCACAGTTGTAACATTTGCCATGTTTACGCCTTTCCATCATTTCTTCTGTCGACAAGCGTTTTATGCGAGTGTGTTTTTTTAGTGGTGGTTGCTTTACTGTTATCGTATTGCCAAAGGACTGTTGATTCATTTGAGTGTATCGTCGGGGAGATGGATGGCTTAGCAATTGGGTTTTATGACATAATCACGTGCGATGTTCACTGCTTCGTCTAAACATGAGGATTTGCATCTCTCCACGTCAATCTTGAAAATTTCATCCAAACCCGCGGTGAACAAATCCACTTGTTGATTATCCGGAGCTTATCTGTTCTTGCCAGCATCAATTGATATTCATCAATATACTTCTCTAACGGTTGACCATTCTGCTTCAATTTGACTAATTTCCCAAACATACTGAGGCTTCGTGGGGTCCGAAATGAAGTGCACATGCCCCTTTAAACGTCTGCCATGAAAATACTTGGCCATCTTGTATGCGTTTGGTATACCAAAGTTAGGCTATTTCGGTCATGTGGTAGGTTGTTGTGCCAACTTTTTCATGTTCAGGTGTGTAAGTGTTGGCAAAATACAACTCGCAGTAAAAGGCAAACCAAAGTGTCTTCTTTGCCTGAAAAGGTTGGAAACTTCCACTTGGTGTATCAAGTTTGTGGTGTAGGTTTGTGGTGGCTTGAACGAGATGTGAGTGGATCAACTGGAGTTGTAGATGGCAAGACCAATGTAGATGATTCTGGTTGTGAAAAAAGAATATGCGTTTTGGTGAGCATTATCTCCATCCATTTGCTTAATTGTCAACGGTACATGTAAGTGTTTGCACCGATTCCGCAATGGTTTCCAATTTTTGAAGAGATATTTGTACAGTTTGCATCGATGTTAGAGATATCGAACTTTGGTTTGCCCAGATTTGAGATCGCCCATGTCGCCGTCTCCATAATGTAACCAAAATGTTATGTCTCCGGGCAAAAGCACGCGTCAATGGGCGATGAGAGTAGCTGGAAGATGATCGTAGTTTGCCAATGCTGAAGAAAATTGATCTTTGAAATTTGTAACAGAGAAAAATGGAACATGAAAATGTTATGGAGTTTTCCTTCTCCTTTCTTTTACTTAATTCTTGCTTGTTTTATTAATCAGAGAAATTCTCTTTATATATGTAGAGGTTACAAGCATTCTGACCTTTATTTCTAAAAAGGAAAGAGTAAAATCAGCTAAGCAATAAAAATAAATCAACATCCCAAAGGAAATAAGTTTCAAATTATCAATCAAATAAATCAGCTTCCTAATTTGCCGCATTGCTTGATTTTAGCCCTTGATTCTTGCGCCTGTGATAATATTTCCCAATGAACGCATCATCCTAACATTCAGAAGATTTATAAATAAGCCCTGAGACCTATAAGCTTCTGCATCTCTTTCTAAAAAGCGGGAGTGCCTCGGGCAACCTTAACCTCTGAAACCCACTCGTGAGGAAGCTCCCAACCATAACCCCTCACATAGAACAAATCCTCCTTCCATAGCCTACCAGGAGAAGGAAATCCATCAAGGAACTTGCATTGAGGACGTGGGAAGAAGTGAAAATAGATGTCACCCAGAAACGTCCGGGCATAAAATAAGGAATGAAATCCATCTACAGTCGAAGTCAAGCCCAACTGCCGCATAACATGCTGATAGCCTCGCATACATGCATAGGCCTCGGAATCAAGCTGCTCATGCAGCCTACGAAGACAAACGGAAGTCACTCGACTGGCAACCTCTCTTAGGACAATTGCTTGACTCCCAGGAGGAGGCCCATGCTGATACTTGGTGGGGCAGACCTCTTTGGAACTATCTCTTTCAGACTCCGCCTCAGGAGACTCGTTACTTGAGCTCGACTCTAGCTCAAGTTCTACCTCCCCATCACCACCAAGACACAAATTTGGAGCAAGGGGAGGAATATCAAATTATGTGGAGAAGCGTGTACATGGAATAACTGAACCAAAAACAGAACGTGCGATAACACCTCGGCCTCCAAGCGGAATGGAAGAAGTACTGGACTCTGGGATATGGCTCGAAACATACGAAAACTCAAGGGAAGACGGGGAAAAATGGGTAGAAAAATGGACCGAGGGGCTCGGGATGCCCCCCGGGGGTGCGCCCTCCTCCGTCGGGGAGAGCGCCCGGGGGCGCCTTTATTGCCGCCTGAGGAGGGCGCCAAAGGGGCGCCCTTGCCCGTTCTGGGGAAGCGCCCCGAGGCGCCCTCTACGGCTCTCACCTCTCTCTCCGCTCGATGCACTCCACCTCTCCATGAAGTCTCACCTCAAGTCTCACCCCACCTCTCAATTGTAATAAGAAATTTCCTAAGTCTTCTACAAAGCAAAAAAATTCAAAAGTTGAGAGGTAGAGAGAGAGAGAGAGAGAGAGAGAGAGAGAGAGAGAGAGAGAATTTACTTTTGGAAGACATGATCACAAGCCTTCACTCCAAAGTGTCCTTGTGCAAAAAGTGGTCAATGATTCTCCAAAGACAGAGACAAGATACACTACAAGACAAGCCATATATTTTACACCAGATTAGCTCCCGCACTACTTCATCCCTCCGCAGCACCAGAGCTGGAGGGCTTATGTTGGGGACAAAAATAGTATTTCATTAATTAATTATATAATTTATTTTATGTATGTTTATTTAATATTAATTGCTTAATGGGCTTTTAATAATTAAATCGGCCCAAAGAAGTCCGAGTTTGGCCTAATCGGTCGTTTTCTCCTATGTGGACTGACCCATAGGCCAAATTCTCCTACACGGCCCATGAGGCTCATCTTCCAGGTATAAAAATGTCTCTCCTATTATCTGTAAGTAAATTAATTCATAATTCTCATACGCTTTATTTTACAGTATTCGTTTACTGTTATTTCTCTCATTCACCATGATGACTTGAGCGTCGGAGGGGCCTCCCTGGGATAACCCTCGGAACCCTCTAATATTTGCGCGTGTGTGCAGACAAGTTCTCATCAAAGGATTTTTCAGCTCAAGGAGAAGAAGACGAGAAGACTTCCCCCTCGAAAAAATGACTATCGTGAAGTCTTCCCTCTCGAGAAGATAATTTTGGTTAACCAATTGACTTGTGTGATCTGGCTTAAAAAAGCAATATCAGGTGCTATTTACCTTAGTCTTAGATCGAAAAAATAATTTTGTGACAAACACATTTTCACTTCTTCTTACACTAGATTTCTTACATACCCTCCATTTTGGCATTGGCCCTTCATCATTGTATTTACTCTCTGAAAATTGATCCTTCAGGCATACATTCACTATAAGAAAACAATCAAATTCCAACAAAATAATTTCAACGAAATAGAAAACTATCGGAAAATTCCAACGAAAATTCCAATGCTACATTATACCGTTGGAAAATTCTAACGGTAAACAAACCGTTGGTATAAAATGTTGGAATTTAAAATTCCAACAGAAATTCCAATGGTAAACAAAACTGTTGGTATAAAATGTTGGAATTCATGTTGAAATTTAAAATTCCAACGGAAATTCCAACACCACAACTAACCATTGGAAAATTCCAACAAAAATTTCAATGGTAAACCAAATGTTGGAATTAATCGTTGGAATTTCTGTTGGAGTTTTGAAAATTCCAACGGAAATTCCAATGGTACAACATCATGTTGGAAAATTCCATTGGAAATTCCAATACCATTGGGTTAAAATATCTAATAGTATAATCCATATCAATAAAATATATATTCTCTTCTAGAGTCAATCATATTAAAACTAAATGCTTAAATGTGCTTGACTTGGGACAAATTGATGATAGGTGTCCTACTGGGAAGTTGAAGATATTAGATAATGAGATAAATTAATTGAATATTCCAACATATATATACCATTGGAATTACCATTGGTTTAAATTCCAATAGTATAATTCCGTTGGAATAACCGTTGGAATTTTTTCCAACGATTAAATATATTCCAATGATATAACTCTGTTGGAATTAGTGTTGGAAAAAATGTTGGAGTTCTTTCCAACGGTTATATATTCCAATGGATAAATAACGTTGGAAATTCAGTTGGAATATTTTTCTATTGGAATTTCGCCATTCCAACGACCATTTTACCAACGATGCATTTTATGTTGGAATTTATGTTGGAATCGATAATTCCAACGGTAATTAGCCAAATTTCAACAGATTTTTTCCGTTGGAATTTCCTTGTTTTCTTGTAATGATTCCTAATAGGCAACGTTGTCACAACTCATAAATTAATCATGAAAATTTCCTTGAATTCTGCAAAGAATCAACACTAAATTGTTCAACTGAGATGAGAAAAATAATAATATAAGCTACTCGAGCTCGATTCATATTCGACTCGATTAAAATTCGTTTAAGGTTGATTCGGTTGATAATCAAATTAAACCCAAGCTCATTTACACTCCACTTGCAAAAAAATATTATAATAATACACGAACTAGCAAATTTAAGAAACACATTGAACCAAACTACAGAAGAAACAGTCAAATACCTAGTCTTATTATATTGTATACTGCATACGCATCATATGTAGCGTACGTAGCAGCTACGAAAAATTAAGTAAAACCTGGAAACAGACACAAAAAGGGCCAAAACAACTTGTATTAGTTATAATCTAATTAATGGGGAAAATATTATGCTTATTTGATAAGATGCCATTAGGCCAATTAACATGGCTCCCACGCCACACCATCCATCATCAGTGATTCAGTATTATCAATTACAAGCATATCCTGATATCCTCAATATCAGTACAAGATATGCATACCCCAAATATTCGTCTCCAACAGATTCTTTACATGACGACAATGCCCCCAGCAGGGTCCCCTGAAATGACTAATAGGCCCCTCCGTCCCCTTGGGCATCGGGAATCCAAAGCACCTAGCCCCCACCAGTAGGGGTGATCACGGTGCGGTTTGGGCGGTTTTTTCAATATTTTCAAACCGAATTGCTAAGTGCGGTTCGGCCAAGAGTTTGATTTTAAGTCGCGGTTTTTTAGAATAAAACAAACATGCGGTTTTCAACGGTTTCGGGCGGTTTCGGGCGGTTTTGCGGTTTTAACGTATTGTACGTGAATATTATGCGGAACAATCAAAATGAGCAAAAACAACTTATCAATTCGATAACTAAAAAGTTAATGATATGTTGTTGTCTAAATTGAATATTATAACAACTACAATAACATATAATAATTGAATCTAATAGATATAGAGAGTGTTTGCAATTACTAAAAAAAATGTTTCTTACATTTTTGCTTAAAAAATCACTTTCTTTAGTTTGCAAGTATCAACTTCTGCTTCATTTAATCATAACCTAAAAGTATGGAGAGAGATGCTTTAGATTTGTGCTTCTACTCCTAATTTAAATTTTATAAACAAATTATAAGCACCTCTACAACTTTTTCACCTAACTTAACTTCTGATTCTTAACTTTTGATTTTATTTTCAAACTCTATCAACTTCTGATTCACAACTACTCTTACTTTTGCTACAATATATTATTTTTTTCTAAAAGCATAAGTTTTTGCAAACTCTCCGATAACTTCAATATGTCAATCTCCATATCACAAATTTCCCAAAATAAATCTCGTTATACAATTTACATCCATAACAAGAAATGAAGGCTTTGATGTATTAAATTATTAAGTAAATTAACTAATATACCCACAATAAACCAATGAAAATAATTAATATAACAATTCATAATTATATACAAATATACTATAGATTGAGAGAAATGTAATAATATATATTGAATATATATACGTATATGTAGTATTCTACTTGCGGTGCGGTCGGTGCGGTTTGAGACTTGAAATTGTAATTGCACCATCTTTTGCGGTGCGGTCTTGATTAAAAATTTTAATCGCGGTTTTTCCAATAAATAAGCATTTGCAGTGTGGTGCGGTTTGATTCGGTCGGTTTTAGCGGTTTTCGGTTTTTGTTGATCACCCCTACCCACCAGCGACGATTTCGGAACCCGCAAAGCGCCACCAAAAATCACGGGATATGGAAATGAAACCGAGATGTAAATCAATATATATATTATAATATGAAATAAAATATTATTTCATAACAAGAAAAATCGAATTATTTTCTGTATTAATTAGCCAATTTTTACCGGTGGTTCTGTTACTTTCCGTTTCTCCGTGTACGGAACCGTACGATTGGAGTTGTATACTTTAATTTGTACGTTTTGTTATACTTTATCTCCAGAGCAGTAAAGGTTTTAACAAATACATTCAATCCTGTTCTGTCGCATTTATTTAATTGAGTTCTCTCGATTGCAATTTTCTCATAGAACACTGGTATTAAGAGAGCGGTTTATTTAAAACAAATCCAGGAAAATTCCACAGAATGTACGTAATTAAATTGGAAAGAGACTTCCCCTCAAAAAAAAAAAAAAAAAAAAAAAATTGGAAAGAGACATGTAATTTAAATTATAGAGTAAAAAGACCTAAGTAAAAAATACTAAAATCCCTTTCTGCTCATCACTTTCTACATCCTTAGGCAAAAAAAAACACCTCACCCTATAAACTTTTTGCTTCTCCACTTTGTCCATCACGACACAAAGTATTTACAAACGAGAAGCGAAAAAGAAAAAGGAAATATTTCTCCCAAAAAACGAAAAAAGAAGACTTAAAAAAAATATATATATCATAGCTAGCATCATCAGAATCTCTTTGTCATCTAGTATAATTAATTAATTAATCAAACACGGCGTCGTTCCCTCACTACAACTCATCGGAGAGTGAGTTGAGTAGCTCCTGCGCGTCACGCGCCTCACCGCCGATGCGCAGCGCCTCGAGCACGCGCTCGAAGAGAAACACGTGGCATGGGATCCGAAGCACGCCTTTCTGCTCGTACCCGTACTCCTGCGCCGATTTATTGAGCAGCGTCACGAAGATCGGGTGATTCAACAACTCGGCGCTCACAACGAACCTCTCCATCTCCTCTCCGACGTACACAGGCAGATGCCCCTCCGGCACGCCACCGGACCTCTTACGGAACAGCTCGGGGCGGCGGCGCACCACCGTCGACTGAGATCTCAACAAGCAGTACTGCGACGAGTCAGCAACTTTGGATAATCTCCTCATAAGCTTCTTCATGTTGCGAAAATCGAGATCGAAATGGAAATGAAATGAAATAAGAGACTAGTTAGGTTTTAGTGAGAGAAAGTGAAGGGAGTTTTGGGAGGAGATGAGAGGAGAGAGAGAGGGAATGGGGGTATAAATATAGGAAAGGAAAGAGGGGGTACACAGAAAGGGTATGGAGAGGTACAGATGGGCGTACTTGGCAGGTACAATTATTGTTTGGTGTTGGACTGTATTAATTAATTTTTGTTATAATTAAAAATAAAGTGGTCCAGTTAATATAATATGGGGGAAAACACAATTGTTGTTTTGGGCAAAGCAATATTTATGGGGTTGGATTTTAGGGGAATGACAAATCATATGAATTTGCAAGTTGATGGGCTGTGGACTCATACTTGAAGCCTGTAGGTATCTACACTTCGACAATGACTTAGAAATATCCTTTTTTTTTTTTGTTTTTAACAAGAAGAATAATTTCATTAATGAATTCAAACTAGCAATATATCGATATAAGACATAAATAAATTTATTGAAAACCATAAAAGATGAAACTATAAAAATATTCATAGTATCTAGGCTAATAACAAAAATAGACTTAAAGTCTACAACTTTAAAAAAATCTATAGTGTATAGAATGCTCATGATTCCAGACGTGCAATATGCTAAAGACTATAACCTGATTAGTTATCTCTATTGGATCGAAAACTTGCTTATCTGAATCGCTCGCAAAAGGAAATACAACAACAAAACGGTGAAATCACAAACAAGAAAACAAACAAATAACTCAGATCTATATGAAAACCACTTATTTAGAAAACAAATTTATAAAAAAAGTTATAGATAGAGTGATTTCTGACCAAAAATGGCGAGAATCAATCACCCCTTAATGATAAAGGGCAATCAAAAGAAGCAAAAGTAAGAGAATCTGACAAAAATATCAATTAGGGAATTATTGGGAAATTTACTAGTGGCTTTTATATTTTTTTTATTTTTTAACTTTTATTTATTGAATAAAATGACAAGTAATTTTGAGTCTACAATTGTAAAATTCAAGATGGTGATTCTATTGGAGCTGGTTCAAACTCGGACCTTAAAGAACAAGTTCATTTGAGTAGTGCAAATTCGATCGAATAGATTTTTGGATGTATTTTTCGAGTTTAAATTTTTGGAATGTGTTGGGATCAGGGAGAATAACAAATTTAATGACCAACCTTGTTATATATAGTTTTTTTTTTTTTGAAAATATAATTTACTTAATTACTTATTTTTTTTATTTAGTCACTTAATTACAAATTATCATTCTATTTCTTGATATTGTATATGTGTGTTGCAATTTTAATTTTTTCATGCTAAAGATTCATGTTTATTTAACTATTGAATATAATAACAATATAAGAATTCTAGTGTTTATTGCCTAGTTAGTTTATGTTGTATTTTCATTTTATTTTATTTTTTAAGAATATACGTTGTATGTTTGTTGTTTTTATAGTTGTGAATTTACTTTGCTAGATATAAATAACTACAAACAAATAAAAAATTAATGTTATTTGTGGGTCGGGTTGGACCCATCCACACTTGAATCCAGGACTAGACAAGTCTGTCTGAGATAAATTTGCCCAAATCCTATATCCTCTCCAAAAAAAAAATTTTTAAAAAAAAGGAGGGAAATTAAACAGGCCGCGAAGACGGAATTTTCTTCCCCATTTCCTCTATAGCATCAAGTGCAGTCATTTGGCACTCTCTTTGAATGAACTCATAAAAAAATTGCACTACCAATTAATTGCGTAAAAAGTTAGGAAGACTTTTACTTTATGACTAAAAAACATTTCAAAATTATTTGGTCTAATCAAACCCAAAAAACTAGGCATTATTCTGTCAATGCAAAAGAAAAAGACAATGTTATTGTCAAAATTTATATAATCAAAACTATCACTAATAATATGTAGTTATTGGTATGAAAATAATTTTACACTTTTATATTAGTAGTGAAAATGTATAAAAATTATCACTAATAATATGTAGTTATCAGTATTTTATATCACTAGTTATTTGCAATGACAATTCAAATATTTTTAGAATATTAAGTTTTCTAAAGACATGTAGTGGGGCAAAACAAAAATTATTATCAGTTCACATAATTCTAATTATATTTTGCCCCTCATTACACATTTTTATGTTGTAGAGCTACGTGTTTGGCTGTCGTTGAACCTAAACTACATTATATTTCCACCAACAATTTATTAAGGTTGTATTTGAATGGGGGAATTTGGATTTGGGAAAGGGATTTAGAGAAGGATTTCAAATGACTCCAAATAGGCAGGATTTGAAATCCTCCAAAATAACTCTAAAAATAGTTTCCAAAGATTTGAAATTCATTATAGAATGACTTCATCCAAACAACCTCAATGGATTTCTTATTATGGATTTAAAATCCATAGCTCAAATTCTTCCATCCAAATGAAGCCTAATTTCTATTCATTAAGACCAAAACAATAGATTTAATCCATGGGTCATTCTCAGTTCTCACATCATTAAGTAAAAAGAGCTCCATGGTTGAACGAGAAAATCCCGCTTGACTTGAATTTAAACTTGAAACAAAAAAAAAAGAAAAGAAAAGTGGCATGGGTTAAGTAAATGATGACACATATTAATTCAATTAAACGACAGGTAAACACATAAATTGGGACTTAATTTCATTAAAATAAGATGAATGGCTTCTCTTGTGACCCATGACCTTATGGTCATATGTCAGCATATATTCAGTATTACAAAATTCAGTCAGTCAAAGTCTACATTTACTAATTAATAAAAGAAAAATTTGCCTAAGTTTATCTATTGTTTTCAAATACTAAATATGTCATTATCCAATGGGTGAGAAAAATAGGGTCTGTTTGTTTATGTTTCCATGGTCCATTTCCAATTTCTGGAGTTGGAAATAGAATTTGGATAATTTATTGGTTTTCGTGTGAAAATTGGGATTGTGTTTGGATGAATGAATTGCAATGTGTTTTATGTAGGGTTGGAAATGAGATTGTGTTTGGTTTGAGTAATTTTGAAATATTATTTTATGTATATAATAATTGAAAAGTTGGTAGTGGTGGGGTCCACTTCAATATTTTAATTTGAATATATAATATTATATTTGTTAGATTAAGTTGGTGGATCCCATTAGATAGTTATAATTTAAAAATAGTAATATTTTAAGTAGATAAAGTTGATAATGGTGGGTCCCACATATATAATTGAGTTAAAATATGAAAATAGTGATTGATAAGTAATGATGAGTGATGTAGGGTAGTGTATAGGTTTGAGAATAGAAATTATAGGTTTGAGATGTTGTTTTATGTGAAAAATAGAAAATGAAAATGATGTTTTCCATTGGAAATTTTATGAACAAACATGATTCCACTTTTATGTATAGTTGGAAACTAGAAAGAGGTCATTGGAAACATAAAGCAGTGTTGTACACTCAATAACAACCTGGCTAGGGATTAGCATATATTTATTTAAAATTTATTAATATGAAATGGGTTCATATTTATTAATCTTAAATAAATAAAGTGGATGATTCTGACAGTTAAGTTTTGTTGATTCTCTTGCTTTTTAAAATGTTCTACTCTGAGTTTAGACTTATAGAAGCTATGTATTCACATTGGAAATATGGAATAGGCCTACGAACGCCGACAAATTGAATTAAATATTTGGTTCTACTAATTGTATATATTAAATATAAAATCAATCATTAGTACTATGATTATAGTCGAACATACGCGTAACACGTAGATGCGAGCTATGTACAAAAATACGCGTATGCTTACAATCTTCCATTCTAGAATTTTAAGTCTGATAATGTGTATGTTTCAAAATTTAAAAAATATAATAATAATTTAAGATGTTAATTATTGGTTTAGATATAAATGATTGTACTACAATCGTCAAATTTACACTGACGCTGATAAACACTAGAAATGGGAAGGATAATAGAAACACCTATTAAAATAAATTTAACATGTTGCCCCAATATTTTCAAATTCTGGTTCACAAATATGAACACAAACAAACACTTTAATTTTCCTTTTTTTTAAACAATTTTCTTTTATAAACAACAGTTATGTGTCAATAGAATGTTTGATATTTTCATAGTTTATTTAAGTGTTATATAACACAAATATTTGGCCGACCAAGGATCGACACTACTACATCTGATTCACCAAATTAGCACATTCGACTCTACTTCGTTGCGTTCCCGTGCACGAAGCGAATGGGACGTGTGTCGTGGGTCAGTTTTTGCAAACAGTAAAGAGAGACCAGAAAAATTATTCATTCAAGAATGCCCTCAACATTGAGGAACATGTACTAGTTAGAGCATCGAAACATGTTTTGATTCAAAAAGTCGTGTCTCTTCGTAAGATTCACGAAAATGGCTACATAGAGTTCATGTTGCACATTTTATATACAATATTATTATTATCGAAATCAAGCATCATCGGTTGAAATAAAATTAGAGTATACTTTTGGTTTGATAAAAAAATATTACATTTTGAATCAAACAACTCCATTGTATCTTAAGAGAGATTTTCTACAAAACCCAGTGTGACTTCTGGATTGGAAGAAGTATCTCTTAAAAGATAACGTTTGTTGTGCCTTGGAATCATTTGGTGTTCAGATCTTCCAGTTAACTTTTTCAACATAGAAAAAATTATAATAAAGGATGAAAAAATAAGTTTACATAAAACAATAATTTCATATATTTGGTATTGATTGGAGTTTTTTTAGTATTTGGGGAGAGAGATTTGATTTACTGTATTGAAAAATGTTTGTTCTAATAGAAATTATATAGAAAATTAAAATATATTAATTAATTATTGAGGGAAGAAATTAAGGAAAAAAATGTCTCTAAAATAAGTTAAACAAATATTGCGAATCTCACCATTGATTGTTAGGACACAATTCAATCACCGGCACCCACCACCTAACTATAACAACACATGTTTATAAATGTTTTAGCTTATTTTCTAAAAAAAAGTGCATAACCTTATCTACGTAGTACTAAGAAAAAGTGCATAACCTAGGTGCCTAGGGCTGTTCTTGTAACTAGCAACATTCAGTCAAACTTTACTTTGAGAGGCGGAGAAATTCATAGTTAGAGAGGCTTTTTTAGAGCTTAGAGAGGCTTTTTTAGGGCTTGAACTTATTTGAATTTAAACCCCAAGAGGGCCGTGGTTTAGGCGTTTAGCCAACAAGATCGTTAAATATATAGTGGATTTAAGCCCATTGGTTGATATTTGAGAAAGATAAAAAAACACATGTTAATAGGAGCAAAAAATTGCTCCAGCAGTGTGCCACAAAACAAACACCATTTTTGAAACGTGAACAGTTTTTTGTTAGAAATAGCACGATACTGTAACTTTTGCTAAATATTGCTTGTCTTTTTATTGTTTACATTAATGATTTTAGTGTATGAATAAATATGTACTAAAATGTAATATTATGAAATATTCAAATTTACTACAAACTGTGGAGATGAAGATAAAATAGTGCAAAATATGCACTAAAATGGTGCAAATTGCTGTATATGGTCTAAGAGGTGGTCCAGTTTTCAAGTTCATATTCCACTGTTTTTGTTCACTTTTTAATTCATTATTCAGATTTTTTATACCTGTTCATGAGACAAATTAAATTTAAATAATCAGTATTACATATTTATCTAAGTAATATGTGTCATTTATCCTAAAAACTAAAACACACAGCGGAATAAAAAAATTGAATTATGATACTGGTGGGTCATATAGGGTGAAATGGCGCTATTGATTTTGATTCCAAATATATATATGTAGCTAGTCTATAACATCATAGGATGGGGATATACTCCCAATCAAAACGTGACAACCAGCATAGGACTCCACATTTTAATTTCTGTAGAAAGTGAAATTCAGTGCATGCATACATCCAATTTCTTACTATAATTCACATTTTCACACTCGCTTAACTTCTCTACAGCTTGAGTCAAAAATGGCAAACCCTCGAAAAAGACTCGAAGATACTGTACTTTGGGTTGGTCTATATGGCAAAGCAATTATCTTTAGGACATGGTTATATTCCAATTATGACAGTAATATACTGTACAAGGGTGAAAATTTAGTTGTACTATTTCATTTACACACCTTTAAGTATACATTTACACAACATATTTGGTAGCGTTTATAAGAATTCACATATTAGTACTGCTCTGTTAAATCTATAGAATATTCTGAAATAATCATGGCGTGCTGGGGATAGAACAAAAATCAGGGGTTAATTTGAACTAACAAACGTCTATTACAACAAAATGAAAAAAGGAAAGCAGTAAAGCAAATAGAGACGAACAAAACTCTTTCTTTAAGACCTTTGTTGCCCCGTCATGATGCTCACGGTTGCAGGCAACGAGTCTCCCGATATACGACGACTTTGGTAAATGATATTAGCACCAAAAATCCTTCTACCCAACGAACTGAGATTAGTGAGACCCTGAGTGACATCACACCCTAACGTAACACCTGTTGTGCAAATGCGAAAAGAGTAACAGACTGTATATGTTTGTATGCGCTAATTTTGTGATTGTGAATGTGTATTCAACTAAATGCAGGGGCCATTATTTATAGGAAAACACAAGGGATCCTTGAAAGGAAAGCCATAATCTTTGGACTCAATTATGTCCATAACTATCGATCAAATCCTTACATATCTTGATTGATTTGTGCAAGAGTTAATCCTTCTAATTGTGGCCTCAATTAGTTTAAGGAATGATTTAATGCAATCTTTCAAGATTCCATATAATTGGTGATTTGAGTCAAAGTTGCCTATTTAACAGAGAAAATCAAACAACTTACCAAACACCGGATTTTGACCAATCTACCAACATTCCATATATGTTGGATACCTTTCCCATAAATATATCTTTCCAAGTGTACCATTTGTGCATCGATTCCTCAGTCACCAATAAATGGTTTTGTGAAAATAATACACCACTCATTTCTAAAATTAACGTGTCTCCACACTTGGAATTTTGGCTTTACCAAAATAAATTTTTCCAATAGTCCCCCACATGAGTGGAAACGATGTATGAATGTATACGACTCAGTTACTCAGACCCCAGGAAATATTGTGTATCAGGATAGTTAGCTTGTGGCTTTGAACCTTTCTTAGTAAGATACTATTAGATATATATGCGGCTTAGTGGACATGAAACCTTGATTATTCCGCTTACGAATATACCAATACAACATTGTTTATTTCTCTGGTTATGTCCGTTTTGGCCATGGATCACACTTGGGATTCATACATGTTTTATTGAGGCGGCCCGTCCTCACACTTATATAGGTGACCTTGCCTATCAGAGGTACCCTGTAATACCCCACTTTATTAGGTATAGGACGTCATTAAAAGTCCATAGGACTTAACCTCACCACAATCAGCAGGTTCAAGACTTGGTTGTGTTATCTAGGGAATAGTTAGCTTAAAGCTAAGCACCAAGTGCTATGACTGAACAGTCTAAGGTTTAGTTTTCCCTTTGAACCAAGTTCAAGGGATCTCCAGTCATCATGGTTGGATTTTCCACTAAAAGTTGTTCTTTAATTTGTTGATTTTACACCCATTCCCTCTAGCAATTTGTGGAATTGGTCTATGTTTAGCCCTTTAGTGAGCGGATCCGCTATATTCTCCTTTGACTTCACAAAGTCAATGGATATAATTACTCTTGAGATTAGTTCCCTCATGGTGTTGTGTCTCTAACAAATATGTCGAGACTTACCATTATACATGGAACTTTGTGCCCTCCCTATAGTTGTTTGGCTATCACAGTGTATCAATATTGATGACACGAGCTTGTCCCAACATGGAATGTCCTCGAGGAAGTTTCAAAGCCATTCAGCTTCTTCACCAGCTTTATCCAAAGCTATGAATTCTAATTCCATGGTGAACCGGGCTATGCACGTTTGTTTAGTGGAATTCCAGGACACTGCACCGCCACCTATGTTAAATACATACCCACTGGTGGAATGTGAGTCTTTTGAGTCCGATATCCAGTTTGCATCAGTGTACCCTTCTAATACTGATGTATAGCTTGTGTAGTGCAACCCAAACTTTAAGGTGTACTTTAAGTATCGTAAGACCCTTGTCAGTCCTTTCCAGTTCTCATTGCTTGGATTGCTTATGAATCTACCTAGTTTATTCACCGAGTATGCTAGATCTGGCCTTGTAAAATTTGTGATGTACATTATGCTCCCAATGACTCTAGAGTACTCAAGTTGAGCCACTGGTTCCCCTGTGTTCTTGATTAAACGCAGGCTATCGTCTATGGGAGTCATTGCCGGTGGATCATCAAAAGTATGAAATTTCTCAATACACTTTTGATGTAGTGAGACTGAGACAGTAGGATGCCTTTTGAAGTCCTCTCAATTTTGATCAGGATCATATCAGCTAGACCCAAATCCTTCATGTCGAAGTTATCTTTCAACATGTTATTTGTCCTCATGATCATTTCACGAGAGCTTTCCATTATCAACATGTCGTCAACATATAAACAGACAATGATAAATGAATTGTATTTGCCTTTTACATATACACACTTATCGCATTCGTTAATGCGAAATCCACTTGACTTCATCACATTGTCAAATTGAATGTGCCATTGCCTTGGTGCTTGTTTTAGTCCATACAAAGACTTAACTAGTCTGCACACCTTTTCTCTTGTCCAGGAACCATAAACCCCTCGGGTTGTTCCATATAGATTTCTTCCTCTAACTCCCCATTCAAAAATGCAGTCTTTACATCCATTTGGTGAACTTCGTTATTGTGCAAAGCAACAATTGCCAAGAGCACCCTGATAGAGGTAATCCTCGTTACAAGTGAGTAGGTGTCGAAGAAATCATGTCCTTCTTTTCGTTTGAAGCCCTTAGCCACTAATCTGGCTTTATATTTATCAATTGATCCATCAACCTTGTATTTCCTCCTTAGGACCCACTTGCATCCCAGCGGTTTACTGCCAGATGGGAGATCAAATAATTCCCATGTGCGGTTTTGCATGATGGAGTCTATCTCTACATTGATAGCCTCCTTCCACATTGGGGCTTCGGGACTAGACGATGCTTCTTAGATGGTCCTAAGTTGATTATCCAACAAATGGATCATGAATTCTGAACCAAATGACTTAGCTATCTTCGCCCTTTTGCTGTGTCTTGGCTCATCACCACCTTGTGATGTATGACCTGCAGCATCACGAGTATTTTTTTTTTATCAAACTCTCTTCTTTATTTTCTTTACAAGGATACATGTGCTCGAAAAACATAGCATTCCTTGACTCAATAGTGGTTCCTTCTGTCACATCAAGTATATCTGACTTGTGTACTAGAAACTGATATGCGATACTATTGTGTGCATATCATATGAAGATACAGTCGACCGTCTTGGGTCCTATCTTCACTTGCTTTGGCTCCGATAATTTTACCTTAGCCAAACACCCCATACCTTTAGGTAACTGTAGGCTGGCTCCCGACCTTTCCATAACTCATATGGGGTTTTATCTTTTCCTTAGTGGAGAAGCCTATTTAGAATATGGTTAGCAGAAAGAATTGTTTCCCCCCATAAGTTCTGTGTAACCCTGAGCTAATCAACATAGCGTTCATCATGTATTTCAGGGTTCTATTCTTATGCTCACCAATGCTGTTTGATTAGGTGAGTAAGGTGTCGTGGTTTGGTGAATTATGCCATGTTCATTGTAAAATTCCTCAAATGGAGCCACATACTATCCAGCTCTATCACTCCGGATTAACTTAATGTGGGTGTTGAGTTGATTCTATACTTCACTTTTGAAGTTTTTAAAGGCATCTATAGCCTCGTCTTTACTTTTCAGAAAGTAAACATAACAGAACCTTGTACAGTCATCAATAATGTGATGAAATACTTTTTTCCTCGTCTAGTCTGCAGGCGTTTCATATCACATACATCAGTGTGAACAAGTTCTAGAGGTACCGTTCTACTTTTCACCGAATGAAAATGTGCTTTTGGCATTTTGGCCTCAACATAGATCTCGCATTTATATTGTGAGTCTAATTCAACATTTGGTAATAATTTCATATCTACCAATTTATTTATGGAATTCATGTTAATATGCCCAAGTCTAACATACCATAAATCACAAGACTCAGTCATATAATAGGAATAAGCAATAGTTTTATTAGCATCATTGGTGCAGCGACATCCATTACATTCATCTTGAACAATCCCTTTTCAAGGTGTCCCTTTTCAAGGAATTGTCCATTCTTAGTAAGTACAAAGCTAACAGACTGAAACACTGGTCTAAAGTCATGTTGTATAAGTAATAACCCTGATACAAGATCTTTCTAATGTCTGGGACATGCAATACTTTTTTCAGTGTTAGCTCCTTCCCAGGCGTCATCTTCAGCAACACCTTTTCAATTCTAGCAATGTCAGAAATTGAAGAGTTTCCCATGTGAAGGCTTCTCCCAAAAATTTGGGTATACGTAGAGAAAACATCACGCTCTGAGCACACATGACGAGTCACACCGGTGTCAACAAACCATTCCCTAGGGTTATCCACTAGGTTAGCTTCGAAAACAACAGCAGACAAGTCCAACTCAGAGATACCTTCCTCAATGACCAAGTTCACCCCGGATTGTCTTCCTTTGTTCTTAAGGGCATCCCATCAATCCTTTTGTTTGTGCCCAGGCATAAGGGAGGCGACCGTCGACCGAGAGGGGGCCGGTGCCTGGAGTTGTTGCGTTTTGATTAAACAGCTCCTTGTATTGTATTTTGGATGAGTCCACCGGTCCACACAGGTTGACCGGTCGGACCCCGTCGACCGGTCCCCTGTGTATTTTCGTGAAAATATTTTCAAACTTCTATCTCTCGCACGACCGGTCGCTATACGCTTTTGACAAACAAACTATCCGTTGGTTTTTCGACGCTTTTCCCTAATTTAAGGGGTTGATTTCTAACACTATTTCCCGAGTTTAATTACATTATTTTTTGCGTAAATCACTCTCCAAGAAGGATCCTATGTCTGGAAATCAAACCAAGACCTATCCTATAAATAGAGGAACCATTCAAGCAACAAGACTCAACACAACATACAAGCAAAATTATACAAGCAAACACATAGTCAAAAAACTCTTGTTGTATTAGCCTAAGTACTTTCACTTGCACACTCTTGAGGTCTAGGCTTTTCATTCTTGATTACACTTGCACTCAATATTTGTATTATCATTATCGAGTTGTAATCTTGATTTTTGTCCATCATCCAAAACAAGATATCCTTGTGGTTGTTCTTGTGGTAAGAGCACACTTGAGTGATCTTAGGTGTTGAAGAGTATGGTACTCTTCATAGGTGTTGAAGGAAGATTGTGGTAATCTCCTTGAAGGTGTTGTAAGATGATTGTGGTAATCCTCAAAGGTGGTGTTGTACTAATTGTGGTAATTAATAAAATTTCTTTTTCTTTTTCGAAACCCATCCCGGATATACTGGGGTGGTAGAGCACGTAGTCCCTAGGTGGGGTGAAGCTCTTTAAATCAACGTGTATTATTTATTTTCCGCATTTTACGCTTTCTATCTTTGCTTGATCACTCGAAAAAGAGGCGGAATTTAAAAACCGCATAATCTATTCACTCTCTCTAGATTATCGTAGCCACTTGGACTAACAAGGCCACCTTGCTGGAATATCAGAATACTGAGGATGACAGAAAGTGTGGTCACACACCCCCCCCACAATCTCTGGAGCATAGCCGAGCAGAGATGTGACCATAGTAACAAATCTCAGATTCGGGAATAAATCGTTAGCCCTTAAAATTCGTATCTCGGGTATTATTCGGGATAATTCGTGAATAATTCGACAAAATCTCGGTTATACGACAACATTCGTCTGTGTAATACGCGATTAATTTGGGAATATATCGATATAAATGTTTAATAATTCTATAGAAAATTATATATTTTAGTGGGAAGATTCTCAATATTAATTGTAAAAGTTAAATTATTTAATAAAATTATATTTAAATTTAGAAAATAAATTAAAATAATTTTGTTAAAATGGGAAAAAATCGGGAAAAATCGCTTTATTAACGAAAAAGTTCAGGAGATTTTGTCACATTATTATTTTTAAAAGATATATACGGGATTTTAACGTCGTATGAAAATATCGTGTTTTATTCGAGTATTTTTCAAAAATTAGGAGAATTTTGTTACTATGGATGTGACAGGAGGTGAGGTCACACTTCCCACAACCAATGGCACGTAAAGTAACAAAGGTGTGACAGAAGGTATGGTTACAACCCCTACAGTCATTGAAGAAGAAGCATGCGTTGGCAGAGGTGAGGCCGAATGTGAGGTCACACCAAAGCTAGGAACAACATAAATAGGTGTTATTGGAGCTATTGTAATACCCGAAGCCACACCAACAGAATGAGAAGTCATCACGTTGCTTGAAGACTCCATCAGTCCAAATTACGAACAAGAGTCTTAAAAATTTTGGGGATACAACGAAAATCAAAGGGATACAGTGGGGGATAATTTGATCTATCAAACGTCTGTTACAACAAATCGAAAAAAGAAAGTAGTAAAGCAAGTTGAGAGGAGCGAATTCTTTCTTTAAGACTCTTGTTACCCCATCACTGTAGGTCCCAAGGGGTGTGAGTGTAAGGTTTAGAAGGGGGGGTTGAATAAACCTTACCAACTTTTCGATTTAGTCCTTTTTAAAGTTCAGAGTTGATACTACACAGTTGTGTCCTTGGTGGATAACCAATTTAGTTAATCAAGAGAGTTAGTCACTCAAATGCAGACTGATCGAGCCGTTGATAGAATAACTTAGTCATTAAGATCGAATTAGCTCAACTCAGCTTTGTTTTCAATGGAAGACTTTACACCCTTAAAATTGATTTAGTAAAGATTTAATACTTTGTTTTAGTACTTAGGGATTATCAAGTGGATAGCAAATTTATCAAAGAGTTAAACAAATAAGATGCGGAATTAAAGTCTTTAAATGTAAATGACACGATAAGATTTTATAGAGGTTCGAAGATGGGTTAATTCTTCTACTTCTCTCTTCTCCAACTCCTGGAGGAATCCACTAAGTATTGATCAAGATATACAAAGTGGTAATGTCCCGGATACAAGTCTTGATCACACAAATTGACACTTGATCCTTTGGGACTCGATGGCCTGAGATGCCTTGGTCACGCACCGGCTTCTCGTGCGACTCTCTTCTTCTTCTTCACATGGCAGCTGCCTTGCTACTACAACTCACTTGCTCAAGCTCTTTAGATTTGATCAAGAGCCCTCCAAAAACTCGAGACTGGTTCGACCCTGAACCTTCCTACAATTCTCCTTGGAATGTAGACCCCTTTTCTATCAAGGTTTCCTCTTCAACTGATTGAAGCTATCTTTCCTTCACAGGTGAGTGTTGGATTGATTTTCTTCGTGATGTAGGCTTGAGGATTAATCCTGAATGATTTGAGAATATTAAAAATGTTTTCTTGAAATGTTCGTGATTCAGGTAGTCAAGGCTCTGTTTTCTCAGAGTCATTCCTCAGCCTTTTATAGTGATCTTTCAAAAATCTGCCCGTTGAAGAGATAGGCTTATTTTTGAAAGTCACTTGTGGTCGTTGGCTTGTCTTGTTGCGATCCTTGGAGTTGCCACTTCCTCGTATGAATTGTTCTTGACTTTTCGTAGTTCGACACGGTGTAGTGCTTCCCATTGGTTCATTCCCTTGCACGCTTCCTCGGGGACGAGCACTTCGAGAAAGGTAGCATGGAGGTATTACTTGTTTAAGTAATTCTCTTGATTTCTGTGCAACGGATCTCTTTCAGTTATCTCGACTTAACTGCATTTCCTTGTTTTCCCCAGGTGACTTAGAGTCAGCTTTCAATCATTGGATGACTCTTCTGTCACTTCAACTTGAGACTTGGCTATCTTGAGTTGACTTGATTGATACTTTACTCACCGCATCTCACCGCACCTTCATCGAGTTCCCGTCTTCTCTTTTTTGCCATACTCAAATGTCTTGCAATGAGTCTTCCTTCTAGTCTCCTATTGTCTTCTTGCATGTTTAGGCACAACCGACTTAACTCAGCTTGACCAGCCCTATTTGTTACAATGCAGTTTACAACAAAAATGGGGTGCCAACTTCCTAGTTTAAGTTTTACATGGCATTCATCAAAATTTAAACAATAAATTTCCCAACAATCACGATGCTCACGGTTGCAGGCAATGCGTCTGCCAAGATACAACAACTTTGGTAAAGGATAGGAGAACCACAAATCCTTCTGCCTGGTGAACTGAGATTAGTGAGACACTGAGTGACGTCACACCCTAACATAACACCTAATGTGAAGATGCGAATTTGGGAGTGACAAATTGTATATGTTTGTATGCACAAATTTTGTGATTGTGAATGCATATTCCACTGAATGTAGGGGCCTTATTTATAGGGAAAACACGAGGGATCCTTGAAAGGAAAGCCCTAATCATTGGACTCAATTATGTCCATAATTATCGATCAAATCCTTCCACGTCTTCATTGATTTGTGCAAGAGTCAATTTTTCCAATTGTGACCTCAATCAATTTAAGGAATAATTTAATGCAATCTTTCAAGATTCCATATAATTGGTGATTTGAGTCAAAGTTGCTTATTTAATAGAGAAAATCAAGCAACTTACAAAACATCGGACTTTGACCAATCTACCAACATTCCATATATGTTGGATACCTTTCCCATAAATATATCCTTCCAAGTGTACTATTTGTGCATCGATTTCTCACTTGTGCATCGATTTATCACTCACCAATAAATGGTTTTGTGAAAATAAATACACAACTCGTTTCCAAAATTAACGAGTCTCCACACTTGGAATTTTGTTTTTACGAAAACCAATTTTTCCACCATGGCGCACCCAGACGAATGTTTATATTAGACACATAGCTTATAGTATATTTTAACTATCTTTCAGTTAATTAGTTGGCCTTCACTATCTTTTTGTTAGTTAGTTTAATTATCTAGTTAATCGATGCTACAATAGTATAAAAGCTAGTCACCCCCTGTTATTGTGAACTCAAGTTTCTTATAATGAAATCAGTTTTCCTCTTAATATTACATTCAAGATGGTATATAGAGCCAATTAGTTTTTTTTTTTTTTCTCTTCTCCCATCTTCTTCTTTTTCTCGTAGCTATGGCGTCCGATGCCTTCTCTTTGGTTGCTCTCTCGCATTTTCCGTCTCTCTCTTTAAAGTTGGATCGTCATGATTATAAATACCGAAACCTCATCAAGTTCTCTCTCGATGTTCGCGCGCGTAGATTTTTGACTTTCTTCGTGGTTCGAACCAGATCTGCCGAGATTTCTCTCATCCGATTTTGATTTTTCTAATCTTATTCCAAATCCTGAATATCTTGTATGGATGCGTAAAGATCAGCTCCTCTTGACTAGTTATTGTCTTCCATTCTTGAGTCTATGATAGGTCTCAAAACCTCTTCCTCCACCACTTTTGCTTTTTCCTCTACCTGGGCGTGTATTGTCTTTGGGGTCTTCTTCCCATCCGAGTGACTAGCGGAGTGACCAAAGCAGAGTGACGCCGAGTCTCTTTGCACTGTCGCCTTCTTCACATAACGTGAGACCCTTTTCCCAAGACAAGTCCCGTGCTTGAGCCATGGACATGTTTGCAAAATATCCTTGAGATGCGGCGTTTTAAATTCATCAACGATCTTGGCTCGATTCCGGCATCCGAGATGGCATAAGTGTCTCTCTTTGGAATGCCTCCATGTTGTTTCAAGATATTCATAACTCGGGCATTCATCCTTCCCTCCACTTCCTCCATCCCTCGCTACAATCAACTTTTTCTTTTTCACCATAGATACAACAGAGTGTTGGAGTGGCAGAGTCACTAGGAGTTTGCTGCTGATAATATTAGTTGTGACAAGACCTTTCTGGGGGGGTTTGTGCAATCATTAGGGTGACATCTCCCGATCCTTCCCCCTCAACAGACTTTCTTTTCTTTGCTCTTGAGACCTCCTCAGCTGTCTTTCCCTTTACAGTTGCTCCCTCTTTCTCAGCGTCAGATCTCTTTCGCGCTTTTAGGTATTCCTCTTCCCCCTTTTTGGCATCATCAAAGAAGAGAGGAACCCCTGGACACATACTAGCAAGCAGGAAGTCGAGTCTGCTGATAGCCGAGTTCTGCTTCGAGTCTGCTGCGGAGTATGCTGCACGAAACTCAGAACGAGTAGCGTTGGATTCAGCTTTAAGCAACTTCATCTCACCATGAGAAAGCTGAATTTTCGATCCATGTTTTCTTCCATACACAGGAGCTCATTCTTATTTTGCTCACGCAGCAGCTTTATCTCAGCAGTGTGAGATTCATGCATGTGCTCTATGTGTTCTCTCAGTTGCGTCTTTGCATCAAAGATTCTCATTTGCATCAACGACTTGTTGAACAATGTTCAAATATCTAGCTTGTTCCACACACATTGTTTCTTTGTTGTTGCCACCACTCCCGATTCTCGACTATTATGCCTCTCAAGTCGCCAGTAAGGTTGGCATATCTCGTTATCCATCTCATGTCCATCGAGGCTTGGTGCCTCTCCATCCGTTCAATTTCAAAGAAAATAATGCTTTGAACACCTCCCGAACTTCGCTTGTTCCTCTGTGGGCGGTGATGGCCAAGCAAAAAAAAATCATAGTCACCGAACAATGGTATCGATGGAATGACAGGATCTGTCCGTGGAAGCGCGAGATCTCTTTTTTTCGACTCTTCGGGAGGTCGGGTACCTCCGAGAGAAATGGAAATGATTCTACAAAGGAATCATCACGGGCAACCGAGATTTGTTCAATGATGAGTGGTGCGCGTGAAGTTCCTTGTGGAGTTGAACCCGCTGCGGCTGGGAGCCTGCGTAGTGGACTCTGTTTGGTGGGGTTTGTTGTGAAGTTGACCCGACTTTGCCGAGCCTCGATTGTCTCAACGGCCGTCGGTCTCGGCTTGTTTCTCCAATTGAGTTGATCGTCCTCGGCCTTATCGAGCGTCATCGGACGATGATGAGATTTCCATGGGTGGCTCATCATCGATTGAAAGTTTGACAAGTAGTCTTGAGGTCATACTTGCTCGTGGTTTGAACATCCTCAACCGAGTCTTTTGGATCAGTCACAGGGGATGACTCAGCTTCATCGTCTTCTTCCGATCCCGAGAAAGGTTACATCGGGATTATCCTGAGAATCGTGAAGTGCACTTATCTCCTTTTCGGGATGGATCAATGATAGCGGGGAGGGATGTTCTCTACTTGACTTCTTTACCCCGAGAAGTCTCAACCTCCCGTTGGCCTTCATTACCTCCTACAGATCTCAACCGCAATGAGGCCTTGGACATCCCTTTCGGCAGTGTCAACGTCTTTAGGGTCTTTCATGGTGGCATCCATTGGAGTCTCAACCCCATGGATTGCACTTTCATCGCCTGCAGTGTTAACTCCCGGGGTTGTTCCTTCCGTGCCTCGACCGCATCGCGGCGTCATTAGCCTTCGAGCGGTTGGCACCTCACCGAGATAGTCTCAATCGTCCGAGCTTCGTTGATGACAACTTGCTTTGTGTACTTTGTGTTTGTTCCTTCTCTACTTCGCCTCATAGATTTGTTGTGGAGTCATCTCGCAAAGATCCTTCGATCCTGTCAACAAAGCGAGTTAGATTTCTCGGCTACTTCTTGTGTCTCAAATTGCTCGAGCTACATTGGGTCTTGATTTGCCTCTGTGATCGCGCTTGACAGACTTGGCTATTTCATCAATAATTTCTAGAGACTCTACTTCTCTAGCAGATCTCCGAGATCTGTTTTCAATTGAGTGGTGACTCGACCCGATTTTTCAAGTTCGAACGCTGGAAGATTCTTCTTCTTCTCCTAGTTTGTACCGGGGATTTACGGTTTGGAGAGTTTCTTCTAAGTCTTGGGCGGCGGGGGGCTTTGTTGTTTTTTCTTCGAGGAGCTGGTCGTCTTGGCTTATCGCTTCTCCTCTTTTGACGGTCGGAGAAGGTATTTGAGATTCCTTCTCGGCCTCTTCTTCAGGGGGCGGAGACACGGCTGCGAGGGCGGTGACTCACCAAGGCGGGCGGGAACAGATTTGGTTTTCTTTCTTTGCATAGGGGTAGCAGTTCTCTTAGCGACCGCGGGGCGCCTTTCTTCTTTGGTGGAGAGGAAACATTGTATCTTCAGGGTCAGCTGATTCCCCCTCACTTGTATCAGCTCTCTTGGCATAGGCTCTCTTCTGTGCGCCAGAGAGGTTTGATCTGAACATCTTCTTGTTTACATGGAACGCCTTTCCATGTCGAAGAGGGACTCCTTTCACCTCCATCAGCCGGCCAATCACCATGCCGTATCCCAAAGATCCTCCGAACGAACCATCCTCCTTGAAGGATTTGTTCCCTACATTCTGGCAGAGTCTGCTGTAGACAAACTCAGCCCGGTTTACTTTCATTTCTTCAATGATCGCGGCCATTACGATCAATTTTGCTTTGGATAGTTGGTCAAAGCTGCCAAACTTGATGTCTATGCATTTGGCAACTATGTCCAACAGTTTGTGGTAGTCCTCCTTCAAAGACCTCTTGTTGGTCATGTAGACTATCTTATCGATAGTCGGTCTTGGCTACTTCCTTCCAAGCAGCAACCAAGTCTACATTAGCTTCATTGATTTCTGGTGCTCTTTACGCCGGTAATGAGCAGTGTTCTGCCAAATCTTTGGCAGAGATGATAAACTCCTTCCCGTGAATAGAGGATTTGATCCCCTCATCGTGAATTTCAGCGTTCACGTAGAACTGAGCGACCTCTTCCACATAGGTCATCGGGAGCTCCATCGTCAGAAATGGTTTTAGCCCGGACTTTTCGAGCTTTTCAGCAATCTTCTTTATGAGGGCGTCATCGGACCCTTGTTTGACCATACCCTCGAAATCCACAGTAGACCCAGTGTGGATTTCCTTCCCTAGCTTGACGAAATCATAAGTCGATGCCATTTTTCAGTATTTCACAGAAAGAAACTTAGAAGTTGATTTGAAGATTGATAGGGTTTTGAGAGAGTTTTGCCTTTGCTTCTGAGAGAGAAATGAACAGTTTTGGTAATATGTGAGAGAAAAGGACGAAAATGGTTTAAGTATGGTTTTTGAAAGGACGTGCGGGTGGTTTTTGAAATGTGATCAAATCAACGGCTTAGATTTTGCACGCCGATTAGCATTTAACGTCTCGAATTTAATGCGACAGCATTTATATCCAATCATAAGCTTGGTGTGCAGCTTTTGCCTGTACACATCATCATTATGCTGACGTCATTCTTAAAAACATTCCCACTTAGTAAAAACGACTGCGTTTTTGTCACTTTGTTCATAAATGACTCATCTTATCCCTTAGCTGATTTAACTCTTCTTGTCACAGTTCTCATAGTGACTCAAATTGTCCTAATTCGGTATAGTCATTTTCTTCCGATCTGATCGATTCATTTAGCTGATTTTGAGAATTCAACTCTTTTTCCCTTTTTGTGTTTCATTTCCTTTCTTTGAGTCTTCTGAGTGTTAGCTCAGCTCAATTAGCCCTAACTCATGCTTGAGTTCTTCAAATCTTGACTCACATAATGGTTTTGTGAATATGTCATTCTAATCATTTATCGGTTGAAATATATTCCAAGGTGATGTCTTTATTTTCAACATGATCTCTTATGAAGTGATATCGACATCGATATGCTTTGTTCTTGAGTGCAACACAGATTTTGAGTGATTGCAATTGCACTTGTGTTATCACACATGATTGGAATTTCCTTTTCTTCAATCTCATAGTCTCTCACCTTTGTCTCATCCATAGGATTTGGGCACAACAAATTTGCCGCAGCCTATGTATTCTCGTCACCGTTGTAGAGGTGGCTATTGAATTTTGCTTTTTGCTAAACCAGAAATTAGCTTTGTTTCAAGCATTTGACATGTACCGAGGTGCTCTTCCCTGTCAACTCTACATCCAAAGATAGTCGAGTCCGAATAGCCAATTAACTTGAATCCACCTTCCTTTGGATACCATAAGCCAACTTCTTGGCTTCCTTTCAAATATCTCAAGATCCTCTTAGCTGCAGTCATATGGCTCTCTTTTGGAGCAGATTGAAATCTTGCACATACACCTACATCAAAGGTGATGTCCGCCTAACTGCTTGTGAGATAAAACAATGATCCAATAAGTGCTCAGTATCTTGTTTGATCTACGTGCTTGCCATCTCCGCATCCATGTCCATTTTGATGATGTATTCATTGGTATTTTCACAGAAGACTTCTCTTCCATACCAAATTTCTTCATTAAATCTCTGGTGTATTTTATTTGACTTATGAAGGTTCCATCCTTCAGCTGCTTCACTTGGAGTCCAAGGAAGAATGCCAGCTCTCCCATCATGCTCATTTCGAATTTGCTTTGCATGAGGTTTGAAAATTTATCACACAACTCTTTGTTTGTGGATCCAAAAATGATGTCATCCACATATATTTGAACAAGCAGTATGCTCTTCTTGTCTTGAATTCTGAACAATGTTCTATCTACTTTTCTTTTTGTGAATCAATTCTCAGTTAGGAATCGTGACAAGGTATCATACCATGCTCTGGGTGCCTGTTTCAATCCATACAGAGCTTTCTTGAGTTTGTATACCTTATCTCCAAGAGTCTTCTGCTCAAATCCTGGAGGTTGTTCAACATAGACTTCTTCTTCCAATAAACCATTTAGGAATGCACTTTTTACATCCATCTGATATACAATAAAATTCTTGTGAGCTGCATAGGCAAGAACATCCAAATAGCTTCCAATCTTGCTACAGGGGCAAATGTTTCATCAAAATCTATCCCTTCTTCTTGGAAATATCCTTTGGCTACTAATCTTGCTTTGTTTCTTACCACAGAACCTTCCTCGTTCATCTTGTTCCTGAACACCCATTTAGTGCCAATAACATTTTGATGGGTGGGTCTTTGAACTAACTCCCATACTTTATTTCTTTCAAACTGATTCAGCTCTTCTTGCATAGCTTGAATCCAATGTGTGTCATCCAATGCTTGTGACACATCTTTAGGCTCTATTTGAGAGATAAAGCATGTGAACATAGCTTCTTGTTGAGTTCTGGATTTTGTTTTGACACCTTCTCTTATATCTCCAATGACAAGTTCTGGTGGATGGTCTCTCAGCCATCTTACATCGTTGGAGTAAGTTAGCCGGATTCGATCCTCTCTAGCAAATTGTGTTGCTTTGATCGGCTCTCTCGCAATCACTTAGCCGCAAATTTTCCAAATTGTTTATGAGACTCGGCTATCTCATCTTCATCTCGAGTTTATAATTCCACTTGACTTGAATAGATAGGACTTTTCTCGCATGGTTGGATGATTCAAATTTATTAGGTGACTCTTCAACGTCTTCTCCATTTACATTTGGTTCATAGAATACCATATGAATGGATTCCTCTGCAACCATAGTCCTCTTGTTGAGTACTCTGTAGGCTTTGATTTGTTGAGTATCCCAAGAAGATACCTTCATCGCTTTAGCATCGAAAGCCTTTAGATTGTTTTTGCCATTGTTTTGGATGAAGCATTTACATCCAAATATTCTAAAATATGCAACATTTGGTTTTCTCCTGTCCAAATCTCATAGGAGTCTTTGTCACCGTCTGTTTATCATACATCTATTTTAAGTGTAGCAAGTCGTGTTGATTGCTTGACCCAAAATCTTTTTGGTAACCCCGTCTAACATAACATGGTCCTTCTTTGCTTTTTTTTTGAGAGTTCTATTCCTTCTTTCTCGCAACTCCATTCTCACTGTGGAGTCCTTGCTGAGATAATTCATGACCAATGCCATTTTCAATACAATATCGAGTTATTATACCATTGACAAACTCGGTTCCTCTGTCTCGATCTTATTTTGATAATGGTTTGGCTCTTCTCATTTTGAATCCTCTTCATCACCGTGGGTAGTTTCGTAGAGTTTCTTTTCTTCTTACACATGAATATTGTCCATGTATATCTTGAGTAGTCATCTACTACCATCAAGGTGTATTTCTTCCCACTTATGCTAGCTTTGGTTCAACTGGACCAAATAGATCCATATGGAGCGATGCAATATCCTTGTTGAAGATAGACATGCCTTTTCTTTGAATGATGATTTGATTTGTTTTCCCTTCGACATGCGTCACATATACTCTCCTTTTTGTATACTCGAGTCCGAAGTCCTTTCACAAGATTGCTTCGCAAGCTTGTTAATTGTTTTGAAATTCAGGTGACTCGACTTCTTGTACCACGACCAACTTGATTCAAATTTGTGCTTTTTTTGCTAACAGACAGTGCTTGGTGTTGCTTTGTTGACCAATCCACGATATACATGTTCTTTTGTCTACATCCTTGCAACACAACTTCACTTGATTCTGTATCCTTGATTTGGCATATACCCATGTTAAATCCAACATTATAGCCCTTGTCACAGAGTTGGCTGATACTTAGCAGATTGAAATTGAGTCCTTCAACATATGCAACATCTGTGATTTCTTCTAATCCATTTTTCTTGATAGATCCAATGTCTTTTATTTCTCCTAGAGCTTAATTTCCTCCAAATATGACTTTTGCTCCTTTAACTTCCTTGAATTTTGACAGATTTTTCTTGTTTCCTGTCATATGTCCGGGAATGTACCACTATCCATGTACCAGGTTCCTTGGCACTCAGCTGTTCCTTGAACCTGCAAACAAGGAAATTAAGTTTTAGGTACCCATTCTTGTCTGGGTCCTGAGGGGTTAGTCTTGTAAGATGATCCAACCAACCTATAGCCAAATGATTTGGCTCTAAGGGGTTGCCATCTATCAGTGCCATAATCATAATTAATTTTGGCAAATTGCTTGGGGATTCTAGGTTCATACAGCTGTCTCTTTTGTCTGTATGCATGTATATGTGTTTTAGCAATTGCCTTCTTTGGGTAGTTATGATGTCTCCGAGTGTGGTGCCTAGGTGCATATGTGTGCTGATGAAAGCTCTTATACCTTTGGAATGACCTTTGCTTTGAGTTCTGGCCTTTGCCATTTGGGCTTATATTCCATAGGTCTTTCTTTGATAGTTTACATTATTCCAATCAGCTTGGCTTGGATATTTTCTACCATTCCCATCATATGTGTTTCTTTTATAGATCTTCTGGGATTTTTGGTAGCTCTGTTTCTTCTTTACAGAGTATTTCCTGTTTGGAGTTTGTTGAGGAACTCGGCTGAATTTCTTCTCAGCTGTCCTCTCAGCACACTCAACTGGTTGTTTTCCTTTTCCTTTATAACCAATGCCAGTTTGCTTGTAATTGTGCTTTGGAATAAATGTGTGTGCACCATTTGGAGTTTTGGATTTTTGAGATACTTCATTGCTTGAAGATCCTTTTTCCAAAATCACTTTTGGAGCTTGACATAGCACAGAGGATTTGAATCCTAAGCCTGTCTTGTCTCCACATTCTCTTTGGCTCATGATAAGATCATCCAATGACTTAGATGCCTTAGTGAATGAGGCAATCACATTTTTGAGGTCATTCTCCCTCTTTTCTATGGCATCTATTTCTGCTATTAGCTTGGCATTTTCAGCCTTTAAACTTTTATTCTCATCAGCTATTTGACTTAGAGTACTCAGATCCTTAGTCAGTTGTGAGTTTTGGCTCTTGAGTAGGTTGTTTTCCTCATTTAGTAGTGTGTGTGAGGATTTAATGTGTTCAAAATCTTTCATCATTTTGCCTAATGAATCATAAAGATAAGTGGGTGATGAAGTGTGTGTGTCACAATCACTATCACTAGAATGAAAGTGTGATGAGTCGAGTGTACCTCATCTTCTTGGTCGAGTTGGTCTTATTCCTTGGCCATCGACAGATCAAGGCTTCTTCTTCGAGTCACTTGAGTAGTCGGCTTCACTACTCTCGAGTCATCTATGTCTCTTGACTTGGCTGTCTCGTCTCTCTGCAGCCAACATTGCCTTTTTCTTTTCTTGTCTTCTTTCTCTCAAGACTTTTCTTTCTTCTTCATTCCTGTATTTGTTGACTACAGGATACGGGCAATCAATGGCATAGTGACCCGGTTGCCTACGAGTTCAAAGATAGATATTCAACCTTTTGATCAGCTCTTTCCATTCTTGGATTGTCACCCTCGATATTCACTTTTTGATGATCTGTTCTCTTGGTTGGCCTATCTTCCCTTGACTTGGAGGGAGCCGAGTGTCTTCCGGAGGATTCGCCCTTGCCTCTCTTGTAGTTCTTATTGAAGAACTTGTTGAACCTTTTAACCAACAGGGCTATTTCCTCCGGGTCAATGACTTTTTGACCTCGCTCTCTTGCCATCTTTAACAATTAGAGCAAATTGTTTTGGGTACAAATTGCTCTTCCTCGGTCTTTTCTTCTCACCAAATTCGTAGGCTTTGAGGTCCGAGAATAACTCATGGTTGGATGTCTTTGATAGGTCCATGGAATGTCTTAGTGCCATGACCTTCATTCCCCATTCAGCTGGGAGACTTTTTAGGATTTTCATACACATTTCCTTCTGTGTATATTCTTTTCCAAGAGCAGATAGCTCGTTGGTAATTTCTGTGAACCGAGCATCCAGTTGATCCAGGTTCTCTCCTGTGATCATTTTGAAATTCTCGAATTTTTGTACAGCCACTGATAATTTATTTTCCTTGATTTGCTCTGAGCCTTCACAAATCAATGTTAGCTTGTCCCAAATTTCTTTAGCCGTTTTGCATGATTTGACTTTATTGAACATGGCTTTGTCCAAGGTTTTGTAAAGGATGTCCTTGGCCACATTGTCCAGATTATATATTTTTATGTCATCATTTGTCCATTCAGTCCTTGGTTTTTCAACCATAGTTGGTCTAGGAGCAACATCCTCTTCGCCCTCAGCTGCAGCTCTCCTTATAGCTGTGTTCACTTTTAAAATTTGTAGTCGTCCATCCTCTATCACTATCCACATCTCCTCATGTAATGCTGATAGATGAGCCTGCATACGAATTTTCCAATCATCAAATTCTTCAATTGTGAACATAGGGATGCGTGTCAAATTTGCTTCCATGATAATAACTTTTGATGATAAAAGGAGTTTTGAAAATTTAAGTACTAAAACAGACTTTGAGAAATTTGGAGATCTAGTTCAGTAACCAGTGCGGAAGGCTCAATGAACCAACTGCTCTGATACCACTTGTAGGTCCCAAGGAGTGTGAGTGTAAGGTTTAGAAGGGGGGGTTTGAATAAACCTTACCAACTTTTCGATTTAGTCCATTTTAAAGTTCCGAGTTGATACTACACAGTTGTGTCCTTGGTGGATAGCCAATTTAGTTAATCGGAGAGTTAGTCACTCAACAGCACTGACCGAGCCGTTGATAGAATAACTCAATTGTTAAGACTGAATTAGCTCAACTGCACTTTGTTTTCAGCGGAAGACTTTACACCCTTAAAATTGATTTAGTAAAGATTTAATACTTGGTTTTAGTACTTAGGGATTGGATAGCAAATTTATCAGCAGAGTTAAACAAATAAGATGCAGGAATTAAAGTGCTGAAATGTAAATGACACGATAAGATTTTACAGAGGTTCGAAGATGGGGTAATTCTTCTACTCCTCTCTTCTCCAACTCCTGGAGGAATCCACTAAGTATTGATTAGTATACAAAGTGGTAACAGCAAACTATCCGTTGGTTTTTCAGACAGTTTTTCCCTAGTTTAAGGGGTTGATTTCTAACAGCTATTTCCTGAGTTTAATTACATTATTTTTTGCAGAAATCACTCTCCAAGAAGGATCCTATGTCTGGAAATCAAACCAAGACCTATCCTATAAATAGAGGAACCATTCAAGCAACAAGACTCAACACAACATACAAGTAAAATTATACAAGCAAACACATAGTCAAAAAACTCTTGTTGTATTAGCCTAAGTACTTTCACTTGCACACTCTTGAGGTCTAGGCTTTTCATTCTTGATTACACTTGCACTCAATATTTGTATTATCATTATCGAGTTGTAATCTTGATTTTTGTCCATCATCCAAAACAAGATATCCTTGTGGTTGTTCTTGTGGTAAGAGCACACTTGAGTGATCTTAGGTGTTGAAGAGTATGGTACTCTTCATAGGTGTTGAAGGAAGATTGTGGTAATCTCCTTGAAGGTGTTGTAAGATGATTGTGGTAATCCTCAAAGGTGGTGTTGTACTAATTGTGGTAATTAATAAAATTTCTTTTTCTTTTTCGAAACCCATCCCGGATATACTGGGGTGGTAGAGCACGTAGTCCCTAGGTGGGGTGAAGCTCTTTAAATCAACGTGTATTATTTATTTTCCGCATTTTACAGTTTCTATCTTTGCTTGATCACTCGAAAAAAGAGGCGGAATTTAAAAAACCGGCATAATCTATTCACTCTCTCTAGATTATCGTAGCCACTTGGACTAACAAGGCCACCTTGCTGGAATATCAGAATACTGAGGATGACAGAAAGTGTGGTCACACACCCCCCCCCACAATCTCTGGAGCATAGCCGAGCAGAGATGTGACCATAGTAACAAATCTCAGATTCGGGAATAAATCGTTAGCCCTTAAAATTCGTATCTCGGGTATTATTCGGGATAATTCGTGAATAATTCGACAAAATCTCGGTTATACGACAACATTCGTCTGTGTAATACGCGATTAATTTGGGAATATATCGATATAAATGTTTAATAATTCTATAGAAAATTATATATTTTAGTGGGAAGATTCTCAATATTAATTGTAAAAGTTAAATTATTTAATAAAATTATATTTAAATTTAGAAAATAAATTAAAATAATTTTGTTAAAATGGGAAAAAATCGGGAAAAATCGCTTTATTAACGAAAAAGTTCAGGAGATTTTGTCACATTATTATTTTTAAAAGATATATACGGGATTTTAACGTCGTATGAAAATATCGTGTTTTATTCGAGTATTTTTCAAAAATTAGGAGAATTTTGTTACTATGGATGTGACGGAGGTGAGGTCACACTTCCCACAACCAATGGCACGTAAAGTAACAAAGGTGTGACGAAGGTATGGTTACAACCCCTACAAATTGAAGAAGAAGCATGCGTTAGCAGAGGTGAGGCCGAATGTGAGGTCACACCAAAGCTAGGAACAACATAAATAGGTGTTATTGGAGCTATTGTAATACCCGAAGCCACACCAACGAGAATGAGAAGTCATCACGTTGCTTGAAGACTCCATCACCCAAATTACGAACAAGAGTCTTAAAAATTTTGGGGATACAACGAAAATCAAAGGGATACGATGGGGGGATAATTTGATCTATCAAACGTCTGTTACAACAAATCGAAAAAAGAAAGTAGTAAAGCAAGTTGAGAGGAGCGAATTCTTTCTTTAAGACTCTTGTTACCCCATCACCGTAGGTCCCCGAGGGTGTGAGTGTAAGGTTTAGAAGGGGGTTGAATAAACCTTACCAACTTTTCGATTTAGTCCTTTTTAAAGTTCGAGTTGATACTACACACCGTGTCCTTGGTGGATAACCAATTTAGTTAATCAAGAGAGTTAGTCACTCAACAGACTGACCGAGCCGTTGATAGAATAACTTAGTTTATTAAGACCGACTTAGCTCAACTGCAGCTTTATTTTCAATGGAAGACTTTACACCCTTAAAATTGATTTAGTAAAGATTTAATACTTGGTTTTAGTACTTAGGGATTATCAAGTGGATAGCAAATTTATCACAGAGTTAAACAAATAAGATGCGGGAATTAAAGTCTTTGAAATGTAAATGACACGATAAGATTTTATAGAGGTTCGAAGATGGGTTAATTCTTCTACTTCTCTCTTCTCCAACTCCCTCTGGAGGAATCCACTAAGTATTGATCGGATACAAAGTGGTAACATCCGGATATACAAGTCTTGATCACACAAATGACTTGATCCTTTGGGACTCGATCGGAGATGCCTTGGTCACGCACCGTGGCTTCTCGTGCGACTCGGCTTCTTCTTCAGGGGCAGCTTTGCCTTGCTACTATAGCTCACTTGCTCAAGCTCTTTAGATTTGATCACGAAGCCCTCCAAAAACTCGAGACTGGTTCGACCTTGAACCTTTCTACAATTCTCCTTGGAATGTAGACCCCTTTTCTATCAAGGTTTCCTCTTCAATTGATTGAAGCTATCTTTCCTTCACAGGTGAGTGTTGGATTGATTTTCTTCGTGATGTAGGCTTGAGGATTAATCCTGAATGATTTGAGAATATTAAAAATGTTTTCTTGAAATGTTCGTGATTCAGGTAGTCAAGGCTCTGTTTTCTCAGAGTCATTCCTCAGCCTTTTATAGTGATCTTTCAAATATCTGCCCGTTGAAGAGATAGGCTTATTTTTGAAAGTCACTTGTGGTCGCTTGGCTTGTCTTGTTGCGAGTCCTTGGAGTTGCCACTTCCTCGTATGAATTGTTCTTGACTTTTCGAGTTCGACACGGTGTAGTGCTTCCCATTGGTTCATTCCCCTTGCATGCTTCTGGGACTGAGAACTTCGAGAAAGGTAGCATGGAGGTATTACTTGTGTAAGTAATTCTCTTGATTTCTGTGCAACGGATCTCTTTCAGTTATCTCGACTTGACTGCATTTCCTTGTTTTCCCCAGGCGACTTAGAGTCAGCTTTCAATCATTGGATGACTCTTCTCACTTCAACTTGAGACTTGGCTATCTTGAGTTGACTTGACGATACTTTACTCGATGATGCATCTCACCGCACCTTGATCGAGTTCCGTCTTCTCTTCTTTGCCATACTCGGTTGTCTTGCAGCAATGAGTCTTCCTTCTAGTCTCCGGTTGTCTTCTTGCATGTTTAGGCACAGCTAACTTAACTCAGCTTGACCAGCCCTATTTGTTACAATGCATTTTACAACAAAAATGGGGTGCCAACTTCCTAGTTTAAGTTTTACATGGCATTCATCAAAATCTAAACAATAAATTTCCCAACAATCACGATGCTCACGGTTGCAGGCAATGCGTCTGCCAAGATACAACAACTTTGGTAAATGATAGGAGAACCATAAATCCTTCTGCCTGGTGAACTGAGATTAGTGAGACACTGAGTGACGTCACACCCTAACATAACACCTAATGTGAAGATGCGAATTTGGGAGTGACAAATTGTATTTGTTTGTATGAACAAATTTTGTGATTGTGAATGCATATTCCACTGAATGTAGGGGCCTTATTTATAGGGAAAACACGAGGGATCCTTGAAAGGAAAGCCCTAATCATTGGACTCAATTATGTCCATAATTATCGATCAAATCCTTCCACGTCTTCATTGATTTGTGCAAGAGTCAATTCTTCCAATTGTGACCTCAATCAATTTAAGGAATGATTTAATGCAATCTTTCAAGATTCCATATAATTGGTGATTTGAGTCAAAGTTGCTTATTTAATAGAGAAAATCAAGCAACTTACAAAACATCGGATTTGACCAATCTACCAACATTCCATATATGTTGGATACCTTTCCCATAAATATATCCTTCCAAGTGTACTATTTGTGCATCGATTTCTCACTTGTGCATCGATTTATCACTCACCAATAAATGGTTTTGTGAAAATAAATACACAACTCGTTTCCAAAATTAACGAGTCTCCACACTTGGAATTTTGTTTTTACGAAAACCAATTTTTCCAACATGGCGCACCCAGACAAATGTTTATATTAGACACATAGCTTATAGTATATTTTAACTATCTTTCAGTTAATTAGTTGGCCTTCACTATCTTTTTTTTTTTTTGAGGGAATAAAACATTTCATTCAATCAGTAGGAAGCCTCCAAATTTGCCACATTACAAATGTGTTCTGGCATGACTCCTATAATAGGGTCCAGATCACTAAAAGAAAATGCATATTGGGCTAAAAGGTGTGCAACACCATTACCAGTCCTTCTAACACAAGAGATATAAACTGAATCAAAATAAAGAAACAGATCCTTTATGTCCCCTATGACAGTTCCCATGTACGAGAGGTCCGGAGCAGATTCTTTGATCTTCTTATAGACTGTGACATTGTCCGTTTCCAGCTCTATCTTTCTCAGTCCAAGAGTTTTAGCGTAGGTAAGTCCTTTTTTGCACGCTATTGCTTCCGCCACGTTTACCTCCATTTCTGCCGTAAAGAAGCGAGTTAAGGTGGATACTATCTTCCCGTCGTGGTCCCTAAGCGCGACTCCAATTCCCGTTCTGGAACCTTGTAGGATTGATGCGTCTGTGTTTATTTTTATCCATTCTATCTCAGGTTTTCTCCAAGTGGCACTTCTTGGTGGTTGTTTCGTGTCAGGGATCCCCTCAATACTTGTTCTATGTTCTTCAAGCCGTCTGATGGCAAAATTGAAACACCATTGATGTTCCAATTCTTTATTCTGGTAGGTTTTAGTATTTCTTGCATACCAAACAATCCAGAGCAGACAAGCAAAGATATTATGGGAATCTTCATCCACGTTTTCCATAATCCACCCCAACCAATCAAAAATTGTCCTCGGGATTTATCGATTCGAGTCGCAATGGGCCGGCCGCCCAAAAATTTTTACCCACGAGCGCTCTCTTGTCGTGTTCCATTGTTTCAATGTTCTCCCCACATCTTCCACAATAAGCATCCAAATCCATCCCCTTCTTAGCCAAATCGAATTTTGTCGGGATGATCCCTCTCCCACATCTCCACATAAACAACTGGATTTTTGGAGGGACTTTTAAGTTCCATATCCATCTCCAAAACTTTTTGTTTGCACCTGAAGAGGAAGATGAGTTTGAGGTATATTCTTTGATCGCTAATGCCGTTGTGTAGCCTGATTTCACTTTATAAATACCGTCTTTTGTGTGGTTCCAGATTAGCCGATCAGGACGCATATTAGAGCTCAAAGGGATTGCCAATATCATTCTTGCTTCATACGGACTGAAAATTTCTTTCACTAGTTCAACGTTCCAACCACTCGAGTCAATATTGAGGAGGTCCCTTACTCGAAGGTTTTCATCCCAGCCTAGGTTGGGGGATAAAACTCGAAAATGTGGTAGGTCATGAATCCACGGATCTTTCCAAACATTTACCGAGTCCCCATTTCCGATAGTCCAGCAGAGACCCCCTTCTAGAATCTTCCTCCCCGCGACAATGCTTCTCCACGTGTATGACGGATTGTTCACTTGGTTTTATACCATTGATTTGGGCTTCCGATACTAGAGTTTTGTGTTGTTTTTGAGTATTTTGAGTCGTTTTTGTTATAACTCATAGGTTAGGCATTAATTTCCATTGTTTCGAGTCATTTGAGGGGTCAAGCCATGTTGAGAGCCAATTATATTGAGTTTATAGTCATATTAATGAATCGTGTATCAAAAGAAGTGTAAACGATCAAACAACGAGAGATTGATTTGAAGAAACGTCCAAATGCGTCTGAAATCTCCATCACTGGCAGGGTTTCGTATTTTGGTCATAACTCTCTCTACAAAATTGATATTGAGGTGATTCAAGTGGCTATGGAAAGCTAAGAGATAGAGCTACAACTTTGATGAAGGGCTCAAAAACAAATTCGGACATTTGGTAGGCGAAAAGAGTGGGCGGGCGCTGCAGCGCTCGTCAACAGGCGCTGCAGCGCCCGTGACAGGCCAAAACACTCCAAAATTCACGTTGGGCGCTGCAGCGCCCAACGCCCGGCGCTGCAGCGCCCGGGCGGCATTTTTGTGCGAAATTGCTGGGCGCCGCAGCGCCCAGCTCGGGCGCCGCAGCGCCCGGGGCGGAAATTTCTATGTTCACCTACCCTCTTTCTTGGACTTTTGTGGGACTATAAATAGAAGCTTTGGGGCTTGAAATTAGGGATCTTGGAACCCTTGGAAGACAATAAAAACAGCTACAAGACAAGGAAGAAGGATTTGAGCACTTTGAGAAGAATTTGGAGAAGAAGATTGGAGGCTTCTATCATCTAGAAATAGAGAAGATCCATCAACTCTTGTTCTTATTTTGTTGCTTTCTTCATATCTTGTAAGATGTATTGTTGTATTTTCTTGGATTCATTTTCTTCAATCATGAGCTAAACACTATAATTCTAGAGGATTGGTGTAATCTATGTTTGAACTTATGTTTTGAGATTGTGGTTTGTCAATCTAGATCTATCAATTTATTTGTGCTATTTGGATCTATTGCTTCTAAATTACTTGATCAATAATTTAGATTGTTTGGTGTATTTGATTTGACACTTGAGAGAGGTAATTGAATACATGACCTTGGAATAGCATAACCTAGGATTTCATAGAATTGAGAGATTTGTGAATCCTTTGAAGTCATTTATCAAGATTCATAGTTTTTATTGAGATTTTAATTGGTGATTTTTATAGAGATATTGATTTCCCAATTGAATCTAAAATCATTGGCACTTGAGAGAGGGAATGATTATTGTAGAAATCTTGACTTATAAATTGATAATTGATGATTGATAAACCATATTGACAACATAAGGGATAACTAGATTCATCATACCTCTAGAATTCATTTAATCAATTGGATAAACTCATTGATATTTTCATAGTCTTAATTTATTTTTAGTATTTTTAGTATAATCAACTCCATCAACTATTGAATTTCTAAATAAAGTTAGACTACTATATTATAGTACTTAGCAATAATTCGATAATTATTCCCTGTGGATTCGACAACCTTACTACTCTATATTAAAACTTGACACCGTAGACTTGCGGTTAGAAAAAATCTCTAACAAGTTTTTGGCGTCGTTGCCGGGGACTAATTCATCTTATTTGCGCTAATATTATTACTTAGTAGTTTTACTTTAATTTAGATTGGTTTCTTTTGTTACAATAGGGTCATTGTCATTTTTGTGTTTTCTTGTTGATGCGAAAAAATAAAAGTGCTAATTTAATCTTATTTGATCCAAATTGAAAGAACGCTTGAAAGATTAGAGCCGCACGAAGAATCGAATTCACAAAAATGGCAGGAATCGGTGATGATGAAGACCGCATACCTATTGTTGCACCACCGGAAAGGGCCATTCGGGACTATTTTCGACCAACCACAAATCAAAACTATTCGGGCATTGTTCGCCAACCTATCAATGCGAATAATTTTGAATTGAAGCCGCCCTAATAAATATGGTGCAACAAAATCAGTTTGGGGAAGTGCGTAGATGACCCGAACGCTCATTTGGCTATTTTTCTTGAGATATGTGACACTATCAAAATGAATGGGGTTCCCGATGAAGCTATTCGGTTGAGGTTATTTCCGTTTTCACTTCGTGATAAAGCTAGACAAAGTGGCTTCAAACCTTTCCACCGGAAGTATCACTAGTTGGAATGATCTCACTTTGAAAAATTCATGGCAAAATTCTTTCCACCTAGTAAGACACTTCAACTCGAAAAGTGAGATTGCTCAATTTCATCAACTCGACTTTGAGCCACTCTACAAAGCTTGGGAGCGATTCAAAGAATTATTGAGGAGATGTCCACAACACGGGTGCGCAGATTGGCAAAAGGTTCAAGATTTTTCTACAATGGTATGAATGGGCATTCAAGAACTATTATAGATCTTTGCGGGGGAGGTACATTGATGGCTAAAACTCCAAGTGAAGCCATGCTTTTACTAGAAGAAATGGCTGCCAATAGTTATCAATGGCCTTCTGAGAGATCTACGCCAAGAAACGTTGCCGGTGTTCTTGAACTTGATACTATGTCCGCATTGGCCTCTCAAATTTCCGCCTTGTCAAAGCAAATTGCCACTCTAAATTCGGGTGGAAAACAACAAACAGAGGCTGTTATGGAGGTAAGTCAAGAAGTGGTGAATCCCGATTTGGAGCAAGCCAATTATGTGAACAATCGGGGTTTCAACAATAGAGGGAATCAATTTCCAACGCATTATCATCCGGGACTTCGCAATCATGAAAATTTCTCGTATAGCAATACGAGAAATGTGTTGCAACCACCTCCGGGATTTCAAAACCAAGCAAGTACGAGTACACACGTGGGAGAACAAAAGCCGTCTTTGGAAAAATTACTTAGTTCATTCCTTGTGGAAACAAGAGCTAGGATGAACAAGGCCGATTCTAACATAGAAAATTTGGGTTCGAGAGTTACAACAATAGAAGGTCACATTAACTCCTTGGTGACACAAGTAGGGCAGTTAGCAACAACAGTGAATTCATTGCAGCAGAGAGGGAAATTTCCGAGTAATACAGAGGTTAATCCGAGGGAACATTGCAATGCAATTTATGTAGGAACGGAGGCAGAAATTCAGCTTGCACCTGAACAATCGCCCATTTATGCGAAACCAGTGGAATCCAAGAAAATGAAGTTGGAGGAATTTGAGACTGTCTATTTGACAGAGGAATGTAGTGCAATAGTCCAAAGTAAACTACCTCAGAAAATGAAGGATCCAGGGAGTTTCACTATTCCGTGTACTATTGGAGGAGTTTTCTTTGAGAAACCACTTTGTGATCTTGGGTCCAGTGTGAATCTTATATCTCTTTCTGATGTGACGAAGTTTGGGCTCGGGGAGGTGAAGCCGTCCAATATCACTTTGCAGTTTGCTGATCGATCCATCGCCTATCCGTGGGGAATCATTGAAGATGTATTGGTAAGAATTAATAAATTTATTTTTCCTGTGGATTTTGTAGTGTTGGATGCGAATGAGGACAAGAAAATACCTATCATCTTTGGGCGACCATTTTTAGCTACAACACGGGCTTTGATCGATGTAGAACTGGGGGATCTAACTCTGCGGGTAAATCAGGAGAAAGTTGTATTCACCATCCATCCAACCAACATGTTAAAATTTGAATTAAATGATGGTAAGCAGATGGTTGGGAATATAGCTGCAGACATTGGAGGTTGGGGAGTTTCTAAGGGCAATGTGGATAACATGCCTATTGGAGCTCCAACTTGAGGAGAATCTGACAAAGTCTGGCTGAAGACTGTAAACTTAGCGCTTCTTGGGAGGCAACCCAAACCCCTTTTATTGCTTTATTAGTTTTAATTTAGTTTAGTAGTTGTTTTTGTTTTTTTTCCGAGTTTTTGCATTATTAGTAGTAAGTTGCATCACATTTCACCCCTCTTATTTGTGCAAATCCCACATATCTCACTCTATCGTCACAACGGAGCACTTTAACACCACACACACCATATTCATCTCATTCACTCATTATTTGGTAAGTTGGCAACTTCCAAAACCCACCCAATGGTTTTTCCCATCTTGTGATTTTTGGTGTGATTGGATTGTAGAAGTGCTAGGATAATTGTGTTGATGTATGGATTGTGGATTGGTTGATCATGCTAGACTTAGGTTTGGTGTTGTATTTTGGGATTGAATTGAGTTATCCATTGCATTTACTATCTTTGCCCAAATTCATGCATATGAGGTGTTTGATGAAATGCCCCAATGACAGTTTCACATTGTTTAGTGCTATTTTGCATCTTCATGCTTATCTTTTTGACAGGGCACTATATTTTTTACTTGGGTGCATTATGTATGTGCTGTGATTTTCGATTTCTCACCCATAACCGAGTTCCTTGGTTCCACGAGTTTTGTTTTCTTGTCTACCTTGCTAGGTTGCAAAGATGCAAAGCCAAAAAGGGCCCGGGTCAAGACGAAGGGAAAGAACAAGACCACACCTCGGAGCATACAACACCCACGGGCTTGTGCGCTAGGATGCATTTTGAGCTTATGCGAGACACCTCATACACGTAGTAGTATCATATGACTTAAGGAGTCTTCGCTCCTCGGCTACCAGGAAAGTCTTTTTTCCCACCTCTCCATTGGGGACAATGTCGTTTTAAGTTTGGGGGGTGCAGTCTATTTTTATTTATCGAGTCGGGTCTTCAGTAAAAAAAAATGAAAAAAAAAGAGTCTAGAGTTGAGTCGGGGCGTTTGTTAAACTGTGAAACTGCATGACTAAGTGAATTTGTTGAATATGAGTTGAACGGTCAAAAGAGCATGTGTTTGAACTGTGATTTAATCTTCTTTCCATTAATTCCATCCATGTGCTTAACTCTGCTGATTTATTTGGGGTGATTTATGCAATTGAGTGGTTCCTTTATGATCCCACCGGATGCTAGAACTTGTCTGATCACTAGTCGAGGCGAAATCCTAGGCGAAGTAATCATGAGGAAGTGATTTAGGCCATCTTTGAACAAGCTAGAGCCTAAAATGCCTACCTTTGTATTATATTTTCCCTAGTGTCCCCCATTGAGCCTTATAAATGCGTTTATTTGGCAACCAATCAAATACCCAGAGCCTAAATGTGAAAATCCTAATTACCCATCACTCATACGTACACACATAATATAGAAAAATATTGAAGGTTGAGGAGGGGATGATGAGAAGGGTATGTGGTTAATTGAATGAAGTTGCCCGAGAAAAGAAAAGATGAAACCCCATGTAAGCAAAAGAATAAGTTTGGGGGTTCCGAAAAAAAAAATGTGAAAAAAAAATCAACGGGATTGAAAGTTCATAAACATTGGGGAATTCAAAAAAAAAAAGTGAAGGGTAGTGCCTATTGATAATTTGAAGTGTTAATTGTGTGTTTGGGTGATTTGAGCCACTTATTCCTATATTTTCCTACCTTACCCTAAGCCCACATTACAAACTTTAAAAGTCCTATTGATTCTTGTGTTACATTAGCCTACATTAGTGGAGATTAGTGTGAAAGACAAGCCTATGGAGTCTGGTAAGCATCTCATCTCTATATTCAAAAAGTGGATCATCTTGAAAACACTTGATTGCGTGAATCTATCTGGATAATGAAAACGGGGTTGGCATGAACATTCCACCGTCATGATCACATTGTGAAAATACGCGCTTGATTGATAGTGAAACGAAATTTGACGAATGAGTTTGGTTGTGAAGTTTTGCAGTTTGTTTGTATTGTTCTGTCTCGTATTTTTCATTTTAGAGTTGTAATTGCTTGAGGACAAGCAATATTCTAAGTTTGGGGGTATTTGTTCACTTGGTTTTATACCATTGATTTGGGCTTCCGATACTAGAGTTTTGTGTTGTTTTTGAGTATTTTGAGTCGTTTTTGTTATATCTCATAGGTTAGGCATTAATTTTTTTTTTTAATCAAAATAACACCCCTGGGGGTGGGGGATTGAGGCGTGATCCCCTACCTGTATATCAAATAATCAAGGGGTCATACAATGTCATGCCCATATAAGGCTGGAGAAAATCAAATAACAAGTGATCTATCACTACGATATCTAGAAAGACTATCATAATGAGAATCTAAAAATACAAGGAGAACCAATGATCTATGAAAATCAAGCTCGGATATCCCACCGGTCCATCCGAATGAGCGCAAGGAGGTGGTGAGAAGCCGTGCCCTCATCAACAATATGATCGCCAAGGGCGCCACTCCCAAAGCCGCTAGGTGATCACCGGTCGATTTCCCTCTCGTGTATGTGGGAAATCGAGTGCATCGGTCCTCAACATGTTCCGAATGTGAGTCGGTGTATGTTGAACTCCGCCAAGAGCCAGGCCACGATGTGATCGTGGTGACTACTACGCCGCTGCTGCGTCCCAACTCGATCCAAATCAAGTGAGAACTCGGGCATGCCGCAATCCCATCTCAAGCGCTAGTAGCTCGGCATGGAAGCTAGACACCGCCCGGAAGGAACGTGAAACGCCAACATAAGTCTCGCCCAAATGATCCCGTATCAATCCCCCCGCCACCTATCAATGTGCCCGGATCAAACGAACCATCCGTGTTCGACTTGATCCGAGGAGCCGAGGAGCTCGCCAAATCACCATCATCGTCTGCGTGGAACTGTGGTGGAGCACTCCCCTGCAAAAAATCCAACGGAGGGAAGCATCCGGACCAATCGATGGGTTCGACGCCGACCGAAACAAGGATCCGGAGATACCGCTCCACCCCAAATAATGTGAGATGCCAAGAAAGGAATTTGTCGATGCTTGACACTATTCCTTTCCGTCCGACAAACCATAAAATCAAGCAGGGAACCAAGAAACTCAAGTGCCTCGTGTGTGATCCGTGTGTGCGGTTCTTCCAAAAAGAAAGGAACAATATCATATCGGTGGTGTGTGGAAGTGTAGTGTCAAACCAAGGAAGAAAGTGATTCCACACGGATGAACAAATAAAGATCATTCATCAAAAAGAGGTGAGGGATAGATTCGACTGAGGAGAAGAGTGTGGATTATTCAAGCAACACCAAAGAACGTGAGGCAAGGAAGTGCCACGTGCACGAAGCTTGATATCCACAGAAGACGATTACGAAGGAGGCGCCAAAGGAATATGGAGATAGTAGGGATAAGAGCATCGTTCCAAATGGCACCGTCGAGAAGGTTACGAGCATTTCTACCCCTGAGAGAATCCCAAGCGAAGACATAGAGAACCCACCGTGAGAGGTAAGCATCCACCGCATGATATCCTCGGACCCCAGAGAATCGGAACCCCTGGATATATCCTCAATGAGACTCTCGGAAGCCCACATCCGGACCAAGACTGGTGCGGTCTATCGCGATCCCACTCACCATCGCGAATAAACCAATCAATCGTCATGTGCCCCAAAGGTCGATCCAAACAATGATCCGTAAGCGGCCTCGTGTCCAAGCCAAATATCATCCCGGACCCGCTACCACGCCAATAGACCAAAAAATCCGCTCCGGGCCCGAATACCGATCCGCCTCAAGCGCCTCCACCGATGACTATGATTATGTGTTACAGAGGCTCTCAGGAGACCGCAAGCCCATTGTAATAAGATTTGCCGATCAAGAATTGAGCCCACAACGAATGGCCTCGCGTAACCTCCACCACAACTTGTAATCAAGGCGTCGGCAATATCGAAAGTCGGCGCAACCCCAAACCGCCCTCGTAAATAGGGTGGCGGATAATATCCCAACCGATCCAATGAGTCTTCTTCTCATCCCGCATAGGATCCCCAAAAGAATCTAGCCATGATCTGTTCCAATCGCTAAGAATCTGTCTTTGGCGGCCGCATGACCAAGAATATGCAACGGGGTGGCCATTAGCGTGCTCCGAATAAGAGCGAGCCTACCACCAAAGGAGAGATGTCGTCGACCACCCCCGCAACTCTATCCAACATCCTCCGAATCACCGGGAGGAAGAGCTCTTTCGTCATTCGCCCCTTGAACAAAGGGACACCCAAATAAGTCATCGGCAAGTCATCGCGAACAAAGCCAGTCAGCTCGTGCACCATGTGCTCCCACCCGTCAATGTAACGTGGGGCCAAGAAGAAACTACTCTTCCGTACACCACGACCCGCCTGCCCGAAGTAGCGAGAATAGTGCTCCAAAAAGTGTCTCAACGTGACCAAACCATCCTCAGACGCCCTCGTGAAGATAACCACATCATCAGCATAGGCCAGATGCGTCACCGGAATCGAGTCATTTGAGGGGTCAAGCCATGTTGAGAGCCAATTATATTGAGTTTATAGTCATATTAATGAATCGTGTATCAAAAGAAGTGTAAACGATCAAACAACGAGAGATTGATTTGAAGAAACGTCCAAATGCGTCTGAAATCTCCATCACTGGCAGGGTTTCGTATTTTGGTCATAACTCTCTCTACAAAATTGATATTGAGGTGATTCAAGTGGCTATGGAAAGCTAAGAGATAGAGCTACAACTTTGATGAAGGGCTCAAAAACAAATTCGGACATTTGGTAGGCGAAAAGAGCGGGCGGGCGCTGCAGCGCTCGTCAACAAAGCGCTGCAGCGCCCCGTGACAGGCCAAAACACTCCAAAATTCACGTTGGGCGCTGCAGCGCCAACGCCCGCGCTGCAGCGCCCGGGCGGCATTTTTGTGCGAAATTGCTGGGCGCCGCAGCAGCCACTCGCTCGGCTAGCGCCCGGGGCGGAAATTTCTATGTTCACCTACCCTCTTTCTTGGACTTTTGTGGGACTATAAATAGAAGCTTTGGGGCTTGAAATTAGGGATCTTGGAACCCTTGGAAGACAATAAAAACAGCTACAAGACAAGGAAGAAGGATTTGAGCACTTTGAGAAGAATTTGGAGAAGAAGATTGGAGGCTTCTATCATCTAGAAATAGAGAAGATCCTCAACTCTTGTTCTTATTTTGTTGCTTTCTTCATATCTTGTAAGATGTATTGTTGTATTTTCTTGGATTCATTTTCTTCAATCATGAGCTAAACACTATAATTCTAGAGGATTGGTGTAATCTATGTTTGAACTTATGTTTTGAGATTGTGGTTTGTCAATCTAGATCTATCAATTTATTTGTGCTATTTGGATCTATTGCTTCTAAATTACTTGATCAATAATTTAGATTGTTTGGTGTATTTGATTTGACACTTGAGAGAGGTAATTGAATACATGACCTTGGAATAGCATAACCTAGGATTTCATAGAATTGAGAGATTTGTGAATCCTTTGAAGTCATTTATCAAGATTCATAGTTTTTATTGAGATTTTAATTGGTGATTTTTATAGAGATATTGATTTCCCAATTGAATCTAAAATCATTGGCACTTGAGAGAGGGAATGATTATTGTAGAAATCTTGACTTATAAATTGATAATTGATGATTGATAAACCATATTGACAACATAAGGGATAACTAGATTCATCATACCTCTAGAATTCATTTAATCAATTGGATAAACTCATTGATATTTTCATAGTCTTAATTTATTTTTAGTATTTTTAGTATAATCAACTCCATCAACTATTGAATTTCTAAATAAAGTTAGACTACTATATTATAGTACTTAGCAATAATTCGATAATTATTCCCTGTGGATTCGACAACCTTACTACTCTATATTAAAACTTGACACCGTAGACTTGCGGTTAGAAAAAATCTCTAACACGGATTATAGCCAACTGACGCGGTTAGGAAAGAGTTGTTTGGGTAGTATCTTGCCTTCAAAATCCGAGATAGGGGGGATCCGTTGTCATGCAATAGTCGCCACCCTTGTTTCGCTAACATTGCTTCGTTAAAACATTGAAGTTCCCGAAAACCCAATCCACCATCCTGTTTCAATTTGCACATATTGCTCCAAGAAACCCAATGGATTTTCCTTTCTTCTTTTTTCTGGCCCCACCAAAAATTACTCACCACCGAGTTTAGTTGTGCGCAGACTTCTTGGGGAATGAGAAAACAACTCATTAGATAAGACGGTATAGCTTGCGCAACTGTTTTTATTAGGATCGCTTTTCCGGCATTTGATAGGAACCGACCTTTCCAATTTTTTAATTTCTTTCGCAATCTGTCTACCAATGCTTGAAATAGCTCTTTCTTCGATCGACCAACCACCATGGGAATCCCAAGGTAGATAGCGTGTTTTGCTACCAATTGCACTCCCATTTTTGATGCTAATCTCCTTTGATCATCCTCGCTAACCCCCTCTTGAAAGAGATTTGATTTCTCCAGTTAATCTTTTGTCCGGGCGCCTGTTCATAATATCTGATAATATTAAAAGTGTTTGTAATTTCCTGTTCGTTTGCCCGCCCGAAAATGATGCTATCGTCGGCAAAAAAGAGGTGGGACACCTTCGGGGCTTGTCTACATATTGATATACCGTGGAGATTTCCTCCCTTCTCCGATTTTCGTATGAGTGATGATAAGGCCTCTGCACAAAATAAGAACAAATACGGGGAGAGCGGATCTCCTTGTCGGAGTCCACGAGAGGGGTAAAAAAGTGTCCAGGTTGACCATTAATCGAATGGAGAAAGACACGCAGGCGAAATGCATCTCATAATTAATTCCACAAAATTATTGCATAAGCCTAATTTTAACATAACAAGTCGCAAAAAGGCCATTCGACACGGTCATAAGCTTTACTCATGTCTAGTTTAAAAGCGAAAGACCCCGTTTCTTAGCGTGGCTAAGTTTCATTTTGTGGAAAATTTCAAAGGCTAGGAGTGCATTGTCCGTAATAAGTCGGCCGGAACAAAAGCCGATCATGAGTGGTCGATTATATTTGGAAGAATTAATTTAAGTCTTTTGCAATAGTTTTTGTGATGAGTTTAAAAATGACATTACAAAGACTTATAGGCCGAAAATCAAGAACCACAAAAGTAGGTTTTTTCTTTTTGGGAATAAGAACAATATATGTTTGGTTTAGGCTAGACGGATTTTTTTGATGATTCAGGATATCAAGAACAGTAGAAATTACCTCGCTCTTAATGACATTCCAGAATTTTTGGTAGAAGATTGCTGGCGTTCCGTCTGCCCCAGGGGGGCTTTTGTTGGGTGTATATGTGTGAGGGCTTCCACAACTTCATCTTTTGTGTACGGTCGAGTTAGTGTGTCATTCATCTCCTCTGTCACCTTTGTTTCCACGGCGTCGATGGCACGGGTCATATCCAGAGTGGGTTCTGTAGAAAATAGATCCTTAAAATAGTTCATAAAAATCCTCTCTATCCGGTCCAAATCATCCACCCAATTTCCATGGCTATCCATGATTTTTTCGATGTTATTTCTTTCTCTTCTCCCGATGCCGTCTTATGGAAAAAAGTTGTATTCTTGTCCCCTTCACGTATCCATTGGTTCTAGCGCGTTGGTGCCACATCGCTTCTTGTTTTTGTATAGGTCCTCAAGCACGTTTTCAATTTTGCCTTTGTTCCACAGAGCAAGTCATTATAAATGAGCCCATAGGTCTGTTAAGTTCGCTTTCAATCTCTTGAATTTTCCTTTCTATGTGCCCAAAGTACTTTCTTTCCCATTCTTTAAGGCTGTTCCCACATCTTTTAATTTTTTCCATGAACAGGTTAGGGTCACCCCCACAATCCATCTTTCCCCATTCTTTGCGCACCACCGACTTGCACGATTCGTCTTGTAACCACATTGTTTCGAATCTATAGATATTTCTCCTTTTTCTTTTCGATTTCCCTTGTTGACCTATAGTATTTCGACAGTAAATCATAATAGGACAATGATCCGATGCTACTCGTGGTAAGTGGGTTACCTTATAGCCTGGAAATTGCATTATCCAATCATTATTGCCAAAACATCTGTCCAATCTTTCCTGAATATTATTCGGTTCACGTTGCCCATTCGTCCAAGTAAAATTGAAACCTTCATATCCCAAATCAATTAATCCCATCTCATTAATCACATCGCAGAACGCAATCATCTTGTTCAATTCTTTTTGCCTACCCCCCATTTTTTCAAAACTGAACATGATTTCATTGAAATCTCCAAAGCACACCCACGGGATATTGATTACTCCAGCTAGCTCTCTCATGAGGTTCCAAGTGTATTTTTTATTTACTTCTTCCGGCCATCCGTATATTCCTGTCATCCTCCACTCGCTATCCTCTTGTTTTACGATCCCGTCTATATGATGTAAAGACGATGACACAACCGTAAAATCAACCGAGTCTTTCCATAGGAAACATAGTCCGCCCTTTCTGCCCCCTCCTTCTACATCACAATCAACAACATATATGCCTGTATAACCTAAATTGCACTTGACCATGTCGAATTCCGAGACAACGAGTTTTGTTTCCATCAGGAATACAAAACTAAGATCTTTTGAATTTAAGACTCTTTTCAGAGCCCGAACTGTCGATGGGTTCCCAAGCCCTCGACAGTTACAGCTTAAACAACTCATATTATTTGGCGGGGTTGCATCTGTATACCCCTTCACATACAAACTATAACTTTCATTCAAACCAAATCTGTTTTCTCAAAACCACACTCAATCAGGGTTGGCCATCTAGTACCGGAAAACAAAGAAAAACAGGAAAAGACAAAAAGACTAACTAGACTCTGTCGTACACTCGAGAAAAGGAGCTAAAAACCAAGACACAAGGACACCCTAAAAAGCCCCCGAAGGACAGACTAGAAAGACAAAGAAAGGCCAAGCGAAAAAAGGCGGACATGGGAGAATGATAAAAAACGAGAAGAAAGATGAGGGCAAAGAAAAATGTTTTAGAGGCTGTCCGATTATCCAAAGCTTTATCTCCTCCAAAATTTGTTACGTATCCGACGATGCAGGTTGTGAATAAGCAGGGGAAAACATTTTGGGACTGCTCCTATGGTGACGAGGCCGAACTACTCTATTGTTGTTGTTTTTTTTTTTTTTTTAAAGTGAGGGAATAAACTAGCTCACTAAGGATAGGACATCAGACATTTGTGCGTGAAAGGCGAGGGAGCATGAGTTTCTTTTGATGAAAGTTGAAAGCAAGGCCCACATATTTGACAAAACTAATATTAAAGATCCATCAAGTGGGCATCTTAATAATGTTAGTGGAGAAAATAGTTGATGACTTATAATTTGAAAATAAAGAAAACAAGGCCAAAGCTCTTTTAGTGGAGTACTGGTGGACGGCTATGTCTATGATAGTGGGGTGTCAGTGGAGCGTAAAACCAGGGTGAAGCTCACAAGGCAAGGGCATGGGGAATCTAAACTCGAAACGGGTAGCGATGATAGGAGGCGTCGGAGTTGACTTGGGGAGGAGAGCCGGTGAAGATAAAAAATGAAGGAGAAGGACACGGGGGGAGAAAGAGGGGAGACGATAGAGGGATGACTACAGAGGATAGAAGAAAAGGAAAAAATCAGAAACAAGACGGGTTGCCGAGGCGGCGGAAAGGGCGAAGAAGAACCCTAACGAAACCCTAACTTGGGAACTAACTCTAAGAAGAGGACAAAGCTCCTGACGAAGAGGAGAACGGAACACGGAGGGTCCAGAAAAAGTTACAAATTCATGGAAACAAACAGCGTCCACCACATCACCGACGGGTGGCCGACATTTTGTTGTACATTCAAAAGCCTGTTTAAGTTCAAACTTATAATGAAATCAGTTTTCCCTCTTAATATTACATTCAAGATGGTATATAGAGCCAATTAGTTTTTTTTTTCTCTTCTCCCATCTTCTTCTTTCTGTAGCTATGGCGTCTGACAGCTTCTCTTTGGTTGCTCTGTCGCATTTTCCGTCTCTCTCTTTAAAGTTGGATCGTCATGATTATAAATACTGGAAACCTCATCAAGTTCTCTCTGATGTTCGCGCGCGTAGATTTGATGGATTTCTTCATGGTTCGGAACCAGTGCCGCCGAGATTTCTCTCATCCGATTTTGATTTTTCTAATCTTATTCCAAATCCTGAATATCTTGTATGGATGCGTAAAGATCAGCTCCTCTTCAGCTAGTTATTGTCTACCATTACTGAGTCTATGATAGGTCATATAACACGGTGCACCCCCTTGTTATGTCTCGAATGTGCTCATAAATTGTTTCAGACACGATCTAATGCTCAAATTATGCAGTTACAAATGATGTTGCAAACATTGAAGAAGGGTGACTTACGTATTGATGAGTATATTTTGAAGATGTGTGGCACAGCAGACGATTTAAATTTTGTTAATCATATCATTTCAGATGATGAGCTTGCTTTGTATATTCTTGGTGGCTTAGGGCCTGAATATGAATCTGTTTTTGTGAATCTCACATCTAGAGCTGATAATCGATCTCTTCAGGAGGTTCAATTCTCTTTACAAACTCATGAGTAGCGTATTCAAAGTCAGCACAGTTCTCTAACTGTTGCATTTAGTGCAAATTCCTCTTCTGTTAGTTCTCCTACTGTAATTGTTGCTTACAGTAGATCTGGTTTTTCTGGTAATTCATCTAGGTGGTGGCCGGGGTGGCATAAATTTTAATTTCAGGAACAATAATGATAAATCTTCTTATAAATTGTGTTGGAGAGTTGGTCATGCAGTTTTCAAGTGTTACAAAAGGTTTTGTTAATGTTAGCAAGATTGGCAGTTTTGGTCTGGTTAGTTCTGAGACATTTGATGTATGGATTAAAAATAAGTATCATCTCATTTTATAATTAAAAAGGGACACATGGATGACAATTACACCTAGGGATGGATCCATAAATATTTTGCAAGGGGCACAAAAAATTATAGTTACAAATTATATGAAAAAGAATTAACCACGGCACAATTTTTTTAACGTTACTGATATATAAATTATAAAAATAAATAATAAATAGAGAAAAGTATTTAGGAGAGGGCACATGCCCCATATTAATAGTCATGGCATAATGTGTACATGAGATATTGCGGTATTTTCCATTCTACACTAGGTGTGTGGATGAAAGACAATTGTTCTATTTTATAAAAAATGTTAGATGTGTGGATGAAAGACAATTGTTCTGTTTTATAAAAAATGTGACACTTGTACAATAGACGCACACCAAATGTAATATCTACATGACTAGTATTGCATCCGCGTAATGAGAACATCTCTCTTATCGATTTTTTAGTACACTCTTAATTTTTGGGTAAATCTCACTTTACCCCTATACTCTCATTAAATCTCACTTTACTCCCTTGCACTTTCAATTGTATCACTTTACCCCATTTACTCTCAATTTGTATCACTTTGCCCCCTTACACTATTAAAATGTCATTTTATCGTCATATTCTGTTATTAAATGACCTAATTGTCCTTACTATTATTTTTAAATTAAATTAATGGCATTCAATTTATGTGTTTAATTTTTTGAAAATTTTATTTAATATATAATAAATTTAATATAGTTCCTATTAAATAACTATATTCTAGGTTATTTTTTGTTAACTAACATATTTATTCACATTGATTGTTTCCATAATAAATCTAAAAATGTGTATTACATTTTGAATAATATTTTTTCAATACAAGAAAACTATATGTATTAAGTGTCTAGCTCATCATTAATGAATTATAATAAATTTTTTTTTAAATGTAGATAACTGTTTAGACATATGTAATAGAAATTATGTTAAATATAAGAGTATTCATTTTAGTATTAAAAAATTAACCACTAAAATGACTATTTTTTTTCTATTTAACACAGTTCTTTTCAAAATAATTGATAAATTACTAATAATATTTCACATCTTTAACCAAAATGCATTTGATATATATAGATATATATATATATATTATAATTTTATTTTTTTGGTGAATAAGAAATTTAAAGTATAAATGTATTAGCTAATAGAAATATCATTTTATAGAGTAGATTTATAGGGACTATGTTAAAGTTAATTAAATAATTAGCAACTAAATGTAAAATATAATAATTTTAAATAATTTTAATATTAATTAAGTGTTAATTAACTAAGTTGTGAAAGTTAATTTAAAAAATAAGTACAAGTTTATTACTATTGGATACTTTTGAAATAATTTGTTATTTTACTTAAACTAGTAGATGAGTATAAAACAGTCATTTAATAGAAGAATATGAGTATAAAATAATATTTTAATAGTATAAGGGGGTAAATTGATACAAATTGAGAGTACAATGGGTAAAATGATACAATTAAAAATACAAGAGGGTAAAGTGAGATTTAATAAAAGTATAGAGGGATGAAGTGTGATTTACCCTAATTTTTTTGGTTACTTTTCGTATTCCGTTTCAGTACATCTTCGGCGATGATTTAATTTATATAGAATGTTTCCTTTGAAGCTTTAGTGTACATGTCACTTTCTCCTCGTGTGGGTCTCAAATCAACTTTATACTTGATTCAGCTGTTGAGAATTTTTAGTAAAACCCATGCTGTAAAGATACAGAACAATATGAGAACTCAATTGAAAAGTTTTACTCAACTACTAGTTAGAATATATTAAGTAAAATGGCTAATTAATGAAGAAAACCGTGCAAATTTGTGTGCAAATTATGATCCTTATCTAGTTAAGTTATTTGAATATATATCCCACGTTGTTATTATAAAGAGTTGAAACAACTTATTTGATAATTTGGTAATCCAATGATGATTAATTTAAAAAAAAAATGTCAGGTTTGTAATTCTATTTTAAAATAATAGTGGGGTTGAGGGGATGCATCATCTTTGTGCACAGTTGTTCTCCTGTAAGAAAGACAAACATTAACAAGAGTGATTCAGTGAATGAATCTGCCTTAAAATGCATATCTTCTCTTGTTATATAGCTGGACTACTAATGGGTGAATCACATTTATCAAGAAACATGTGCACATATATCATGATTACATTTAACGAGCATGGGGAGCATTAACGTTCAATCAACAATTTACAACCACTCCCATATTATTCTGGTCTTTCATTCCTTCGACCTTCATCTTCCGTTATTGCCACTTTACGCCTAAAAATAACCCAAAAATAAATAAATAAAGGGTCTCGTGATAGATAGATTTTACATGCTTGAAATGGCTAACTTTTAACTGCACTTTTACCATGAAAATGCGACTTTTTTGATTTTAATGCATAACATGTATTTGCGGAGGACAGTAAGTCGGGTGAGCAATTATTCTGCTTTTTAATGATTGTAGATTATGGCTAACAAATTTATAATGAGATATGAGATATACCTCAAAAGCTTCAATTAATGGTGTCTTTCATGTGGACAAAATCATGAAGTGGGCACTTTTTTATATAGTTGCTGAAAAAGGTAAAAGTGTTGGTCTATAAAATGTACATGTGTGATGTACGTATCAGACATACATACCATTAATTACCAAGAGAAAAATGTTATTTATTTCACACATTATTTTTTAGTTGCATAATGATTCCAAATCTTTTATTATAAATTAGTGTTTCAAATATTTTTCGTCTTGTACATTACATCATGTTGTTATTTGCATATGCAGTTTTATAAGTATATGATGATGCCCGAGTCGAGCTGGAAGAAAATTAATCCACGTCATCAATACATCGTATGCCCGAAGGGGGCCCCCTGAGAATGTCAGCAGTGGTGCCCGGTGACACGTCATGAGTTGGGCTCGCCCACTACCGAGCCCAACCACAACACGACTACCGAGCCCCGACCCCCGAGCCCAAATCTTGGCGGGAAACGCATGCGCGACAGATTCAGAAAAATAACCATTTGCCCATACTTGCCCATGCTTAGTGCTTTATTGGTATCAGAAATCGCCACGTGTCAGAAGGTGATTAAGATGAGTCACCAAGTGGCAAAACTTGGCTGACATGCACGCTTAGAAGGGGACATGTGTCCTTTTCAAATTATTTTACTGATTAGTGCAAAGATGACTGTTGAAAAACCACTTACTAGAGGGGTATAAAAGCCTCATTTAAGAAAAAAAAAGAGAGAGAGAGAGAAATAGAAAAAAGCACTAGAAAACGTGTTATTATAAGAAAGACCGACCCCGATAATCCGGCTCGGCATTGTATCACAAAAGGCAGAATTAGCCATAAATAAACACGCGTTATGCACGCCTATATTTTCACGTGTTAAAGTTCTTACATATTTTGCTTGTTGACCAAAATGCACGTCAACAAATTGGCGCTAGAAGGAGGGCCGTATTGGTCCAGTCAGAATTCCAGGCAAAAACAAGTTAAGTGAAAACCATGTAAAGTTCAACGTTTATCCTTTTCGTAATCGACAAAATGAGTCAACAATCGAGAAATGCTCGTTTGACTGAAGAGCAACACCCTAACAACCAAACCGCCGCGGACCACTAATGGTCAAAATATGCCCCCAGCATGAAGCGGGGAGCACCACTTTATTTCCTTTCGCTCAGCTAATTGCTAACCCGACTTTTATACAGCAAATGAACCAACTCATATCAAAAACACTCGCCACCACCAACTCCCAAGTACCTCCTCCACTTCTTGTAAATACTAACCCACTCAATCCACAACTAAACGTTAATATCAATCCTCAAGTCTGCGGGCTTCCTCATAATGAAGCCCAAGAGGCTAGTTCAGGTAATGAACAGCGTGGCCGTCGTGACAGAAGGCGGCCGCGAGAAGATGATGAAGGGCAAAGTCGTGTAGCAGAGTCGCTACCGGAGCCAACACGACATCGTCGTGCCCACTCAGTGTTTGCCGGATGACTGGGGGTTGATCCTCTATGCCCGGCTCGATCGATAAGTTCCCGACTCCAGTTTCCGGATAAGCGGGAGCCAGTTAGGGTCAACCAGACTCAAGACCTTAGCCTATGGCAGGAACGGGATGTAGAAATTCAGCGCCTTTGCCGTCGTTTGAATGAATTGGAGGGCGGTCCAGAAGGCGAACAGTCTCGGAGGCCACCCCAAGCAATGAACCAACCAGCTGTTATGTCGCCGTTTTCCCCTGGTATCCTGGCGACTACGTTACCGCCAAAGTTGAAAATCCCCCAGGTCGGTCTATACAATGGGGAGACCGACCCGACCACTCACGTCCACAAGTACTTAGCATGGATGGAACTCAGCATGCATTAGTGATGCCATTCTCTGCGGGGCTTTCTCATTGACATTGGGCGACTGAGCCCACCGTTGGTTTAGGACCCTACCACAGGGGTCCATTCGGGCATGGGGGGATCTGGTCTCCGCCTTTACGACGCATTTCCTGACTTCCAAGGTCCGAGCCGCACCAAAGGACTCCCTTGTGAACATCAAACAAGGGAAGGACGAGCCCCTGAAAATCTATATTTCTCGATTCAATAAGCAAGTTCGAGAGATGGAGCCGGTGTCGGATGACGCCATTCTAATTGCAGCCATGGCTGGCCTTGCCCCCGAGACTTGGTTCAACTATTCTATCCATGAATTGGGGGCGACCTCGTACCAAAAATTCTTGGTCCGCGCGGAACGCCATATTTGCGCGAAGAAGCCATGGCAAGTCACCCAGAGCACCGCCGGGGGCGAAAAAGGATGGAAGGAAGGAATCGAAGATTGGGCCGGGTCGGGATTCGGACCACTCTCGGAAAACCCGACCACCGGATTTAAGGCTCGCCAGAAGCGCGAGCGAAGTTGCCGCTACCGAGGAGTACTTTGACCCACACTCCATCGGCCATATGGAATGAAGTCTGGTCCGATTCGTTACCTCTGCTCGGCCTTTGAAGATTGAGCCGCCAAATTAGATTCACGTCGATCTCGTGCCTATCATAAATCGATAGGTCACGATCTTGATGAGTGCCGAGATCTAATCAGGGAAATAATGCGTATTGTTCGGCAGGGCGGTCTCAAAAGATACGTTCATGAATTACCGCCCCCGTCGGCACTGGCTCAAGGTGTCAACCCGGAGCGCATAACAAATCCAGCTCTCCTACTACTGCCATCGGCCGAAAATCAGGGTAGGGAGATCCTCATGATGTCGAGCGTGAATCGAATCAACACTAACACAGTCGAAAATAGCCGCTCCAACAGGAAGAGAAAGGCTGATGTCAGACAGGCCGCCCACGCCGAAAGGCAAGTTCGGGTGGCGGAAATCAAGGAAGGCAACCCACCGGCCGTTTTGTGTTTTCGGACGTGGATGCCGATCAGGTGGTCCACCCTCATTCTGACCCCCTGGTCATTACCGCACCGATTTTGGGTATTCCAGTTCATAGAATTTTGATCGACTCTGGGAGCTACTCATCGGGGAAGTTGACTTGCCCATCCAAATGGGACAAGTGTCGCATAAATGGACCGTTATGAAAACATTTAAAATAATCAACGCCGATTCGGAGTACAATGCCATTATTGGAAGGCCGTTGCTTTATCATATAAAAGCGGCCGTTTCAATATATCATTTTTGCATAAAATTCTCAACACCTGACGGCGAGGCCATACATAAGGGGAATCAGAAGGAGTCACGAGAATGCTCTCTCAAACTCTGACCGGTGGAAATTAACGTGATGGAACGGGGAAAAACCAGTGGGACAGCGCAGGGCGATCCCCAGACAAAAGAGGAGCCCGAGCGGGAGGTGGTGATTGTTCAGGGGGATAATCCAGGTCGTCGACCTGGGAAGGAACCGATGATGGAAGACCAAGGAGGGAGGATAGAGCCGGGAGATGTACCGGCAACGAAAGGCGAGCCGACAGCCAAGAATGAGTCGGCCACTGAAGATGAATTGCCCCTACAAAAAAAAGAAGGGCAGAGCAAGAAAAGAAAACGGGTGGAACCAGTGGAGCAGGTCGATACGATCGACGTCAGAAAGCCAAGCGAAGGGCGCCAATTACGTATTGGCCATGACCTCCCAGAACCATATCGAACCGAATTGATTGAGTTTTTGGGAAATAATCTCGACGTCTTTGCGTGGACTCATGCAGACATGCCCGAAATTGACCCCAAGCATGCATGCCACCGCCTTAATATTGATCTAACGTTCCGCCCAGTTATCCAGAAAAGGCGCAAACTCGGTCCCGACAGGCAAGTTGCACTCGAGGCCGAGGTTAATAAGTTGCTAGATAATCAATTTATCCGGGAAGCCCACTATCCCCGATGGGTTGCCAATCTGTCGTCAAGAAAAGCAATGGCCAATGGCGCCTGTGCGTGGATTTCACCAACCTAAATAAGGCATGCCCCAAGGACAGTTATCCGTTACCGAACATTGATTATATGGTAGATGCCACGGCGGGACACGAATTGACGAGCTTCATGAATGCATACTCGGGTTACAACCAAATACGAATGCACCCAGATGATGAAGAAAATACATCATTCTTTTCTGCTCGTGGAATTTACTGTTACAAGATGATGCCCTTTGGGTTGAAGAACGCTGGTGCGACCTACCAGAGGTTAGTAAATAAGATGTTTGAGAAAATGATAGGTCGTACTATGGAAGTCTATGTAGATGACATGTTGGTGAAATCGTTGTATATATCTGATCATCTCAACGATCTTAATAAAATGTTTGATGTTTTGAGAGAGTACAAGATGATGTTAAACCCGAGAAAATGTACGTTTGGGGTCGGCTCGGGTAAATTCTTGGGGTATATGGTCAGGCAAAGAGGGATCGAAGCTAACCCAGGCAAAATAAAAGCCATCATCGATCTTGAACCCCCGAACTCTGTAAAAAGGGTACAAAGCCTAACAGGCCGATTGGCCGCCCTTAACCGATTTGTTTCACGGTCCACAGACAAGTGTAAACCTTTCTTTGAAATCATAAAAAAGAACAAAAATTTTGAGTGGACCAAGCAAGCGCAGGCTGCCTTTGAATCCCTCAAACAACACCTCTCTTCAATTCCTATATTGCAAAAATCTACCCAAGTGGAGAACTTGTATTTGTTTGTACTGCGGTATCCGAATACGCCATCGCTCGGTGTTAATCAGGCTAGATGGTTCTATTCAACATCCAGTCTATTACACCAGTCAGGCGCTACATGACGCCGAACTCCGCTATCCGCCAATGGAAAAGTTGGCTTATTCATTAATCACTGCGGCACGAAAGCTCCGTCCATATTTTCTAGAGCACACGATTATGGTCTAGGGATGGAAAAATCCCCGTGGGGAACCATCCCCGTTGGTACCCGAGCAATATGGGATGGGGAATCCCCGATTAATTTGGGGGTGGGACGGGGATGGTGATTCCCCGATTCTTTAGAACCGGGGATGGGACGGGGATGGTATTTATATTCCCCGTCCCATCCCCGTCCCCGTTTTGATAAAATGAGGATTCCCCGTCTCCATTCCCATTCCCCGATACATATATATTATATTTATTTATTATTATATTAATTCTAGTTATAATATTTATTTTATTAAATTTAAAGACTAAACTCTTAAGTATTTATAATTTTCATTGTTCTCATTAATTCTTTTATGTATTTTTTTATAATTTTTTTTTGTTTTAATTATTTTAAGTAATTTATTTTATAATTTTTTAATTAAAAATTACAAATGGGGAACCCGATTCCCCGTGGGGACCCCGATATCCGAATGGGGATTCCCATCCCCGTCCCAAATGCACAAAATGGGGAATGGTATGGGGATGGTATTTGGGATGAGATTCTTGGATGGGGATGGTATGTCCAATACCAGCCCCGTCCCCGCCTATTGCCATCCCTATTATGGTCTTGACGAACTACCCACTGAAGCAGGTATTACACCGACCCGACACTTCTGGTCGTATGATCAAGTGGGCCGTTGAGCTCAGTCAATTCATCAAATCAACGGTGAGTACGAAGCAAAAGAGCAAAAAATCGCACAGTATTTGGACTTAGTCGAAAAGAAATTGTTACACTTTAAGACAAAAGTCTTACATGTGCCCCGAGCCGAGAACATGCAAGCAGATGCCTTAGCTCGACTCGGTTCCAGCCCAGGGACGGAGGCCATTACGGATGTCACTATCACACAACTATCCGCCCCGCCACTTGGCGCAAAGAAGATACATGCAACTGAAACCACCGAGCATACCTGGATGACCCCGATCATTCAGTATTTAGAAAAAGGAGTTCAACCTGAAAACAAAGCCGAGGCTAGAACACTACGAACCCAAGCGGCTCGTTTCACAATAGTAGACGGCGTCCTATACAAACAAGGATACTCCATCCCACTCCTTCGGTGCCTTTCCGAGACAGATGCGGATTACGCACTTTGAGAGGTTCACAAGGGAATATGCGGAAACCATGCCGGGGGCCAGACATTACCTTATAAATTAATACGGCAAGGATACTACTGGCCATCCCTAAAAAAGGATGCAACCGACCTCGTCAAAAGATGCGAGAGGTGCCAAAGATTCGCACCACAGGTCAGGTATCATCCTGAGCAACTTACCTCCGTATTTAGCCCTTGGCCGTTTGCCAAATGGGGAATGGACCTTATCAGACCACTCCCCACTGGCAAAGGGGGCGTCAAGTATGCCATTGTGGTGGTGGATTATTTCACAAAATGGGCCGAGGCGGAGCCTTTGGCAAAAATAGATGAGGAAAAGATTGTGAGATTTGTATGGAAGTCCATTATCTGCAGATTTAGGATACCGCATTCGATTGTTACAGACAAAGGGAAACAATTCGATAACCGGAGATTTCGAAATTTTTGTGAAGGCTTCCACATCAAAAACCACTTCTCGACTCCATACCATCCCCAGTCAAATGGACAAGTTGAGGCCATTAATAAAATACTCAAGTATACCTTGAAGGCGAGATTGGAGGAGTCTAAAGGTAATTGGCCGGAGGAATTGCCCGGGGTACTGTGGTCGTATAGAACGACGCATCGAGCGGCCACGGGGGAGACACCTTTTTCTTTGGCTTATGGAACCGAGGCGGTGATTCCTATTGAGATTGGAGCCCCTACCTTTAGAATTGCAAATTTTGGTGAAGACGGCAATGAGGCTCAGCTCCGAGCCGAGCTGGATCTGCTCGAAGAAAAAAGGTGCAGTGCCGAGATGAAAAACGCCGTGTATAAGCAAAGAAGTGAGAGGTACTACAATTCGAAGGTAAAAGAAAGGAGATATCAGGTTGGTGATCTTGTGTTGAAAAAGATAACGGGTGCTGAGCCCAACCCATTGAAGCCAACCTGGGAGGGCCCATTTTGGGTTAGCAGCGTCTTATCTGGTGGGGCGTACGAGCTAGAATATCTGAGTGGAGAAAAATTTATACATCCATGGAATGTAGCATACCTGAAAAGGTACTATCAATAAATATCTCGGTTTACGATCCAGATAGGATTCCAGGGAATTATCCTTTCATCTGATATTCTGTGAGCTCTCTAAAGGGGGACGAAATTTTTACTCACCTCGGCTACGTGCCGAGCACAGCAAAAATCGCCTCAGCTGAAGAAGCTGAGTGCCGACAAGTTGTCTTGGGTACGTCCCTTGCACGCTGATAAAGGGGGACTCGCCCACAAGGTGGATCTATCCTAAAAACAAAGACTTGGTCACGCACCGAGCACAAAATAAACACTTGGTTACGCACCAAGCACAAAACAAAGACTTGGTCACACACCAAGCATAAAACAAAGACTTGGTTTACACACCAAACATAAAACAAAGACTTGGTTTACACACCAAGCATAAAACAAAGACTTGGTTTACACACCAAGCATAAAACAAAGACTTGGTCACGCACCAAGCACAAAACAAAGACTCGGTGTACACACCGAGCATAAAATGAAGACTTGGTGTATACACCAAGCACAAAATAAAGACAAGGTTCATATACCGAGCACGAGAGTCAATTAAAGCGGGTAAAGTCCTTTATTCAGGAGCACTGGGAACCGAGCCCTGTACTTGAGAGTATAAAAAGAAAAAAAGAGGACAGGCAACAATTTTACAAAAGGAAGAAGAGCCAAGCATATACAAAAAGCTTAAAACACATACACAGGTGACAGAAAGAAAAGTTCATTTCTACTTCAAAAGTATTTACACAGGGGGGGCCGGAGCCCATTACATCCCAAGGCACGAAGCCAAGTAATCTACCTACAAATACATATAAAAGCTTATAAAAGAAAAGGGAGAACATCACCAAGACTAAGACGGGGGCAGAATCTCAACAGCACCACTGGAGGCAACTTCTTCTGCATTCGGAGGAGGTGAGCCCTGAACATCGGGGGCCGGCAAAGTTCAGGCGGAGAGCATCAATATTAGCCTCCAAGAGGGCCAGGTCCTCCTCAAGCTGAGCAACAGTCCGCCCGGCCTTAACCGATTCGAGGATTTCTTTGAGGCTGGTCACATGGCCGCAGGTTAACATAAATGCATACTCCTCAGAGTCCTTATAAACCTCAACGGCCTCTATACGAGCCTCCCCCACCTGCCTACGGGTAGCCTCTTCAGCCTCTCTACGCATATCGGCCAGGCGCCTCTCCGTTTCTTCGGCCTGGGCAACGGCTGCACGTTCCAGTTCGGCGACCCTTGCCCGAAGGACCTCCTCGGCCTGACGGACCTGATCCCGCTCGGCCTCGGCCTTCTCAGTAGCCTCTTTCTCCAGACTGGCCCGGACCACGGCCTCCTCTGCCTGAGTCTTCAAAGACTCTTGCACCCCCTGGCAGAGTGCATGAGCCTCTTGTAGATTATGGTGGCGTTTCTCCAGTTCTTCCATGCCTCCAATCATATGCCACAAGATCCCAGTCATGCGCCCAGATAGCCCCATCACATATTGGGCCTTCTCCTTCCAGTCAATCTCCGAAAAAAATTGCTCGATCCCGGTTGTCCACGCCCTCGCGGCCACGTCCCTGGCTGCCCGCCCGGCCTCCGGCAAATCTCCCACCTGCTCCTCAGTGGGCGTGGAGCACCTCACGAACTCCACGAACTATTGAGGACGGGCCCCAACCATCCCCTCGCAGGCCTCGTTTCTTGCTTGGCTTGGAGAGATGAAGTGGCCCTCTCAGCTAAGGTCGTCGGAAAATGTTCGCATGGCTCCACCCCTAGAAGTCTGCATAGGAGGCACCGACGATGTCCGACCAGCCCTTTCGGTCTGCCCGGGCTTTTCTATCAAAATTCCCCCTCTTCTCCGTTGCAGAGTGGGCTCTTCCGCCTCAGGCACCCCATCGGCAGGGCGTTTACCGGCTAGGATATCTACTCTCCAGGCCACCTCCGCATCTGTGGGCTGGTCTGCAGCCGCCCGAGTCTGACATGCGGCCTTGTTCCTCACGCTACGAAGGCGCGCACGTAAATCCAAGCCACGCCCTATAAAAAACGACAACCGTCAAAAGAAAACGAAGAACATTTCGAAAGAAAGATAAAGTGCAAAGAAATACTAAGTACATTTACCTCACCCGGCAGCCGCACTCGGTGGTTCCGGAGTCCGCCTTGCCCAGTAGTACTCTCCTCCCTGAAAGTGGGGCCGTTTCTTCACCTCGGAGGGCTCGTGAGGTTCTCTTCTAGCCTCCTCTTCCCTCTCTACTCTCGTCCCGAGCCGCCCTCAAGCCGGCCACGGCCAAGTTGACCTCGGTGGCCAACCTCTCAATCCGCTATCCTCGCACCTCTAGCCGGACATTTTCCGACACTGCGGATGAAGGTGGCCGACAGAGGCCCTTTTGATGCTCGGTTCCCTATAAAAGGAAAAGGATGAAAAAAAAAAAAAAGCAAAGTCAGCCACATAAAAAGAAAAAATAACAACAAAAAACAGAGAAAGGAGAAGGACTATACTTACTGTAACCGAAAACAAAATTCGAAGGGGGGTAAAGGACGGTCCCCTCTACGCGAGCTTGCCACTCGCTACTCACCCAGAGCCACTTGTCTTTCCATTCCTTTAAAGATGAAGGAAGGCCTTCCACTAGGCCGTTCGGGTACCCCAGTCGGGTCTGCACGTAATACCACCCGACGGTGACCGACGTGATGAAGGAGTCGCTCGCCGCAAAAGAGCTCGTTCATCTCTTTAAACTTGGGGCGGGGGTACTTCTCTAAGTGGAACATCACCAAGAGGCCGATGATCCTACCCCAAGAAATAGGATGCACTTGGGTCAGAGAAATGCCCCACTTGCAAAACCATCGCGTGAGGAAAACCGACAGTGGAAATCGCAGCCCATATAGAAGGCTGGCGATATGTATGGCCACGCACCCTGCTGGTGGGTACTGGGGAACCTCCGTGCCATCCGGTACCCAAAAATTGATACCACTCGGAATACGGTACCTCCGCTGGAGCTCTCCCATCTCCGGGACCATCAGCATGCTAGGGATGTCGTTTATATCACACGGCGTCCGCTGAGGCTCTACACGAAGGCGAGGGCCTCCTCCCCGCCGGCCGTCACCATTACGATGGCCCATGGGCACTTGAGGCCTCTCCGGCCTCGAGTCTCCGGAGGGTTCGTTCACCCGCTCCGCGTTATCACGCTCCGGCTCCGATGGGTTCATATTTTCTTCTTCCGGTTGATAATGTCGAGGGTCAGTACTTGGAAATCCCTCGCTAGAACTCTCTCGTGCCAGTCTGGGTTTATATATCACACCTTCTCGGAAAACCGTCACCGGCACCGGATTGAATATCGTGTGCATCTGCCAAAGGTGTTCCGCCTCGAGGAGAATGATCTGAAGAAGAAACAGAAAGTTCAGAGGGGGGGTCCTCAATTTCGCCCACTACCGAGCCCAACCACAACACGACTACCGAGCCCCGACCCCCGAGCCCAAATCTTGGCGGGAAACGCATGCGCGACAGATTCAGAAAAATAACCATTTGCCCATACTTGCCCATGCTTAGTGCTTTATTGGTATCAGAAATCGCCACGTGTCAGAAGGTGATTAAGATGAGTCACCAAGTGGCAAAACTTGGCTGACATGCACGCTTAGAAGGGGACGTGTGTCCTTTTCAAATTATTTTACTGATTAGTGCAAAGATGACTGTTGAAAAACCACTTACTAGAGGGGTATAAAATTCCTCATTAAAGAAAAAAAGAAGAGAGAGAAATAGAAAAAAGGCACTAGAAAACGTGTTATTATAAGAAAGACCGACCCCGATAATCCGACTCGGCATTGTATCACACAAGGCAGAATTAGCCATAAATAAACACGCGTTATGCACGCCTATATTTCCACGTGTTAAATTTCTTACATATTTTGTTTATTGACCAAAACGCACGTCAACAGTATATATATACTACGCCAAGTATTTTCAATTTTCACTTGCAGTTCACAGGTAGGTATTTTTTTGTTTTATTTTTTACAAATTAGACAAAAATAATAGGGACTTTCTATCAATTATGAATGGCAAGGGTGCATGTTTTACTTTTTATGAATTTCGAGGAAAAAAATCAATTATTTTGAAGAAATCAATGACAGTTTCTTAAATTTTTATTCAAGTATAATACGGAATTTAAGTTTAATTTTTTTATCTTTTTCCTTTTTCTTCCCGAGAATATATCAAATGTTTATCCATTGACATTTATATATTGGATAGAATTTTGGAATACGGGATAAATGGATTCCCACACGTCAAAGTGGTTGTTTTTAACAAGTGGTAGGTTGTTTGACTTTGTGTATGTGTTTAGCACCCAAAAAAAAAAAAAAAAGGAATATCTGAAAAATAAAATAAAATATCAAGAAATACATCTTGCGTCAAGATATATATTAAATGCATTGCCAAATATAGGTGCAATTTGTTTGTGATATATTACGCGCCATATTATATTCTAGAGTTAAAACATGAAAAACTTATTTGAATTTCAGAAAAATAAAATTTCGAAAATGCAGAAAATTTTAGACCAGGGTTAGAGTTCGACTTTGTGTCATTAAGACAAATTGTCTCGCTACGGTGCCCACGGTTGAATACCCAAGATACAATGGTCTCCTCTTGTTGTAGCAGCACTCCAAACAACAAGAGACGGGGAACTTCGAATATTTTATACTCTCTATTTTTTAACGAAAACTTTTGACAGAAACTATATGCTTATGAATGTATGCAAAATGCTGATGAAAAATTTGCAGATTTTCGGGATATTTATAGATTACCAAAGGTCTCAAGTAAAACAATACAACTCTTAGATACACCTTTTCTTTCCAAGAGTTACTATGAAGAGAGTTGCACCCTTTGGTTTGCAACTACTCAGAGTTTCCATGAAGAGTTGTACCTTTTGGTTTGCAACTACATTTGTACTAATGACAAATAATAGTCTAGATGCATTTTGAACATAAAATTCATCCACGACTTTCATCTAGATTCATTGTCCAACATGGAATACTAAGGTGGCGATTGGATATGAAATGGATTCCATTTTCGTTCCGCTGGAGAATTTTTTTTGACCAAATATGCGATTGTTTATGAAAATTTTCAGAAAATATATTATTCTTTCACTTTCATTTTTGCTTATTTTTTCTATCATCAATCAGATCTAGACATTTTTTCACAAAAAACTAATCATTATTATACATTTTCCCACAAATTTTACTATTCACTCACTCATACATTTCTATAACTACCAATCATATCCAATTATTCTTTTACTATTTTTAAATCAAATCAACTTTCATCATTACTTTTTCATCTCACATCCAACCACTCTCTCTAAATTCATCTTTTTTCTTCTAAATATTTTTTTACCATTATACTCTAGCAAAATGAAAGTATATCCAACCGCGCCCTAAAGTTCCACTTGTACCTCAATTTGTCACATTTTTTTAATAAGTTGGGAGTAGTGGTTACAGGGGAGGGGAGGAGATAAATTTCAAAGAAACTGAAAGATACAAGTTTCGAATCCTGTGTAACATTTAGTATTATGAGTTACAAATTGTAACATTAATGCAACATGAGTTACAAACCCATGTTAATGCATTGTTACATTAATGCAACTAAATGTTCATAAATGGTGCAATATTAATGTAAGTGGTTACATGTGATGAGTTAATTTTTGATGGAAAAATTAACTATATAAGAAGACAAATCCATGGGTCCTCTCGTCACTCTTGATCTTGAAAAATACACCATCTATTGTTGAGAGGAGACAAGTGAAATCCAGTGGAAAACATCCATAATTCGATCGTAGAAAAAGCAATGGCTGGAGGTATGTTGATCTATTTTAAGCTTCCGCATACATGTTTCTTTTCGGATGTAGAAACATGATTGTATGATAATACTAACATTTTGGTATCAGAGCAGAGTTTAATCTCTGCCTTGCTTTTTCGAATATATGATTTTTTTGTTAACTATTCATATGTTCAAAAATTTTGGTAATATAAAAAATCTGATTTCATCCGGTTCGAAATTAGATTTGTGGATGATATATATATATATAAATATTTTTCAGTTTTATTTGTGGATCATGATTTTGATGAATCAAAACTTATATATAAATCCATTTTTTGAATATATATATATATATATATATTTTCTTGAAGTTTTGGGTTATAAACAAAATGTTTAAGCTTTCCGCGATCTATTTCCGAACATACAAAGAATCTCGGTTTTTTGTTGGGACTGATCGGTTTTCTCGTGAAGAAGACAGAATTTAAAATATATATATATATATTGCATGACCCGATTTCGAACAACCTGGTGGAAGGGGTATGATACATACTTGAATCCAATCCGGTGATGTGTTTCTTCAAACATTCGTATTCCGTTATAAAATATAACATATATCTATTCAGATTTGGATAATAATAATAAAAAAACGCACTGTCCCGTTTCGACCCGGTGGTCAAACATTGGGTGGTGCATTATAACCGATTCTTATTTGAAACGTTATTTGTGATTGTTATTCATTTTATGGTACATATAACGTCGATCGGTTTGGGCATAATATTAAATAATGTGAACTTCATCCGAAATTAGTTTAATACACTATTAAATATTTTTTTGTGATATTCTCGAATATTATTGATGTTCATATATGCTTAATGTTTTAATGCATATAAATTATTTAAGTGCATGATATTTTGTATACTCATGCAATTTATGCTTACGAGAATTTAATTACAAAATTTAGCATATCATTTTGACTTAGATATTGCTGAATTTGTAAAATCTAATTCTCATTAAGATAAATGTCTAAGTGGTTAATATAATTTTTATTGATTAAAGAGTAGCCACATCTTTTTTATAAATAAAAATTATATATTAAGTTGATATTTCACATGTGGATTTAGACATAAATTGTGGTAATTATATGTAATATGATAAAATTTATCCCACAGAAATTTTATTATATTTATATAATTGATCGAGGATAAAATATCAAGTTAGATTTTCTAATTTACCCACAGGGGATTAGAAAATGGATATAATTTGATAGTTTTGTCATAAAGTTAAAATGAATCTAATTGAATTAAAACTTTAGCCCACAGCAAGTTTTTATGTCTCTAGATTCATATTGCAACATGATTTGCATTGGTAAAACATGTTATATGGTTTAAAATAACTTCAAATTTGATAATGTGAGTATGTTTATGTTATATGCGATTATTCAACCTTTGTTAACTTCTCGATATGAAATTTGATGTTCCTGAGCTCAATGGGGACAATTATAAGATTTGGAAGGAGAGAATTCTTCTCCATTTAGGGTGGATGGACATTGACTATGCTATCAGGAAAGATGAACCCCCTGCTATAACTGAAAATAGCATCCCAGATGAAGTTGATCTTTATGAAAAATGGGAGCGATCTAATCGTCTCTGTGTTATGTTCATAAAGACCAAAATATCTAATGGGATTAGGGGCTCAGTCGAGCAATATGACAATGTTCGTGCCTTGTTGAAGGCAATTGATGATCAGTTTGTGTCTTCTGACAAAGCATTGGCTAGCACCCTAATAATGCAGTTCTCATCCATAAAGCTTACCGGGATTAGAGGTGTGCGTGAGCATATCATGCGAATGAGGGACATAGCGGCTCAGCTGAAAGCATTGGAAGTTGAGATGTCAGATTCTTTCCTGGTTCACTTTATTTTGTGCACTCTCCCTCCACAATATGGTCCTTTTAAGATCTCCTATAACACACATAAGGACAAATGGTCAATAAATGAACTTATGACCATGTGTGTTCAGGAGGAGGGACGACTGGCTATGGAGGAGGGTGAGAAAGTGAATATGGCAATAACATCAGGAAAGAAAAAGCAAAATCAGGCCAATGACAAGGGAAAGGACAAGATTCCTCCCCAGAAGGACATCAAGAAAGAAGGCAAGTGCCACTTTTGCAAAAAGAAAGGGCACATAAAGAAGAATTGCCCTAAATTCTTGAAGTGGCTTGAAAAGAAAGGTACTCAACTTTCATTTGTTTGTTATGAATCCAATATGATTGATGTTAATCATAACACATGGTGGATTGATTCTGGTTCAACAATCCATGTTACGAATTCCTTGCGGGGATTGCAAAACCTGCGAAACCAAAGGTGGGAAGTGAGCAAAGCATCTACTCGGGAAATAAGATGCCCTCACATGTGGAAAGCGAGAGGAACGTGCAAACTAGTTTTACGCAAATGGTTTTATTTTGCTTTTGGAAAAGACTTTTTATATTCCTAGTTTTGCTAGGAATTTGATTTGTTCAAGACTCGGTATCATCCGGCTATTCCTTTAAATTTTCGGACTCTTATTTTAGTTTATCTTATAGATCTAATATTATTGGATGTGGTATTATGTCGATGGTCTTTTTCGTCTTAATTTGCAAAATGATGATAATCATCTCGCTTTGCATGTTCATGATAATCTTTGTTGGTATTAAGCGATGTGTTATGAACGAAAAATCCTCAATGTTGTGGCACCGGAGATTGGGACACATCTCCATTGATAGAGTTAAACGATTGGTAAATGATGGGGTACTTAGTACTCTAGATTTTTCTCGATTTTGTGACTGTATAGACGCATTAAGGGTAAGCGGACTAACAAGTCAAAGAAGGGTGCTAAGAGGAGTTAAATATTGGAAATTATTCATACGATATTTGTAGTCCAGATATAGATGCGTATCGTGATAAGTACTTTATTACCTTCATAGATGATTACTCACGTTATATGTATCTCTACTTACTCAATAATAAGAATGAAGCATTAGATGCTTTTAAGATCTTTAAAGCTGAGGTAGAGAAACAATGTGGAAAACAAATTAAGATCGTGAGATCAGATAGAGGTGGTGAGTACTATGGTAGATACACTGAGAGTGGACAAGCTTCTGGTCCATTTGCAAAATTTCTTCAAGAGAATGGGATTGTTGCCCAATATACCATGCCTGGTTCTCCGGACCAAAATGGTGTAGCTGAAAGAAGAAATCGAACATTAATGGACATGGTACGAAGTATGCTTGCTAGCTCCAAACTTCCGAAGTCCTTATGGACTGAAGCTCTTAAAACGACAGTGTACATATTAAACCGAGTTCCAACAAAGGCAGTCTCAAAGACACCATTTGAATTATTCAAGGGTTGGAAACCGAGTTTGCAACATGTACGCGTTTGGGGATGTCCGTCTGAAGTAAGAGTTTATAATCCTCAAGAAAGGAAGTTGGACCCGAGGACCATAAGTGGGTATTTTGTTGGATATGCCGAGAGGTCTAAGGGATACAGATTCTATTGTCCATATCATAGCACTAGATTTGTGGAATCAAGAAATGCAAAATTTCTTGAAAATGACTTGATCAGTGGGAGTGGTCAATTTCTGGATACTAGTTCCGAGAAAGATCATTCGTATACTCGTTATCCTACTTCAAGTAATGGAGTGATCGTTGTTGTTAATAATGCGCCTCAAGATCAAGCGCATGTTGAGCAACCGGTCCTGGATATTCCACAAGATGTTGAACCAAATCTTGTAAATCCTGAAGTTCAACATATACCTGAACCTGTTGAACAACCAGTTGAACAACAGAATCCTGATATTCAGGAGAATGTTGATGAAGGTTTTAGGAGATCTACTAGAATAAGGAGGTCAGCAATTCCAAGTGACTATGTTGTGTATCTACAAGAGTGTGACTACAATATTGGAGCCGGAAATGATCCTGAAACATTTTCACAGGCCATGAGTTCTAAGGAATCAAACTTATGGTATAATGCCATGAAAGATGAGATGGATTCTATGGCATCTAATAAAGTCTGGGATCTCGTCAAATTGCCTGATGGTGTGAAAACCATCGGATGTAAGTGGGTCTTCAAAACTAAGAAAGACTCAAAGGGCAACATCGAGAGATATAAAGCAAGACTTGTTGCCAAGGGATTCACTCAAAGAGAAGGAATTGACTATACAGAGACTTTCTCTCCTGTATCTAAGAAGGATTCCCTTCGAATAATTATGGCATTAGTAGCCCATTTTGATTATGAATTGCATCAAATGGATGTGAAAACAACGTTCCTAAATGGTGATCTAGAGGAGGTTGTTTATATGAAACAACCTGAAGGTTTCTCCTCTAGTAAAGGTGAGCAATTAGTTTGCAAGCTTAATAAATCCATATATGGACTGAAACAAGCCTCCCGTCAGTGGTATTTTAAGTTCCATGAAGTTATCACTTCATTTGGCTTTGAAGAGAACATCATGGATGAATGTATATATCAGAAGGTTAGTGGGAGCAAGATTTGTTTTCTAGTGCTATATGTGGATGACATTTTACTTGCGACTAATGATAAAAGTTTGCTATATGAGGTGAAACAATTTCTCTCAAAGAACTTTGATATGAAAGATATGGGCGAGGCATCTTATGTCATTGGCATCAAGATCCATAGAGATAGATCTCGAGGCATTTTGGGTTTGTCTCAAGAGACCTACATCAATAAAGTTCTAGAGAGATTCCATATGAAGGATTGTTCACCAAGTGTAGCACCTATTGTGAAGGGTGATAAATTCAATCTGGATCAATGTCCGAAAAATGAGCTTGAACGGAACAAATGAAAACAATTCCATATGCTTGGTTTGTTGGAAGCCTTATGTATGCCAGTGTCCTGTGCCAGGACGGACATTGCATTTGCTGTTGGAATATTAGGAAGATATCAGAGTAACCCAGGTCTTGACCACTGGAGAGCTGCAAAGAAGGTGTTGAGATACCTTCAAGGGACAAAAGATTACATGCTCATATATAGACAGACCGATAATTTGGAAGTGATTGGCTACTCTGATGCGGACTTTGCTGGCTGTGTTGATTCACGAAGATCAACATCGGATATATTTTCATGCTTGCCGTGGAGCTATATCTTGGAGAAGTGCAAAGCGATTTGATCGCTACTTCTACCATGGAGGCGAGTTTGTATCATGTTTTGAAGCTACTAGTCATGGTGTATGGTTGAAGAGTTTCATAACTCGGGCTTAGAGTTGTGGATTCTATTTCTAGGCCATTAAAATTGTACTGTGATAATTCAGCTGCGGTATTTATGGCTAAGAACAATAAAAGTGGTAGTCGAAGTAAACACATCGACATCAAGTACTTAGCCGTTAGAGAACGTGTTAAAGAGAAGAAAGTGGTCATTGAACACGTTAGCACTGAATTGATGGTTGCCGATCCTTTAACTAAAGGCATGCCACCAAAGAGTTTTAAGGATCATGTAGTACGAATGGGACTTAGTTCCGTAATGTAATTTATTGGAACTCTTATTCAACTGATATTTTTCATTTGATTTTGTGTGCACATTTGTGTTGAAAAATATCATTAATGTTTGGACCTAGAATAAACATAGGGTTTATTCATTAAGTTTTGTAACCAAATAAAGAATTTAAGAAATGTAATACATTGTAATACATAGTTGATATTACTCGCATATAGAGGACATATCTCTATGATTCATGTATTTTATTTCTTAATTATGTTTGCACCAAGTGGGAGAATGTAACATTTAGTATTATGAGTTACAAATTGTAACATTAATGCAACATGAGTTACAAACCCATGTTAATGCATTGTTACATTAATGCAACTAAATGTTCATAAATGGTGCAATATTAATGTAAGTGGTTACATGTGATGAGTTAATTTTTGATGGAAAAATTAACTATATAAGAAGACAAATCCATGGTCCTCTCGTCACTCTTGATCTTGAAAAATACACCATCTATTGTTGAGAGGAGACAAGTGAAATCCAGTGGAAAACATCCATAATTCGATCGTAGAAAAAGCAATGGCTGGAGGTATGTTGATCTATTTTAAGCTTCCGCATACATGTTTCTTTTCGGATGTAGAAACATGATTGTATGATAATACTAACATCCTGGTCAACACCCTTACAAAGGGTTAGTGATACCACTTGAGCTACAAGCTCGTGGTCCTCAACTTGTCACCTTTAGGCAATAATTTTTCATTCGCCCGAAATATTCTTGTGAGCTCAAACATATTTCCAACACATATTTTGCTTATTCGTTTTCTAAATAGAATCTAAAATTTTCCAGGATTTCAAATTTATCTTTCCCTAGTCATGGCAAAAATAAAAGAAGTTAGATATATCTTTAAACAGTCCTATCAGATATCAATAACTAAACTATCAAGAGGGGCGGGCATGATTCCATCTTAAAGCTAGTTACCGAAAATGGAAAATGGTTAGCATTAGACAATATATAAACCACGCATTATTTCTTTATAATAACAATGTGGAATATATATAAATCCTAGGAAACATGGACACTTCTCTGAAGATGGCGTACCTGTACCGAATACGTATCAAATACAATACTTTATTCAATAATCCATAGATATAATTTGTTCTGTTGTTGATAATTTTAACATGTTTTTTGTGTGTCTATATGAGTTATCACATTTCAGATATAAGTATTTATGAACATTAAGTTTTTTATGCTTAAAATATTATTTTTTCAACTATATTTAGTGCATCTATATTTTCAATAAATAAAAATATATAATTTTATATGTATATATATCGTATCCGTGTCTTTAAAATTTCAAAACAGACGTATTTTCGTACCCGTATCATATCATATTTGTGTCTCGTACCCTATCAGTGCTTCATAGTATAAATCACATTACTTTAATTATGAACTTAATAACATACTAAATTGAGAGATAGACGGGGGTAGCCTTAGCTGACTATTTCCTTATTGCTCCGACCCAAAACACGGTGACGGAACTTGGATTCATAACATGCAATCACACATTCCGGCGTATATTATATGCAGATATACGATAGAGACTAGACCTAGAGTATTCCTTCATAGAGACATCTATAAGACCATTGGTGGGGATTAGCAGATCGAATTTTGGAATTAACAATGATAAATGGATTTCCACCCATCAAATTGGTGAGTTTTCAATAAATTGTGGTAGCGTCTTTTTGAATATTGGGTTTTACTTGTCGTCCACCATCGCTACTTTGGTTCATACCTCACAATTAGTGGCTGACTGCATCCAATATGCCTTTTACAACTCTAACCATTACTCATTATTGTAGAATTTAAATATTATTTTAACTTCATATCTATTATATACACATTTGTTGGAAATAATTACAATGGTTACAACGGAAAAGCCTTCAAGATGGTTTACAAAACAGAAACAGAAAAATTACAAGAAACTAAAACCTATCTATTACAAATCTTGAAAGGACTCCAACTCCAGAAGCATGAATCTGACAGAACTTTACAAGCCGAGTTGAGGAAGACCTCTATCCGCAAGACAAATACGTCCCGGCTAGTGCTCACGGTTTGACGTAATGTCTCCAAAGATAAAACGGCTTACGTCCTTTGTGTAGTAGCACCACTAACACAAAAGCTCCATCGAACTAGAATGGTGCGAGAACTGGTTTGCTTGACACAGAAAATGTAGAAAGGAAGTGTTGACACGAGATGTTGTAACACTGGGGAGTAACACCTACTGGACAGATTATGAACTACGAAAATCTGACTTCCTTTCTAACTTCTCACTCACTCTCACTCTACTCATCCTTATCACCATGCAATAATACACCCTAGGCTTATAAAAGTCATCATTTCCAACACTTGAAGAGAATTAAAGATAGAGAGTGGGCATTAACACCACGTGTAACTCCCATGAGTTACAACCTCTACTTATGACCACTACTTGAGGATTTACAAACTCCAAAAGCCACATGAACCTAGACACCTCTAATGTCTAGATTCATAGACACACGAACCTAGACATCTCTAATGTCTAGATTCATCAGGCCCAATAGTTACTTGAATTTGGTCCAAGCCCATTTTCAAGTGACAAAACTAACTGAATCTAAACTCGAGCCCATAGAGTCGGGCCGATCCAAAGCCCATTTGTGATCATACACTTGTGTTATAGTATATCAAACCAATAACACCTTCTAGTATTTATACTAGGATAAACTATGCTCATTCACGTGGCCAACTTCGTGCATTAATTTCTCACTCATCACCGAAATTTGGGTTTGAGAAATATAAAATACTACGAACATCCTCCAGAATTAAATTCTTAGCCACCGAAAATTTGGTCAAAGTCGGGTCGACACCCACTTTATCAAAACTAAATTTCTAACAATCCCCCACATGAGTGGAAATTAATGCATGAATGAATGCAGACACGCAAACCAGTCCTAAAGAGACAATACTTGTAGCGCCCTTTTTAGCTTACTTGAATTTTAATTCGGACAATAAGCAATTAAAATAGAAATGCTTAAAAGAATGCTTAAAAATACGGAATAGTAAAAATCTTACTTCGTTTGAAAACTTTGCAGCAGAATTAAATGCTAATAACTGAAATAATTATTTGTCCAAAAACATTCATACTGAAAATAAGTCATTCAACAATTAATAAACTAAAAAGTCAAAACTTTGAACATAATAAAAATTCCATTGACATGGGTTCCCCGAGTCACTACGCCCGGCCATCTCCTTCCTCTCTGCATTCTCATCTGAAAAATTTAACATTCGTGGAATGAGCTAAAGGAGCTCAACAAGTAACCTCATTCATGAATGCATGCCTAATGCAATATCTTAACTTGTATAACTTAAAAAGACTTTACGTTTTACTTGCTTAAAAACCTTCATTTCATTACTTAAAACTTTCTTTCACATAAAACTTTGTCTTTCGTTGCATGAAACATTCTTAGGACGCGAGCTCACTTGGTAACACATTGTTCTAATCAGGGTCGCAGTGGGCCTTATTATTTGGAACCCGTGATTTTGCCCGAAGGCCCATTTCCATTTGTTTTAACCGAAGACCCATTTCCATTCGTTTGCCCGAAGGCCCATTTCCATTAACATTAACATTAGCCGCAAGCGGCACATGGTCTGAACGCCGGTCCCCCGCGCCCATTTCCCACTCACTCCATCATCATAGAACAATGTGCACCCATTTCTTTGAAAAACATTATTAATACTAAACTTAAGACTTGACTTTACTTAATGTTGGGATGCTCGTTGAATGCTATGAACATACACATTAACATGATGCATGAACCTAAGTGATGCAACTTTAATTGAATCTGAACATAAGCGTAAAGGGCATAAACATAATAATTAAATCATATTAATTAGCAAACATATTAAAAGTAAACATGACTTGAAACATGTAAATGAGGTTAAACCTACATTAAAGATACTCAACATTAATATAGGGAAAGGCTTATGTTCAGTTAATCAGGGAAAAATCCTACATTCAAATAATTAAAGAAAAGCCCTACATTCAATGATTCAAAACTATTTAGGGGAAAACCTGCATTCAATTAGTTAGGAAAAAACCTAATATCCAATTAGTTAGGAAAAAGTACATCCAATTAATTAGGGATAACCATATATTCAACTAATCATTGAAAATCCTACATTCAATTAATCAGGGATAAACCTTATACTCAACTAATCAGGGAAACCTTGCGTTCAGTTTATTAGTTAATTTTAGAGTCTAGATTCAAATATACTTGGGGAAAAGTCATACGTTCACTCAGTTAGAGGAATACCCTACATTCATTTAGTTAAGGGAAACCCTATATTCAATTACTCAAAGCTCTTTAGGGAAAATAATATATTCTTTAGGGGAAACCCTATATTCATTTAGTTAGGGATACCTCAACTAATATAACTTCCAACCAACATAACAAATAACTAAATAAAATGACTAATCATGTTAATGGGCAGAACATAACTTTTTCTAAATCAATTAACCAAACAAAATTGATGTGCCTAAACTAATCTGGAAACAAGGTCAACTATTAGGTTACGAGTTCGGTTTATGCATAGTTTTTATCTAACTGTTAAGCAAGAGTGACCATTAATTAACTGAACTATAAAAGTATCACGTTAAAGCCCTTCCAAATACATAAATAACATGCTAAGCTAGCTTGTACGCAGTGGAGTAGGAATCTAACAAATTCAATTAGATAGATATATTGATTGTAACCACCTTCATGCATGGAATATTGAGAGAATAATTACAAGTGTCCATAGGGTGTATATCTTATATGCATCTATTAGACTCACGGCATTTAAGCATGTCGTTATACGATCAACACATATCTATTATTCAAACTTATTAATTAAGGAAAATCCCTATATTTAATGATTCAAAACTATTTAGGGTAAACCCTACATTCAATTAGTAAGGGAAAAACCATTCACTCAAACAATCCAGAATAGTTGGTGGCAAGCCCAATACATGAAATTTTATAACATTTAAGGCAACAAGACATATGATCTAACATGATAAGACAACAAGCCTTGAGATCAGCATCATAAAACACATACATAACATAGTCAAACATGGTAAGGGGACAAACATATAATCAATATAATGAAAATCGCATACATAACAATAATCCAAACCTAAATCTACGTGAAACCTAAAGAGATTACTTGTCGGTTCAACTTAAGGTTTCAGGCTCTTTGGGATCAAACGTAGTCCTAGAAGATTCGCATTGGGGAAAGTCACCTCTCTTTCTTCTCTCCCGTGTTCTCTTCTTTGGCCGATTCTGTCTCTCCTCCTAGATGTGTATTTTGTATTCTCTATAACCAAGTTTTACGTGTCTTATACATGTATTTTAACCTACTTCTAATTGGACTAGGTTTAGAGTACATGGGCTTATAATTAACTTACTAACAATATAGGCCTGATTTAATACTCTAAACTAATTAAAGGTCCGATTATTCATTATAAGACCCAAATTAAATAATTAACCAATCCAATTTAAAAGACTCTTTTATTATCCGTAATTTAACAAATTAACTATCTCGTAAAATCATTAATAAATTTCTAGCTCACCATTATTATTATTCCATAAAATAAACAAATAACATGATTAAAAAAATTCTTATTAAGGCATAAAAATTCGGGTCGTTACAATACTGCATCCGGAAAGGTAGCTTGTGGCTTTGAACCTTCCGTAGTTAATGCCATTGGGTACACTGGCGGCCTAGTGGACGCAATGCCTTGAACTATTCCTCCACGGTGTATACCGAGACAATAGCATTAACACAGTAAGGTCTCAACACCTTCTGTTCTCACGTTTTGTGTCCTTTTCGGCCATGGACACCACTTTGGATTCATAAGTGTTACTTTGAAGTAGCCCGCACTTCTCACTTATATAGGTGATCTCCTATCCGAGTATCCTGCCATACTCAACCTCAACGAGGTGTAGGAATCATTAAAAGTCAAATGACTTAGCTTCACCACAACTTGCAGGTGTTTCAACACTTGGCATTGTTCTCTAGGGATGGGTTGAAACATTATTTTCAAGTGTTACAACATAACCTTCATAGCTTAGTTTTCCCATTGAACCAAGTTTTGGGATCTGCAGTCATCATGGTTGGGTTACCACTATGATGGTTATTTTACTTTGTGGATTTTAAGCCCATTCCCTCTAGCAATTTACTCAATTGATTTCGATTCAGTCCTTTCGTCAAAGGATCTGCCAAATTGTCTTTTGACTTTACGTAGTCAATTGACATCACACCATTTGAGATCAATTGTCTAACGGTATTGTGTCTCCGACGAATATGTCTAGACTTACCGTTATACATATTGCTCTGCTCCCTTTCTATAGCCGCTTGGCTATCACAGTGAATCATCACAGAAGGCACAAGCTTCCTCCAACATGGAATATCTTCCAAAAAGTTCCGAAGCCACTCTGCTTCTTCACTAGCTTTGTCCAGAGTTATAAACTCATATTCCATGGTGGACCGAGCTATACACGTTTGCTTCGTGGACTCCCACGATACCGCACCACCTCCAATGGTGAATATGTATCCACTAGTGGAATAAGAATCTTTCGAATCTGAAATCCAACTAGCATCACTATACCCTTCAAGTATAGTCAGATATTTCGAGTAGTATAGCCCATACTCCAAGGTATACTTCAAGTATTTTAACACCCTGGTTAACGCTTTCCAATGCTCATGGCTTGGGTTGCTCGTGAACCTACTCAACATATTTATAGGATAGGCCAAGTCTGGTCGTGTACAATTTGTGATTTACATTAGACTGCCTATTATACGTGAGTATTTCATCTGAGCCTCTCGTTCTGCTTTATTAGCAACCAGACACTTAAATCAATGGGTGTCTTGACGTTGAACTGTCAAAATTATTGAATTTCTTGAGCACTTTCTCCACATAGTGGGAATGTGACAAGATAATTCCACGAAGAGTCTTGCTAATTTTTATCCCCAGGATCACATCAGCAGTCTCCATATCCTTCATGTTTAAAGTTTCTCTTTAACATTCTTTTCGTGTCCATGATAGTATTATGACTACTGCCCATGATTAAGAAATCGTCTACGTATAGATAAACTATGACAAATGCTTCCAATGTCCCTTTGACATATACACATTTATCACACTCGTTGATTTTAAATCCATTTGACAACATCGTATTGTCAAACTTAAGATGCCATTGTTTTGGAGCTTGTTTCAGTCCGTACAAGGATCTTATTAACTTGCACACCTTCATTTCTTGACCGGGTGCAACAAACCCTTCAGTTATTCCATATAGATTTCAAAGATCTATCTCTCCATTCAGAAACGTTGTTTTGACATCCATCTAATGAATGTCTAGATTGTGCAAAGCAGCAATCGCGAGAAGTACCCAAATAGACGCAATCCTCGTTACTGTAGAATAGGTGTCAAAGAAATCATACCCTTATTTGTGTTTAAAGCTTTTGGCTACAAGCCGTGCTTTATACTTATCAATAGTTCCATCGGCCTTATACTTCTTCTTTAGGATCAACTTACGTCCTAAAGGCTTATGACCAGTAGGGAGATCAACAAACTCCTACGTATGGTTTTGCAGAATGGACTCGATTTTTCAACTGATCTCGGCTCGAATCCATTGACAGGTATAGCATTTTGATCCTTCCCTGCTGGAATGCCACCATATTTTAACACTTCCTCAACGCGGGCATCTTGCTTTTTGGAGAACTCCTCAAACTCTTATTCAGTGATTCGTCTCTTCTCCGACATTGGCACAACAGAGTGCTCAATGGGTAGGGTTACAGGGAGTTTGCTCAAGATAGAGGCAGTAACATGACCCTGCTGAGGGGTTTCCGCTATCATTAATGTAAGATCTTTTGAATGTTCCCCCTCAGCTGTTTTTCCCTTCTTCTCAGCTGCAATCTTCTCAGCTGTAGATTCCTTCAACTTTTCTTCTTTTAAGTTCCTTAGGGACTCCTCTTCCCCCTTTTTGGCATCATCAAAGGAAAGAGGGACCCCATGGAACATGCCTGTGAGCATGAAGTCGAGTCTACTTAGAGCTGAATTCTGTTTGGAGTCTGCTGCTGCATAAGCTGTTCGAAATTCTGAGCGAGTTGCCTTGGACTCGGGTACCACCAACTTCATTTCAGCCATGAGTAAGTGATCGCGAAAATCTTACCGCAAGCGTACGGTGTCAAGTTTTAGTATAGGTTTTGAAAGTAAGGTTATCGTCTCCACAGGGATTGTTATCGAATTTTATACTAAGTATTATAATTAAAATAGCTTAATTCTATCTAGAAACCGAAAAGAGATGGATTGTTTATTAAACTAAAAATTAAACTGAGAATTGGTTCAGACAAATTATCAAACACGTAGATGATGAATTCTAGAGGGTTGATTTCACCTAGTTATCCCCTATGTTCTCAATCCAGTTTATAAATCACAAGTTATTAATCTATAAGCCAATATTCCTACCGTTTATCACTTCCTCTCTCGAGTGCCAAGTGATTCTAGGTTCCAATTTCTGATTTCGATATCTCTATAAAAATCATAAATTAAACCCTAATACGCTCAATGAATATTCATTCACAGACTTCAAAAGATTCATAAATCTCTCGATTCTATGAAACCCTAGGTTGTGCTATTCTAAAGCCATGTGTTCAATTACCTCTCTCGAGCGTCAAATTAAACACGCCAAACAATCTAAATTATTGATCAGATAATCCAGATGCAATCAAATCAAATAGCACAAATAGATTAATAAACATGCAAATTTCATAAACTAGAAATCAAAACATAGGTTCAAACATAAGTTACATCAATCCTCTAGAAGAATAGGTTTAGCTCATAATAAATGTACAAAAACTCATGAAGAAGTAATTATACATTGATAGGGTTCAACAAAGATGCTAGAAAAATAATTCAGAATGATTAAATGAAGAATCTTCTCTATTTCCAGAAGATAGATGCCTTCGAATCTCGTCCCGAACTCTTTCTCCTTGCTCAAAATCGTCCCTTGTGCTCTCCAAAATGTCCCACCCCCTATTTGTGCGTCTCCGTAGTGTATTTATAAGTCAAAGCCCTCGAAAATCCGTCCAAATCGGCCCAAAAATAAAGGCCCGCGTTTAGCCCCTGTTTTCCGCCCGGACGCGCGCTACGGCGCGCCCGAAATGGCGCTGTTGCGTGCGGATGTCGTCTGCTGCTTCTGTGCTGGATGACGCGCGCTGCAGCGCTTGCTGCACATCGGCTGCTGGTCGCTCCACGTCCTTGCTGGTTGGCCGGCCGGGCGCTGTAGCCCCTTGGCCTGGGCGCTGCAGCGCCCCATTTTGCTGCTGCTCGCTGAAGACAACCTGCTGCTATATATTTTGGGCGATGTAGCCCTTGCTTATGGGTGCTGCAACGCCATCTTCCCCTCGCTCCCGCAGATAATTTCGACCCCGTGCTGCGCTGGGGTTTAAGGCGCGACGCTGTTCTTCACCGATATTTTCCTATTTTTCTGCTTCTAAAATGCGATCTTTACTGTCCAAACACGTTTTTCACCGTTTTTGCTCAATTTCGGATTCAAGATCAGTCCCGATTCTCGAACGACAAAAATGACACAAACTCGACTCAAACGACACTAAAATACCCGAAAACAACGCAAAATCCTAGTCTAGAGAACTCAATACATTGATATAAAACCAACTTAACAAATACCCCCAAACTTAGACATTTGCTTGTCCTCAAGTAATTACAGACTCTAAAAAACTCAACAAAAATGGAGGAAACAAAAATTAAAGACAACTGACTCAAACGGACTAACTGCAAAACTTGACAATCGAACTCATTCGTCAAATTTCGTTTCACTATCAATCAAGCACGTATTTCACAATGTGATCATGAAGGTGGAATGTTCATGCCAACCCCGTTTTCATTATCCAAATAGATTCACGCAATCAAGTGTTTTCAAGATGATCCACTTTTTTAATAAAGAGATGAGATGCTTACCGGACTCCATAGGCTTGTCTTTCACACTAATCTCCACTAATGTAGGCTAATGTAACACAAGGATCAATAGGACTTTTAAAGCTTGTAATGTGGGCTTAGGGTAAGGTAGGAAAATATAGGATTAAGTGGCTCAAATCACCCAAACACACAATTATCACTTTTAATCAACAATCAACACTACCCTTCACTTTTTGACATCCCCAATGTCTATGAACCTTCAATCCGCTGATTTTTCTCATTTTTTTTTCTTTTTTTTTTTGAACCCCCAAACTTATTTTTTTGCATACATGGGGTTTCATATTTTCTTTTCTCGGGCAACTTCATTCAATTAAATACATACCCTTCTCTTCATACCCTCCTCAACCTTCAACATTTTTCTATATTATGTGTGTATGGGTGATGGGTAATTAGGATTTTCGCATTTAGGCTCTGGGTATTAGATTGGTTGCCAAAGAAACGGGTTTATACGGCTCAAAGGGGGACACTAGGGAAAATATAATACAAAGGTAGGCATTTTAGGCTCTGGCTTGTTCAAAGATGGCCTAAATCACTTCCTTAATGTTACTTCACCTAGGATTTCGCCTCGACTAGTGATCAGACAAGTTCTAGAATCCGGTGGGATCATAAAGGAACCACTCAATTGCATAAATCATCCCCAAATAAATCAACAGAGTTAAGCACATAGATGGAATTAATGGAAAGAAGATTAATTCACAGTTCAACACATGCTCTTTTGACCGTTCAACTCATATTCAACAAATTCACTTAGTCATGCAGTTTCACAGTTTTACAAACGCCCCGACTCGACTATAGACTCTTTTTTTCGTTTTTTTTTTTGACTCAAGACTCGACTCGATGAATAAAAATAGACTGCTCCCCCCAAACTTAAAACGACATTGTCCCCAATGGAGAGGTGGGAAAAAGGACTTTCCTGGTAGCCGAGGAGCGAATGCTCCTTAAGTCATGTGGTACTACTACGTGCATGAGGTGTCTCGTATAAGCTCACTACGCATCCTAGCGCACAAGCCCGTGGGTGTTGTATGCCTCCGAGGTGTGGTCTTGTTCCTCCCATTCGCCTTGGGCCCGGTCCCTTTTTGGTTTCGCATCTTTGCAACCTAGCAATGTAGCCAAGAAAACAAAACTCGTGGAACCACGAAATTCGATTATAGGTGAGAAATTGAAAATCAAAGCATATACATAATGCCCTAAAGTAGAAAATATAGTGCCATGTCAAAAAGATAAGCATAGATTTGCATGATAGCACTAAACAATGTGAAATTGTCATTGGGGCATTTTATCAAACACCTCATATGCATGAATTTGGGCAAAGATGGTGAATGCAATGGATAACTCAATTCAATCCCAAAAATCAACACCAAGCCTAAGTCTAGCATGAGCAACCAATCCACAATCCACAAATCAACAACAATTATCCTAGCACTTCTACAATCCAATCACACAAAAATCACAAGATGGGGAAAACCATGGGGTGTGGTTTGGAAGTTGCAAACTTACCAAATAATGAGTGGAGGAGATGAATATGGTGTGTGTGGTGTTATAATGCTCCTTTGTGAAGATGGAGTGGGATATGTGGGATTTGCACAAATAAGAGGGGTGGGATGTGATGCAACTTTCTACTCCTAAGAATGCAAAAACTTCAGAAAAAAGCAAAAAACAACTACTAAATTATATTAAAACTAAGAAAGCAATAAAAGGGGCTTGGGTTGCCTCCCAAGAAGCGCTAAGTTTACAGTCTTCAGCCAGACTATGTCAGATTATCCTCAAGTTGGGGCTCCAATAGGCATGTTATCCACGTTTCCCTTAGAAACTTCCCAACCTCCAATGTCTTCAGCTATATTCCCAACCATCTGCTTACCATCCTTTAATTCAAATTTTAGCCTGTTGGTTGGATGGATGGTGAATACAACTTTCTCCTGATTTACCCGAAATGTTAGCTCCCCCATTTCTACATCGATCAAAGCCCTTGCTGTGGCTAAAAATGGTCGCCCAAAGATTAAAGGTATCTTCTGATCCTCATTCGCATCCAACACTACAAAATCCACAGGAAAAACAAATTTATTAATTCTTACCAACACGTCTTCAATGATTCCCCACGGATAGGCGATGGATCGATCAGCAAACTGTAAAGTGATATTGGACGGCTTCACCTTCCCGAGCCCAAACTTCGTCACATCAGAAAGAGATATAAGATTCACACTGGACCCAAGATCACAAAGTGGTTTCTCAAAGAAAACTCCTCCAATAGTACAAGGAATAGTGAAACTCCCTGGATCCTTCATTTTCTGAGGTAGTTTACTCTGGACTATTGCACTACACTCCTCTGTCAAATAGACAGTCTCAAAATCTTCCAACTTCATTTTCTTGGATTCCACTGGTTTCGCATAAATAGGTGATTCTTCGGGGCCGGGCTGAATTTTTGCTTCTTTTTTCACGTAAACTGCATTGCAATGTTCTCTCGGATTAACCTTTGTATCACTCGGGAACTTTCCCTTCTGCTGCAATGAATTCACGGCTGTAGCCAACTGACCCATTTGTGTCTCAATCGACCTAATGTGTGTCTCCATTGTGCTCATCTTAGTATTCAGACCATCAATCTGCGCCTCACTCCTATTCATTCGATTCCTGGTCTCTCTGATGAATGAGCCGAGCATCTCCTCAAGCGACTGCTTCTTTTCATCTCCGAGTGCATTGGAACTAGATGGGTTTGGATAACCCGGAGATGGATTCAATACGTTCCTGTTGTTGCTATAAGAGAGATTCTCATGATTGCGAAGTCCCGGGTGATAGTGAGTTGGTAATGAATTACCTCTGTTATTAAAATCCCGGTTATTCACATAATTGACTTGCTCGGCCTCGTGAGCGGCGGCTGCATGAACGGCTGCGGGTGGAAGTGCGGCTTGCTGTGGTGTGTTGCCAGAATTCATGATTGCTAATTGCTTTGTCGGACTCGAGATTTGAGTGCCAAAGCGACATCAGATTCCGGCTCAAGAACACCGCAATCGGCTTCTTTGATCTCTCGAGAGGGCCATTGATAGATGTTTGTGGCCATTTCTTCAAGTAGAAGTAAGGCCTCGCTTGGTGTTTTAGCCATCAATGTACCTCCCGATGCCGCATCTAGTATCGTCTCGTATGCCCATTCACCCATTGTTGAGAAATATCAACCTCGCCAGGTCCGCATAACCATGTTGTGGGCATCTCCGCAATCTCTTTAAATCGCTCCCAAGCTTCGTATAACGGCTCAAAATCAATCTGTTGGAACTGGGCTATCTCGCTCTTTAGTTGGAGTGTCTTGCTGGGAGGGAAAAATTTTGCTAAGAATTTTTGAGTCAGATCATCCCAGCTCGTAATACTCCCGGGGCGAACATCTCAGAACCACGCCTGGCCTTATCCCGGAGTGAAAACGGGAAAAGCCTCAATCTAATGGCCTCATCAGTCACACCATTCATCTTGATGGTGTCGCAAATTTCCAAGAATGTGGCCAGATGTGTATTCGGATCATCCACTGGACTCCCCCCAAACTGATTCTGCTGAATCATGCTTATGAGGCCCGGTTTCAATTCAAAATTATTTGCATTAATGGGCTGGCGCACAAGTCCGGAGTAGTTCTGGTTCACGGTCGGCAGAAAGTAATCCCGGATTGCCCTTTCTCATGCCTCAGGCTGTGGTGGCACATTCACGACCCGATTTCCGTTATTCTCATTGTCTTCGTCTTCTGCCATTGCTCGATTCTCTGCTCGCTTTGCAACTCTGATTGCTCGAAGTGTCCTTTCAATCTCTGGATCAAAAGGAAGCAAATTAGTATTTTCAAAATCTCGCATAAACAAATAAATCAATGAGAAATACGCAATTATAATTCCTAAACTAGTCTAGATTAGTATTAAGACTACTTGGTAATAGTATTAGTTTAAAATAGGATAAAACAATCTTACCGCAAGCGTACGGTGTCAAGTTTTAGTATAGGTTTTGAAAGTAGGGTTATCGTCTCCACAGGGATTGTTATCGAATTTTATACTAAGTACTATAATTAAAATATCTTTATTCTATCTAGAAACCGAAAAGAGATGGATTGTTTATTAAACTAAAAATTAAAACTAAAAATTAAACTGAGAATTGGTTCAGACAAATTATCAAACACGTAGAAGATGAATTCTAGAGGGTCGATTTCACCTAGTTATCCCCTATGTTCTCAATCCAGTTTATAAATCACAAGTTATTAATCTATAAGCCAATATTCCTACCGTTTATCACTTTCTCTCTTGAGTGCCAAGTGATTCTAGGTTCCAATTTCTGATTTCGATATCTCTATAAAAATCATAAATTAAACCCTAATACGCTCAATGAATATTCATTCACAGACTTCAAAAGATTCATAAATCTCTCGATTCTATGAAACCCTAGGTTGTGCTATTCTAAAGCTATGTGTTCAATTACCTCTCTCGAGCGTCAAATTAAACACACCAAACAATCTAAATTATTGATCAGATAATCCAGATGCAATCAAATCAAATAGCACAAATAGATTAATAAACATGCAAATTTCATAAACTAGAAATCAAAGCATAGGTTCAAACATAAGTTACATCAATCCTCTAGAAGAATAGGTTTAGCTCATAATAAATGTACAAAAACTCATGAAGAAGTAATTATACATTGATAGGGTTCAACAAAGATGCTAGAAAAATAATTCAAAATGATTAAAGGAGGAATCTTCTCTTGTTTCCGAAGATAGATGCCTTCGAATCTCGTCCCGAACTCTTTCTCCTTGCTCAAAATCGTCCCTTGTGCTCTCCAAAATGTCCCACCCCCTGTTTGTGCGTCTCCGTAGTGTATTTATAAGTCGAAGCCCTTGAAAATCCATCCAAATCGCCCAAAATAAAGGCCCGTTCACCCCTTTTTTCCGCTTTCCTGACGCTGGCGTGCGCGCTTCAAATGCCGTTACGCTACTCGATGGATGTCGTCTGCTTCTTTCTTTGACTTTGGATGACGCGCAGCTGCAGCGCTTCTTCGCTTTGCCGCACATCGGCCGTCGCTCCACGCCCTTGGCTTTGGCCGCCGGGGCCGCACCCACTTGGCACAGGCGGCTGCGCAGCAGCCCCATTTTGCTACTGCTCGCTGAAGACAACCTGCTGCTATATATTTTGGGCGCTACAGCTCGTGCTTATGGTCTTTGGCGCCATCTTCCCTGTTCATTTGTCTTAATTTCGACTCCCAAAGCGGCGCTGGGTTTTAGTATTCTTTCGCTTTCACCGATATTTTCCTATTTTTCCGTTTCTAAAATGCGATCTTTACCGTCCAAACACGTTTTTCACCGTTTTTGCTCAATTTCGGCTATTAAGATCAGTCCCGATTCTCGAACGACAAAAAATGACACAAACTCGACTCAAACGACACTAAAATACCCGAAAACAACGCAAAATCCTAGTCTAGAGCACTCAATACATTGATATAAAACCAACTTAAAAGTAGTTCAAATTTTGCATTCACTGTTTCCTCAAGGCGCAGAATTTCTTTTCTCTGGAATTCTTGTAGCAGCTCCATTTTAGTCTTGTGAGACTTGTGTAGCCTTTCGATATACGCATGCATTCTTTGCTTGAGATCAGCGTTGTCAGACATCCAGACGGGCATTCTGCCATATAGTGCTTTGAAATAACGAACTTGTTTGAGTCGCATGGCAGATTGCTGTTGAGACAATTCCCTGATCTGTACTACTATCCCTCTCAAGTCAGCTGTGAGGGTAGCATCCCTGTTGTCCAGTCTTAAGTCGAGTGAGGCCTGATGTCTTTCAATCTTCTCAATCTCTTCACAGATTTTCTTGAAGACCTTACGAATTTTAGTTGTCTCACTTGATTCAGTTGCAGGCCACTCTTCATCAAAGTTGAAATCGACTGGAACAATGGTGTCGGTGGGGACGATTGGATCTTCTCTTACAGTGAATCTTCCCTGTTGAGCAGTGGTCTCTTCTTCTAACTCTGGTAGGATCGGCGTGAAAGGAAACATGTCCTAAAAGGCATCATCGCGCACGTATGGGATGGTTTGTGAGGTTTGTTCCTGCGATGACGGAGCTGGTGGAGTTGTTATTGATGCAGTTGTGGAAGCCTGCGCAGTTGACTCGGTTTTAGCTGGGGCTTGACTGAGCTTCAGCTGTCTTAACAGCATTTTCAGTCTTAGTAGATTTTTCTAAATGAATTATTGGTTCATCTGCTACATCATCAGCGTCATAGGATGATGATGAGACCTGTGGGCTTGGCTCATCATCAAAGTTAAATTTTTGATGAGCAGCTTTGTCACTTAGTTGGCTCTTAGTTTTGAGAACATCCTCCGTTGGGTCCTTAGGATCTGCAATCGGAGTGGACTCGGCCATCTCTTTGGACCCCAAGAATGATACATCAAGGTTCTCCTTGGAGTCATGAAGTGCGCTTATTTCCTATTCTGTTTCAGCGCTTTGAACTGGAGGAATGTTCTGTATCTCTTGACCATTACCTAGGGAAGTCTCAACCTCCCTTAGGCCTTCAATACCTACAACAGACTCAACTGTTGCGAGGCCTTCAATGTTCCCTTCAATAGTCTCAATTGTCTTAGGGTCTTCGACATTCCCTTTGACAGTCGCAACTGTCTTAGGGTCTTCGACCATGGCATCCGTAGGAGTCTCAACTCCTTGGATTGCACTTTCACTGCCCAGAGTGTTAACTCCCAGGGCATCTCCGTCCTCTGCTTCGACTGTAAGAACAGTGTCATTAGCCTTCAGAGCAGTAGACATTTCAGCTGGGACATACTCAATTGTCCGAGCTTTGTCAATGTCACTCTACTGCGGTTCTTTTTCTGTTTCTACTTTGCCTCCTTTCTGCAAGTGTGAGTCTTCCACAACATCCTCCAACCCTGCTGTGGTGGAGAGAGCTTCCCCCTCAGCTGGCGCACCAGCTGAGTGACTAACATTGGGGTCACTCTGCTCCTGACTCGCGGCCTTTTCTGTTGAGTGCTCAGCCGCTGGGGAAGGTGGTAAAACACCTTCTTCAGGGGTTGGCTCAACTTGGGTGCCAAAAATCCCAATGTCATTGCCAGTGCCCTTGGATCCATCCTCCGATTGTACAGGGGACGTGGCTGCAGCGACGACTGAGGCAATGTGATGTGCCACTCCCAGAGGATCGGTCTGCTGGAGAGATTGAGACGACTCCCTTGGTCCTTCAAATAATTGCTGGTCATGCATTAGCCTGGATTCCCTCAGAGCCTGCTGCATGTTTGATTTCTCTGCTGCAGTAGTGGGATCCTCATCACTTTCAGAGTACACATCGAGATGCGTATGAGTGTGGTCGAGAGAACCACTAAACTCGCACACCTTGGCTTTTTCAAGAGTTTGTGCTTCCTCGGCTGCTTTTTCTTTTTCTTTCTCCCTGATAATGTGAAGAATATCCATGCAATTTTCTTCATCAAGGGCCTGTAAAACAGTGGTAACACCGAGAAATCGCAACAATTCCTCTTCTTCGATATACTCAGGGTGAGCAAACTGCACACTTGAGTGATCAAGTTTCCATGCCCTCCACTCGGCGCCTCTGGATGTCAGGATATAGTGGAGAGTACATGATTATATCATCGTCATCATATTCATCTTCTTGTCCTTCTTTTTCAGGAATTGGAGGCAAGAGACTTCACTGCTCTTGCCTTGCCTTGAAGATCGATGGCAGTGGAGAGACAACCTTTTCAATCGAAGGTTCGATTGTCTCTGCTACTTTACATCCCTCAGCTGTCTCTTGTACAGTTGTGTCTTCCACTGGTATCTGTTGATCGTCCTCAGAAGACTTCCGCGATTCATCAATTACTTCAGGAGACTGCACTTTTTGAGTGTCAGCAGTCTCGGATGCTTTCTCCAGCTGAGTTGCAGATTCAGCATTCTTCTCCAATTCAGATTGCCTAACCAGTCGTCTCCTTTTGGGTAGCAGGGGAACCTCTTCCTCAATGTTTTCTGGTTCCTGGAAGGAGATAACTTTCGCACCGCTTCCTTTCTTGTCTTGGCAGTACGCTTCTTCTTTTTAACAGCAGGAGAAGGAGTAAGGTGTTCCTCCTCTCCCTCGGCTGCGGGGGCAGGTGATCTGGCTGCAGGGGCAAGAGTCTCGGTTGCTCGGGCAGGGGACTCAGCTGCAGGGGCAGGTGCTTTCTTGGACTTTGCTATGGGAGCCTTCTTTATCTTAGCTGTTGGGGCAACTTTCTTCTTCGGGGAAGGGGTAGCAGCCGTGTCTTCGGAGTCAGCTAATTCCCCCTCACTTGTGTCAGTTCACTTTGCATGAGCTCTCTTCTGGGCACCTGAGAGGTTTGCTCAGAACATCCTCTTGTTCACATGAAACGGTTTGCCATGGCGAGGGGCAACACCTTTCACTTCCATCAAGTGGCCAATTACAAGACCATATCCAAGTGATCCTCCAAAGGATCCATCCTCCTTAAATGTCTTGTTCATCACATTCAGGCAGAGTTTGTTGTACACAAACTCAGCCCAGTTAACCTTTTTGCCCTGCATGATCGCAGCCATGACGATCAGCTTAGTTTTTGATAGCTGGTTGAAGCTGCCAAACTTCATATCTATACACTTGGAGATGACATCCATCAGCTTATGATAGTCGTCCTTCAACAGTTTCGTGTTAGTTGTGTAGATTACCTTAGCAGCACACTCAGGTTTGGCTACTTCTTTCCATGCAAAGAATAAGTCTACATCAACTTCATGTATTTCCTTTATGCCTTCTGATGCCAACAATCAGTGCTCAGCAAGGTCTTTAGCACTTATTATGATGTCCTTGTGGTGGACAGAAGACTTGATTCCTTCGTCTTGCACTTCCGCGTTGACATAGAACATCGCTACCTCCTCAAGGTAGGTGTGGGAATACTCCATGGTTAGAAAATCCTTGAGACCTGACTTTTCTAGCATCTCAGCGATTTTCAGAACGAGGGTATCATCAGAACCCTGCTTTACCATTCCTTCGAAGTCAACTGATGATCCTGAGTGGAATTTCTTGGAAAGCTTGACATAGTCGACCTTTGGTGCCATTTTCAGAGTGTTTTACCGATTAAAAATTGTAGAACGTGCTTGAGAATACTTAGGGTTTTTGAGAGAAAAGATAACTTGCTTGCCTTTTGCTTTGAAGATGAACAATTTCTGTAGGGAATAGAAAAGACTGAAAAACGTATATATAAGAGTTATGAAAGGACATGTCTTCGGATTTTGAATTTTGATCGAGATCAACGGCTCAGATTAGTACGTCAAAACCGCATTTAATTTCTCGCATGTAATGCGGCAACATTTACATCCAATCATATGCTTACTGTGCAGCTTTTTACTGTACCCGTCATTATTACGCTGTCATCATCCTTAAAAACATTCCCGCTCATTTAAAACGACCGCGTTTTTGTCACTTAGTTCATAAATGACTCAGCTTATATCACATATGACTTAACTATGTTTCTCTCTTTTTATTAAGTAACTCAGCTGTCAGCTAACTCGATACAGCTGACTTTTCGACATGGCTGTTTCACTTGGCTGATTTGTGAAACTTGCTCTTTTCTCATTTTCTCATCGACTATCTCTGCTGACTGAGTCTTCTGAGTGTTAACTCAGCTCAATTAATCCTAGCTCATTCTTAAGCTCTTCAAATCTTGATTCACATAGGGGCTTAGTGAATATGTCAGCTAACTACTTATCAGTTGAGATATATTCCGAAGTGATGTCTTTCTTTTCAACATGATCTCTTATAAAATGATATCTGACATCAATGTGCTTTGTTCTTGAATGCAACACAGGATTTTGAGTGATTGCAATAGCACTAGTGTTATCACACATAATTGGAATTTCTTTTTCTTCAATCTCATAATCTCTCGGTTGTTGTCTCATCCACAAGACTTGGGCACAACAAATTACCCGTGCTTATGCACTCTGTTTAACTGTGGATGTGGCTATTGAAATTTGCTTCTTGCTAAACCAGAAACCAATCTATTTCCAAGCATTTGGCATGTACCGTAAGTACTCTTCCCCGTCAACTCTACATCCAACATAGTCCGAGTCCGAGTAACCAATAAGCTTGAATCCACCTTCCTTTGATACCATAAGCCAACTTCCCGCATCCTTCAAATACCTTAGGATTCTCTTAGCTGCAGTCATGTGGCTCTCCTTTGGTGCAGATTGAAATCTTGCACATACACCTACCGCAAAGGTGATGTCGGCTCTTCATTGGTACGTTAAGTAGAGCAATGATCCAATAATTGCTCTATATCCGGTTTGATCTACGCACCTTGCCATCCGCATCCATGTCCATTTTGATTGATGTGTTCATTAGTATTTTTACGTAAGTCTTCTCTTCCATACCAAATTTCTTCATTAAATCTCTGGTGTATTTTGTTTGACTTATGAAGGTTCCATCCTTCAATTGCTTGACTTGAAGTCCAAGGAAGAAAGTCAGATCTCCCGTTATGCTCAACTCAAATTTTCCTTGCATGAGGTTTGAGAACTTATCACACAGCTCTTTATTTGTGGATCCAAAAATGATGTCATCCACATATATTTAAACAAGCAGTATACTCTCTCCATCTTAAATTCTGAAGAGTGTTCTGTCCACTTTGCCTTTGGTGAATTCATTGTAAGTTAGAAATTGATACAATGTATCATACCATGCTCTCGGTGCTTGTTTCAATCCATATAATTCTTTCTTGAGCTTGTACACCTTATCTCCAATAGTCTTCTACTCAAAACCTGGAGGTTGTTCAACATAGACTTCTTTCTCTAACAGTCCATTTAGAAATGCACTCTTCACATCCATTTGATACACAGTGAAGTTCTTATGTGCATCATAGGCAAGAAACATCCTTATTGCTTCCAATCTTGCAACAGGAGCAAATGTTTCATCAAAATCTATTTCCTCTTCTAGGCAATACCTTTTGGCTACCAATCTTGCTTTTCTTCTCACCACAGATCCTTCCTCATTAATCTTGTTTCTGAAAACCCATTTTGTGCCAATAACATTTTGATGGGTTGGCCTCTGCACCAATTCCCATACCTTGTTCCTTTCAAATTGATTCAGCTCTTCTTGCATGGCTTGAATCCAATGTGTGTCATCCAATGCTTGAGACACATCTTTTGGCTCTATTTGGGAATAAAACAAGTAAACATTGCTTCATGTTGTGCTCTGGATCTGGTTCTTATGCCATCTCTTACATCTCCAATGACTATCTGGTGGATGGTCTCTCAGCCATCTCACATCAGGTTGGAGCAAGTCAGCTGGATTCAGTCGTCTTGCAGCTAAGTTGTCTTGAATAGCTCTTTCATCTTTATTCAGCTGTAGAATTTCCAGTTGTCTCTGAGATTCAGCTATTTCATCTTCATCTTGGTTGATTGCTCTTACTTCAGCTTCAACATAAGGACTCTTCTGCATAGTTAGTTAACTCTTCAATGTCTTCTCCATTTACATTAGGTTCATCAAAAACCACATGGATAGACTCTTCTGTGACCATAGTCCTCTTGTTCAACACTCTATAGGCTTTGCTCTCAGCTGAATATCCCAAAAAGATACCTTCATCAGCTTTAGCATCAAAAGCCTTCAAATTATCCTTGCCATTGTTGTGGATGAAGCATTTATATCCAAATATCCTGAAGTACCCAACATTTGGCTTTCTCCCTGTCCAAATTTCATAGAGAGTTTGGTTAATTGCTTGTTAATCATGCATCTATTTTGAGTATAGCATGCTGTGTTAATGGCTTCAGCCCAAAATCTCTTAGGTAATCCAGCTTCAGCTAACATGGTCCTTGTAGCTTCCTTGAGAGTTATGTTTCTTCTTTCAGCTACTCCATTCTGTTGTGGAGTTCTTGTTGCAGATAACTCATGAGCAATACCATTTTCAACACAATACTGAGTAATTATCCCATTGACAAACTCAGTTCCTCTATCAGACCTTATTTTTATAATGGTTTGGCTCTTTTCATTTTTAACTCTTTTTATTAGCTGAGGTAACTTCTGCAAAGTTTCCTTCTTTTTGCACATGAAGATTGCCCATGTATATCTTGAATAATCATCTACCACCACTATGGTGTATTTCTTTCCACTTATGCTGGCTGGTTCAACCGGACCAAATAAATCCATATGCAACAGATGTAATATCCTTGTTGAGGAAGGACTTGGCTTATCCTTGAATGAAGATTTTATTTGCTTTCCCATCTGGCATGCACCACATACACTTTCTTTCTTGTTCACTGAGTCTGGCAATCCTTCCACAAGATGACTCCTTGCAAGCTTGTTGATTGTCTTGAAGTTCAGATGACTCAGCTTCTTGTGCCACAGCCAACTTGATTCGGTTGTGCTCTTTGCTAACAGACAAGTGTTTGGTGTAGCAGTAGACCAATCTACCACATACATATTCTTCTGTCTTGATACTTGTAGCACTATTTCATTTGATTCAGCATTTTTGATCTGGCACACTCCCATCTTGAATCCAACATTGTAGCCCTTGTCACAGAGTTGGCTGATGCTTAGCAGGTTGAAGTTGAGACCTTCAACATAAGCAACATCTGTGATTTCCAATCCATTCTTCTTGATAGATCTTGTGCCTTTGATTTCCCCTGGAGCTTCATTTCCTCCAAATATGACTTTTGCACCTCTAATCTCCTTGAATCTTGACAGATTTTTCTTATTTCCTGTCATATGTCTGGAACAGCCACTATCCATGTACCAGGTTCCTTGGCACTCAGTTGTTCCTTGAACCTGCAATCAAGGAAAATAGTTTTTAGGTACTTGCCTGGGTCCTGAGGGGTTAGTGTTATAAGATGATCCAACCAACCTATAGCCAAAGGACTTGACTCTAAGAGGTTGCCATCTATCAGTGCCATAATCATAGTGCACATTAGCAAATTGCTTGGGGGTTTTAGGTTCATACATCTATCTCTTTTGTCTGTATGCCTGTGTGTGCGTCTTAGCAATTGCTTTCTTGGGATAGTTGTGATATTTCTGAGTGTAGTGCCTGGGTGCATATGTGTGCTGATGATAGCTCTTTTCCCTTTGGAATGACCTTTGCTGAGATTTAGGTCTTTGCCATTTAGGCTTGCATTCCATTGGTCTTTGCTGATATTTTACATTGTACCAATCAGCTTGGTTTGGATAGTTTCTACCATTCCCTTCATGTGTATTTTTCTGATGAAATTTCTGGTGTTTCTGGTAGCTCTGTTTGCTCTTCACAGAGTATTTTCTGTTTGGAGTTTGCTGAGGAACTCGGCTGGATTTCTTCTCAGCAATGCTCTCAGTATACTCAACTGGCTGTTTTCCTTTCCCTTTATATCCAAGGCCAGTTTGTGATTGTGCTTAGGAGTGAATGTGGGTGCAATATTTGGTGTTTTGGATTTTTGAGATGCTTCATTGCTTGAAGATCCTTTTTCGAAAATTACTCTTGGAGCTTGACTATGCACAAAGGAATTGAATCCTATGTTTGTCTTATCTCCACATTCCTTTTGACTCATGATAAGGTCATCTGATGATTTGTATGCCTTTGTAAATGAGGCAATCACATTTTTGAGATCTTTTCCCTCTTTTCTATAGCAGTTATTTTTGTTATCATTTTGTCATTCTCAGCCTTCAAATTTGTGTTCTCATCAACTATGTGACTTAGAGTACTCAATTCCTTAGTTAGTTGTGAGTTTTGGCTTTTGAGATGGTTGTTTTCCTTATTGAGAAATGTATGTGAGGATTTAATGTGCCCAAAATCTTTCCTCATTTTTCCTAATGAATCATAAAGATCAGTGGGTGATGAAGTGTGTGTATCACAATCACTATCACTTGAATCTGAATGAGAAGAGTTAGTCCCTCAAAAAAAAATGAGAAGAGTTAGAGTGTACCTCATCTTCTTGGTCTGGTTGATCTTGTTCTTTAGCCATAAGACAGATCATGGCTTCTTCTTCAGAATCACTTTAGTAGTCAGCTTCACTACTCTCTGAGTCTGCTGTTTCTTTAGACTTAGTTGTCTCAGCAGTCTCAGCATGGCTTTCTTCTTTTCCTGTCTTCTTTCTCTGGAGACTTTTCTTTCTTCTTTATTCCTATATTTGTTGACTGGTGGATAGGAACAATCAACTGCAAAATGTCTTGGTTGTCTGCAGTTCCAACACAGGTTCTCAGCTTTTTGATCAGCTCTTTCTGTTCTTGGGTTATCAACTCTTGATATTCTATCCTTTGATGCTCAGCTCTCTTGGGTGGCCTATCTTCCCTTGATTTAGAGGGAGCTGAATGTCTCCTGGAGGTTTCACCCTTGTTTCTTTTATAGTTCTTATTGAAGAACTTGTTGAATCTTTTAACCATTAGGGCAATCTCCTTCTGGTCTATGGCTTCCTTTGGTTCACTCTTTTTTTCCATCATTGGCTACCGTCAGAATTTGTCTTGGGTCAATGTTGTTTCCTCTTGCTCTTTTCTTCTCAGCTCAAACTCGTAGGCCTTGAGGTCTGAGAATAGCTCATGGTTAGATGTTTTTGAGAGGTCCATGGAATATCTCAGAGCCATAGTCTTCATTTCCCATTCAGCTGGAAGGCTCCTCAAGATCTTCATACACATCTCCTTTTGTGTGTATTCCTTCCCATGAGCTAAAAGCTCATTTTTGATCTCAGTGAATCTGGCATCTAGCTGGTCCATAGATTCACCTGCAAATATTTTAAAATTTTCAAATATTTGAACAGGAATAGACAATTTATTTTCTTTAATTTGCTCTGATCCTTCACAAATTAAAGTTAGCTTATTCCAGATTTCTTTTGTTGTTTTGTACGATTTGACTTTATTGAACATTACTTTGTCCAAAGTCTTGTAAAGTATGTCTTTGGCCACATTGTCCAAGTTGTATCTCTTCCTATCATCATTAGTCCACTCAGTCCTTGATTTTTCAACCATGGATGGTCTTTCTTCGGCAGCAGCTTCTTCTCCTTCAGCTGCAGCTGCTCTCCTTATAGCCGTGTTCACTTTTAATATTTGCAGTGGCCCATCCTCTATCACAAGCCACATTTCATCATGTAGAGCATATAGATGAGCCTGCATACGAATTTTCCAATCATCAAATTCTTCTACAGTGAACATAGGAATGTATGTCAAATTTGCTTCCATGATAATAACTTTGCTAAAAGTGAAAGATTTTGAAAATGCAAGTGTTTAAAAACCTTTTTGAAAAGATAAAGATCTAGTTCAGTAACCAGTGCGGAAGGCTCAATGAACCTACCGCTCTAATATCACTTGTAGGTCCGAAGGGGGTGTGAGTAAGGTTTAGAAGGGGGGTTGAATAAACCTTACCAAATTTTCGATTTTAGTCCTTTTAAAACTATTACAGAGTTAACTCAAATAGTTGCGTCCTTAAGGGACAGCTAAGTTGGTTATTCAGTTAAGTTAGCCACTCAACAGACTCGATAGAGCTGTTGATAGAATAACTCGGCTGTTTAACCTGAACTTTAACATGGATGTGTTGGTTTTATCAGCGAAAGACTTAACACCCTTTGAATTGTTTTATGCTAGTTTTAACAGTTGAATTTAGCACTTGGTTATTAATCACTTCGATACCAAATATGAGTTTATCAGCAGATATGATGTGAGTATGCAGAAATATAAATGTGCTGAAAAATAAATGACACAATTAATTTTTATAGAGGTTCGAAGTTGGGGTAATTCTTCTAATCCTCTCTTCTCTAACTCTTGGAGGAATCCGCTATGTAACAGATCAGTTTACAAAGCGGTGAACAGTCTACAGACAGCCTTGGTCACATAGCTGGCTTATCTTGGGACTCAGCTTCTTCACAGGGCAGTTGCCTTGCTACTTCAGCTCACTTTCTCAAGCTCTTGGATTTGATCATGAAGCCCTCCAATAACTTGATACTGGTTCGACCTTGAACCTTCCTACAATCCTCCTTGGAAAGTAGACCCCTTTTGATTCTTCAGAAGTTTCCTCTTCAATAAATTTGAAGTTGTCTTTCCTTCACAGTTTGTGTTGGATCGATTTCTTTCGAGTTTCAGGATTGAGGATTTGCTTGAATATATTTGAGAATATTTTAGGTTAATAGCTTGAATAATGCTTGATTTCTTAGGTGTGCAAGGTAACCTTTTCTCACTGAATTTCCTCAGCCTTTTATAGTGAACTTTCGAAATTTTGCTTGTTGAATAGATATGCTAATTTTAAAAGTCACTTGTGTTCGTTAGCTTGTCTTGTTGTAGTCCTTGATGTTGATATTTCCTCGTATTTAATGTCTTGCAGCATTGCAGCGTTTCTGACACTTGGAGCAGTGCTTCCCATTGGTTTATTCCTTTTGCACATAACCGGAACCAACACTTTATCTCTGACAACTTTAACATGTTACCATTCTGAGTAACATTCTTCACTTTCATCAATGGATCTCGTTCAGTTATCTTGACTTGACTGCAGTCTTTTATTCCCCAGGTGACTTGAGTTAGCTTCCAATCCTTGGATGACTCATCTGTCACTTCAACTTGAGACTTGGCTTCTTGAGTTGACTTGACTGACTCTTCACACAGCTGATACATCTTCAGTCGAGTTCCTGACTTTCCTTCTTAGCCATACTCAGTTGTCTTACAGCGGAGTCTTCACTTCAGTCTTCAGTTGACTTCTTGTATTTCTAGGCATAGGCGAGACTTGACTCGGCTTTTTTCATTTATCTATTACAATGCAAATTACAAGGAAAATGGGGTGTCAACTTTCTAGTTTAAGTTTTACATGGTATCATCAAAATCTACAAGATAAATTTCCTAACAGCAGGTGTGGTACCAAGTGTTGTTCCAGATGTTATAACACCTGAAGAAGACTTTCAAGAAATCATCGCAGAACACCCACAAATCGTTTCTAGATGTTATAACACCGAAGTAACACCTTAAAACATCTCGAATACAGTCGTTTCTTTAAACTTCCGTTTATCCTTTCTTTACAAGGATAAATATTCTCAAAGAATATAACATTCATTGACTCAATTATGTTACCAACTGTCTTTTCTGGATTTTTTGACTTATGTACCATAAGACGATGTGCACTATTGTATAGTGCATAACCAATAAATACACAATCGATCATTTTAGGACCGATTTTAACTTACTTTGGTTAAGGTGTTGCAACCTTAGCCAAATACCCCCACACTTTAAGGTATTTATAAGAAGGCTTACGATTTTTCCACAATTCGTAAGTAGTCTTTATCTTTCCTTTAAGTGGGATTTTATTCAATATGTGGTACGCCATTAAAACGGCTTACCCCTACATATTCTGAGTTTCTTTATTCAACTCCAGATTACCCCCGAACTTACACAGCTCATGGTCATTTCATTAGCATTAGAATGCTTTCCGCTGTTCTAAAACCATTAGAACCTCGTTCCAAAATATTGTTAGAACCTTGTTCAAACAAATTTCAGAACCTTGTTCCGACAATTCTATTCAAACCATTTTACAGCGAGTTGTGACCTTAGATGTTGTCACACCTTCAACAGCACTTTAGACCTCACATTTGGTTCTGAAACTGCCTTAGGTGTTACAACACTTTTGGCAACACCTCTACGCTTACGTGTTACACCACCTCGCATAACACTTCCTCGCAATCGCGGATACAAGTTATGCTTCGTACGTGTTACAACACCTCGCATAACACCTCCACCGCAAATCGTGGGTGCGATGTTTGTTTCGGTGTTACAACACCTCAAACAATACTTTCTCGTAACACTTAAATCAAATCAAGCTCGAACGCCAAAGTGAGACAAAAATATGGTTATACCCCCACAAATATCGGATCATTAGAATTCTTAAAAAGTATTCCAACACAAATTTTTCGAGTCTTTACCAAGACTTTCATGGATTTAGCTTCAGACCTCCGATTGCTTTCTTTGATTTTTAATCGAACAATCAGGCCACTAATCCAATTTCCTTCCAGTTATGCATTTAGGAATTCATGAAAATTTTCCAACCTGGTAACAACATCTTAACGATGTAAACCATTTGGAATTTTTCATTTAAACGACATCCCTTCAGCATGAATATCATGCGGGATCAGTTGAAACTTTTAGACTAGTTCCAACACATTTTTGGATTATTGGAATCATCCATTTTTCAATTCGGAAAACTAGAAATAACGAACCTCTTGGGATCACGTCCTCATTTCGTATTTCTTTTCAAAGCCATGAACATCATGGAATATCATCCTAGCCCCATGCTTCAAACGCAACGCGTTTTTAGCAACAACAATTCCAGCAACCACTGGAAGGTCTTCTGTCAGATTCATCTCCAAGGTAAGGTTGTGTTTCTCCTCGCCATCATGAAGGTAAGAATATTTGTCTTGCGATTGTTGGAAATAATTATAATGGTTACAACAGGAAAAGCCTTCAAGATGGTTTACAAAACAGAAACAGAAAAATTACAAGAAAGTAAAACCCATCTATTACAAATCTTGAAAGGACTCCAACTCCAGAAGTATGAATCTGACAAAACTTTATAAGCCGAGTCAAGGAAGACCTCTAACCGCAAGACAAATACGTCCCGGCTTGTACTCACGATTTGACGTAATGTCCCCAAAGATAAAACGGATTACGTCTTTTGTGTAGTAGCACCACTAACACAAAAGCTCCATCGAACTAGAATGGTGCGAGAACTGGTTTGCTTTACACAGAAAATGCAGAAAGGAAGTGCTGACACGAGATGTTGTAACACTGGGAGTAACACCTCTTTGAATGATTATGACTGAATCGCGAAAATCTGACTTCCTTTCTAACTTCTCACTCACTCTCACTCTACTCATCCTTATCACCATGCAATAATGCACCCTAGGCTTATAAAAGCCATCATTTCCAACACTTGAAGAGAATTAAAGATAGAGAGTGGGCATTAACACCACATGTAACTCCCATGAGTTACAACCTCTACTTATGACCACTACTTGAGGAGTTACAAACTCCAAAAGCCACATGAACCTAGACACCTCCAATGTCTAGATTCATCAGGCCCAATAGTTACTTGAATTTGGGTCAAGCCCATTTTCAAGTGACAAAACTAACTGAATCTAAACCCGAGCCCATAGAGTTGGGCCGATCCAAAGCCCATTTGTGATCATACACTTATGTTATAGTATATCCAACCAATAACACCTTCTAGTATTTATACTAGGATAAACTATGTCCATTCGCGTGGCCACTTCGTGCACTAATTTCTCACTCATCACCGAAGTTTGAGAAATATAAAATACTACGAACATCCTCCAGAATTAAATTCTTAGCCACCGAAAATTTGGTCAAAGTCGGGTCGACACCCACTTTTTCAAAACCAAATTTCCAACAACATTTTCCCCATAAAATTATAATTTGAAAACAACAAAATATTTGTAGTTCGTGCATCTTAGCACAAAAAAAGGAAGAAAAAAAAAAGGATATGAAAAAAATACAAAAACACCTAAAATTAAATTAAATCAGCGGACATGATGTAATATCGAGTGCATATTTTATTAACTCATATTATTAAAAATAATTAATTACATAAAATAATATCACCACTCATCAAAAGTTGGTGAATCATAAATTGGACAGAATTTGAGGGAGTCCAATTCTTAAAAAGATAGCATTAAACTGGGCATTGTATACAATACTGGTGTTAAGAAAATTATATGTACATATATATTTTGTATTTATAGGATTTGTCTCATGGACTTACCGTTATGAGATGGTTCATATAAGACCACCTCAGAAAAACGGTATGTCCTATAATTATTTGTTGTCATTTATATAATTATGCTGGTTAGCGGGTTTTTCAATTAATTTGGTACGTAGTCGCTAAAATAATCAGCACAAGAAAATTGGGGTTTTGCTTAGCCATATGTAGCAAGAAATTAATATGTAGATTCTAATTGATATAGGTCGTTCCTCTAAATGTTCGTAAAGAAACATACCTTTATAGGTTTGATTTCAAATGAATAATTAACACATCTCAGGATATATCTCTACAAGGATTTCCATGAATAGAGAAACTGCCCATGTTAATGTATATTGTACCTTTACTTGTCGTCACAAAATTAACACTATGACACAACAAATTTTTGGTGCATTGATTGATTTCTTCCTTTCAAAGGACAAACATTTAACTAACAAACCGACGAACGTGAGACGACGTACTACAGCCTACTGTAGCTTCTTTCCGGAATGTGCTTAACAGAATTCGAGAAAGATGAATGTACAAGCAATCAAAAAGAGGAATATTGAATGAGTGGGCTGCTTTGTTAGGAATAAATAATAGGGAAAATTGCATAATTGATCCTTTATTTAGTGGGGTGTTACAATATTAGTCCTATAACTTTGAAGTTGAAATTTGTGACAAATTATGCCCCTCCACAAAAAATAACAATTTTAATCCTATATGACAATTTTAGTGTTATACATTTTAGTTGTAGTTTCAGTCCTATTAGTCAAAATAACCGATTTTGCAAAATATTTACGTATTTTTGTATTCCCATAATTTGGAAATAATACATGTAGAACTCATATCTCGGATTTTGATCCGAATTCAAAATTTTGAATTCTTCTTTCATTAGTCATTCTATAGTATAAATGATAAATAAACTCAACTCATAAGTTAATATATAACATAGGTTCTGATACCATTTTCTACTTGATTTTAAGGATATTCAATATTTTGACTACCGATGACATTTTGAGAATAAGTGAAATATTATCCATCTGGACCAAATTACCACCAACTAATAAATAGGACCAAAATTGCAAAAAAAGCAAAACATACAGGACTAATATTGCAACACTCCTATAGATGTGGAGCTAATTTTTCATGTTCCCCTAAATAATATTTGTTAGGTTAATTCTTATAGTTTATGTATGCATGAATAGCTAAATACACACACACACACATATATATATATATATATATGTAATGTATCACATTCATGGTTTTGAAATTAAACGTTCAGTACACATTATATTTTGCCACGTACCATTAATTTAACCAATAATATTCTGTTTTATAAGTATTTATTAGTAATTGAATATCATTTACATAAGAAAATAAAAACGCCAGTAATTTGTAAAAAATATTTGTTATTGTTAAATAGTTATCGATTTTTAAGTAGTGCCATAATTCTAAGCTTAAAAATATAGTGACACATAAAATAACTTATGTATAATTTAAAACGATAAGTACAAGCATATGATACATGTAAAGATATCAAATAAGTTATATTTATGTCTACTTCCAAACAATTCATTTCCATTTGAATTTTATTCTTATGTTTATGATTATAAAAAATAAATCATTTTTTTTATTTTTGGGTTGATTACTATTATTTTAAAAAAAATTATATTCGTCATATTAAATATCCATTCTTGTACTCAGAAAAAAATCGAATTAATATTCTTGGCCTCATATTTAACTAGCTAAAATTAAAATTATTAGTCTGGTTCATCCTATTCCACTTTGCGTTGTTGGGTTTTAATTGAAGAGGACCTGGGATTATATATACTTGCATTTTAAATATTCAAGTTGATTTTTTACGCTTTTATCTATTTTAAGCATTGAAATTGATAACAAACTCCAAATAAAACTATATAGCCTCAAATATTGTTAGGCAATTTCGCCAAATTGAACTTTTCGCTGCTCTTAGCGATTTACTATATTTGTGGTAGACAAATTTTGACGAACGCAAATGAAGCTTATAAAAATGTCGGAATTTGGTTTAAAATGTGGTTCTTGTTCCAACTTTGAGCAATTAAATAAGTGGGTTATTGTAGATAATAAAAAAAAACTAAATGTAATCTACGCCGCTAGCTAGTAGATAAGTTTAGTATTTTAATTACTCAAAATAAATTTCGAATGATATAGGAATTGACGCATAAAATAAGTCACTTAACTGCATTTCTTTATGTAAATATGAAAGGGTTGGAACATGAAGAGTCAATATCTCTTATTAGAAATATGAATCAGAATTAACTTGCAGATACAAAATTTCATCTTAGTAAAGAGTAATCATGGCTAAAATGACGTAAAATCTTAAAGGGCGATTACCATTTTTCAAATTTCTTAGCGAAAGAAATGAGCTCCTTATGATGTACTCTAGTGGACCAAATAGGCTTTTGCTTAGTCAAAGAGCTATGAGTGTAGTGCATAACACTATTCGAGCTTGAGCATGCATGCATGCGCTGATCATATTTGTCGCATTGAATGCTTTAATTGTCGCGAGGAGTTGAGTAGACTTCATTTTTCGAAAAATTGCACCAGGATGGAGTTCAATGACTCGACAATGTCGTGAGTGTTCGGTTGCATGGTGTGAGTGGACACGCTTGTACACACAACCATTATAAGGCTTGACCGAAAGGCCGCGATTGGTCCTTGATGCTGACGGGGTACGAGGGAGTGAACATAACCATCCAATTGGTAGGGATTTATACATATGGTAAGAGATGTGTACCTTCACAATTGATGCGATCCGACTATCGGATCGAGGCTAAATCTTAATGTATAAAATCAATGTCCCGATGAATTCGAACCAAGGGATACAATTAATTAGAAGGATCATAAAAATTCTATAAATAGGGATACTCCAACACTTCATTATATTTACTCCATTTTTCAAAATCTGACTTTATTCAAGTCTTCATAAAGAATAATTATAACACCTAGCTAGTATTTTGAGTTCTTGTGAATTGTAATGCTACTATTACAAGAAATTAGTCATATTTTGGAAGACGATTGTGGGATTTTATAAACACCAGGCACTACTACAAAACAGAGCTTTTACATCAGTGGTTTACATCGGTTCACCAATGAAGCGATGTAAATAAACACCCGGTGGCATAATTGTTAATTATATACGAACTTTACATCGGTTCTTATATAGAACCGATGTAACACTACTACAAAAAATAGATTTTACATCAGATTTTAAATCGGTTATTAATGAACCGATGTCAAAATAAATCTGATGGCATAATTGTAATTTTTGAGCGAATGCTACATCGGGTGTAATATGAACGATGTACATATTTCCCAAATCTTTTCTCAACCTTCTTGTTCTATCTCTCTCTCATATCCTTCATCGTTCTTCATCTCCACTCAAGTTTGCGCCCTCCCTAAACCCTCACTTTCTGTGTCTCCTCTCAAATCTCCTACGGGCGCTAACGTAAGAATCGCCGGCATCGAGGACTCACTCGAAAATTCAATCGCCAACTCATTATCACCTAGGTCCATACCTCGAAATCGACTTCAAAACCCTAATTAGCTCCACGGTTTCAAATCACAAAGCAAGCTCGACATCCTCTTGGCAATGCGGGTCCTCGGCGACCAATCGAAGCACAAACGTCCTCAATTTCGATGCCTACGACTTTAACCAGATCGTGAGGGTCAAGGTCAGGGGCGCCGTGCTGGGATGAAGCACGCCGTTCGTACAAAAAAGTTAGGAAAGTCGTTCATCTATACAAACACCGGCGGACTCTTCGAAGCCATCGTACGCGACTTTGTTTTCTTTTTTTTTTTGGACGAGGAAGGATAGAAAGGTTGGGATATCCTCTTTTCAGGTGTTTGATTAGAACCCGTTACTTCACTTTGTTTCCTAGGTTTCTTGCGGAATTGTCCATGGTAAGTCAATGTTTTTTCTACAATTTTAATTTACTGAGATTATTGTTTTCTTTTAAATTTATGTGAATGTATATGAAATTTGTAAAAGAAATATATTTGAATATTGTTAGGGTTTAAAAGATTATTGAAGGGATTCTATGGATTCAACCATTCCAAGCAAGAAGGTAACATCGAATTTCAAGCTCTATTTCTTGAATCTTAATTTTAGGGCTTTGTTGGTTTGAAATATAAAACATTTAATGAATGATTTGGTCTTTGCTGTTTCATGATGATTTGGAGCTAGGAATTGAATCCGATTATTGGCATTCTCTCAACAGGTTAAAGTGGAGGTTCGGTGAAGAATGCCGGATGGATCATTGAAAATGTTGATTTTAAAGATACCTCGGTGCCTGAAGAAGTGAGAATCAGGGGTTTCAAAATTAACAAAGTAGAGCAGTTGGAGAAAACATACAAAGAGCCTGGAAAGTACTCATTGAAGTCCTGAGAGCCGATCTGGAAATGGAGGTTTGTGTTCTATTTTTGTTGTATTATCAAAGCACGAACTTTAACCTCCGCGAGCAATCATCTTACATATTTGATTTTGTAGTTTCTGAAAATAAATATCTTTTTGAAGTATTGCAGTTCATCAGAAAGTTTTCATTTAAACTTTTGTGACTCGTGTAATCCTACAATGAATAGTTATTCTTTACTAAGAATAATGAATGAAGCTATACTACTGCTCTAGGTTGTTAGTTGTTTAGATATTTTAGCCTTAGGAACATTTATAACTCATTTTCTATATTCCTTATTTTAGTGGAATAATTACAAACACTACCTTGAGGTTTACCCTAATTACAAAAAAAAAAAAAACAGATATCTTTCAAAATTACAAATACTCTCTTTCATATGTTTCTGTCTACAAATTGACTATTGAGTATTGAGGGAGTAATTTGTATAACAAATAGTCAAATACAAACCTCAAGGGGTATTTATAATTTTAAAAAATAATTGAACTTTTTTCTAATTAGACTAAACCTCAGGGGTACTTTCGTAATTACCGCTTTAGTTAGTCTTTTTTATGTTGATCCGAAGTGGAAATTCAGTCAGTTGGTGAATATAGTTGAGAATATATTTGCTTCTTGTTAAATACAAATTGGTTGCATCGGAATAAACTGCAATAATATAGAATGGTAGGACATTATTATCTTACACAATTGTTTGGTATTTCTGCATATTTAACTACTATATGCATGCATGCATTGGCGAATGATGTTGTACTGAATTTTCCTTTTCAGGACGGATTCCATGAAGGAGAGATGTTGATGCATTAAAGCTGGTTTGATTCGGAACTGTGTGTGACACAGTAAAGTTTGGTGTAATTTCCTTGTTTCATATTTACTATAATGTTTGTTGTAATTTCCTTGTTTCTTTTTTTATTTTGTGGAATGGCATGATTATATGTCTTGTTGTCTTTGGATAATGCTTAATTAAATATATGTTTTGTTGTATTTCTTTTTAATAAATGTTGCTCCAACTGAGTTTGATGGGATGTTGCTCCTATTGTTATCAAGGTTCGGTTGGGGTTTATGTGGATTACATTCTACGCAGCAGGTTATTAAAACATATGACAAATTGGTTAATTAATATGACAATTTTACATCGGTTAATATGTAACCGATGTAAAAAGTGGACATTTCTACATCGGTTATAATGTCAGTCGATGTAAAATGTTCGTTATTTTGTCGGATTGACATCGGTTGTTGTAATAACCGATGTAAATGCTCAATTGATTACATCGGTTGTATTTGTAACCGATGTAAAAAAGACCCCTATTCCACTATGCTGGATTCTACATCGGTTGAAAAACCGATGTAGAATGTGCCCAAGAACCGATGTAAAAAGACTGTTTTGTAGTAGTGAGTAGCCAGGAAATAAAACGGGGGTGGGCCGTCTACACGAAATCATAAGGCAGATAAAAAAAAAATTAAAAGAAAAATCATATAAAAATAAAATAAACTGTTTTTTTCAAAAAAATTACATAAAAAAATTCAAAAATGGGGGGCCCGGGCCCATCCCCCCCCGTCTGTTACGCCAGTACCGAGCTGGACAATTTCATCTTAGAAATAAAGATTCTTGCATCGAGTAAATATTATATACCGTTATTCTACTTAATTTTCCACTTAATTGGATATACATCTACCTACCTTTTATTTCCCAACAAAAAAAAAAAATGGCACCCAATTACCTTGGAGGAATTCGCATGCCCTATCCCATAAAATTGGAACCAATTCAGAGAATATTAGCGTGTTGTCTTTGCAAATAGAAGAAGCGACGTGAAGGACAAAATGTTTGAGCACGTGTCATATTATAGTTACACAATTTGGGTCTTTTTAGTTTTTAGCATGAGACACATAGGCATAACTTTGCTTAAAAATGAATAACAATTAATGTTTGGAAAATGAAATATTTTAGTAAAATTTATGTTTGGTTAAAAAATAATATTTTTCTTTTAATAATTTGATTTTTATTTTAATTGATCATAATATTAAATTTACGCATAAATAACTAGATTAATGTGTTAATTTACCAAAATTGATAATACATATTATATTATTACTTTCTGTTTTATCCTGGAAAGTAAATTGATTTATTAATAATTCTATTTTATATAAAAATGGGCTGAAACATAAACTAGTAGCCAATTATACAATATATTTTTACAAGAAATGTGTTAATTTATTATATCTTTCTCTATCCTATATTGTATATTTTTTATATAAAATGTACTAAAATTATACAATATATACTTATATCCCCGATATTTAAAACAACTTTGAACCAACCAAGAATTGTTTGATTCATGACTACACAAATTAAACAAGGACGCACGCGCTAAATTGAAATTTCCCCGAATGTACAGCGTACACCGTCGAAATCACACTTATACCGTACGAAATACGTTGTACAGAGAGTTAAGAAGGTGGGACCATAGAAGTTGACGAAAGACGATGATGTCTGCAGGTTATTTATTAACCGTCAGTTCCAATGTGCCGTACGATCATGTCCTACACGCTACCCACCAACCCCCTCTTTATTTTCCTCCTCTTTTTTTGTTTTTCATATTTAAATTTTTTCCGAATTGAGAAATTCAGAAGAATCAGGAGGCCCATTCCTGGTGGGCATGACATGGATATCCACAAAGTGGTGGGCCATCTCTATAGGCAACTGGAGGGTATATGGCTGTAGGGGTGGCCAAATGGTCTCGGGGGTGGCTACATTATTCCAGTTATGGTTTTTTTTTTTTTTTAAGCTCGAACAGAACTAAGCCCAAACCGAAATCCATTCTCAATTGCGAAACGTAAAACTGCATGGATGTGCACGACTTTGCGGTTTTGAAATCGATCTCCTCGAGAAAGAGAACAATTATGTTCGACCCCCAATCTACTAATAACGATCCTCCCGTCTACATTATTCCATTATGGTTCCTTGGTGTCATTAATTGTGGAACCTTCGGTTTACATCATCGATCAATAAAACCGCGCTGATTTCAATGTCAAAACCAATGATTTTTATTTTTTCGGTAAAAAATATGTTAAAAGAAATGTTAAATATTGTTATAATGTTTTTATATTCGCAATCATATAAGATACGTCTTAAACCAAATATTATAAACGAACGACATGGACTTGGATTCCTCTCCCTCGACAACTATACACTAAGATGATACATAGACCAACTTAATATTATTAGTATTAGTCGTAAGTCCCAAACTTTATATTATTATGAAATACGAATATTAAGTCTAAATTCTTTTCTTTCTTTTTTTCTTCCTTTTTCTTTTCTTTTCATAATGAAATTAATGAATCATAGTTTTTTTTTTTTTTAAAAGTCAAAAATTATATCAAAAGAAAAAAATTATTCCTAAGTTAAATCCAGTTGTGGAGGAACCGAGTTCCAGCTTGGTATGATTTTCGGAACCGTGGTCACCCTTCTATGGATGAAATGGGATCAAGAAAACTAAAGGGAAAGTGGTGATTGTCTTTTCATTCTGCTCATTTTTATTTTTTTAGCAAAATAGTATGAAAATATTATTTAGGAAAATAAGAATGAATTTTGGGAGTGTGATTAGATATAAGATGTAAATTAATAATGTAAGTTGATGCAATAGTTACTTTAGTAAAATAGTGATTTGATATGATTAAGAGAATGGAAAATAGTATAATGATGATAGTTGGACGTGAATAATGATTCATATATGAAACGGATAATATTGTATTATTTAGAAATTTTTCATAATCAATTGTATGTTTAAAATGAAAAATAGAAAATTCTCTAAAAGAAAATTCCACAAAAACACGCACAACCTTATGATGCCATTTTGTTCTAGAGACTAAATTTGTGTATGCTTTACATGGTTAGGAGTTGCAACAAAAGGGTCATTACCTAATAATCACCAAACTTGTTTGATTAATATGATTAAAAATTGAAACTCAAAGATTACCCATCTTCACCTAATTTTGAGATGATCATACATAACAAATTAAACAACCTATTAAATAAATAAATATTCGTAATATAATCTCTTAATGGGGTGGCCTAAGTAAAGTAGAGTGAGGTGAGAGATTTTCAAATCCAAAACCAACTCATGTACCACGGAGTCTGTCGTCCAGTGCGGTCTAACTAATATAAAAATATTATGACTTCACACGAGCTCTATTAAAGTTCTGCACTTAATTACCAATACTAAAATTAATAAACAAAAAAGATAAAAATAGAAAAAGGAAAAGAGCTGGTCCTGAAAAATAAAGAACGTGAATATGACTCGGTGAATGAAAATTAATTTTGTCATAAATTGCGAGTCCCCCAGGCCCCAGCAAATTGAACATGTCCGCAGCATCGATCATAATATGTATTTAATTTCGTGGAGAAAAAGTTGGTAGTCCATCCGTACAACTAGTGTCCCACTTTGATGTGGAGATATCTAGCTAATATCTGCCTACTTGCCTTTTATGAAAGTCTAGTCAAGCCCCAATTTCCCTGCAATTACGTACTATAACCCATCACCATCCATATTTTCCCTGTTTCACTGGATATGGGGCAACTTTTTTCTCTTCCAGAGATGATTAGCATCATTACTTTTGCACTTTATTTGTATTAATTATGCAAAGGGATATATGAATTATAATTATCATTAGACCTAACAAAATGTACGCCGAAATTTCTTGGGTCACTGTTTTGTGAGCCTCAGTCCAGTAAATATTTAAAAATGCACTAGATTTATTTGGGCCAATCGGGCCAGCCGACTTTTCGTACTAAATAGGGCCTATGCATGGTTCATTTTGGTCTCATAAAAAAATTGCATTCAAATTTAATATCATCGGACTGATTGGGCCTATAACCCAAATTATATGTATCGTGGTCGTGTGGTCGTATTTTCATTCGATTCTCTATTTCCATTATTTCTAGGAATAATTACAAAAACACTTGTTAAGATCAATCACCAATAATCACGGTTCAATTGTCTCCTTGGTACACAGACAGCTCCTTGGTACACTGAATCCATCATAATATTCTCAATAATGCCGTTATCATTTTTGTACCATATTGTACCTACAATGATTGGTGCAATTGTCCTTGAATATTCTCGATTTAGTGTAGCCGCTAGGATGCTTATAAGTGTAACAATCTCGGGCTATGTAATGATCTATATATACCTGTAGTGGCTCACTCTTTATATAATGAATGAATACAAAAATATAATTTATGCATCTTAGTCTTCCCGCCGCAATACTTAAGTCTCATTTCAATGTTAGTGATACATTTCATGGTATCACAAACAGGATCCGCACTTTGTCTCGATACTCCCAAATCTTTCGTGTTTCTTCTCATTGTTAGTCCTTCAAGATGTCTACTACAAGCTCCAATGCAAAATGATTCCAAAGACCTCTCAAATCATTCAACCCCGAAAAGCATTATTACCACTAAACTTACGTAATCAAACTACCTCATTTGGAAACAAAGAAATCCTCACCTGCAGTGAAAGGTTGTGGTCTTGAAAGCTATTTGATTTGAAGCACAAAATCACCACCAAGATTTGTAAAAATCTTTGTCGAAACTAGTGGAGTCAATATTAATCCCGATTTTCTTGCCTTTGAGAGGCAAGATCAACTTCTTGCCTCTTGGCTTCTCTCTTCTTTATCGTAGGTCTTCTTGTCCTTATGGTTGGCTTGGAGATCTCTCATGATATGTGGCAAGCATTAAAAATAAATTACTCTAGCCAATCCCTTGCTGAAGCGGATGCAATACAAGTTACAACTCTCCACTCTTAAAAGGAAAATCTCACCATGAGGGAGTATCTCAAAGAAAATAAAATTATGTTGTGATGCTCTTTGCCTCAACTAGTGAAAAAAATTAAAGAGGTAGATCAAGTGATGCACATTCTAGCCGATTAGGTCTCGAGTATGATCCATCGTGTTAGTGTGACATCAAGGATAGATGCCTTCTCGATTGATGAACTCGATGCTCTACTCCCGGTTTTGAAAAAAACAGATCGAAAATGTTAATCTTCTTTGTAAGTGAAGACACTAATACTCTGTTTGCCAATGTTCTTTGTACAAAGCAACATAAGAGATAACAATACAAACACTCAAAGTTACTACGAGGTAGACAATCGATCTGTTAGAGGAGGTAGGAATGGCAGAGGTAGAGGAAGAGGCAGGAACTTTAACTATTACAATAGAGTTGCTTGTCAAATCTGCCATCTCACAAATCATACAGCAGACAGTGTTATTATAGGTGTGATATGAACTATACACCCAATAATAACACAAACGCTTTTCAAGGAAATCAAGGTTCAAGGAAATCAGTTCAGAAATCATGGCCCTACTGCTATGCTAGCATCTCAAGACTCAGCTTCACTTATCTCTGAAACCAGCTGGTTTCCTGATTCAGGAGCCACTAATCATGTTACCTTTGATATGGCTAACTTAAACTCAGCCTCTGAGTATCAAGGAAGTAACAAGCTTCACATGGGCTATGGTGCAGGTTTGTGTATAACTCATATTGGCAACTCAACAATTAAGTCATCTTCTCATCCTTCTGCTTTTATTCTTAAAAATCTTCTTCTTGTTCCCAAAGATAACAAAAATCTCATGAGTGTCTCTCGGTTTGCTCTTGATAATTTTATGTATTTTGAATTTCACCCTCTTTTTGTTTGATTAAGGATCAAGCAACGGGGGAGTTGTTCTACTGTAAGGGAGGTTAAGCGAGGACTTTATCGCTTTGATTTCGGTTGTGTCAAAGCTCCAGCAATGTGTCTATGCAAAGAACTTTGTCAAGTCCACCAACAATCTTTTATCCACCACAAAGAATCCTTTATTTTCTTTTCATTACACTTCTTTAGTCTTTTTACCTAAAAGAAATTTTACCTAAAAGAAATGATGTTACTATTCTCAAAAATGAATAATTTTATCGGTGCTTGGGAAAAGATCCTTATTATGGAAAAAAAAATCCATAAGTTTCCTTTCTCGATTACATTTAGCTCTCTGTTCTTGATCTCATTCATTGTGATTTGTGGGGTCCTCTCAGATTCATTCATACACTAATCACAAATATTATATAAGCTTTGTTGATCGGTTTACAAGATACACTTGGATATACTTTCTTAAAAACAAGAGTGATGTTATCTCTCGCATTCATATCCTTTAAAACACTTGTTGAAACCCAATTCCAATCCAAAATAAAAAAATTTCAAAGTGATGGTGGAGGGAATTCATTAAGTTCAATACAATCCTCCAACAGAGTGGCATAATTCACGAGAAAGTCTTGTCCATATACCCTTAACAAAATGGCTTGGTAGAACGGAAGCATAGACACATTGTTGAGGTAGCCTTGTCATTACTAGCTCAACTGAGTCCTCATTACTATTGGGTGATGTCTTTTCCATCATGCTTTTTATCATCAACAGTCGCTTTCTAAAACTCTCAAAGGCAAATCTCCCTTTGAGTTACTTTACTCAACTTCTCCAAACTACTCTCGATTAAGAGTGTTTGGATGCCTATGCTATCCATATATTAGAACTCTTAATAAAAATAAACTTCAATTTAGATCCATTTCTTCCACTTTTCTTGGTTATAGTGAGGGTTATAAGGGCTTCAAGTGCTTCTCCCCTCTGGAAAGTTATTTATTAGTCGCAATGTTCTCTTTGAGGAGTCACAATTTCCCTACTTGTCCAAAAATCTCAGCTCTTCTACTGTGTCTACTCCTTCTTATACCACTATGTCCATGCCTCCCATCTTAACCTCGAACACGGCTCATCGCCGCTCATCCTAGCACACCACACATTCCTCTAAGTCCTCGGTTTGTGCATTCTCCCCCATCTCCACTCCCTTCGTCCCCTCACAGCTCCCCCACATCCTATCAAACTATTCCATTAGTTGTTGATTTGCCTATTGAGGAGCCTACACAACCTGCTCCACATAATCCTGTGAACCTACATCCTATGGTTACTCGGTCCAAAAGAGGTGTTTTTAGACCAAAAGTTCTCACCGTGATCTATCTCCGACACCGAGCCTTCCTCTCTTTTAGGCTCTTCGATTAATCACCGAAGAAGCGTGCAAGTGAGTATGATGCTCTTGTGAACAATCATACTTGGACTCTCATTCCTTGTCCTACTAATAAGACAATTTTGGGGTGCAAATGGATCTTCAAAGTTAAACGAAATTATGATGGCGGTCTAGCTAGATATAAAGCTCGTTTAGTTGCAAAAGGGCTATGCTCAAAGTCCTGGAATTGATTATCAAGATACTTTTAGTCCTATTATTAAACCTCGTTACAATCGTGAGTAATTCTTTCTCTTGTCATACTTTTTGGTTGGCACATAAAGCGCTTAGATGTCAACAATGCTTTTCTTCATGGGGAATTAGAACAAGAAATATACATGCAACAACCATCGGGTTTGAAATAAAAAGGATCTTAACTATGTGTGCAAGTTGTCCAAAGCTATTTATGGTTTCAAACATGCCCCAAGAACTTGGTACACCAGTGAATAATGAACTTCTCAGTCATAGCTTCAATTTTTCAAGAGCGATAACTTTTTATTTTACAAGCACACAACAAAGTCTTGTTTGTTTGTCCTGGTATATGTTGATGATATATTGGTAATTGGTAATAGCACCAGTGAGATAGCCGAGTTAATACAAGAGGGCTCAATCAAGAATTTGCTCTTAAAGATTTGGGAGATCTTCATCATTTTCTCGGGCATACAAGTCACTCATTCTTCCTCCTGGGGATTTACATTTATGTCGGAGCCCAATATGTGAAACAATTACTTCAAAATCGAACATGGTTCGGGCGAAAGGGCACCCACTCCAATGGTCTATCAACCTCGGCTCTCCAAATATCTTGGCTCTTAATTTCTCGGATAGTACTCTCTATAGGAGTGTGATTGGGGCACTTCAATACATCACCATTACTCGCCTAAAATCGCTTTTGTGTGAATAAATTGAGCCAATATATGCAGGCTCCTTGGACTCACATTGAGGGCAAAGAAAAAACTAATCGATATCTTCTTTGGCACCTCCACTTTGGGTCGCACATCACCAAGTCTCCTACTCTAAACATAATCGGGTATTCTCGACTCGATCGGATACGAGATATTGATGATCGAAAATCATTACATGTTTTTGTATATAACTTGGAGACAATCTTGTTGCTTGGTGCTCTAAGAAACAACACTCTATCTCTCGATCCAAAGATCAAGTTGAATTCCGCAGCCTTTGCTCATTGTACCACCGATATCCTCCTCGCTCACTTCACCTCTTCGTGAAATAGGTGTTCTCTTCAACATATCCTATTATTTGGACATACAATATAGGTCTTTGAAGCTCTTCCGCTAATCTGCTTCTCCATTCTAAGGCAAACATATTGAATCGACATCTACTTTGTTCGAGATAAAGTCACCAACAAATTCCTTCGTGTGCAACATGCTCCATCCATTGATCAAAAGGTGATATTCTCACTAAGCCACTAACAGACAATCTTTCACGGTGCTCCGGACCAAGCTCAAGGTTGTCCCTTCCCACGCTCGATTGAGGGGGATGTTAAGATCAATCACCAATAATCACCCAAATTGCCTCTCTCGGTGCACTGAATCCATCATAATATTCTCAATAATGTCGTTATCATTTTGTACCACATTGTACCTGCAATTGTCCTTGAATATTCTCTGATTTAATGTAGCCGCTAGGATGCTTACAAGTGTAACAATCTCAGGCTATATAATGATCTATATATACTTGTAGCAAGGCTCACTCTTTATATAATGAATGAATACAAAAATATAATTTATGCATCTTAGTCTTCCTGCTGCAATGCTTAAGTCTCATTTCAATGTTAGTGATACCTTTCAAACACCCCTGAAGGTTGGGCTAATTACAAAAAAAAAAAAAAAAACCAAAGATGTTTCAAAATCACAAAAAAAAACCCTTCAAATTTCGGTTTGTCTTAAATTTAAGGGGTAACTGTAATATTTTCGTAAATGTCAGGGGTTTTTTGAAATATTTTTGAAAATCACCACGAAAAATGTAAGATAGAATCAAACCTCAAGGGGTTTTTTGTAATTTTCAAAGAACTCTGGGTTTTTTTTGTAATTAGCCCAAACCGCAGGGGTATTTTTGTAATTATCCCTTATTTCTATATAAACTTTTGGGTTGTACAGGTTTTTGTGTGGCAATTAAAAATATTTATTTTGAAAAATGAAAGGATGTTTGATAAATATTTTTTAATAATGAATTTTTATGCATGAAAGTATGTGCGTGATAAAAGTAAAGTATTTTTTTCAGATTTTATTAAATTGTATTAATCGGGAAGATATATAGATAAAACTGAAATGATGAGTTTGAAAATTGGAATATACGAGGCCGTAATTTTTCAAAAGTGATCTCTAGATCATAGTTCAGTTATAATTATTAAGCAGAGGTCAATTAATTAAGTTAACAATTCGTTATTCATTTTTCTTTTCTTTTGTTCTTTTTCGAATTGAATAATTATGAGGGACAGTGTTGATAAATCATAAACAAATCTTCTACGCATTAATTCAGTACAAATGAGGTAGATAAGAAGTTATGTTGATAGAAAATGTTTATATATAAGATAGTCGGTTTGAAATTTCCTTATAAGCAGACATTAGGAAAGTAAAGAATATTGACAAAAGTTTCTTCATCAGATATATAGGGTTAGGTTAGATAATGACTTGCAAACATTTTGTTGGGTAAAATCTTTGGTGTATGGTTTCGTTTTTAAAATGGGTACTTTGATTTAGTGTATGGTTTAAGTCGGTCGATTTCGATCGCCTCATGCAAGATTTAAAACGCCTGTACACCGAGTGCTTACGATTCCGTTTCGCCTCTAAGATACAAACGACTTTACGCCTCGAGTTTACAAAGACTTGCAAACTCGAAACACAAATGAACAACTAAAAGTTCGAACTTTCAAGCTTTGAACGAAAGGGAAAATCAATATGCTCGTATGATGCAAATGACAAAGTTATTATCCGAGTTTTTCGTGTTTTTCGTATTTTTTTCTGACACCGAGGATCGACTATTATAGGCTTTAGACGCCTGCATGGAAAGAACATGTCTTTTGCCTCGAAAAGACACCTTTTGACCGAATGACAGACGCACTTTTTCTGCAGGGGAGCACGGCCTGAGACGCACGCGTGCGTCGCCGCCGTGCGTGCGGTTCAAACTTTCGGACCCAAGACGACCCGACCGCACGGGCGTGCGCCGCCCGTGCGTGTAGGCGCGCACCCTCGGCAGATAGCACGACCCGACCGCACGGGCGTGCTCTGCCCGTCTTGCGGCCAAAAGTTTTTCCCAGTTGAACTCTTTTAATTAATTACAAAAATTAATTAAATCTATTTAATTAATTACAAAAATTAATTAAATATTTTAAAGGTTTTTTGTCCAAAGGAATAAGGGCCTTGAAGCCCAAGCCCACGGCCCACGACCCGACACGGACCGGGTCGGGCCGAGCCGAGCCGCCGGCGCCGTGCAGCGTGTGTCTTTGACCAAACCCACAAGCGTAGGTCCTCTCCCCTTTAAAAACTTGGGTGCCCCCAAGGCCCAAACCCATTTGTCCAACTTAGGATAAATAAAGTGCGCAACTTTACCTCCTTTTTCCTATGTGGGATGGAGCACCTCTCCTCCCCCCACATTTCCCATTTTCCATACCATTTATTTGTATTAAGTGGCTAAATTCTAGCATTAATTTCTCATTCACACGGAATCGGTTTTGAGAAATTCCAAGTGCTATTCTCATCTACTCTCTTAGTAGAATTTTTACAAATAATTTAATTCCATTTTTCACAAATGGAAACCACTTAATTAATTGGTCAAAATCGGGTCAACACCCCATTTATCAAAGACCAATTCCAACACATTTAGGGTATAAGTGAAGCGGGTAGAGTCGAAACTTGTAATTGTTCACAAGCTTCTTTGAACTTTTATCGAGTTTATTTGAGTTTGGTTTGGTTATTAATTGTATCATGGACGAACTTAGGGAGGCCTACCAGTCTGAAGCAACCCAAATTTTTTATCCTATTTTTTGTTAAGGGAAATTTTTTTAAAAATATGTGTTTTTTCTAAGGAGAAAAATAGTTGGGCTAGAGGAAACAAAATAATTGAGTTAGGGGTAGTCCAACGTACTGCTGGCTACACATCTGAATTGAATTGAGCTCAAATAAGTTTTAGTCAGGCCGAACACAAATCGAGATTGATTAATTAGTTGACATTTTTACAAAAAAATTTAGTAATTGAGTCAAGCTTGAACCAAGTTGTGCATATTATCGAACGGAAAAATGTGTGCAAAGTTGTTTGTTATGTTAACAAACAAAGTTCAGACCGATTCTTAACGCGTGATCGATTTCGAGTCGAGTATCGAATAGTAAGATATGTTTTTCAACCCTAAATTAATATTGCATAAACAATAGTTAATATGACTCCTTTCAACATGGTGGCCCCAATCATCTCTCTCTCTCTCTCTTTTTTTTTTTTTTTTTGCGTAAACTAATGTTGTGGCTAATTTTGGGGCGACATTTTGGAAACTTGTACGTAATTGTCATTATTAGATAATAATTATTAAGACGGACATATTATAATCTTTGCTTTTAAGCCAGAAACTCAGTACGAACCTAGAAACTAAAATCTATTGGTAGATATAGATTAATGAAACATATTCGTACCATTAATTTGGTTCAAGAAATTGGAAAGATGGCCAACCCGACAACATAGAAGGTTGAAAATTTTGATGCAAAAAGCCTAAAAATTGGACTGAAGCGTTGTCCTTGAGGTACTTATATAAAGTCAATAAGCAATTTTGCTGATGAATGGAAATGTGAGTATGAAAGTGTTTGGCTTTGAATATAACTTCACAACCCCCAAGTTGCTTAATTTGGGTCCCCCGGCCGCCTGCTGCTGTGGTGGTGGTGGTGTGACTTTCCAATGTTGGATCGACTCTCACTTTTTCAACTACAATTTTTTTAATTAATTCGAGAGATATTTTTTCAAAAATATAAAAAATAATAAAGATGATACCACGTCAACATATGTTCAAAGTATAAATTGAAAATAATTGTTGGGTAAGTTGAGTGCGATGTAGAATTGATACCATTGCTATTATCACCAAATCTAAAGACAGTGATTTTCAGTTGTAAAAATATTCTGCCCTCACAGAAGCACAAGAGCCATTTAACTGTTTTAATTTTTTAGTGAAACAATGATACAAAACCTGGAAAGTTCAACATTTAACCTGACCTTTGTTTTAGGGATAAGGATAAAAATATCCAACATTACTTAAAAAAAAATGTTCTTCCTCCTTTTTTGGACATTTGTACTCTCCCAACATTTTTCCATACATTTTTACGCTTCTTCCAATTTTTCCAGATTTTTTGGTATTATTGTTGTAACACAAATTTTTTTATTGTCTGCGAATAAACAAACAAGAAAAATAATCGTACAAATTAAATACATATGAATCAATATAAAAATATAGGTTGCAATCTCTATTTCTCCTCTGATTCTTTTCTCAAGAACAAAATATCCAGAATTTAAGAATTTGGAGTGGAACTCTTCGCTTAATCTTCTCCAAACTTGAACTTGAATCTCAATGACGTTAGTTCGAGGGCCCAAAAGCTTGATCTCGAATAAAACATGATATATTTGATGATATTTGATTTGAATATGCGAACTTCTTGGTGAAATTGACCTTTTAATCTTCCTCCAAGATGGTTTTGACTTCAATAACGCTAACTCGAGGGCTTGAAAGCTTATTCCCAAATCAAACGCCGTGATTTGAGTGGACTCCGCGATGAACACCTTGAATTTCGCCTTGAACACCGTGGATCTCCTTGAATATATTCTTCTTGCCTTAGAGAGAATTTCTTCCACCGCCTTCTTGCTTGGATTTCTTCTCTTTGAATTGTCATTTAATTCCTTGAGAATGACCCCTATTTATACTTGTAGGAGAGAGATTTTTGGATAACTCATATGATAAGGACTATAATTTGATTGGTCTTTCAAGATTTAATATTATTTCTTTAATCACAAATTGTGATAATTATCAAAAGAAATAATAATAAATCAATATAAATTTGATTTATAAAAATTTGACATTTGGCATGTTTAATTGGCCAATAAATATATATTAAAAATATCAATAAATTAACTATTTAAATTAAAAATTAAATTTAATTAAATTCCCAAATATAAATAGGAATTATAAAATGGATATTTAATATAGAATTTCACATGTGTCACCATTTGATTGGTGCAAATTTAATTTGTCTCTGATTGTTTCAAATTTGTTTCAAACATGTTTCATCTAATAAAATTTAGTGGAAAAAATGTATTCTCTCATTAAATAATCAATTTTACACTAAATCTTATAAAAAAATAAAAAAATATACGCATAAACAACACATATTAAAATAAAACACATTGAAAATAATATAAAAATAACACATGAATAGAAAAACACAATTCAATTTTTGATGCAATGTATTGAAAATGTTGAGAACGCATGAAAACAACCAAAAACAATAGAACAACATTAAAAACTATATAGAAACAACCCAAAAACAATATATTAAACAATACATGACAAAAAGAGCTTAAAAATAAGTAAAAGCTGCATTGAAACATCGAATACAATATGGAAACAAAAAAAATATTAGAACAACATTAACAACAGTATAGAAATAACCCAGAAACTAAATAGCGTAAAAAAGGTAAAAATTGCATAGAATACGAAACAACATAGAAACAACCAAGAAACTAAATAAACGCCATATAAATAAGACAAAGACTTGGGTTAGACCGTCTACGGACCTTTTCGTTAGACGGATCCAACCCGACCTAGTTATTTTTTTGTAATTTCATTCACTAGTGGAATTTTTGTAATATTAGGGACCTTTAAAAGTATTAGTTTTTCCTCTGAAAACTATTAGTAGTACATCTGAAAAGTATTAATAATCCCTTTGAACAATATATTTAGTAGCCCTCATGAAAAGTATTGATTTTTTGACTCAAAAATATTAGTAATCCACCTAAAATGTATTAATTGTCCCCAAAAAGTATTAGCGTGACGTAATATTAGGCAACCCTAAAAGTACTAGTTTTTCCCTTGAAAAGTATTAGCAATCCCTTGAAAAAGTATTAGTAATTCCCGGGAAAATTATTGTAACCCATTGATCAGTTTTTTAGTAATTCTCATGAAAAGTATTGGTTTTCCCCGCAAAAGTATTAGTATTCCTTCTAAAACGTAGTAATAATCTTATTGGAAAGTATTAGGTTTTTCGATTAAAGGTATTTTAGTATTTCTCCTGAAAAAGTATTAGTAGTCATTCCAAAACTGGATATTTGGACTCGTCTAACGAATTAAATCCATTAGACGGTGCGATAGAGATTAACCCTATAAATAAATACGAAACAATAGAAATAACATAAAACAATCCAAGAACAAAAAAAATTGAAAAAGCGTAAAAATATCCAATAAAAGTGCAGGATCATAAAAATATCAAAAAAAACATGGATCGTATTTAGTGTCTTTTCTCCTCGAATATTGAGTATTTTTATCATTAACTCTTTGTTTTAAGAGCGGGCTTGAAAACTATTTACTGTATACAAGAGTCTAAGAACCATTGTTTATGATGGGCCCTTAACTTTATTAAATATTCATTGGGCCGTGTATGTACAATTAGGCCTTGTGAACACCACCATTCAGGAATCCTGGGCATTGTATGAATTATTAATATGAGAATGTTGTTCTTATTTTATGCCACTTCTTTTGAACGAATTGTAGAAACTTGAAAATCTACAAAAACCAATCTGATTAATATTTCCCCAAGTTTTAAAGTTTAGGTTGACTAGTTTGCGAGAATCTGTGAGTAATTGGACTTAAGAAAAGAAGTATGTCCGACATAGAATAAATAACTCATGGTGTTTGTTGGGCTCGTCCAACCATTATTATGTTTATTGTTCCATTAGCTTCTTGGCGATTTTCTGTATTAATTTCTGAATAAGAAGGATATTCAGATTGTGATTCTTTCATTCACGTTTTTGGCAGCTCACATATTTTTGGAAAGTTTAATATACTAATAGTTACAAGCACACGAACAAGTTAAAATTATAGAAAATTGAAAACCTTTAAAGTTTTGAGTTTAGTAGTATTGGATCATGAACTTCAAAGGCCCAAACTCTACCTTTTCTTTTTTAATTTTGACCTAGTTTCATGCATATATGGACTGGAGGGCGAACGACAATGAGAATGTAATGGACCAACGGATAATGTATGAGTTGGGCTTGGGTCTATAGAATGACATTAGACCAACAGTTGCAGCCATTGAATAAGGTATGGACATAATTGCCCAACATTTCGGAAAAAAGGACACATGTTTACGCTCCTGGACTTTTTCCTGGTTTTTTACGCTCCCGCCTTTTTTCAAACATTTTCACGCTCTCACCAAGTTTTTCGGATCTTTTTACGTTGTTGTTTCAACGTTTCATGATTGTTTCAAACATGTTTCATCATGTTTCATCTAATAAAATTTCAGTGAAAAAATATTTTTTCTCTCGTGAAATAATCAAGTTTATAATCAAAATATTAACAATCAAGAAATATACACATAAAACAACACATCTTGAAAAAATGTACATTGAAAATAATATAAAAACAACAAATAAATAGAAAAACACAGTTCAATTTTTGCTTCAATGCATTGAAAACATCGAAAATATGGAAACAACTAAGAAACAACATAACAATATTGAATACTATACAGAAAAAAACCAGAAACAACAGAAACAATATAGAAAACACCACATAAACAAAAATAGCTTAAAACATGTTAAAAATTACATTGAAACATAAAAAACTAATTGAAACAATAAAGAAACACCAAAACAACACTAAAAACAGTATATAAACAACCCAAAAATAATATAGAAAACACTACATCAATAAAAAGAGCTTAAAAATAGGTAAAAACTGCATTGAGACATTGAAAACAACATGGAAACAATAAAGAAACGACATAACAACATTAAAAACATTATAGAAAACAACCCAAAGACAACAGAAATAATATATAAAACAACACATGAATAAAAAAGAGCATAAAAATAAGTAAAAATTGTATTGTAATATCGAAACAACAACGAAACAATATAGAAACAACCAAGAAACAAATATAAACAACATCGAAACAACAAAATAACATATAAGGTAATACATGAACAAAAAAATCGAAAAAAATGTAAAATAACAAAAAAAATGCAGAAGCGTGTAAAAGAAAAAAAAGTCACCTGGGAGAGTACATAAGTGAATGAAGCATAAACTGTGAAATTTTTTCCTGAAAGTAGGGCAAGTGTGACAATTTTTCTTTTAATAACTCAAAACCTTTTGATCGTCCCCAATTATTATAAAGTTCGCTATTCCAATTCTTAAAGTTACGATCAATATTTCTCAAAAAGTATTTTGCCAATTTGCCCAAGAAGTATATATATTTTCTATGCAATCTCGTTAGAACCAAAATCACAAATAGACGTCTTAATTCACAAAGAATTCACAAAAGCATGTTTCAACAAATCTACCAAGATAATCCGAAAAATAGGAAGAGATTAATCTTAAACTCGGAAGCATACCGATTCCATAGTTGAATCAATAACCTAATATGGTTTCTAGTTTTCCAAATTAAATGGTTATGCCTTAAAGTTTTCTCTCGCAATCTATAACATGTTATGTATAGAGAATACGTAAGTTATCCGCTTAAGAACCGTGTCTTGTGGACTATAAATCGCTTGTGGATAAGATCTCCTTGATTTACAATTTGGTCCTCAATAAATTATAAATCTCCTAATAATATATACACATTTAATCCCATGGCAATTTGATACCCTTTTATGTTATGTTTTACCGTACAAACTCTACAAGTTTTGCACTTTGCTATATAGCGGTCGTCGTGCCCTCCACGTGAGGACAACATCGTCTTTGCCTAAATCTAAACAAAGTTTTTACATTTTGACATCCGAACTTTGTTAAAATTTTCACTTTTCCATCTAAACTTTGCACAATTTCACTCTGCCATCAATTTTCAAAAAAAAATTAAATATATATAAATACAATTCTCTTTTTTCTATTTAGTACTCGTAGAAAAATAAATTTTATTAGTATTTACCGCAATAAAATATATTTATCCATGAAAATATTTAAGGGTTTAAAGTTAAAGATATTTATTTTCATTAAGTAATCATAGTTAATAAGGATAAATATTCGATTTAGGGATAACAATTTTGGCTCGACCCTCCTCGGGCCATCGCGTTTGTCGTTTGGGTTGTCTTTCCCTGTGACCCACAATGGGGCAAGAGCATGCAGGTGTATCACTTTTGCACTGCAGGTACCTGCCCGCTTCACCCCATCTAACATTTTTATTTTTTTTAATATATTTTACATATACAATATATATGATTAATGTAGTTCTTATGTACTTAATATTATATCTACCATATATACATTGATAATGTCGTTTATTAATAATTGTATTAATAAAAAAATGCAAGATGAGAAAAACTTATAAATATGCTTATAAATATATTGCAAGTCTATATTCATTTATTTTTCTTTTTTTCTTGTTTCTTTTAATTTAAATTATTGTCTTTCATGATATAATAATAAATTCTTTATCCTACACGGATCGACATCCCATCCCGTCCTACGGCCTTGTCCCACCCCTTGACTCGTGATGTGTCACCCGCTGCCTGTGGAATAGGAAGGGCAGGTATGAGTCTTCAAGTACCCGTCCACTCTATTACAATCCTTATTGAGACTGTCCAAACTTAGCAGTTCCATTTCTTGTTAAATTTCAAAGAACTCAGTGTTTTTGATAAGCGAGGAAAAAGGAATGGCTAAACCCCACCAATTTATTTTAGGGTTTAGAGTTTAATAAGAAATGGTTATACTCCACCAATTTATTAGTAAAAATGAAATAGGAAAATAAAGTACAAGTTCAGATTAAAAAAACAACAAAAAGTAACTTAAAGACGTAATTTCAATGGAAGACCTATATTTCTAGAGGATTTTCGAACAACATTGGTATATGCTTGTTCAAAGATCAAAGTGGGTTCCCGAATATCGTCCCTGGTGGTCCGATAAGTTAGTTTAAGATTTTTATGGAGCCTATGGAATGTCGCACCAAGATCTTGAGCCGCAACTATCATAGCCCTTATAGCTATTGAATAGTTAGATAAGTGTTAGGTTGGATTTTTACCAACAAATTAGGTACAATGGGTTTTTTTAAGCCATTCTCATCATACCAAAATATTTTTTAGCCATCGTTTTCAAATACATGTTTTTAGCCATTTTGGGGTGTGGAAAATCCAATTTGTCCTTAAGTCAATTTAATCGCACAAAGACATACATCCTCTAACTTGCATCGAAGTTACTTTAACTTGACACTCATCGCAACTCGGCTCGTGTTATTGTAACTCAATGTCGAGTTACTGATGATGTCAAGTTATAGTGTAACTCGACATTCAAATCTCTCACTTATATAACCCATTATTTTATTTTTCCAAAAATTTTGAATTCAAATAACTTTTTCGTTTTAAATCCGCTTTACATGTATAATATATCAAATTAATTCTCTTTCCAATATCTATTATTCAACACTCATATTGTATATTTAAAAATGAAAAATACAGATTCGAAAAAAAAAAAAAGCTTGAAAGAAAGAGTAAGAGGATACATAGGGATAAGTGGAAGAGAGTGAAATAAACCAAATATCAAACAAACATGCTAGAAGGGTATGAATGCCATTTGCTTGTCCAAAATGGCTAAAAAGATGTATTTACAAAAGATGGCTAGTTTTCATTTTTATATTTTAGAAAGGGCCATTTTGACCCATTTCCACAATTAGGTATCCTAAATTGAGAAATTGTATTGTTTTTTAGTAGATGAGTCAAAATTATTGTTGAAGTTGTATATCGAGTTGTAATAGGTAGTCGCATCGAAGAATCAAGAAAACGGATGGAAAATGATGAAAATGAGCCATACCGCGATACATAAAGTCATACCGCGGTAAGAATCAAGAAAAATCAAGAAACGATGTTGGAACGGATACCGCAACACACAACAAGCCTCAGATCGCGATACAAGGATGTGTACCACGGTACAAAATATAAAAACACATATCGCGACATGATACCTATCACGACATCTTCAAAATTTCTACTATACCACTACATGATATACCTATTGTGGTACACAACAAATTTTTACTTTGTACCGTGGTGCAATGTTCGCGGCCGCGTTTCAACCCCAATTTCATCCGCTTTCTCCGTAATATATTCAACGATACCGTGGTACCTATCCAACATCCTTTAGCAATAATTCAACTTTACATGACGAAAACCACGAGAAGATTATTTAACACCGTGAGAAATATTATCCAACCGAAAGACAAGAAGAAAACACAGAGTACACATCATAAGAGGAAGTTAATGGATATATCCGATAATGGACAACGGAAATGTCCAAACGATAGAAGAAAATAATGGAAAAAAATACCCGTGAAGTTTCAAAGTGATTACATACCTCTCTACAAATCGAGAATACCTTCGATTCTCAACAATCTTTCTTTCGGTTTATAGTTTTTGTTTTTCTACGATTTGCACATTTACTCGCACATTTGCTCAAAGACAATTGATAGGAAGGATATCAAGGAGCAGAGCACAACAGAAGCTTGAAAATCTTCCAATCCTGGATACACACAAGTTTTTTTTTACTCCTCTTTTTAATTCTTGCTCAAATTGTGGTAGAACATATTTGATTATTTGTTATTAAATTTTATTGATATCATCATGAGCTAAATTTCTATTTCTAGAGGATGATGTAACTTAATCGAATCTTATATTTTGATGCTTTAATCTATCATATTTCAAAAGAGTTGATTTATTTATACGGTTTGTTTTAATTTCTTCTAAATTACTTGATCAATAATTTGAATTATTTGGTGTATACAATTATCATTCGAGAGAATTAATTGGATGCATGACCTAAAAATAGTATAACTTAGAATTTCATATAGTTGAGAAACGTGTACGATTTCTTTGAAATCTTTTGTATGAATTCATTGATCCCTTTAAGACTTTGTTTGTGATTTTTATAGAGTTATTGAAATCCAATTTAGATCTTTAAATCATTCACTAATCGAGAGATACGATTGATTATTTTCGAATTCATGATTTATAAATCACTAATGAATAATTGATAGATTGAGTTGAAAAATATAAGATATGATTAAGTGAATCATTCCTCAAGAATTTCTTTATTATTGCATATTTGATGATTGCTCAAGCCAACAAATTTCTCAAACTTTGTGTTAAATTGTATTTTTGTTATTTATTATTTAAAAAAAAAACATAAAAACTCATTATTCAATTTCTAGATAAAGTTAAGCTATTTTAATTACAATACTTAATGTTTATTTAATTCTCATTCCTCATGGATACGACAATCCAATTTTTATTACTATATTAAAAATTGATACAAAGATATTTACGGTAATATTTTCACGAACAATGAGCGTGACAAGCGGATCTGCCTAGTTTTGCTTCTAAAGCTTCCAATTTGTTCACATCAACCTCGAACTCAAAACCAAGAGGAACGTTTGATGTCGAAGATGTTGAATTATGAGCCAAAACCAAAACTTTGTCGTCACTCTCTTGGAGGTTCGAGAATGATTCAACAGTATTTCAGCACCTCAGTTCAAATTCAAATAGATATTCCAGGAATTATTGGTTGATTTGGTGGAATACGAATTTTTGAATAGGACAAATGTGTAATTCAGAGCACAATAAAAGCGACCAAAGATTTGACCTTACAAATCTGTTTTCGCAATAAATGAATGAACAAATGAATTAATTACCTAGTCAAGTGGGCGTTTGCATCTGCAGCTGAAAACGACGACTGTACATGTCTATATCCTTCAATGATGACAAAGAAAGTACTAAAAACGGAAACTGAAAATATTAGCTGATGGAGTACCTAGCTAGTTTTTACTTCGTCAAGGCCTCCAGCAACTATATATCTTCCTTATTCTTTTATTATTCTCTGTTTGTTTAGACCTCTCATTTTCATCGTGATCTTTGAAGAACTCGCGCGGAGCATACATTTAAATGTCGTTCATCATGATCATGAAAGAGACGAAGGTGGCCCCGTCGCAAAGGCTGCATGTTTTCGGGATTTTAATGGTTTTAGCCGTTGGTGTAGTTGGGGTGGCCGAAGCACAGGCACGGAGAAACGCCACCAGGCCCGTCACAGATCCTACTGAAGGTGTGCACCACCATGCTCTCTTAATTAGAGGTTTTGGCGAAGCTTAGTTAAAAATCTTATAAGATATTTTTAGATATTATAAGATGTTAGATTTTATTTAAAAATATAAGTGATTGAAGTGTTTAGATAAAATAAAATGATTTTTTTTTAAAGATATCTGCAATTCGTAATTAAATGGCTAAAGTGAAAGAAGATTGTTGGAATAAAACCTTATTTTAAAAATAAAGTGGGATTCAATACTTATTTTTAAAAATAGTTTATAAAGCTTCTACCATTTTATTTTGAGAACTTATAAGACTTTTTTTTCCAAAAAAAAAATTTTACCAAACACTTTTAAAGAATTTATTAGGTCACAAAATCTTATAAGATATGTTTTGAATAGCTTATAAGCTCCGCCAAATACCCTCATCTTGTAATTCTATTTTTAATATTTTTTTCCTGTTGCTTAAATAGTACAAAGAAGTGAACTATTGAGCTGAATCTACCGAGTGCTCTTATTATATATCCTATATGATGCTTCAAGTTTTTAATTGTCCAGTAATAGTATTCTTAACAAACCCTGTTGGTGAAATTAACTTAATGTCTTTCTTTCCTAACCTGTAGAATTACAATTGCTTATTTACTTATTGCAAAACATAACTGAGTAATTATTCAGTCCACATGATCTATTATCATATTAATATCAAGTCTATAATAATGGCATCCTCGTATATATATGCGTGACATTCACATTATGCATTTGAAAAAACATATGAGATATAGAAAGAAAAAAACATATGATATATATGATAGAGAATATGGGACCCGTTTGATCAATACTACAAATATCGGATTACGTTCAATCGTTTGATCCGATTCAACTAGTTTAATAAAAAATAATTAAGTTAACTCTTTTATTGGATAAAATAATAATGCATTAGATTAATTATCATGTAATACATTTAAAAATGATAATATATAAATAAACAACTTAATAAATATTTAACATAGCTCAAAATTCAAATGATAATTTATATAATAAAATACCAAATTTAAAACTTTAAGTTACTATAAAAAATCTAAAAATAAAAAAAATAAAAATAAAAATCGGCTATGGGCGGTTCAACTAGTTTTACCCTGTTCTGATAGATTCAACCGCACAAACAATTTTCTTAGGTCTGACTGGATCGGTCAGATCGTTGGTTCCTGATTGAATTGGTCGGACCGGCTCATTCGATCCGACTTTTAAAACATGACATATAGTAATTCTTGTATTTTATGTGAAAGTAGAAAGCGCCTGAAAAAAAAAAGACAGTGTTGGATAATGATTTTTTTTTGAAAAAACAATTAATATATTTTTTTTCTCGAAACGATAGCAATTTCATAAATAACAACCACGGGTCCAAATAATAATTACAACAGAAACATCAATTGAAACCAAATGGTTCCAAATTTGAAAACCTTCACAACCTAGGAAGGTCAAACAAGCTGAACAGGCTCAGCATCATAACAAAAAAAAAAAACAATAAACAATAAGTTGTCTTGGAAAGAACCAAAAAGTTAATGCTAAAAGCTATAGAAAGCTGCAAAAAACATGGACACAACAGCAAGAGAGGCCCCATATCCATTAGCATCAGACCATCTTCCATCAGCAAAGTAGCAAGGGATCATCAAAAAATGTTCTCAACTGGAGCACAACTCCCTAGAGAAAGGCACAACCAACACATCAACCACAAATAAAGCACTGATCAACAGATCCTACTTCAACCAAAGACCACCAGAAAAAATCGAAAGCAGCAATGAAACAGTAAAAGAAATAGAACCAGAAAACCAGAAAGAAAAGAAACAGCAGTACCACATCCAACTAAGCATTAATTTCTTTGAATTCATGCCAATAAGATAGAGCAGCTCCTATTAAAACTCTCCCTGGCTTCTAAATCTGTTGGAAATTCCATAAATTCCTAGTCTTCCACATCCACCACAAAATATACGTAGTCAGCTCTATCCTAAACACATTCTCTTTCCCCCATCAAGGCAGCAGAGATTGTGCCACCAATCAAAAAAGTGAATATTAACTTGATCAAAGCCCTCCCAAGAAACTGGAGCAAGCTTCCACACGGTCTTGGCCCTCCCATATTCAAAGAACAAATGTTCCATTGTTTTTTCCTCCATTCCACAAAGCTGGCAGATTGAGTCAAGAATAACACCTTTTTTCAGAACATTGGTTTTTTGTTCGCCTTATTTTTAGCTAGCACCGCAAGTGTACGGTGCAGTTTATAGAATAGGGTTAGCAAAGTCGAATCCACAGGGACTAATAAATGAATATACTAAGTACTGGATTGTAATAGCCTTATTTTTATCCAGACGATCGAAAGTGAGTGAATTGGTTTTATAAACTAAAGCAGAAATTTATCCTAAAAGAAACAAATCAAAGAGTTGATTAAAAGATCAAGTGGATGAATGGATTCATGGGTTATGGTTTCCGTTAATATCTCATTTTGTTATCAGATTAATCAAACAAAAGTTAAACGTATTCTTCCTTATAGACCGATCACAAAACTAATTTACCCCTCTCTCTCGAGATGCATGTAAAAGTGTTGATTGGAATATCTATGCTTGCATCTCTACTCAACATGAGATATCCAACTCCCAAAAGCTCAAAAGATTATAAAGCCTCAGGAATATTCACAGACTTCTCAATCATGCAAGATATTCATGTCAAGTACTTATAGATCTAGTATTGAAACTCATCGGTTAGAATTATGAATCAATACATCAAACAAGTTAAACCAAACGCGTTTTCATAAAACAAGAATTAAAGCAACGTACATGAATAGGGTTGGAAAATATTAACTTCTATTGCAATTAATCATCAAATAAAAGTATCCATTTAACCTACTCCCAAACCCGGGAATCACAAGAAGTTTAGCCAGACATAGAAAATAAATAATCCATAGACAAATTATTCATGTTCATGTCTAACTAATTGAAAATAAAAATATTATGGAATGAGTGAACTCGGGGATGTTGACGATCACTCGATCTATCTTCAATCATCGAAGGTGTGGTTGCAGTCTTGATCGATCTCTCCAATTCTCTGGTGGAAAATTTCTCTTTTCTCTGCTTTCTAGGGCAAAAATCAGTGTGTCCTTGTTTGTGGCCGCCCCGTCTCTATTTGTACTTCGTTCGGGTCGAAAACCTAGTTCAAACCGTGTCAGACTATGTTTTCGCGCACAGGCGCACGGGCCGTGCGCCTAGCGCACGCCCAACCCATGATGGGTGCCGCAGAAAATGTCAACTTACTGAAGGACGCACGGGCTGGTCGGTTGAAACTTGAGGGCTGCCTTGGGTTAGCGCACGGTCGTGCTACGGGACGCACGCCCTACCCGTCTTGCGCTGCTAGACTTGATATTTTCTCGTTTTCTTTCGTTTCTCGCCCGGTTCATCTGACTTCTTCCCGATTCAACTCCAAGCTTCGTACATTATGTCATGTATTGGCGGTTGTTTATCACAATGCTCCGATTTGTTGCCAAAATGCTCCAATTTATCAATCAATTCCTACAAAACGAGCAAAGTGTAATACCTTTTCCACAAAACAGAATAAAGCCCTATTTACTCATGTAATGCATGCATAGCAACACCTTCTAGCCAAAATTAAGCCCAAAATACATGCAAAATACATTACAATCATTTTCACAGGTAGAATTCCATGGCAACATTTCCACAAAGAATTTAAGCTTTTGTTGCACTTTCAGATTCCAAACACAATCTCAAACCTTCAATTTTTTTTTTTCTTTAAGCCCACTACTTTCTGCTTGATCAACAGCTGCCATTTTATCTTTGATTAATAATTGATAAGCAGACTTCACAGAAAACTTGCCTTTACTCCCATGGTGCCACACCAATGAGTCACTCTGTTGAGCATCTTTAATTGTGATATTCAGAATATTTGCAGCATCCTCAGCATAGAAAACCTGCTGGATAAGGTTTCTATCCCAAGACAAACCATCCTCCTGCAGTCCTGCAGCAGCTCACAGACAAACCTGGGGCAAAGATTAGAAAAAGCAATAAAAAAAAACAATTAATATAAGGGGATGTTTTTTAATGGAAGTACTGTTGGAATTGAAAATATAGGAAATACGTGCAATCAATATAGAAAGCCAGTCCATTGTTTCCTTTGAATAATTATTTTATAAAGGCTCCATTGGTTATTTTAAAAATATGGGGTTTTTCCATAAAGAAAATACTAGAAAAGGTAGAAAAGATTATGTTGTACTTGTTTCCTTTGAATAATTATTTTATAAATTGAATTTAGTTAAGGTGTGTTTGGTTTAATTCTTAAATAATTTTAAATTTGACGTCGTTTCGCATTTTTAAGTGGGCTCATCGTGATATAAAGGTGCTGACGAAGTTGATTATGTGTTGATAATATAAACTTCAACAAAGAAATTATGTAAATGGTGGAGAAAAATTCACTTTTGGCCCCATTGACTTATCCCCACGATGATTTTAGTCCCATCGACTCACTTTTAGTCCCAAATCGATATTTTTCACCAAAAATAGTCCCATAGGATTTGGAAACCGAAAAACTTGGGCCTTGTATGGTTATGTTTCCATGGACTATTTCTAGTTTCTAGTGTTGGAAAATGAATTTTCACCAATTATGTTTGGATGAGTGAATGAGAATGAGTTTTATGTAGGTTTGGAAATGAGATTATGTTTGGTTAAGTAATTTTGAAATAGTATTTTATGTATATAATAATTTGAAAAATTGATAGTGGTTGAATATTTTAATTGAATATATAATATTATATTTGTAAGATTGTAGGCTAGTGGGTCCCATTAGATATATATAATAGTATTTTAAGTAGATAAAGTTGGTAATGGAGGGTCCCACATATATATTTGGGTTAAAAATAAGAATATTGATTGATAAGTGATGTAGGGTAGTGTATAGGGTTGAGAATTGAAATTGTAGGTTTGAGATGATGTTTTATGTGAAAAGTGGAAAGTGGAAATGATGATTTCCATTGGAAATTTTAGAAACAAACATGATTCCATTTCTATGAATAGTTGGAAATTGGAAATGTGGTGTTGGAAACATAAACAAACAAGGCTTCGTGTTCTCCGTTAAAAAAATTAACTAAAACCGTTATGATGACAAAATAGTCCCATAAGACACCAAAGTTAAATTTTTAACGACAAAAATGGTCCCATAAGACACCAAAGTTAAATTTTTAACCAAAAATGGTCTAACTATTCTTTTTTTGGTTAAATTTAATATTATTGATGAAAAAAATTTAAATTTTATATTTTGAGTTATTTATTTAAATTAATATTGTGCCCCACTTGAAAACTAAAAACCATCTATGTCTTTCAAATATTTTTCTAAAAATATCGTTTTCACGTGTGTTTTATTTAACTAAAACAAATTATGTTACTTAAAATATTTAGAGAAATAAATAATTTTCCTATATTTTTTTAGTTTAAATCACTTCATAATTTTGAAGATACGAATAATTACAAAAATCATATTTATGTATTGAAAAATATATGTAGTTAAAAAGTTTACGATTTCAAATAATTTCTTAATTTTTAAATATAGGAATTATTTTAAAATTTTTAGAAAATACTATTAAATATATTTTAGTATGGTTAAAATATAAATACTATTAAAAATATTTTAGTAATGTTAACCTAGCTCACATATTTTTATTTTTTCATTTTCAAATATTATATTTTTATTTTTTTATGTTTTTAAATAAAACTTTATATTTCCTAAAAAAATTTACATATATGTACATATATGCAATCAAGTTATATGAGATCGATCTAGAGCAAGAACATAGGGACTGTTCGACCGCTAAACACCTATAAAAGTCTAACAATCCTCGCAAGAGAACGAGATCAATCGTAGGGTAGCAAGTTGACCACAAGTCGTCTCTCAAGGAAGACTTAACCGCAAATAATTATTATGTATCACAATAGACGAAAATAAATCTTAAACACTCTAACCAGATTTGTTGGTTTTATTTAAACTAAAAGAAAATAATTAAAAGGAAAAATTAAAACTAAGCAGATTAAACTTGGAAAAAGATTTGGAGAAAAGTCTGTGGGATTATGGACTCATCTCATCAAACTTGCAAGCGTAGAATATCAATTAATTGATCATGCGATTAACAAATATAACAAACATGTAAAAACTAGGCTGGGTCCGATAACTTTCGTATTCACAGATTAGGGCTATCCCAACATAATTTGCTATTTTCATTAAACCTAGGGTTAGATAATACATTTCGATTCATATCTAACCCCGAATAAATTTAGTCCAGGAATAATATCTTCTCTCGATCTCAATTATTCCCCAAAACAATCAAAAGTTGATCGATAATCAATTATCAAATAAAGCAATTTATTCAGAAAGCGAGATCAATTAATCAATACTCATGCTTGTTTGTTTGAATCAAATCATCCTAATCCTAGAACAAGGAAATTAGTTCATGCTTGGGGATGGGATCATAATCTCAATTGAAGGAAAGAAAACAATCATAAACATGATCATGCAATAATAATAATCTCTCAACAATTAAAATCACACAAAAGAGATGAAGAAATCTTACTTTTGATTAAGAAGCAAAAATAACTTCAGGGGAAGAACCCAAGCAATCCCAATGTTGAAAACAAGAGAAAAATACCAAAAAACTAAAGTATAGAAGTGCTATGAATGAGAGTGTACGAAATTATGGATCCCCCAAGGGCTATTTATAAGTCTAAGCCTCTACAAGGTGGAAGAATCCAAAAAGGAAAGGGAAAATCGAATTTAAAATTCTAGAAACGTCTCCAGGTGCGCGTCCGCGCAGAGTTGCGCGCCCCCGCAGGACCCCAAGACATTGTTGCGCGTCGCGCGCACTTGCCTTTGTGGGGGTGCCTAGTCTGCCGGTCTTGCGCGCCCGCCTCGCGCGCGCGGGTGCACGCGATTGCGTCTGTCTGTTGTGCAGGCGAGCGTCGTGCAACATTGCGCGGCGGCGCGCAGTCTTGTGCGCGCGCACAACTTCAGCATCCCCAACCGTCAATCGCCCCTAATGTCCATTTTCGATCGTTTTTGTCCGTTTTTAAGTTTTCTTTTACGAAAACCTACTAAACCACCAAAAATACCATACGTAACATATGACAATATAAAATAGGCGAAAAGACACAAAAACGCACACTCATTCATACGAGAAATAGAAATCACACAAAATTCACACACAAAAACATATAAAACAGGGACCTAAAAAACATTTACATATATACACATACATGTATTTGGGTTATATATGCATGCATTTGATCTTTTTTTTTCGTATTACACATTCACCTAAAAAATTAATTAACATCTACTTTTAAAAGTTATTTTTCGAAAAATTTAAATTTTACAACTTGAGTTATAAAATTTATCATTTAATTTACTTTGTTAATTTTCTAATTAAAATAAATGATACAAGTATTTCATCTTTTTTTGTATTACACATTCACAAGAAAAAAATTAATTCACATCTATGTTTAAAAATTATTTTCCAGAAATTTTATTTTATATAAGTTGAATTATAAATTGTATATATCATTTAATTTACTTGAGAATTTTTTAATTATAATAAATAAAAAATAGTAACTTTAATGATAATATATTTTTTAAAATATATATTAGTTATATTTAGTTTTTAGAGAAAAATTCAATTTTGGTCCCATTAGATCGACACTGATGATTTTAGTCCCATTTTTCTCACTTTGGTCCCAAATCGCAGGTTTGACCGTTATTTTTTTAACGATGGGACCATTAGTGAGACAAGAAAAATCTTATGGGACAATTTTCAAGATATGGGACTAAAATCATCAGGGGGTAAATGTAATGGGACCAAAAGTGAATTTTTCTCGTAAATGGTGATACCAAATAATCAATTGATTTGTGTTTTAATAATATATTGTAATTTTTAACAGCAATAATTGTATTTTATTAAACATTAAAAAGGAGATATATAAATGTATTGTCATGTGACAATTAATTATGAACGGAGAGACGAGGAATGAAAAAGAAGAGACGAGGAATGAAAAAAGAGGGAGTTAGGGTATTATACTTAAAATTAATCTTGTATACATAATTTTATGCATTTAATTCAAAACACATGATATAGTATAAAATTGAAATTTTTTCACTCCAATAATGCCATTTTTTTTTGAAATAATGCCATTTTTTTTTTGAAAAGTCTAATAATGCCAATTGATACACCTAATTTGGTGCAATTAATGTTGATGATACTGGAACAGTGGAAAGTGTTGTCTGACTACTTCCCACTAAAAAGTCTCCCCATGAACCAAGGGCATAGCCCATGGCACCACAAGGGATTTAAGGTAAAAGTTGTGAGTTTACACTTCATCAAAATGCTCACGGGTTATATGCGAAAACGAAAAACTTGGTGAACTCATACTTAATACCATTCATGTGGGTTTGGGGGGACACTACAAAAAAACAAGGAAGTTCCAATGGAAAAACTATGTTGGAATTTGGCCAATTACTATTGGAATTATCGATTCCAACAGAAATTCCAACATAAAATGCATCGTTGGTAAAATGACCGTTGGAATGATGAAATTCCAATGGAAAAATATTCCAACGGAATTTCCAATGTTATTTATCCATTGGAATATTCATTCAATTTATCTCATTATCTGATATCTTTAACTTCCCAATAGGTCACCCATCATCAATTTGTCCCAAGTCAAGCCCATTTAACCATGTAGTTTCAATATGACTTGACTTAAGAGAAGATATATTTTATTGATATGGATTATATGTAAGTCAAGCGGCTACGATAATCTAGAGGGGGGTGAATAGATTATCTCGGTTTTTCAGATTTTGCCCTCTTTTTTCGAATAATCAAACAAAGACGAGAATGTAAATGCGGAAATAAAACAACACTCGTCGATTTAAAGAGGTTCAACCCACCTAGGGCCTAATCCTCTACCACCCCAAAGATATCCGGATGGATTTCAAAAGGAAAAAAAGATATTATTAATTTACCAAAAATTAATACAACACCTTGAGGATTACCACAACCCTCTTACACCACCTTGAGGATTACCACAATCCTCTTACAACACCTTTGAAGATTACCACAACCTTCAAACACCTATCACTTAGATCACCCAAGTGTATTCTTACCACAAGAATACTCACAAGGATGTCTTGTGTTGAATGATGACCAAAATCAAGATTACAACTCAATAATGATTGATACAATATGAGTACAAGTGTAATCAAGAATTGAAAGCCTAGACCTCAAATTTGTGCAAGTGAAAGTCTAAGGCTAATACAACAAGATATATGAAAGTGTTTGCTTTGTTTGCTCTTTTTGCTTGTATGGAGTGTTGTATTTTGTTGCTTGAATGAAGCCTCTATTTATAGGAGAGGTCTTGGCTTTGATTTCCGTGACATTGGCTCCTCCTTGGGGAGTGATTTGCTGCAAAAGAAACCATTTAAAATCATCAATATACTGTTAGAAATCAATCCCACAAAATAGGGAAAAGTCATTCAAAATGCAACGGATAGTTTCTTTGATAAACATGGGGTTCGACCAATTCGCACAGAGATAAGATTGAAATGAAATTCTGCGAATTTTTACACAGGGGGACCGGTCGAAGGGGGGTTCGACCGGTCGCCCTTGGTCTTGACCGGTTGGGGTTGATAGAAAATCAAAACAGAGAAGTCTGCATTTGAGAGGGCACTCCCGTGCACCGGCCGCCCGGTGGTCGGCCGTCCGCCTCTCACCGGTCGCCCACCTGGTCGACCGGTCGCCTCCCCATTTTCTCTTATGACCCATTTTCTGTTTCAAAACTCAACTCAGTGCGGGTTGCCCTATAGGCGACCGGTCGAGCTGAAACAAAAGTGTTGTCCAATTTTAAATCGAATATAAACTTCAAGAAATACTCCAAAAAATAGTAAAAACATTTTAGATCGATCGGAAGTGTTGGGACAACATTTAGGGACATTGTTTTGGTATAAAAACTCATTTGAACAAAATCATCAAAATCATGATAAAAACATTTATCTAACAAACTCCCCCTTTTTGATGATTACAAACCAAAACAATTTTCAAGAGGACGATTTCAAAAAGTATAATAATTTTCCGGTTTATGAGTAAACTATCCGTTTAAAAACATTTTACAAAAAGCTCCCCTATCAACAAGCACATTAATAAGAAATATTGCATAAGCTAGAAGCACAAGCTTTTACAAAATAAACAACAACTCCATGAGCTTAGAAGCTCCCCTTCACAAATACTTATTATCCATGCAAACAAGTTCATAAAACAATCATTGGACTGAGTTTTCTTCACAACTTATGGCCTTAATAAGCCATAGCTTATAGCTACTATCATGAGCTTTTATTAGCTTCTTTGAGCTAACGAGCCAATTTCTGTTTCTCCCCTTTGGAATCATCAAAAAAATGTTAGGATGATAAAAACATCATAAAAGTATATCAAAGTGCGCCAAAGAAATGGTTTATCAACCATTGAGCAATGTAGGCTTAAACACCAAGGAAAATGGGAGAAATGTATCATGAAGAGTTCATACGCTCGTTTTATTTGCCAAAACATGATCTCAATGAGTATTGAAGACTTTTGGAAGCGAGAGAATCATGTAGAAGTTGAAATTTTCATTGTGACATTTCATCGAACACATTGTGGGCGTGAAAAATAAAAAGAGTTGTATATAGCCCTTGTAAATGATCCAAGCCAAAAATTGCATCACCAATTCACATCAAACATCATACAATACAACATAATAACTAAGCTCATCAAGATCATAAGCAAAAATATCAAGAAATATACAAGAAAGCCATAAACTCAAGGTTCAACCCATTTGAGCAAAGTAAGGAAAATTCTTACCATTTGATCGGAAAAGATGAGCAATGATGATGATAGACATGCTATATAAGGTCCAAGATATGAATTGAATGCATGAAAATCAATTTTGAGTGAAAATTGTGTGCATTTGGCAAAGGGGACGAAAAATGGCAAAAAGAAGTGAAAATAACAAAAGTCAAGACAGAATCGAACTTAAACCAAAATTTGGCCTAGGGCGACGGCCGTCGTGGTTGAGGCGACCGGTCGACGTTGAGGGCGACCGGTTGCCCTCAACCTCTTCAAATTTGTTTTGTCAAATTTTTCAAAATCCGAATTTTCAACCAAAAATCCGATTTTTCGCCCCTAAGTTTTAAAAACATGCAAAATGCAAACGTAGACCTCATTCAATATGCATTATGCCTAACCGAGCTCGTATTGACGCAAAAGTCTTGGAAGTTAGCGGTTTTGTAAAAATGTCCGCTAATTGATCTTGAGACGGCACAAACGATATCTCAATTTTTCGTTTTGAAACACAATCCCTTAGAAAATGATGTCGAATCTCAATATGTTTAGTACGGTTATGATGAACCGGGTTTTGAGCAATATTTATAGCGGATATATTATCACAAAAGATAGGTATGCGTTTTCAAAAGAGCATTTGTAATCCGCTAAGGTTTGTTTCATCCAAAGAAGTTGAGTACAACAAAATGCGGCGGAAATATATTCGCTTGCCGCCGTTGAAAGAGAAACACAGTTTTGCTTCTTTGAAAACCATGAAACTAGGCAATCGCTAAAATTGACATGATCCGGAAGTACTTTTCCGATCATCAATATTACCCGCATAGTCCGAATCACTATAACCTTTAAGAGAAAAATTTTCATTCTTTGGATAAAATAAACCATATTGAATAGTGCCTTTCAAATATCGAAAAATCCGTTTAACGGCACTCATATGAGATTCTTTTGGATTGCTTTGAAAACGAGCACATAGGCATACGGCATGAAGAATGTCCTGGTCTACTAGCGGTTAAATAAAGTAAACTACCAATCATACCTCGATACTTGGATTCATCAACCGTCTTGCCTTTTTTCATCTTTGTCAATTTTGACATTGGTTGCCATAGAGTCGAGACGTTCTTCCTTCTTCAATGCCGAACTTCTTCAAAAGTTCTTTTGTATACTTTGATTGCGAAATATAAATACCTTCTTGGCATTGCTTAATTTGAAGTCCAAGGAAGAAATTTAGTTCCCCCATCATACTCATCTCGAATTCACCTTGCATTAACTTGAGAATTTCTTGCACAAAGATTCATTAGTAGCACCAAAGATAATATCATCAACATAAATTTGCACAAGTAAACAATCTTGCCCTTTTTCAAAAACAAAGAGTGTAGTATCAACTTTACCTCTTGTAAAACCATTTTGCAAAAGAAAAGAGCTAAGTCTATCATACCATGCACGGTGCTTGTTTTAAACCATACAAAGCCTTTTTAAGTTTAAAAACATCATTAGGCCTAGAAAAATTTTCAAACCCCTGAGGTTGTTTTACATAGACTTCTTCTTGAATAAAACCATTTAAGAAAGCGGATTTAACATCCATTTGGTAAAGCTTGAAATTTTAAAACAAGAATAGGCAAGTAAAATGCGAATAGCTTCTAAACGTGCTACGGTGCAAATGTTTCATCATAATCAATACCTTCTTCTTGACAATACCCTTGAGCTACTAACCTTGCCTTATTACGAACAATGTTGCCTTGATCATCAAGTTTGTTCCTAATACCCATTTTGTACCAATAATTGTTTGAGATGGAGGACAAGGTACTAATTCCCATACATCATTTCTTTCAAATTGATTCAACTCCTCTTGCATTTCTAAAAACCAATCGTCATCCTCAATAGCTTCCTTAGCATTTTTAGGCTCTTTTTGAGATATAAGAGCTTTCTCGGCAAAATTTCTTCGAGTCATTACTTTATCAAGGGGATCACCAATAATAAGATCTTTTGGGTGATCTCCTTAAATTTCAATGCTACGGGAAGATTCAAGTATCACCCCTATCTTCTTGAGGAACATTTGAACTTGAAGGTTGATCATTTGAAATAGAAGGTTTATCATTATGAGCATCACTTTGAACAATAGGTTCAACAATATCCTCTTCATCACTATCGTCATTGGGTATTCTTTCAACACCCGAGGCTTCATTAAATTTGACATGAATAGATTCTTCAACAACCATGCTAGTCTTATTGTAAACCCGATATGCTTTGCTCTTGGTTGAATACCCCATAAATATTCCTTCATCGGCCTTAGGATCAAGTTTGTCCAATTGATCCTTAGTATTCAAAATAAAAGCACTTACATCCAAATATTTTGAAATAACTAATATTTGGAGTTCTTCCTTTCCAAAGCTCATATGGAGTTTTATTCATTTTAGACGAATATAAACTCGATTAATGACATAGCAAGCGATATTTACGGCTTCGCCCAAAATTATTTTGGAAGTGAAAATTCATTTAGCATGGACCGACTCATTTCTTGAAGTGTCCGATTCTTCCTTTCGGCTACACCATTTTGTTGAGGTGTCCTTGGAGCCGAAAAATTGTGTGTATATCCCTTGGTTTCACAAAAGACTCTAAACTCACCGTCAAATTCTCCGCCTCGATCACTTCGAATAGTTTTAATAGTATCTTCCTTTTCATTCTCAATGCGTCTACACAACTTAACAAACTCATTAACGGACGCTTTTATTTGCAAGAAAAGAGCCCAAGTGTATCTAGAAAAATCATCAACAATTACAAAAGTGTAATGTTTTCCACTTAGACTAGCCGTACCAATATCCCCATACAAATCTAGGTGAAGAAGTTGTAGAGGCTTGGTTGTGGAAATTTCATTCTTGGGCTTAAAACTACTCTTAACTAATTTGTTCTTTTTGACAAGTGTCACATAAGCCAAGATTTTCAAAATTCAATTTGGGTAGTCCTTCTACATGTTGGTTTTTGTAAATATTTTTCAAACTTTTATAACCAACATGTCCAAGTCGCCTATGCCATAAACTCGTTAAATCATTGTTGGCGACAAGACAAGAAACATTTTGACTAACCAAATCACTAGTAGAAATTTTGTAAAGATTGCCTTTTCTATTTGCTACACAAATAATTTCATCATTTTTACGAATAAGGCATTTTTCTTTATTGAAAACAACATTATAATTTGAATCACAAAGTTGGCTAACACTTATCAAATTAAATTTAAGCCCTTCTACTAAAAGAACATTATTAAGAGAGAAAGAAGAGTTACCAATTTCTCCATTTCCAAGAATTCTTCCTTTGCCATTGCCGAACATGACCATACCCTCTTCTTGGAACTTGATGTTGGTAAAACGTTCTCTCTTTCCGGTCATATGGCGTGAACATCCGCTGTCCACGAGCCATTTCGAATCCTCCATGGTTGTTATAGCGCTATTACCTACAAACGAACCATTTTTAGGTACCCTATAGTTTTGGGGTCCATGGGGTTAGCCTTGAGACCTTTGGGTCTCCAAACAAAGCTAAAATTATTCTTCAATTTACAATTGCTAACATAGTGACCAACTTTACCACAATAAAAGCAAATAATATTATGGGCACTTTTAGACGTACAAAATTCGGACCTTGGTCATTTTTCTTAAAGACTTTTGAAATGGTTTGTAACCAAGTCCTTGTTTTGAATGCTCACCTCTTTGTGCATCTAAAATTTTAGTAACCTTATCCGTGCTTAAATTAAAACGATGCACATCCTTTTTCAAATTATCAATATCATTAGTGAGCATTTGTTTCTCGGTTTCAAGAGTTTGAATTTGAGTAAGGGTAATAGCATGAACATGATCAAGAGTCTCATAAGATGTAAATAATTTATCATTTTCTATTTTAAGCTCTTTATGCTCCTTCTTTAAACTCTTGTATTTAACAATCAATTTTTGAAATTCATATTGCAACTCATCAAAATCACATTGCAATTCATCAACTAAGGAGGAGGTAGAGGAGTTAGAGCGTACCTCATTATTTTCATCGTCTATAGCCATAAGACCATGTTCGGTTTCACCTTCCTCGTCGGATGTCTCGAGTAGCTCATCCCAAGTTTTGACATCCGCATTTAGAGCCTTCTTTTCTAAAAGGCTTCTGCTTTTTTGTTCCTCCTCATTGAGTTTTGGGCAATCGGCTATGAAGTGCCCGGTTTTCCCGCACTTAAAGCAAGCATTATCTCTTGGTTTTCTTGCTTTATTTTTATTCACAAATTTTGCAAATTTTCGAACAAGTGCGGCCGTCTCCTCATCATCATCATCATTATCATAGTATGCATTATTAGAAGAGGAAGCAAGACCTTTAGGAATATTTTGCATACCCGATTGATTGATGGTTGGTTTGGTATTTTTCCTCTCCTTGAGATAGACTTCATAGATGAGGAGGTTCCCGATGAGCTCGTCAAACTTGAGTGTCTCAAGATTTTGTGCTTCCGTGATTGCCGTCACCTTTTTCGGACCATGAGCCGAAGAGCATTCAATACCTTACTCACTTTGTCTTCTTCTGAGATGACTTTACCGAGGGCCACAAGAGGATTGACAATGTTGTCAAGCCTTTCCACCATCTTGGAGATGCTTTTGTGAGTCCAAGCGCTACGATAATCTAGAGGGGGTGAATAGATTATCTCCATCTTTTCGATTTCGCCTCTTTTTACAACCGAATGCTCAAATACAATAATAAAGGTGCGGAATATAAACAACACACGCCGATTTAAAGAGGTTCAACCCACCTAGGGCCTAATCCTCTACCACCCCAAAGATATCCGGATGGATTTCGAAAAGAAAAAGAATTTTATTAATTACCAAAATTAATACAAATTCAACTTACAACACCTTGAAGAGCACCACACTCTTCTTCAACAACACCTTTGGAGATTACCACAATCTCCCTTTGAAGATTACCACAATCTTCCTTCAACGCACCTCTTGTGAAGATTACCACAATCTTCAACCTTGAAGAATACCAAATTCTTCAACACCTCAATAAGAAGATTACCACAATCTTCTTCACCTATCACCTAGATCATCCAAGTGTGCTCTTACCACAAGAACACTCACAAGGATATCTTGTGTTTGAATGATAACCAAAAATCAAGATTACAACTCAAGAATGAATATTACAATTTGAGTGCGAAGTGTAATCAAGAAAAGCCTAGACCTCAAAGATGTGAAAGTGATAAGCTAGGCAATTTTACAACAAGAATAATAACAATGAAAGACCAAGTGTTTGCTTGAAGTGTATCTTGTTGTGTTGTATCTCAATTGTTGTATTGGTTGCTCCAAAACTTCCTCTATTTATAGGAGATGATTGATCAAGCATAGGCTCCTCTTGGGGATTGAAAATCTACAGAAAAATACAATTAAAATCAAGAATATAGTCAAGTAGAAATCAATCCCACAATTTAAGGAAATGTGTCTGTTTGTCAAACGGTCATATTTTTTTGTCAGAATACACAGGCGACCCGTGTCGCACGAAATAAGAGAAAATGAGAACACTTTGAAAATTACAACAGGGCGACGGCCGACGTATACCTCGACCGGTCGACCCCTGCCTCAACCGGTCCCCCTAAGTGTAAAAGAGGAGAAAAGAAGTTCTGCTTTCAACGTGAAACTTGCAGTGCACGGCCGACTTGACGCGGCACGGCCGACGACCGATCGACGACGCCTTGCGGCATCGGGTCGACCGCTTGTTTTCCTTCCGTCTCATTTTCTGCTTCTAAAAACATCTTCAGTACGGTTGCCCTATAGGCGACCGGTCCAACCACGCAGACAAAATGTTGTCCAATTTTTATCGAAAATAAAACTCAAGAAATACTCCGAAAATATAGTAAAAACATTTTAAACCGATCGAGAGTATTTAGACAACATTTAGGGACTGTTATAGGAGTAAAAACTCATTGATATAAAATCAATAAAAGTGTTGTCCATTATTAACAAAAATAAACTTGAGGAAATACTCCTAAAATATTGAAACCATTTTAAATCATTTAGGAGTATTTGGACAACCTTTAAAAACATTGTTTTGGTGATAAAATAAAATCATCAAAATTAAGATAAAAACATGTATCAAACAATCTCCCCTTTTTGATGATTACAAACCAAAACAATTTTTATACGAACTAAGAGAGCAATTTTTAGAAATGATTTTCCGGTAAGAACATTTGACCGTTTGGAAGCAACCAAAATTTCCAAAAATTATTAAAGCAACCAAGTAGGAGTAAATATTTTTCAATAATAAGCACAAGCTCCCCTATCAACAAGATATCAAGAATAATGTAAAAGCAATTTTCCATAAGCTAAAAGCTTTAGCTTTTACAATTTGTTTAAGAGCTTATAAGCTCCCCTGTCACAAAACATCATTAATCAATTTTATAAGTCCATCAAGCAACAATTGGACTAAGAACAAATCACAACTTATGGCTTTTATGAGCCATAGCTTATAGCTTTTTTATGACAAGCTTTTATTAGCTTCTTTTGAGCTAATGAGCCAATATCCTGTTTTTCCCCCTTTGAATCATCAAAAAAATGTTAGGATGGTGAAAACATCATACAAGTATATCAAAGTGCGCCAAAGAGACAATTTATCAACCATTCGAGGAGATAAGCTTATAATCCAAAAAAAAAATGGGAGAAATGTATCATAAGATATCCATAAGCTTGTTTAAGAGTCAAGACATGATCTCAATGAGTATATATAAGACTTTTGGAAGCGAGAGAATCATGTAGAAGTTGAAATTTTCATTGTGACATTTCATCGAACACATTGTGGGCGTGAAAAATAAAAGGAGTTGTATATAGCCCTTGTAAATGCTTCAAGCCAAAAATTTCATATCATCAATCAACCTCATTCCAAAGCTCAAAAAGATCATATGCAACAAATGCAACAATAGTTCATCAAGTAAGGAGCTCAAAGTAGATTCTCAAGGGTTCAACCCAATTGAGATAAGCTAAGAATGATCAAGCATTACAAATGCCAAAAATTAGAATATCTACCAAGTAATAAGTCATGCCTTACACAAAACATGTACCAAAATTCCAACATATCCAATTAAGCATAAAGGTCAAAACATTAAGAGAAGCACTTTTACCATCAAGTACTTCATACCAATTATCAAACAATGCTTAAGAGTATTTTTACCATCAAATACTCCATCAAAGTCATGATCATTCACAAGTCATAATTAACTTGCAATTTTAACCCTTTAAGAAAAACAAGCAAATATCATTAGTACAAATGAGTTTTACAAAAGTTTATCAAAATGCAAAGCAACATTAATGAAAATGCTAGAAAGTAAAGGGGGTGGGGGTATCAATCTTCGTCCGAAGAGAAACAAGTTCCGGAATGAGATCTTTGATAAATTTCTTCAATATTCCGATTGACTTCTTCAAACTAGAATTTTCCTTTTTCACAACCCGAGCTCTTTTCTAAGAGAGGCCACATCTCTAAATGTTTCTCTTTCCACTTTGGCCATTCTCTCTTTGAGATTAAGATCCTCTACATCCGACTCATCTTCATCTCCTTCCTCCCTAATTTCTTGTTCATTTCCCACATTCTCTTCTTCATTTTCCTCTTCATTCCCCACATCATCTCCTTGTTCGTTAAACTCTCCTCTTCCAATATTTTCAACCTCATTGTCATTAAAGAAATCATCCCGAGGTTGTTGTTGATGTCGGGCACGTCCCCTAGCGGCTTTGGTAGGAACCCGTGGTAAATGTCGTCGCATTCTTACCATTTGTAGAATGTTGGCATTATCAAAATCATTGTGACGAATTTCGGTATTCATTTCAATTTCCGGGTATCCCGATAAATATAGGAGACGGCAAATCAAATTACCCAAGGTATATTTTTTCTTGGTAAGCTTTCTAGATTCCAACAACCAATACACAAAGATTGCCCCATAATTTACTCTTTCTCTTTGAACAATCTTGTAGGTGAGAAAGAGTTCGAGATTGCTTGGAAGTTTTACTTCCTTTCCACAAACACAATAGAGCAAATAATAGATATAATCCGATAATTTGGCGGCATTGCCGAGTATGTCACTGGATATACTCCTAAAAAGGTTTTCACATCATCTAGTGAAACTCCGAAAACGTTATCATCCCAACGAGCGCAATCCACATTGACTACTCCATCATTTGGCACATTAAAGTGATTACAAATATCGCCAATGTCCATGAAAATGCCTACCATTAACAAATGTGTGAAGTTCCAAAGGATTATCTATCGTAGCATCAACAATCCACATATTTGCATAGAAAAGTTTTATAAGCTCGTCATCATAGTGCAAACACGGATTATCCCAAAGTGAAACCCATCCTTGAATTTCAAAATAAGCTCTAATATCTGGAAATTCATCATGAAAAGCTTGAAAACGAACCATACGAGTGCACGCAATTTTCTTATCATTCAATCCAATATTCTCATAATGTTCCTCCGCAAGTTTATTTAAGAATCGAAATCTATTAGCTCTGAGGAGGCTCGTAGAGAAGTGATAACTTACTAGAGTCCCAATGAATGCTCGATTTTGAAACCCCGACTCTTAATTCGGCAATCTCCTCTTCCGTAGCCGATTTTGATAGTCTCCTTGAAGAATATCATCTTGTTGTGGATTAGAAGAAGATTCACCCCTTTGCCTCCTTCTCCTCTTTTGAGGATTTCGTTCGGTAGAATTTCTTGGAGGTGCCATATGTGTAAGATTCTTGTGAAAATAAGAAGATTAGCAACAAGAATCGTGAAAAATGATGAATAATTGAAGATTTTTAAGGGAAGAGGATGAAGAACGTTATAGGGTTTTAGGAAAATCTTGCGTCTGTTTTGAAACGAAGACAGAAAGTATTTAACTAGAAAAAATGGCCTGGCGACCGGCCGAGGTAGGGGCGACGGCCGAGGTGCGAGGCGGCACCGGCCGCCCGCTTTGACCGTCCCAGTGATTTTTCTTTTTCCCGAGTTTTCCAAAATTCGATTTTTCACCCCAAAAGTTTTAAAACTTTGCAAAAATATAAGTTTGGACTATCCAACAAATATGGGTTTTGGGAAAACATATAAACGATAAAATCGAGACTTAACAAGTAGTGCCCTTTTTAAAGAAAATATTTGCCAAAAATCATTTAGGGGCACTTAAGGGGTTAAAATGAAATATCTTGAAAGATATGTGCATAAGCATAATAACGAGATTAAAGAAAAATACGAGTAGACATACCTCAATGGTTTAAGAAACTTGATGACGTAATAGCCAATGAGTATGAAATATGTATCCTACACAATTCTTAGACAAAATTTGCATAGAAAATACAAGTGTAGGCAAGTAATATGAGATATCAAAAGAGCTTATGCTATAAGATTTCATAAGAGATAATAAGCCACATAAGTCTAATAAAATGCTCAAAAGTTTTAGAAAATCATGCAAGGTCTCTTTAAAAAATTTGAAACTCATAAATATATAAGAGACCTATATTAAAAATAAATACTTGAAGATTCATTTTGCAATTAAGACACAATTAAAAGTATGCATAGATTTAAAAGTAAAATGCATATACAAATGGGGAGATACGGTTTACCAATTACGCCGTTTCCATGGGTTGTGTCTTTCCCATTGTTGATGATATCTTCCCATTGAGAAGTCACTTTGTTGATAATGACTTCTCCATTTCCAAGATTGGTTACCTTCCCATGGTTGATGGTTTCTTCTTCTTTGAAAATCATCTTGTTGATGATGTCTTTCCCTTTTCCAAGGATTGTGTTCTTCCCATTTTTGATTATACGCTCTTCTTGGAAATTGGCTTTGTTGAGAGTAGTTTCTCCTTCTTTGATCAAATGAAACGTTCATTTGATGTTTTCTTGGTGGCATGGATTTTCTCCGATTTTTGCTTTGCCGGGTACCTAATAGCACATTGTTTTGTGGTACCTCATGTGTTTGGGTCCTTTAAGATTAGCTTTGAGACTTTTAGGTCTCCAACAATATTTAGAGCTATTTCTAGCCCGACAAGAATTAGCCGTATGACCCTTTTTGCCACAATAAAAACAAGTAATAATTCTAGAAGATAATGACCAATATGCATAGTGACTTGATCCTTTTTCATATGATTAACAACATTAGGCTTATGATCAAGTCCTTTATCACAATTATGAATATCAACAATATTGGACATTTTATTGGTACTCAAGTTGGATTTTAATAAATCCTTTTTCATGCAATCAATATTCTCAACAAGAGTACTATTTTCTTTTTCAAGGTTTCTAACCTTATCAAGAGTGGTGGTGTGAGCACATGATAGTGATTCATAGGAAGTAAATAAACTATCCTTATCATTTTTCAAAATATTGAATTCCTTTTTCAAATTTTTGTACTTAACAAGCAAGCTTTGAATTCATCTTGAAGATCATCAAAATCATTTTGCAAATCACTATAATCATTTTGAATAACAATATCATAAGAAGTAGAGGGCTTAAGACATACCTCATTTTCTTCATTGATGCCCATAAAACAATATTCAACTTCTTCATAATTGGAAGTTGTAGGAGCTTATTCCTTAGATTTGAGCTTGTATGACCTTGAGAAGTAGATGCTTTTGTTTGACTCCTTTCATTTGCAAATACTCCATAGATGGCTTCTAATTTTTGCCATACTTCATGTGCCGACTTTATTCCTACAATATGTTCATATTCTAAATTAGTAAATGAACAATACAAAATATTTAAAGCCTTACCGCTTAAGGAGATGATTTTCTTTTCTTCATCATTGAGCTTTTTGAAGCCTTTTGAGGTGTATGGTGTATCTTTCGTTAAATGGATTCTCCATTAATGACGGTGTTCCAAATGTCGAACCCGCAACCTTGTAGATAACATTCCATTCTTTCTTTCCAAAAATTAAAATTCTTGGAATCAAATAGTGGTGGCTTGGTGGTGGAGGTGCCGGATAGATGAGCTTCGTTCGTAGCCGTCGATCGTTTCTCTTCACTCGCGATGTGAAACGAGCTTGCCAAAGAGTTTGGCTCTGATACCACTTGTGAGTCCAAGCGGCTACGATAATCTAGAGGGGGGGTGAATAGATTATCTCCATCTTTTCGATTTCGCCCTCTTTTTACAACCGAATGCTCAAATACAATAATAAAGGTGCGGAATATAAACAACACACGTCGATTTAAAGAGGTTCAACCCACCTAGGGCCTAATCCTCTACCACCCCAGTATATCCGGGATGGATTTCGAAAAGAAAAAAAGAATTTTATTAATTACCAAAATTAATACAAATTCAACTTACAACACCTTGAAGAGCACCACACTCTTCTTCAACAACACCTTTGGAGATTACCACAATCTCCCTTTGAAGATTACCACAATCTTCCTTCAACGGCACCTTGTGAAGATTACCACAATCTTCAACCTTGAAGAATACCAAATTCTTCAACACCTCAATAAGAAGATTACCACAATCTTCTTCACCTATCACCTAGATCATCCAAGTGTGCTCTTACCACAAGAACACTCACAAGGATATCTTGTGTTTGAATGATAACCAAAATCAAGATTACAACTCAAGAATGAATATTACAATTTGAGTGCGAAGTGTAATCAAGAAAAGCCTAGACCTCAAAGATGTGAAAGTGATAAGCTAGGCAATTTTACAACAAGAATAATAACAATGGAAGACCAAGTGTTTGCTTGAAGTGTATCTTGTTGTGTTGTATCTCAATTGTTGTTTTGGTTGCTCCAAAACTTCCTCTATTTATAGGAGATGATTGATCAAGCATAGGCTCCTCTTGGGGATTGAAAATCTACTGAGAAAAATACAATTAAAATCAAGAATATAGTGTTAGAAATCAATCCCACAATTTAAGGAAATGTGTCTCATTGTCAAACGGTCATATTTTTGTCTTTGTACACAATACACCGGCACGGCCGCACGTAAATAAGAGAAAATGAGAACACTTTGAAAATTACAACAGGCGGCCGGGCCGACGATACCTCGGCCGGTCGACCCGACTGCCTCAACCGGTCCCCTAAGTGTAAAAGAGGAGAAAAGAAGTTCTGCTTTCAACGTGAAACTTGCAGTACTGGCCGATCGGCCATTGGGCGGCCGATCGGCCGGCCGACGCCCTTGATGCGCCGGCCGACCTACTTGTTTTTCCTTCCGTCTCATTTTCTATTTCTAAAAACATCTTCAGTACGGGTTGCCCTATAGGGCGACGGTCGACCACGACTTACAAAATGTTGTCCAATTTTTATCGAAAATAAAACTCAAGAAATACTCCGAAAATATAGTAAAAACATTTTAAACCGATCGAGAGTATTTAGACAACATTTAGGGACCTGTTATAGGAGTAAAAACTCATTGATATAAAATCAATAAAAGTGTTGTCCATTATTAACAAAAATAAACTTGAGGAAATACTCCTAAAATATTGAAACCATTTTAAATCATTTAGGAGTATTTGGACAACCTTTAAAAACATTGTTTTGGTGATAAAATAAAATCATCAAAATTAAGATAAAAACATGTATCAAACAAATTTCACCATCATACATGTTAAAGTTTTCAAAGTCTTTAACAAGCATGGTCTTTCTAGCTTGCTTGACCTTCTTTGTCCCTTCATATATAGTCTCCAATTTTTCCCAAACCTCATGTGCCGACCTTATGCCTCGCGTATGCGATTGTACTCGGTGGCGGTAAGTGAGCAATGCAAAATATTTAAGGCCTTACCGTTTAGAGAAAAGCCTTCTTATCATTTTCATCGAACTCCTTGAAAGGTTTAGGAGCCGAGGTGCCATCCTCCATTTTTTTCGTTGGTTGATCAACTCCTTCAATAACCACATTCCATATGTCAAACCCGCACCCTTGTAGAAAGCACTCCATACGGTCTTTCCAAAATGCGTAGTTGTTGGCGTCGAACAATGGTGGCTTGTTGGTGGAGGCGCCTGGTGAGATAAGCGTCATTCGTAGCCATGGATCTTTCCTCTTTACTCTGAATCGAGCTAGCCAAAGAGTTTGGCTTTGATACCACTTGTAAGTCCAAGCGCTACGATAATCTGTAGGGGGGTGAATAGATTATCTCGGTTTTTCAGATTTTGCCCTCTTTTTCGAATAATCAAACAAAGACGAGAATGTAAATGCGGAAATAAAACAACACTCGCGATTTAAAGAGGTTCAACCCACCTAGGGCCTAATCCTCTACCACCCCAAAGATATCCTCAGGATGGATTTCAAAAGGAAAAAAGATATTATTAATTTACCAAAAATTAATACAACACCTTGAGGATTACCACAACCCTCTTACACCACCTTGAGGATTACCACAATCCTCTTACAACACCTTTGAAGATTACCACAACCTTCAAACACCTATCACTTAGATCACCCAGTGTATTCTTACCACAAGAATACTCACAAGGATGTCTTGTGTTGAATGATGACCAAAATCAAGATTACAACTCAATAATGATTGATACAATATGAGTACAAGTGTAATCAAGAATTGAAAGCCTAGACCTCAAATTTGTGCAAGTGAAAGTGCTAAGGCTAATACAACAAGATATATGAAAGTGTTTGCTTTGTTTGCTCTTTGCTTGTATGGAGTGTTGTATTTTGTTGCTTGAATGAAGCCTCTATTTATAGGAGAGGTCTTGGCTTTGATTTCCGGACATTGGCTCCTCCTCGGGGAGTGATTTGCTTTGCAAAAGAAACCATTTAAAATCATCAATATACCTGTTAGAAATCAATCCCACAAAATAGGGAAAAGTCATGTTCAAATGCAAAATGCAACGGATAGTTTCTTTGATAAAATGGGGTTCGACCGGTCGCACGGAGATAAGATTGAAATGAAATTCTGCGAATTTTTACACAGGGGACCTGGTCGAAGGGGGTTCGACCAGGTCGCCCGCCGGCCGCTTGACCGGTTGGGGTTGATAGAAAATCAAAACAGAGAAGTACGCATTTGAGAGGGCACTCCCGAGTGCACCGGCGCCCGGTGGTCGACCGGCCGCCCTCACCGGCCCCACCTCGGGTCGACCGGCCGCTCCCCCATTTTCTCTTATGACCCATTTTCTCTGTTTCAAAACTCAACTCAGTACGGGTTGCCCTATAGTGGGCGGCCGGTCGAGCTCAAACAAAAGTATTGTCCAATTTTAAATCGAATATAAACTTCAAGAAATACTCCGAAAAATAGTAAAAACATTTTAGATCGATCGGAAGTGTTGGGACAACATTTAGGGACATTGTTTTGGTATAAAAACTCATTTGAACAAAATCATCAAAATCATGATAAAAACATTTATCTAACATTATACTATCAAATCATTTAACTCCTATTATAATTTTCCAACATGTTGTACCATTGGAATTCCAGTTGGAATTTTAAAAACCCCAACGTAAAAATTCCAACGATTAATTCCAACATTTGGTTTACTGTTGGAATTTTTGTTGGAATTTTCCAATGGTATATTTTAGCGATGGAATTTATGTTGGAATTTTTAAAATTCCAATAGTATTTCCAATGGTTTATTATTAATGTTGGAATTATTGGAATTTTCCGACTGTTAGTTGTGTGTTGAAATTTCCGTTGGAATTTTAAATTCCAACATGAATTCCAACATTTTATACCAATGATTTTGTTTACGATTGGAATTTTCATTGGAATATTTCAACGGTATAATGTAGCATTGAATTTCCGTTGGAATTTTAAAAATTCCAACAGTTTTATATTTTGTTGGAATTATTTTGTTGGAATTTGAATTGTTTTCTTGTAATGGGAGATCAAATATACTTTGATTCGGGAGGAGGGTTGACTTGCTCTCTTTACCTAGCAACAAATGAGGGACGATGGTTCTTCCGCCCTCGGAATGGTCGCCTTGCGTCCGTAGGTTCGTAATAAAAAACGCCTCCGATGAATTAATCACCGTAGCCTACACGTGCGAGAATGTTTGCAAAATCCTCTCGCTTATAAAAAGATATAATTCATTAGAAGTGAAAAACATTTAAAGATTAGAAATTAGTAGTGTTTGAAAATAGGAATCGTATAAATTGATTAAGTTTTAAGTTAATAGAGAGTGTTTGGCGAATTAACTGTAAAAGTGATTTTGCATATTTCAAAATGAAATGAGTACAATTAGAAATCTAAAAATCCTTACTTTTAGATTCTGATTAAAATTACACAATCAAAAGTTGATTGTGACATCTAAAAGAGTCTATCGATTTTTGGATTTGTCCATAATAAATATGTTTTTAGCTATATTTTTCAAAAACATGTTTTGTCATTTTGAGTTTAATTATTCATTTTGCCCTTTTTTTCATTATCGAGATCGATATCGAGAATCATTCTCGCCATTTTTGCATTATCGAGATCGATATTGAGAATCATTCATCGGGATAGAGAATTATTTTTTGGCACGAAGGATAATTTTTTAGGACCGAGAAATATACCGTATTGAATTTTGAAAAAATGGTCAAACCTCACGAAAGAATACACAAGAATATATGACCTTGATAGTTTTTAGTCAAAGTGGATGAAAAAATGTTCTAAAAATAATACCATAAAAACACTAACACCTATCCCTTTTTTTTTTTTAAAGCAAAACCTAACATCCACTTCTTTTTGCAAAGAGCTTGCAAACATTTACGTAATCATGGCTAGAGTGATGTTGATCTTTTTGTCAAATATCAGATGGAATCCAATACTCTTATTTAGTAGAATTTTTCTGAAAACTATTATGGTGTGTCATGTCCGGCAGCGAGAGCCATAAACGCGATTTTCGCAAAATGGCGGATCTCGGCAGGAAGTGGATGGAACATCAGCGGTGAATTATGCACCGGAATCGCGAGTGATAACGTTACCGCCCTTGATTTCAGTCCCGGAATCAAATGCGATTGCTTTTACAACAGTGGCACCATTTGCCATATTTATTCCCTGTACGTACACTCAACTCAATACAAGAATTTTGCTTTTTTTAATTATAATTTTGCAATGCATCTTGCATTGCGAGGGTTCTTCTAAACTTCTTTTTGAAAAAAATTCGCTGATAGGAGAGTTTATTCAATGTCGGATTGGAATTCATCGTCGAATGTTGTTGGTCCGCTGCCAGACGAGCTCTGGAATTTGACTTATCTCACTTCTTTGTAAGACTAATTTCCTTTCTGGATTCACATTTATGATTCAATTATATGCTTTGCGTGGGGCTTAAAAACTAGTTTTGTTTGAGTCACATTCGAAGCAGGATTTCTGGTTAATACGGTGAGAAGAGCTTTTGTAAGGATTGTATGGTTAGTGCTCGATGAAGTTACTAAAAGAAAGGGGAAAGTAATTTTTATAAGAAACACACAAAAAAATTGCAGGTAGTGTTACAAAATAGCCATTTAAAAATGTAAAGATTAAATATAAATGCCATGTTTTTGTAGACACATCTTTTTTAAGCCCATTTTGGAGTGTAAAATGACATTCATACCCTTCTAAAGATATTTGTTTGATATTTGAGTTATTTATCTCCTTTTCACTTATCTCTACGTGTATCTTACTTTTTTCAAACTTTTTTTAAAGAAATCGAACCTGTATTTTTCATTTTTAAATATGCAATATGGGTGTTGAATTATAAATATCGAAAAGAGGATTAATTTGATATATTATGCATGCAAAACGGATTTAAAACGAAAAAGTTATGTGAATTCAAAGTTTTTGGAAAAAAAAAACTCGAAGCTGTCTTTGTAATGACTCGAAATCGAAATTCTGTATCAGAATCTTGCCAAGTCACGAGGATGTGTGTTTTTGTGCGATTAAATTGGCTCAAGGGCAAATTGGGTTTTTCTCACCCCAAAATGGCTAAAAAGATGTGTTTGAAAAAGATGGTTAAAAAATATCTTGGTTTTTTGGGAATGGCTAAAAAAACCGACTGATTGCAATAATATTTTTTCAGGTATTTCAAGCTGAGTTCTATTTCTTATTCGTACATTTTGCTGATATGATCAATGCCCTCCATTAAATTACAGAAACTTGGCGCAGAATTATTTGACAGGTCCCCTGTCTCCATCTGTTGGCAATCTCACTCGGTTGCAGTACCTGTAAGATTATCTTATTTGTCATTTCGGGTCCATTGTTGGTAATTTCAAACAACATACTCAAGATCTTCAAAATTTTGTAACTGCAATGCGACAGGAGCCTTAGCATCAATTCATTGTCAGGGGAGCTTCCCAAGGAACTTGGCAAGCTGACAGATTTAAGATCACTGTAAGACATATTTGGCTTCTGAGCTTCTTCACATATAGGTTGACATAAGGAACTTCGTTATGGATATTTGTTACACATATATATGCATGTAATGTTTTTTATTTTCTCAAATAATAATGAGCATGCTTGATATTTTTCTTTCTCATTGTCAGGGCTGTTAGTACAAACAACTTTTCTGGTAATTTACCCTCTGAGCTTGGAAATTGCAGAAGGCTAGAAGAACTGTAAGTTCTGATGCACATATAGCTTCAAGTTGAAAATGTTGCATCTCATGTTCTGCTACACGAGAAACAATTCAGGAATGGTCATGCAGAATATAAGAGATATTGCTTCTAATTTATTGAAGTATCTTAAAAGATTATATGAAAATCTACAACTAAAACCTTGTATGATACATAGCAAGGCTTGTCAAGCACTTTATCCTTTTTTTTAAGCTCTTCCATCCCCTCTAAGAATCCTTGACCTGTGAACTATTATGTTTATTATTTTTCTAATGATTGCCTTAATTGGGCTACCGTTCACCGATTACCTTGTTAGAGAGCTTCATAATAACTGATATCTTTTAGCCATCTGATGAGATCATAAGGTTATCCTGTAAAGATTTGTATCTGTTTTTCATTATGCTGCGCACCTTGCCAGTTGGCTTGATAGCTCTGGAGTTAGTGGTCCAATTCCGTTGACGTTTCGTGAACTACAGAACATGCGAACTGTGTAAGAGCTCCAAGATAAGTTATCCTTTGTTTATTTGATTACTAGATTTTTGACACATTTCCTCAAATACTTATTTGAGTTCAAGATCAACGAATAAAGTTCTTGCGGATTTCAGGTTTGCTTCAGACAATGCACTCACAGGCCGGATACCTGACTTTATTGGCAGTTGGTCAAAGTTAAATACTTTGTGAGACGAATAACTAGTTCTTGTTTTCAATTTTTGTCAAGATTATCGCACTTGAATTCAACTCTTCGATTTTGTCGAGTCATTTCAGGCAAGAAAAATTCAAGCTGTCGTTTTCTCTTGCATTTTATATGATCCATTTTATTATTACACAATCTGCAGAAGGTTAGAAGGAAACTCATTGCAGGGCCCAATACCATCATCATTTTCCAATTTAACTGCTTTGAATGAGTTGTGAGTGTTGAACACTTCTCTCTCACATTTGAGTACTGTTCAGTATCATTCTATTCTTACTTTGGAATAGTTAGTATTCCTAATCAATTATGATCATAGGAGAATATCTGATCTATCTAATGGGAGCTCCCACTAGACTTTCTCACAAATATGAAGTCTTTGACCACATTGTAAGTAAATGTAACAAGGCTTTCACATATGCAACCACTTAATACTATCTTGTCTTCAACAATCTACAACTCATTTTTTCCATATTTTGCAGAATTTTGAGGAATAACAACATTTCTGGCTCCATCCCTTCTAATCTCAACGAATATCGAAATTTGTCCTTGCTGTAAGATTTCATCATAAAGAATGATTTCTAAAATACGTTTGATACTGCACCATCGCTCCAACCTGTTAGTGTCTGATCCTCCAAGTTCATATCATAAACGTTTATAACGAGGGCTTTCTCCATAAACTCTTATCTGTTTTTCAATTTTTTTTTATAAGTCTGATGTCGACTGACACCATCTCATCCTATGAAATTCTAATTCTGTATTTCAGGGATTTCAGCTTCAACAATTTCACTGGACGAATTCCAGATTCCCTTTTCAATTTGAGATCCCTCGTCCACTTGTAATGATATATACTTTTTATGGTCGAGACAACATAATCTCATCTCCCCACCCTCTAGCAAAATATGTTGCCTTTTAACCTACCTTCTGCGCCTTCAGGTTTCTAGGTAACAACAAGTTGACTGGTTCTCTGCCGGCACGAAGACTTTACTTCTTCAAGATATGTGAGTTATATATCCGTAATGCCTTTTATACATAATTTCGAGTTGATTTTGCTAAACAATTTTTTCCTAAGTTTTTGGTGCTCTTTGTTCACATCATTGAACGTATTGTCATAATTCCAAATACGAAATTCAAAACAATGTTAGTACAATTACATTTTATAGAGCCATAATTCCATGACGTACTAGTGTTCCAGCTATGGATTTTTTTTCCTATTAATACGAGTTGGAGTGTCAAATGGTAATAAATGGAATAAAGAGTCATGGTGGTGGAATCAAGAAATCCAAGAAAAGGTAAAGGAAAAACGAACTAGTTACAAAGTATTGTATTCCTGTAAAAAGCGAAGAAAACCTTAAAAGATATAAAGACGCCAAAAAAGAAGTAAGAAGAGCAATATATGAAGCAAAAACCAAGGCATATGAAGATTTCTATAAGAAACTAGATACTAAAGAAGGAGAGAAAGATATATATAAAATAGCAAAATTTAGAGAAAAACAAACAAGAGATCTAACCCAAATTAAATGCATAAAAGATGAGAATGAAAATATTTTAGTGAAAGACGAGGACATAAAAGATCGATGGAGGAGGTATTTTAATAATCTTTTTAATGAACCGAAGAGGAATGAAGTCACATTAGGGGAACTAGGCCAATCCGAATCGAATAGAAACCGTACCTTTTATCGTAGAATTCAACTTCATGAAACAAAAAAAGCACTAAACAAAATGAAAATCGGCAAAGCAGGTTGGCCTTTAGATGATATACCAATTGAAGCGTGGAAATGTTTAGGTGGAGTTGGAATATCATGGCTTACTAAATTATTTAATGTTATTCTAAAAACTAAGAAAATGCCTGATGAATGGAGAAAAAGTATATTGATACCTATATATAAAAACAAAGGGGATATACAAAATTGTGCAAATTACGGAAATTAAATTAATAAGTCATACAATGAAACTATGGGAAAGAGTTATAGAAGCAAGAATAAGAAATGAAACTAGTATATTAGATAATCAATTTGGCTTCATGCCAGGAAGATCCACAATTGAAGCTATACACTTAATTAGACGATTATGTGAACAATATAATGAGAGAAAACAAGATTTACATATGGTTTTTATTGATCTTGAAAAGGCATACGATAGAGTCAACCGTGATATAATGTGGCGCGTATTGGAAAAAAGAGGAATAAAAATAGCCTACATAGATGCCATAAAAGATATGTATGATGGTATAACATGTATCAGGACACCAACAGGAATATCTAGTGAATTCCCAAACACTATAGGTTTGCATCAGGGATCTGCTCTAAGCCCGTACCTTTTTATCCTAATAATTGATGAAATCACTAAACACTTACAAAAATCCATCCCTGAATGTATGTTATTTGCGGACGATATAGTTTTAATTGATGAAACAAGGGAAAGAGTAAATGCAAAATTGGAAGTTTGGAGAGAAGCACTAGAATCAAAAGGTTTTACTATAAGTAGGGCTAAAACAGAATACATGGAATGCCACTTTAGTAAAAACAACAGGAACAATGAGACGAAGGTTAAAATTGATGGACATGAAGTGAGTATAACAAAGAGTTTTAAATACTTAGGATCTATAATTGAAGAGAACGGAGAAATCAATAAAGATGTCACACATAGGATCCAAAGCGGGTTGGAATAAATGGAGGAGTGCATCTTCTATCCTTTGTGACCGTAAAATACCATTAAAATTGAAAGGAAAATTTTATAAAATGGCCATAAGGCCCGAATGCTTTATGGAGCGAGAATGTTGGGCGACTAAATATGAACACGAACAAAAAAATGAGGGTAGCAGAGAGATGAGAATGCTAAGATGGATGTGCGGACACACTAGATTAGATAGAATAAGAAATGAACACATTAGAAACAAAGTGGGAGTAGCACCAATAGACGAGAAAATTAGAGAAACACGATTAAGATGGTTTGGACATGTTTATAGGAGACCTTCAGATGCACCTGTGCGACGTTTAGAAGGTAGAGAATCACTCACACAAATCAAAAGAGGAAGAAGTAGGCCTAAAAAGACTTGGAAAGAAGCTATTAAACATGACATGTTATACCTAGAAATAAACGAAAATATGGCTTATGACCGTAAACGATGGCGCGATATGATCCATATAGCCGACCCCACGTAGTGGGATTAAGGCTTAGTTTGTTGTTGTTATTAATACGAGTTGGAGTGAAGAAAGAGACATTCAATATGCGGTATAGTAGACTTAGCAGAAACAATTATTGTTTAGTCTCTGGGCATGTTTGTAAAGCTTGTGTCTTGGAAGGTAGATGATTGCATGGTTGAGGAAAATATGAATGGTTACATCTTTGATGTTCTATATATGTTGTGGAAAAAACCTTCTGTATATCAGGTAAGTACTATCACTTATCCAGGCAAATGATTCCTAAAATAAAGATTAATGGGTATGCAGAAAGCATTTATACTTGTATACATGACATCACAATCGTCTTGGGTGTGTACACAAGTACCTTCTGTCTAAGTTTGTTTTCATTCCACCTCAGATGAAATAACTAACATTTGATGTAACTACATTTAGAAACCATATCTGGTTCGAGCATGTCCTATTTGTTGCCTAGGAATTTTAGAGCCAAGACTTTTACCATATAATAGCTGCGCAAAAAGTTCTAATAAAGTGTTTATGCAAATGAACATCAACGCAGTTATGTATTTTTAAAATTACGAATGTATTGGGATATAATAAAAAAGGTATCAAAATGAAGCTTGCCGGAATTTAAAAAATATATGTTTTGTAGCAAAATTAAGGGTTTCTGGATTTTAATGACGTCATTGACATCCATATTCCATTTGGTTGCAGAGATTTGTCGTACAACGAATTATCTGGGAGTCTTCCTTCTTGGGTCAACCAGCAAAATCTTCAACTGTATGAATACCTTTCATTTGATAGTTAAAATTACATAATATTTGGGGTTGATGCATATATTTGAAGAGATATTTTGTTCATATAAGTTAATTTGTTCCGAAAGTAACACATAATTTTTTGCAGTAATTTGGTTGCCAACAATTTCACGATAGAAGGTTCTAATAGCAGGTGAACTCAGCACTTATGCAGTTGGCTAATACGCTGATAGATTTACATTATATACTTCATTGTTCTTGCTTGTTTTTCTCAGTTTTTCCTTTTTAGATATACAATGTACTTCTAAAATTGTTCAAGCTTCTTGATATGACTACCACATTATGTTTTGCGTTAAGGCAACGAGTCATGACTATCCTATGGCGGAATTAAGGACATCTTCCCATTTTATCATCATATTATTGATGAAGAATGTGACTAGAACTTTCCAAGACTAACATGTTGATTACTTGATTCTTATAATGTCCACATGTCCCATCTCCATATCAAAATAACTAGCATGCTCTTTATTCAATTTTTAAATTAACAACAATGAAGGAAATCTTTTTCAGAATTGGTTTCATTACACTAAAGTGGATTTTTCGGAAATCAGCAAATGACTACTGAAAGAAAGAGTCTTATTTCTTAATTTGGAGAATCAGATTATGTTGGGATGTCAAAAGTTTCTGTTCGGATGACCCAAAGAAGTAAACACAAATATATGACCCACTATTCGAAAGCAAACTTGTATGCTTAATTATACTTGATTTTGCTCGCATAGATCTTATCTTATACTGTATATCAATTCATCTTCCAATTCCAGTTTTCTAGCATCGGGATTGAATTGCCTTCAACGAAACTTCCCTTGCTACCGAGGAGACCCCCAGTGTATGTCACAAAACTTTCTCTCTATGCAATGTGGATAGACCCAAATGTGAATAATCTGACTATGCATGGGAATACATGCATACAATGCTTATTATGGCTCTTAATGATGGGCATATAGTCAAAAACATTTTCAATTTGATCTCGATCTACGTGGAGGTTGCAATCATAGTTGTTGCTACTCGAAAAATAATTTTAGGATGTGAAACTCCCTTTTGCTGACTGCTTACTGAATGCACTGAGCTCAGTTGGCTGGGCAAGCCTAGGCAATAACTTGAATCAATAGCCTAGTGATGCAGCAGTCCCTTGCAATCTTTATCAACGAAATTCTAAAGCAGCATTACTGTGACAACTTTCTGATGCTCTTTTCCAGAACAAAGTAAACGACATGGCTGCGGCTTATTCCTTAGCGAGCTGTATTGAGAATTGAGATGTGATTTTTTTCCATCCATTGTTTGCAGATTCCAGCTTTGCAATTAAATGTGGTGGTCCACAGGTGAGATCTGCAACCGGGATTGTGCATGAGGCAGATAACACGACTCTTGGTCCAGCAGCATATTATGTGACTAGAGCACGCAGATGGGCAGTTAGTAATGTTGGTCTTCCTATGAATAACCCCAATCCAGAATTTGAAACTACCTACTTAACATATATTCCAAATACAAGGGATCCAGAGCTGTTCCAGACTGCACGGATTTCTGCTGGATCATTAAGATACTATGGATTGGGCCTTGAATGGCGGCTACAATGTGAGCCTCCAATTTGTAGAGACAAAATTTGAAAATACTATGGTTTGGAAGAGTCTTGGAAGACGTGTTTTTGATATATATATTCAGGTTTGTGATGTAGAGATATTGTTATAATTCAGCACTCTCTTCACTTTAGTTAACTGCAGGCTTATCATAATCAATTGATAATAACAGAAAGAACCAAACAGGAGACAAATCATCTTGAGTTTTTTGCAGAAATGCTTCCCGTAAACCTTATCTTTTGTCGTGCAACCTCTGAACCTTGATAAATAGATTCTAATTTATTTTGAAATTTCGATTTTGTAAAGCGTGGAAATCCTCCTTATATATCGTCATGTGGTCTTTCTGCAAAGGTTTCATCTAATCTTCCAATTGTGTAATGTAAATCTGGCTATATCTAACGTTTCTTCTTGGCATAACCAAAGGTTTTACCTGTTGTTTTCTGTCTTTTGAATTATACTATACTCTCTTGAGGTCAATTTGCCCTTAATTTGGACATTAAACTCAATCATCGATCTGTTTGTTCCAGGGTAATCTGGCATGGAAAGATTTTGACATACGAAAAGAGGGTGACGGAGCCTCATTGAGAGCTGTGGTGAAGGATTTTACTGCTCGGGTGACGGAAAACCACCTTGAAATCCATCTGTTTTGGGCTGGAAAAGGGACTTGCTGTGTGCCTGCTCACGGTACATATGGACCTTCTATATCAGCAATAAGCGTCACCCTGCAGGTATATCATATACGTACAATAAAAAAGTTTGATTATCTGACTGAAATGCTTGAGTCTGATTCTTAAGATGCTGACTTTTATTTATTTATTTATTTTTCTGTAGATTTCATTCCAACTGTGAGTAACAATCCCCAGATGAACCCGCCAATAAGAAGAATAGGGCAGGCATGATCGTGGGTATTGTTGTTTCTATCGGAGTTTTAAGCTTTCTTTCCTTATTTGCTTTCTATTATTCGGTTCAGAGAAGAAAAAGACAGAAGAGCTACGAAGATCAAGGTAAGCATAAAAGTGCTATATAGTATTTTACACGAGTTCTCTCTTGTTTCTTGTAAGTGACTTTGGTATATTTACTAAAATGATTCATGGATTGAGCATGCGAGTGAAAGCTATGTCCATAGCCAAATTGATGAAGAATTGAAGACACATATTGCTGTTGCAATTTAAAAGGGTTTTAAGCCAAAGCTTGACTTAATGAGTACCATAAATACTCCAACATGATTTATATCCCATGTTTGAATACCTTGTGACATTACTGCTCTAATAAACTCATGGTTGGAAATTAAATTCGTCAAGAGTCCATATATGTCCCTAAGATTGCTTCAGTTTGTATGAACTGATACTTGAAAATAATAGTTTTTGTATTCATGGCATATCCTACATTCTCGTCATTTAATGTCTTTAATTAGACATGAGATTTCCAAATTTTATCATACCTTGAATTATCTTCATAAAACTCAAATATTGTTTACGTATTAATTTGCAGAGTTCCTGGGGATCGAAGCCAGACCATACACTTTTGGTTATGCTGAACTTAGAGCCGCAACAGATGCCTTCAGTCCGGCTAACAAGCTCGGAGAGGGAGGTTTTGGACCTGTTTACAAGGTAATTTCCCTTTCAAAGCAAGGATCGCTACATAGGATCTCTTTTAAGTGGCGAATAATCATGATAACTGACATAAATAAGGAAGATGCTGGAGTAGAGAAAGATCTATCTCCTCATTGCAGTTATACTTTGTACACTACTGACAGCATATATTTCTATTCTTGGTTTCTTAAATAATACGAGGTGTTGACCGAAACATGAGGTGATAAGAATGTCTAGCTTTTCTTTGGCTTTCCTTCCTGTTCAAAATTATAAAATATCATCGACCAATTTTTTTTTTTTTATAATAAAAAATCATGTTTAATTCTTCTTTTTTAATATACCGCTCTTGAAAATGTTATCACAGCATGTTTTCCTGCCCACCACCTAAGCATTTTATCATTATCTGTGACCAAAAAGGGGACACTGGAGGACGGAAGAATTGTTGCAGTGAAGCAATTGTCTGTTGCATCCCGTCAAGGAAAAAGCCAATTCGTTGCAGAGATTGCAACCATATCTGCTGTGCAACATCGTAACCTTGTAAAATTGTATGGATGCTGCATTGAAGGAGATAAACGGTTGCTTGTTTATGAATACCTTGAAAACAAGAGTCTCGATCAAGCATTATTCGGTATAAGAGAGATAGTTTTGTATTACCTCTTGCCAAGATGTCTAGTTTACTGCTATAATGTTGAAGCTTGAATAATTTTTGCTGCAATGAAGCAGGTAATAAAAGTTTATTTCTCAACTGGCCGACACGTTATGAGATATGCTTAGGAGTAGCAAGAGGTCTAGCTTATCTTCATGAGGAATCTCGACTTGAATTGTGCACAGAGATGTAAAGGCAAGCAATATTTTGCTCGACTCTCAACTTAATCCAAAAATCTCCGATTTTGGCCTGGCCAAATTGTACGATTACAAAATGACACATATAAGCACCCGTGTTGCAGGCACAATGTAAGATCCATCAAACTCAAGATGGTGTTCACTTTTCTCTCTTTTTGTTTTCTGGCTTCATTTCGTGGTGGATTGGGGGCAAGTTACATTATTGACAATTTTCTGGTTGCTCATGTAGTGGGTATCTTGCTCCGGAATATGCTATGAGGGGACACCTCACTGAGAAGGCTGATGTGTTTGGTTTTGGAGTTGTAACTCTAGAAGTCATCTGCGGAAGGGCAAATTCTGACTCAAGTTTGGAAGGAGATGGGAAATATCTTCTTGAATGGGTATGGTCTTTTACTTTCTCTTACTTTCTCTTAAATGTACATGCTTATGGTCTTTCACTTTCCCACTGCATACCAAAATTGTTTTAAGCTTTGAGTAGTTTCATGTTTACAGGGATCTATATATAGATTTTTCATTGTTTTTCCACGGCCTAAATTATAATCCTTTCAACCTACTTTGGAAAAGGATAGTTTTCAATGTCTCTAATTAAGGTGCTATTCAAACCCGGAGTCGATATTCCTCATGTTTACAGGGATTTCTCATGTTTCCCACTGCACAATTGAGTCGAGATTCCTCATGTTCACCGGGATCTATATTTAGATTTTTCATTGTTTTTCCACGGCCTAAATTATAATCCTTTCAACCTACTTTGGAAAAGGATAGTTTTCAACGTCTCTAATTAAGGTGCTATTCAAAACCCGTAAAGGGTTGGACCATTTCTATCATTGGGAATATCATAGGATCTTTTAGTCAACACTTATGTGCGCGTTCTAAATGATTTATTAATTTTTTCTGCTTCTTTTGAGGTGAAATTCTTTTCCAGGAGATTTAACGCTTCTGTGATTTTCCAGTAACATTATTGTCTTTTTCCAACCCACAAATCCGCAAGTTGTAGCGCTGCTAGGCCTTGTTTCTTACTGTGAGACACCATGTTTTAAGTTGGACAATCTGCGGCTGTTTATGGAGGGGCCAAGAGATTTGTTTTGATTGAAAGCTGTATGTGTGTTCTGTTTTACCCCATTGTGCAGCAAAGCTCTAACAATAAGTTTTGAGGTTTCATGCATCTAATACCAACAGAATCAAGCTTGCTTACCATGAGTATAGGAAATACCATGTGATACGTAACGAAATTTTCATTTCTAACTTTCAAAAGCATTTTTTTGACGAAGAAATAAAATAAAAATAATAATGACTGCTTGTTAGATATATCTCCAGAGCAAGAGATCACGGTAGCACATTGAGGTGTCAGTTATGCATCTTAATTTGTCCTGTCTAGATAAATTTACCGGTCCAATCTTATAGAATTCCTTTAATTTTTTTGAAGAACCCCAGCAACAGTGTGCTTGTTTTGCAGTGGCAGATCTTTATTTTCCATGTTTAATCATCCCATTCCTCAATTGTAGATGACTTTAGGTTGGAATGGAATGAATTTAGGAATGGAATAATATTAGGAATGGAATGATAGTATTACTATTCTTATGATTGATATATATATATATATATATATATTTATATCTATGATATCAAAAATATTTTATATAATATTTTTACGGATAATTACAAAAACACCCCTTAGATTTGGGCTAATTACAAAAAAGTCCAGAGATATTTTAAAATTACAAAAAATCCCATCGAGATTTGATTATGTGTTAATTTAAGAGGGTAACTATAGTATTTTTATAAATATCGGGGGGTTTTGATATTATTTTTGCTTATGAAGGGGAAAATGTAAGATAGAATCAAACCTCAAGTGGTTTTTGTAATTTTAAAAAATCGCTGGGTTTTTATGTAATCATCCCAAACCTCAGGGGTATTTTTGTAATTATCTCTATTTTTTTATAAGAAAATATAGAAAATTAAGAAAAGAATTTTATATCAAAATTTTGATTTTACTATTGAATATTGTTAGAAAATGACTATGATTTATTAAAAATTAAATATAACTTATATTTAAATTATAAATAATTTTTTTTATTTATAACACTACTTTTCGAAAATATAGATTATATCCAACATTTTTAGTCATTTATAGAAAGATAATTTTATTAAAAATAAATTTTGAGTCATTCTTGATGATTGGGAATAGCTAAACCCATGGGGGAGATGAAGAATGGTCATTCCCTTACTTTTGGGAATAGAGATTCTCATGGGAATGAGTATTCCCATTACTAAATCATACCAAACATGTGAATGAGAATGAAACAAGGAATGCTCATTCCATTCCTACCCCATTCCCACATACCAATTATGCGGCGCATAAGCGGAATAGAATCGAATAAGTCAAACTAAGCAAGTTTACGCAAGTCAAGGACGAAATTTTCAAAATGTCAATTTGCTAAAGTTGATGCCCTTAAGTATCCATGGCATTGGTGTGAAATGTCAGCTTAATGGTATTCGTCATAGCATGGACCATGGTTCGCCCTTTTTTCGCCATGAAAGTTTTTGAGAAACAAGAATTGACTATTTTCAGGAAGTGTTTCAGAAACCTTTGAAGAACTCTACTAGCAACTATACTTAGGATGGTTTAAATGTACAACATATCATGGCTAGGTTTGGATCGTAGATTTTAGTGAAGAAATCAACAATAAAAAATTCAAGGTCCGAAAAATGATAAAGTATATGTCACGTGAAGCAGAAATTTCTCTTTCATGCATTGTTAAATCCAACACCTTTTGAGCACTTACTGCTCAAGTTTCCTATTCAATTTTGAGTACAAAATATAACCACACTTCAATCGCGTTTTGCATTCCCATTTAATCTTGCTTGCGTAATACACACAATTTTCTCCTCCAGGCCTGGGATTGTCATGAAAATAAGCGGGAAATGGAGCTTGTGGATCCAAATTTATCCGAATTCAACGAGGATGAGGTGCAAAAACTAATAGGAGTAGCACTTTTATGCAGCCAGACATCCCCAATGGCTCGACCGTCCATGTCCCGGGTTGTTGCAATGCTGTCTGGAGATGCCGAGGTTCCCACTGTCACTACAAGGCCTGGATACTTGTCTGAATGGAATTTCATTGATACAGCCACATTTGTTATGGACACTGATAATCCAACTTCCATAACTGATCAAAGTACCTACGAAGCAGCATCGAGTACAACTACGACAACATCTCCACTCTGTTCACCGAATCATGCTTCTGAACCCATGCTTCGTGGTGCCGATGAAAAGAGAGAGTGACAAAATTATTGGTTTCAAAAAACACGAGTTGCATCCTCAGCTCATGTTTTTTTTTTTTTTGGCCTTTGGAGTTGTAAATTTCGAGTTTGTTGCAATATATATAAATACACACAAACTATACAGATTAATAAGGATATCAGATTGTTCGGTCTTGGTGCTTCCTCTCTTATTAAAAGAATTTCTCAATTTGTAGTTACATATGAATCGCACCACACATTTACACAAATTTACATAAATATAAATAGATTGTGTGTGTGTGTTTTTGTATGTGCGTGACTCTATATCTAGGGAATTGAGCGCAACACTGAATGTAGTAGCATTTACTAAATCATTTCAACTTTTGCCCATTGTTAGTACGGAACTTGAACATTAGAAAAAAGAAAGGTAACAAAACTAGTTAAGAGGAGAATAAAGCAAATCAAGCCAGGTTACAACGAACTTGCAAATATGGCATAATTTTTCTTTAGATTGGATATGAATTTCATGATATTAGAGCAAAACAAAACGTTCTGCAACTTCCCCTGACGAAACTACCCCTAACAATACCCATAATAGCAGCATATCATAGTATCCTCTAACTGCACAATATGACCCTGTTCAGTCCCAACACAGAACAAGACACAGTGACGAAAAACAGTGTCACAAAATCCCGACCCGACCATTTTCGAACTGGTTTCGACTCGACCCGTAAACTCTTGGCCCTACGGCGCATCGACTTCCTTCAGCAAATCGAACTCCACACCTTTCCTCTTCAATTCCTCGACGCACTTAGCCAACAGCTTCGAATCCTCTTTCTCCCTCTCCAACATCTTCGCCAAATGGCATTCCACGTCTGTCTTGTACCGGATCGCCCAAATGAACCCCAGCGAGAACAGCAGAAGGCAGAGAGATGGGATCCACGACTTTTTGCACAGGTGGGGCCCGTGTCCGTGGGAGGCGGCTGTGAAAAGGAGGAGAAGGGCGGTGGAGTGGAAGAGAAAGAAGAGACAATAGAGATTAGTTATCTCTTTACGAGTCGAGTCGATTTGAGTCTCTTTGAGAGAGAGACGGTTGAGGATGAGGTCTTCCTCTTTCAGCCATTGCTTGAGGAGGAGCTTGTGAGTTGGGGTTTCTGCGATCTGGTGGAGCGGGTGAAGAGGCTTCGACTCCATTATTGATGATTTGTTGTCGTTGCTGCTGATATTATGATCCGCCATTTATTATTGATTTTTTTGAGATTAATAACGCACAGAGACAGAGAGAGAGAATGAGTGTAGAGTGAGGAGGAAGAGATTTGGGAAAACAGTGAAGAGGAGGAGCGTTTTTTTATCTAAGGCTAACGGTCTAATTCAATTTGTTTTTGAATCTGTTAACGGTCGAATTTGGGTGAGCCGGTCGGTGTTAGGGACTTAGGGCCTAGGGGCAATGGACTGGATTAGACGGGGTTTAAATTCCACCCATTTAGAGTCCTGGTGTTTAATTTTTGGGAAATATTTTTAGAGGAAATTACACAAAATACTTTGATTTTTTTTTTAAAACAAAAAAAACCAACCCATCACAAATATGCCCAAAACCGGTCCATCTTTGACAAAAATACCTACCTGCTCTTACCTCTTCACCTTTCACAACCGATGCGGCCATGGCAAAGAAAATATCCGGAAATTTGAGATATATGTCGGTGCTTTCCTAAACTCTACGATTAATATCTGAAAATTTTATTAATAGAGAGAACAATTTCTAGTTTTTGGTTCGAGGCTTGATAATTGATAGATTTGAGTATTGTGTATTTCTTCACGTATTTCAATTACGATTCTTTGTTATGGGTTTATATTAAAGTTTCAAAAATCCTTTTGATTTACAGGATTTTCTATGGATTGATTAGTTTTTTGATTTATTAATATAAATTACAATAAGAGGGAAACTCTCAGAAAATTATAACTGAGATTTTTCCTTCTGGTGTCTCGAACCGCCGACGAATTGTCACTACGAACAAAGCCCATACCGGACGGCGGCCTGTAGTAGACGATGGCCTTGGGCGGCGAAGATGATGATGTGGCTAGTCGTGTTGGATGGTGGAGGAGATCGGTGGCGTCAATTTCGGCGGGGCAAGAGGGCTCTTTGTAGTTCCTTGTCCCCATGCATCTTGGCGAAATCCGCGGTGCTCGTCGTCTACGTCCGCTGTTCACCGGTGATGTCGAGCGAAGACTCAGAGGTTAAACCCAGTTTCCTGTGTTCTTTTATTATTTGTGATTTAAAGTTTTTCGTTTGTTTCGATGTTGTTTCTTTTATGTTTCTTTTGTTCTTTTATGATTTTTCCATTTATTTGTTCTTTTTTATTATTTTTGATTTGTTTATCTATCCTTTGTGTATCTTTTTTATTTCTTTTGTAGTGAATGTGGGATTTTTTGTTGCTTGTTGTGTTGAGCACTTTATTGTTGGGAAGGCTATGGACGTCGAAGCGTTCGAGATAGAGAATGAACAAGCAAGACTGATCATCTACTTCACAATCATGCTAATTTGAAGTCGCAAAATGGTGATGACGATGACAACGACATTGAGATTCTACCTCCATTTCCTAATGACTTTAGAGAATTGTTGTTACTTAAATCTTAATGATGGTGTAATCGGTTGAAACATGTAAGCAACATAAATGAAACATGTAAGAAATAATTGTGAAACAGGGGATCATGTGATAAAAGTTTGTAGTAAATTGCTTTTAAATTTAGAGAAACAAAGATAGTTTTTACCCATATACTCATCATTTTTTTTTTTGTCATCCTTGTAAATGTTGATCTTGCTTCATTTCGATGTCTCGCATGCCCAATCTTGAACTAAAGATCTCACGTACTCTAGCAAAGTTGTTACTAGTAGGTCTTTCCCCGCTACAGTTGATGCATTCAATAATTCTACGATGTTGGAAGTCAATACAAAGTATTTTTTGGTCTGACAATAGAGTCGTGTCCATTTCTCATAGCCGATGATGGACAAGTAAGCTCAAATTTTCTGAATTGAATTTGTTGTTCCAAGATTTCGTTTAGGGTGCTGAATGTGCAGTCTATTGGAATCAGTATTCTTGTTATTTCAAAGTTGGTATACTCTCTATTTTCTACCCATTGTCCATTGTGGCATACCACAACTGAGATTTTATCCATGCAACTGTGGAATTCAATGAAATGTTGGTTAAGTGAAACATATAAGAAACATAAATGAAACAGTATGAAACAACAAACACGTTTGAAACAACAAAGAAACAACAAAGAAACCAACGCAAAAATCAGCGGAAAATGGGTATTTTGGTCAAAAATCAGCGGAAAATGGGTATTTTTGTCAAAAAACAGCGGAAATGGGTATTTTTCAGGGATTTGGGCTGGGAAGGTGGGTAATTATATCATTTTCCCAATTTTTTAAGTATCCACTATGGATAGTGGGGTACTCTTTTCTACCCATCAAAATAAGAATTTTTTTTCTATTTCTGAGATTAATGTTCCAAGAATTGTAAATAGCACAACAAGACTTGATCACCTAGAGTTGCCTTCTTTTAGATTTAGTTATAATGCTCATTAATTTCCTTTAATTGTATGTAAGGAACTTTGTAGATAATTGTGTTAGGAATTTTATTGTTTAGATTTTGATGAATGCCATGTAAAACTTAGAATAGAAAGTTGGTGCCCCAATTCTTGTAAAATGTATTGTAACAATTAGAGTGGCCAAGCCGTTAGTTAAGTCGGCTACGCCTTAACATGCAAGAAGACAATCAAGACCTGAAGGAAGACTTCGCTGAGAGACAAATGAGTATGGCAAAGAAGAGTGAGTAGACAGGAACTCTCTTTGAAAAGCAAATGAGATGAGATGCGGTGAGTGGAGCATCGGTCAAGTCAACTCAAGAAAAGCCAAGTCTCAAGTTGAAGTGACGGAAGAGTCATCCAATGATTGGAAGGCGACTCTAAGTCACCTGGGAAAGCAAGGAAATGCGGTCAAGTCGAGATAATCAGAAAAAGAACCGTTGCCGAGAAATCAAGAGATTTACTTAAACAAGTAATATCTCCATACCACCTTTCTTGGAGTGCTCAGTCTACAAGCGTGCAAAAGGAATGAACCAATGGGAAGCACTACACCGTGTCGAACTCGAAAAGGTGAAAGAACAATTCATACGAGGAAATGGCAATTCCAAGGATCGCAAGCCAACGATCGCAAAGTGACTTTAAAAAATAAGCCTATCTCTTCAACGGGCAAATTTTTGAAAGTTCACTATAAAAGGCTGAGGAGTTTGTTTGAGATATAGAGATGACACACATATGAGATAAACAAGCATATTAGAAAAACTGAAACATTCTCAATCCTCAAGCCTACATTACGAAGTACATCAATCCAACACTCACCTGTGAAGGAAAGAAAACTTCAATCAGTTGAAGAGGAAAATACTGAAAACAAGGGGTCTACATTCCAGGAAGGATTGTAGAAAGGTTCAAGGCTGAACCAAGTCTTAAGCTTTTGGAGGGCTTCGTGATCAAATCCAAAGAGCTTGAGCAAGTGAGTCAGAAACAGTAACAAAGCGCCTGCCTGTGAAGAAGATGAGTCGTCACGAGAAGCCACCGAGTGATCAAGGCGTCTCAGATCGAGTCCCTGGGATCAAGTCGGCACATTTGTGATCAAGACTTGTATCACGGATTTTGTTACCACTTTGTAAACCGATCATTACTTAGTGGATTCCTCCGGGAGTTGGAGAAGAGAGAGAGTAGAAGAATTACCCCATCTTCGAACCTCTATAAAAACTTTCTTTGTGTCATTTACATTTCAAAGATTTAAATTCTGCACTTTTAACGGCTTATATCTGTGATAAATTTGCTATCCATTTGATAAAATTATAAGTACTAAATCAAGCTCTAAAATCTTGCTTAATCAAACATAAGGGTGTTAAGTCTTCCAAAAAATAAAACCACAAGTTAAATTATAGCCAACAATTGAGTTACTCCATCAACAAAAATTTGAGTCGTGAGAGATTAACTCTCTTGAGTGACTAATTCGATTGTCCATCAAGGACACAACTGTGTAGAATCAACTCAGAGATTTAAAAGGACTAAATCGAAAATTTGGTAAGGTTTATTCAACCCCCTTCTAAACCTTACACTTACACCCCTTGGGACCTACAAATTGATAATACACAGTTAGGGATCTCGCCTCAATCCCTCTCCCACAATGGGTGCCTTTCATCAAAAAAAAAAAAAAAAAAAAGATTTTTTTTTCTACTCAATTTGACCAAAATGCCCCTCATTTAATTTGATGATTTTGAATTTTGAAACCGATGTAATTAATGTTTTTCTTGAAAATCGTGTATACTCCCCCAAATACACACACCCCAATGTACGAAATCGTGTACCCATTGTTAGTCCAAGTGGCTACGATAATCTAGAGGGGGGGTGAATAGATTATGCCGATTTTTCGCAAATCACCCTCTTTTTCGAAACAACGAGTAAATGACAAGAATGTAAATGCGGAAAATAAACAACACTCGTTGATTTAAAGAGGTTCAACCCACCTAGGGCCTAATCCTCTACCACCCCAGTATCTCCGGGATGGATTTCAAAAAAAAAGATTTTATTAATTTACCAAAAATTAATACAACACCTTGAGGATTACCACAACCCTCTTTCACCACCTTGAGGATTACCACAACCCTCTTACAACACCTTTGAAGATTACCACAACCTTCAAACACCTATCACCTAGATCACCCAAGTGTATTCTTACCACAAGAATACTCACAAGGATGTCTTGTGTTGAATGATGACCAAAATCAAGATTACAACTCAATAATGATTGATACATATGAGTGCAAGTGTAATCAAGAATTGAAAGCCTAGACCTCAAATTTGTGCAAGTTAAAGTGCTTAGGCTAATACAACAAGATATATGAAAGTGTTTGCTCAATTGCTCTTTGCTTGTATGGAGTGTTGTATCTTGTTGCTTGAATGAAGCCTCTATTTATAGGAGAGGACTTGGCTTTCATTTCCAGGACATTGCTCCTCCCTTGGGGAGTGATTTGCTGCAAAAAGAAACCATTTAAAATGATCAATATAGTGTTAGAAATCAATCCCACAAAATAGGGAAAAGTTGTCAAAAACGCAACGGATAGTTTTTGATAAACAAGGGGTTCGACCGGTCGCACAGAGATAAGATTGAAATTGAATTCTGCGAATTCTTACACAGGTTACCGTCGAAGGGGTGCGACCGTGCCGCTTAAGCTCTTAGTCGTGACCGGTTGCCCTTGAAGATTTTACGAAACAGAGAAGTCTGAACAAAATCCAATTCCTCTGGTACAGGTCGCCACGGCCGGCCGCCACCGGTCACCCCGCCCTATTTTTCTTACGCCCCATTTTTCGTTTCTCACTCAACTCAGTGCGGGTTTCCCTATGGGCGACCGGTCGAGCTTGAAACGAATGTGTTGTCCAATTTTTATTGAAAATAAACTCCAAGAAATACTCAGAAAAATAGTAAAAACATTTTAAGTTGTCGGAAGTATTTAGACAACATTTAGGGACATAGTTTTGGTTTAAAAACTTATATGAACAAAATCGAACATAATCATCAAAATCATGATAAAAATATTTATCTAACAAACTCCCCTTTTTGATGATTACAAACCAAAACAATTTTCTTGAGGACGATTTTCAAAGCCAAATAAAATTTTCGGTTTTACGAGTAAACTATCCGTTAGAGGTATTTCATACAAAGCTCCCCTATTTATGAGCTTATCAACAAACAATTATTATGAGTAAGAAGCACAAGCTATAACAAGCTTATATAGAATGCATCATGAGCTAAGGAGCTCCCCTCACAAAACTTATAATCAATTTCATCCGAGTCCAAAATTCAAGCCATGGACTTATTGCGAGCTTTTATTAGCTTTTCTTGAGCTAACGAGCCAATATCCTGTTTCTCCCCCTTTGGAATCATCAAAAAGAATGTTAGAATGGTGAAAACACCATACAATAATATCAAAGTGCGCCAAGGGGACGGTTTATAAACCGTTGAGCAATTAAAGCATAATAACCCAAGGAAAATGGGAGAAATGTAATATGAAGAGTTCATACGCTCGTTTTGTTTGTCAAATCATGATCTCAATAAGTATGGAAAACTTTTGAAAGCAAGAGAATCATGTATAAGTTGAAATTGTCATTGCGACATTTCATCGAACACCTTGTGTGCGTTAAAAATAAAAGAGGTTGTATATAACCTTTGTAAATGATTCAAGCCAAAAATTTTCAACATCAATTCAAGTCAATCATCATACATAACAACATAACAACCAAGCTCATCATGATCATACGAAAATTACATCAAAAATTTTCAAGTAACTCGAAAACTCAAGGGTTCAACCCAATTGAGCAAAAGAAGAGAAATTCTTACCATTTGATCGGAAGGAATGAGCCATAATGATGATGATCATGCTATATAATGTCCATGTTGTGTAAAATATGCATGAAATCCATTTTTGAATGAAATTAGAGTGAATTTGGCAAAGGGGACGAAAAATGGCAAAAAAATGTTAAAGTGAAGAATGCTGAAGACAGAACGTTTAAAAGCCAAAATATAGCTTAGGGCGACCGGTCGAGGTTGAGGGCGACCGGTTGCCCTCAACTCCTTCAGCTCACTGTCTTGTCAGTTTTACCAAAATCCGAATTTTCAACCAAAAATCCGATTTTTCGCCCCTAAGTTTTAAAAACGTGTAAAATGCAAACGTAAGCTTCATTCAATATGCATTATGCCTAACCGAGCTCGTATTGATGAAAAAGTCTCGGAAGATAGCGGTTTTGTAAAAATGTCCGCTAATTGATCTTGAGATGGTACAAAAGATATCTCAATTTTACGTTTTGAAACACAATCCCTTAGAAAATGATGTCGAATCTCAATATGTTTAGTACGGTTATGATGAACCGGGTTTTGAGCAATATTTATAGCGGATATATTATCACAAAATATAGGTACATTTTCAAAAGAGCATTTGTAATCCGCTAAGGTTTGTTTCATCCAAAGAAGTTGAGTACAACAAAATGCGGCGGAAATATATTCGGCCGTTGAAAGAGAAACATTTTGCTTCTTTGAAAACCAAGAAACTAGGCAATCGCCTAAAAATTGACATGATCCGGAAGTACTTTTCCGATCATCAATATTTCTGTATAATCCGAATCACTATAACCTTTAAGAGAAAAATTTTCATTCTTTGGATAAAATAAGCCATATTGAATGGTGCCTTTCAAATATCGAAAAATCCTTTTAACGGCACTCATGTGAGATTCTTTGGGATTGCTTTGAAAACGAGCACATAGGCATACGGCATGAAGAATGTCCGGTCTACTAGCGGTTAATTAAAGTAAACTACTAATCATACCTCGATACTTTGATTCATCCACGGACTTGCCTTTCTCATCTTTGTCAATTTTGACATTTGTTGCCATAGGAGTAGAGACGGTTCTTCCTTCTTCAATGCCGAACTTTTTCAAAAGTTCTTTTGTATACTTTGATTGCGAAATATAAATACCTTCTTGACATTGCTTAATTTGAAGTCCAAGAAAGAAGTTAAGCTCCCCATCATACTCATCTCGAATTCTCCTTGCATTATCTTAGAAAATTTCTTGCACAAAGAATCATTAGTAGCACCAAAGATAATATCATCAACATATATTTGCACAAGTAAACAATCTTGCCCCTTTTCAAAAACAAAGAGAGTTGTATCAACTTTACCTCTTATAAAACCATTTTGTAAAAGAAAAGAGCTAAGTCTATCATACCATGCACGGGTACTTGTTTTAAACCATACAAGACCTTTTTAAGTTTATAAACATCATTAGGCCTAGAAAAATTTTCAAACCCCGGAGGTTGTTTTACATAGACTTCTTCTTGAATAATACCATTTAAGAAGGCGGATTTAACATCCATTTGGTAAAGTTTGAAATTTTAAAACAAGAATAGGCAAGTAAAATTCGAATAGCTTCTAAACGTGCTTTGCAAAAGTTTCATCATAGTCAATACCTTCTTCTTGACAATACCCTTGAGCTACTAACCTTGCCTTATTACGAACAATATTGCCTTGATCATCAAGTTTGTTCCTAATACCCATTTTGTACCAATAATGGTTTGAGAAGGAGGACAAGGTACCAATTCCCATACATCATTTCTTTCAAATTGATTCAACTCCTCTTGCATCTATAGGAACCAATCCTCATCTTCAATAGCCTCTTTAGCATTTTTAGGCTCCTTTTGAGAAATAAGAGCTTTCTCGGCAAATTTTCTCCGAGTCATCACTTTGTCAAGGGATCACCAATAATAAGATCTTTTGGGTGATCTCCTTAAATTTCAATGCAACGGGAAGATCCGAGATATCACCTCTATCTTCTTGAGGACCATTTGAAGTGGACGGTTGATTATTTGATGTAGACGGTTGATCATCAATTTGATCAATTTGTTCAATAATATCCTCTTCATCACTTTCATCATTAGGAATTCTTTCAACTCCGAAGTTTCATTGAATTTAACATGGATGGATTCTTCAACAACTCCACTAGTCTTATTATAAACCTGATATGCTTTGCTTTTTGTTGAATATCCCATAAATATCCCTTCATCGGCCTTAGGATCAAGTTTGTCCAATTGATCCTTGGTATTCAAAATAAAGCATTTACAACCAAATATCTTGAAATAACTAATATTTGGAGTTCTACCTTTCCAAAGCTCATATGGAGTTTTATTCATTTTAGGAAGAATATAAACTCGATTAATGACATAGCAAGCGTACTTACGGCTTTTTAAAAAATACTTTGGAAGTGAAAATTCATTGAGCATGGACCGACTCATTTCTTGTAATGTCCGATTTTTCCGTTCGGCTTTCTCCATTTTGTTGAGGTGTCCTTGGAGCCGAGAAATTATGAGCATATCCTTTGGTTTCACAAAATACTCTAAATTCACCGTCAAATTCTCCACCTCGATCGCTTGAATAGACTTGATAGTGTCTTCCTTTTCATTCTCAATAAGTCTACACAACTTAACAAACTCATTAACGGCATCGCTTTTATTGGTAAGAAAAAGAGCCCAAGTATATCTAGAAAAATCATCGACGATAACAAAAGTGTAATGTTTTCCACTTAGACTAGCCGTACCAATATCCCCGTACAAATCAAGGTGAAGCATTTGTAGGGGTTTGGTTGTGGAAATCTCATTTTGGGCTTAAAACTACTCTTAACTAATTTGTTCTTTTGACAAGTGTCACATAAGCCAAGATTTTCAAAATTCAATTTGGGTAGTCCTTTCACATGTTGATTTTGGTAAATATTTTTCAAATTCTTGTATCCAACATGTCCAAGTCGCCTATGCCATAAACTAGTTAAATCATTATTGGCGACTAAACAAGAAACATTTTGACTAACCAAATCACTTGTACAAATTTTGTAAAGATTGCCTTTTCTATTTGCTTCACAAATAATTTCACCATTTTTAAGTATAAGGCATTTTTCTTTATTAAAGGAAACATCATATTTTGAATCACAAAGTTGGCTAACACTTATCAAATTAAACTTAAGCTCTTCAACTAATAGAACATTACTAAGAGAGAAAGAAGAGTTACCAATTTCTCCATTTCCAAGAATTTTTCCTTTGCCATTGCCGAACATGACCATACCCTCTTCTTGGAGCTTGATGTTGGTAAAAAGTTCTCTCCTCCCGGTCATATGGCGTGAACATCCGCTGTCCACGAGCCATTTTGAATCTTCCATTGTGGTTATAGCCCCTATTACCTACAAAAGAATTTCTTTTAGGTACCACTATAATTTTGGGGTCCATGGGGTTAGTCTTGAGACCTTTGGGTCTCCAAACATGTCTTGAGCTATTTCTCAATTTTCAATTATTAGCATAATGTCCAACTTTGCCACAATAAAAACAAGTAGGAGTATTATAATTATTAGCACGTCAAAAGTTGGACCTTGGTTATTTTTTAAAAACACTTTGAAATGGCTTATAACCGAGTCCCGATTTGGAATGCTCACCTCTTTGTGCATCTAAAATTTTTGTGACTTTATCCGTACTTATGTTGAAACGATGCACATCAATTTTCAAATATTCAATATCTTTTGTGAGCAATTCCTTTTCGGTTTCAAGAGAATGAATTCTAGTAAGAGTAAGAGCATGAGCTTTGTCTAGAGATTCATAAGAGGTAAATGATTTTTCCTTTTCAACCTTAATCTCCTTATGCTCCTTTTTCAAATTTTTGTATTTAACGATTAAATTTTGAAACTCAATTTGCAATTCATCAAAATCACATTGCAAGTCAACAACTATGGAGGAAGTAGAAGAATTTGAGTGTACCTCATTGTTTTCATCGTCTATAGCCATGAGACCGTGTTCGGTTTCTCTTTCCTCATCGGTTGTTTCGAGTAGTTCATCCCATGTTTTGACTTCCGCATTTAGAGCCTTCTTTTTTGTGAAAGGCTTCATTTTCTTTTGCTCCTCTTCATCGAGCTTGCAATCGGCAATGAAGTGCCCGGTTTTCCGTGATTTAAAGCAAGCATTATCTCTTGGTTTTCTTGCTTTATTTTTATTCACAAATTTTGCAAATTTTCGAACAAGTGCGGCCGTCTCCTCATCATCATCATCATCATTATCATAGTATGCATTATTAGAAGAAGAAGCAAGACCTTTAGGAATAATTTGCATACCCGATTGATTTGTGGATGGTTTGGAATTTTTCCTCTCCTTGAGATAGACTTCATAGATGAGTAGATTTCCAATAAGCTCATCAAACTTGAGTGTCTCAAGATTTTGTGCCTCCGTGATTGCCGTTACTTTTTCGGACCATGAGCCGGGAAGTGCATTTAATACCTTGGTCACCTTGTCTTCTTCGGAGATGACTTTGCCGAGGGCCACAAGAGGATTTACAATATTGTCAAGCCTTTCTACCATCTTGGAGATGCTTTCGCCATCATACATGTTAAAGTTTTCGAAGTCTTTAACAAGCATGGTCTTTCTTGCTTGCTTAACTTTCTTAGTCCATTCATAGATTGTCTCCATATTTTCCCAAACCTCATGTGCCGATCTTATACCTCTTATGCGATTGTACTCGGTGTCGGTAAGAGAACAATGCAAAATATTTAAGGCCTTACCGTTTAGAGAAAGCCTTTTTGTCGTTTTCATCAAACTCCTTGAAAGGTTTAGGAGCCAGTGCCATCCTCCGATTTCTTTGTTGGTTGATCAACTCCTTCAATGACCACATTCCAAATGTCGAACCCGCACCCTTGTAGGAAGCACTCCATACGGTCTTTCCAAAATGCGTAGTTGTTGGCGTCGAATAGTGGTGGCTTATTGGTGGAGGCGCCGGTGGTGAGATGAGCATCATTAGTAGCCATGGATCTTTTCTCTTTACTCGGAGCGAGCTAGCCAAAGAGTTTGGCTCGATACCACTTGTTAGTCAGTGGCTACGATAATCTAGAGGGGTTGAATAGATTATGCCGATTTTTCGCAAATCACCCTCTTTTTCGAAACAACGAGTAAATGACAAGAATGTAAATGCGGAAAATAAACAACACTCGTTGATTTAAAGAGGTTCAACCCACCTAGGGCTAATCCTCTACCACCCCAAGATCTCCTGGGATGGATTTCAAAAAGAAAAAGATTTTATTAATTTACCAAAAATTAATACAACACCTTGAGGATTACCACAACCCTCTTTCACCACCTCGAGGATTACCACAACCCTCTTACAACACCTTTGAAGATTACCACAACCTTCAAACACCTATCACCTAGATCACCCAAGTGTATTCTTACCACAAGAATACTAATAAGGATGTCTTGTGTTGAATGATGACCAAAATCAAGATTACAACTCAATAATGATTGATAAAATATGAGTGCAAGTGTAATCAAGAATTGAAAGCCTAGACCTCAAATTTGTGCAAGTCAAAGTGCTTAGGCTAATACAACAAGATATATGAAAGTGTTTGCTCAATTGCTCTTTGCTTGTATGGAGTGTTGTATCTTGTTGCTTGAATGAAGCCTCTAATTATAGGAGAGGACTTGGCTTTCATTTCCAGGACATTGGCTCCTCCTTGGGGAGTGATTTGCTGCAAAAAGAAACCATTTAAAATGATCAATATAGCTGTTAGAAATCAATCCCACAAAATAGGGAAAAGTTGTCTCAAAACGCAAGCGGATAGTTTCGATAAACAAGGGGTTCGGCCGGTCGCACGAGATAAGATTGAAATTGAATTCTGCAAATTTTTACACAGGGGGACCGGTCGAAGGGTGCGACCGTCGCCTGCCTTTGTGATCGGTTGCCGCCCTTGAAGATTTTACGAAAAGCAGAAGTCGGAACAAAATCCAACACCAGTGCATGTGTCGCCCGGTCGGCCGACCGGCCGACCGCACCTGCCGCCCACAGGTCGACCGGTCGCCCACCTGGTCGACCACCAGTCACCCCGCCTATTTTTCTTACGCCCCATTTTCTGTTTCTCGGCTCGACTCAGTGCGGGTTGCCCCTATGGGCGGCCAGGTCGAGCTGAAACGAATGTGTTGTCCAATTTTTTATTGAAAATAAACTCCAAAAAATACTCCGAAAAATAGTAAAAACATTTTAAGTTGATCGGAAGTATTTAGACAACATTTAGGGACATAGTTTTGGTTTAAAAACTTATATGAACAAAATCGAACATAATCATCAAAATCATGATAAAAACATTTATCTAACACCCATATCGTGCCATAACGTGCAACCCCTATGTACAAATACCCATTGTTCCCATATCGTGCTCATATCGTGCCAACCCCTATACACACACACATATATATATATATATATATATATATATATATATCATGCTCAAATCGTGGCCAAATCGTGCCATATCGTGCTCATTTCATGCCATATCGTTCCCATATCGTGCAACCCCTATATACATATACATATATAAACAAGAATTCAAGAATACATATACATAGAGGAAATTGCATTTACGGTCCCAAAAATGCATTTTTCCAAAAACTAATTAAAACAACATAAAATAATTATTTGAAAAATTATCTATTAATTTTGAAAATTGTTTCAATAATATTTAAAAGTATTTGAAATTTATTAAAAAACATTAAAAAAATCCACAAAATTATTTTAAATTCTAAATATTCTATACTACTTATATATATTACTTATAAAAGTATGAATCACTTAAAAGGTTTCTTGAAACTTTTGATGTACCTATTATAACCCTAATGAGTATATGTCATTAATAGTATGAGAAGAGGGTATAATTGAACTTGTCTTTTATACATAATTTAAATATAATTTTAAGTGTCCATTCATATACCAAATTCTTTTTCAAATACTAGAAGTCTATTTTTTCTGTCATAACTTTTTGTGTAATAAGAATATTTAAATTAAATTAAATTCATATTAAAATACATTTCAATAGCTTTCCAAACATACCTCATAAGCATATATATGAAATTATATGATAAAATTATAACCATTCAAGATGAATAAAATACATAATTGTATATTAATTTATAATAGTTTATGAACAAGTGATGTATCTCCATTGTATTTTTGAGAAAACAATAAAATAAATTTACATTAGAAAAAAATAAAAAAAATAAATTAACTCAAGTGCTTTGATTGTAGATAAATAGTAATTGGTTTTAATGCAAGCGAACTAAAAATCAGAATAGAAGACATTTTAGTATCTAAATTTTGCATTAATCCGGCCTTTAACATTTTACATCTTAAATTAGATCCAGGAATCAGTTTTATTATTTTTCTAATATACTCTATTAATAAAATAAATAATAAATACGATAATATAAATTCTTATTAATAACAAAAAAATAAATTATAAAGTATATAAATGCTTATATCATATGAAAAGTTGAAATTTAAATAAAATATATGATATCTATATTTTTTATTTAATGAAATTAAAATAAAAAATTATTTTTAATTTGGAAGTTTATGAAGAAGAATAGAGAGGATTAATTTATCTCATTAGAGTATTTTCCTAGCATATTTTGTACTAACTAGAAAAAAATCTCACTTTTAAATAAGATTGAGGGTTAATTATGTTTTTCACGTGATATATATAAGAAAAAAATTTGGATGTTTAAACCATACATGGTTCATAAACTTATAATTGTCAAATTTTTATATTCATGTGTATTTGTTAGAAATAAATAATAATTTATATCTTCTCTTCATAGCTATAATTCATTAATATTAAAGATGACTACTCTTAATGTTTTCAAAGTTGTTTATATTTCAAACATATAATTGATTAAACTTTTTTCCTTATATACTTGAACTTATTTTGATTTTCCACTTAAGTGCTAAAAAGTTAAAAATGAAAGGTATAATTTAACTTTAGTTAATTATTATTTATAATATCACTTGAATATAAATTCGAGTGACATTCTATATTGCAAATTATTTTGAAGAATCTTTATTTTTTTCTATCATCACTATTTGAATACTTTGAAATTTCAAACAAAATTAACCTATTTTTATATTAAATTAGACCTCAAATCCCTTCCAAACATATACATCTCAAAATTTATATAAGAAAATCATAATGTTATAATCTTTTAAAATTTAAGCAACATGAATAATCAGTATTAATGTAATATATTTTTTGAGTAATAAAAATATTATTATTAGACTTCAAGGGGAAAAATGAGTGAATTTATGGAAAAATAGATAGTACTAAAAATTTAATTATAGAAGCTTTGATTCTAAATTAAAAGTAGGTTTGGTGATAAACAATCTAATTATATGTTATCAACATATATAGAGGACTTTGCCTTGGATGAATTTAGTCATTTTAAAGTATGTATTATGCATTGTGAACCTATAGTTTTATTTTTCATATTTGTTTTCATTATTGATATAAATCTATAGTAAACTGAGAGAAAGAAACAAGACGATTTTAAAACAAAAATAAAAATACAAATAAAATAGTTAATTTAAAGTGCTCTTATGCTAACTCCAAACATATTAATTTTAATAATAGTATAATATTATAACCAAAGTATTGGTCATTAATATTAATAAACAAAAATCCTATCTTCATACAACCTTTCACATTCAAATTTATTTAACTAAATAAAATATTTTCAAATGATAGAGTTTTAAACATATTTTAATTCATATTATTTTAAGTATGCAACCATATATATTTACTTATAAGACCATATATTATTTAAGTAAAATTATTAAATTATATTATATTTCACTAAACTGATAATTGATACAAAATGATTTCATAGAATAACTTTTTTTAGTTGTATTTCTTTTAAGTTATTTTAATGTCCATTGTATTAGTTTAATTATAATATCTTTTAAGATAGAGTTCATGCAATATATAAGTTCAATTTTAATCTCGTAGGTCTTATGTTAAGATCAAAAATACATGAACAACATTCACAATGAATTTAAAATAATTTATTCAATATAAATCGCAACTAATTAAGTTTATATTTTTAATTAAATTACTTAAAATTATTTGGATCACGTGCAACCCACGTTCACCTTACTAGTAAAATATAAAAAACACGATAATTTGTTTAAAAATAAAAAAGAAGAATAGAAGTTATTTTAAAATCAAAACATTACAAATATTAAATATGATTTTTTTAAAAAAAAATACGATACACTTTTTTAAAATATTTGCCATTTATTTAAAATATCTTAAAATTATAATATAATAAAAACTAAAAATCAATTTCAAAAAGTTATTTTTTTATACTAAACGATTTTATAAAAATTTGATTTTTTTAAAAAAAACTAAAACTTGTGTTAAAAATCAAAAATAAAGAAAGTATATTTATGTGAGAGAGAAATATGATCGCACCTACTTTTTGCGTTTGTATTCAAGTATTAAGGTTATTTGGATAAAAGAACCACAAAAGTGGGTAGAAAACTTAGGTTGTGATTGGTGGTGAATTGTTTTTTGAAAGTGAAAGTAGAATGGATAGAGAAAAATAATAATTGTGTTGATGTGATGGAGAATCTTTTAGAGATATTGATTGTTTGTGGAAATAATAATGTAAAATATATAATGTAAGAAAATTGAATAAAAATAAAAAATTGAACCAAAAATAAGCAATATGGATCTCATTTTATGCCTTTTGTTATCAAAATTAGGAGAAATATAACAAAATTGTGATAAATTAAAGAAAATACCGAAATTATTTATATGAATAGGAGGAGGATAGAGAAATAAATAATATAGTTGGGTATTGGGAAGTGTGAAAATGAAAGAGAAAAATGAGTTAATTTTAAAAAGAAATGAGATTTTCTTTTTTAAAAAACTCACTTATTTAACAAACAATCACACCCTCTAAAATTTTTCTCTCAAAAATGAATTTTTTAAAATTCTCACAACCAATCACACCCTTAGTTTTTTATCTCACATGTCGGAAAAGTCGTCTTTGTCCTATCCCTCGTGGTATTTCCCACAATTTGCTCTTAATATTTTGGCATATGAATAAATTCGGGGTGAATCATAATTTTGTATTTATTTTTGACATCAAATGATTTTGCATTTCTAAATTCATTTCGGTTTAGAAATGCCCCATTATTTTTTTATTTATTTTGTATATATATTTATATGATATTTTCTTCCTAAAAATATTCTTTTCAACAATTTTATGAAATATTTTGAATAAATACTTTTTCATTTTTATTTTTAAAATAATAAAAAAATCTAACAAGTTTAAGAAGCATAATTCGTCGGGACCGACTCCATTCCCATACCTAATGTATTTCACAAAAACTTATGTGAGACCATCTCATGGATCTAGTTCGTGAGACGGAGCCCCAAATACCCAAACCCGCCGAACCCGCCCCAACACCCAAAGAACTGTTTTTGTTTTCTTTCCTAAAATCCCCCGGGTTCTAATTTCTCTCTCTTCCTGTTTTCTTTCAAAATTTTATCCAAATCTCTTATTGCGATTTTCCTCCGATTTTCTCCCGATTTGTTGCGATTTTTCAGTTTCAAGTGTGGCTCTCTTTGACACGGATAACTCGGTATTTAATTTCTTCCATTTTGTTCGATTTCAAGTGCGGTTTAGTTGTGATTTTTCTTCATTTTTTCTTGCATTTTTCTTGATTTTTATGGTTTTGATATAAAATTGTAAGTTTTGTTCGATTTATTGCGATTCTTTCTTTACTTGTAATAGTTTTGTTAGGTTCTCGATTTGTTTAGGGTTTATATACTTTTTTATACGAAATTTATTTTAGGGTTCTTAAATTGGGCATGTTAATTTCTTAGGTTTATATATTTTCGATCTTTAATCTGTGTTTGTTGTTTTGATATTTTCGTAATCGTAAATCAAAAAGTTCTCCAAATTTCTTGATGTCCGCCATTTTGTTGTTGTTAGTTATTGTGTCTTCTTCTCGTGATTAGTATAAATTATGGAAGGATATTGTACACAACTCCTTTCGGGAAGAAACGGTATTACAAAATGAAGGCATGCAAGATCTGTTTCTCCTAGAAAAAGCAACTCGCGGCGAGAGATGAAAAAGATGTTCTGAAAAAAGGAAAACTAAGGAAAGTATTCAAGAGAAAGATCCAAATCCTATTCCAAAGAAGAGAAAAGTATCACAAAGGTTTGAAAAAGAAAAGGAAGATAAAAACAGTGTAGTCACTCCTTAATGCATGATTATATTGTTGTCTTGATGTTTCGTGTTGATTTGTTGATTGTATTATTGTTGTAGTGGAGATGATAGAAAAAGCTCGATGTGGAGGAACATGTAGTGAAAAAGCGAAAAGCGAGGTAACATATACTTTCATATAGAAGTATCACTTTTCATGTTAAAAGTATCGGTTTACGTGTTAAAAGTATCAATTGTCATGTGAAAAGTATCGGTTTGCATGTTAACACTATTAATTTGTTCATTTACTCATGAGAAATACTTCCATCTGAAAGTACCACTTTTCATATGAAAAGTATCACTTTCTGTGTTAAAAATATCAATTTTGATGTGAAAAGTATCAGTTTGCATGTTAAGACTTAATTTGTTTATGAGAAATACTTTCATATAGAAATATCACTTTTCATGTTAAAAGTATTAGTTATGTGTTAAAAGTATCCATTTTCCGTGAAAAGTATCGGTTTCCATATTAATACTATTAATTTGTTCATTTGTTTTTGAAAATACTTTTATATAGAAGTATCACTTTTCATGTGAAAAGTATCACTTTCTGTGTTAAAAATATCACTTTCATGTGTTAAGTTATTTATGAGAAATACTACTTTATTTTTGGATTGTTGCGGAGATTTCATTAGTCAATGTAAACCTCAAGACTTATTTGAGTTTATGAAAAAGTTGAGTGATAAACAAAAGGTGACATAGAAAGTATAGGATTTGGAGGTTTCTTTGAGGCTTAGCATTGATTCAGCGTTTCCTATTAGTATTGTTAAAAGTTTGGTGAAGAAATTTAACTTGGTACCACGTCGGATGTTGAAATTTGATGATATGAGTGTTGTTGTATCATCGGATGACATAAATGATATTTTTTAGTGCCCAAGAAAGATGGAAATGATGTTGAGGAATTGGATTGGGGAGAGTCCATTGTTTTGATTGATAAATTGAAGGAGAAGTATGATATTGATGGGGAATCTTGGATTTATAAGGTGAAGAATGTGATTGAGCAAATTAGTTGATGGCGGCGATGATTTTAAGCGGCTTTTTGTAATTTTTCGCTTATCTTCTTTTTTAACGCCAGGGACGAATAGGAAAGTGGACTTCAATGCGATCAAATCAATCGTAGATGTGGACAAAATATGGGATTACGACTGGTGTTCGTATATTCTAAAAAAGTTGTGCATAGGGAGTGAATAAATACAACAGAACCTAAAAGCAAAATATATAGTGGGTGTGTGTTGGTTTTATTGATATTGTATTTCCATAGATTGAAATGGCGGGGAAATCTTTGAACCATCCACATTATCGTTGATCTCTCATTGGACGTCGAGAAGTTGAGAACAAGAATCAAGCAAGAAAGTTCTATTCATATGCTAGGTCGGGGTGAATGGGTAACAAATACATACGCTGTTTGTTTGAGGAAGAAATCCACGGCCGACAAAGAGACAACTGGAAAAAATGAGACAGTTGGAAAAAATATGGCTGACAAAGAGACAGTTGGAAAAAATGTAGAAGAAGGTGATCAACAAGAAGATGTTGAGCTTAATGATGATGAGTTGCATGATTCATCAAAGTATATAAATCTTAAACTACCAAAGGGGAATGAGCTTGATGATGATGAATTGCAGAAGTTGGCTAGAGATGTGTAAGTTCATTTAAAAGTATCGATTTTACTTGAAAAATATGACTTTTTACTTGAAAAGTATCATTTTTTACTTAAAAAGTATTACTCATTATTGTAATACTTGAAGTGAAGAATATCACTTTTCATGTGAAAAGTATCACTTTTTACTTGAAAAGTATTACTCATCACTATAATACTTTGAAGTGAAGAGTATCACTTTTCATGTGAAAAGTATCACTTTTTATGTTAAAATATCAGTTTTAAAGTATGTCAAATATTAACATATTTCTTCTTATTTTTGTAGAATATTCATAAGGCTTTTTTGATGTGCAAGAGGAATTTTAATCTTGTGACACAATTTGACATGGAAGAATTTAGAAAGTTGAAAAACGAGATGACGCAAGAGAAGAAGAATGTAGTTTCATCTCCGCACTTTGGTCAATTTAAAGCCGATTCTTCTCGGACTCGAAGGTGCATGAGTTAATTGATAAAGCTGTTGAAAACTTTCAACCGATGAAGAATTTGACAGCTCAAATGCCAAATTTTGAGCTCATTACCCCCGAGGATAAGTCTGAAAAAGTTGTTGAAGAAGAGGAAGATTCAGTGAAGAAGTGGGTGAATAAGTTGGCGAAGAAGTTGGCGAAGAAGAAGCAAGAGAGGATGCTAGAATCTTGGATGAACCATGGCCTATTGATCCAAAGGCTGAATTCGATCTAGTTCATGAAAAAGCACAAGAGTAGTCTTAAATTTATGCATAGGAATGAGCAATATATTGTCGACTATTGCTTTTTCAATCACCAAAGAATGATCGAGTAGGTAAATTATTTTTACAAATTGCTTTTCATTTCCAGTTCAAATCCATTATTTTGTTTTATTAATAAAATTGTTTTTAATTATCGATTCAAACCCTTTTGCACATGATGGTTTTTTTATTACATTTGACGATGACATATCGACATTGCACGACTCAATGATTTTCCATGTAAGCATCATAGACACATGGGCTATGTTACTTAACAAAAGACCAAAGAACGAATCGCTTTTATTTCAATGCTCAACATTCTCAGTAAGTTTTATTTAAAAATATCATTTTATGCTTTAAAAGTATCACTTTTAATCTTAAAAGTATCACTTTTTGCAACAGATGTATCTTAAAAAGATTTTTATTGGAGAGAAAGGGCAAGATCATGCTAAAAATTTGAAAGATTCTTTGGGATAATTGGATCTCAAGTGGAAACAACAAAGACACGAGCAAAAGTGGATTTCATAAGAATACCTTTCTGTTTTGCTTTTAAAGTTACTTTTTACTTTGAATAGTATCGGCTATTATAACGTTTTCATGTTTTTCTTCTTAAAAATATAGATTTTTGTACCAATTTGCTACATCCAATATTATATTTGTGTTGTCATCAACTTTATTGATGGAAAAGTGCAATAACTGGACAATTTGGTGCATCATGAAGATGTTACTCCGACTATTTCAGTCTTTGCAAAATTGGTGGTAAATTATTTAGTTGATATTAATTTATTATTGATGTTAGTTTTCATGTGAAAAGTTTCACTTTTTACTTGAAAAGTATTACTCATTATTGTAATACTTTGAAGTGAAAAGTATTAGTTTTCATGTGAAAAGTATCACTTTTCACTTGAAAAGTATTACTCATTATTGTAATATTTTGAAGTGAAAAGTATCATTTTTCATATGAAAAGTATCAACTTCCATGTTAAAAGTATCAGTTCTCTATTTGAAAAAATTAAATGTCACTTTCCATGTAATTTCTCTTTATTTTCAAAGAAAGAGAAATGCGTATTTTCTTGAAGCGGAAAAACCACTTCAAAGTGATGATATTGCGAAATATATCTTTGAGAATGTCAATTTTATTTGGCAAAGAAAACTAGCCAATATTAATTGTGGTGTTTTCTTAATGTACCACATGGAAAATTTCGGGGCTTGTGTACTCAAAACCGTTTTAAGGTATGAATCTTTTTGTTGGTTATAAAATTAGATTAGATTGTTTCAAAATATTTATTTACATTACTTTTATCTTGATTTCATTGAAGGTCGGTGAATGGCACAAATTAAGGGCTTCTTACTGTGCAAGAATTGTTCTTAGCCGTTGGAATGAATTGAGAGTGCAAGTCGAGAAGGATGCAGTTCAATTTATAAATCAACAAGCCAAGTGATGCATGCATAGGGCTCGTTAGAGGATGATAGCCAAATGAAACATACGCTTTTTTGTTCTATTTTTTATGCATGTAGAGGATGTATAGTTCCAAATATTATAGTTTAGTTTGGTGTAAGTTACGTTGATAAGTATTGAATAGTATTGGTCAATCTTTTATGCTACTGGATAAGTTTAAAGTATCATTTATTAATTGAAAAGTATCACTTTTTGTTCAAAAAGTATCATGTTATGTTATTTGGTTGTTTGATTTGCTGAGAAGAGATGACAGAAAAAGTGTTTTTTTTTCCAGTTTTTTCAGCCTAAAAGCTGATTTCGGATTTTTGTTCCATAAAAAGCTATTTCGGATTTTGTAAGTGTGGTTGAGAATAAGCACATTTGGTCTCTTTTTTCCATTCTTGACTCTAAAAAGCTAATTTGATTTTTTCCCGTAAAAAGTCAAGTTTGGATTTTGTAAGTGTGGTTGAGAATAAGCACATTTGGTTTCTGTTTTCCATTATTCACTCTAAAAAGTCAAGTTTCTAGCTTTTGTTTCCAAATTGAGAAACATGATCTCATTAAAGTATCACTTTTTGTTAAAAATGTATCGTTTTTTGGGTTAAAAGTATCACTTTTTTGTTCGTATATCACCTCATGAAAGTATCACTTTCCATTGGAAAAGTATCACCTTTTGGGTTAAAAGTATCATTTTTGTGCATTTTTTGTTCAAATAGTATCACTTTCCTATTATAAATCATTAACAAAGACAATAAAATTGCAGAAACATTACATCATTAAAGTATCACTTTATGTTACAAAAGTATCATTTTTTAGGTTAAAAGTATCACCATCATTTATAATACTAAAGTCAAGAATTCGAAAAGAGTAAGAAGAATTCATTAATGTAAACAACATGAATAGTTTCATGTTTTTATACAAAAACAATTACTAAAATAATCGAGGATTAGGAGTCTTTGAACCAAAATCCTTGGATGGATGTGAGTTTGTTGTATCACTACTTTTCTTCTTCTTGTTTTTCTGAAAATGCCCCTTGATCCTTTGCTTTCTCCCCTTCGTGAATCGAACTTTAGGATCCAATATATTGTTAGAAGAATTAGAAACCTCATGTTGATGCGAGAGAACTCGGTGTATTCATCAATGCATCAATAGCTAAAGAATCTCTGTTGTAGCCATCTTCAATGATTCTTCTTGCCTCATCATTGTCTTGGCATTTTAGAATAAGATTATAATAGTTTTGGGCCATTTCATGCTGCCAAGGAACACAATCCTTCGGTTTATGAGAACTTTCACTATCTTGTTGAAGTTTTCCGACAACTCTTTTTTGACAAAATTTTGTCCATCTTTTGACAATGTAACACTCGGAATCTTGGAGATAGAATTCATATGAAATACTTTTAAGCTATGACAACAGAGTAAACTGCACTCCTCAATTTCTTACAAGAATAGTTTATAAATATATTTAAATAATCATACACCACACGATGACAAAGAACCCCCCATCACTTGGCGATGAAATGTCATAAAGCATGACATTTTCTTCAACACGCACAATGATGCATCCAAAGAGAGATACTTTTAATAAACTCACTCTCAAAATGTTTAAAAATCGTCAATGTATATACCTCAAAGAAAGATGTTTCAACATTCCAGTCAATGGTAGTACAGACGTCGGAATTGATCTTGAGCATTGAATTCATTTTCTTTTTCATTGTTCTTCCAACGCTTTACCGTTCCTTGGAAAATTCCATAAAATTCAGTCAATGTTGTTGTTTTCTTTGCATTGAATCCTATTGCTTTTTTTTGTACTATCACTCTGTTGTGAAGATAATATTCCCGTATAAAAATATCCTTGCTTAGTGCAAGACACCATTTCTCCTTCAAGTCATATATATGCCGAAATCAAGAATCATTATGCAATTCATACTCCAAATCATTGACTTCCGCAAGTTTCAAAGTCTCTTTCATCAATGCAACCAATCAAACATTTATTGAATGCTTCTTTATAAGAATTATTTTTTTCAAACGTCCAAAAACCGACTTATAGCATTCTCGTGAAGGTGCCACATACATAGCATATGCCTTGTTTGAGGAAAAACCGCATAGAAGAAAGAAACAAAATTAAGCATATACTTTTTGAGGAAAAAGTATTTGATTTTTATGTTAAAGCATCACTTTTATAGCTAAAAGTATCACTTTTTCAATAAAAAGTTCCGTTACGCCTTAAAGTATTTACCTTTTCAATTGCATTGATGATTGCTAGGTCTTGATCGGTGAACAAAGTTACAGGGATATTTTCCGCCCATTGATTTTGTAAAGACTTGAAAAAGCCACTCAAACGATTTAGATTTTTCATCGGATAAAAAGCACACCCAAACATGACATTTTTCTAATGGTTGTTGACCCCATAAATGGCGCACAAATCAAATTATACTTATTTGTACGGTAAGTTGTGTCAAATACCAAAACATCACCATATATTTTGTAGTCTTCTTTCATCATAGAATCTCTCCAAAATACATTAGATAATCTACCCATTTCATCCAATTTCACTCTAAAAAAGAAATCCTCCTTTTCGACATCTTGTTGATATAAGATATCAATTAATGTTTGTGCATCGCCACCTTCTATTGCTTTCATTTTCAATCTATTAATACAATTCAAATGGTCTTTCAAAGTATGGCCAAAGCACGATTCCCCTCTCGCATCATGTACCATATAACGGTAAGATTGAGTAACTTTCATCCCACAAGATAGCTTTGCCTTTTTAATTTGTAATGACTCTTTCAAAACAATGTAAATGACTCCATTCCCTTCTTGTGAGTTGATGATTGTGTGTTCCATAATATCTTTGAACTACCTCATAAAGTCCCTCTCCATTTAACTTTACTCTCATTGAAGCTTTACATCCGGTGCATGTAACATTAGCCTTTTTCTTTTCTGCTGTAGATTGCTTAAATCCAACAGAAGAACATACATAATATTTCTCAACGACAACACCTGTTTCAAATTTGTAGATTTTCTAGTAGTCAATTTTCTTACGCTAAACCCAATAGCACAAGCATGAGACAACACAACTAATGCATATCCTTAATTGTTTTCCTTGTTATATGGAGAAGACAACCACTCACATCAAACTCATTTTTATCTTCGTTATCGCCTCCAGGCTCATTAGAATTACTAATTTCATCACCCTCATTACTAGAGGCAATAATTGCGACAACATCTAAATGTAATATTTTTGGTTAGAAATATGATACTTTTTATAGAAAAAGTGATACTTTTTACTATAAAATCAATACTTTAAAAATCTGAAGTGACAAAAATAGGCAACACATTACCTTGACTCCTTGGAGTATTGTATTAGTTGCATCCCTTGTGGCAATATTGATTTCATCATTTTGACGAAAGCAAAGACCAATAATTGCGACATCTTAATGTAATAATTTTGGTTTGAAATATGATACTTTCCATTGAAAAAGTGATACTTTTTAATAGAAAAACAATACTTCAAAACTCAAGTGACAAAAAATGGCAAGCACATTACCTTGACTTCTTGGAGCATTGTATTACTTGCGTTCAGTGTGGTAATACCGATTTCATCATTTTCGGGAGCAGCACCAATAATTGTGACAACATCTAAGTGTAATACTTTTGGTTAAAAATATGATACTTTTCATTGAAAAAGTGATAGTGTTTACTAGAAAAACAATACTTCAAAAATTAAAGTGACAAAAATAGGCAAAGACATTACCTTGACTCCTTGGAGCATTGTATTAGTTGCATCCCTTGTGGGAATATTGATTTCATCATTTTTACGAGCATCACCAATAATTGCGACATCTTAATGTAATACTTTCAGTTTGAAATCTAATACTTTTTACTAGAAAAGCAATATTTCAAAAACTGAAGTTACAAAAAATAGGCAGCACATTACCTTCAGCTTCTTGGAGCATTGCATCACATGCATCCCCTGTGTCAATATTGATTTCATCACCCTCATCACTAGAGTCAATAACGATGACAACATCTAAATGCAATACTTTTGGTTAGAAATCTGATATTTTTTATTGAAAAAGTGATACTTTTAGCTATAAAAGTAATACCTTTAATGGAAGAAATCATACTTTCCTTGCCATGCTCTTTAATATTGTTCATTTTTGCTCTTCAACAAAACTTACATAGAAGCTGGAAAAGAAAAAATCATTAGAGAAGAAGAAGGTTTTTCATACAATAACAAACACCAACACCAACACCAACACCAATTTCATACATATATTTTGCAACAAAAGGTAAATCGAATATGTTAACAAAAGGTAATTCAATTTTTACATACCGTGTGACGCAATAAGAGAACGCAAGATGAGGTTTTATGTGCGTTTACGTCGAGGGAGGGGAGCTGAGGTTTTATGTTCGTTGATGTCGACGGAGGAAGAAAGAGAGAACACGAGCTGAGGGAAGAGGGTTTTTGTTCTTTGTACACTGTTTCATTCAATTCGAGCTGAGGGAGACGACTGCTAGGGCACGCTTCAGTGGGTTTCAGCGGATCTGGGTCTTTTGCAGGGTATGGGCTGTTGCAGGGGGCTGGGGCCTTTTTTGCATCGGGCTGGGGCCTATTTTGCAGTGGGCGTGCGAGCAGGTTTAGTAAATGAGGGTCCGTCTCACGGATCTAGATCCGTGAGACGGTCTCGCAAAAGACTCCCCCAATGTATTTACCATAAAGTACTTGTAACATTGACCTAATTGTTTAATTTTAATAAAGATATATACGAGGTTGAAAGTTTCCATTTTGAATAACCATCAATTTTTGAAGGCTCTTGAAAGGTGATTTTTTTTTTTAACTTACACAATTATAATATGTGAGCATTACCTCAAATATTTTAATAACTCTTTCCAAAAAAATATCACACACCAAAGAATCAAACAATAAGGATGATGGAGTTTTTTCCCCACTCTAAAGGAACAATTAATACTCTTCATACTATTTTTCCCGTGATATTCACATGTGAATTTAGTATATATTTTTAAAAAGGTTTAGCGTCGTATTGATGTAATTCTTCAAGAATAAAGCCTTCGGTGGAAATGGTCCGGCCAAACCATACTTTGTGTTGAATGGTCTCGTCCAACTTTACTAAGTTTAGGTCCAAAATTGACCTATTATTTGTGATCGACTTTTTTCTCGTAGGTTTGGCACTGTAAAATTACTATGTGGCCTGCAAATAATTAAGGATTTAATTATTTAAATAATGAATTTCAAATATTTAATTAATGGTTTAAATAAATAACTTATAAAATAAGTTTTAATTGGACACTTAAGAGGTGTTTTCTGTTCCACCTCTACACACGTTGATAGAACGTGTTTAGATCATTTCTGCCAAAACGATTTTTGGCAGATAACTACTATCATAAATCGGTCCTCTCTCTGCCTATAATAGAATCCATCCAGAACTGAAAAAATCTATCATTGAAAAATTATCGTTCTGTGGGATTAACGAAGGCCAAGAGAGAAAAAGTGGTTTCGTCCATCTTCAACAAAGAAAGACATGGCTGGTCAAGGTTAGTACCCTAATTAAGAATTAATAGTGAAAATCACGAAGTTCAAGATTCAGGATTTAATTTATGTTTTTTACATTATTAATGAAAATTTATGCTTACATGTGGTATCAAAGCTTCCAGTTTAAGAACTGATGATTTTCCAATTATGATTATGAGATTTTTAATTTATGAATCCATATGAATTACGTTTTCTGATGTGATATATGTTTAATTATGAATTATGTTTCCGCTGTATATATGTGAATCTGATGCGAGGGGAGTTATTGATAATAATGGAGTTTAGGTCAATTCACGTACGTATGTTAAAATTTTATAAACTCCATTAGAATAAATGGATAAGAATCACTAGACATAAATTGTAGAAGAGCAAAGTGGTTAGTTCTTTTACGTGTTATATAATTGAGATAGTGAATGTAGATTCCACTAGCTACGCCCATTAAAGATTGATTTACATTTAGTGCTTCTTGAATTACAAAAGAATGGGTGATTACTGATGACGTATGTAGAACTTTTTTCATGAGTTCTTGTTAATCTCTTGTTCAAGTTCACAATTTTCATGGCCAGTAACACCAATTATGTTAAAGTGTTATTTGTTTTGCTTAATTGTCATTACTGATGTTTGAATAATAATTGATGGTGTTTAAATGGCTTAGTGTATTCTGGCCTATTTATTTATGTACATGTTTTGTCCATTGTTTAATTACAGAATATGTATGTATGATGCAATTGTAATTATGATTTAATTGTAACTCAAATACAACATTTGTTGTGCATTTGAATTCATGTGATAGATGGTTAGTTAGTCATCAAAGTGGCCTAACCATAAACTCTATCTTATTGTATTATTTATTATTTAATTTGACGTTTATATTATGAATAATTTGTTAGTTACCAAAGTGGCCAAAATTAGAAAGTACTTATAGATGTTAAATTAAATAATTTTTCATTATGTGATGCTACTAATCAAAATGACGTGATGATTTTTTGTAGTGGGTATATTGAAGTGCATTGATTATAGAATATTTATGGGTCGCCCAAAGGTTGTTCAATTGTTTTAATAATCAAGAACATAACCGTGGATAATTAACATACTTGATTAGATGTGTTTAGTATATCCAGAGATAGTAGGCATGTCTAGTTAGAGTATATTTAATTACCAATAATGTGAACTCAACTTTTAACATCAATTATGTTTAATGTAGTGCATTGTTGGATCACCCAAAGGAGAACTTCAATGTATATTTTTGTCTCATCGAATCTATATTATGTAATCTCAAAGCATTAATGTATCAATCAACTCTTTTAATTACAATACCTATTCCCGTTTCTCTTCATCTACATGCTTCGTCATTTATAATATATAATGGGCTTAACTTCTGCGAATGTGCGAGCAAATCCAATTTCACCTTGGTGTCTTGGATCTTGACTTAGCACTTCAAGTTGAGAAATCAACCGCTATTACCGACATTAAGCGGTGATGTTGAGAAACCGGTCCATAATGCTTGGTAAGATCAAATAGATCGAGCCTGGATGTTTATGCAAACGAGTATAGCAAACAACATCAAGTCTACCCTTCCTCACACCGAAAATGCTAAGGAGTTCATGAAATTAGTAGGAGAGCATTCTCAAACTGTTGATAAGTCTCTTCTTTGACATTAATGGTTACTTTGACCATAATGAAGTTTGATGGTTCTCGTAGTATGCATGAGCACGACATTGAAATGACAAACATTGAGCAAGACTTTAAGTCCTTAGGGACGAACATGGATGATAACTTTCTCGTGCAATTTATCTTAAATTCACTGCCCTCTGAGTATGGTCCGTTCCAAATGAACTATAACACCATCAAGGACAAGTGGAATGTGAATGAACTTAATGGTATGCTAGTTCAGGAGGAAACACGAATTAAGAATCATGGGACTCATTCTGTTCATTTCGTAATCAATCAAGGAACCGTAAGGAAGACGGAACAAAAAAAAAAAAGACAAGAAATGACCATTTAAAGTGAATGAGTCAAATGCCCAAGTCCGAAAAAGGAACATAACAACCTTAAGTGCCATTGACACTTCCAGAAAGTGTAGGTACCAAGGGGTGCGGTGTAAGGTTTAGAAGGGGGGGTTGAATAAACCTTACCAAATTTTTGATTTTAGTCCTTTTAAATAATTCAACAGAGTTGACTCAAATCATATGTGTCCTTGGGGGACAACTAAGTTGGCTATTCAGCTAAGTTACCAACTCAACAGACTCGATATAGCTGTTGATAGTATAACTCGACTGCTTAAGCCAAATACTTGGCTGATTTGGTTTTTAACAGCGGAAGGCTTAACACCCTTTGATTTGATTTAAGCTTGTTTTAAACACTTGATTTTTAGCACTTTGTTAATTATCAGTTGGAAAGAAAATATAAACTAACAACAAATATAAAGTAAATATGCAGGAATGTAAATTGCTGAAAGTAAATGATACAAATATTTTATAGAGGTTCGAAGATGGGGTAATACTTCTAATCCCCTCTTCTCCAACTCCTGGAGGAATCTACTATGTAACAAATCAATTTACAAAGCGGGTATCAGTCTGGAGACAGCCTTGATCACACAACTGGCTTCTCTTGCGACTTAGCTTCTTCACAAGGCAGCTGCCTTGCTACTTCAGCTCACTTCTCAAGTTCTTGGATTTGATCACGAAGCCCTCCAACAATCTTGATAATGGTTCGACCTTGAACCGTTCTACAGTCCTTCAACTTGGAAAGTAGACCCCTTTGTTTCTTCAAAAGTTTTCTCTTCAACTGGTTGAAGTTATCTCTCCTTCACAGCTTGTGTTGGATCGAGTTTCTTCGAAGTTTAGGCTTTGAGGAATAACTTGTAATGCTTTGAGAAATTTGTAGATTACTTGCTTTTATATTGTTTGTTCGTTCGTGGTTCGAGGTAACCTTTTCTCAATAGCTTCCTCGCCTTTTATAGTGCACATTTGAAATTTTGCCCGTTGAAGAGATAAGCTAATTTCTAATGTCACTTGTGTTCGTTGGCTTGTCTTTTCTTGGTCTACAACCCTGTTGATGTTGACCTTTCCTCATATTAAATGGTATTCCAAAGATTGCGGGTTTTTACGACACAAGGTGCAATGTTTCCCATTGGCTCATTTCTTTTGCACAATTCTCGGACCAAATACTTTAAGACTGGCAACTTGATATATTACTATATCGAGTAATATTCTTGACTTTAATCAATGGATCTAAGTCGATTGTCTTGAATTGAATCTTGCTTTTAACCCTAGGTGACTTGAGTCCGCTCAATCATGGGATTAACTCAACTATCACTTCAACTGATAGAATTGGCTTCTTGAGTTGACTTGACTGACACTTCACATAGTTGTTCCTCAGCTGATTCTCCTTCAGTCGAGTCCTTGACTTCCTTATAGGCCATACTCAGCTGACACACAACAGAGTATTCATTCCATCATGATTGACTTCTTGTAATCTTTGACATAGCCGACTTAACGCAGCTCTTCCATCTATCTATTACAATACAAAATTACAAGAAAAATGGGGTGCCAACTTCCTAGTTTAAGTTTTACATGGTATCATCAAAATCTAACAAATAAATTGCCTAACAATTTCCCCCTTTTGATGATGCCAAAACTTAAATCATTGAATTAAAAGTAAACAACAAACATACAAGCGGTCAAAGAACAAAGAATGTATGCTTTGAATAACCATTTTATTGATCATATCATTCTTGTCCTTTACAAACCTATTTACAACAAGTATCAAAGCTTTTATATAAACATGACAATACAAAGTATGTCTAAGCTAAGATACATAGAGAGTGAAAAGTTACGGAAATTCAATTCACCGAGCTTATTACGGAAGACTTACATTAAAGTATTTACAACAAAATACATGAAGGCGTTCGCAAAGACACTTAAACGCCTTTTTCGCTTCCTTCTTCTCTGCTTCTTCATCGGCTCTCTTCTTGTCATCCTCTGGCCTCCTCCTCATATTTTCTTCTTCCTCTCTCTTCTTCTTTTCATAGGCTCGTTTGGCAACAGGGTCATCTTTTTGCTTCCTCTCAAGCCATTCTCTTGTATACCTTTCAATTTCTTCATCTTGCCTCTTCTTTGCTTCAGCCAACTTACGTGCAACTTCTAGATTTGCAAGGTGATCATGTCCAACCCAATATGTGATCCCTTTCTTCTATGGATGAACATACATTACATCTTTTGGTCTTGGCCGTGGTTGAGAACCTCTTCCACCGCCACCATGTCGTCCCCGTTATTTGTTGGGAAATTTATTTTACAGATTTTGATGAATGCCATGTAAAACTTAAACTAGAAAGTTGGCACCCCATTTTCCTTGTAATATTCATTGTAATAGATAGGGCTGGAAAAACTGAGTCAAGTCAGCTACGCCTGGAAACACAAGAAGTCAACTGAAGACTCCGCTGTGGAACAGCTGAGTATGGCCAAGAAGGGAGATCAATAACTTGACTAAAGATGTATCACCGAGAACAATTGTGTGAAGTGTCAAGAAAAGTCATCTCAAGAAGCCAAGTCACAAGTTGAAAGTGACAGATGAGTCTTTAAATGATTGGACCGGACTAAATCACTCCTGGGGATATAGGCGGCGACCAAGAGGAGTTAATCGAAATGAATCCGTTGCATAGAAGTCAAGAACATTACTTAAATAAGTAATACTTCCATGGTGCCAGGTCTTAAAGTGCTCATCCCAGAAGCGTGCAAAAGAAATAAACCAATGGGAAGCATCGCACCTCGTGTCGAGAATCGAAAAGCCGCACATTCATTTAATACGAATACGAGGAAAGGTCTACATCTCAAGATTGAAGACCAAGAAAGACAAGCCAACGAACACAAGTATCTTTTGAAAATCAAACATCTCTTCAACGGGCAGATTTTTGAAAGTTCACTATAAAAGGTTGAGGAAATTCATTGAGAAAAGGGTACCTTGATAACTCTGAACCACGAACAAGCAAGTAATATTCAAGATGTAAACCTACAAATATTCTCAAGGATATTCAAGCAAATCCTCAAGCCTGAAATTCAAAGGAAATTGATCTAACACAAAGATGGGAAGGAAAGACAACTTCAAACTGTTGAGGAGGAAACTTTTGAAGAATCAAAAGGGGTCTACTTTCCATGGAGGATTGTAGGAAGGTTCAAGGTCAAACCAGTATCAAGTTATTGGAGGGCTTCGTGATCAAATCCAAGAGCTTGAGAAAGTGAGCTGAAGTAGCAAGACAACTGCCCTATGAAGAAGCTGAGTCGGACGAGAAGCCAGCTGTGTGACCAAGGCTGTCTGTAGACTGTTTCTCCACTCTGTAAACAGATTTGTTACTTAGTGGATTCCTCTAGGAGTTGGAGAAGAGAGGATTAGAAGAATTACCCCATCTTCGAACCTCTATAAAAATTGACCGTGTCATTTATTTTTTCAAAGACAATTATATTTACTCGCATATCTACTTTATATCTCATGTGATAAACTTATTTGCTATCCAAACCGATTAATAACCAAGAGCTAAAATCAAGTGTTAAAACAAGTTTAAAACAAATCAAAGGGTGTTAAGTATTCCATTGATAAAACCAACACAACCAAGTTAAGGTTCGGTTAAACAATTGAGTTATTCTATAAACAAACTCTATCGAAGTCCTGCTTGAGTGGCTAACTCATTTGAATAACCAACTTAGTGTCCTCAAGACTTAGTTTGTTTGTGTTAACTCTGTTATATTTTAAAAATGACTAAAATCAAAAAGTTGGTAAGGTTTATTCAACCTCCCTTCTAAACCTTACTCACACCCCTTGGGACTTACAAGTGGTGTATCGAAATGGTGGGTTCATTGAGCCTTCCTCGACCGTTAGTTCTTGAACTAGATCTCTATCTTTTCTCGAAAAGGTTTCAAACACTTGTATTTTCAAAATCTTTCATTTTTAGCAAAGTTATTATCATGGAAGAAAATTTTACACGCATTCCTATGTTCACTTTGTTGAGGAATTTGATGACTGGAAAATTTGTATGCAAGCTCATCTATTTGCTCTACACGATGAAATGTGGCTTGTGATAGAGGATGGGCCACTGCAAATATTGAAAGTGAACACAACACAGAAGGAGAGAAGCAAATGCAATGAAGGAGAAGAAGCCGCCTTTGAAGAAGAAAGACCAGCCTTGGTTGAAAAACCAAGGACTGAGTGGACAAACAATGATAGAAAGAGATACAACTTGGACAATGTAGCTAAGGACATACTCTACAAGACTTTGGACAAAGCAATGTTCAATAAAGTCAAATCCTGCAAAACAACAAAAGAAATCTTGGATAAAATAACTTTTATTTGTGAAGGATCAGAGCAAATTAAAGAAAATAAATTATCTGTTGCTGTTCAAAAATTTGAAAATTTCAAAATGTTTGCAGGAGAGTCTATGGATCAGCTGCATGCAAGATTCACTGAGATCACAAATGAGCTTTCATCTCTTGGGAAGGAATACACACAAAAGGAGATGTGCATGAAGATCTTGAGGAGCCTCCCAGCTGAATGGGAAATGAAGACTATGGCTCTAAGACATTCAATGGACCTATCAAAAACATCCAATCATGAGCTATTCTCAGACCTCAAAGCCTATGAGTTTGAGCTAAGAAGAAAAGATCAAGAGGAGACAACTGTACCCAAGACAGCTGCATTGATAGTCAAGGATGGAAAGAGAGCTGAACCCAAGGAAGCCATAGACTAGAAGGAAATAGCTTTAATGGTTAAAAGACTCAACAAGTTCTTCAATAAGAATTACAAAAGAAACAAGGGTGAAACCTCCATGAGACATTCAACACTCTTTAAATCAAGGGAAGATAGACCACCCAAGAGAGCTGAGCACCAAAGGGTTGAACATCAGAGAACTGATAACCCAAGGACAGAAAGAGATGATTAAAGGGCTGAGAACCTATGTTGGAATTGCAGACAACCAAGACATTTTACAATTGACTGTTCCTATCCACCAGTCAATAAATATAGAAATGAAGAAGAAAGAAAGGTCTTCAGAGAAAGAAGACATGAAAGGAAAAAAGCTATGTTAGCTGCGGAGACTACTGAGACAGTCAAGTCTAAAGAAGCAGCAGACTCAGAGAGTAGTGAAGCTGACTACTCAAGTGATTCTGAAGAAGAAGCCTTGATTTGTCTTATGGCTAAAGAACAAGATCAACCAGACCAAGATGATGAGGTATACTCTAACTCATCTCATTCGGTCGTGATATTTATTGTGACACACACACACTTCATCACCCACTGATCATTATGATTCATTAGGCAAAGTGATGAAAGACTTTAAGCACATTAAATCCTCACACACACTTATAAATGAGGAAAACAACCAGCTCAAAAGCCAAAACTCACAAATGACTAAGGAGTCAATACTCTAAAGTCACATAGGCGATGAGAACAAAGAGTCAAGGGTCGAGAATGCCAAACGATAAAGCAGAGATAGTGCTATAGAAAAGAGGGAAAATGATCTCAAAATGTAATTGCCTCTTACAAAGGCATCAAAATCATTGGATGACCTTATCGAGCCAAAAAGAATGTGGAGATAAAACAGGCATATGATTCAATTCCTTTGTACACAGTCAAACTCCTAGAGTGATTTTGGAAAAAGGATCTTCAAGCAGTGAAGCATCTCAAAAACCCAAAACACCAAATGTTGTACTCACATTCACTCCCAAGCACAATCACAAACAAACTGGCCTTGGATATAAAGGAAAAGGAAAACAGCTAGTTGAGTATGCTGAGAGGACATCTGAGAAGAAATCCAGCAGAGTTCCTCAGCAAACTCCAAATAGAAAGTACTCTGTGAAGAATAAATAGAGCTACCAAAACCCCCATAAGTTTCATCAAATAAACACATATGATGGGAATGGTAGAAACTACCCAAGCCAAGCTGATTGGAACAATGTGAAAAATCAGCAAAGACCAATGGAATACAAGCCTAGATGGCAAAGACCTAAACCTCAACAAAGGTCATTCCAAAGGCAAAAGAGCTATTATCAGCACATATATCCACCCATGCACTACACTCAGAAATATCACAACTATACAAAGAAAGCAATTGCTAAAACACACACACAGACATATAGACAAAAGAGACAACTGTATGAACCTAAAACACCTAAGCAGTTTGCTAATGTGGACTATGATTATGGCACGAATAGATGGCAACCTCTTAGAGTCAAGTCATTTGGCTATAGGTTGGTTAGATCATCTTACAGCACTAACCCCTCATGACCCAGGCAAGTATGGGTACCTAAAAACTAATTTCCTTGTTTGCAGGTTCAAGGAACAACTGAGTGCCAAGGAACCTGGTACATGGATAGTGGCTGTTCCAGACATATGACAGAAACAAGAAAAATCTGTCAAGATTCAAGGAGATTAGAGGTGCAAAAGTCATATTTGGAGGAAATGAAGCTCTAGGGAAATCAAAGGCACATGATCTATCAAGAAAAATGGATTGGAAATCACGAGATGTTGCTTATGTTGAAGGCCTCAACTTGACTGTTATGCATCACCAACTTTGTTACAAGAGGCTACAATGTTGGATTCAATATGGGAGTATGCCGGATCAAAGATGTCAATCAAATGAAATAGTCTTTGCAAGGACTAAGACAGGAAGAACATGTATGTGGTAGATTGGTCTCTCTACACCAAGTACTTGTCTCAAGCAAAGAGCACAACCGAATCAAGTTGGGTGTGGCACAAGAAGTCGAGTCATCGAACTTCAAGACAATCAACAAGCTTGCGAGGAGTCATCTTGTGGAAGGATTGCCGGACTTAGTGTACAAGAAGGAAAGTGTATGTGATGCATGCCGATGGGAAAACAAATAAAATCTTCATTCAAGGAGAAGCTTAATCCTTCTTCAACAAGGATATTGCATCTGTTGCATATGGATTTATTTGATCCTGTTGAACCAACCGACATAAGTGGAAAGAAATACACCTTAGTGGTGGTAGATGATTATTCAAGATATACATGGACAATCTTCATGTGCAAAAAGAAGGAAACCTTGCGGTTACCACAACGATGAAAAGAGTTCAAAATGAAAAGAGTCAAACCATAATAAAGATAAGATCTAATAGAGGAACCGAGTTTGTCAATGGGATAATAACTCGGATTGTGTTGAAAATGGTGTAGGTCCCGGGGGCGTAAGTAAGGTTTAGAAGGGGTTGAATAAACCTTTCCAATTTTTTGATTTTAGTCCTTTTAAAGTATTACAAAGTTAATACACAACTAGGTCCTTGAGGGGCAGCTAAGTTAGTTAATCAAATAGAGTTAGCCACTCAACGCACACTCGATAGAGTCGTTGATAGAATAACTCACTTGTTTAGTCTAAACATTAACTTGGGTCATGATGAGTTTTTCAAATGGAAGACTTAACACCATTGAATTTGATTTAACTTTGTTTTAACACTTGATTTTAGCACTTAGTTATTTATCGCTTGGATGGAAGATTGTCACAGATATAAGATGAATGTGCGGGAAAGTAAATATCTTTGAAATGTAAATGACACAAGTAATTTTTATAGAGGTTCAAGATGGGGTAATTCTTCTAATACTCTCTTCTCTAACTCCCGGAGGAATTCACTAAGTAATGATCAATTCACAAAGTGGTTATCGGTCTGACACAAGTCTTGATCACACACCGTGACTTGCTCTTTGGACTCAGTCTGGAGATGCCTCGGTCACACAGCTGGCTTCTCGTCCAACTCAGCTTCTTCACAGGACAACTACCTTGCTACTTCAGCTCACTTTCTCAAGCTTCTTGGATTTGATCACGAAGCCCTCCAATAACTTGAGACTGGTTCGACTGAACCTTCCACAATCCTAGTTGGAAAGTAGACCCTTTTGAATTTTCAAACGCGTTTCCTCTTCAACAGCTTTGAAGTTGTCTTTCCTTCACAGCTTTGTGTTGGATTGATTTCCTTCGAGATTTAGGCTTGAGGATTTTGCTTAAATATCTTGAGAATATTTTGCAGGTTACAGTTTGAATAATGCTTGCTCGTTCGTGGTTCAGGTAACCTTTTCACAATGAGATTCCTCGGCCTTTTTATAGCGAACTTTAAAAAATCTGCCCATTGAAAAGATAGGCGATTTTCAAAAGTCACTTGTGTTCGTTGGCTTGTCTTTTCTTGGTCCCCGTCTTGAGATGTAGACCTTTCCTCGTATTAAATGAATGTCCAGCTTTTCAAGTTCTGACACGAGGTGCAGTGCTTCCCATTGGTTTATTCCTTTTGCACGCTTCTAGGACCGAGCACTTTAAGACCTGGCGGATGGGTGTATTACTTATTTAAGTAAAGTTCTTGACTTACGTAACGGATTATTTTCGATTAACTCCTCTTTGCACCGCCTTTTTCCCGTGGTGACTTGAGTCCGCTCCAATCATTGAAAGACTCATCCGTCACTTCAACTTGTGACTTGGCCTCTTGAGTTGACTTAATCGACTCTTCACACAACCGTCCCTTCACCAAGTTATTCGTCTTTCGATTGAGTTCTTGATCTTCTATCTAGGCCATACTCACTGTTCCTTAACTGAGTCTTCACTTCACTTCTTCATTGACTTATTGTATTTCCGGTATAGGCCGACTTGACTCACTCACCCAAATTTATCTATTACAATGAAAGATACAAGAAAAATGGGGTGCCAACATTCTAATCTAACTTTTACATGGCATTCATCAAAATCTAAACAATAAATTCCCAAAATTTCTCCCTTTTTGATGATGCCTAAACTTATATAACAAGTAAACAACAAAGATACATACATACAATGTAGTAACAAAGAATATATGCGTAGAAACAATCATTTTATTGATCATAGCATTATTGTCCTTTACACAAATTTGTTTACAAAGTGTATCGAGCATAATCATATCCAAGAAAATTTCAACCATCTATGCTAAGATACAAATATAGAGAGAAAATACAACAACACTTTATTGAATGTACGGATGACTTACACATAAATGTATTTACAGGAGTAAAATACAGGAAGGGTTAGCAAAGAACACTTCATCGCCTTCGCCGCCCTCCTTCTTTCCTCTTTTAGCTCTGTCATCATCATCGCTCTCTTTCTTTTTCTCTCATCTTCATTTGCTTTCTTATTTTCATAGGCTCTCTTCGCAACATCGTCTTTTCGCTTCCTTTCTTGCCTCTCTTGCCATAGCCGATCTTGTCTTCTTCGTTTTCCTCCTCAATTCTTTTCACGTAGTCGGCATTTTTCTTGCTACTTCCAGATTACCTACTTCATCATACCCAACCGAATAGATCCTTCCCTTCTTGCCTGGATCTACGTATTCAATATTTTTGGGTAGAGATCTGGGTCGAAAACCTCTTCCTCCACCACTTCTTCCTCCTCCTTTGGGTGTATATTGTACGAGTCTTCTTCTTACAAGAATGGCTCCTGGTAGCCTGCTTCCCATCGTTTCTTTGCATAATTTCAAACCCTTCTCCCAAGACAAATCCCAGGCTTAGGCTACGACATATTCTTGAAATAGCTTTCGGATTCGAGAGTTTTAAATTCTTCAACCGATCTTGCTCGTCTCCGTCATCCGGAATAGCATCTTGATCCTTCCATGCCGGAATGCCACCAAACTATTTCAACATTTCTTCAACACGGGCATCCGTTCTCTTGTCGAACTCCTCCATCCCCGCTTCTACAAGTTTTTCTTCTCGACATGGGCACATCGTAGTGTTGGATCGGCGAGTCACCGGAAGTTTGCTTGATTATAGAGGCTGTCACATGACCTTCTTTGAGGGTTTCGGCAAAGAATCATCGTGGTCAAATCCTTTGACCTTTCCCCTCAACCTATTTTCCCTTCTTCTTTTTCAATGACTTCTTCTTCCCTTTTCTTCTCAGCTATTTCTCCCTTCAATTTCTCAACAGATGCTTCTTCCTTTAATTTCCTCATGTATTCCTCTTCCCCCTTTTTGTCATCATCAAAGGAGAGAGAACCCCATGGAACATTCCTGCGCAAGCATGAAGTCCAAATCGGTGAGAGCCGAGCTCGCTTGGTATCTTTGTGGCATATCTTTGTCGAAATTTTGAGCGAGTGGCTTTTGATTCACCGCCACGAGTTTCATTTCACCATGAGAAGGCTGAACTTCGTATTCATGGTTTCCTCAACACGCAATTTCTTTTCGATGAAATTCACGCAAGAACTCCATTTCGCTTTTATGTGAGACATGCAATCTCTCCATATATGCCGCATCCTCTCGCTTCATATCGATTGTCGGACTCGGCCCAAAGATCTTGTTGTACAATGCCTTGAAATATCAAACTTGTTCATATCGTATTGCACTCTCTGCCGACACCACTCCTTGATCCTTACCACAATCCCTCTTGGTCCGCTGTGAGGGTGGCATCTCTATTGTCCGTGGACGCAGATCTAATAAGGCCTGGTGCCATTTGATCTACTCAATCTATGCACAAATCATCTTGAAGACTTCGCGGATCTCAACCCACACACCCGATTCCAAGTGGCGGCCATTCAAAGATCGAAATCAAAGTCTCATTTGGTACAATGGAGTTGGTAGGGATGATTGGATCTTCTCGAATGTGTATTTTATTTGCTCTTTAGCTGTCTCCTCCTCTAGCTCGCGGCTCAAGTGAAAAGGGAAATAATTGCTCAAAAATATCATCTCGCACATAAGGGAATGAAATGTCGATCAGTGCCTTTGATGATCTGGTGGAGTCGGTGCTCTCACAATTTGTTGGAGTCACAGATGACTCGATTCAGTGGGCTTTGTTGAGTAGGTTGGCTGCTAATCGAGCCTCAACTGTCTTAACAGCTTCGGGCCTCATTAGATTTTTCTAATTGAATTACTTAGTCCTCTACCAACATCATCATCGTCATCGGAAGATGATGAAACTTGGGGGCTTGGTTCATCATCAAATTTAAATGTTTGACGGCACTTTGAAACTCGGCCCGGACTCGTCTACGAGGAGAACATCCTCACCGGGTCCTTTTGATTGGCAACAGGTGTGGACTCGGCTTTTGGACCCACTTTAAATGATATGTCGATTTTCCGGGAGTCATGAAGTGCACTAATGTCCTTCTCATATTCAAAGAATGTTAATAGGAGGGATGTTCGAACTTCTTGAGCTTTACCCGGGAAGTCTCAACCTCCTCCCTTGGGCCTTTAACACCTCCGAAAATCTCAACTACATCGAGGCCTTCTACATTCCCTTCGACGATCTCAACCCCTTGATTGTACTTTCAAAGTGCCCAGTGTTAACTCCCGGGCATTTCCATCCTGTGCTGATCGCAACAACAACGTCCTCGGCTGCCGCAGATTGACACTTTCAAAGGGGATGACTCAACCGTCCGAGCTTCACAATGTCAGTCGATCATGATTCTTTTTTTTTTTTTCCACTTCACCTCCTTTCTTCATTGTGAAGTCGTCTGTAGTATCCTCCGACCTGCTGCAGTGGAGTGAGTTTCCCCCTCACCGGCACACCACCTAGTGACCGACGATGGGGTCACTCTTCTCCGGACTCCCATTTGCTTCGTTGAGTGCTCGGCATGGGGGCAGGTGGTGAAACACCTTCATGAGGGGTTGGCTCAACTTGGGTGCCCAAATTCCCGCTCATCGCCAAGTCCCTTGGACCCATCTTCATAATGTCTTCGGGGATGTAGTTGCGGCTATAACTATGGCAATTTCTCGCACTACTCCTAGTGGGTATATCTCACAGGAGAGATTGTGAGGACTCTCCTGGTCCTTCAAACATACGTTGTTCATTCATCATTCTCGATTCCCTCAAAGCTTGCTGCATGTCCGACTTCTCTTGTGCAAAGAAATGGGATCCATGTCTTCATCACTTTCTTCTGACAAAGATATTTAGATGAGGATGCGTGTGTTCCATAGTTCCGATAAGAGGACATATCTTGGCTTTCTCACGATATTCGCTTTCTCACAATTTGCTTTGGCTTGATCCTTCTCTTCTTGAGATTTGTAATATGTTCAAGCGCTTATCTCACCGCTTTTTTTCTTCAACTCGTCCTCTCCACAACTCGGGTCTTCTTGGTGCCTCTCGATCATCCTCAAGATACTTAGAAATTTCGTCAAACTATTTCAGAGACGCACTTCCTCGGTGTCGCGGCCTCGAAAGTTTTCTCGGTGAATAGCGAGACTCATTGTCTGTTCACGCTCGAACGCTTGACTAGCCTTCTTCGTTTGGTTTTAACCGGAGGGATTTCTGTTCTATTTCTTCCTCGGATTCTCTGCGCGGCAGGAGCCGGTGCGTCCTTCTTAGAGGGAGAGCGCCTTCCTAGGTTTGGCGATCATCTTCTTCCGTATGGTCCGAGAAGGGATTTGGGCTTTCGTCTCTGCTGCCTCAGTGCAGGGAGACACGGAGACACGCTGGGTAGGTGACTCGGCTGCAGGTCGGGAGACACGACTTTGTTTGGGCGTGCGTCCTTTTCTTTTTGTTGGGGGCAACTTTCTTCTTAGCAGCAATTGCAGCGCAACTCTCTTCTTGGGAGGAGAGGAAACAAGCGTGTGTCTTCTGGGGTCGGTGATTCCCCTCACTTGTATCTGCCCTTTTCGCACGGGCTCTCTTTTGGGATCCCGAAAGATTAGCCCGAACATTTTCTTGTTTACATGGAAGGGCTTTCCATGTTGAAGGGGAATGCCCTTCACTTCCATTTGATGGCCAATTACCAGGCCATAGCCAAGTGATCCTCCAAAGGATCCGTCCTCCTTGTATGTCTTGTTCCCAACGTTCTGGTAGAGTCTGTTGTACACGAACTCAGCCCAGTTGACTTTCTTTCCCTGCATGATCGCAACCATGACGATCAACTTTGCCTTTGACAGCTGATTGAAGCTGCCAAACTTCATGTCTACACAATTGGCGACGATATCCATCAACTTGTGATAGTCGTCCTTTAGCAACTTCTTCTTAGCTGTGTAGACTACTTTCGCAGCACACTCCGATTTGGCTACTTCTTTCCCTGCAGCAGCTAAGTTGACATCAGCTTCATATATTTCCGTCATGCCCTCGGCGGCAAGAAGAAACAAATTCGCAAGGTCCTTAGCAGTAATCATGATGTCCTTGCGGTGGATGGAGGACTTGATTCCTTCATCTTGCACTTCAGCATTTACATAGAAATGCACCACCTATTCAAGGTAGGTGTGCGAGTACTCCAAAGTAAGAAAAGGCCTGAGACCGGACTTTTCTAGCATATAATCAATCTTCTTCACTAGGGTTTCATCTCGAATCTGCTTTATCAATCCTTCAAAATCCACAATCGATCTAGAATGGATTTGCTTTGAAAGTTTAACAAAATCGAACTTTGGTGCCATTTGCGAGAGAGTTTTACCGATTAAAACTTGATAAACTTGCTTGAGAACTGGTAGGGGTTTGCGAGAGAAATGAACTTGCTTTTCTTTTGCTTTGAAGATGAATGCAGTTTGAGTGTAAGAGAGAGAAAACTGAAAGAAAGAGTATATAAGGGTTATGAAAGGATGTGTTTTTGGTTTTTGAATTTTGATTGAGATCAACTCAGTTTAGCACGCCGAATCGCATTTAATTCCTCGCATTTAATGCGGCAAAGATTTATATCCAATCATATGCTTATCTTGTGCAACTTTTGATCGACAAGTCATTATTTCACGACATCATCCTTAAAACATTCCCGCTCATTAAAAACGATCGCATTTTTGTCACTTAGCTATTAAATGACTCACCATGTCAATAGTGACTTAACTCAACTTCTCTCCTTTCATTAGATGACTCACTCACCGTCGCCTAACTCGATACATCCGATTGTTCAATTCTCACCTTTTCATCTTTCATCTCTTCTGGTTGAGTCTTCTGAGTATCAACTCACTCAATTAACCCTAGCTCATGCTTAAGCTCTTCAAACCTTGATTCACATAGAGGCTTAGTGAATATGTCATGCCTAACCGCTTATCGCTCGAGATATATTCCAAGGTGATGTCTTTCTTTTCAACATGATCTCTTATAAAATGATATCTCGACATCAATGTGCTTTGTTCTTGAATGCAACACTGGATTCTGAGTAATTGCAATAGCACTTGTGTTGTCACACATAATTGGAATTTCTTTTTCTTCAACTTCATAGTCTCTCAGCTTCTGTCTCATCCATAACACTAGGGCACAACAATTGCCGCATGACTATGTACTCGGCTTGCTTGTTGGATGTGGCTATTAAGTTTTGCTTCTTAAAACCAGGAAACCAATCTTTTTCTAAGCATTTGACATGTACCTGAAGTACTCTTTTCTCACTCTACATCCAACATAGTCGAGTCCGAATAACCAATAAGCTTGAATCCACCTTCCTTTGGATACCATAAGCCAACTTCCTGGCATACCTTCAAATATCTTAGGATTCTCTTTAGCTGCATCATGTGGCTCTCTTTTGGTGCGAGGTTGAAATCTTGCACATACACATACTACAAAGGTGATGTCCGGCATGCTTGCTGTTAAGTAGAGCAATGATCCAATCGATTCTATATCTTGTTTGATCTACATGTTTGCCATCCGCATCCATGTCCATCTTGACCGATTTATTCATTGGTATTGTCACGAGAAGACTTTTCTTCCATACCAAATTCTTCATTAAATCTCTGGTGTATTTTGTTTGACTTATGAAGGTTCCATCCTTCACCGCTTAACTTGAAGTTCTAGGAAGAAAGTCAACTCTCCCATCATGCTCATTTCAAATTTGCCTTGCATGAGGTTTGAGAACTTATCACACAAGTCTTTGTTTGTGGATCTAAAAATGATATCATCCACATATATTTGAACAAGCAATATACTTTCCCCATCTTGAATTCTCAAGAGTGTTCTCCCACTTTGCCTTTGGTAAATCCATTATCGATTAGAAATTGAGATAATGTATCATACCATGCTCTTGGTGCCTGCTTCAGTCCATATAGAGCTTTCTTGAGCTTGTATACCTTATCTCCAAGAGTCTTCTGCTCAAAGCCTGGAGGTTGTTCAACATAGACTTCTTCTTCTAATAGTCCATTTAAAAATGCATTTTTCACATCCATTTGATATACATTGATGTTCTTGTGAGCAGCATAGGCAAGAAACATCCTTACTGCTTCTAATCTTGCAACTGGTGCAAAGGTTTCATAAAAATCTATTCCCTCTTCTTGGCAATACACTTTGGCTACCAATCTTGCTTTGTTTCTTACAACAGATCCTTCCTCATTCATCTTATTTCTGAAAACCCATTTTGTGCCAATAACATTCTGATGGGTTGGTCTCTACTCCAATTCCCATACTTTATTTCTTTCAAACTGATTCAGCTCTTCTTTCATGGCTTGAATCCAATGTGTCTCATCCAATGCTTGGGACACATCTTTTGGCTCTATTTGGGAAATAAAACAAGTGAACATTGCTGCTTGCTGAGCTCTGGATCTGGTTCTTACACCATCTCTCACATCTCCAATAACTAGCTCGTGGATGGTCTCTCCCATCTCACATCGAGTTGAAGCAAGTTAGCTGGGTTCAAATTGCCTCTCACTGTGTTGTCTTGAGAAACTCTTTCATCATCATTCAACTCCAGATTTTCCAAATGTTTTTGAGATTCTATCTCATCTTCATCTTGGTTAATTACTCTTGCTTGACTTCAACATAAGGACTCTTCAAGATAGTTGGTGATTCACTTATCACCGACTCTTCAATATCTTCTCCATTCACATTAGGTTCATCAAAAACCACATGAATGGACTCTTCTCGTGACCATAGTCCTCTTGTTCAAGACTCTATAGGCTTTGCTTTTAGCCGAGTATCCCAAAAGATCCCTTCACCAGCTTTAGCATCAAAAGCCTTTAGATTATCCTTGCCATTGTTGTGGATGAAACATTTACATCCAAATATTCTCAAGTACCCAACATTTGGCTTTCTTCCCCGTCCCGATTTCATAGGGAGTCTTTGTTAGTCAGTCTATTGATCATGCATCTATTTTGAGTATAGCATGCGGTGTTGATGGCTTTAGCCCAAAATCTCTTAGGTAATCCAACTTTCCACTAACATGGTCCTTGCAGTTTCCTTGAGAGTTCTGTTCCTTCTTTCACTACTCCATTCTCACGTGGAGTTCTTGCTGCAGATAACTCATGAGTAATGCCATTTTCAACGCAGTACTGAGTTATTATCCCATTGACAAACTCAGTTCCTCTATCAGACCTTATCTTTATAATGGTTTGGCTCTTTTCATTTTGAACTCTTTTCATCAGCTGAGGTAACTTCTGCAAGGTTTCCTTCTTTTTGCACATGAAGATTGTCCATGTATATCTTGAATAATCATCTACCACCACTAAGGTGTATTTCTTTCCACTTATGCTGGCTGGTTCAACTGGACCAAATAAGTCCATATGCAACAGATGTAATCCTTGTTGAAGAAGGACTAGGTTTCTCCTTGAATTAAGATTTGATCTGTTTTCCCATCTGGCATGCATCACATACACTTTCCTTCTTGTACACTGAGTCTGGCAATCCTTCCACAAGATGACTCCTTGCAAGCTTGTTGATTGTCTTGAAGTTCAGATGACTCAGCTTCTTGTGCCACAACCAACTTGATTCTACCGTTGTGCTCTTTGCTAATAGAAAAGTGCTTGGTGTTGCAAAGAGACCAATCTACCACATATATATTCTTCTCGTCTTTGATCCTTGCAAAGACTATTTCATTTGATTCAAAGATCTTTATTCGCATACTCCCATATTGAATCCAACATTGTAGCCCTTATCACGAGTTGGCCGATGCTTAACCGGTTGAAGTTGAGGCCTTCAACATAAGCAACATCTCGTGATCTCCAATCCATTCTTCTTGATGGATCCAAAGCCTTTTATTTTCCCTGAAGCTTCATTTTCTCCAAATATGACTTTTGCGCCTCTAATCTCCTTAAATCTTGACAGAATTTTCTTGTTTCCTGTCATATGTCTGGAACAACCACTATCCATGTACCAGGTTCCTTGGCACTCAGCCGTTCCTTGAACCCGCAATCAAGGAAATTAGTTTTTAGGTACCCATACTTGCCTGGGTCCCGAGGGGTTAGTCTTTGTAAGATGATCCAACCAACCTATAGCCAAATGATTTGACTCTAAGAGGTTGCCATCTATCTCGTGCCATAATCATAATTTACTTTGGTAAATTGCTTGGGGCTTTAGGTACATACAACCTGTCTCTTTTGTTTGTATGCCTGTGTGTGTGTTTTAGCAATTGCCTTCTTTGGATAGTTGTGATATTTTTGAGTGTAGTGCCTGGGTGCATATGTGTCGATGATAGCTCTTTTGCCTTTGGAATGACCTTTGCTTTGAGATCTAGGTCTCTCGCCATTTAAGCTTGTATTCCATAGGTCTTTGCGATATCTCACATTATTCCAATCACTTGCTTGGATAATTTCTACCATTCCCATCATATGTGTTTCTTTGATAAAACTTCCTGGGGTTTTTGGTAGCTCTGTTTATTCTTCATAGAGTACTTTCTATTTGGAGTTTGCCGAGAACTCTACTAGATTTCTTCTCGCTTGTCCTCTCAAAGATACTCAATCGGCTATTTTCTTTTTCCTTTATATCGAAGGCCAGTTTAGTTGAGGTTGTGCTTTGGAATGAATGTGGGTGCAACATTTGGTGTTTTGGATTTTGAGATGCTTCATTACTTGAAGATCCTTTTTCAAAATCACTCGGGAGTTTGACTGCACAAAGGGATTGAATCCTATGCCTGTCTTATCTCCACATTCTTTTTACTCATGATAAGGTCATCCAATGATTTAGATGCCTTTGTAAATGAGGCTATCACATTTTTGAGATCATTTTCCATCTTTTCTATAGCAGCTATCTCTCGCTATTAGTTTAACATTCTCGGCCTTGACTCTTTGTTCTCATCACTGTGACTTAGAGTAGTCGGCTCCTTAGTCACCGTGAGTTTTGCTTTGAACCGATTGTTTTCCTCATTTAATAGTGTGTGTGAGGATTTAATGTGCTCAAAGTCTTTCATCATTTTGCCTAATGAATCATAAAGATTAGTGGGTGATGAAGTGTGTGTGTCACATCACCATCACTAGAATCAATGAGATGAGTTAGAGTGTACCTCATTTTCTTGGTCTGGTTGAATTTATTCTTTAGCCATTAGACGCATCATTGCTTCTTCTTCGAATCACTTGAGTAGTCACTTCATTACTCTCTCGAGTCTGCCGCTTCTTTAGACTTAGATGTCTCAAGATCTCGGCTGACAACATGGCTTTCTTCTTTTCCCCTCTTCTTTCTCTCAAGACTTTTCTTTCTTCTTCATCCCTCGTATTTATTGACCGGTGGATAGAACAATAAAAAAAGTCCTGGTTGTCTCCAATTCCAACACAGTTCTCGGCTCTTTGATACTCAACCCTTGATGCTCGGCTCTCTTGGGTGGCCTGTCTTCCCTTGACTTGGAGGATTCACCCTTGTTTCTTGGAGGATTCACCCTTGTTTCTTTTATAGTTCTTATTGAAGAATTTGTTGAATCTTTTAACCATCGTGGCAATCTCCTCCTGGTCTATGGCTTCCTTGACTTCATCTCTTTTCCATCCTTAGATATAAGTGCGGCTATTTTGGGTACAACTCTCCTCTTGATCCTTTCTTCTCACTCAAACTCATAAGCTTTGAGGTCCGAGAATAGCTCATGATTGGATGTTTTTGATAAGTCCATCGAGTGCCTTAGAGCTATGGTCTTCATTTCCCATTCACCGAGGCTCCTCAAAATCTTCATACACATCTTTTTGTGTGTATTTCTTTCCATGTACTTGAGAGCTCATTTGTGATTTCAAAGAATCAGCATCCAAATGATCCATTGTTTCACCCGCAAGCATTTTAAAGTTTTCAAACTTTTGAACAACAACAGATAATTTGTTTTCTTTAATTTGCTCGATCCTTCACAAATTAAAGTCGAGTTTATTCCAAATTTCTTTTTCTTTTTTTGTCGATTTGACTTTATTGAACATTGCTTTGTCCAAAGTCTTCTAGAGAATATCCTTGGCCACATTGTCCAAGTTGTATCTCTTTTCTGTCATCATTCGTCCATTCAATCCTTGGTTTTTCAACTAAGGCTGGTCTTGCCTTCCCACAACTTCTTCTCCTTCACCAGGATGCTCTCCTTGCGGCGTGTTCACTTTCTCGTATTTGTAGTGGCCCATCCTCTATCACTAGTCACATTTCATTATGTAAAGCGAGATAGATGAGCCTCGCATACGGATTTTCCGATCATCAAACTCCTCAATAGTGAACATAGAAATACGTGTCGATTTGCTTCCATGATAATAACTTTTGCTAAGAATGAAAGATTTTTTTTTTTAAAACACAAGTGTTAATTCTTTTTAGAAAAGATAGAGATCTAGTTCAAGAATCGCTCAATGAACCAACCGCTCCGATACCACTTGTAGGTCCCAAGGGGTGTAAGTAAGGTTTAGAAGGGGGTTGAATAAACCTTACCAATTTTTCAATTTCAATCTTTTAAAGTATTACGAGTTAATACACAACTAGGTCCTCGAGGGACAACTAAGTTAGTTAATCAAATAGAGTTAGCCACTCAAATGCACTCAATAGAGCCGTTGATAGAATAACTCACTGTTTAGTCTAAACCTTAACTTGGTCATTGATGAGTTTTTCAAATTGGAAGACTTAACACCCTTGAATTTGATTTAACTTTGTTTTAACACTTGATTTTAGCACTTAGTTATTTATCGCTTTGGATGGCGATTGTCGGCAGATATAAGATGAATGTGCGAGAAATGTAAATATGTTGAAATGTAAATGACACAAGTAATTTTTATAGAGGTTCAAGATGGGGTAATTCTTCTAATCTTCTCTTCTCCAACTCCCGGAGGAACCCACTAAGTAATGATCAATTCACAAAGTGGTTATCGATCTAGAGACAAGTCTTAATCACACAAACTTGCTCCTTGGACTCGATCGAGATGCCTTGGTCACACAAATGGCTTCTCGTCCGACTCGACCTTCTTCACAGGCCTTGCTACTTGACTCCACTTTCTCAAGCTTCTTGAATTTTATCACGAAGCCCTCCAATAACTTGAGACTTGTTAGACACTGAACCTTCCTACAATCCTCCTTGGAAAGTAGACCCCTTTTGATTTTTCAAAAGTTTCCTCTTCAACAGTGTGAAGTTGTCTTTCATTCACAACTTTGTGTTGGATTGATTTCCTTCGAGATTTAGGCTTGGAGATTTTGCTTGAATATCTCGAGAATATTTTGCAAGTTACGCTTTGAATAATGCTTGCTCGTTCGTGGTTTAGGTAACCTTTTCTCAATGAGATTCCTCGGCCTTTTATAGTGAACTTTCAAAAATCGCTAGTTGAAGAGATAGGGTGATTTTCAAAAATCACTTGTGTTCGTTGGCTTGTCTTTTGTTGGTCTTGATCTTGAGATGTAGACCTTTCCTCATATTAAATGAATATCCGGCTTTTCGTGTTCGACACGAGGTGCGCTTGTTAAGTTGGTTTTATACCAACGTATTGAGTATTCTAGACAAGGATTTTGCGTTGTTTTCGGATATTTTAGTGTCCTTTGAGTCAAATTAATGTAATTAGTTGTCGTTTGAGAGTCGAGACAAGTCTTGATGCCGAAATTGATTAAAAACCATGAAAAACGTGTTTGGACGGTGAATATCGCATTTTAGAAGTGGAAAAACGGGAAAATATTGCGCGAGCAATGAAAATGCCAGCGCGCTAAAAACCCCACGCCGCAAAGACGGGGGTCGAAATTAGTGATGTGAGGCCATAAGGGAAGAGGGCGCGCTGCGAGAGCTCGGGCTAAGGGTGCAGCCAGCCAAAGACACTTTGCGGCAAAGAATGGGCACGGGCCCGAGCGGGCGCTGCAGCGCTACCAAGGCGGTCACAAAGACTACCCCAATATGCGCAGAAGAAAGTGCGGCGTGAGGCGGAGATGACGACCAGCGAGTGTGCGAGCAACAAGAAGAATTGATGATGGGCGCGCTGCGTGCACCCATTTGCGTGCTGCAAGGCAATGGAATGGCAAAGCTTTGTGCAGCGATGGAGTGCAAGCGGGACGTGAGCGAAGCGGCACAAGCGGCGCGAGCATACACCAACAAAAACTTCACGCATGACTGCAGCTGCGCTTGCGACTAGCAAAACAGATGAAAGTTTCAGTAGCGCAAAGAACAGCAGGCCAAAATACGTTGGGCCTCGAGCGTGCGTGACTTTATTTTTGGGCCATTTGACGCTTGACCCGAGGGCTTCGCCTTATAAATAAACCAAGGAGGCGTGCACAAAAGAGGTCGGACATTATTTTGAGCACAACGCAAGGCAAGAGACTCGTAGCTAGGGTTTGGGACGGCAATTGGAGGCACTTCTGCTGACACAGAGAGAATTCATTCTCTTTTCTTCTCAATTCTTTCTTTGCTTTTCTTTGTCAATTTTTGAGATGTATAATTATTTCTTCATGAATTTTTGTGCATCCAATATGAGCTAAACCCATCTTTCTAGGGGATTGATGTAACTTACGTTTGAACCTATGTTTTGATTTCGAGTTTATGAAACTCGCATGTTATTTAATCTATTTATGCTATTTGATTTGATTGCATCCGGATTATCTAATCAATAATTTAGATTGTTTGGTGTGTTTGATTTGACGCTCGAGAGAGGTAATTGAACGCCTGGCCATAGAATAACACAACCTAGGGTTTCATAGAATCGAGAGGTTTATGAATCTTTTGAAGCCCGAGATAGAATATTCATTGAGCGCATTAGGTTTAATTTATGATTTTTATAGAGATATTGAAATCGAAATTGGAACCTAGAATCACTTGGCACTCGAGAGAGGAAGTCATAAACGGTAGGAATATTGGCTTACAGATTAATAACGTGTGATTAATAAACCGGATTGAAAACATAGGGGATAACTAGGTGAAATCAACCCTCTAGAATTCATCTTCTACGTGTTTGATAAATTGTCCGAACCATTTATTTGCTTAATTTTATTTTTATTTTTAGTTTAATCAATCATCATCTCTTTCCGATTTCTAGATAGAATTAAGCTATTTTAATTATAGTACTTAGTATAAAATTCGATAACAATCCCTGTGGAGACGATAACCCTACTTTCAAAACCTATACTAAAACTTGACACCGTACGCTTGCGGTAAGATTTTCGCGATCAAGTTTTTGGCGCCGTTCTCGGGATTGTTTTATCCTATTTTAAACTAATACTATTACCACGTAGTCTTAATCCTAATCTAGACTAGTATAGGATTTATAATTTCGTTTTTCTCATTTGACTTGTCTGTTTATGCGAGATTCCAAAGATATTAATTTGCTTCCTTTTGATCCGAGATTGAAAGGACACTTCGAGCAATCCAAGCAAAAAATCGAGCGGAGAATCGAGCAATGACAGAAGCGTGGACGATGAGAATAATGTAAATCGAGTCATAAACGTGCCACCACAGCAGAGACACCGTAAAGGGCAATCCGTGATTACTTTCGCCGACCGTGAACCGAAATTACTCCAGACTTGTGCGCCACCATTAATGCGAATAATTTATTTAATCAAACCGGCCTCATAAGCATGGTTCAGCAGAATCAGTTTGGGGGAGTCCAGTGGATGATCCGAATACACATCTGGCCACATTCTTGGAAATTTGCGACACCATCAAGATGAATGGTGTGACTGATGAGGCCATTAGATTGAGGCTTTTCCCGTTTTCACTCCGGGATAAGGCCAGGCAGTGGTTACAGACGTTCGCCCCTGGGAGTATTACGAGCTGGGATGATCTGACTCAAAAATTCTTAGCAAAATTTTTCCCTCCCAGCAAGACACTCCAACTAAAGAGCGAGATAGCCCAGTTCCAATAGATTGATTTTGAGCCGTTATACGAAGCTTGAGAGCGATTTAAAGATCTGTTGCGAAGCCGCCCTTGGCGAAGAGGTGCCAGCTGAGGGGGAAACTCACTCCACTGCAGCAAGGTCGGAGGATGCTGCAGATGACTCTATATTGAAGAAAGGTGGCGAAGTGGAAACTGAGAAAAAACCAGAGCAGATTGACATTGACGAAGCTCGGACAGTTGAGTTTGTCCCAGTTGAAATGTCAGCTGCTTTGAAGGCTGATGACACTGTTCCTACAAAGGCACATGATGGAGATGCCCGGGAGTTAACACTATGGGCAATGAAAGTGCAATCCAAGGTGTTGAGACTCCTATGGATGCCAATACTGAAGACCCTAAGACAGTTGCGATTGTCGAAGGCCTCGCTGCAGTTGAGAATGTGAGAGGTATAGAAGGCCTAAGGGAAGTTGAGACCTCCCCGGGTAAAGCTTAAGAAATTGAGAACATTCCTCCTATTCAAAGCGCTGAGTCCGAGAAGGAGAAAGCACACCGTTGCACATCAAAAGGACCCAACCGAGGATGTTCTCAAAAATACGAGTCGGTTGAGTTACAAAGTCGCTCCTCAAACATTCAATTTCGATGATGACCAATCCCCAAGTTTCATCATCATCCGATGACGCCGATGTTGCAACAGAGGATCCGATACTTCATTTAGAAAAATCCATCGACGCCAAAGAAGTCATTAAGACAAAGAGGCTCGACCGGGCAACACATTCCCAAAGCCCCACCAAATCCCGACATATCATTTAAGGGGTATGAAGATGAAGTTTCGAGTCCACACTGTTGCACATCAAAAGGACCCGGTGAGGATGTTCTCAAGAATACGAGTCAGTCGAGTTACAAAGCTGCTCGTCAAACATTCAATTTCAATGATGAACCAAGCCTTCAAGTTTCATCATCATCCGATGACACTGATGATGCAACATAGATCCGGTAATTCATTTAGAGAAATCTCCATCGAGACCGAAAACGTTAAGAAATGAGGCTCGATCCGGGCAACACATTCCCAAAGCCCCAGCTGAAACCGAGTCATCTGCGATGGCTCCCACAGCTGCAGCAGTAACGACTCCACCAGAAACATCACAGGCACAAACTGCACAAACAATCCCATATGTGCGAGATGATGCTTTTGAGCAAGTATTTCCCTTTTCTATCGAATTGCCTGAGCTAGAGGAAGAGACCGCTAAATAGCAGCGACGATTCACATGAGATGACACCGTAATCCCTACCGACTCTATTATGCCAAACTTTGACTTCAATATACGAAATGGCGGCTGAATCGGGTGAGACAAACAGATTCCCTGAAGTGTTCAAGAAGATCTGTGAAGAGATTGAGAAGATCAAACGACACTAAACCTCACTAGACTTACGCCCGGACAATATAGATACCACCCTCACATCGTTTGAGATGGATAGTGGTAAGGATCGGGGAGTGGTCTCAACAAAGAGTGCCATGCCATACGAGCAAGTTCGCTATTTCAAGGCGTTATACAATAAAATGCTTTTTTGGAGCGCTAAGACTACTTCAACATGCACACAATGCGAGAATATATTGAGAGATTGCATGCCTCTCACAAAACAAATGGAGCTACTCTGCGTGAATTCCAACGAAACGAAGTTTTGCATCTTGAGGAGACCATGAATGCAAAATTCAGCCTTCTCATGGCCGAAATGAAACCGGTGGCTGTCAAAAGCCACTGCTCGTTGGAATTTCGGACTTTATGCCACATCGACTCAAGCGTAACTCGCTCTCTCAAAGACTCGATTTCATGCTCGCAGCATGTTCCCGGGGTTCCTCTCTCCTTTGATGATGCCAAAAAGGGGAAAGAGGAGTACCTAAGGAGTTTAAAAGAAGAAAAGTTGAAAGAGTCGGAAGCCAAGATGATGGGAGCCGAGAAAAAGAAGGAAAAGCAATGAGGGGAACGGTCAAACGATTTGACGTTAATGATAAATAAAACCCCTCAGGTCATGTTACGGCCTTATCAAAGAAACTTCCAACCTCCTTGCCAATCGAACACTCGCTTTGCCAATGTCGAGAAAAGGCTAATCGTAGAAGCGGGGATGGTAGAGTTCGACAAGAAAATGAATGCCCACGTCGAAGAAGTGTTGAAACAATATGGCGGCATTCCGGGCAGAAAGGATCAAGATGTCATACCCGACAATGGATCCGAGCCAAGATCAGTTGAAGAATTCAAGGCGCTCGATTCTGAAGGCTATTTCCAAAAGATGTCTGTAGCCCAAGCCTGGGATCTGTACTGGGAGAAAGGTCTTAAATTGTGCGAAGAAGCTGATAAGCGAGATTACCATCACCATTCAAATTGAAAGCGAGAAGACTCTGTACACTATACACCCAGAGAAGGAGGAAGAAATGGTGGAGGAAGAGGCTTTCAACCTCATCCAAGACCCAAGAACATCAAATACGTGGATCCCGAAAAGAAATGGAGACTCTACTGGGCTGGGTATGATGAAGTAGCAAATCTGGAAGTGGCTAGGAAGAATGTTAAAGCCGTGAGAAGACAGAAGAGGAGAACAGAAAGCGAGACAGAGCAATGGCTCGAGAGGAAGCGGAAGGATGATGCTTCTAAAAGAGCTTATGAAAAAAAGTAGAAAACAGCTGAAGAAGAAAGAAAAAGAAAGAGAGCTGATGATTTTGACAGAGCTGAAGAGGATAGAAGGAGGCAGCGAAGGCGTTGAAGTGTTGCTGCGAACCGTTCATGTATTTTACTTATGTAAATACACTTTTGTAAGTCATCTGTATACTAAGTGAAGTTTTCTGTAATTTTTCACTTTGTATAAGTATACTAGCATCGATGTTGTTGCTGTGATATAAAATGCTCTGATACCAAATGTAAAAAGCTATGTAAAGGACAAGAATGCTATGATCAATAAAATAATTGATTCTACGCATACGTTCTTTGTTACTGCATTGTCTGTATGTATCATTGTTGATTACATGTTGTTTATTGCTTTTAAGTTTTGGCATCATCAAAAAGGGGAAAATTGTTGGGAAATTTATTTTATAGATTTTGATGAATGACATGTAAACCTTAAACTAGAAAGTTGACACCCCATTTTCCTTGTAATATTCATTGTAATAGATAGGGTGGAAAAGTCGAGTCAAGTCACTATGCCTGGAAATACAATAAGTCAAGTGAAAATTGAAGTGAAGACTCATTGTGGAACAATGAGTATGGCCAAGAAGGAGATCAAGAACTTGATCAAGATGTATCACCGAGGAACAACTCAGTGTGAAGTGTCACCAAAGTCATCTCAAGAAGCCAAGTCACAAGTTGAAAGTGACAGATGAGTCTTTAAATGATTGGAGCACTCAAGTCACCTGGGGATATAGGCAAGAAACCAAGAGAAGTTAATCAAATGAATCCGTGCACGTAAGTCAAGAACATTACTTAAATAAGTAATACTTTCATGCCGCCAGTGTCTTAAAGTACTCATCCCGTGGAAGCGTCAAAAGGAATAAACCAATGGGAAGCACTGCACCTCGTGTCAGAATCTGAAAAGCTGCACATTCATTTAATACGAGGAAAGGTCTACATCTCAAGATTGAAGACCAAGAAAAGACAAGCCAACGAACACAAGTGTCTTTTGAAAATCAGCCTATCTCTTCAACTACGATTTTTTGAATGTTCACTATAAAAGGCCGAGAAAATCCATAGAAAAAAAGGTTACCTTGATGACTGAACCACGAACAAGCAAGCAATATTCAAACCGCAACCCGCAAATATTCTCAAAGATATTACAACAAATCCTCGGGCCTCGAAACTCGAAGGAAATCAATCCAACACAAAGTCATGAAGGAAAGACAACTTCAAACTGTTGAAGAGGAAACTTTTGAAGAATCAAAAGGGGTCTACTTTCCAAGGAGGATTGTAGGAAGGTTCAAGGTCGAACCAGTATCAAGTTATTGGAGGGCTTCGTGATCAAATCCAAGAGCTTGAGAAAGTGAGCTGAAGTAGCAAGGCAAACTGCCCTATGTAGAAGCTTCGAGTCGGACGAGAAGCCACTGTGTGTGACCAAGGCTATCTCTGACTGTTCACCACTCAGAACCGATATGTTACTTAGTGTATTCCTCCGGAGTTTGAGAAGAGAGGATTAGAAGAATTACCCCATATTCGAACCTCTATAAAAATTAATCGTCATTTTTTTTTTTTTTCAAAGACAATTATATTTCTCGCTATCTACTTTATATCTCACGATAAACTTATTTGCTATCCAAACCGATTAATAACCAATAGCTAAAATCAAGTGTTAAAATAAGTTTAAAATAAATCAAAGGGTGTTAAGTCTTCCTCAATATAAAAACAACACAAACCAAGTTAAGGTTCAGGTTAAACAACTGAGTTATTCTATCAACAAATTCTTTCGAGTCATTGAGTGGCTAACTCGTTGAATAACCAACTTAGCCGTCCCTCAAGGACTTAGCCGTTTGTGTTAACTCGTTATATTTTAAAAAAGACAAAAATCGAAAAGTTGGTAAGGTTTATTCAACCCCCCCCTTCTAAACCTTACTCACACCCCTTGGGACCTACAATATTTGAAAAAGAAGTTCCTCCACGATGTCAAGTTCTATATGTAGGATGACCCCTTACTCTTTAAGAGGTGGCAAACATGATCATCGACAATGTGTGCCTCAAGAAGAGTGGGAGGGAGTTCTATAACCGTGTCATTCTTCACTTTCGAGGGACACTTTGGTCCGACACGCACTACGGAAAAGGTATTACAGAGTGGGTTATACTAGCCTACTTTATATAATGATTGCTATTTGTATGTGCAAAAAAGTGACAGTGCAAGTGGATGGGGAACATCTCTGAGACATGAGATGCCTAAGAGAAATGTGATGGAGGTGGAGCTATTTGATGTATGGGGGATTGACTTCATGGGTCCCTTTCCATCATCTTCAGGCTATCAATATATTCTACTCGTAGTGAAGTATGTATCTCGATGGGTAGAAGCGATTCCTTCACACGAATGAATGATGCACAAGTAGTAATGCGATTCCTAAAGAAAAATATATTCACTCGATTTGGAACCCACGAGATCTTTGATTAGTGATGGGGGTCACATTTTCTGAATAAATTGATGAGCAATCACCTTGCAAAGTATGGGGTTAGGCATAAAGTGGCATTGGCGTACCATCCGCAAGCAAATAGGTAAGCTAAAGTAGCCAATCACGAGATCAAACAAATCCTAGAAAAGACGGTGAGCATAAATTGCAAGGATTGGGCTATGAAGTTAGATGATGCTTTATGGGCATACCGGACAACATTCAAGACACTTTTGGGCACATCTCCATACCAAATTGGTATTTGGAAAATCATGTTACTTACCCGTGGAGTTAGAACATAAAGCATTCTGGGCAATAAAGAAGTTAAATTTTGACTTCAAAACAGCGGTTGAAGAAAGGCTACTGCATTTGAATGAGATGGAAGAGTTCCGAGATGAGGTCTACGAGAACTCCCGAATCTACAAGGAGCGCACAAAGAGATGGCACGATAGGATGATTAAGAAACGAGAGTTTTTACCGGGTGAACAAGTCCTATTGTACAACTCACGTCTTAAACTTTTTCCTAAAACTCAAATCTCGGTGGACGGACCGCTTTGTAATTAAGAAAGTGTTATCACCTCTAGGAGTAGTGGAATTGTTGACTCGGGATGGTGAGACGTTTATGGTGAATGGCCAGAGGATCAATCATTATTTCCACATAGATCAAAAGGAAGAGGTGGCATACATTACCTTGGGGGATCCTTAATTGAGATATACAGGCATCAAGCTATAGACGTTAAATTTAGCACTTGTTGGGAGGCAACCCAATGGTTTGTTGTTTTCTTTTTGTTTTTCCTTTATTTAGATATGGTTTACGTGTTTTTATATTACCAAAAAAAAACCCTATGCATTAACGAACGGGCAACCCATGCGCAAATGCAAAGTGGGGAGGTACTTACGGCTTGACGCATGGACAGGTCGTGCGTTAGCGCACGGCCCATGCGTCTATCCGCTGAAGATGATATTAGGTCGTGAATCAGGTTTCTTTTTCTCACTTCTCACAAACTCTTGAGCCCTAAGCAAAGAATCCTCTCACCCCATCTAAAGATTTTCGAATTTGCACTTGATTTTCACTCATAATCCGACACTTCCACCATACTATACACCAATTTTGCACAAACATTGAATTTGGTTGGAGCTTTGTTGGAGAAAGGCACCTAGGGCTTAAAAATCTTTCCTTCTTGCGTATTCTTGGAATTTCCTTAATAATTAAATGCTTTCTTCGATTTTCTTGTAGAATAAATGCTTGAGGATTGATATATGGAGCATTTTGTGATTGATTTGCTATGATTTACTTGGATTCTTCTATGAGGCATATTATCAAACACTTTGTGGGCATCATGAATTGGTGAATAATTGTTTGAGTTGTTAATTGGTTATAGATTGGGCACTGATATTTAGAGTGTTAGTGACTTTGATTCTCCACAATTGTATTGATGTTGAAATATGGGACCTAGTTCTTGATTTAAAACTTGTGGGAATGAGACATATGCTTTTTATGGATAGGAAACGCTAGACACGAGTTCACCATATTCTTGTTGTTGCTTTTTTATTCGAATCTGACATATGCTTTTGCTAGGTACAATCTCAAAACAGGTGACAATGGCCGACAGAAGAAGACGCCAAAGGGGGAGAGCACCACAAGAAGTTAATCCAGATAGCCCAGCAGCTTACGAGGTAGAACTCTCTGAGGATGCCGACTTGGAAAGATGGTGTTGGGAAATTATTTTTAGATTTTGATGAATGCCATGTAAAACTTAGAATAGGAAGTTGGCACCCCATTCTTGTTATAAATTGCATTGTAATAGATAGGGCCGGTAGAGTCGAGTCAAGTCACGCCTATGCCTGAACATGCAAGAAGACAACTGGAGACTAAAAGAAAGACTCATTTGTGAGGCAGGCAAATGAGTGTGGCAAAGAAGAGAAGACAGAACTCGATCAAGGTGCAACTAAGATGCAATCGAGTGAAGTATCGTCAGTCAAGTCAACTCAAGATAGCCAAGTCTCAAGTTGAAGTGACAAAGAGTCATCCACGATTGGAAGTCGACTCTAAGTCACCTGGGAAGGCAAGAAATGCAATCAGTCGAGATAATCGAAAGAGATCCGTTGCGTAAATCAAGAGAATTACTTAAAAGTAATACTTCCATACTACCTTTCTTGAAGTGCTCACCCCGAAGCATGCAAAAGGAATAAACCAATGGGAAGCACCGCACCGTGTCGAACTCGAAAAGTCAAGAATCGTTCATACGAGGAAACGTAAATTTCAAGGATCGCAACAAGACAAGCCAACGACCACAAGTGACTTTCAAAAATAAGCCTATCTCTTCAACGGGCGATTTAAAGATCACTACAAAAGGTGAGAATCACTCGAGAGAAGGTTACCGACCAACCACGAACATTCAAGCTAACATTTGAATCAGAACCAAGAATACTCTCAAGTCATTCAAGATCAATCCTCAAGCCTACATTACAAAGGAAATCAATCCAACACTCACCCGTGAAGGAATGACAACTTCAATCGCTTGAAGAGGAAACATTTGAAGAATCAAGGGGTCTACATTCCACGAAGGATTGTAGAAAGGTTCAAGGTCGAACCAGGATTAAGCTATTTGGAGGGCTTCGTGATCAAATCCAAGGAACTTAAGCAAGTGGGTCAGAGTAGCAAGGCAAATGCCTATGAAGAAGTCGAGTCGCACGAGAAGCCGATGTGTGAACAAGGCATCTCCGATCGAGTCCCAAAGGATCAAGTCACCGTTTGTGTGATCAAGACTTGTATCGGGACTGTTAACCACTCGTATATTGATCAATACTTAGTGGATTCCTCCAGAGTTGGAGAAGAGAGGAGTAGAAGAATTACCCCATCTTCGAACCTCTATAAAAACTTATTGTGTCATTTACATTTCAAAGACTTTAATTTCAAAGATTTATTTTTATATCTCACGATAAATTTGCTATCCAATTGATAATCAACGAGTGCTAAAAACCAAGTATGAAAACAAACTTAACCAAATTCAAGGGTGTTAAGTCTTCTCATTGAAAACATATCACACAAGTTAAGTCTTTTAGTCAAAACAATGAGTTATTCTATCAACAAATCGACTGAGTCGTTGAGTGACTAACTCACGATTAACTAACTTAGTCATCCATCAAGGACTCACCAGGAAGTATTAACTCAACATTTTTAAAAGGACTAAATCGAAAAGTTAGTAAGGTTTATTCAACCCCCTTCTAAACCTTACACTCACACCCCTTGGGACCTACAAGTGGTATCGGAGCGGTTGGTTCATTGAGCCTTCCGCACTCAGTTCTTGAACTAGATCTCCAAATTTTTCAAAGCTTGTTTTAGTACTCAATCTTTCAAAACTCTTTTATTCAAGAAATTTATTATCATGAAAGCAAATTTGACACGCATCCCTATGTTCACAATTGAAGAATTTGATGATTGGAAAATTTGTATGTAGGCTCATCTATCAATTACACGATGAGATGTGGATAGTGATAGAAGATGGGCCACTCCGAATTTTAAAAGTGAACACACTGCTAGGAGAGCCGCAAGTGAAGGAAGAGAGAAGAGGATGTCGCTCCTGCATCAGCTTATGGTTGAAAAACCAAGAGCCGAATGGACTAATGATGACAAAAAAAGATATAACTTGGACAATGTGGCCAAGGACATTCTTTACAAAACTTTGGACAAAGCCATGTTCAACAAAGTCAAATCATGCAAAACGGCAAAAGAAATGGGACAAGCTAACCTTGATTTGCGAAGGCTCGAGCAAATCAAAGAAAATAAATTATCTGTTGTTGTACAAAAATTTGAAAATTTTAAGATGCTTGTAGGAGAAACCTTGATCAACTGGATGCCTCGGTTCACGTAAATTACCAATGAACTATCCTCGCACTTGAAAAGGAATATACACAGAAGAAATGTGTATGAAGATTCTAAGAAGTCTCCAAACCGAGTGGGATATGAAAGTCATGGTCATGAGACATTCCATGGACATATCAAAAACATCCAACCATGAGCTATTCTCGGATCTCAAAGCCTATGAATTTGATGAGAAGAAAAGATCAAGAAGAGACAACAGTGCCCAAAACAACTCGCTCTAATTGTCAAAGATGGCAAAAGAGTTGAGGTCAAAGAGGTCATTGACCAAGAGGAGTTCGCACCGATGGTTAAAAGGTTCAACAAGTTCTTCAATAAGAACTACAAAAAGAAGCAAAGGTGAATCCTCCGTAAGACACTTAGCTCCTGGTCACTATGCCATTGAATGCCCATATCCTCCGTAGTCAACAAATACATGAATGAAGAGGAAAGAAAAGTCTTGAGAGAAAGAAGACAGAAAAGAGAAAGGCAATGTTGGCCGCAGAGATCGGCTGACACAATCAAGTCAAAAGACACAAATGACTGACGGAGAGTAGTGAAGCGACTACTCAAGTGACTCGATGAAGAAGCCTTGATCCGTCTAATGGCTAAAGAACAAAACCAACCCGACCAAGAAGATGAGGTACACTCTAACTCATCACACTCATATACTAGTAATAGTGATTGTGAGCACACACACTTCATTACCTACCGATCTTTATGATTAATTAGGCAAAATGATGAAAGATTTTGAACACATTAAATCCTCACACACACTACTAAATGAGGAGAACAGCCTACTTAAGAGGCAAAACACACAACCGACTAAGGAGCTGAGTACTCTAAGTCAAATAGCTGATGAGAATAAAAGTCTAAAGGCTGAAAATGATAAGCTAATAGCAGAGATAGCTGCTATAGAAAAGAGGGAGAATGATCTCAAAAATGTGATTGCCTCATCCACTAAGGCATCTAAATCATCGATGATCTTATTATGAGTCAAAGAGAATGTGGAGACAAAACAAAGCTTAGATTCGATTCCTCAATGCTATGTCAAGCTCCAAAAGTGATTTTGGAAAATGCACACACATTTATTCCAAAGCACAATCACAAGCAAACTGGCCTTGGTTATAAAGGAAAAGGAAAATGACCGATTGAGTATCTTTGAGAAGACAAATTGAGAAGAAATCCAAATGAGTCCCTTAGCAAACTCCAAACAGAGATACTCAGAAAGAAGAAACAGAGCTACCAAAACCCCGGAAGCTCTATAAAAGAAACACATATGATGGGAATGGTAGAAAATACCTGCCAAGCCGATTGGAATAATGTGAACTATCAAAAAGACCTACATGGAATATAAGCCTGTGGCAAAGGCCTAGAACTCAAGAAAAGCCATTCCAAAGGCATAAGAGCTTTAATCAAAGACTTATATGCACCCAAGCACTACACTCGAGATATCACAACTACCCAAAGAAGGCAATTTCTAAAACACATACACAGCATACGGACAAAAGAGACAATCGTATGAACCTAGAACCCCAAGCAATTTGCCAAAATTAATTATGATTATGGCATCGATAGATGGCAACCCTCTGTAGAGTCAAATCATTTGGCTATAGGTTGGTTGGATCATCTTACAATACTAACCCCTCAGAACCGCACAAGTATGGGTACCTAAAACCTAATTTCCTTGATTGCGGGTTCGGGAGCAAATGAGTGCCAAAACCTGGTACATGGATAGTGGTACATTTCTAGACACATGACAGAAACAAGAAAAATCTATCAAAATTCAAGGAAGTTAGAGGTGCAAAAGTCATATTTGGAGGGAATGAAACTCCAGGAGAAATAAGAGGCATTGGATCTATCAAAAAAATGGATTAGAAATCACGATGTTGCATATGTGGAAGGACTCAATTTCAACTTGCTAAGCATAAGTCAACTCTGACAAAGGCTACAATGTTGGATTCAATATGGGTGTATGTCAAATCAAGGATGCTTAAACTAATGAAATAGTATTGCAAGGATGCGCATGAAGAACATGTATGTGGTGGATTGGTCAATCTGCAACACCAAGAACTTGTCTCGCTAGCAAAGAGCATAGCCGAATCAAGTTGGTGGCACAAGAAGCTCACCACCAACTTCAAAATAATTAACAAACTTGCCGAAGTAATCTTGTAGAAGGACTTCCGGACTCGTATACAAGAAGGAGAGTATATGTGATGCATGCCGATGGGAAAGCAAATCAAATCATCATTCAAAGAAAAGACATGTCCATCTTCAACAAGAATATTGACTGCTACATATGGATCTGTTTGGTCCAAAGGAACCAACTACCATAAGTGGGAAGAAATACACCTTGGTGGTAGTAGATGACTACTCAAGATATACATGGACAATATTCATGTGTAAAAAGAAAGAAACTCTGCAGAAACTATCACAGCTGATGAAGAGAATACAAAACGAGAAGAGTCAAACCATTATCAAAATAAGATCTAACAGAGGAACTGAGTTTGTCAATGGTATAATAACTCAATACTGTATTGAAAATGGTATTGGTCATGAATTATCTGCAACAAGGACTCCACAGCAAAATGGAGTTGCAGAAAGAAGGAATAGAACTCTCAAAGAAGCAAAAAGGACCATGTTAGTCAAGCAGGGCTACCTAAAAGATTTTGGGTCAAGCAATAAACACAAAGATGCTATACTCAAAATAGATGCATGATAAACATACAGCTGACAAAGACTCCCTATGAGATTTGGACAGGGAGAAAGCCAAATGTTGCATACTTCAAAACATTTGGATGCAAATGCTTCATCCATAACAATGGCAAAGATAATTTAAAGGCTTTTGATGCTAAAGTCGATGAAGGTATCTTCTTAGATACTACTCACCAAAGCAAAGCCTACAGAGTGCTCAACAAGAGGACAATGGTTACGAAAGAATCCATCCATGTGGTGTTTGATGAACCAAATGTAAATGGAGAAAACATTGAAAAGTCACCGATAAGTCAATCAACCTACCATGCGTAAGAGTCCCCATGTTGAAGCCAAGTCGGGAATTATCAATCCGTATGAAGATGAGATAGCCGAGTCTCAAAGACACACTGAAAATCTACAGCTAAGTGATGATGAGAGAGTCGATCAAAATAACACAACGCAAGACGATCGAATCCAGCTAACTTACTCCAACCTCGATGTAAGATGGCCGAGAGATCATCCACCAAAACTAATCATTGGAGATGTAAGAGAAGGTGTAAAAACTAGATCCTAACTCAACAAGAAGCAATGTTCACTTGCTTCATCTCACAAATAGAACCAAAAGATGTGTCACAAGCATTGATGACACACACTCGGATTCAAGCCATGCAAGAAGAGCTAAATCGCTTTGATAGGAACAAAGTGTGGGAATTGGTTCAAAGGCCAACCCATCAAAATGTTATTGGCACTAAATGGGTGTTCGTAAACAAGATGAATGAGGAAGGCTCTGTGGTAAGAAACAAAGCAAGATTGGTAGCCAAAGGGTATTGCCAAGAAGAAGGAATAGAATTTGATGAAACCTTTGCCCCGTAGCAAGATTGGAAGCTATAAGGATGTTTCTTGCCTATGCAACTCACAAGAACTTTATTGTATATCAAATGGATGTAAAGAGTGCATTCCTTAATGGTTTGTTGGAGGAAGAAGTATATGTTGAACAATCTCCGAGGATTTGAACTAAGACTCTTGGAGACAAGGTATACAAACTCAAGAAAGCTTTATATGGATTGAAACAGGCACCCGTGAGCATGGTATGATACATTATCACAATTCTTAACTAAGAATGGATTCACAAAAGGCAAAGTGGATAGAACACTCTTCGAATTCAAGATGGGAAGAGTATACTTGCTCAAATATATGTGGATGACATCATCTTTGGATCCACAAACAAAGAGTCATGATAAATTCTCAAATCTCATGCAAAGCAAATTCGAAATGAGCATGATGGGAGAGTCGACATTCTTCCTTGACTCCAAGTGAAACAAATCAAGGATGGAACCTTCATAAGTCGACAAAATACACCGTAGAGATTTATTGAAGAAATTTGGTATGGAAGAGAAGTCTTCTCATTAAAATACCAATGAATACATCACCAAAATGGACATGGATGCGATGGCAAGCCCAGATCAAACAATATACGAGCACTTATCGGATCATTGCTCTATCTCACAAAGAAGCGTGCCGACATCACCTTTGCTTTGTAGGTGTATGTGCAAGATTTCAATCGCTCCAAAAGAAAGCCACATGATCGCAAAATGCCAAGAGGATCTTGAGATATTTGAAAGAAAGCCAAGAAGTTGGCTTATGGTATCCAAAGGAAGGTGGATTCAAGCTAATTGGTTATTCGGACTCTAACTATGGATGTAGAGTTCACAGAAAACACCTCGTGCACATGTCAAATGCTTGGAAAAGGCTAATTTCCTGGTTTAGCAAGAAGCAAAATTCAATAGCTACCTCTACAAAAATGGTGGCCGAATACATAGTCATGGGGTAGCTACCGTGCCAAGTCTTATGGATGAGACAAAGAAATGAGAGACTATGAAGTTGAAGAAAAGGAAATTCATATTATGTGTGACAATACAAGTGCAATTGCAATCACTCAAAATCCTTTGTTGCACTCAAGAACAAAGCACATCGATGTCACATATCACTTCATAAGAGACCATGTTGAAAAGAAGGACATCACCTTGGAATATATCTCAACCGATAAGCAATTAGCCGACATATTTACAAAACCATTATGTGAATCAAGATTTGAAGAACTCAAGCATGAGTTAGGGTTAATTGAGCCGAGTTAACACTCGGAAGACTCAAAGAAAAGAGATGAAACACGAATAGAGGAAAAAGAGTCAACTCTTAATTCAAATGCTAAGTGAATCGATCGTTCGGAAAGTCACTATATCAATTAGTGACAAATCGAGTCACAAGGAGAGAAGTGAGAAGCAGGATTGAATCATCTAAGGAGTAAGCCGAGTTATTTATGAGCAAAGTGACAAAAACGCGGTCGTTTTACTAAGCGTGAATGTTTTTAAGAATGACGCGGACAATTATGATGTGTACAAATCAAAAGCTACACACTGCTTATGATTGCATATAAATGTTTGCCGCATTAAATGCGAAAACTTAAATGCTAATCGGCGTGCAAGATCTAAGCCGTTGATTTTGATCAAATTTCAAAACCACCCGCACGCCCTTTAATAAACCATACTTATACCATTTCGTCCAATTTTCTCTCACTTTACCAAAACCTGCTCATCTCTCTCAAGGCAAAAGAAAGAAACTTTCTCTCAAAACCCTACAACTCCTCAAGATCATTTTCTAAGATTCATTCGGTAAAATATCGAGAAATGGCACCTACTCATGATTTCGTCAAGCTAGGAAAGCAAGTCCACACTGGCCCTACTGTGATTTCGATGGTATGGTTAAACAGGGTCCGACGACACCCTCGTGAAGAATATTGCCGAAATTGAAACGCCTGGGCCGAAGCCGTTTTGACATTGGAGTTTCGATGACCTATGTAGAAGAGGTCGCATAGTTCTACGTGAACGCTGAAGTTCACGATGAGGGCATCAAGTCCTCTCGTTCACGGAAAAGAGTTCACCATCACCGCCAAGGATTTGGCGTAACACCGCTTGTTGCCGGCGGAAGGAGTGTCGAGATTCATGAAGTCGATGTTGACTGACTCGCCGCTTGGAAGGAAGTATCCAAGTCCGACTATGTCGCGAAAGTGGTCTACACGCTTAACAAGAGGTCGCTCAAAGAGGACTACCACAAATTGTCGGACATTGTTGCCAAATGCATAAACATTAAATTTGGCGGCTTTGACCAGCTTGTCCAAAGCTAAATTGATCGTGAATGGCCGCGATCATTGAAGAAAAAGAAGGTGAATTGGGCTGAGTTTGTATACAACGGACTCTGCAATATTGGGAACAAATCCTTCAAGGAGGATGGTACATTTGGAGGTTCCTCGGGATACGGCCTGGTGATTGGCCGGATGATGGAAGTAAAAGGGGTACTTCTTCGGCATGGAAAGGCGTTCCATGTAAACAAGAGGATGTTTTGATCAAACCTCTCGCGCACGACAAGAGAGCTTACGCCAAGAGAGCGATACGAGTGAGGGGGAATCAACACCAAGATTCACCGCCTCCTCACCTCCCAAGAAGATCGGCCGCTAAGAAAATCACGCCCCTGCAAAGAAAGAAAAAGAAATCTGCACTTTTTGCCCTACAGTCACCTACCCCCGCAGCCGTGTCTCCCCGCTGCTTTGCAGCCGCAGCGGGAGAAGGAACCATTAATCCCTTCTCCAAAGGTGATCAAGAAGAAGAGGATCGCCATTAACAAGGAAGGCAATGCTTAAGACAATCGCGAAGGCATTTACCTTCAACGAACTGTAGGGAAGTGGAACCGGATGTTCCTCCGGTAAAAACAAAAAGAAGAAGAAGAATTTCCAAGCTCTTCGAGCTTGAGAAGATGGCCGAGTCCCGCCACTCACCGAAAAGATACCCGAGATCACTGGAGAAGTAGAGTCTCCTAAGTCATCAATGAAACGGCTAAGTCTGCCGAGGCCGATCAACAGAGGCAACTCAAAGACCAAGTCAGAGACAGAATAACGAGGAACAAGGAATAGCCGAGACAACCGAATCACCTATTGATAGGGTTGTGCCTCCTGTAACTGAGGCTATCAAGATGTCGAAAGCAAGAAAGTTTGCTACCCTTAATCCCCGAGCTCGAGGACAAGCAGGAGATGATGACAGGGACAATGATGTGATAATCCTATCCCCACCATACCCGGACATTCAAAATCATCTCATGAGAATGGAGGAAATGGAAGTCGAGTCGATCCAGTGGAATAGTTCCAAAGACTGGAATTCATTGAAGAAGAAGACGAATCGATGAACTTCCTGGTTTGACCAATGTGGTGCAAGCTCTTGATGAAGAAAATTGTTTGGACATTCTAAATATCTTTAAAGAGAAGGAGAAAGAAAGATTGGCGAGGAAGAAGTTTGAGGCACGTGAGAAGGCCAAAGATCGCCTCTCACCGCACCACGTAACATACACATCCTCACCTCGACATTCTATCCGAAAGTGATGAGGATGTGGACCTGTTGTTTGCCATCAAGAGTTGCAAATGCAGCAAGCAATGCAAGAATCCACAATCCTACATGAGCAAAGAATGATGGAGGGACCAGGGAGTCATCCAAATCACAAATGAGATAGATCCTATGGGAGTGGTGCAACATATTGCCACCACTGTTGCCGCCACCACTTCCCACTCATTCTAAGGAAGGTATTAAGGAATTGGCGATGAACCGGGATTGTGGGGACCCCACGAGCCAACCCCTAATGAAGGTATCTTACCACCGCCCCAACAAATGAATACTCAATGAGAACAGTATGAGTCCGAGACGAGTGACCCCATTCCAAGTCACTCACTAGTGTGCTGTGGCCGAGGGGAAAACTCCCTCCACCGCAAAGCAAGGTGGAGGATGTTTGCGGCCGACTCCACAACGAATCTCGGAGGTGAAGTGGAGAAGGAACAACAACATAATACACAAAGAAGTTGTCATCAACGGCTCGGCGATTGAGATCGCTCACCGAGGTGCCAATCGCTTCTCGCAGCCAATGACACCGCCGATGTAGTCGGGCACGCGAAGGAACTCGCCGTGGGAGTTAACACTTTGGTCAATGAAAGTGCAATCCATGGAGTTGAGACTCCAATGGATGCCACCTCGAAGACCCCAAGACAAATACCGACATCGAAAGGGATGTCCAAGGCCTCGCGCGGCTTGAGACCGCAGGGGTAATGAAGGCCAACGGGAGGTTGAGATTTCCCGGGTAAAGAGATCAAGCACGTAACATCCCTCCCGCTATCATTGATCCATCGTAAAAGAAGATAAGTGCTCTTCACGATTCCCGGATAATCCCGATGTAACTTTTCCGGGATCCAAAGGTGAAGATGAAGTTGAGTCATCCCATATTGCATCCAAAAGACTCACCGAGGATGTTCCAACCACGAGTAGGTCCGACCTCAAGACTACTCGCCAAACATTCAACTTTGATGATGAGCCACCCATGGAAATCTCATCATCGTCCGATGATGCTTCGATATGGTCGAGACCGATCCAACTCATTTGGAAAAACCAATTGAGACCGAAGTTGTTAAGACAAATGAGGCTCAAATAAGTCGGGTCGACTTCACAATGCACCACAATCAAACAGTCCATCGCTGCAGGCTCCCAAGCCGCAAAGCAGGTTCGACTCCACAGGGGACTTCACGAGCAAAGAATTATCATTGAACAAATTCCAATTGCCCGTGATGATCCTTTTGTAGAATCATTTCCTTCTCTCCTGGAGGTATCGACCTCCCGAAGAATCGCCTAGAGATCACGAGCGTTTCCACATACTGATCCTCGTTATTCCATCGTATACCATTGTTCCAAATGACTATGACTTTGACGCCGCTTAGCCGTCACCGAAACAAACAGAGGTGACAATCAAGTTCGGGAAGTTTTCAAAGCCTTATTTGCCGAGATTGAAAAGATGGAGAGGCACCAGGCCTCACCGGACATGAGGTCGATAACAGAGACACCAACCTTATCACGATTTGCGAGGCATAATAGTCGGATCCGGGAATGGTGGCAACAAAGAGCAGACAATGCGTGTGGAACAAGCTCGATATTTCAGACATTTTTCAACAAGTTGCTAGTCTCGGGCCGAGAATCCCGATGCAAAGACAAAATTGCAAGAGCACATCGAACAAATGCATGAATCTCACACCTCAGAAATAAAGCTGTTGCGTGAACATAATAAAAATGAGCTCCTGCGCGTAGAACATGGATCAAAAATTTAGTCTTCTCATGGCCGAGATGAAGTTGGTAGCAAGTGAATCCAATGCCACCCGCTCCGAGTTCCGTGCAAGATACTTCGCAGCAGATTCGGCAAAACTCACCTATCGCAGACTAGACTTCTTGCTTGCTAGCTTGTTTCAGGGGTTCCTCTCTCCTTTGATGATGCCAAAAAGGGGGAAGAGGAATACCTAAAGGCGCCGAAGGATCTAAAACCGAGAAGGAGGACGAATCGAAGGGAAAGACAAACCGAGGAAGTGAGAAGAGAGACGAAAGGAAAATCTTGAGGGAGAAGGTTCGAAAGATGTGACCTTGATGATTGCTAAAACCCCAACAAGGTCTTGTCACAAATGATATCATCAACAAACTCCCAAAAGACTCTCGCCACTCCAACACTCTGCAGCACCTATGGCTGAAAAGAGAAAGACATTGAAGCAGGGATGAAGGAAGTGGAAGAAAAGATGAATCCCGAGTTATGGATATTCTCAAACAACATGGATGCATTCCAACGATGACAGACACCTATGCCATTTCGATGCCGGAACCAAGACAAGATTTGTTGATGAATTCAAGACGCCGCATCTCAAGGTTACTTCGCAAACATGTCCATGGCTCAAGCCTGGGATTTGTACTTGGGAAAAGGGTCTCAAACTATGTGAAGAAGGCGACAGCAGCAGACCATCACAATCACTCTGCTCATTGTCACTCTACTAGTCACTCACCGGGAAAAAGAAGACCCAAGTACAATACACGCCTGAGGTAGAGGAAGAAGCGTGGTGGAGGAAGAGGTTTCGACCCAGATCTCGCCCAAAAACATTGAGTATATAGATCCAGAAAGAAATGAGGGATCTATTGGGCCGGATTTGATGAAATAACCAACCTGCAAGTGGCTAAGAATAATGCCGAGTATGTGAAGAGAATTGAAGAGGAAAATAAGAGACAAACTCAAATATGGGAGGAAAGACAAGAAAGACTGAGAAGAGATGAAGTCGCCTTTAAGGCGAATGAGAAAAAGAAGGCAAGCACCAAGATGAGAAGAAGAGAAAGAAGTCGAAGATGACAGAGTCAAGGAGATGAAAGAAGGAGGCGGGAAGGAGATGAAGTGTTGTCATCCACCCCTTCATGTATTTTACTACGTAAATACATTCTATGTAAGTCTTCTCAGTACATTGAATAAAATTGTACAATTTCTATACTTGTGTAGATATAGATCAACATGGTAACTTTAAGTTCCATTTAAGCTCGATACATTTTCTTTTGGTTCAAGCTCTGATACACTTTGTAAACAGGTATGTAAAGAACAAGAATGTTATGATCAATAAAAGATCGATTCTAAGCATACATTATGTGATTCTACATTTGTCTGTATGTATCTTTTGCTTTGTTTAATTATTGTATGAATGTTTTAAGTTTTGGCATCATCAAAAAGGGGGAAATTATTGGGAAATTATTTTGTAGATTTTGATGAATGCCATGTAAAACTTAGAATAGGAAGTTGGCACCCCATTCTTGTTATAAATTGCATTGTAATAGATAGGGTTGGTAGAGCGAGTCAAGTCGCTATGCCCGAACATGCAAGAAGACAACCGGAGACTAAAGGAAGACTCCGCGAGGCAAACAGTGTGGCAAAGAAGAGAAGACAGAACTCGATCAAGGTGCAACTAAGATGCAACAGTGAAGTATCACTCATGTCAACTCAAGATAGCCCGGGCCTCAAGTTGAAGTGACGGAAAGAATCATCCACGATGATTGAAGTCGACGCTAAGTCACCTGGGGAAGGCAAGGAAACGCAATCAAGTCGAGATAATCGAAAGAGATCCGTTGCACGTAAATCAAGAGAATTACTTAAACAAGTAATACTTCCATACTACCTTTCTTGAAGTGCTTAGTCCCGTAAGCATGCAAAAGGAATAAACCAATGGGAAGCACTGCACCGTGTCGAACTCAAAAGTCAAAAATCGTTCATACGAGGAAACGTAAATTCCAAGGATCGCAACATGATAAGCCAACGACCACAAGTGACTTTCAAAAATAAGCCTATCTCTTCAACGGGCGATTTCGAAAGATCACTATAAAAGGCCGAGGAATCACTGCGAGAGAAGGTTACTGACCAACCACGAACATTCAAGCTAACATTTGACTGTAACCAAGAATACTCTCAAGTCATTCAAGATCAATCCTCAAGCCTACATTAGGAAGGAAATCAATCCAACACTCACTGTGAAGGAAAGACAACTTCAAAAGAGGAAATTGTTGAAGAATCAAGGGGTCTACATTCCACGAAGGATTGTAGGAAGGTTCAAGGTCGAACCAGTCCTCAAGTTTTTGGAGGGCTTCGTGATCAAATCCAAAGAGCTTGAGCAAGTGTCTTTAGAGTAGCAAAGTGCAAACCGCCTCGTGAAGAAGTTCGAGCCGGACGAGAAGCCACCGAGTGACCAAGGCATCTCCGATCGAGTCCCAAAGGATCAAGTCACCGTGTGATCAAGACTTGTATCCGGACTGTTACCACTCGTATATCGATCAATACTTAGTGGATTCCTCCAGGAGTTGGAGAAGAGAGGAGTAGAAGAATTACCCCATCTTCGAACCTCTATAAAAACTTATCGTGTCATTTACATTTCAAAGACTTTAATTCCTCGCATCTTATTTGTTTAATTCTCACGACATATTTGCTATCCAACTGATAAGCTCTAAGTACTAAAACCCAAAGATTAAATCATTACTAAACCAAACTTAAGGGTGTTAAGTCTTCCTTCCAAAAAACAAACCACGCTTGAGCTAATTCAGTCTTAAACAATGAGTTATTCTATCAACAACTCAATCAGTCCGTGAGTGACTAACTCTATTTGATTAACTAACTTAGCCGTCCATCAAGACTCACCAAAGTATTAACTCAACATTTTTAAAAGGACTAAATCGAAAAGTTGGTAAGGTTTATTCAACCCCCTTCTAAACCTTACACTCACACCCCTTGGGAAATGTGAGCCCAGGTAAATAATATTTTTGGTGTGTACCGACTAACGCGGCATACCCGATCAAGGAACTATCGCAAGATGAATTCTCGCGACTACTCGTGGAAACACGGAAACAAGTGTTATGGTTGACGAGGCATGGACCGCCAAGTCCTCATGGGTGCGAACCTTGTGTTTTGGTATATCCAAAGAGTCACCTCCACTTCTATCTATGCGAGAGAAAACAATAGGGGCATGACCGTGAGAAAGCTTTATTTGATATGGTGCATGTTGACCAACACACCTTATAACACGCAGCTTATTTTACTGAGCGAGATAGACCAGGTGGCCTAGCAAAGTTGGGGCACCATCATGATTGGGGGTATGGTTACTCCGATTGCCGACACTTCAACATCGATGTTAGGGCCTTCGATCCGATTGAGGATGAGAGGAGGATAAGTCCGGCAAAGATACACACTATGAAGATAATCATGGAAGAGGCGGGCATATACCTCTTCCAACAAAGAGCCGGCATCCATTCCCACCGCACAACACGATGCTCACAACCATGGATAACATCAATAACAGGGGCCAAACATTTTATCAACTCGAGGCACATGACAGAGTTATATAGGCCACGCCGCACGGAAAAGCGAAGGGTCGCGACTCCCGATGACGAGGACTTAGTGGCGAGAGGAGATGGAATACTTGGGAAACAAAGGGGTAGCCGAACAAGAATACCAACAAAAGACAGAGGACATACCGAGAGTTCTCACAGGGTGAGGAGCGAGGGTTATGACTTCAATGATAGATTATTAGCCCTCGAGGAGCGAGTCCACCGCACCATGATGAATTTCGAGCTTTGATGCGAGCAACAACATTGGAACTTGACAAACCGATCGGTGGCAAGAGGAGCTCCTCGAAATGATACGACAAATGACCCAAAGAAGACATCTCTCGGGGCCACTATCCACCGCCACCCCGCAGCTGAACCAGGTTGAATCCACATTTTTCTTTATTGAAATTCTATCTTTCCTTGTATGCGATATAATTTCATTCAAGTTTGGGGGAGAGATAGTTCATTTTGATATGAAGGGTGTGGAGAGAATATTTTTTTTTTGCATTTCATAAAGTTGCATGTAGAGAATTTAGGTTGCATTGCATTAGACGAACGTTTACGCTTTTAGCATGTTTACGCTTTAGTAGGTCTTAGGGAGTGAGTAAAACGGTTTTGGTTGTGTGCGTTGCGACTTGGGGGATGATTTGAGATGAAATTTTGTCCTGTTTTGATTGGGTGTTGAGCGTGAAGTGATCAAGCTGAGAATGGATGATATAGAGCATGTGAATATTGAAAATATTGAAAACATGGATGTTATGCTTCGATTTATGAATTTGCAAGCCTCGTGAGCTTTTAAGCCTTGCGCTTCATTATATGCGGACTTATTTGTTGTTTTGAGTGTATCGTTCATGTTGATTAGAATTCTAGAACTTGCTCGGTCTCTCTCAAAGGCCACATATTGTATGCGATTTGTGAAAATGATTTAAGGCCATTTTTTTGTTAAGCCTTTCAAGCCTTTTGCCTACCAAATGATATTGAATTTCCTAGTTAGCTAATTTGAGCTCATTGCCTATTTTTTTGATAGCCACATTTTAAGCCTTAACTTGATATATCCGTCACCCTAAACTTGAGCGTATAGAATTGAGTAAGAGGGTTGAATAAGGTTGAATTGGATGAAATCAAGAATTTAGATAATTGTGCGAGGGTTGGTTTGTGGGAATAAAAGAAAAGAAAAAAGGAGGAAAAAAATGATGAAAACTCATGAAAGAGTTGAAAAAAAAAAAAAAAAAAAAAATCGACTTTATGGATGAGTTACTATGAATGAACTTGTAGGTGGGATTGTAATGTGAGGTGAAATTTTTTTGAGTTCTATAAAAGAAAAGGAAAAGGGGATATGAAAAGTTGATGACATATCTCTCTCGCATATTCCGAAGTGTTGTTAAAAGTATTTGTAATATCTTAAAGAACAACTCATTCTCGCATTCGTGTCCAACTACCAGCCTCACTCCTTCAAGTTCGAAAGGTGCTTTTGTGTCGCTGGTGCTACGCACTAAAGATGTTAAGCGCTTTTATCTTTGGGGATATTACGTCGCACCATGAGCACTAGTGGGGACGTATTTATCTTGCGAAAAGAGTACATCTCGACTCGACTTCCGCCCAAGACAAGTTGTAATAGTCATATTATATTTTGTTGTAAAAAGTAGCATATTGGATTTAAGTGAGGATGGTTTATTCGAATGAAAGATGTGCTTACTACTATACGCCTCGAATTTGAGTCACTTTATCTATATTTCCCTACCCTAACCAAAGAGCCTTCATTACAACCAAATGAAAAGTCCTTTTTGATTCATGAATTTCATACACTTTAGTGGCGAAGATTTGAGACGATTTGCAAGCTTATAGTAATTCTTCATCATTGATATGATTTGAGCATAAACACATCCCTAATACACTTGAGAGGAGAGCATACACTTGATCGAGAAGAGTCGTGATTCAAAGCGTTTGCCATGGTTTTATTGAAACGTGTTCTAGGTTAGATATTTGAGGTATTCATTGCTTGATGCCTATGGATATCAACATGAGTTTTGTTGTGTTGTTCTTTTTTATTGCTTTTCATTCCTCCCACTTGTGTTTTGTCTTGTTTATAAAGTGTTGATCGGATCGCAATAATTAAAGTTTGAGGGTTTGATTAGTGTGAGTTTTGCATGTATTTTGGGCATAATTGTGGATATAATAGGTTGATACACATGCATTAACATAGTAAAATGGGTCGTGTTCTCATAAAGTGGAAAAGATATTACGCTTTGCTCGTTTTGCAGAAAATAACGATGTTTGTAGCACTTTTGTGGAAAATCGGAGCATTGCAGTAAAGGACCATCAAGAATCAAGCGAATATGTGAAATTTAGAGTTCAACCGAGAAGATATCGGACGAACCGGGCGAGATATGGCCACGCACGGGCAGCCTGTGCGCATAGGCATGGTCCGTGTGTGTGTGAGATCACAGGATTTGATGTTCACATAGACACTGCTAGTCGTGCGTAAGTACACGGCCCGTGCGTATGTTCGAGGAAAAAATAAGTGGTTCGACTTGACGCACGGGCTGAGTTTTCTTACTCCATTGTATTTTCTATTTTCATCTAGTTTGACATGAATATGAACAATTTGTCTATGAGTTGCATATACCCCATGTCCAAACTAAACACCTTATGATTCCTGAGTTTGGGATTAGGTTAATTGACTCTTGTTTGATGTTTAATTTGAATTGAAATTATTATTTCGAACTCTATTCGAGTACTTTGCTTTATTACTTATTTTATCATATGGCCAATGGTTTAACATGCTTGATGTATTCATTCATAATTTGAGAGATGAGTTGCAATACTAGATCTTGAGTGTTTGACATGAATATTTTGCATGATTGAGAAGTCTGTGAATATTTGTGAGGATAACTCGATCTTTTATACTTTTGGGAGTTGTTTATCTTATGTTGAGTAGAGATGCTAGCATAGATAATTCAATCAACGTTTTTATTGTGTCTCGGGAGAGAGGATAAATTACTTTTGGTGATCATCTAATAGGGAAGTTAGATAATAACTTTGGTTTTGATTAAAAGGATAACAAGAGGAGATTAATCAAATAATAACCACGAATCCATTCATCTACTTGATCTTTTCAATCGTAGCTTTTGCTTTGTTCTTATTATGATAAAATATTGTCTTAATTTTATAAAACAACAATCACCTATCGATAGTCTAAATAAAAATAATAATATTACAATCTCAATACTTAGTGCATCGATTTATTAGTCTCTGTGGGATCGACCTCGGCTTACCCTATCTATTAACTACGCCGTTCACTTGCAAAGTGAAGCTAAAAATAAGGCGAACAAAGGCAATAAGCTATCATAATGTTTTAAAATTTACAAAATCATTATTCATATGTCCCTTACAAACAAGAGCTTTATTCAAGATAATATCAACCGCCATTGGTGAAAATAGACATAATATCCTTGTTGCTTTGATTGAGGTGAATATGATGCAACAATTTGATGAATAATGTCGATCCTCAAAGAAAACTCATCAAAAGAAGTTTCATATTCTCCACATCTATCATTTTGAGTAATTTTCATTCTTTTGCTAAATTGATTTTCCACTTCATTCTTATAATCCCTAAAAGCATCCAAAAACATGGCTATTAACTCAAATAGATTATGAGTCGCTACATATGTTTTATAATTATAATATGATAAAATAAAACATTGATGGCACCATCATATATGATCTAACTAACTATTTATAATCTTTAGCATTATTCACATAAAGAATCATGATCAACAAAAAGAATCATTAAAAGTTTCGATTTGTAAAAGTTATTGTTGAAGGCTTCCCATTGTAACACTTCGTAATCAACAATTACTAAATTTCTAGTAATATCTCGACATAATAACAATTATTTAAAACCACATATTATTGCTAAAATAAAGATAAACAACTCCAATAGCTTTTGCATTAATTGTTGGGAAATTTATTGTTTAGATTTTGATGAATGCCATGTAAAACTTAGAATAGGAAGTTGGCACCCCATTTTCGTTGTAAACGCATTGTAATAAATAGGGCTGGTCAAGCCGAGTTAAGTCGGTATGCCTAAACATGCAAGAAGACAACCGGAGACTAGATGGAAGACTCATTGCCGCAAGACAAATTTGAGTATGGCAAAGAAGAGAAGACGGGAACTCGATCAAGGAGCAAATGAGATGCAATCGAGTAGAGTATCGGTCAAGTCAACTCAAGATAGCCAAGTCTCAAGTTGAAGTGACAAGAGTCATCCGATGATTTGAAATCGACTTAAGTCACCTGGGGAAAGCAAGGAAATGCGGTCAGTCGAGATAATCAAAGAGATCCGTTGCCGTAAATCAAGAGAATTACTTAAACAAGTAATACCTCCATACTACCTTTCTCGAAGTGCTCACCCTTAAGCGTGCAAAAGGAATAAACCAATGGGAAGCACTGCACCATGTCGTAACTCAAAAGCCGGAGAACAATTCATACGAGGAAGTGGCAATTCCAAGGATCGCAACAAGACAAGCCAACGACCACAAGTGTCTTTTGAGAATAAGCCTATCTCTTCAACGGGCAAATTTTCAAAAGAACACTATAAAAGGCCGAGGAGTTTATTTGAGAGAATGTTGGTTACCTTGACAATTAAAAACAAATACGAGCAAGAAGAAAGCTATATCTCGTGACCAAAAATATTCTCAAATCATTCAAGATTAATCCTCAAGCCTACATTACGAAGAAAAATCAATCCAACACTCACTGTGAAGGAAAGATAACTTCAATCAGTTGAAGAGGAAATTGTTGAAGAATCAAGGGTCTACATTCCACGAAGGATTGTAGGAAGGTTCAAGGTCGAACCAGTCTCAAGTTTTTGGAGGGCTTCGTGATCAAATCCAAAGAGCTTGAGTAAGTGTCTTTTTTAATCAGTAGCAAAGCGCACTGCCCGTGAAGAAGCCGAGTCGGACGAGAAGCCACCGGTGAGTGACCAAGGCATCTCCGCATCGAGTCCCAAAGGATCAAGTCACCGTGTGATCAAGACTTGTATCCGGACTTACCACTCGTATACCGATCAATACTTAGTGGATTCCTCCAGAGTTGGAGAAGAGAGGAGTAGAAGAATTACCCCATCTTCGAACCTCTATAAAAACTTATCGTGTCATTTACATTTCAGCAGACTTTAATTCCTACATCTTATTTATTTAATTCTTCCGACATATTTGCTATCCAACCGATAAGCTCTAAGTACTAAAACCCAAGATTAAATCATTACTAAACCAAACTTAAGGGTGTTAAGTCTTCCAATAAAACAAACCACAACAGCTAATTCATCTTAACAAATGAGTTATTCTATCAACAACTCGATCGAGTCCGTTGAGTGACTAACTCTACTGATTAACTAAATTGGTCATGTCCACCAAGGACACAAACAGATAGTGTCAACTCGAATTTTATAAAAGGACCAAAAGTGAAAAAGTTGGTAAGGTTTATTCAACCCCCTTCTAAACCTTACACTCACACCCCTTGGGACCTACCGACACCACAACTCCCGTGCCAACCCCGTGAGTATGTTCTACTTCATTGAGCTCCCTGGTTACTTGAACCCCGCAATGTATTGCGATATGATTAGTGTCTCCAGTCTACTATCCAAGTATCCGTAGAAATCAACCACTAAGCATGACTTAATAAAACATAACTCACCATCACCTTGCTTTTTAGAAGCTAGGTATTTTGGACAGCTTTCTCTTCCAATGACCCTTTTCTCCACAATTGAAGTACTCCCCTTAGGTTTGCCATCCTGTCTTAGCCTTCTTAGCCTTTTCTTTGTGAGGCCTTCTTATTGATTTTATCCTCTTATTACCTCCATTGCCTTTCGACTCGGAAGAGGATGGTCCAACAAAGTAATGAATAAATGCATCACCACTATTGGTCTTTAAAACATTCTCAAGATTTTGGAGCTATTTCATCACTCGACCAGGGGACATGTTAAGCTTGTTCATGTAATAACTAACTTTGAATCTGAGAACATATCGGGAGAGTCTCCAAAGCCATCTCAACCTCGAGTCTCCGATTTGATCTCGGCCCCTAAAACCTCAGCCACATTAAATCGAGCGATCAATGCAAGCATATGATCTCGACAAAGCGTCCCCAGGCTTCATGCGCATGTTCATTATAGACCTAATGGCCGCTTGGCCTACCGTCCCTGGTGCTCGAACATTTCCCCGAGGCTTTCCATGATTTCGTAGCAATATTCATACTGATGTTTACTGCAACACATTTGAGATAGATCCCAAAATGTAGCAACGGGCCATCTCATCGAAATGAGTCCATTTATCATAAGCCTCCTTTTGTTCGCCGAGACCCCCGGGGGAACAAAGTGGGACATGGTTCGATTAGCATAAATTTTAGCTTCTCCACAAAGGTGAGAACAATCATGAAATATCTTTTCCAATCAATATAATTTTCTCCAACAAGTTGATTTTTAGATAGTATCATGGACAAGTGAATGAGCAGACATTTTTCCGAATTATAAAATTCAAAATAAAATGAGGTTGTATACAACAAATAGATTTCGTATATGATGCATAAGAAATGCAGAGTAGACCCAAAACTACTACAATATGGCGATAACCTAAAACCCCAAAATCTTAAGCATATTTCTCTATAGGAGAAATAAATGTGATTTATGGCTAGGTTGGAACCCTCCCACTAAACTCAATGTAGGTCCCAAGGGGTGTAAGTGTAAGGTTTAGAAGGGGGTTTGAATAAACCTTACCAAATTTTTGATTTAGTCCTTTTAAAAATTCGAGTTGATATTGCATAGTCTGTGTCCTTGGTGACACCAATTTAGTTAATCAAGAGAGTTAGTCTCTCAAATGTACTTAATCGAGTATTTGATGTAATAACTCACCAAGTTAAGTTTAACTCACCTGTGGTTTGTTTTTATTCGCCGAAGACTTAACACCCTTAAGTTTGGTTAAGAGAGATTTAGAGCTTGATTTAGTACTTAGAGGTTATCTAATGGATAGCAAATATGTCAAGAAATTAAACAAATATGATGCAAGAATTAAAGTCTGCTGAAATGTAAATGACACAATAAGATTTTTATAGAGGTTCGAAGATGGGGTAATTCTTCTACTCCTCTCTTCTCCAACTCCTGGAGGAATCCACTAGGTATTGATCGAGATACAAAGTGGTAACATCCGGATACAAGTCTTGATCACACATCCGACTTGATCCTTTGGGACTCGATGCGAGACGCCTTGATCACTCACCAAGGCTTCTCGTGCGACTCGGCCTTCTTCACAGGGAAGTCGCTTGCTACTACAGCCCACTTGCTCAAGCTCTTTGGATTTGATCACTAAGCCCTCCAAAAGCTCAAGACTTGGTTCGACCTTGAACCTTCCTACAATCCTTCGTGGAATGTAGACCCCTTGATTCTTCAGTAATTTCCTCTTCAACTGATTGAAGTTATCTTTCCTTCACAGGTGAGTGTTGGATTGATGTTCTTCGTAGTGTAGGCTTGAGGATTGAGCGTTTAATAACTTGAGAATATTTCAGGTTACAGTTCTAATAATTGCTTGAATGTTTGTGGTTCTGGTCTACTTCTCTCAGAGTCATTCCTCAGCCTTTTATAGTGATCTTTCAAAAATCTGCCCGTTGAAGAGATAGGCTTATTTTTGAAAGTCACTTGTGGTCGTTGGCTTGTCTTGTTGCAGTCCTTGGAATTGCCATTTCCTCGTATGAATTGTTCTTCACCTTTTCAGAGTTCTGACACGGTGTAGTGCTTTCCATTGGTTTATTCCTTTTGCACGCTTATGGGATCGAGCACTTCGAAAAGGTATCATGGAGATATTACTTGTTTAAGTAATTCTCTTGATTTACGTAACGGATCTTTTTCATTATCTCGACTTGATCGCATTTCCTTGCTTTCCCCAGGTGACTTAGAGTCGCTTCCAATCATTGGATGACTCTTCTCCGTCACTTCAACTTGAGACTTGGCTTTTCTTGAGTTGACTTGACCGATACTCCACTCACCGCATCTTAGCCGCTCCTTCATGAGAGTTCCCGTCTTCTCTTCTTTGCCATACTCAAATTGTCTTGCAATGAGTCTTCCTTCCGTCTCCGATTGTCTTCTTGCATGTTTGGGCATAGCCGACTTAACTCGGCTTGACCACTCTATTTATTACAATGCATTTTACAACAAAATTGGGGTGCCAACTTCCTATTCTAAGTTTTACATGGCATTCATCAAAATCTAAACAATAAATTTCCCAACAATTTCCCCCTTTTTGATGATGCCAAAACTTAAAACATTCAAAAATGTAAATAGCAAAGATATATACAGATAGTGTCTTCACATAGAATGTATGCGTAGAATCAATCCTTTTATTGATCATAACATTCTTGTTCTTTTACACAATCACATTTACAAGGTGTATCGAGCAAACATTTGTCAAAAAAAAATTTAGCTTTATTGCGGAAGACTTACATAGTATGTATTTACATAGTAAAATACATGAAGGGTGGACAACAACACTTCATCTCCTTCGTTGTCTCCTTCTTTCATCTTGTTCAAGATCTTCCTCGCTTCTTCTTCTCTTTTTTGTCATCGTCGCCTTTCTTCTTCTTTTCATATGCCTTCCGGCAGCTTCATATCTTCTTAATCTCTCTTGTCTTTCCTCCCATAGATGAGTTTGTCTCTTATTTTCTTCTTCTATTCTTTTCGCATACTCAAAGATTACTTTTAGCCACTTTCAAATTGGCTACTTGGTCAAGAACCGGCCAAAGAGATCCCTCATTTCTTGCGGATCTACGTACTCAATGTTTTTGGGCGAGGCCTGGTCCGAACCTCTTCCTCCACTCTCGCTTCTTCCTCTACCTCTAGGCGTGTATTGTCTTGGGTCTTTTTCTTTTCAATTTGAGTGACCAGCAGAGTGATCGCCGTAGTCTGCGTCACGCTATCGCCTTCTTCACATAACGTGAGACCCTTTTCCCAAGACAAGTCCCAAGCTTGAGCCATAGACATTTTTGCAAAGTATCCTTCGGATGCGGCGTTTTAAATTCATCAACTCGATCGTGGCTCGGTCCCGACATCCGAGATGGCATAAGTGTATCCGCTCTTTGGAATGCCTCCATGTTGTTTCAAGATGTTCATAACTCGGGCATCCATTCTTCCTTCCACTTCTTCCATCCCCGCTTCAATTGTTTTTCTCTTTTCACTTTTTAGATATAGCAGAGTGTTGGAGTGGCGAGTCATCGGGGGAGTTTGTCAGCGATAATGTCACCGTGACAAGACCTTGTTGGGGGTTTGTGCAATCATCAAGGTCACATCTTTCGATCCTTCCCCCTCAACGGACTTTCCATTCTTTTGTTTTGACACTTCGTCACCGTCTTTCCCTTTACAAATTTGCTTCCTCCTTTTCACTTTAGATCTCTTTAGCATTTTAAAGTATTCCTCTTCCCCCTTTTTGGCATCATCAAAGGAGAGAGGAACACTGAAACATATTGGCAAGCGTGAAATCGAGCTCTGCGATAGTCGAGTTCGCCTCGAGTCCTGCGGTGTATGCGGCACGAAATTCGAGCGAGTAGCGTTGGACTCTCACGAAATTAGCTTCATCTCAGCCATGAGAAGGCTGAATTTTCTATTCATGTTGTCTTCCATACGCTCTGTAGATCACTCTTATTTTGCTCACGCAATGCTTTATCTCGGCGGTGTGAGCTTCATGCATGTGCTCAATGTGTTCTCTCAATTTCGTTTTTGCATCGGCATTCTCGGCTCTCCATACTAGCGACTTGTTAAACAATGTCCTCAAGTATCTAACTTGTTCCACACGCATTGTTTGTTTGCTTTTTGCCACCATTCCCCGATCCCGACGCTTATACCTCTCAAGTCGCCAGTAAGGTTGGCATCTCTCATTGTCGATCGCATGTCCATAGAGGCCTGGTGCCTCTCCATCCGTTCAATTTCAGCAAATAATGCCTTGAACACCTCCCCGAACTTCGATGTTTCTTCCGTTGCGGTGATGGCCATGCGACGTCAAAGTCATAGTCACCGAACGATGGTACCGACGGAATGATAGGAGCTAGTCTGTGGAAGCGTGCGAGCTCGTTCTCCGACTCTTCGGGGAGGTCGGGTACCTCCGGGAGAAAGGAAATGATTCTACAAATGAGTCATCACGGCCATCGGGATTTGTTCAATGATGAGAGGTGCGCGTGAAGTTCTTTTTGGAGTCGAACCCGCTACCGTGGAGGAGAGCCTGATGCAAGAGACTGCTTTTGAGGTCTTTTGTGAAGTGGACCCACGACTTTGCCGAGCCTCACTGTCTCAACCTTCGTTGGTCTCAAATGGTTTCTCCAATTGAGTGGACTGTCCTCGGCCTTATCGGAGCGTCATCGGACGATGATGAGATTTCCATTGGTGGCTCATCATCAAAGTTGAAAGTTTGATGAGTAGTCTTGAGATCGACTTGCTCGTCTTGGGAACATCCGCACCGAGTCTTTTGGATCGATCCACGGGGATGACTTTCTTCTTCGTCTCCTTCCGATCCCAAAAAGGTTACATCGGGGTTATCCTGGGAATCATGAAGCGCGCTTATCTCCTTTTTCGAGATGGATCAATGATAGCAGGAGAGATGTTCTCTATTTCGATTTATTTACCCCGGAAGTCTCAACCTCCCGTGGCCTTCATTACCTCCTACGCTCAACCGCAGCGAGGCCTTGACCTCCCTTTCGACAATGTTAGCTGTCTTAGGGTCTTCTATGGTGGCATCCATTGAGTCTCAACCCTATGGATTGCACTTTCATCGCCTGCAGTGTTAACTCCCGGGGTTGTTCCTTCCTCGCGCCTCGACCGCATCGCCAGTCGCCATTAGCCTTCGAGCGATTGGCACCTCACCGAGACAATCTCAATCGCCCGAGCTTCGTTGATGACAACTTGCTGTGTACTTTGTGGTTGTTCCCTCTCCACTTCGCCTCCTAGATTCGTCGTGGAGTCATCTCGCAGATTCTCCGACCTTGCTGCGCAGGAGGAGTTTCCCCTCACCGCGCACCACCGAGTGACTTGGAATGGGGTCACTCGTCTCCAAACTCCCCGGTCGTTTCTCTTGAGTGATCAGCCATTGGGCGTGGTGGTGAGACACCTTCATTAGGTGTTGGCTCAACCGGGGTCCCCACTAAACCAGCCATCGCCCGATTCCTTTAATTCCTTCTTCCGAGTGAGTCAGGGGAAGTGGTGGCAAAGAACAACAAATGGCGATTTGCTTTGAACCACTCCCATTGGATCAATTTCCACCGTGTTTTGGAGGACTCTCCTGGTCCCTCCATCAATCTTTTCTCGTGAAGGATTCTGGATTCGTGCAATGCTTGCTGCATTTCTAACTTTTCTCGCGGCGTGAAGCAGAGTCCTCATCCTCATCATCAAGATAAGACATCAAGGAGATGATGTGTGTGTTCTGTGGTGCGGTGATAGAGGCGAGATCTTTGGCCTTCTCACGTGCCTCGCCTTCCTCTCGCTGCCTTTTTCATTCTCCTTGTCCTTGAAGATCCGCAAGATATCCGTGCGATTTTCTTCATCCAAAGGTCTTGGACCACAAAAAGGTCACTCCAAGGAAGTTCGGTAGTTCCTCTTCCTCTTCTATAAATTCAGGCCGTTGGAACTGTTCCCTTGATCGACTCAATTTCCACTTCCTCCACTCTCGCAGACGATTTTGGATGTCCGGGTAAAGTGGGGATAGGATCATCACATCACTATCGCTTTATCGCTTCTTTTTGTGTCTCACCGCGCGGACTACAAATTGTGTTTTCAGTTTGCCTCTGCTGATCGCCTTGACGAGACTTAGTTGTTTCATCAATTATATCCAGGGGACTCTACTTCTCCAAAGCCAGCCTCCGGATCTGCTCCAATGAGTGGGCGACTCACCGGTTTCTCAAGCTCGGAGTGCTTGATGATTCTTCTTCGTCTCCTAGTTTGTACCAGAGGAATTTCTGGTTCGAGAGAGTTTCTTCGAGTCCAGGGGCGGCGGGGCGTCTTGGTGTTTTCTTCCGAGGAGCCGGCCGTCTTGGCTTATCGTTCTCCTCTTTTTGACGATCGGAGAAGGTATTTGAGAGTCCTTCTCGACCGCTGCTGCTTTGGGCGGAGACACGGCTGCGGGGCAGCGGTGACTCTACCGGCAGGGGCAGGAGCAGGTTTGTTTTTTTTCTTTGCATGAGCAGCATCTTCTTAGCACCGCAGGGGCGCTTTCTTCTTTGTGGAGAGAAAACAGATCTTCTTGGGGTCAACCGATTCCCCTCACTCGTGTCGCCTCTCTTGGCGTGGGCTTTCTTAATGCGCCTGCAGAGGGTTTGATCTCGAACATCCTCTTGTTTACATGGAATGCCTTTCCATGTCTAAGAGAACTCCTTTCACCTCCATCACCGCCAATCACTGTGCCATATCCTAGGATCCTCCAAATGCACCATCTTCCTTGAAGGATTTGTTCCCTACATTCTCGCAGAGTCTCCGTAGACAAACTCACCCAATTTATTTTCTTTTCTTCAATGATCGCAGCCATTACGATCAATTTTGCTTTTGATAGATTGGTCAAAGTCGCCAAATTTGATGTCTATGCATCCGCAACTATGTCCAATAGTTTGTGGTAATCCTCCTTCAAAGCAGCCTCTTGTTTGTCGTGTAAACTATTTTATCAAGATAGTCGGGCTTGGCTATTTCCTTCCAAGCATCGGCCAGGTTTACATCAAAGAACGTTGATTTCGATGCTCCTTCCGCTCGGTAGTGAGCGTGTTCACCAAATCCTTGCAGAGATGGTGAACTTCTTTCCGTGAATGAGATGACTTTATCCCTTCATCGTGAGTCTCGGCGTTCACGTAGAATCGGGCGACCTCCTCCAAATAGGTCATCGGATATTCCATCGCCGAAACGATTTCAACCCAGGCGTTTCCAATTTCTCAAAGAATTTTCTTCACTAAGGTGTCGTCGGACCCTGTTTCACCATGCCGTCGAAATCCACAAAGAGACCCGGTGTGGATTTGCTTTCCTAACTTGACAAAATCATAGGTGGGTGCCATTTTGTTTTTTAGGATTTCACCAAGAAAACTTAGAGGTTGATTTGAAGATAGATAGGGTTTTGAGAGAGTTTTGCTTTTGCTTCTCGAAAGAAATGAACGGTTTTGGTAATATGAGAGAGAGAAGAAGGAAAGCTTAAGTATGGTTTATGAAAGGACGTGCGGGTGGTTTTTGAAATGTGATCGAAATCAACGGCTTAGATTTTGCACGTCGATTTAGCATTTAATGTCTCGTATTTAATGCGGCAAAGATTTATATCCAATCATATGCTTGGTGTGCGGCTTTTGCTTGTACACGCTCATAATTATCTTTGACGTAATTCTTAAAAACATTCCCGCTTAGTCAAACGATTGCGTTTTTGTCACTTGGCTCATAAATGATTCAGCTTTTATCCTTAGTTGGTTTAACTCTTCTTCTCACAGCTTCTCTTTGTGACTCAAATTGTCGACTTGGTATAGTTGTCTTTCCGATACTACTGATTTACTTAGGCGATTCGTGAGTTCACTCTTTTTCCCTTTTTTTGTGTTCCATTTCTTTTCTTTGATTCTTCCGAGTGTCACCACCAATTAACCCTAACACATGCTTGAGTTCTTCAAATCTTGACTCACATAATGGTTTTGTGAAGATGTTAGCCAATTGTTTATCGATTGAGATATATTCCAAGATGATGTCCTTCTTTTCAACATGATCTCTTATGAAGTGATATCCGACATCGATATGCTTTGTTCTTGAGTGCAACACAGATTTTGAGTGATTGCAATTGCACTTGTGTTATCACACATGATTGGAATTTCTTTTTCTCAACTTCATAGTCTCTCACCTTTGTCTCATCCATAGGATTTGGGCACAACAATGCCCGCAGCCTATGTATTCTCGTCACCAGAGAGGTGGCTATTGAGTTTTGCTTCTTGCTAAACCAGAAATCAGCCTGTTTCCCAAAGATTTGACATGTGCCTGAGGTGCTCTTCCTGTCAACTCGCATCCAAAGATAGTCGAGAATTTGAATAGCCAATTAGCTTGAATCCACCTTCCTTTGGATACCATAAGCCAACTTCTTGGCTTCCTTTCAAGTATCTCAATATTCTCTTAGCCGCCGTCATATGGCTCTCTTTTGGAGCAGATTGAAATCTTGCACATACACCTACAAAGAAAGGTGATGTCCGCCTGCTTGCGTAAGATAGAGCAATGATCCAATAAGTGCTCAGATATCTTGTTTGATCTACAGCTTGCCATCCGCATCCATGTCCATTTTTATCGATGTATTTATTGGTATTTTCACGTAAGACTTCTCCTCCATACCAAATTTCTTCATTAAATCTCTCGGTGTATTTTGTTTGACTTATGAAGATTCCATCCTTCATTTGTTTCACTTGGAGTCCAAGGAAGAATGTCACTCTACCATCATGCTCATTTCAAATTTACTTTGCATGAGGTTTGAAATTTTTTTACATAGCTCTCTGTTTGTGGATCCAAAAATGATGTCATCCACATATATTTGAACAAGCAAGATACTCTTTTTGTCTTGAATTCTCAAAAGTGTTCTATCTACTTTTCCTTTTGTGAATCCATTCTCGCTTAGGAATTGTGACAACGTGTCATACCATGCTCGGTGCCTGTTTCAATCCATACAGAGCTTTCTTGAGTTTGTATACCTTATCTCCAAGAGTCTTCTCGCTCAAATCCTGGAGGTTGTTCAACATACACTTCTTCGTCCAATAAACCATTTAGAATGCGCTTTTTACATCCATCGATATACAATAAAATTCTTGTGAGTCGCATAGGCAATAAACATCCTTATAGCTTCCAATCTTGCTATAGGAGCAAATGTTTCATCAAAATCTATTCCTTCTTCTTGGCAATATCCTTTGGCTACTAGTCTTGCTTTGTTTCTTACCACGTAACCTTCCTCGTTCATCTTGTTTCGAACACCCATTTAGTACCAATAACGTTTTGATGGATGGGTCTTTGAACTAATTCCCATACTTTATTTCTTTCAAACTGATTCAACTCTTCTTGCATAGCTTGAATCCAATGTGTGTCATCCAATGCTTGTAACACATCTTTGGGCTCTATTTGCGAGATAAAGCATGTGAACATAGCTTTTTGTTGAGTTCGATCTTGTTTTGACACCTTCTCTTATATCTCCAATGACAAGTTCTCGTGGATGGTCTCTCGGCCATCTTACTTGAGGTTGAAGTAAGTTGGCGGATTCAATCGTCTAGCAAATTGTGTTGCTTTGATCACTCTCTCGTAGTCACTTAGCTGCAAATTTTCCAAATTTTTTTGAGATTCACTATCTCATCTTCTTCTCGAGTTTATAATTCCACTTGACTTCAAAGATAGGGACTCTTCTCAGATGGTTGGATGATTCAAATTATCACCGTGACTCTTCAATGTCTTCTCCATTTACATTTGGCTCATCGAATACCACATGAATGGATTCTTCGCAACCATGGTCCTTTTGTTGAGTACTGTAGGCTTTGCTTTCGGTGAGTATCCCAAGAAGATACCTTCATCGCCTTTAGCATCGAAGGCCTTTAGGTTATCTTTGCCATTGTTGTGGATGAAACATTTACATCCAAATATTCTAAAATACGCAACATTTGGTTTTTCCACCCAAATCTCATAAGGAGTCTTTGTCACCGTCCTGCTTATCATACATCCTGTTTTGAGTGTAGCAAGTCGTGTTGATTGCTTCACCCAAAATCTTTTTGGTAGCCCCGTCTGCCTAAACATGGTCCTTGCCGCTTCTTTGAGAGTTCTATTCCTTCTTTCTCGCAACTCCATTCTCATTGTGGAGTCCTTGTCATGCAGATAGTTCATGACCAATACCATTTTCAATACAATATCGAGTTATTATTCCATTGACAAACTCGGTTCCTCCGTCTGATATTATTTTGATAATGGTTTGGCTCTTCTCATTTTGAATCCTCTTCATCGCTTGTGGTAGTTTCTCGAGAGTTTCTTTCTTCTTACACATGAATATTGTCCATGTATATCTTGAGTAGTCATCTACTACCACCAAGGTGTATTTCTTTCCACTTATGCTAGTGGTTCCATAGGGCCAAATAGATCCATATGTAGCGATGCAATATTCTTGTTGAAGATGGGCATGTCTTTTTTGAATGATGATTTGATTTGTTTTCCCTTCCGACATGCGCCACATATACTCTCCTTTCTCGTATCTTCGAGTCCGGAAGTCCTTCCACAAGACTACTACGCAAGCTTGTTAATCGTTTTCAAATTCAGGTGACTCGGCTTTTTGTGCCACGGCCAACTTGATTCAAATTGCTTTTTGCTAGTAGACAGTGTTGGGTGTAGCGGTTGACCAATCTACTACATACATGTTCTTTTCTCTCGCATCCTTGCAACACAACTTCATTCGATTCACCTCCTTGATTTGGCATATACCCATGTTAAATCCAACATTATAGCCCTTGTCACGAGTTGGTCGATGCTTAGCAAGTTGAAGTTGAGTCCTTCAACATATGCAACATCCGTGATTTCTAATCCATTCCTCTTGATGGATCCAATGCCTCTTATTTCACCTGAGCTTCATTTCCTCCAAATATGACTTTTGCTCCTTTAACTTCCTTGAATTTTGACAGATTTTTCTTATTTCTGTCATATGTCCGAATGACCACTATCCATATACCAGGTTCCTTGGCACTCACTGCTCCTTGAACCCGCAATCAAGGAAATTAAGTTTTAGGTACCCATACTTGTCCGGGTCCCGAGGGGTTAGAATTGTAAGATGATCCAACCAACTTATAGCCAAATGATTTGACTCTAAGGGGTTGCCATCTCAATGCCATAATCATAATTAATCTTGGCAAATTGCTTGGGGATTCTAGGTTCATACAAACTTGTCTCTTTTGTCTCGTATGCCCGCATATGTGTTTTCGCAATTGCCTTCTTTGGGTAATTGTGGTGTCTTTGAATGTAGTGCCTAGGTGCATATGTGTGCTGATGAAAGCTCTTATACTTTTGGAATGGCCTTTCTTTGAGTTCTGGCCTTTGCCATTTGGGCTTACATTCCATAAGTCTATCCGATAGTTCACATTATTCCAATCAGCTTGGCTTGGATATTTTCTACCATTCCCATCATATGTATTTCTTTTATAGATTTTCTTCGGGTTTTTGGTAGCTCGCTTCTTCTTTACTGAGTATTTTCTTTGGAGTTTGGCGAGAACTTGGTGAATCTTTTCTCGCTTGTCCTTTCAAATACACTCAACTCGGTCGTTTTTTCTTTTCCTTTATAACCAAGGCCAGTTTGCTTGTAATTGTGCTTTGGAGTGAATGTGTGTGCAACATTTAGAGTTTTGGATTTTTAGACTCTTCATTGCTTGAAGATCCATTTTCCAAAATTACTCTCGAAGTTTGACATATCACGAGGAGTTAAATCCTAAGCCTGTCTTGTCTCCACATTCTTTTTGACTCATAATAAGATCATCTAATGATTTAGATGCCTTAGTGAATGAGGCAATAACATTTTTTGAGGTCATTCTCCCTCTTTTCTATGGCAGCAATTTACTCGCTATTAGCTTGGCTTTTTCAAATTTAAACTTTCATTCTCATCGGCTATTTGACTTAGAGTATTCAACTCCTTATTCAAATTGTGAGTTTTGGCTCTTAGTAGGCTCATTTTCCTCATTTAGTAGTGTGTGTGAGGATTTAATGTGTTCAAAATCTTTCATCATTTTGCCTAATGAGTCATAAAGATCGAGTGGGTGATGAAGTGTGTGTGTCACATCACTACTATCACTAGAATCGAGTTTGATGAGTTGGAGTTTACCTCATCTTCTTGGTCGATTGATCTTGTTCCTTTGCCATCGCACGCAGATCGGGGCTTCTTCTTCAGGTCACTTGAGTAGTCGGCTTCACCGCTCTTTGAATCAGTTGTGTCTTTTGACTCTGCATTTTCTCGCAGCCCAACATTGCCTTTTTCTTTTCTTGTCTTCTTTCTCTCAAGACCTTTCTTTCTTCTTCATTCCTCGTATTTGTTGACTACGGATATGGGCGATTAATGGCATAGTGACCTGGTTGCCTACAGTTCAAAGATAGATATTCAACCTTTTGATCGGCTCTTTCCATTCTTGGATTGTCACCCTTTGATATTCAGCTTTTTGATGATCTGTTCTCTTGGTTGGCCTATCTTCCCTTGATTTGGAGGAGCCGAGTGTCTTCTAGAGGATTCGCCCTTGACTCTCTTGTAGTTCTTGTTGAAGAACTTGTTGAACCTTTTACTAGTAGGGCTATTTCTTCCGGGTCAATGACTTCTTTGACCTCGGCTCTCTTCCCATCTTTAACAATTAGAGCAAACTGTTTTGGGCACAACTGCCTCTCTTCCTCGGTCTTTTCTTCTCGGCTCAAACTCGTAGGCTTTGAGGTCCGAGAATAGTTCATGGTTGGATGTCTTTGATAGGTCCATGGAATGTCTTAGTGCCATGACTTTCATTTCCCATTCACCGAAGACTTTTTAGGATCTTCATACACATTTCCTTCTCGTGTATATTTCTTTCCAAGTGCGGATAACTCGTTGGTGATTTCGTGAACCGAGCATCCAGTTGATCCAGGTTTTCTCCCGAGATCATTTTGAAGTTCTCAAATTTCAGACATGACCACTTTGATAATTTGTTTTCTTTGATTTGCTCGAGCCTTCACAAATCAATGTTAGCTTGTCCCGCATTTCTTTAGCCGTTTTGCATGATTTGACTTTATTGAACATGGATTTGTCCAAGGTTTTGTAAAGGATGTCCTTGGCTACATTGTCCAGGTTGTATCTTTTTCTCATCATTTGTCCATTCAATTCTTGGTTTTTCAACCGTGGGCCGGGTCCGGGAGCAACATCCTCCTCACCTTCACCGCAGCTCTTCTTCTTACAAATTGTGTTCACCTTTAAGATTTGCGGTGGCCCATCCTCTATCACTATCCACATCTCATCATGTAATCTTTGATAGATGAGCCTCGCATACGAATTTTCCAATCATCAAATTCTTCAATAGTGAACATAGGGATGCGTGTCAAATTTGCTTCCATGATAATAACTTTTAATGATAAAAAGAGTTTTGAAAGTTTAAGTACTAAAGCGGACTTTGAAAAGTTTGGAGATCTAGTTCAAGAAACTGCGGAGGGCTCAATGGACCAACCGCTCCGATACCACTTGTAGGTCCCAAGGGGTGTAAGTGTAAGGTTTAGAAGGGGGTTGAATAAACCTTACCAAATTTTTGATTTAGTCCTTTTAAAAATTCGAGTTGATCTTTGCACAATTGTGTCCCTGGTGGATGACCAATTTAGTTAATCGCCAGTCTCTCAACAGACTTAATCGAGATGTTGATGGAATAACTCAAACTGTTAAGTTTAACTCGGATGTGGTTTGTTTTCAGCGGAAGACTTAACACCCTTAAGTTTGGTTAAGAGAGATTTAGAGCTTGATTTAGTACTTAGAGGTTATCTAATGGATAGCAAATATGTCAAAAAATTAAACAAATATGATGCAAGAATTAAAGTCTTGAAATGTAAATGACACAATAAGATTTTTATAGAGGTTCGAAGATGGGGTAATTCTTCTACTCCTCTCTTCTCCAACTCCTGGAGGAATCCACTAGGTATTGATCAAGATACAAAGTGGTAATAGTCCGGATACAAGTCTTGATCACACAAATGACTTTATCCTTTGGGACTCTGTCTGAGACGCCTTGATCACTCACCGCTTCTCGTGCGACTCGGCTTCTTCACGGGGCAATCGCTTGCTACTACAACCCACTTGCTCAAGCTCTTTGGATTTGATCACTAAGACCTCCAAAAGCTCAAGACTTGGTTCGACGCCTTGAACCTTCCTACAATCCTTCGTGGAATGTAGACCCCTTGATTCTTGATAATTTCCTCTTCAACTCGATTGAAGTTATCTTTCCTTCACAGTGAGTGTTGGATTGATGTTCTTCGTAGTGTAGGCTTGAGGATTGAGCGTTTAATAACTTGAGAATATTTCAGGTTACGCTTCTAATAATTGCTTGAATGTTTGTGGTTCTCGGTCTACTTCTCTCGTAGTCATTCCTCGGCCTTTTATAGTGATCTTTCAAAAATCGCCCGTTGAAGAGATAGGCTTATTTTTGAAAGTCACTTGTGGTCGTTGGCTTGTCTTGTTGCGATCCTTGGAATTGCCATTTCCTCGTATGAATTGTTCTTCACCTTTTCGTAGAGTTCGACATGGTGTAGTGCTTTCCATTGTTTATTCCTTTTGCACGCTTATGGGATGAGCACTTCGAGAAAGGTATCATGGAGATATTACTTGTTTAAGTAATTCTCTTGATTTCTCGTGCAATGGATCTTTTTCGATTATCTCGACTTGATGCATTTCCTTGCTTTCCCGAGGTGACTTAGAGTCACTTCCAATCATTGGATGACTCTTTCCGTCACTTCAACTTGAGACTTGGCTTTTCTTGAGTTGACTTGACCGATACTCCACTCACCGCATCTCACCCTGCTCCTTCAAGATAGAGTTCCGTCTTCTCTTCTTCGCCATACTCACTGTCTTGCAATGAGTCTTCCTTCTCGTCTCCAATTGTCTTCTTGCATGTTTGGGCATAGTGACTTAACTCAAAAACTTGACCAGCCCTATTTATTACAATGCATTTTACAACAAAAATTTGGGTGCCAAATTCCTATTCTAAGTTTTACATGGCATTCATCAAAATCTAAACAATAAATTTCCCAACACTCAATATATCTAGAAACTCATGCAATATTAATTTAGTACCGCATAATTTTGGCCATCATTGGCATCGTTTGGATATTCTATAGGAAGTCCCCACGATGTCTTTGATTTAAGTGCATACCCCTATATTGATTATTTCCAAGTACCAAATTATTTACGTCACCTACAGGAAATCATTATAAATTAACACTTAAAAATTAATCACCATAAAATGGACCCAATCTAGTAACCGAGACAATTTAGCCCTCCTATAGGGAGACCAATAAAATTGGCATAAGGCATACATATACTCTTATTGTTGGGAAATTTATTTTATAGATTTTGATGAATGCCATGTAAAACTTAAACTAGAAAGTTGGCACCCCATTTTCCTTGTAATTTACATTGTAATAGATAGGAAAAGCCGAGTCAAATCGCTATGCCTGAAATACAAGAAGTCAATCAAGACTAAAGTGAAGACTCCGCTATGGAACATCCGAGTATGGCTAAGATAGAAGATCAAGAACTCGATCAAGATGTATCACCGAGGAACAATTGTGTGGAGAGTCGACCAAAGTCAACTCAAGAACCCAAGTCTCAAGTTGAAGTGACGGATGAGTTATCCAATGAATGGAGCGGACTCAAGTCACCTGGGCAAAAAAGGCAAAGAACCAATAGAAGTTAATCGTAATGAATCCATTGCACAAAAGTCAAGAACATTACTTAAATAAGTAATACTTCCATGTCACAGTCTTAAAGTGCTTATCCTTAAGCGTGCAAAAGGAATAAACCAATGGGAAGCACCGCACCGTGTCGAACTCGAAAAACCGCAAATTCCTTTAATACGAGGAAGGGTCTCTACATCTCAAGACCGAGGAACAAGAAAAGACAAGCCAACGAACACAAGTGACTTTTGAAATCGCATATCTCTTCAACGGGCATTTTTGAAAGTTCACTATAAAAGGCCGAGGAAATTCATTGAGAAAACGTTACCATGAATACCTAAACCACGAACAAGCAAGCATTATTCAAGCTTTTAACTTGCAAATACTCTCAAGAATATTCAAGCAAATCCTCAAGCCTGAAACTCTAAGGAAATCGATCCAACAAGTGTGAAGGAAAGACAACTTCAAATCATGAAGAAGTACACTTTTGAAGAAACAAAAGGGGTCTACTTTTCAGGGAGGATTGTAGGAAAGTTCAAGGTCGAACCAATCAAGTTATTGTAGGGCTTCGTGATCAAATCCAAGAGCTTGAGAAAGTGAGTCAAGTAGCAAGGCAACCGCCCGTGAAGAAGGCTGGTCGGAAGAGAAGCCACTGTGTGACCAAGGTTGTCTTTAGACTATTGACCACTTTGTAAACAGATCTTTTACATAGTGGATTCCTCCAGTGTTGGAAAAGACAAGATTAGAAGAATTACTCCATCTTCGAACCTCTATAAAAATCAACTGTGTCATTTATTTTTCAAAGACATTTACATTTCTCGTATTTGCATTATATATCTTTGATAAACTTATTTACTATCCAACCGATTAATAACCAAGTGCTAAAATCAAGTGTTAAAACAAGTTTAAAAGAATTCAAAGGGTGTTAAGTCTTCCGCGATAAAACCAACACAACCAAGTTAAAGTTCAGGTTAAATAGTTGAGTTATTCTATCAACAAATCTGAAATCATTAAGTGGCTAACTCTGTTTGAATAACCAACTTAGTTGTCCCTCAAGGACTCGATTGTTTGTGTTAACTCGTAATATTTTAAAAGGACTAAAATCAAAAGGTTGGTAAGTTTATTCAACCCCCTTCTAAACCTTACTCACACCCCTTGGGACCTACAAGTGGTATCGAGCGGTTGGTTCATTGAGCCTTCCGCACTGATTACTAAACTAATTTCTATCTTTTCAAAAAGGTTTTAAACACTTGTATTTTCAAAATCTTTCATTTTTAGCAAAGTTATTATCATGGAAGCAAATTTGACACGTATTCCTATCTTCACTATTGAGGAATTTGATGACTCAAAATTTGTATGCAGTGCTCATCTATATGCTCTACACGATGAAATGTGGCTTGTGATAGAGGATGGGCTACTTGCAAATCTCGAAAGTGAACACTACTGTAAGGAGAGTAAATTTGCAGTGAAGGAGAAAAACTTGTCAGCCAGTAGAAGAAAGACCACCATGGTTGAAAAACCAAGGACTCGAGTGGACAAATGATGATAGAAAGAGATACAACTTGGACAATGTGGCCAAGGACATACTCTACAAGACTTTGGACAAAGCACTTCAATAAAGTCAAATCACGCAAAACATCAAAAGAAATCGGATAAACTAACTTTAATTTGTAAAGGATCGTGAGCAAATTAAAGAAAATAAATTATCTCTTCTTTCGCTCAAATATTTGAAAATTTCAAAATGTTTGCAGGAGAATCTATGGATCGATGGATGCAAGATTCACTGAGATCACAAATGAGCTTTCACTCTTGGAAAGGAATACACACAAAAGGAGATGTGTATGAAGATCTTGAGAGCCTCCCACCAATGGGAAATGAAGACTATGGCTCGAGATATTCAATGGACCTCTCAAAAACATCCAATAATCAGCTATTCTTAGACCTCAAAGCATATGAGTTTGAGCTGAGAAGAAAAGATCAAGAGGAGACAACTGTACCCAAGACAACTGCATTGATAGTCAAGGATAGAAAGAGAGTTGAACCCAAGGAAGCCATAGACTAGAAGGAAATAGATTTAATTGTTAAAAGATTCAACAAGTTCTTCAATAAGAATTACAAAAGAAACAAGGGTGAAACCTCCAAGAGACATTCAGCACTCCCTAAGTCAAGGGAAGATAGGCCACCCAAGAGAGCTGAGCACCAAAGGGTTGAACATCGAGAGCCGATAACCCAAGGACAAAGAGCGATCAAAGGGTCGAGAACCCGTGTTGGAATTGGAATTACAGGACAACCAGGACATTTTGCAATTGACTTCCTATCCACCACCAATAAATACGAAATGAATAAGAAATGAAGGTCTTGAGAGAAAGAAGACAGAAAGGAAAAAATGTTATGTTAGGCTGCGGAGACTACGAGACAGTCAAGTCCAAAGAATCGGCGGACTCGAGAGAGTAGTGAAGTGACTACTCAAGTGATTCTCGAAGAAGAAGCCATGATCCGTCTTTATGTCTAAAGAACAAGATCAAATGACCAAGAAGATGAGGTACACTCTAACTCATCTCATTTAGATTCAAGTGATAGTAATCGTGATACACACACTTCATCACCCACTGATCTTTATGATTCATTACGCAAAATGATGAAAGACTTTGAGCACATTAAATTCTCACACACTTCTAAATGAGGAAAACAAATGCTCATAAGCTAAAACTCACAAATGACTAAGGAGCCGAGCACTCTAAGTCACGTAGTCGATGAGAACACAAATCAAGGCCGAGAATGCCAAATTAATAGCAGAGATAGTCGCTATAGAAAAGAGGAAAAAGACCTCAAAAATATGATTGCCTCATTTACAAAGGCATCCAAATCATTGGATGACCTTATCATGAGTCAAAAAGAATGTGGAGATGAGACAGGCATAGGATTCAATTCCTTTGTGCATAGTCAAACTCCTAAAGTTATTTTGGAAAAAGGATCTTGAGCAATGAAGAATCTCAAAAACCCAAAACACCAAATGTTGCACCCACATTCATCCCAAAGCACAATCACAAATAAACTAGCATTGGATATAAAGGAAAGGAAAACAACTAGTTGAGTATCTTTGAGATGACAAATGAGAAGAAATCCAGCAGAGTTCCATAGCAAACTCCAAATAGAAAGTACTCAGTTAAGAACAAACAGAGCTACCAAAAACCCCGTAAGTTTCATCGTGAGAAACACCCATGTTGGGAGTGGTAGAAACTACCCAAGCCAAGCTGATAGGAACAATGTGAAATATCAGCAAAGACCAATGGCATACAAGCCTAGATGGCAAATACCTAAACCTCAGCAAAGGTTATTCCGAAGGCAAAAGAGCTATTATCAGCACACATATGCACCCAGGCACTACACTCGAAATATCACAACTACCCAAAGAAGGCAATTGCTAAAACACACACACAGGCATACGGACAAAAGAGACAAAAATTGTATGAACCTAAAACCCCAAGCAATTTGCTAATGTGCACTATGATTATAGCACTGATAGATGGCAACCTCTTAAAGTCAAGTCATTTGGCTATAGTTGGTTGGATCATCTTATAGCACTAACCCCTCAGGACCCAGGCAAGTATGGGTACCTTAAAACTAATTTCCTTGATTGCAGGTTCAAGGAACAGTGAGTGCCAAGGAACCTGGTATATGACATATGACAGGGAACAAGAAAAACCTCACAAGATTCAAGGTGATTAGAGGTGCAAAAGTCATATTTGGAGGGAATGAAGCTCCAGGGGAAATCAAAGGCACAGGATCTATCAAGAAGAATGAATTAGAAATGACAGATGTTGCTTATGTTGAAGGCCTAAACTTCAATCATAAGCATCAACCAACTCGTGACAAGGGCTACAATTTTGGATTCAATATGGCGGTGTGCCAGATCAAAGATACTGAATCAAATGAAATAGTGCTGCAAGAATCAAGACAGAAGAATATGTATGTGGTAGATTGGTCCACTGCCACACCAAGCACTTGTCTGTTAGCAAAGAGTATAACCGAATCAAGTTGGTTGTGGCACAAGAAGCTGAGTCATCTGAATTTCAAGACAATCAACAAGCTTGCAAGGAGTCATCTTGTGGAAGGATTGCCAGACTCAGTGTACAAGAAAGAAAGTGTATGTGATGCATGCCAGATGGGAAATAAAATAAATCTTCATTTAAGGACAAGCCAAATCCTTCTTCAACAAGGATATTGCATCTGTTGCATATGGATCTATTTGGTCCAGTTGAACCAGCCAACATAAGTGGAAAGAAATACACCTTAGTGGTGGTGGATGATTATTCAAGATATACATGGACAATCTTCATGTGCAAAAAGAAGGAAACTTTGCGGAAGTTACCTCAGCTGATGAAAAGAGTTCAAAATGAAAAGAGCCAAACCATTATAAAGATAAGGTCTGATAGAGGAACTGAGTTTGTCAATGGGATAATCACTCGATTGTGTTGAAAATGGTATTGCTCATGAGTTATCTCAGAGCAAGGACTCCACAAAAAATGGAGTAGGTGAAAGAAGGAATAGAACTCTCAAGGAAGTTGAAAGAACCATATTAGTCAAGTCGGATTGCCTAAGAGATTTTGGGTGAAGCCATTGACACAAAGATGTTATACTCAAAATAGATGCATGATAAACAGGCAATTAACCAAGACTCCCTATGAAATCGAACAGGAGAAAGCCAAACGTGGGGTACTTCAGATATTTGGATGTAAATGCTTTATCCACAACAATGACAAAGAAAATTAGAAGGCTTTCGATGCTAAAGGCGATGAAGGTATATTTTTAGGATACTCACCGAAAAGCAAAGCCTATGGAGTGTTGAACAAGAGGACTATGGTCTCGTAAGAGTCTATCCATATGGTTTTTGATGAACCTAATGTGAATGGAGATGACGAATCACCCAACCATGCGTAAGAGTCCCTATGTTCAAGTCAAGTAAGAGCAATCAACCAAGATGAAGATGAGATAGTTGATTCGAAAGACAATGAAAGTCTACAACCGAATGACGATGAAAGAGTTGTTCCAAACAACTTAGCTTCGAGACGGTGAACCCGGTGACTTGCTCCAACCTCGATGTGAGATGGCTAAGAGACCATCCACCAAAGTTAGTCATTGGAGATGTTAGAGATAGTGTAAGAACCGATCCAAAGCACAACAAGAAGCAATGTTCACTTGTTTTATTTCCAAATAGAGCCAAAAGATGTGTCTCAAGCATTGGATGACACACATTGGATTCAAGCCATGCAAGAAGAGTCAAATCAGTTTGAAAGAAACAAAGTATGGGAATTGGTGCGAGAGACCAACCCATCAAAATTTTATTGGGTCTTGAAAACCGGATGAATGAGGAAGGATCGTGGTAAGAAACAAAGCAAGATTGGTAGCCAAAGGGTATTGCCAAGAAGAGGGAATAGATTTTGATGAAACATTTGCTCTGTTGCAAGATTAGAAGCAATAAGGATGTTTCTTGCCTATGCTTTTGCACATAAGAACTTCACTTTGTATATCAAATGGATGTGAAAAGTGCATCTCTGAATGGATCACTAGAGGAAGAAGTCTACGTTGAACAACATCCAGGTTTTAAGCGGTATTGGAGATAAGGTGTACAAGCTCAAGAAAGCATTATATGGATTGAAACAAGCACCAAGAGCATGGTATGATACATTGTCTCAATTTCTAACTCGACAATGGTTTCACCAAAGGCAAAGTGGGCGTAACACTCTTGAGAATTCAAGATGGAGAGAGTATCTTTGCTTGTTCAAATATATGTGGATGACATCATTTTTGGATCCACAAATAAAGAGTCATGTGTGATAAGTTCTCCAACCCCATGCAAGGCAAATTTGAAATGAGCATGATGGGAGAGCTAACTTTCTTCCTAGGACACCGTGAGATTTAATTAAGAAATTTGGTATGGAAGAGAGTCTTCTCGTAAAAATACCAATGAACACGCTCGGTCAAGATGGACATGGATGCGGATGGCAAGGTCAGAGATCAAACCGAGATATAGATCACTCATTGGATCATTGCTCTACTTAATGACCAAAGGACCACATCACCTTTGCGGTAGGTGTATGTGCAAGATTCCAATCTGCACCAAAAGAGAGCTACATGATCGCAAAGAAAGAGAATCCTAACATATTTGAAGGGATGCTTTAGGAAGTTCGCTTATGGTATCCAAAAGGAAGGTGGATTCAAGCTTATTGGTTATTCGGACTCGACTATCTTTGGATGCGAGTTGACACGAAAAGTACCTCTCGTACATGTCAAATGCTTGGAAATAGATTGGTTTCCTGGTTTAGCAAGAAGCAAAACTCCATAGCCACATCCACACCAAGCAAAGTACATAGTTGCGGCGGTTGTTGTGCCCAAGTCTTATGGATGAGACAACACCGAGAGATTACGAGATTGAATAAAAAGAGATTCCAATTATGTGTGATAACACAAGTGCTATTGCAATCACTCGAAATCTCGTGTTGCATTCAAGAACAAAGCACAATGATGTCGGTATCATTTTATAAGAGATCATGTTGAAAAAAAGACATCATTTTGGAATATATCTCAACTAATAAGCGATTAGCTAGTGACATATTCACCAAGCCCCTATGTGAGTCAATATTTGAAGAGCTTAAGAATGAGCTAGGGTTAATTGAGCTGAGTTGACACTCGAGAAGACTCAATCAACATAGATAAAAGATAAGAAAATGAGAAAAGAGCAAGTTCCACACATCGCCCAAGTGAAACACCATATCGGGAAGTCGGTTGTATCTAGTTAGTCGACAAAATTGAGTCATTCTTGAAAAGAGAGAAGCGAGTTAAGTCATATTTGACATAAGTTTGAGTCATTTATGAGCTAAGTGACAAAAACGCAATCGTTTTTAATGAGGGGAATGTTTTTAAGGATGACATCAGCGTAATAATGACGGGTACAAAGAAAAGCTACACAAAGAAGCATATGATTGGATATAAATGTTTGCCGCATTAAATGCGAGGAATTAAATGCGCTTTGATGTGCTAAATCAAACGTTGATTTCGATCAAAATTTCAAAAACGAAAACATGTCCTTTCATAACCCTTATATATACATTTTCAGCTTTCTCTCTCACATTCGAAACTGTTCATCTTCAAGCAAAAAGAAAGCAAGCCATTTCTCTCTCGAAAACCCTAAGTGTCCTCAAACAAGTTCATCAAGTTTTAATCGAAAATCTCCAAAAATGGCAATCAAGTTTGATTTCGTTAAACTCTCTAAGCAAATCCACTCAGGATCGTCGGTGGATTTCAAAGGTATGGTGAAACAGATTATGATGAAACCCTTGTCAAGAAGATTCTTTGAAATGCTAGAAAAGTCGGTCTCAAGGCTTTTTGACTTTGGAATACTCGCACACCTACCTAGAGTGGTGCGGTTTGTTGGGAAATTTATTGTTTAGATTTTGATGAATGCCATGTAAAACTTAGAATAGGAAGTTGGCACCCCAATTTTTGTTGTAAAATGCATTGTAATAAATAGGGGCTGGTCAAGCCGAGTTAAGTCGCCTATGCCCAAACATGCAAGAAGACAACCGGAGACTGAAGGAAGACTCACCGCAAGACAAATTGAGTATGGCAAAGAAGAGAAGACGGAACTCTATCAAGGAGCGGTGAGATGCACGGTGAGTGGAGTATCGATCAAGTCAACTCAAGAAAAGCCAAGTCTCAAGTTGAAGTGACAAGAGTCATCCATGATTGGAAGTCGACTCTAAGTCACCTGGGAAAGCAAGGAAATGCGATCAAGTCGAGATAATCGAAAAGATCCGTTGCACAAATCAAGAGAATTACTTAAACAAGTAATATCTCCATGATACCTTTCTCGAAGTGCTCACCCCATAAGCGTGCAAAAGGAATAAACCAATGGAAAGCACTACACCGTGTCGAACTCAAAAAGGTGAAGAACAATTCATACGAGGAAATGGCAATTCCAAGGATCGCAACAAGACAAGCCAACGACCACAAGTGACTTTCAAAAATAAGCCTATCTCTTCAACGGCGATTTTTGAAAGATCACTATAAAAGGCCGAGGAATGACTCGAGAGAAGAAGACCAGAACCACAAACATTCAAGCAATTATTAGAACTGTAACTCAAATATTCTCAAGTCATTAAACGCTCAATCCTCAAGCCTACACTACGATGAACATCAATCCAACACTCACCGTGAAGGAAAGATAACTTCAATCGTTGAAGAGGAAATTATCAAGAATCAAGGGGTCTACATTCCACGAAGGATTGTAGGAAGGTTCAAGGTCGAACCAAGTCTTGAGCTTTTGGAGGGCTTAGTGATCAAATCCAAAGAGCTTGAGCAAGTGGGCTGTAGTAGCAAGGCAAATGCCTGTGAAGAAGCCGAGTCGTCACGAGAAGCCACCGGTGAGTGATCAAGGCGTCTCGGACCGAGTCCCAAAGGATCAAGTCACCGTGTGTGATCAAGACTTGTATCCGGACTGTTACCACTTTGTATACTTGATCAATACCTAGTGGATTCCTCCGGAGTTGGAGAAGAGAGGAGTAGAAGAATTACCCCATCTTCGAACCTCTATAAAAATCTTATTGTGTCATTTACATTTCAAAGACTTTAATTCTTGCATCATATTTGTTTAATTCTGCGACATATTTGTTATCCATTAGATAACCTCTAAGTACTAAATCAAGCTCTAAATCTCTCTTAACCAAACTTAAGTGTGTTAAGTCTTCCAAAAAAAACAAACCACAATTGAGTTAAACTTAACAAATGAGTTATTCCATCAACACTCGATTAAGTCTGTTGAGAGACTAACTCTACTTGATTAACTAAATTGGTCATCCACCAAGGATACAACTCGTAGTATCATCTCTCGAATTTTTAAAAGGACTAAATCAAAAATTTGGTAAGGTTTATTCACCCCCTTCTAAACCTTACACTTACACCCCTTGGGACCTACAAGTGGTATCGAGCGGTTGGTTCATTGAGCCCTCCGCACGGTTCTTGAACTAGATCTCCAAACTTTTCAAAGTCTGCTTTAGTACTTAAACTTTCAAAACTCTTTTTATCATTAAAAGTTATTATCATGGAAGCAAATTTGACACGCATCCCTATGTTCACTATTGAAGAATTTGATGATTGGAAAATTCGTATGCGAGCTCATCTATCAAAGATTACATGATGAGATGTGGATAGTAATAGAGGATGGGCCACCGCAAATCTTAAAGGTGAACACAATCGTAAGAAGAGAGCACCAAGGTGAGAGGAGGATGTTGCTCCCACCAGCCATGGTTGAAAAACCAAGAACTCGAATGGACAAATGATGACGAAAAAAGATACAACCTGGACAATGTAACCAAGGACATCCTTTACAAAACCTTGACAAAGCCATGTTCAATAAAGTCAAATCATGCAAAACGGCTAAAGAAATCAGGACAAGCTAACATTGATTTGTGAAGGCTCGAGCAAATCAAAGAAAACAAATTATCGGTGGGTCGTACGAGAAATTTGAGAACTTCAAAATTATCTCGGAGAAAACCTGGATCAACCGGATGCTCGGTTCACGTAAATCACCAACGAGTTATCCGCACTTGGAAAGAAATATACACGGAAGGAAATATGTATGAAGATCCTAAAAAGTCTTCCAAATGAATGGAAAATGAAAGTCATGGCACTAAGACATTCCATGGACCTATCAAAGACATCCAACCATGAACTATTCTCGGACCTCAAAGCCTACGAGTTTGAGCCGAGAAGAAAAGACCGAGGAAGAGACAGTTGTACCCAAAACAATTTGCTCTAATTGTTAAAGATGGGAAGAGAGCCGAGGTCAAAGAAGTCATTGACCCGGAAGAGATAGCCCTACTAGTAAAAGGTTCAACAAGTTCTTCAATAAGAACTACAAGAGAGGCAAGGGCGAATCATCCGGAAGACACTCGGCTCCTCCAAGTCAAGGAAGATAGGCCAACCAAGAGAACAGATCATCAAAAAGTGAATATCAAAGGGTGACAATCCAAGAATGGAAAGAGCTGATCAAAAGGTTGAATATCTATCTTTGGAACCGTAGGCAACCAGGTCACTATGCCATTGATTTGCCCATATCCTGTAGTCAACAAATACATGAATGAAGAAGAAAGAAAGGTCTTCAGAGAAAGAAGACAAGAAAAGAAAAAGGCAATGTTGGCTGCGAAAAATGCAGTCAAAAGACACAAATTGATTCGAGAGCAAGAAGATGACTACTCAAGTGACTCAAGAAGAAGCCCGATCGTCTCGATGGCCAAGGAACAAGATCAATCGACCAAGAAGATGAGGTAAACTCCAACTCATCAAACTCGATTCTAGTGATAGTGACTGTGACACACACACTTCATCACCCACTGATCTTTATGACTCATTAGGCAAAATGATGAAAGATTTTGAACACATTAAATCCTCACACACACTACTAAATGAGGAAAACAGCCTACTCAAGAGCCAAAACTCACAAACACTAAGGAGCCGAGTACTCTAAGTCAAATAGGTGATGAGAATGAAAGTTTAAAGGCCGAAAAAGCCAAGCTAATAGCAGAAATTGCTGCCATAGAAAAGAGGGAGAATGACCTCAAAAATGTTATTGCCTCATTCACTAAGGCATCTAAATCATTAGATGATCTTATTATGAGTCAAAAAGAATGTGGAGACAAGACAGGCTTAGGATTTAACTCCTCCTGATATGTCAAACTTCGAGAGTAATTTTGGAAAAAGGATCTTCAAGCAATGAAGAGTCTAAAAATCCAAAAGTCTAAATGTTGCACACACATTCACTCCAAAGCACAATTACAAGCAAACTGGCCTTGGTTATAAAGGAAAAGGAAAACAACCGATTGAGTGCGGCTATTTGAAAGGGCAAATGAGAAGAGATTCGGCCGAGTTCCTCAAAGAAACTCCAAACAGAAAATACTCAGTAAAATAAGAGGCGAGCTACCAAAAACCCCAGAAAATCTATAAAAGAAATACATATGATGGGAATGGTAGAAAATATCCAAGCCAAGTGATTGGAATAATGTGAACTATCAAAGATAGACTTATGGAATATAAGCTAAAATGGCAAAGGCCTAGAACTCGAAAAAGGCCATTCCAAAAGTATAAGAGCTTTCATCAAAGACACATATGCACCTAGGCACTACATTCAAAGACACCACAATTACCCAAAGAAGGCGATTGCCAAAACACATATGCAGGGGCATACGACAAAAGAGACAAAATTTGTATGAACCTAGAATCCCCAAGCAATTTGCCAAGATTAATTATGATTATGGCAATCGATAGATGGCAACCCCTTAGAGTCAAATCATTTGGCTATAAGTTGGTTGGATCATCTTACAATTCCAACCCCTCAGGACCTGCATAAGTATGGGTACCTAAAACTTAATTTCCTTGATTGCATGTTCAAGAGAATGAGTGCCAAAGAACCTGGTATATGGATAGTGGTAATTCGATAGTGGTACATTTCCGGACATATGACAGAAATAAGAAAAATCTGTCAAAATTCAAGGAAGTTAAAGGAGCAAAAGTCATATTTAGAGGAAATGAAGCTCCAGGTGAAATAAGAGGCATTGGATCCATCAAGAGGAATGGATTAGAAATCACGGATGTTGCATATGTTGAAGGACTCAACTTCAACTTGCTAAGCATCGATCAACTCGTGATAAGGGCTATAATGTTGGATTTAACATGGGTATATGCCAAATCAAGGAGGCTGAATCGAATGAAGTTGTGTTGCAAGGATGCGAGACAAAAGAACATGTATGTAGTAGATTGGTCAACCGCTACACCCAAAGACTGTCTACTAGCAAAAGCACAAATGAATCAAGTTGGTTGTGGCACAAAAAGTCGAGTCACCCGAATTTCAAAACGATTAACAAGCTTGCGAGTTGTTTTGTGGAAGGACTTCGGACTCGATATACGAAAGGAGAGTATATGTGACGCATGTCGAAGGGAAAACAAATCAAATCATCATTCAAAGAAAAGACATGCCCATCTTCAACAAGAATATTGCATCCGCTACATGTGTTACAAGCATTGGACGACACACATTGGATTAAGCTATGCAAGAAGAGTCGAATCGATTTGAAAGAAATAAAGTATGGGAATTAGTTCAAAGACCCATCCATCAAAACGTTATTGGTACTAAATGGGTGTTCGAAATAAGATGAACGGGGAAGGTTACGTGGTAAGAAACAAAGCAAGACTAGTAGCCAAAGGATATTGCCAAGAAGAAGGAATAGATTTTTATGAAACATTTGCTCCTGTAGCAAGATTGGAAGCTATAAGGATGTTTCTTGCCTATGCGACTCACAAGAATTTTTCTTGTATATCGATGGATGTAAAAAGCGCATTCCTAAATAGTTTATTGGGCGAAGAAGTGTATGTTGAACAACCTCCGAGGATTTGAGCGAAAGACTCTTGGAGATAAGGTATACAAACTCAAGAAAGCTCAGTATGGATTGAAACAGGCACCCGAGCATGGTATGACACGTTGTCACAATTCCTAATCGAGAATGGATTCACAAAAGGAAAAGTAGATAGAACACTTTTCGAATTCAAGACAAAAAGAGTATACTACTTGTTCAAATATATGTGGATGACATCATTTTTGCATCCACAAACGGAGAGCTATGTAAAAATTTTTCAAACCTCATGCAAAGTAAATTTGAAATGAGCATGAGGGAGAGCCATTCTTCCTTGGACTCCAAGTGAAACAACCGAAAGATGGAACCTTCATAAGTCAAACAAAATACACCGAGAGATTTAATGAAGAAATTTGGTATGGAGGAGAAGTCTTCTGTGAAAATACCAATAAATACATCGATCAAAATGGACATGGATGCGGATGGCAAGCTCAGATCAAACAAGATCTGAGCACTTATTGGATCATTGCTCTATCTTACGAAAGCGGGCGGACATCACCTTTGTTTGTAGGTGTATGTGCAAGATTTCAATATGCTCCAAAAAGAGAGCCATATGACAAAGCTAAGAGAATATTGAGATACTTGAAAAGAAGCCAAGAAGTTGGCTTATGGTATCCAAAGGAAGGTGGATTCAAGCTAATTGGCTATTTAGATTCCGACTATCTTTGGATGCGAGTTGACAGAAAGAGCACCTCGCACATGTCAAATCTTTGGGAAATAGGCTGATTTCTGGGTTTAGCAAGAAGCAAAACTCAATAGCCACCTCTCTCAACCAAACGAATACATAGGCTGGCAAGTTGTGCCCAAATCCTATGGATGAGACAACAAATGAGAGACTATGAAGTTGAGGAAAAAGAAATTCCAATCATGTGTGATAACACAAGTGCAATTGCAATCACTCAAAATCTGTGTTGCACTCAAGAACAAAGCATATCGATGTCGAGATATCACTTCATAAGAGATCATGTTGAAAAGAAGGACATCATCTTGGAATATATCTCAACCGATAAACAATTGGTGACATCTTCACAAAACCATTATGTGAGTCAAGATTTGAAGAACTCAAGCATGAGTTAGGGTTAATTGAGCTGGTGACACTCGGAAGAATCAAAGAAAAGAAATGGAACACAAAAAAAAAGGGAAAAAGAGTTGAACTCACGAATCGGCCGTATCGGAAGAAGACAATATACCAAGTCAACTCGACAAATTTGAGTCACAAAGAGAATCGAGAAGAAGAGTTAAACCGACTAAGGATAAAAGCTAAGTCATTTAAGAGCCAAGTGACAAAAACGCAGTCGTTTTGACTAAGCGGGAATGTTTTTAAGAATTACGTCAAAGATAATTATGACGTGTCTGAAAAAAGCTGCACACCAAGCTTATGATTGGATATAAATGCTGCCGCATTAAATACGAGACATTAAATGCTAAATCGGCGTGCAAAATCTAAGCCGTTGATTTCGATCACATTTCAAAAACCACCCGCACGTCCTTTCATAAACCATACTTAAGCTTTCCTTCTTCTCTCTCTCATATTACCAAAACCGTTCATTTCTTTCAGAAGCAAAAGCAAAACTCTCTCAAAACCCTATCTATCTTCAAATCAACCTCTAAGTTTTCTTCGGTGAAATCCTAAAAAAATGGCACCCACCTATGATTTTGTCAAGTTAGGAAAGCAAATCCACACCGGGTCTACTGTGGATTTCGACGGCATGGTGAAACAGGGGTCCGACGACACCTTAGTGAAGAAAATTGCTGAGAAATTGGAAATGTAAAAATTTGAAATCGTTTCCGACGATGGAATATCCGATGACCTATGTGGAGGAGGTCGCCCGATTCTACGTGAACGCCGAGACTCAAGATGAAGGGATAAAGTCATCTATTCACGGAAAGAAGTTCACCATCTCCGCCAAGGATTTGGTGAACACTTTGCTCACTACCGACGGAAGGAGCATCGAAATCAACGATGTTGATGTAAACATGGCTGATGCTTGGAAGGAAATAGCCAAGCCCGACTATCTTGATAAAATAGTTTACACAAAGAAACAAGAGGGTCTGCTGAAGGCATAGACATCAAATTTGGCGGCTTTGACCAATCAAAAGCAAAATTGATCGTAATGGCCGCGATCATTGAAGAAAAGAAAATAAATCTGGGCTGAGTTTGTTTGTCTATAGCATGACTCTGCCAGAATGTAGGGAACAAATCCTTCAAGGAAGATGGTGCATTTGGAGGATCCCTAGGATATGGTCCGTGGTTGGCCGACTGATGGAGGTGAAAGAAGTTCCTCTTAGACATGGAAAGGCGTACCATGTAAACAAGAGGATGTTCGATCAAACCTCTCTGGCGCACGAAGAGAGCCCACACCAAGAGAGGCGACACGAGTGAGGGGAATCACCGACCACTGAAGATACAAATTTTCCTCTACACCAAAGAAGAAAAACTGCCCCAGCTGACTACTAAGAAGATCGCTGCTCTCATGCAAAAGAAAAAAACAAACTCTGCTCCCCGCCCGCAGTAGAGTCACCCGCCCCCGCAGTGTGTCTCCCGCCCGGCCCAGCGGTCGAGAAGGACTCTCAAATACCTTCTCCGATCATCAAAAAGAGGAGAACTCATAAGCCAAGACGGCCAGCTCCTCGTAAGAAAACACCAGCCCCCCCGCCGCCTGCACTCGAAGAAGAAATTCTCTACGAACCGAAATTCCTCTGGTACAAACTAGGAGACGAAGAAGAATCATCAAGCACTCCGAGCTTGAGAAATTGGCCGAGTCGACCACTCACCGGAGCAGAATCTGAGACTGCTGGAGAAGTAGAGTCCCTAGATATAATTGATGAAACAGCTAAGTCTGCTGAAGGCGATCAACAGAGGCAAACTGAAAACACAACAGTAGTCTGCAAGCACTGAGACACAAAAAGAAGCCGATAAAGGCGATAGTGATGTGATGATCCTATCCCCACTTTACCCGGACATCCAAAATCGTCTGCGAGAGTGGAGGAAGTGGAAATTGAGTCGATCAAGGAACAATTCCAACGGCTGAATTTATAGAAGAGGAAGAGGAACTGAAACTTCCTTGGAGTGACCACCGTGGTCCAAGCATTTGGATGAGGAAAATCGCACATATATCTTGCATCTTCAAGGACAAGGAGAAGGAAAGACAGCAGAGGAAGGCCGAGGCACGTGAGAAGGCCAAAGATCATCGCCTATCACCCGCACTACGAACACACACATCATCTCCTTGATGTCTTATCCGACAGATGATGAGGATCCGAACTTTGCTTTGCCGCCACGAAAAGTTGCAAATCAAAGCAAGCATTGCACGAATCGAGAATCCTTCACGAGAAAAGATTGATGGAGGGACCAGGAGAGTCCTCCAAAACACAAATGAAATTGATCCAATGGGAGTGGTTCAAAGAAATCGCCACTTGTTGTTCTTGCCACCACTTCCCCACTCACTCGGGAGAAGGAATTAAGGAATCTGGCGATGAAATCGGGTTAGTGGGGACCCCGTTGAGCCAACCCCTAATGAAGGTGTCTCACCACCGCCCCAACGGCTGAACACTCACTAGAAACAGCCCGGGAGTTTGGAGACGAGTGACCCCATTCCAAGTCACTCACCGGTGCGCCGCCCGAGGGGGAACTCCCTCCACCGCAGGCAAGGTCGGAGAATGTTGCGTATGACCACGACGAATCTAGGAGGCGAAGTGGAGAAGGAACAACCACAAAGTACACAAAAGTTGTCATCAACGAAGCTCGAGGCGATTGAGATTGTCTCACCGAGGTGCCAACGCTCTAAAGGCTAATGACGCTGCCGATGCGATCGGCGCAGGAAGGAACAACCCCGGGAGTTAACACTCTCGGCGATGAAAGTGCAATCCATGGGGTTGAGACTCCAATGGATGCCACCATAGAAGACCCTAAGACAGTGACACCGTCGAAAGGGAGGTCCAAGAGCCTCACTGCAGCTTGAGACTGTAGGAGGTAATGAAGGCCACGGGAGGTTGAGACTTCCGGGGTAAAGAAAGCGAAATAGAGAACATCTCTCCTGCTATCATTGATCCATCTCGAAAAGGAGATAAGCGCGCTTCATGATTCCCAGGATAACCCCGATGTAACCTTTTTGGGATCGAGAAGGAGACGAAGATCTTGAGTCATCCCCGACCGATCCAAAAGACTCACCGCGGATGTTCCCGGCGATGAGCAAGTCGATCTCAAGACTACTCGTCAAAACTTTCAACTTTGATGATGAGCCACCAATGGAAATCTCATCATCGTCCGATGACGCTCGATAAGGCCGAGGACCAGTCCACTCAATTGAGAAACCAAATGAGACCAACGAAGGCTGTTGGGACAAACGAGGCTCGGCAAAGTGGGTCCACTTCACAAAAGACCTCGGTGAAACAGTCTCCATCGCACAGCTCCTCCACAGCGAGTTCGACTCAAAAGGAACTTCACGCGCACCTCTCATCATTGAACAAATCCCGGTGAGTCGTGATGACTCCTTTGTAGAATCATTTTCTTTCTCCCGGAGGTACCCGACCTCCCAAGAGTCGAGAACGAGCTCGCACGCTTCCACGCCAGCTCATGTCATTCCGCCGTCGTACCATCTTTCCAAATGACTATGACTTTGACGCCGCATGGCCATCGCAACTGAGAAAGAAACAAATTAAGTTCGGGAGGTGTTCAAGGCATTATTTGCTAAAATTGAACGGATGGAGAGGCACCAGGCCTCTATGGACATGCGGCGACAACAGAGATGCCAACCTTATCAACGACTTGAGAGGTATAAGCATCACGATCGGGGAATGGTGGCAACAAAGAAAAACAATGCGTGTGGAACAAGTTAGATACTTGAGGACATTGTTTAACAAGTTTCTTTGGTATGGAGAGCCGAGAATGCGATGCAAAACGAAATTGAGAGAACACATTGAGCACATGCATGAAGCTCACACTCGCCGAGATAAAGTCATTGCGTGAGCAAAATAAGTGTGATCTACAACGTATGGAAGACAACATGAATAGAAAATTCAGCCTTCTCATGGCCGAGATGAAGCTAATTTCGATAGAGTCCAACGCTACTCGCTCCGAATTTCGTGCCGCATACACCGCAAATGACTTGAGGCGTAACTCGGCTATCATCGAGCTCGACTTCCCGCTTGCCAAGATATGTTTCAGTGTTCCTCTCTCCTTTGATGATGCCAAAAAGGGGAAGAGGAATACTTTAAAACGCTAAAGAGATCTCGGTTTGAAAAGGAGGAAGCGGTTTGTAAAGGGAAAGACAAATGAGAGAAGTGTCAAAACAAAAGAAAGGAAAGTCTTTGAGGGGAAGGATCGAAAGTTGTGACCTTGATGATTGCACAAACCCCCAACAAGGTCTTGTCACAAAATGGTGACATTATCAACAAAGAACTCCCGGTGACTCGCCACTCCAACACTCTGCTATATCTATGGTGAAAAGAGAAAAAACAATTGAAGCGAGGGATGGAGGAAGTGGAAGGAAGAATGGATGCCCGAGTTATGAACATCTTGAAACAACATGGAGGCATTCCAAAGAGACAGAGACACTTATGCCATCTCGGATGTCGGGACCGAGCCACGATCGTTGATGAATTTAAAACGCTCGCATCGAAGGATACTTTGCAAAAATGTCTATGGCTCAAGCTTGGGACTTGTCTTGGGAAAAGGGTCTCACGTTATGTGAAGAAGGCCGACAGAGGAGACTACCGGCAGTCACTCTGCTGGTCACTCACCGAAAAGAAAAAGACCCCAAAGACAATACACGACCGAGAGGTAGAGGAAGAAGCGATGGTGGAGGAAGAGGTTTCGAGACCTAGGCCTCTGCCCAAAAACATTGAGTACGTAGATCCGGAGGCAAGAAAGGAGGGATCTCTTTGGGCTGGTCTTGACCAAGTAGCCAATTTGCAAGTGGCTAAAAGTAATGCTTTGAGTATGCGAAAAGAATAGAAGAAGAAAATAAGAGACAAACTCAGCTATGGGAGGAAAGACAAGAGAGATTAAGAAGAGATGAAGCTGCCGGAAGGCATATGAAAAGAAGAAGAAGGCGGTGACGATGAGAAAAAGAGAAGAAGAGCGAAAGATCTTGAACAAGATGAAAGAAGAGAGACAATGAAGGAGATGAAGTGTTCTTTGTCCACCCCTTCATGTATTTTACTATGTAAACACATACTATGTAAGTCTTCCGCAATAAAGCTAATTTTTTTTTACAAATGTTTGCTCCGATACACCTTGTAAACATGATTGTGTAAAAGAACAAAAACGTTATAATAAAAGGATTGATTCTACGCATACATTCTATGTGAAGACACTATCTCTGTATGTATCTTTGCTATTTACATTTTTGAATGTTTTAAGTTTTGCATCATCAAAAAGGGGGAAATTGTTGGAAAATTTATTGTTTAGATTTTGATGAATGCCATGTAAAACTTAGAATAGGAAGTTGGCACCCCAATTTTTGTTGTAAAATGCATTGTAATAAATAGAAATGGTCAAGTTTGTTAAGTCGGTATGCCCAAACATGCAAGAAGACAACCGGAGACCGGAAGGAAGACTCATTGCAAGACACCGACTTAAGAAGAGAAGACGGGGAACTCTATCAAGGAGCAAACAGATGCGGTGAGTGGAGTATCGATCAAGTCAACTCAAGAAAAGCCAAGTCTCAAGTGGAAGTGATGTAAGAGTCATCCATGATTGGAAGTCGACTCTAAGTCACCTGGGAAAGCAAGGAAATGCAAAGTCAAGATAATCGAAAAAGATTCGTTGCCGCAAATCAAGAGAATTACTTAAACAAGTAATATCTCCATGATACCTTTCTCGAAGTGCTCATCCCGAAGCGTGCAAAAGGAATAAACCAATGGAAAGCACTACACCGTGTCGAACTCGAAAAGGTGAAGAACAATTCATACGAGGAAATGGCAATTCCAAGGATCGCTACAAGACAAGCCAACGACCACAAGTGACTTTCAAAAATAAGCCTATCTCTTCAACGGGCAAATTTTTGAAAGATCACTATAAAAGGCCGAGGAAGGACTCGAGAGCAGCGGACGAGAACCACAAACATTCAAGCAATTATTAGAATCAGTAACCAAATATTCTCAAGTCATTAAACGCTCAATCCTCAAGCCTACACTACGAAGAACATCAATCCAACACTCACCGTGAAGGAAAGATAACTTCAATCGGTTGAAGAGGAAATGCGAAAATCAAGGGGTCTACATTCCACGAAGGATTGTAGGAAGGTTCAAGGTCAAACCAAGTCTTGAGCTTTTGGAGGGCTTAGTGATCAAATCCAAAGAGCTTGAGCAAGTGGGTCAGTAACAAGGCAAATGCCCCGTGAAGAAGGCCGAGTCGTCGAGAAGCCGCCGGTGAGTGATCAAGGCGTCTCGGTGATCGAGTCCCAAAGGATCAAGTCACCGTGTGATCAAGACTTGTATCCGGATCGTTACCACTTTGTATCTTGATCAATACCTAGTGGATTCCTCCAGGAGTTGGAGAAGAGAGGAGTAGAAGAATTACCCCATCTTCGAACCTCTATAAAAATCTTATTGTGTCATTTACATTTCAAAGACTTTAATTCTTGCATCATATTTGTTTAATTCTCACGACATATTTGCTATCCATTAGATAACCTCTAAGTACTAAATCAAGCTCTAAATCTCTCTTAACCAAACTTAAGGGTGTTAAGTCTTCCGCTGAAAACAAACCACAAATTGAGTTAAACTTAACAAACCTTATTCCATCAACACTCGATTAAGTCCGTTGAGAGACTAACTCTCTGATTAACGAAATTGGCTGTCCACCAAGGATACAACTATGCGCAAAGATCAACTCGAATTTTTAAAAGGACTAAATCAAAAATTTGGTAAGGTTTATTCAACCCCCCTTTCTAAACCTTACACTTACACCCCTTGGGACCTACACATTTCTATGTTAACGAGGAAGTGCAACACAAAGGGATCAAGTCTTACATCCACCGCAAGGACATAAAGATAAATGCTAAGGACCTTGCGGAGCACTGCTTGTTGCCATCGGAAGGCATGTATGAGATTAATGAAGCTGATGTTGATTTGGCTGCTGCGTGGAAAGATGTAGCCAAACCGGTGTGTGCTGCTAAGATGGTCTACACAGCTGATAAGAAATTGCTGAAGGACGACTATCATAAGTTGATGGATGTCGTCTCCAAGTGTGTAGACAGGAAGTTTGGCAGCTTTAACCAGCTGTCAAAGACTAAGTTGATCGTCATGGATGCGATCATGCATGGCAAGATAGTAAACTTGTCTTTGAGTTTATGTCGATGAGACTACTGCTGAATGTCTTGAATAAGACATTCAAGGATGATGGATCCTTTGGAGGATCTCTTGGATATGGCCTCGTGATTGGCCACTTGATGGAAGTGAAGGGTATTCCCCTTCGACATGGAAAATCCTTCCATGTCAACAAGAAGATGTTCAGGGCGAACCTCTCTGGAGCCTAGAAGGGAGCCCACATGAAGAAGGCGGAAACAAGCGAGGGGGAATCACCAACCTCGAGGACAGAGCCGCTACCCTTCCACCGAAAAAGAAAGCCCCTGCAGCCTAAGAAAAAGGATGCACCTACCCGTACAACCGAGTCTCACTGCCCCTGCGGAGGCCGAGAATGAAATCCAAATCCCTTCTCCACCATACGGAAGAAGAGGATTGCCAAGCCAAGAAAGGCTCCCTCCAAGAAGGATGCCTGGCCCCCACCGCTTGAATCGAGAATAATAAGAAGAACCAAAAGTTCCTCTAGTTCGGACCAAAAAGAAGACTCTTCAAGCATTGAGCTTGAAAAGAAAACTTAATTTGTTACTCAATTTGGAGAAAACATCCGAGACTCATCAAACTCAGAAATGCAGTCTCCTAAAGTAATTGATGAATCGACAAGATCTTGAAGGTCATCGCAGAGTCCCGATGAAGACTCACCAAGGCGTCGACAAGAGAAGCAAAGCAAATGAGACAAATCGAACATCCCATTGAAAAGGTTGTCTGTCACTTTGCTCTTGTATCGACGCTAAAGGCGAGGAGCGAGTATCTTGCCATCAATCCACGAAAAGGAAGGACAAGAATAAGATAATGACGATGATGTTATCATGTACTCTCCAAGATACCCGGACATTCAAGACCGTCTCGAGAGAATGGAGAGCATGGAAGCTAGATCACTCAAGGGCGCATTTTGCTCACCCCGAGTACATTGAGGAAGAAGATGAATTGCTGCGATTTCTTGGAGTCAATCTTGCTTGAGGCCCTGAATGAAGATAATCGCATGGATATTCTCCACATCTTCAAGGAGAAGGAAAAAGCCAAAGCGACGAAGGAAGCACAAGGTCTTGAGAAAGCAAAGATGTGCACGTTCATCGGAACTCATGAGCATACTCATGAAAATCTAGTTGAGTACCGCAGGCGATGGATTTGATATGGATCCCATTCTTTGCGGCGGAGAAGTCGGATATGCAGAAGCAATGAGAGAATCTAAGCGATTGCATGAGCAACAATTATTTGAAGGACCAGGAAAGTCGTCTCAATATCTCCTACAAATCAACCCTTTGGGAGTGGTGTAGCGGTTGCCCACGGACATCGTTGCGACCCCACGTCCCGATCTTTATCGGAGGATGGGTCCAAGATAATTGGCAATGAAAGTGGGATTTTGGGCACCCAAGTTGAGCCAACCCCTGAAGAAGGTGTTTTACCACCTGCCCCAGCCGGGCGAGCATTCAAAAGAAAAAAACCGTGAGTCGGGAGCGAGAATGACCCCATCATCAATCACTCACCGGTGGTGTGCCGGATGAGGGGAAACTCTCTCCACCGCAGGCGGGTCGGAGGATCTTTGCGAGAAGACTCTAACTTGAAGCAAGAAGGCGAAATGGAAACTGAGAAAGAACCACAGCAGATTGATATTGACGAAGCTCGGACAGTTGAGTCTATCTCAGCTGAAATGTCACCGCTTTGAAGGGTGATGACACTATTCTTATAGTCGAGGCACGGGATGGAGATGCCCCAGGGAGTTAACACTGGGCGGTGAAAGTACAATCCTAAGGGTTGAGACTCCTATGGATGCCATGGTCAAGACCCTAAGACAATCGCGGCTTCGTCGGGAATATGGAAAGCCTCGTTGCGATTGAGACTGCTGGAGGTAATGAAGGCCCAAGGGAGGTTGAGACTTCCCAGGGTAAAGTTGAAGAGACTCTAAATATTCCTCCTATTCAAAGCGCTGAAATTGAAAAGAAGATAAACGCACTTCATGATTCCCGGGAAAACCTTGATACATCATTTAAGGATCGGAAGATGAAGCCGAGTCCACCACTTTGCGGATCCAAAGGACCCAACCGAGGATGTTCTCAAAACTACGAGTCGGCTAAGTGATAAAGTCGCTCGTCAAAAAATCAATTTTGATGATGAGCCAAGCCCTCGTGTTTCATCATCATCGATGACGCTGATGATGCAAAGAGAGGAACCGTAATTCACTTAGAAAAATCCATTGAGACCGAAGACGCTGTTAAGACAGTGAGGCTCGACCGGGCAAAATATCTCAATCGCCCCAAACGAGACACCGTCCATCTGCGAGGCTTCCACAGTGCGGCAAAGACTACCGACGAAGCTATCACAAATGGTGAGAGTGCGAAGAAGAGCTGAATCATCACAGTACAACCCTCACAAACAATCCCATATGTGAGTGATGATGCCTTTCAAATGTATTCCCTTTCACGCCCGATCTTACGGTTTGGAAAAGAGACCGCCTTTGAACAATGAAGATTCATGGTGAGAGAATATCCCATCATCCCTATGACACAATTGTTCCAAGTTCAACTTTCTTTGAAGAGTGGCTTTGAATCAAGTGAGACAATGAATTTCGTGAGATCTTCAAGAAGATCTCGTGAAGAGATTGAGAAGATCGAAAGACATAAGGCCTCACTCGACTTAAGATCGGACAACAAGGACGCTACCCTCACAAAGCAGACTTGAGAGGGATAGTGGTGCGGATCCAAGAATGGTCTCAAAGAAATCGCCATGCAAATCGAGCAAATTCATTATTTTAAAGCATTGTATGGCGGAATACTTGTATGGATGGTGACAACGCTAATCTAAAGCAAAGGATGCAAGCGTATATTGAAAGGTTGCATGCATCTCACAAAACAGAAATGGAGTTGTTGCAAGAATTCCCGAGGAGAAAAGAAGTTTTGCGTCTTGAGGAGACCATGATGAATGAGAAATTCAGCCTCCTCATGGATGAAATGAAATTGGTGGCAGCCGAGTCCGAAGCCACTCGCTCGAATTCGGATAGCTTACGCGGCAGGACTCAAACAGAATTCCGCTTCCAAAGAGACTCGACTTTATGCTCATGAGACATGTTCCCTAGGGTCCCTCTTTCCTTTAATGATGCCAAAAAGGGGGAAGAGGACTCCCTAAGGAAGTTGAAAGAAGAGAAGTTGAAGGAATCTAAAGGCGAGAAGAAGAAAAACAACGAGGGGAATGTTCGAAGGATTTGACGTTAATGACAAAAACCCTTCAAAGACAGGTCATGTTACGGCTTCAATTATCAGCAAACTTCCGGTGACTCTGCCAATCGAGCATTCATTTGTGCCTATGTCGGAGAAAAGACAAATCATCGAAGCGGGGATGGTGGAGTTCGACAAGAAGGCGGATGCCCGCATCGAAGAAGTGATGAAATAATACGGCGGTATTCCGGCAGGGAAGGATCAAGATGCTATTCCTGACAATGGATCCGAGCCAAGATCAGTTGAAGAATTCAAGACACTCGAATCCGAAGGCTATTTCCAAGGGATGTCACTAGCCCAAGACTGGGATTTGTACTGGGAGAAGGGTCTTACTTTGTGTGAAGAAGTTGATAAGCGAGACTAGACTACCGGTAGCCATTCAATTTGGTAAGTAGAAGACTCCGTGAAGTACACACCCAGAGGAGGATGAAGAAGTGGTGAAGGAAGAGGTTCTCGACCTCGTCCAAGACCCAAGAATATCGAGTTTGTAGATCCCGGAAAGAAAGGAAGGATCTACTGGGCTGGGTTTGATGAAGTGGCAAATCTAGAAGTGGCGAGGAAGAATGCTGAGGCCGTGAAAAGATAGGAAGATGAAAATGAAAAACAAACTCAGCTATGGCTCGAGAGGAAGTGAAAGGATGATGTTGCGAAGAAAGCCTATGAGAAGAAGAGAAAGCTGAGGAAGAAGAAAGAAAGAGAAAAAGAGTTGATGACTTTGACAAAGCTGAAGAGGAAAGAAGGAGGCAGCGAAGGCGTTGAAGTGTTGCTGCGAACCCCTTCATGTATATTAGTCACGAAAATACGTTTTTGTAAGTCATCTGTAATACTTAATGAAGTTTTCTAGAATTTTTTTTTTCACTTTGTATTAGTATGCTAGCATAGATGTCTGTATTGTTGCTTTGATATAGAATGCTCTGATACCAAATGTGAACAGCTATGTAAAGGACAAGAAAGCTATGATGAATAAAACGATCGATTCTATGCATACATTCTTTGTTACTGCATTGTCTGTATGTATCTTTGATGTTTACATGTTGTTTAATGTTTTTAAGTTTTGGCATCATCAAAAAGGGGGAAATTGTTGGGAAATTTATTTTATAGATTTTGATGAATGCCATGTAAAACTTAAACTAGAAAGTTGGCACCCCATTTTCCTTGTAATTTACATTATAATAGATAGGGCTGGAAAAGCTGAGTCAAGTCAGCTACGCCTGTAAATGCAAGAAGTCAACTGAAGACTGAAGTGAAGACTCCGCTGTGGAACAGCTGAGTATGGCCAAGATAGAAGATCAAGAACTCGATTGAAGATGTATCAGCTGAGGAACAACTGTTTGAAGAGTCAGTCAAAGTCAACTCAAGAAGCCAAGTCTCAAGTTGAAGTGACAGATGAGTTATCCAATGATTGGAGCAAACTCAAGTCACTTGGGGAAAAAAAGCGGCAAGAGAGTTAATCAAATGAATTCGTTTGCCGACGAAGTCAAGAACATTACTTAAATAAGTAATACTTCCATGCCGCCGGTCTTAAAGTGCTCATCCCGGGCGTGCAAAAGGAATAAACCAATGGGAAGCACTGCACCTCGTGTCAGAACCTAAAAAGCTGCAAATTCATTTAATACGAGGAAGGGTCTACATCTCAAGACTGAGTACCAAGAAAAGACAAGCCAACGAACACAAGTGACTTTTGAAATCAGCCTATCTCTTCAATGGGCAGATTTTCGAAAGTTCACTATAAAAGACTGAGGAAATTCATTGAGAAAAGGTTACCTTGAATACCTAAACCACGAACAAGCAAGCATTATTCAAGCTATTAACCTGCAAATACTCTCAAGAATATTCAAGCAAATCCTCAAGCCTGAAACTCGAAGGAAATCGATCCAACACAAGCTGTGAAGGAAAGACAACTTCAAATCTGTTGAAGAGAAAACTTTTGAAGAATCAAAAGGGGTCTACTTTTCAAGGAGGATTGTAGGAAGGTTCAAGGTCGAACCAGTATCAAGTTATTGGAGGGCTTCGTGATCAAATCCAAGAGCTTGAGAAAGTGAGTTGAAGTAGCAAGGCGGTATCTGTGAAGAAGGCGAGTCGGAAGAGAAGCAGTTTGTGTGACCAAGGTTGTCTCTAGATTGTTGACCACTTTGTAAACAGATCTTTCACTTAGTGGATTCCTCCGGGAGTTGTAGAAGAGAGGATTATAAGAATTTCCCCATCTTGAACCTCTATAAAAATCAATCTGTGTCATTTATTTTTCAAAGACATTTACATTTCTCGCATATTTGCATTATATGTGTTGATAAACTTATTTGTTATCCAACCGATTAATAACCAAGTGCTAAAATCAAGTGTTAAAACAAGTTTAAAACAATTCAAAGGGTGTTAAGTCTTCCACGATAAAACCAACACAGCCCGAGTTAAGGTTCGGGTTAAACATTGAGTTATTCTATCAACGGCTCTATCGAGTGTTGAGTGGCTAACTCTGTTTGAATAACGAACTTAGATGTCCCTCAAGGACTCAAATTTGTTTGTGTTAACTCTGTAATATTTAAAAGTACTAAAATCGAAAAGTTGTTAAAGTTTATTCAAACCCCCTCTTCTTCTAAACCTTACTCACACCCCTTGGGACCTACACTTATTAATGGGGTGTGAGGAGGAGACCGTGGGCTCACAAAAATAGGGCACCCGCTCTCACTTAATATAATTTTTAACTATTGGGTTTTTAGAAAAATTAATAATATCCCAACCAAGTTTAAAAAAATTGCTTTAATTATTAATCACAATATAAATTTTCTAATCTAATTAAAAGTTAGAAAAAAAAATAAATATTAAACTATACATGACAATATAGTACCTAGTGCGGGTACACACGATCTAAATGGCATGTTATATGAATGACATTTACTTCACAAAATAATTAAAGCAATAAAACAATAATTGAAAGCAAGAACAAATTTATGGCCCCGTCCTAGACATAAAACTATAAATAAATTAAAGACTCAATTGAGCCACAACCCGCCCAATTCTTGATTCTCATAGTATTGTGTCCGGGCCATTATGAACTCCTTCAAAATCTAATTTGCAGCCCATTAAGAAGCCAAAAGTGTGCAATCCGAAATCAAATAGGCCCAAATCCAACAAAGATGCACAATCGACCCATTTACATTTTTTCAGATTTTTTTCCTTTTTTTAAATTAAAATGGAAAACAGAGGGCGCGATTAGATATACTTGTTCGCCTTTATTTTTAGCTCACCGCAAGTGTACGGTGTACGTTATAGAAAAGGGTAGCAAGGTCGTATCCACGAGACTAATAAATTTATGTACTAAGTATTGAACTAAGATAGATTTATTTTTATTTAGACTATCGTAATTTGATGATTGTTGTTGTAAGATTAAGACAGGATAGACTACTAAAACACAAGTTTAAGATAACACAACGATAGAAGTATCAAGATGATAAAATGGATTTCCGACTTAAGGTTTCGATTAATACCCCTCTTGTTTTCCGATTTAATCCAAGCCAAGTTATTATCAATATTCCTATAAGACGATCACAAAGATATTTTATCCTCCCTCTCGAGATGCATATAAATCGTATATTGAAATACTTATGCTAGCATCTCTACTCAACATGAAGTACTCAACTCCCAAAAGTGCAAAAGATCAAATGTCCTCACAAATACTTACAAACCTCTCGATTCATGCAAATATTTGTGTCAAGTACTCAAGATCTAATATTGAAACTCATCTCTCAAATTATGAATCAATATATCAAACAAGTTAAATCATTGATAAAACAAGAATAAGCTCAAAGTACTCAAATAGGCTTCACGATAATAACTTCAACAAGGATTAAAACATCCAACAAGAGTTCATTAATCTACTACCAAAACCCGGAAATCTAAAGAGTTTAGCTACACATGTTTTCTAAACAACTCATAGACAAATTGTTCAAAGCCATGACAAACTAAAATGGAAGATTAAAACTACAAGAGAAGCAAGAAAAACTTAGGAACGTCGACAATCTCTCGATATATCTCTGTTCCTTGAGCTTCGATGCAACCCGATTATCTCCTTGATGTCCTCTTCCAAGAATAGACCTTTGTCTTGTGTTGTAGATCCCAAAAATGTCAGAATATCCTTGTGTGCGCCCCCCAAAAAACCTTTTTATACCCACTTTCAAGTTTAGGGCAAAGTGCTGCAGATTGTGGATTCAGCGCAGGCACAGGGTCGTGGCGCCGCCGGGCTACCCGTGCGTCATGCCGTAGCGAAGCCTTTGATTTTTGCCAAACATGCATGGGTCGTGTGCCCTTGCACGGGCTACCCGTGCGTGATGCCGTAGGTATATTGTAATTCCCTAGTGGCGCACGGGTGGTGCGTATGAGCACGGGCTATGCCGTGTGCCATGCCGTAGCCTTAAAATACCTCTATTCAGGGGCACACGGTGGTGCCTAAGGCACGCCCAACCCGTGCGCTCCCCCGTATTTTCCTTATACGCTCATCTTCCTCTCGTTCTAGCTTCGTTTCTCGTATACTCAATCATTTCTTAGTTTTTCCACTTTGCGATGCTCGTATTTGCATTAAATTTGCTTCAAATAACATTAAATTCCTACAAAACAGGCAAAGTGTAATATCTTTTCCACAAGGAGTGAATACGTAACATTTTACACGTATATGCATGTTTACTCATCATTATAGCCATAAATATGCCCCAAAATACATGCAAAACTCACACCTATCAAAATCCCCAAACTTAAACTGACCATCCCGATCAACAATTTTGAAAACACGATAAAGCACAACAGGAGATAAGAATGAAAGCGCACACAAAGGACCCAAAAGAAAATCTATATTGTTCGTCATGAATGTTGAGCAACAAACCAATGAAGTCTCAAATATCGATCAAAGAACACGCATCAAGTAAAACAAAGTGAAATGCTCAATTACAACTCTCAAAAGTTACGTATACTCTCATCTCACGAGGATATGGGACGTGTTTACGCTCAAATCAATTCAATGTCGCAAAATTACCATAAGCTTTCACTTCATCTCATATATCCGCCACTAGAATGTATGCAATTCGTGAATCAAAAAGGACTTTCTTATTTGGTTGTAATGAAGGCTCTTTGGTTAGGGTAGGAAATTTTGGATAAAGTGACTCAAACTCGAGCATATAAACTGGTGAGCATATCAATCCTCTACATTTTAGTTCCATATGCTACTCCAATCATCCCTTATTTTTATCAACTTTACTTATTTCCATTTCTTTCTTTCTTTTGAGAATCGCCTTAAATTATAATCCTTCGCCCCCAAGTTTCGTTTCTATGAAAATACATTATATCATCGATTTGTTTTTCCGATTCATTTGTGAATTTTCAACACTTCCTTTTCACCTCCTTTTCTTCCTCTTTTGTTCCAATTAACCAAATATACCCAATTATCCCACTTTTCAATTCCCACTCCTTCAACTCCATTCATTCCCTTTACTCAACGTTATACACTCGAGTTTATCAAGTTCAAAGCTTAAATCTTGTCGTTATCAAAGGAATAGGCAATAGGCTCAACTTGGCTAACTAGGAATTTCATCATCTTTAGGTAAGCAAAAGGCTTGAAAGGCTAGCAAAGATGGCCTTTAATCACATTCACAATTTGTATACAACTTGTGGCCTTGACAGAGATACCCGAGCAAGTTCTAGAATTCTAACAACATGAATGATACACTCAAATCACAACAAGAAGACTGCAGAAGATATAAGCAAAGAAAAAGCTCAAATGCTCACAGGCTTGTAAATATGTAATTCAAAGCATCAAACCAAGTTTTCATATTAACATGCTCATTGTTATCTATTCAAGGCTCAATCAACTCATACTCATCATCCAATTCCAACAATACAAATCTTTCAATCAACACACAAACAACAAGTTGCATCAATCCCGATCAACTCACTCTCTAACCTCTATGAAAGCAATAAACGTGCTAAAGCCATAAATGTGCTCTAATGCAATGCAACCTAGAATGCTCTATATGCAACTATATGAAAACACACAAAAAAACACACAAAATACAAAAAAATATATTTTTTTTTACTATCCACACTTTTCATATATTAAAATACTACCTTTCCCCCAAACTTGAATGAAATTGTATTGTCCTAAAGGGGAAAAATAGAATTTCAATAATGAAAAGTGAGGATATACCTCGAATCACTTTGGAGGTTGTGGCGGTGAAAAGTGGCCTTGCGAGATATGTCACATCCGCAATCGTTGGAGCACTTGCCACGTCTCCTCGGACCTCCTATCATAGTTCTCACGGAATGCGAGAAAATCAGCCCGATGATCTTTTGCCTCAAATCCTTCCCTTGTTACCTCAACTCGTCTCCTTGACGACGCAAGTCCTCCCCAAACGCATATAGCATATCCCGAAAGTCATTGCCGTGTTGGGGTTCACCACCATGAGAGGTATCGGGACGATCCCCGCTATGTGAGCGTCGGGGTACTCGCCGCCTTGTGAGGACTCGGGAAGTCATATCCAAGTTGAGGTGATGAGGTTCCATCCCCATTTCTCTTCTACATAGCTCCTCTTCTTCCGCGACCATATCCTCCACATCCGGAACCCTTGAACTCGGCGCCTCTTCCTCACTTCTATAGCTTCCGTAATTCGGTTATGCGCGTCGAGTTCATTAGGAAGTTGGTTGTGTCCGCAAAGTATCTCTTTGTGGTGTATCTCGGGTTGGGCAACGGAAATGCAACACCTTCTTTCCGTAGAAGCACCAACATATTATCTTCATTTGCGATAAACTTCATATGGTGCAAAGATGCCAAATTAACCCGAGTGCTGCCCGAATAGGCTCCAAGCCTCTGAAATCGATGTTGAAATGTCGGGCAATAGGGGTAATGAGGCCCCTATAGAAATAGTACCCCCTTCTCGCCTTACCAATTGCTCAACTTGCTCTGCACAGTAGGCGGTCACTGTGTTGTAGGGTGTATTTGTGAGCATACACCATAGTAGATACAACTCCCTCGTAGTCATTCCCCAATATTTTCTCCTGCGAATACGGAGGACGCAGTCACACGTTGTATGTACTGAAAAACGGATTCGAATCCAAGAGGCTTTGGCGGTTCGTGCGGCATACAACATATGCCCCATCTGTGGTGTTTCTACCAACATTCTCCAAAAGTCATATTGATCATAATTGTTCATCGGTCGGAAAACGAGCATTCGTTGGAACTTCAAAAATGGTATTCAATTGGGGGATAGATAATTGCCGACGTACATTACCCAACTAAAAGTGTATTTCAAATGGTTCAAAAGCTCCTCCTTGTTTGAGTACTTCCACGGTACTCAAAAATTCCAACATGTATCGTTTGAATGTCGGCCATCCTCGCTCATAAAATTGGTCCATCCGACCTTTGCAAAAACGCCAAACGTCCTCATGTATCCCCAAAGTTTGGGTACAGTCATCATCGGTGTATCGGGATAGAGATACTTGGCGACCAACTAAGCGATTCCACCGCTCTATGTCGTTTGCATTCGTCAATACCACACCATATGCAGCGGGACTGTTCGGGTCTACTTTTTGCGGTGCCTTGTCTCTTTGTGCCGCTATGCGCGCGCGTCTTTTTCCACCACGGGGATTCCTTCTATCACCATGAAAGATTTGTACCGAAATAAATTCCATTAGCATCCCAACACTATCAATGGCAAGCAACAAAGTAGGGATTTTAAGCCATACATTAGGTGGTGCATATTGACTTCCTACATCACTTTGATCGATCAAGCACCCCCAAACAATCAAGAATTAAGGCCATACTAGGGAATCATTAATCTTAAAGCCCAAACAATCACCATACATGCCCCATTCATCAACATTTCATTCAAATTCGTCTCAATTACACAAGCCCACAAAGTGTTCGATAATTTGCCTTAAAGAATAATTCATTCAATTCATAGCAAAAATATCAAAGGAAGCACCAATCATGATTCCCATTACATAATTTACAAGAAATTCACAAGGAAAAATGATGTTCTTACCGGAATTCTCCAATTTCTTCAATCAAAACTTGAATGCAATGCAATTTGTAGTTCTAATGTGATGGGGAGTGATTAAATGGGGGAATTTAGGTGGAGACTCCAAGAAATTTCGAACATAATGAAGAATTTGGGAGGGGGCGTGGTGTTTAAACTGCTCTTATTTGCCTCTCTCCCGTAAGGAGCACGGGTGGTGCGCCGAGCGCACGTGTAACCCGTGTGCAATGCCGAAGCAAACTTTCTTCCCTGCGCAGACACACGGGTCATGCGGCGGCGCACGGGTAACCCGTGTGTGATGCCGTAGCATGTCAACTTCCCTCCCGGTATGCACGTGTTGTGCCCATGGCACGGGCTACCCGTGCATACCTGTCTGACCACTCGATTAAAATTATTATTTTTTATTTAAAACACACAAATCGCACAAAATTAAAACAAAACACACACACCAAAAAAATGAAATCCACATGAAAAACTGTTGGGTTGCCTCCCAACAAGCGCTATATTTAACGTCTTTAGCTTGACGCCTATCTGTCGTTCCGTTATGGGTCTCGCAAGGAGATGGAAGTCACCTCCTCTTGGTTACCTCGGTGAAAATAATGCTTAATACTTTGGTTGTTTACCATGAAGGTTTCACCGTCTTTTGTCAATAATTCTACAACTCCGGAGGATTCAATACTTTCTTGATCACGAAGGGCCCCGACCACCTATACTTGAGTTTTCCAGGAAAACTTTAAGGCGTGAATTGTACAAGAGTACCGGTTCTCCCGGTAAAAACTCTCATTTTTTATCATCTTGTCGTGCCATCTTTTTGTTCTCTCTTTATAAATTCGGGAGTTTTCGTAAGCTTCATCCCAAAACTCTTCCATCGATTCAAATGGAGCAACCTATCTTCGCCGCTTTTTGAAAATCCATATTTAGCTTCTTGACCGCCCAAAATGCTTTGTGTTCCAACTCCACCGGCAAGTGACACGATTTCCCAAAAACAAGTTGGTAAGGGGATGTGCCCAACGGTGTCTTATATGCGATTCGGTATGCCCACAGCATCAACCAATTTTAACGCCCATCCTTTCGGTTGATGTTCACCGTCTTCTCAAGGATTTGTTTGATCTCCCGATTAGCCATACGCTTGCCCATTGGCTTGTGGATGATATGTTAATGCGACTTTATGTTTCACCCCATATTTTGCCAACAAGTTGCTCATCAATTTATTTACAAAATGCGACCCTCCATCACCGATTAAAGCTCTTGGAGTGCCGAATCTAGTAAATATATTTTTCTTAAGGAACCTCATCATAACTTGAGTATCATTTGTTTTGGATGGAATCGCCTCTACCCAACGGGATACATACTCCACTGCGAGTAGAATATATTGATAACCCGAAGATGATGGAAATGGGCCCATAAAGTCAATCCCCACACATCGAACAATTCCACTTCGATTACATTTGTCAATGGCATCCGTGTCTCCTTGAAATGTTGCCCATTCACGACACTGTCACATTGTTGCACAAACAAATAACAATCATTAAATAAAGTGGGCCAATATAGCCCACTTTGCAATACCTTCATTGCGGTGCGAGTTGGGCCCAAACGTCCGCCGGAGGGTGCGGAATGACATTGTTGTAGGACTCCTCCCATTAATCTTGAGGTACGCATCTTCTTATGATTTTGTCCGCGCACCTCTTAAAGAGTAGGGGTCATCCCACATGTAGAACTTTACGTCATGTAAGAACTTCTTTTTTGATATGGCAATAGATCCCAGGAGGTAAAACTCAGTATCAAATAGTTGACAAAGTCCGTATACCACGGAAATTTTGCCTCAAGCATGAGTAATCGTTCATCGAAATTCCTCTTTTATTAATCCCGTGCTTCCTTGCGCTCCTCTTGATTTTCAATTCGAGACAAGTGGTCTGCCACCACATTCTCGCATCCTTTCCGATCCTTGATTTCCACATCAAACTCTTGCAATAATAAGATCCACCGAATCAACCTTGGTTTCGCATCCTCTTATCAAAGAGATATTTGATGGCCGCATGGTCGTGTGAACAATCGTTTTCGTTCAATCAATTATGATCGGAATTTATCAAATGCGAAAACAATCGCCAACATCTCCTTCCGGTTGTGGTGTAATTCATTGAGCATCATCCAACGTTCTACTAGCATAGTAGATGGATCTGAACAATTTTTCCCTCTTTTGACCGAGAACAGCCCCTACCGCAAAATCGCTCGCATCACACATCAACTCAAACGGTTGACTCCAATCTGGGGCGACAAGTATAGGTGCGGTCACCAATGCCTTCTTCAAAGTTTCGAACGCCTGCAAACAATCATTGGAAAAATTGAAAGCAGCATCTTTTTCTAGCAATTGGCTCAAAGGCTTAGAAATTTTAGAAAAGTCACGGATAAACCTTCTATAAAATCCGGCATGGCCCAAGAAGCTCCGAATGGCTTTTTCGTTTGTAGGAGGTGGTAATTTCTCGATTGCTACAATCTTTGCTCGATCGACTTCCAAACCTGCGGAATAGACTCGATGACCAAGTACAATACCATCGCGTACCATAAAATGGCACTTTTCCCAATTGAGTACAAGATTGGTCTCTTCGCATCATTTTGTAAGACTAAGGAAAGATTGTGAAGACAATTATCAAAAAAATCACCAAACACAGAGAAATCGTCATAAACACCTCCATAACTTTTCCAATTAGATCGTGAAATATAGCCATCATACAACGTTGGAAAGTGGCAGGGCGCATTACATAAACCAAATGGCATGCGATGAAATGCAAATGTGCCATAAGGACATGTAAATGTCGTTTTTTCTGGTCTTCGGTGCAATCATGATTTGATTGTACCGGAATAACCATCTAAAAAGCAATAATAATCATAACCTACAAGACGATCCAACATCATATCGATAAAGAGGAGAGGAAAATGATCTTTTCGAGTGGCATCATTAAGTTTTCTATAATCAATGCATATTCGCCACCCTTAACAATTCTAGTAGCAATTTGTTCCTCATTCTCCTTTTCACGACTATTACCCCCTTTTTTTCGGTACCACTTGCACCGGACTTACCCATGAACTATCGGAGATGGCATAAATGATCCCACATCTAACCATTTCAACACGTCCTTCCTAACCACATCTTGCATGATAGGGTTTAATCTTCTTTGGTTGTGCACTGATGGTTTATACACATCTTCCATCCGAATTTTATGCATTACAATGGATGGGCTTATGCCTTTTAAATCAGTTATAGACCATCCGAGTGTCGACTTATGTTTTCGTAAAACCCTTAACAATTTATCAAGTTGGGTAGGAGTGAGAAGAGATGAAACGATTACGGATTTGCATTATTCGTCCCAAGAAATGCATATTTGAGGTGTTCGGATAATTGCTTAAGTTCGGTGTCGCCGTCAAGCTTTTTCAGGATCATGCACGGCTGCCCGTGCTCGCACGCGGGTCATGCGTGATCCCCTATCTTCATACTTCCTTTCGGCATCAAGCACGGGCTGCCGTGCTTTGGCACACGAGTCGTGTGCTCTTCGGATTTCAACATTTCTTTTGGCATCACGCACGGGTTGCCCGTGTGTGGACGCACAGTCGTGCGTGCACGAAGGTTTTGCTCCCTTATTTCGACTTTGCATTCTCGCCTCTTGCGCTCTAGTAGTTCCTGCATATGATCTAAGGCACAAACATAGTCGTACAAATCTTGGTTATCAAAATCAAGCACAACACTCGACATCGAGCACGAGTGGGTTAGCCCAAATTCAAAATAATCTGTAGACAATGCATGATCAACATAATCCTCAATGCACGAACTAACTATATCCAAAAAATTACAATTTTCCACCGTATCATGAAATTTCATTGCCTTATATATAGAAAATAAAACACGCTCATCATTAACACGTAACGTGAGCTCTCCTTTTTGTACATCTATTAAGGCTTTACCAAAGATGCAAGGATTGGGCGTCCAAGTATCGGTGGAACGTCTCGATCTTCTTCCATATCAAGAACCAAGAAATCCACAGGAATATAAATTTATCAACTTTTACCAAAGACGTCTTCTATAATTCCCTTTGCATAAGTAAGTGACCGGTCCGCAAGTTGCAATGTCACCGTGGTTGGCTTCACCTCGCCTAGTCCAAGCTTCCTGAAAATAGGCAAAGGCATCAAATTAATACTTGCCCCCAAATCACATAGCGCTTTATTAAAAAAGTTACCACCAATGGCACAAGGATAGTGAAACTCCCCGGATCTTTCGATTTTGTGGCAACTTCCTTTGAATGATTACGCTACATTCTTCCGTCAAATTCACCGTTTCAAAGCTTGTCATCTTCCTCTTCTTCGACATAACATCCTTAAGAAATTTCGCATAATTTGGCATTTGCTCTAGTGCGTCTGCAAAAGGAATGTTAATGTGCAATTTCTTAAATATATCAAGAATTTTGCAAATTGGTCATCAAGCTTTTTCTTTTGAAATCTTTGGGGAAAGGGAAGAGATATAGGCAATTTAGATATATTAGAGTTAGACGATGATTTTCCCCATCTTCTTCAACACCATCTTTCATCACCGATTCAACCTCTCCCGGCTTAGATGCTTCCTCTGAAATTTTCAGATTTCAGTTTTTCTTTAGGCCCCTCATATTCTCAGACGCTCTGTTATCGAATAGCCTTGCATTATTCCTTAGGATTAACCTCAGATACTTACTCGGAAATTGACCCTTGTGATGTTGACCACCCACAATTGTAGCCAATTGACCCACTTGAGTTTCAAGATTCTTTATTGAGCTTGTCACTTGGGTCATCTCGTAGTTCCATCTTATCCATCCTAGAATCTTGCCTAGCGAAGCGACTCCTCGTGTCACTCATGAATACATTTGATTGATTTATGAAGGAGGTGAGTGCATCTTCCAACGATGATTTGCCTTCCACATTTCCACCTCCATTTGAAGCATTAAATCCCGGAGGAGGTTGCAACACATTCTTTGTATTGGCATAGGAAACATTTTCATGGTTTCTCAACCCCGAATGGTAGTGTTGGGTTTGAATTGTTCCGGATATAGAAGAGCTTCACTACCCGTGCTCGTGCTTGCTTCTCGCCCTTTCGTCAAAACACTCAATTGACTTGTCAAAGCCGCCACTTGTGCCGTCAATGCTTTAATCGGTCCAATCCGAGATTTACGCTACTCGTTGTATATTGGATCTTTCAGACGGCCATCGATAACTATTCATAGCCATTTCTTCAAGGAGATTCAAGGCGTCTTGTGGAAATCTTCCCAACAATGATCCTCCCGCTGCGGCATCAACAAAGGCTCTCGTTTGCCCCATTAAACCATTGTAGAAGAAACATAATTGTTGATCCTCCGAGAAACCCATGTTGTGGACATCTTCGTAACAAATCCCTAAACCTTTCCCAAGCCTCGTACAAAGGCTCGGAGTCGAATCGTCGAATTGAGTAATCTCGCTTTTGAGCTGCAAAGTTTTGCTCGGTGGAAAGAATTTAAACAAGAACTTTTGGCTCGATTTCGCCCCATGTGCTCACACCGCCTTGCGTCCAACGTACCCAACCAATTCCTCGCCTTATCCTCAAAGAAAATGGGAATAAGCGCAATCTTATGGCGTCATCGACACTTTACTCAACTTCCAAAAGTGCAAAAGATCAAATGTCCTCACAAATACTTACAAACCTCTCGATTCCTGCAAATATTTGTGTCAAGTACTCAAGATCTAATATTGAAACTCATCTCTCGAATTATGAATCAATATATCAAACAAGTTAAATCATTGATCAAGTGATAAAACAAGAATAAGCTCAAAGTACTCAAATAGGCTTCAAGATAATAACTTCAACTAAGATTAAAACATCCAACAAGAGTTCATTAATCTACTACCAAAACCCGAAAATCTAAAGAGTTTAGCTACACATGTTTTCTAAACAACTCATAGACAAATTGTTCAAAGCCATGTCAATGTAAAATGGAAGATAAAAACTACAAGAGAAGCAAGAAAAACTTAGGAAAGTCGACAATCTCTCAATATATCTCCGTTCCTTGAGCTCCGATGCAACCCGATTATCTCCTTGATGTCCTCTTCCAAGAATAGACCTTTGTCTTGTGTTGTAGATCCCAAAAATGTCAGAATATCCTTGTGTGCGCCCCCCAAAAAGCCTTTTTATACTCACTTTCAAGTTTAGGGCAAAGTCTTTGCAGATTGTGGAATTCAGCCCATGAGACGCACGGTCGTGCGCCCCTGCACGGGGCTGCCAAAGTCGTCATGCCGTAGCGAAGCCTTTGATTTTTGCCAAACACGCACGGGTCGTGTGCCCCCTTGCACGGGCTACCCGTGCGTGATACCGTAGGTATATTGTAATTCCCAGCTGCGCACGGGTGGTGCGTATGAGCATGGGCTACCCGTGCGCCATGCCGTAGCCTTAAAATACCTCTATTCGGGGCACACGGGTGGTGCCTAAGGCACGCCCAACCCGTGCGCCCCTGTATTCTCCTTATACGCTCATCTTCCTCTCGTTCTAGCTTCGCTTCTCGTATACTCACTCAATTCTCGGTGTTTCCACTTTGCGATGCTCGTATTTGCATTAAATTTGCTTCAAATAACATTAAATTCCTACAAAACAGGCAAAGTGTAATATCTTTTCCACAAGGAGTGAATACGTAGCATTTTACAGTATATGCATGTTTTACTCATCATTATAGCCATAAATATGCCCCAAAATACATGCAAAACTCACACCTATCAAGACTTTCATTTTGAAAATATTCATTTTGCTAGAGAATAGTGGTAAAAAAATTAGAAGAAAAAAAAATGAATAGTGGTAAAATTAAAAAAGTAATGATGAAAGTTGATTTGATTTAAAAATAGTAAAATAATGATTTGATATGATTGGTAGTTAGAAATGTGTGAGTAAGTGAATAGTGAAATTTGTGGGAGAATGTGTAATAATGATTATTTTTTTGTGAAAAATGTACGGATGTGATTGGTGAGCCAAAAAAATAAGAAAAAATGAAAGTTAAAGAATTGTATATTTTCTAAAAATTTTCATAAACAATCGCATGTTTGATCAAAAACATTCTCCGAGAAGAACAAAAATGAAATTTATTTCACATCCAATCGCGACGAGGGACTCAAGTCGTCTTCTTCCTTCATCACACCGCAAAATCCACCGTCGTTTGATTCACCAATCACCACTAAATGTCGCCCTTCGCTTTGGCCATTATCTCACGCGCAAAACATCCCGCGCACCACGCAGGAGCGAAGAAGGCCACTCGACTCAAGAATTCTGCTCTATTTCCGCCACCGCAGGTGATTCCATCCAGCGAAATATCTCGTCGTTTGCCGCATCCGATCCAGATCCAGGAAGGGCTTACGCGATGATATCCATCGTGGGTGCACGAGAGAACATCCATTAAATGCAAGAAGGCCCGCAATTCCGATTGGAATTTTCGCGTCTCCTTCGGAGTTTTTATGGAATTTTGTAGCAAGGCCCTTAGATTTCCAAAAGAAGGTGCAACTCGGTCCCCATAGTTCATGGCGGTTTATTTGCAAATTTCCGATTTTGGCGAAACAACTACACAAAGGAAATCCTAATTTCTATGTACAATAATTAAAATCAAGAGGGAAATTATGGAGACGTAATCCACCCCTTTTGATACAAGACTCAAAATACGAATACAAAGTTCACAATCAAAACTAGGGCCATAGATTGTTCAAAAAATTAAGAGTTATTCAATCAAATAACAAAATAAATCGTATAATCCTAACACCGCTCAACTAATACATGCATAAACAAATTAATGAATTCAAAATACGTAAAAATAATATCAAAACCTTGGCTCACGATACCAATTGTTGGCGGGCTGTCAATCACAAAAAAACGATTTAATGTGATCCGAGAAATTCGGACTAGGATCTTGAATCATAATGCATATTTAACTAGAACCGATTAATTTGTAACAAACAAGAAAGAAAAAGAATTACCCTTGTAGCGTGATTTCAAAAATCTTTTGCGAAATTCCATGCTCCAAACCATCAAGCCTTCTTTTTACTTGTTCTCCAAGAACTCAAGAATGCGATAAAATCTCTCTTGTGTGTGTGGGCACAAAAAAATGATCGATAAATGTAATTAAGTAGAATGGAATAATTAACTATGAAAACCTTTGCCAAAAAAAATGTATTACTTTAAGTAATATTTTGATTGTAAGTCAAATCATATTGATTGGCAAATCATATGATTTATCTTCTTTCCAAAATTATCCCAATCAGTCCACTTAATTAAATATCTTTGCACTAATAAATTATAACTCCTATAATTTATTCCATTCTTTTTCTAGAGCCACCAAAGTGGGTCTGATCGGACCCAATTAGACTAAACTACAATAGATTAATTTGGATCCAATCAACTCTTGATCAATCAAAATAATTTATTGATCTTATTCCACTCCACTAAAGGGATAAGATTGCACTCTTAATCTAATTGAAATTACAAGCCAAAATCCTCTGATTTGTCGATTTTACATGTCACCCCGTTGATCAACTAAATATTAGAATAGGATCAAGTGACCAAAATCTATTTTCTAATATTTTAAAATCTCAATCCTCATCTTCTATCCGACAGTCCCATGTGAAATCACATCATGAATTCAACAACAAATGTCAAATTATCGAGCTCGATTCTACTTGTCTATTAGAACAATACATGAGATATGATCGTGCCTATTAAATAGGTGAATGAGATTCCATATTATGAATATATGTTCCTTGTTGTTTTACTTTAATTCTCAAAGCATCGAGATATTGATCATCAATTTAATCTCATTCATTGATGCCTCAAAGAACTTCAAGTTAGTAATCAAAGTTCATTACCCACTCGGGATTAAGGTGTCATGTATGCGATAATCAAGTGAAATTAAATATATGTTGGTCAATTAAATATTTAATTTCACGTGGTCGATCAATACATTTAGAAAATGTATTAACAATTTTATTACCAAAGTCAAGATAAACTTCAATAAAATTGAGACGATCTTATCAAAATAAAATGTCCATATTTATTTACCAATCGTGGACTTTAATTCTTTGAATTAAATTATAAATTGAATCTCTCTGTGTGTTTAACAACTCAAACACTCAATTTATAATATCAAACAATTCATGGACATATGCAAGCTCAATATATATGAAAATAATATTTTATTCAAAATGTTAATTACATAATAATTTACTCGTTGACACAATACTACCAAAACTTTGATACGAAAGATCTTTTCTGCAATGGGATTTGAAAGAGGCGCGCGAAGCTCGGCCCTCGATTCAAACACTTGAGCGATGGATCGCACGATTAATTGAAAGCTTAAAGGATTTGATATAAACTACCTATACCGACATATGTATCTTCTTTTCTAGTGCCCATTACGTAGAAACTCGGCGTTAAGCGTGCTTGGCTTGAAGTAGACATGGGATGGGTGACTCCATAGGAAGTTTTCTAAGGTGCGTGTGTGTGAGGACAAAACGCGGTAGAAAAGACTCATATTGGTTTATGGGGACGATCGTCAATCCAAGAAAGCGCTTGAGGTCCAACACTAGCTACTTATGTAGGTCCCAAGGGTGTAAGTGTAAGGTTTAGAAGGGGGTTGAATAAACATTACCAAATTTTTGATTTAGTCCTTTAAAAAATTCACATTGATCTTTGCCGCATTGTGTCCTTGGTGGACATCCCAATTTAGTTAATCAAGTAGAGTTAGTCTCTCAACAGACTTAATCGAGTTTGTGATGGAATAACTCAGTACGTTAAGTTTAACTCAAGCGTGGTTTGTTTTCAGCGGAAGACTTAACACCCTTAAGTTTGGTTAAGAGAGATTTAGAGCTTGATTTAGTACTTAGAGGTTATCTAATGGATAGCAAATATGTCGTGAAATTAAACAAATATGATGCAAGAATTAAAGTCTTTGAAATGTAAATGACACAATAAGATTTTTATAGAGGTTCGAAGATGGGGTAATTCTTCTACTCCTCTCTTCTCCAACTCCCGGAGGAATCCACTAGGTATTGATCGAGATACAAAGTGGTAATAGTCCCGGATACAAGTCTTGATCACACAATGACTTGATCTTTTGGGACATAGTGCGAGACGCCTTGATCACTCACCAAGCTCGTGCGACTCGGCTTCTTCACAGGCAGGCGCCTTGCTACTACACCCACTTGCTCAAGCTCTTTGGATTTGATCACTAAGCCCTCCAAAAGCTCAAGACTTGGTTCGACCTTGAACCTTCCTACAATCCTTCGTGGAATGTAGACCCCTTGATTCTTGATAATTTCCTCTTTAAGCGATTGAAGTTATCTTTCCTTCACGGTGAGTGTTGGATTGATGTTCTTCGTAGTGTAGGCTTGAGAGTTCGACACGGTGTAGTGCTTTCCATTGGTTTATTCCTTTTGCACGCTTCGGGATGAGCACTTCGAGAAAGGTATCATGGAGATATTACTTGTTTAAGTAATACTCTTGATTTACGTAAACGGATCTTTTGCGATTATCTCGACTTGATTGCATTTCCTTGCTTTCCCAGGTGACTTAAGTCGACTTCCAATCATGGATGACTCTTCCGTCACTTCAACTTGAGACTTGGCTTTTCTTGAGTTGACTTGATGATACTCCACTCACCGCATCTCACCGCTCCTTGATAGAGTTCCGTCTTCTCTTCTTTGCCATACTCAAATTGTCTTGCGGCGAGTCTTCCTTCCTCGTCTCCGATTGTCTTCTTGCATGTTTGGGCATAGTGACTTAACTCGGCTTGACCAGCCCTATTTATTACAATGCATTTTACAACAAAAATTGGGGTGCCAACTTCCTATTCTAAGTTTTACATGGCATTCATCAAAATATAAACAATAAATTTCCCAACAATTTCCCCTTTTTGATGATGCCAAAACTTAAAACATTCAAAAATGTAAATAGCAAAGATACATACAGATAGTGTCTTCACATAGAATGTATGCGTAGAATCAATCCTTTTATTGATCATAACATTCTTGTTCTTTTACACAATCAAGTTTACAAGGTGTATCGAGCAAACATTTGTAAAAAAATTTAGCTTTATTGCGAAGACTTACATAGTATGTGTTTACATAGTAAAATACATGAAGGGTGGACAAAGAACACTTCATCTCCTTATTGTCTCCGTCTTTCATCTTGTTCGGCATCTTCTCGCTCTTCTTCTCTTTTTCTCATCGTCGGTAGCCTTCTTCTTCTTTTCATATGCCTTCCGGGCAACTTCATCTCTTCTTAATCTCTCTTATCTTTCCTCCCATAGCCGAGTTTGTCTCTTATTTTCTTCTTCTATTCTTTTCGCATACTCAACATTACTTTTAGCCACTTGCAAATTGGCTACTTGGTCAAGACCAGCCGATAGATCCCTCCTTTCTTGCACGGATCTACGTACTCAATGTTTTTGGGCGGAGGCCTGGTGCAAACCTCTTCCTCCACCACATTTCTTTCTCTACCTGCAGGCGTGTATTGTCTTGGGGTCTTTTTCTTTTTCAATGAGTGACCAGGTAGTGACCAGCAGAGTATTTGCGTAGTCTGTCACTGTCGCCTTCTTCACATAACGTGAGACCCTTTTCCCGATACAAGTCCCAAGCTTGAGCCATAGACATTTTTGCAAAGTATCCTTGAGATGCGGCGTTTTAAATTCATCAATCGATCGTGGCTCGGTCCCGACATCGAGATGGCATAAGTGTCTCTGTCTCTTTGGAATGCCTCCATGTTGTTTCAAGATGTTCATAACTCGGGCATCCATTCTTCCTTCCACTTCCTCCATCCCTGCTTCAATTGTTTTTCTCTTTTCGGCCATAGATATAGCAGTGTTGGAGTGGCGAGTCACCGGGAGTTTCTTTGCGATAATGTCGGTTGTGACAAGACCTTGTTGGGGGTTTGTGCAATCATCAAGGTCACATCTTTCGATCCTTCCCCCTCAACAGACTTTCCTTTCTTTTGTTTTGACACTTCCTCGAGTTGTCTTTCCCTTTACTGTTTGCTTCCTCCTTTTCAAACTTCGAGATCTCTTTAGCGTTTTAAAGTATTCCTCTTCCCCCTTTTTGGCATCATCAAAGGAGAGGAACACTGAAACATATCTTGGCAAGCGGGAAGTCGAGCCTGGCGATAGCCGAGTTACGCCTCAAGTCTGCTGCGGTGTATGCGGCCAGACGAAATTGAGCGAGTAGCGTTGGACTCTGCTGAAATTAGCTTCATCTCAGCCATGAGAAGGCTGAATTTTCTATTCATGTTGTCTTCCATATCTTTGTAGATCACTCTTATTTTGCTCACGCAACTTTTTATCTCGGCATGTGAGCTTCATGCATGTGCTCAATGTGTTCTCTCAATTTCGTTTTTGCATCGATTCTCGACTCTCCATACCAAAGACTTGTTAAACAATGTCTGAAGTATCTAACTTGTTCCACACGCATTGTTTCTTCTTTGTTGCCACCATTCCCCGATCCTGACAGTTATACCTCTCAAGTTAGCGATAAGTTGGCATCTCTTTGTCGATCGCATGTCCATAGAGGCCTGTGCCTCTCCATCCGTTCAATTTCAGCAAATAATGCCTTGAACACCTCCCGAACTTCATTGTTTCTTCCGTTGCGGTGATGGCCATCTTCACAAAGTCATAATCACCGAACGATGGTACCGACGGAATGACATGAGCTGGTCTATGGAAGCGGGCGAGCTCGTTCTCGACTCTTCAGGGGAGGTCGGGTACACCCAGGAGAAAGAAAATGATTCTACAAAGGAGTCATCACGGCCCTCTTGGGATTTGTTCAATGATGAGAGGTGCGCGTGAAGTTCCTTTTGAGTCGAACCTGCTGCGGCTAGAGGAGCTGTGCGATGGACTCTGTTTGAGGTCTTTTGTGAAGTGGACCCGACTTGCTTTGAGCCTCATTGTCTCAACAACCGTTGGTCTCACTGGTTTCTCCAATTGAGTGGACTGTCCTCGGCCTTATCGGAGCGTCATCGGACGATGATGAGATTTCCATTGGTGGCTCATCATCAAAGTTGAAAGTTTGACGAGTAGTCTTGAGATCGAGACTTGCTCGTCTTTGGGAACATCCGCAATGAGTCTTTTGGATCGGTCACGGGGATGACTCGGCTTCTTCGTCTCCTTCGATCCCAAAAAGGTTACATCGGGGTTATCCTGGGAATCATGAAGCGCGCTTATCTCCTTTTTCGGATGGATCAATGATAGCGGGAGAGATGTTCTCTATTTCGTTTCTTTACCCCGGGAAGTCTCAACCTCCTGTGGGCCTTCATTACCTCCTACGGTCTCAATCGCGGTGAGGCCTTGGACCTCCCTTTCGACGGTGTTAGGCTGTCTTAGGGTCTTCTATGGTGGCATCCACCGAGTCTCAACCCCATGGATTGCACTTTCATCGCCTGTGTTAACTCCCGGGCATTCCTTCCTCGCCTCGATTGCATCGGCGTCATTAGCCTTCGTGAGCGGTTGGCACCTCACCGAGACAATCTCAATCGGCCGAGCTTCGTTGATGACAACTTGCTATGTACTTTGTGGTTTTTCCTTCTCCACTTCGCCTCCTAGATTCGTCGTGGAGTCATCTGCAGCATTCTCCGACCTTGCCGCGGTGGAGGAGAGTTTCCCTCATCGGCGCACCACCGAGTGACTTGGAATGGGGTCACTCGTCTCCAAACTCTGGCTGTTTCTCTTGAGTGTTCACCGTTGGGGCGGTGGTGAGACACCTTCATTAGGGGTTGGCTCAGTTGAGTCCCCACTAACCCGCTTTCATCGCCGCCCTTAATTCCTTCTTCCGAGTGAGTGGGAAGTGGTGGCGAACAACGATGGCGATTTCTTCAACCACTCCCATTGGATCAATTTCACCGTGTGTTTTGGAGGACTCTCCTGGTGCCTCCATCAATCTTTTCTCGTGAAGGATTACGGATTCGTGCAATGCTTGCTTTGTATTTGCAACTTTTACGTGGCGGCGAGTCCTGGATCCTCATCATCATCGAGATAAGACATCAAGGAGATGATGTGTGTGTTACGTGGTGCGGTGATAGGGCGAGATCTTTGGCCTTCTCACGTCTCGCCTCGGCTTCCTCTGTCTGTCTTTCCTTCTCCTTGTCCTTGAAGATCTGCAAGATATCATGCGATTTTCTTCATCCAAGTGCTTGGACCACGATGGTCACTCCAAGGAAGTTCAGCGATTCCTCTTCCTCTTCTATAAATTCGGGCCGTTGGAACTGTTCCTTGATCGACTCAATTTCCACTTCCTCCACTCTCGCAGACGATTTTGGATGTCAGGTAAAGTGGGGATAGGATCATCACATCACTATCGGCTTTATCGGCTTCTTTTTGTGTCTCGATTGCGCGGACTACATTTGTGTTTTCGGTTTGCCTCTGTTGATCGCCTTCACGAGACTTAGGCTGTTTCATCAATTATATCCGGGGACTCTACTTCTCCGGCCAGTCTCCCGTGTCTGCTCGGTGAGTGGGCGACTCGGCCCGGTTTCTCAAGCTCGGAGTGCTTGATGATTCTTCTTCGTCTCTAGTTTGTACCGGTGGAATTTCTGGTTCGAGAGAGTTTCTTAAGTGCAGGGCGGCGGGGGCCGTGTCTTGGTGTTTTTTCTTCTAAGGAGGCTGGCCGTCTTGGCTTATCGATTCTCCTCTTATTGACGATCCGAGAAGGTATTTGAGAGTCCTTCTCGGCCGCCAGCTGCTCTGGGCGGGAGACACGGCTGCGGGGGCGAGTGACTCGGCTGCGGGGCGGGAGAGCGAGTTTGTTTTTCTTTCTTTGCATGAGCGATCTTCTTAGCAGTGCGAGGGGCGGCTTTCTTCTTTGGTGGAGAGGAAAACTTGATTGTATCTTGAGTCACCGATTCCCCTCACTCATGTCGCTCTCTTGGCGTGGGCTCTCTTACGTGCGCCGAGAGAGGTTTGATCTAAACATCCTCTTGTTTACATGGAACGCCTTTCCATGTCTAAGAGAACTCCTTTCACCTCCATCACCGGCCAATCACCGCCATATCCTAGGGATCCTCCAAATGCACCATCTTCCTTGAAGGATTTGTTCCCTACGTTACGCGCAGTAGTCTGCTTTGTAGACAAACTCGCCCGTTTATTTTCTTTTCTTCAATGATCGCGGCCATTACGATCAATTTTGCTTTTGATAGTTGGTCAAAGCCGCCAAATTTGATGTCTATGCATTTGGCAACTATGTCCAACATTTGTGGTAATCCTCCTTCAAGCGACCTCTTGTTTGCTTTGTGTAAACTATTTTATCGGATAGTCGGGCTTGGCTATTTCCTTCCAAGCATCGGCCCGAGGTTTACATCGGCATCGTTGATTTCGATGCTCCTTCCGCTCGGTAGTGAGCGATGTTCGGCCAAATCCTTGGCGAGAGATGGTGAACTTCTTTCCATGAACAGATGACTTTATCCCTTCATCGTGAGTCTCGGCGTTCACGTGAATCGGGCGACCTCCTCCACATAGGTCATCGGATATTCCATCGTCGAAACGATTTCACCCCAGGCGTTTCCAATTTCTCAAGAATTTTCTTCACTAAGGTGTCGTCGGACCCTTGTTTCACCATGCCGTCGAAATCCACAATGAGACCGGTGTGGATTTGCTTTCCTAACTTGACAAAATCATAGGTGGGTGCCATTTTTTTTTTTTTTTTAGGATTTCACCGAAGAAAACTTAGAGGTTGATTTGAAGATAGATAGGGTTTTGAGAGAGTTTTGCTTTTGCTTCAAAGAAATGAACGGTTTTGGTAATATGAGAGAGAGAAGAAGCAAAGCTTAAGTATGGTTTATGAAAGGGCGTGCGGGTGGTTTTTGAAATGTGATCGAAATCAACGGCTTAGATTTTGCACGCCGATTTAGCATTTAATGTCTCGTATTTAATGCGGCAACATTTATATCCAATCATAAGCTTGGTGTGCGGCTTTTGCTGTACACGTCATAATTATCTTTGACGTAATTCTTAAAAACATTCCCGCTTAGTCAAAACGATTTTGCGTTTTTGTCACTTGGCTCATAAATGACTCGACTTTTATCCTTAGCTTTGGTTTAACTCTTCTTCTCACAGTTCTCTTTGTGACTCAAATTGTCGACTAACTTGGTATAGTTTGTCTTTTCCGATCTGGTGATTTACTTAGGCTGATTCGTGAGTTCACTCTTTTTCCCCTTTTTTTTTGTGTTCCATTTCTTTTCTTTGATTCTTCCGAGTGTCACGGCTCAATTAACCCTAACTCATGCTTGAGTTCTTCAAATCTTGACTCACATAATGGTTTTGTGAAGATGTCGGTAATTGTTTATCGGTTGAGATATATTCCAAGATGATGTCCTTCTTTTCAACATGTTCTCTTATGAAGTGATATCGACATCGATATGCTTTGTTCTTGAGTGCAACACGAGGATTTTGAGTGATTGCAATTGCACTTGTGTTATCACACATGATTGGAATTTCTTTTTCCTCAACTTCATAGTCTCTCACCGTCTCATCCATAGGATTTGGGCACAACAAATGCCCGCAACTATGTATTCTGCTTGATTGTATAGGTGGCTATTGAGTTTTGCTTCTTGCTAAACCAGAAATCGGCTGTTTCCAATTTGACATGTGCCTGAGGTGCTCTTCTTCGTCAACTCTCCATCCAAAGATAGTCGAATCAATAGCCAATTAGCTTGAATCCACCTTCCTTTGGATACCATAAGCCAACTTCTTGGCTTCCTTTCAAGTATCTCAATATTCTCTTAGTTTCTTTGTCATATGGCTCTCTTTTGGAGCAGATTGAAATCTTGCACATACACCTACAACAAAGGTGATGTCGGCCCGCTTCTTTGTAAGATAGAGCAATGATCTAATAAGTGCTTTGTATCTTGTTTGATCTACATGCTTGCCATCTGCATCCATGTCCATTTTGGTGATGTATTTATTGGTATTTTCACAAAAGACTTCTCCTCCATACCAAATTTCTTCATTAAATCTCTGGTGTATTTTGTTTGACTTATGAAGGTTCCATCCTTGATTGTTTCACTTGGAGTCCAAGGAAGAATGTCGACTCTCCCATCATGCTCATTTCAAATTTATTTTGCATGAGGTTTGAAAATTTTACATAGCTCTGTTTGTGGATCCAAAAATGATGTCATCCACATATATTTGAACAAGCAATATACTCTTTTTGTCTTGAATTAAAGAAAAGTGTTCTATCTACTTTTCCTTTTGTGAATCCATTCTAAGTTAGGAATTGTGACAACGTGTCATACCATGCTCTGGGTGCCTGTTTCAATCCATACAGCTTTCTTGAGTTTGTATACCTTATCTCCAAGAGTCTTCTGCTCAAAATCCTGGAGGTTGTTCAACATACACTTCTTCGTCCAATAAACCATTTAGGAATGCCATTTTTACATCCATCGATATACAAGAAAATTCTTGTGAGCTGCATAGGCAAGAAACATCCTTATAGCTTCCAATCTTGCTACAGAGCAAATGTTTCATCAAAATCTATTCCTTCTTCTTGGCAATATCCTTTGGCCACTAGTCTTGCTTTGTTTCTTACCCACGAACCTTCCTCGTTCATCTTGTTTACAACACCCATTTAGTACCAATAACGTTTTGATGGATGGGTCTTTGAACTAATTCTCATACTTTATTTCTTTCAAATTGATTCACTCTTCTTGCATAGCTTGAATCCAATGTGTGTCGTCCAATGCTTGTAACACATCTTTGGGCTCTATTTGCGAGATAAAGCATGTGAACATAGCTTCTTGTTGAGTTAAGGATCTTGTTTTGACACCTTCTCTTATATCTCCAATGACAAGTTACGGTGGATGGTCACTCGGCCATCTTACATCAAAGTTGAAGTAAGTTGGTGGATTCAATCGTCTAGCGATTGTGTTGCTTTGATCGGCTCTCTCGTAGTCACTTAGCCGCAAATTTTCCACTTTTTGAGATTGACTATCTCATCTTCTTCTCGAGTTTATAATTCCACTTGACTTGAAGATAGGGACTCTTACGTATGGTTGGATGATTGACTTATCGGTGACTCTTCAATGTCTTCTCCATTTACATTTGGCTCATCGAATACCACATGAATGGATTCTTCGCAACCATAGTCCTTTTGTTGAGTACTGTAGGCTTTACTTTCACCGAGTATCCCGAGAAGATACCTTCATCGACTTTAGCATCGAAGGCCTTTAGGTTATCTTTGCCATTGTTGTGGATGAAGCATTTACATCCAAATATTCTAAAATACGCAACATTTGGTTTTCTTCCACCAAATCTCATAGGAGTCTTTGTCACCGTCTGTTTATCATACATCTGTTTTGAGTGTAGCAAGTTTGTGTTGATTGCTTGACCCAAAATCTTTTTGGTAGCCTGCCGTCACTAACATGGTCCTTCTTTGCTTCTTTGAGAGTTCTATTCTTCTTTCTTCGCAACTCCATTCTCACCGTGGAGTCCTTGCCGAGATAGTTCATGACCAATACCATTTTCAATACAATCTTGAGTTATTATTCCATTGACAAACTCGGTTCCTCTTTGATCTTATTTTGATAATGGTTTGGCTCTTCTCATTTTGAATCCTCTTCATCAATTGTGGTAGTTTCTGTAGAGTTTCTTTCTTCTTACACATGAATATTGTCCATGTATATCTTGAGTAGTCATCTACTACCACCAAGGTGTATTTCTTTCCACTTATGCTAGCCGGTTCCACAGGGCAAATAGATCCATATGTAGCGGATGCAATATTCTTGTTGAAGATGGGCATGTCTTTTATTTGAATGATGATTTGATTTGTTTTCCCTTCGACATGCGTCACATATACTCTCCTTTACGTATCTTGAGTCCGGAAGTCCTTCCACAAGACTACTACCGCAAGCTTGTTGATCGTTTTGAAATTCAGGTGACTCGGCTTTTTTGTGCCACGGCCAACTTGATTCAAATTGTGTTTTTTGCTAGTAGACAGGTGTTGGGTGTAGCGGTTGACCAATCTACTACATACATGTTCTTTTGTCGCATCCTTGCAACACAACTTCATTCGATTCACCTCCTTGATTTGGCATATACCCATGTTAAATCCAACATTATAGCCCTTGTCACGCGAGTTGGTGATGCTTAGCAAGTTGAAGTTGAGTCCTTCAACATATGCAACATCTGTGATTTCTAATCCATTCCTCTTGATGGATCCAATGCCTCTTATTTCACCGAGCTTCATTTCCTCCAAATATGACTTTTGCTCCTTTAACTTCCTTGAGTTTTGACAGATTTTTTCTTATTTCTGTCATATGTCGGAATAGCCACTATCCATATACCAGGTTCCTTGGCACTCAGTTACTTTCCTTGAACCCGCAATCAAGAAATTAAGTTTTAGGTACCCATACTCGCCTGCAGGTCCTGAGGGGTTAGAATTGTAAGATGATCCAACCAACTTATAGCCAAATGATTTGACTCTAAGGGGTTGCCATCTATCGATGCCATAATCATAATTAATCTTGGCAAATTGCTTGGGGATTCTAGGTTCATACACATTTGTCTCTTTTGTCTGTATGCCTGCATATGTGTTTTGGCAATCGCCTTCTTTGGGTAATTGTGGTGTCTTTGAATGTAGTGCCTAGGTGCATATATGTCTTTGATGAAAGCTCTTATACTTTTGGAATGGCCTTTGTTGAGTTCTAGGCCTTTGCCATTTGGGCTTATATTCCATAAGTCTATGCTTTGATAGTTCACATTATTCCAATCGGCTTGGCTTGGATATTTTCTACCATTCCCATCATATGTATTTCTTTTATAGATTTTAAGGGTTTTTGGTAGCTCGCTTCTTCTTTCTGAGTATTTTCTGTTTGGAGTTTGCCTTTGAGGAACTCGGTGAATCTCTTCTCACTGTCCTTTCAGCGCACTCAATCGGTTGTTTTCCTTTTCCTTTATAACCAAGGCCAGTTTGCTTGTAATTGTGCTTTGGAGTGAATGTGTGTGCAACATTTAGAGTTTTGGATTTTTAGACTCTTCATTGCTTGAAGATCCTTTTTCCAAAATTACTCTCGAGAAGTTTGACATATCACGAGAGTTAAATCCTAAGCTTGTCTTGTCACCACATTCTCTTTGACTCATAATAAGATCACCTAATGATTTAGATGCCTTAGTGAATGAGGCAATGACATTTTGAGGTCATTCTCCCTCTTTTCTATGGCGGCAATTTCTGCTTATTAGCTTGGCTTTTTCACCTTTAAACTTTCATTCTCATCGGCTATTGACTTAGAGTACTCGGCTCCTTAGTCACCGTGAGTTTTGCTCTTGAGTAGGATGTTTTCCTCATTTAGTAGTGTGTGTGAGGATTTAATGTGTTCAAAATCTTTCATCATTTTGCCTAATGAGTCATAAAGATCGAGTGGGTGATGAAGTGTGTGTGTCACGATCACTATCACTAGAATACGAGTTTGATGAGTTGGAGTTTACCTCATCTTCTTGGTCGATTGATCTTGTTCCTTGGCCATCGACAGATCGGGCTTCTTCTTCGAGTCACTTGAGTAGTCGGCTTCACTACTCTCTCTGAATCAATTGTGTCTTTTGACTCTGCATTTTCTAACGACCAACATTGCCTTTTTCTCTTCTTGTCTTCTTTCTCTTCTCAAGACCTTTCTTTCTTTTTCATTCCCGTATTTGTTGACTACGAGGATATGGGCGATTAATGGCATAGTGACCTGGTTGCCTACGGTTCAGATAGATATTCAACCTTTTGATCGACTCTTTCCATTCTTGGATTGTCGGCCCTTTGATATTCAGACTTTTTGATGATCTTTGTCTTGGTTGGCCTATCTTCCCTTGATTTGGAGGAGGCGAGGGTCTTCGGAGGATTCGCCCTTGCCTCTCTTGTAGTTCTTATTGAAGAACTTGTTGAACCTTTTACTAGTAGGGTTATTTCTTCCGGGTCAATGACTTTTTGACCTCAGCTCTCTTCCCATCTTTAACAATTAGAGCAACTGTTTTGGGTACAAATTGTCTCTTCCTCGTCTTTTCTTCTCGGCTCAAACTCGTAGGCTTTGAGGTCCGAGAATAGTTCATGGTTGGATGTCTTTGATAGGTCCATGGAATGTCTTAGTGCCATGACTTTCATTTTCCATTCAATCGAAGACTTTTTAGGATCTTCATACACATTTCATCTCGTGTATATTCCTTTCCAAGTGCGGATAACTCGTTGGTGATTTACGTGAACCGAGCATCCAGTTGATCCAGGTTTTCTCCTGAGATCATTTTGAAGTTCTCAAATTTACGTACACCACATCGATAATTTGTTTTCTTTGATTTTCTCACGAGCCTTCACAAATCAATGTTAGCTTGTCCCATTTCTTTAGCCGTTTTGCATGATTTGACTTTATTGAACATGGCTTTGTCGAGGTTTTGTAAAGGATGTCCTTGGCTACATTGTCCAGGTTGTATCTTTTTCGTCATCATTTGTCCATTCGATTCTTGGTTTTTCAACCATGGTGTGCAGGAGCAACATCCTCCTCACCTTCACCTTGCGGCTCTTCTTACAAATGTGTTCACCTTTAAGATTTGCGGTGGCCCATCCTCTATCACTATCCACATCTCATCATGTAATCTTTGATAGATGAGCATGCATACGAATTTTCCAATCATCAAATTCTTCAATAGTGAACATAGGGATGCGTGTCAAATTTGCTTCCATGATAATAACTTTTAATGATAAAAAGAGTTTTGAAAGTTTAAGTACTAAAGCGAGAATTTGAAAAGTTTGGAGATCTAGTTCAAGAACCGGTGCGGAGGGCTCAATGAACCAACCGCTCGATACCACTTGTAGGTCCCAAGGGGGTGTAAGTGTAAGGTTTAGAAGGGGAGGGGGTTGAATAAACCTTACCAAATTTTTGATTTAGTCCTTTTAAAAATTCGAGTTGATCTTTGCCGCAATTTGTGTCCTTGGTGGACAACCAATTTAGTTGATCGAGAGTTAGTCTCTCAATGTACTTAACGAGTTGTTGATGGAATAACTCAACTATTAAGTTTAACTCAACTGTGGTTTGTTTTATTGGAAGACTTAACACCCTTAAGTTTGGTTAAGAGAGATTTAGAGCTTGATTTAGTACTTAGAGGTTATCTAATGGATAGCAAATATGTCGTGAGAATTAAACAAATATGATGCAAGAATTAAAGTCTTTGAAATGTAAATGACACAATAAGATTTTTATAGAGGTTCGAAGATGGGGTAATTCTTCGCTCCTCTCTTCTCCAACTCCCGGAGGAATCCACTAGGTATTGATCAAGATATACAAAGTGGTAACAGTCCCGGATACAAGTCTTGATCACACAAACGACTTGATCCTTTGGGACTCGATGCACGGAGACGCCTTGATCACTCGGTGGCTTCTCGTGCGACTCGGCTTCTTCACGAGGCGGTGCCTTGCTACTACTGACCCACTTGCTCAAGCTCTTTGGATTTGATCACTAAGCCCTCCAAAAGCTCAAGACTTGGTTCGACCTTGAACCTTCCTACAATCCTTCGTGGAATGTAGACCCCTTGATTCTTGATAATTTCCTCTTCAACTGATTGAAGTTATCTTTCCTTCACGGTGAGTGTTGGATTGATGTTCTTCGTAGTGTAGGCTTGAGGATTGAGCGTTTAATGACTTTAGAATATTTCGAGTTCTGATTCTAATAATTGCTTGAATGTTTGTGGTTACGGTCTGCTTTGCTCTCGGAGTCATTCCTCGGCCTTTTATAGTGGTCTTTCAAAAATCTGCCCGTTGAAGAGATAGGCTTATTTTTGAAAGTCACTTGTGGTCGTTGGCTTGTCTTGTTGCGATCCTTGGAATTGCCATTTCCTCGTATGAATTGTTTTTCACCTTTTTCGAGTTCGACACGGTGTAGTGTTTTCCATTGGTTTATTCCTTTTGCACGCTTAAGGGTGAGCACTTCGAAAAGGTATCATGGAGATATTACTTGTTTAAGTAATTCTCTTGATTTACGTCTGGCAACGGATCTTTTTCGATTATCTCGACTTGACCGCATTTCCTTGCTTTCCCCAGGTGACTTAGAGTCGACTTCCAATCATGGATGACTCTTCTCATCACTTCAACTTGAGACTTGGCTTTTCTTGAGTTGACTTGATCGATACTCCACTCACCGCATCTCACCGCTCCTTGATAGAGTTCTTCTCTTCTTTTTGCCATACTCAGCTATCTTGCGGTGAGTCTTCCTTCCTGTCTCCGGTTGTCTTCTTGCATGTTTGGGCATAGGCGACTTAACTCGGCTTGACCCATTTCTATTTATTACAATGCATTTTACAACAAAAATTGGGATGCCAACTTCCTATTCTAAGTTTTACATGGCATTCATCAAAATCTAAACAATAAATTTCCCAACAACTTAGTTTCAATCTTTTATTTATCTCTCGATATTAATTAGCCATTTTACTTATGCGTTGTATTATTTACACGAAACTTTTATTTCACAATGCTAATATTTAGTTATATGACTAAATTGTGTGTTGCGTCCATTAACGGCTATTTAATACCAACATTTCACCATTTATAAAATGTTTTTTTTAGAGGACCTTTTTTTTTTTTTTGACAATAAAAACAATTTTATTAATAAATCCAAACTAGCAATACATCGATAGAAGACATAAATAAATGTTAAAATCCATAAATGATGAAACTATGAAAAATTTCATAGCATCTAGGTTAATAACGAAAATCGGCTTAAAGCCTACAACTTTGAAAAATCTATAATGTCTCGAATACCTATGATTCCGGATCTACAACATTCTCAAGACCACAATCTGATTTATCCCCTGTCGGATCGAAAACTTGCTCGTTTGAATCGCCCAAAACACAAAAAACACCGTACAAGACGGCTACAAACCAAACGCCGCACGGATGGCGAAATCACAAACAAGAGAAAAACAAATAACCTGGATCTACGTGGAGAAACCACTTATTTAAAACATTAAAATAAAAAGATGTAGGTGGGGGTGATTTCGTGCCAAAAAAGGCCAAAAATTACCCCTTAACAATGAAGAACAAGAAAGAGAAGCAAAAGAGAGTTTGAGAGAAAATGAGGCTAGGGTTTGAGAGGCGATTTCTTAGGAGTGAGGACCTTTTATAAAATGTTGATATCTTGCATTGCGTGGAATTATGTTTCAATTTCTCATTATAATATGGGTTGTAGTTTTTTTTTTGACGATAATTCAAACTCATGAAAATAAATTATAAGTGCAATGAACTTATCAACAAACTATATTGGCTCGTCGATTTTTTTATGCCTCTTAATCAATTAACACGCCAAAAACAATATTGTTGGAAAGTCTTAGCAACCAATTTAATTAATAAGGAATGGAAGCTTAATTTCACACATTATTGAGTAATTGATACTGATTAGTTAGTTTTAACTACTTTCGATTAGGCTAATTATTTTACATTATTTTCTCAAGTTAAGCTTCTAAATGACTTATAACTTTCACTATTCACTTTGTATAAATACATCTCACCTCATCAATAAACGGTATGAACATTTTATGATTTTTATCTTTAGCCTATTCTCTTTATGGTATCAAGAGTGGGCTCTTTACCATTCGAATAGGGTGAGATCTTCACTATTTTTCTTCTCCGATCCTTCTTCCTTTTTCTCCACGCTTAAAATGTCTTCTCTGTTGGGAAATTATTTTGTAGATTTTGATGAATGCCAAGTAAAACTTAGAATAGAAGTTGGCACCCCATTTTTGTTGTAAATTGCATTGTAATAGATAGGGTTTGGTCGAGCCGAGTCAAGTCGATTATGCCCACCATGCAAGAAGTCAACTAGAGACAAAGGAAGACTCATTGTGTGAGGCACTGAGTGTGGCTAAGAAGAGAAGACAGAACTCGAATGAAGGTGCAACAGTGAAGTATCGATCAAGTCAACTCAAGACAAAAGTCTCAAGGTTGAAGTGACAAGAGTCATCAAATGATTGGAAGTCGACTCAAGTCACCTGGGGATGTTAAGAAAATGCGATCAAGTCAAGACAATCGAAAGAGATCTGTTGCCTGAAATCAAGAGAATTACTTAAACAAGTAATACCTCCATATCGCCTTTCTTGAAGTGCTCGATTCGAAGCGTGCAAAAGGAATAAACCAATGGGAAGCACTTTTGCACCATGTCGAACTCAAAAGCTGAAAAATCATTCATACGAGGAAATGGAAATTCCAAGGATCGCAACAAGACAAGCCAACGACCACAAGTGACTTTAAAAATAAGCATATCTCTTCAACGGGCGATTTTTGAAAGATCACTATAAAAGGCCGAGGAATAACTCGAGAGAAGGTTACCTCGAACCATGAACATTCAAGAAACATTTGAATTGTAACCTAATATATTCTCAAATCATTCAAGATCAATCCTCAAGCCTACATTACGAAGGAAATCAATCCAACACTCACTGTGAAGGAAAGATTACTTCAATAAGTTGAAGAGGAAATTTTTGAAGAATCAAGGGGTCTACATTCCACGGAGGATTGTAGGAAGGTTCAAGGTCGAACCACTCTCAAGTTGTTGGAGGGATTCGTGATCAAATCCAAGAAGCTTGAGCAAGTGGGTCAGTAGTAGCAAGGCACCGCCCTGTGAAGAAGCTGAGTCGTATGAGGAGCCACCGGTGTGTGACCAAGGCATCTCGGATCGAGTCCCAAAGGATCAAGTCGGATGTGTGATCAAGACTTGTATCGGGTCATAACCACTCGTATATTGATCAATACTTAGTGGATTCCTCCGGGAGTTGGAGAAGAGAGGAGTAGAAGAATTACCCCATCTTCGAACCTCTATAAAAACTTATTGTGTCATTTACATTTCAAAGACTTTAATTTCGCATCTTATTTTTATCTGGATAAATTTGCTATCCAATTGATAATCAATCGAGTGCTAAAACCAAGTATTAAAATAAACTTAACCAAATTCAAGGGTGTTTAGTCTTCCAAAAACAAATCACAATCGAGTTAAGTCTTTAGTCAAAACAAATGAGTTATTCTATCAATAGCTCGATCCGAGTCCGTTGAGTGACTAACTCTGCTGATTAACTAACTTAGCTGTCCATCAAGGACACACCGTGAACTAGATCTCCAAATTTTTCAAAGTGGCCTAACTAACTTACACTCACACCCCTTCGGACCTACAAGTGGTATCGTGAGCGGTTAGTTCATTGAGCCTTCCGCACTGGTTCTTGAACTAGATCTCCAAATTTTTCAAAGTCTGTTTTAGTACTTGATCTTTGAAAACTCTTTTTACCAAAAAAAGTTATTATCATGGAAGCAAATTTGACACGCATCCCTATGTTCACAATTGAAGAATTTGATGATTGGAAAATTCGTATGCGAGCTCATCTATCAAAGATTACATGATGAGATGTGGATAGTGATAGTGGATGGGCCACGCAAATTTTAAAAGTGAACACACTATAAGGAGAGCTGCAAAGGTGAAGAGGATGTTGCTCCCAAACCAAATGCCTATGGTTGAAAAACCAAGAGGTGAATGGACAAATGATGACAGGAAAAGATATAACTTGGACAATGTGGCCAAGGACATTCTTTACAAAACCTTGGACAAAGCTAAGTTCAATAAAGTCAAATCATGCAAAATGGCTAACGAAATGCAGGACAAGCTAACATTGATTTGTGAAGGCTCGAGCAAATCAAGGAAAATAAACTATCTGTTCTTTGTACAAAAATTTGAAAATTTTAAAATGCTTGCAGGAGAGACCTTGGATCACCGGACGCTCGGTTCTGTAAATTACCAACGAGCTATCTCGCACTTGGAAAAGAATATACACGAGAAGGAAATGTGTATGAAGATTCTAAGAAGGCTCCTGGTGAATGGGAAATGAAGGTCATGGCACTAAGACATTCCATGGACCTATCCAAGACATCCAACCATGAGCTATTCTCGGATCTCAAAGCCTACGAATTCGAAATGAAAATAAAAGACCAGGAGGAGACAGATGTGCCCAAAACAAATTTGCTCTAATTGTTAAGGATGGCAAAGAGAGCCGAGGTCAAAGAAGTCATTGACCAAGAGGAAATAGTCCTGATGGTTAAAGGTTTAACAAGTTCTTCAATAAGAACTACAAGGAGGCAATGGCGAATCCTCCGAAGACACTCACTCCTCCAAGTCAAGGGAAGATAGGCCAACCAAGAGAGCAGAGCATCAAAAAGTTGAATATCAAAGGGTGATACCAAGAATGGAAAGAGTGATCAAAAGGTTGAAAATCTATCTTTAAATCAGCAGCAACCAGGTCACTATGCCATTGATTGCCCATATCCTGTAGTCAACAAATACAGAATGAAGAAGAAAGAAAGGTCTTGAGGAGAAAGAAGACAAGAAAAAAAAAAAAGGCAATGTTGGTCTGCAGAGATCACGAGACAAAGAAAGTCAAGAGACACACTGATTCGAGAGTAGTGAAGTGACTACTCAAGTGACTCAAGAAGAAGCCTTGATCTGTTTGATGGCCAAGGAACAAGATCAACTCGACCAAGAAGATGAGGTACACTCTAATACATCACACTCGGATTCTAGTGATAGTGATCGTGACACACACACTTCATCGCCCACTGATCTTTATGATTCATTAGGCAAAATGATGAAAGACTTTGAACACATTAAATCCTCACACACACTACTAAATGAGGAAAACAAAGATACTCAAGAACCAAAACTCACAAATGACTAAGGAGCCGAGTACTCTAAGTCAAATAGCCGATGAGAATGAAAGTCTAAAGGCCGAAAATGCTAAGCTAATAGTAGAGATAGTCGCTATAGGAAAGAGGGAAAATGACCTCAAAAATGTGATTGCCTCATTCACTAAGGCATCTAAATCATTGGATGATCTTATTATGAGTCAAAGAGAATGTGGAGACAAGACAGGGCTTAGGATTTAATTCCTCTATGCTATGTCAAGCTCCAAAAGTGATTTTGGAAAAAGGATCTTCAAGTAATGAAGTATCTCAAAATCCAAAACTCCAAATGGTGCACACACATTTATTCCGAAGCACAATCACAAGCAAACTGGCCTTGGCTATAAAGGAAAAGGAAAACGGCCCATTGAGTGTCTTTGAGAGGACAAATGAGAAGAAATCCACCGAGTTCCTCAAAGAAACTCCAAACAGAAATACTCAGAAGAAAAACAAGAGCTACCAAAAACCCCAAGTTCTATAAAAGAAACACATATGAAGGGAATGGTAGAAAGTACCCAAGCCAAGATGATTGGAATAATGTGAAATATCAAAGAAAGACCTATGGAATATAAGCCCAAATGGCAAAGGCCTAGAACTCAAGAAAGACCATTCCAAAGGTATAAGAGCTTTCATCAAAGACACATATGCACCTAGGCACTACACTCGGAGATATCACAACTACCCAAAGAAGGCAATTGCTAAAACACATACACAGGCATACGAGACAAAAGAGACAAAATGTATGAACCTAGAACCCCAAGCAATTTGCCAAAATTAATTATGATTATGGCACGATAGATGGCAACCCCTTAGAGTCAAATCATTTGGCTATAGGTTGGTTGGATCATCTTACAATACTAACCCCTCGTGACCCAGGCAAGTATGGGTACCTAAAACCTAACTTCCTTGATTGCGGGATCAAGGAGCAAAAGGTGCCAAGAAACCTGGTACATGGATAGTGGCTGTTCCAGGCATATGACAGGTAACAAGAAAAATCTATCAAAATTCAAGGAAGTCAGAGGTGCAAAAGTCATATTTGGAGGAAATGAAGCTCCAGGAGAAATAAGGGGCACTGGATCCATCAAGAAAAATGGATTAGAAATCTCAGATGTTGCATATGTTGAAGGACTCAACTTCAACTTGCTAAGCATCAGCCAACTTTGTGACAAGGGTTATAATGTTGGATTCAATATGGGTATATGCCAAATCAAGGACACAATCCAATGAAGTTGTGTTGCAAGGATGCGGAGACAAAAAAATACATGTATGTGGTAGATTGGTCAATCGCAACACCAAGCACTTGTCTACTAGCAAAAGCACAACCGAATCAAGTTGGTGGGCACAAGAAGCCGAGTCACCAATTTCAAAACAATTAACAAGCTTGCCGAAACAATCTTGTGGAAGGACTTCCGCACTCGATACAAGAAGGAGAGTATATGTGATGCATGTCGAAGGAAAACAAATCAAATCATCATTCAAAGAAAAGACATGTCCATCTTCAACAAGAATAGTGCACTGCTACATATGGATCTATTTAGTCCATTGAACCAGCTAGCATAAGTGGGAAGAAATACACCTTGGTGGTAGTAGATGATTACTCAAGATATACATGGACAATATTCATGTGTAAGAAGAAAGAAACTCTGCGAAACTACCACAAAATTGATGAAAAGAATCCAAAATGAGTAGAGTCAAACCATTATCAAAATAAGATCGACAGAGAACCGAGTTTGTCAATAGTATAATCACTCAAGATCTTGTATTGAAAATGGTATTGGTCATGAATTATCTGCAAAGGACTCCACAACAAAATGGAGTTGCGAGAAAGAAGAACTCTTAAAGAAGCAAAGCAAGGACCATGTTAGGTCAAGCAGGGCTACCTAAAAGATTTGGGTCAAGCAATAAACACAAAGATGCTATACTCAAAATAGATGCATGATAAAATGATAAAGACAAAGACTCCCTATGAGATTTGGGAGAGAAAGCCAAATGTTGCATATTTTAGAATATTTGGATGCAAATTCTTCATCCATAACAATGGCAAAGATAATTTAAAGGCTTTTGATGCTAAAGCTAATGAAGGTATCTTCTTAGGATACTTAGGTGAAAGCAAAGCATACTGAATACTCAACAAGAGGACCATGGTTACGAGGAATCCATTCATGTGGTGTTTGATGAGCCAAATGTAAATGGAGAAGACATTGAAGAGTCGCTTGATAAACCGAATCAACCAACCATGCGTAAAGAGTCCCTTTGAAGTCAAGCCGGAATTATAAGCCCTGGATGGAGATGAGATAGTCGAGTCTCAAAAACAATTGGAAAATCAGCACTAAGTGATGATGAGAGAGATGATCAAAGCAACATAGCTACAAGACGATCAATCCAAATAACTTACTCCAACCTGATGTAAGATGGTGAGAGACCATCCACCGAAAATAATCATTGGAGATGTAAGAGGAGGTGTCAAAACGAGATCTAGAACTCAACAAGAAGCAATGTTCACATGCTTCATCTCACAAATAGAGCCTAAAGATGTGTCACAAGCATTGGATGACACACATTGATTCAAGCTATGCAAGAAGAGTTGAATCAATTTGAAAGAAATAAAGTATGGGAATTGGTTCAAAGACCCACCCATCAAAATGTTATTGGCACTAAATGGGTGTTCGTAAACAAGATGAACGAGGAAGGTTTTGTGGTACGAAATAAAGCAAGATTGGTAGCCAAAGGATATTGCCAAGAAGAAGGAATATATTTTGATGAAACTTTTGCTCCTCGTAGCAAGATTGAAGCTATAAGGATGTTTCTTGCCTATGCAGCTCACAAGAACTTTATTGTATATCAAATGGATGTAAAGAGTGCATTCCTTTATGGTTTATTGGAAGAAGAAGTATATGTTGAACAACCTCCAGGATTTGAGCGAAGACTCTTGGAGATAAGGTATACAAACTCAAGAAAGCTCTACATGGATTGAAACAGGCACCCGGAGCATGGTATGGTACATTGTCACAATTCTTCACCGAGAATGGATTCACAAAAGGAAAAGTGGATAGAACACTCTTCGAGAATTCAAGACAGAAGAGCATACGCTTGTTCAAATATATGTGGATGACATCATTTTTGGATCCACAAACAAAGAGTCATGTGATAAATTTTCAAACCTCATGCAAAGCAAATTCAAAATGAGCATGATGGGAGAGAGTCGACATTCTTCCTTGGACTCCAAGTGAAACAAAAGGATGGAACCTTCATAACTCAAACAAAATACACCAGAGATTTAATGAAGAAATTTGGTATGGAAAAGAAGTCTTCTCAGAAAAATACCAAGAATACATCACCAAAAATGGACATGGATGCGGATGGCAAGCCCGTAGATCAAACAAGATACAAAGCACTTATTGGATCATTGCTCTATCTTACAAAAGCGGGCCGGACATCACCTTTGCCGTAGGTGTATGTGCAAGATTTCAATCTGCTCCAAAAGAAAGCCATATGACTACAATGCAAGAGGATCTTGAGATATTTGAAAGTAAGCCAAGAAGTTGGCTTATGGTATCCAAAGGAAGGTGGATTCAAGCTAATTGGCTATTCGGACTCGACTATCTTTGGATGTAGAGTTGACAGAAGAGCACCTCGTGCACATGTCAAATGCTTGGAAATAGGCTAATTTCCTGGTTCAAAAAAAAGCAAAATTCAATAGCCACCTCCACACCGAATACATACATAGGCTGGCAAACTGCTCGCCCAAGTCCTATGGATGAGTCGGAGAGACTATGAAGTTGAAGAAAAGGAAATTCCAATCATGTGTGATAACACAAGTGCAATTGCAATCACTCAAAATCTGTGTTGCACTCAAGAACAAAGCATATCGATGTCGATATCACTTCATAAGAGATCATGTTGAAAAGAAGGACATCACCTTGGAATATATTTCAACCGATAAGCGATTTGGGTGACATATTCACAAAACCATTATGTGAGTCAAGATTTGAAGAACTCAAGCATGAGTTAGGGTTAATTGAGCTGAGTTGACACTCGAAGACTCAAAGAAAAGGAATGAAACACGAAAAGGGAAAAAGAGCTTAACTCTTAAATCAAAAGTGAATCACCAGATCGGAAAGACAAATTTGCATGCCGAGTTAGGCGACAATTGAGTATTTACATGCGAGGAGAGAAGAGTTAAATCGGCTAAGGGACAAGCCGAGTCATTTATGAGCAAAGTAATAAAAATGCGACATTTTTACTAAGCGGAAATGTTTTTAAGAATGACGCGACATAATTATGACGTGTACAGCAAAAGCCGCACACCAAGCTTATGATTGGATATAAATCTTTGCCGCATTAAATACGAGACATTAAATGCAAATCGGCATGCAAGATCTAAGCCGTTGATTTTGATCACATTTCAAAACCACCCGCACGTCCTTTTATGAACCATAATTAAACCATTTCGCTGTTTCTCTCTCACTTTACCAAAAACTATTCATCTCTCTCTCGAAAGCAAAAGCAAAATTTTTCTCTCAAAACCCTTTCAATCCTCGTGATCATTTTCTAAGTTTCGTTCGGTAAAATACTTTGAGAAATGGCATCCACTCATGATTTTGTCAAGCTAGGAAAGCAAATCCACACCGGGTCTCTTTGTGGATTTCGATGGTATGGTGAAACAGGGGTCCGACGACACCCTAGTGAAGAAGATTGCCGAGAAATCGAAACGCCTCACGGTGAAACCATTTCGACGTTGGAGTTTCGATGACCTATGTGGAAGAGGTCGCATAGTTCTACATGAACGCCGAGGTTTCACGATGAGGCATCAAGTCCTCTCGTTCATGGAAAGGAGTTCATCATTACGCCAAGGATTTGGCGTAACACTACTTGTTCTTGGCGGAAGGAATGTCGAAAATTAATGAAGCGATGTTGACCGATCGCTGCTTGGAAGAAAGTAGCCAAGTCCGACTATCTTTGAGAAAGTAGTCTACACACTAATAAGAGGTCAAAGGAGGACTACCACAAATTGCTTTGGACATCGTTGCCAAATGCATAGATATCAAATTTGGCGGCTTTGACCACCGTCCCAAGCAAAGTTGATCGTAATGGTTGCGATCATTGAAGAATACGTAAAGTGAATCAATGAGTTTGTCTACAAAGCATCACTACGCGAACATCGGGAACAAATCCTTCAAGGAGGATGGAACGCTTGGAGGTTCCCTAGTATACGGCCCGTGATTGGCCTACCGGTGATGGAGGTAAAAGGAGTCCTCTTCGACATGGAAAGGCGTTCCATGTAAACAAGAGGATGTTCGAGATCAAACCTATCCGGCGCATTGAGAGAGAGAATACGCCAAGAGGGCTGATCACGAGTGAGGGGAATCACCGACCAAGAAGATACAAATTGTCTCCTCTCCACCAAAGAAGAAGGTTGCCCTGCGCAGTGCTAAGAAGATCGTTGCCCCTGCGCAAAGAAAGAAAAAGAAATCGCTCCCGCCCTGCAGCCAAGTCACCCGCCCGCACTCGTGTCTCCCTCGCGCCGCCGCAGCGGAGAAGGAATCTCAAATACCTTCTCCGGTCGTCAAGAAAAGGAGAACTGATAAGCCAAGACGGCCAGCTCCTCAGAAGAAGACAACAGCACCGGCCCCCACCGCCCAGGACTCAGAAGAAACCTTATCCGAACCAGAAATCCCTCTGGTACAAACAAAAAGAAGAAGAAGAATTTTCAAGCGTTCGAGCTTGAGAAACCGGCTGAGTCAGCCACTCAGCTGGAGAAGATACCCGAGACTGCTGGAGAAGTAGAGTCTCCAGATGTGATCGATGAAACGGCCAAGTCTGCTGAGGCCAATCAGCAGAGGCAAGTCAAGGACCCACCCAGACAGACAAAAACAGAGGAACAAGGAACAAAGCAGAGACAACCGAATCACTGTTGATTGAGTAATATTTTCTCCACCTAGAACAGAGGCTCAAGATGTCGAATAATGAAGTCTACTACCCTTAATCCCCTGGAAACGAAGGCTAGCAAGAGAATTATAAAGACGATGTAATCATGTACTCCATTGTATCCGGACATCCAAAATCGTCTGCAGAGTGGAGAAAATGGAAGTTGAGCCTATCCAGAGTGCGGTTTGAAAATCCGAGTTCATTCTTTGAGGAAGAAGAACTCTTCAGGTTTCTTGAGGTGGACACAGTGCTGCAAGCCCTTGATGAGGATAATTGCATCAATATACTGCAGATTTGAAAAGAAAACGAATGGGCTAAAGCAACTGAGGACGCAGAGGCACGTGAGAAGGCCAAAGATCATCGCCCTCTCACCGCACCACCGATCTTACACACCCTCACCTTGACGCCCTATCGAAAGTGATGAGGCTCGGACCTTGTTGTTTGCCGCACGAGAAGAGTTGCAAATGCAGCAAGCAATGCAAGAGTCCAGAATCCTACATGAGCAAAGAATGATGGAGGGACCAGGAGAGTCCTCCAAATCACAGCTGGAAATAGATCTTATGGGAGTGGTGCGAAAGATATTGCCATCATGTTGTCGCCCACCACTTCCCACTCATTCGGAGGAAGGTGTTAAGGAAATGGCGATGAAACGGGGTAGTGGGGACCCCAATCAAGCCAACCCCAATGAAGGTGTCTTACCACCGCCCCAACGGTTGAATGCTCGGAGGAATAGCCGGGACCTTGGAGACGAGTGACCCTATTCCAAGTCACTCACCGGTGTGCCACCGAGGGGGAAACTCCTCCACCGCAAAGAAGGTCGGAGGATGTTGTAGTTGACTCCACAATGAATTTAGGAGGCGAAGTGGAGAAGGAACAATCACAGAATACACACGGAAGTTGTCATCGACGATTGTGGCTCGCTAAAGTGCCAGACTGCCTCTCAAAGTGCCAATCGCTCAGCTGACGCTGCGATGCGAGGCACAGACGGAACTACCCGGGAGTTAACACTGGCGATGAAAGTGCAATCCATGGAGTTGAGACTCCAATTGATGTCACCTCGTAAGACCCCAAGACAAATGACACCGCTGTCGAAAGGGATGTCCAGCCTCGGCTAGCCTTGAGACTGCAGGAGGTAATGAAGGCCAACGGGAGGTTGAGACTTCCCGGGGTAGAGAAACTGAAGCACGAACATCCCTCCCCGCTATCATTGATCCATCGAAAAGGAGATAAGTGCTCTTCACGATTCCCGTGATAATCCCGATGTAACCTTTCTCGGGATCGGAAGGAGACGATGAAGTTGAGTCATCCCCTGTGATCGATCCCAAAGACTCACCGAGGATGTTCCAACCACGAGTAAGTCGACATCAAAAATACTCGCCAAACATCCAACCTTGATGATGAGCCACCCATGGAAATCTCATCATCGTCCGATGACGCTCGATAAGGCCGAGGACCACCAACTCATTTGGAAACACTAGCCGAGACCGACGAAGCTGTTGAAACAATTGAGGCTCGGCAAACCGGGTCGACTTCACAATGACCCCAATGAAACAGAGTCCACTCGCGCAGCTCCCAAGCCGCAGCAGGTTCGACTCCACAAGGGACTTCACGAGCACCACCTATCATTGAACAAATTCCAGATTGCACATGATGATTATTTCATAGAATCATTTCCCTTCTCTCTGGAGGTACCGACCTCCCAAGAATCACTAAAGATCGTGAGCGCTTCCACAGACCGATCCTGTTATTCCATCGTACACCATTATTCCAAATTGACTATGACTTTGACGCTTGCTTGCCGTCACCAAACAGAGGTAACAACTGAAGTTCGGGAGGTGTTCAAAGCCTTATTTGCTTGAGATTGAACGGATGGAGAGGCACCAGGCCTCACCGACATGAGGCTAGATAACGGGGATGTCAACTTTATGGCGATTTGAGAGGTATAATAGTCGATCCGTGAGTGGTGGCAACAAAGAAAAAACAATGCGTGTGGAACAAGCTCGATATTTCAGACATTGTTCAACAAGTTGTTAGTCCAAGGCGGAGAATGTTGATGCAAAGACAAAATTGCAAGAGCACATTGAACAAATGCATGAATCTCATACTACGAGAGATAAAGCTGCTGCGTGAACATAATAAGAACGAGCTCCTGCGTGTGGAAGAAAATATGGATCGAAAATTCAGTCTCTCCTCATGGCCGAGATGAAGTTGGTAGCAAATTGAATCCAACGCCACCCGCTCCGAGTTCCGTGCGACTTACTCCGCAGCAGATTGACGGCGTAACTCAACTATCAGCCAGACTAGACTTCTTGCTTGCTAGCTTGTTTCCGGGTTCCTCTCTCCTTTGATGATGCCAAAAAGGGGAAGAGGAATACCTAAAGGCGCCCAAGGGATCCGGGCGAGAAGGAAGAAGCACTGTGAAGGGAAAGACAAATGAGGAAGTAATAAGAGAGAAGAAAGAGAAGTCTCGTTGAGGGGAAGGTTCGAAAGATGTGACCTTGATGATTGCTAAAACCCCAACAAGGTCTTGTCACGATTGATATTATCAAGAAACTCCCAATGACTCGCCACTCCAACACTGCTTTGTACAATGGGCCGAAAAGAGAAAGACAATTGAAGCGATGATGAAGGAAGTGGAAGGAAGGATGGATGCCCGAGTTATGGATATTCTCAACAACATGGAGGCGTTCAGTGACAGAGACACCTATGCCATTTCGGATGACGGAACCGAGCCAAGATCGATTGATGAATTCAAAACGCCGCATCCAAGGATACTTCGCAAATATGTCCACGGCTCAAGCCTGGGATTTGTCTTGGGAAAAAGGTCTCACACTATCCGAAGAAGGCGTGACAGACAAAACCACCGGCATCCTCTGGGTCACTCTGCTAGTCACTCACCGGGAAAAAGAAGGCCCCAAGATAATACACGCCAGAGGCGCAGAGGAAGAAGCGATGGTTGAGGAAGAGGTTTTAGACCTAGTCTCTGCCCAAAAACATTGAGTACATAGATCCAAAGCAAGAAAGGAGGGATCTATTGGGGTGGGATTTGACGAAGTAGCCAACTGCAAGTGTCTAATAACAATGCGGAGTATGTGAAGAGAATTGAAGAGGAAAATAAAAGACAAACTCAAATGCTATGGGAGGAAAGACAAGAAAGACGAGAAGAGATGAAGTCGCCGGAAGGCGTATGAGAAAAAAGAAGCAAAAAGATGAGAAGAAAAGGAAAAGGTTAGAAGATGACAGAGTTGAAGAAGATAAAAGAAGGAGGCAGCGAAGGAGATGAAGTGTTGTTGTCCACCCCTTCATGTAGTTTACTATGTAAATACACTTTATGTAAGTCTTCTGTACATTGAATAAAATTATGCAATTTCTATACGTGAGTAGATATAGAACAGCATGGTTAGTCTAAGCCCCGTTTAAGCTCTGATACAATTTTTTTAGGCTTAAACTTTGATACACTCTGTTAAACAGCCTATGTAAAGAACAAGAATGTTACGATGAATAAAAAATCGATTCTAAACATACATTCGTGGTTCTACATTTGTCTGTATGTATCCTTGTTAAATAATTGTATGAATGTTTTAAGTTTTGGCATCATCAAAAAGGGGGAAATTGTTGGGAAATTATTTTTGTAGATTTGATGAATGCCATGTAAACTTAGAATAGAAGTTGGCACCCCATTTTTGTTGTAAATTGAATTATAATAGATAGGGTTGGTCGAAATGAGTCAAGTCATCTATGCCTGAACAAGCAAGAAGTCAACTAGAAACAAAAAGGAAGACTCCGTTGTGAGCGGTGAGTGTGGCAAAGAAGAGAAGACAGAACTCGATCAAGGTGCAAGATGAAAGTGAAGTATCGAGTCAAGTCAACTCAAGACAACCAAGTCTCAAGGTTGAAGTGATGTGAAAGAGTCATCAAATGATTGGAAGTGACTCAAGTCACCTGGGGATATTAAGAAAATGCGATCAAGTCAAGACAATCGAAAGAGATCCGTTCCACGTAAATCAAGAGAATTACTTAAACAAGTAATACCTCCATACGCTTTCTTGAAGTGCTCGGTTCGAAGCGTGCAAAAGGAATAAACCAATGGGAAGCACTTTGCACCATGTCGAAACTCAAAAATCAAGAATCATTCATACGAGGAAATGGAAATTCCAAGGATCGCAACAAGACAAGCCAACGACCACAAGTGACTTTCAAAAATAAGCATATCTCTTCAACGGGCGATTTTTGAAAGATCACTATAAAAGGCCGAGGAATAACTTTGAGAGAAGGTTACGAACCCACGAACATTCAAGCAAACATTTGAATCAGAACCTAATATATTCTCAAATCATTCAAGATCAATCCTCAAGCCTACATTACGAAGGAAATCAATCCAACACTCACTGTGAAGGAAAGATTACTTCAATCGGTTGAAGAGGAAATTTTTGAATAATCAAGGGTCTACATTCCACGAAGAATTGTAGGAAGGTTCAAGGTCGAACCAGTCTCAAGTTGTTGGAGGGCTTCGTGATCAAATCCAAGAAGCTTGAGCAAGTGGGCTGTAGTACCAAAGCGGCGCCTGTGAAGAAGCCGAGTCGTACGAGGAGCCAGCCGTGTGACCAAGGCATCTCCGGAGATCGAGTCCCAAAGGATCAAGTCACCGTGTGTGATCAAGACTTGTATCCGGACTCGTTAATCACTTTGTATATTGATCAATACTTAGTGGATTCCTCCGGGAGTTGGAGAAGAGAGGAGTAGAAGAATTACCCCATCTTGAACCTCTATAAAAACTTATTGTGTCATTTACATTTCAAAGACTTTAATTTTTGCATCTTATTTTTATCTCACGATAAATTTGCTATCCAATTGATAATCAACTGAGTGCTAAAACCAAGTATTAAAATAAACTTAACCAAATTCAAGGGTGTTAAGTCTTCCACTTTGAAAACAAATCACAATCGAGTTAAGTCTTTAGTCAAAACAATGAGTTATTCTATCAACAAACTCGATCAGTCTATTGAGTGACTAACTATGTTGATTAACTAACTTAGTTGTCCATCAAGGACACAAAATTGTGAAGTATTAACTCAAATATTTAAAAGGACTAATTTGAAAAGCTGGTAAGGTTTATTCAACCCCCCCTTCTAAACCTTACACTCACACCCCTTGGGACCTACATTCTCCAATGGTGATTGTCTCTGCCATTCCTCACTCGAATCCTCTGTCTATTCGTCTTGATCAAATGAATTACAATTTTTGGAATATTCGAGTGCTCACAATGGTGCGAGTGCATGGCTTTGAAGATTTTTGTTTGGAACTTCATCTCCTTATGTGAAGTTTGTTGGTCCTAGTTCATCTAAAATGGCTATGGAGTCCGAAATCAATCCCACTGTCTTATCTAGATTCTCGTGATCAATTTCTCACGAGTTGGTTGTTATCTTCTATTGGAGAGTCCATGCTTGGACATGCCAGCCGTTGCTCTAATGCACATGAGGTATGGTCTGTTTTGGAGAAACTTTTTGTCACTCAATCGAAAGCTAGGGCGATGCAGCTTCATTTTTTTTGCAAACAATGAAGAAAGGAGATCTTTTGATTGATGCCTATATACTTAAGATGAAAAATCTTGCCGATGATTTAAATGCAGTTGGTATAAGTATCACAGATGATGAATTGGTATTGTATATCCTTGGAGGATTAGGTGTTGAGTATGAATATGTTGTTGTTAATCTCACCACACGAGCTGACTCTATTTCTTTACAAGAAGCTCAGTTTGTTCTCCAGACACATGACATGAGACTGCAAAACTCTTTATCCACCAACAATATTGTTGCTCATTCAAGTATGCTACAGACTACAAATTCTGATTTTATTTCCTCTGCAAATATTGCTCAATTCAATGGAAATTTTAGAGGTGGTGGTAGGTTCTCTCGAGGTCAAGGCGGGTAGGAATGGTCGTAGAGGTTATTATAGGTCTCAAAATAAACCGGTTTGCCAACCGTGTGGTAAACCAAATCATGTAGCTATCAAGTGCTTCAAGCGGTTTGATGTTAGCTTTCTTGGTGCATCCGAGCCTTTTTCGATCCCCACAAGCTTATCTTCTTGGTATTAATTCCTACATGCCCGATTCCAATTGGTGTTTTGATAGTGGAGCAACTCATCATGTGATTGCCAATATGGATACTCTCACTCTCAATGCATCCAACTATCGTGTTCTAATAAGTTTGGCAAAAGATGTAATGGTTCTACTCTTTCCATTTCTCATATTGGTAATTCTTCTCTTCCCTCTTTCAATCACAAAATCCTTGTTTCTTAATAATATTCTTTTGTCCCTCAAATTACCAAAAACCTCCTTAGTATATCTCAATTCACAAAAGATAATAATGTTCTAATTGAATTTCATCATGATTGTTGTTTTGTCAAGGACAATTCCAACAAGCATATTCTGCTGACCAGAGTGCTTAAGGATGGGCTTTATCACATTGATTTTACTCAACTTAAGTTTCTAAAATCCTTTACTCAATCCTCTGTTTTGCATTCATCTTGTAAAAATGTTGATGTCTCTAAGACTGCTTATACTTCTTACTCTGCTACAACTACTTGTAATTCTTCAGCTTTTCCTTTTGTTTGTACTGCTACTACTAGCAATGTTAATGTAAATCTTTGGCATAATAAATTGGGACACCCTTGTGTTGCGCTTCTTAATCATGTATTACATAATATGAACATTAAATCCCCTTATCCTCATTAAAAGTTTGTGAAGCTTGCAAACTTGGTAAACATCACAATATGACTTTTCCTTCTCAACCTACAAAAACTTGTGCTCCTTTTCAGCTTGTTCATTCGGGCCTCCGGGGTCCTTCCCATGTTCCCTCTGAGATGGATACAAGTACTATATCCATTTTGTAGATGATTTTACAAGATACGCTTGGATTTTTCCACTCAGTTAAAATCTAAAAATTGCCACTTTGTTCTAGCAATTCAACATTTTTGCGAGAAAGACAATTTAAAACAAAAATCAAGTGTCTTCAAACTGATTGGGGGAGTGAATATAGAGCTATAGTTCCTATTCTTACGCATTTGGGAATACAATTCGAGCATCCTTGCCCTCACATGCATCAACAACATGGTCGGTGAGAGAAAACACTTGCACATTGTTGAAATGGGACTTTCTTTGCTTGCACAAGCTCATATGCCTCTTAAGTAATGCCTTTCTTGCTGTTGTCTTTATCATAAATAGACTTCCCACATTTGTGCTTCAATACTCTTCTCCTTACAGTCTCTTTTTGGTAGTTTACCGATTATTCCTACTTAAAGGTGTTTGGTTGCGCTTGTAACCCTTATCTTCGTGTTTGATAAATGGTTTTATCATGAATTTGATGATTTTATTTTTATACCAAAACAATGTTTTTAAATGTTGTCTAAATACTCCAAAATGATTTAAAATGTTATCACTATTTATTCGGAGTATTTCTTCAAAGTTATTTTTGATAAAAATTGGACAACACTTTTGATAATTTTGAGTTAATGTGTTTTCACATCAAAACAATATTTCTAATGTTGTCCAAATACTCCCAATCGGTTTAAAATATTTTTACTAATTTTTCGGAGTATTTCTTGAAGTTTATTTTCGACAAAAATTAGACAACACTTTTGTCTCGTGCTCAACTGGTCGCTCTATAGGGCAACCCGTACCTGGAGTTGAGTTTTGAAGCAGAAACGAGACAGATATAATTTTGAGGGAGGTCGGGCCGAGGTCGAAGCTGGGAACAATATTCTTGGACAGAACACACCGAATCCTCAAAATGAGTCGGGGGGCGGCCCACTCTAGCTCGACCTTCCGACCCCCTGGACCGCCCCACACCCACTATGTTATTTTGTTGTATTGTTTTCAAACTTCTATTTGTGCTTGCGACGGTCGCCCCTATGGTTTGACAAAATTCTAACCGTTGTCGACATATATAGCTTTTCCCTAATTTATGGGGTTGATTTCTAACACTATAATCTTGATTTCAATTGCAATTTTTTGTCTTGTCTTAATTGTTTCAAAAAGAGGGCATAATCGAAAAGATGGAGATAATCTATTCCACATCACGAGTAAAGAGGAAACGATCACCTTCCACATCACGAATGAAGTCCACCTTAATGAAGTCCACCCTCCCTCCACCACCAAGCCACCACTACTTGATTCCAAAAATTATACATTTTGGAAAGAAAGAATGGAATGCTATCTACCAGGTTGCGGGTTCGATATTTGGAACATGGTCGTCAATGGAGAATCTATTCCGATAAAAGATACACCACACACCTCCAAAGTCCTCAAGGAGCTCAATGATGAAGAGAAGAAAATCATCTCCTTAAATGGTAAAGCTCTAAATATTTTGTATTGTTCACTTACCACTTTGGAATTTGATCATATTGTAGGAATTCGATCGGCACATGAAGTATGGCAAAATTAGAAGCCACCTATGAAGTATATGCAAATGAAAGGAGCAACTCAAAAGCATCTACTTCTCAAGTGGATACAAAATCAAATCCAAGGAACAAGCCTCTTACAACTTCCAACTATGAAGAAGTTGAACAATGTCTTATGGCTTGAAGAAAAAATGAGGTAAGTTTTAAACCCTCTACTTCTTATGATAATGAATTTCATAATGATTATAATGATTTTCAAAATGATTTTGATGAGCTTCAAAATGAATTCCAAAGCTTACTTGTTAAATACAAAAATTTGAAAAAGGAATTAAATATTTTGAAAAATGAAAAGGATAGTTTATTTACTTCCTATGAATCACTTTCATGTGCTCACACCACCACACTTGATAAGGTTAGAAACCTTGAAAATAAAATAGTACTCTTGTTGAGAATATTAATTGCATGAAAAATGATTTATCAAAATCCAACTTGAGTACCAATAAAACGACCGATATTGTTGATGTTCATAGTTGTGATAAATTGAAACAAGAACTTGATCATAAGCCTAGTATTGTTAATTATGTGAAAAAAAATCAAGTCCCTATGCATGTTGGTCATTATGCTCAAAAAATTATTACTTGCTTCTATTGTGGTAAAAAGGGTCATACGGTAAATACTTGTCGGGCTAGAAATAGCTCTAATTATTGTTGGAGACCTAAAAGTCTCAAAGCTAATCCCAAAGGACCCAAACACTTGAGGGTACCACAAAACGATGTCATATTAGGTACTCGGCGGAATAATATTGAAGGAAAATTCATTACGCCAAGGAGATATCAAATGACCGTCTCATTAAATCAAAGGAGAAGACATCACCACAATGAATTTCCAAGAGAAGGACATTATCAACAATGGGAGGGACATAATCCTTGGAAATGGAGCAATTGGAGAAGCTATCATCTACAAGATGATTTTCAAAGGGGAAGATACCATCAACAACGGGAAAGACATAACCCATGGAAATGGCGTAATTGGTAAACCGTATCTCCTAATTTAAATATGCATTTTATTTTGTTATTATGCATGTTTTTTAATTGTGCCTAATTTTTCAAAATGAGTTTTCAAAAATTTATTTTTAAAATTAAGGTCTTCAATATATTTGTGTGTTCTTACAATATTTTTGAAAAGAGGACATTGCATGTTATTTTTAAAACTCTTGTGCATTTACTTAGACTAAAGTTTTATAATCTCCTATGGATGCTTATGGCATAATCATACTTGTGACGCATATTGTTTCTGTCCTATACTTGTATCATGTTGTTTTGTGCAAAACTTGTTTAATAATTGTGTAGGATTTATATCTCTTATTCATTGGCTATCGTCTCATAATCCATCAAGAAATGATTAAGATATCGAGGTACGCTCACCATTGTTATTCTTCTCTTAGACTCGATATATTTTTTCCATATGCCTATGTGCTTATTTTTCAAGATATTTCAAAGTATCTCATACAAGTGCCATTAAAAGGATTTTTTTTTGATTTTTTAGGCACTATTCGATAAAGCTTGTTTTCTCCGAGTTTTATAAAGGATTATAATTTGTTTTGATAAAAACATTTGATTTCCATCGTAATCTTAGAATTATGCATTTGATTGCTCATATTCATTCTTGTCAAAACTATTGTTCAAATGCTTCTTTTAAATGAGCTCTCAACTATATGCTCTTGAATTTTTCAAATTTCAAAAGAGACCTTATATAGCTTTCTATAAGCTTATTTGAACTTACATGTTTTATGAAACTCTTGATGATTTGTTTGAAAGCATAGTATGTGTTTCTTGTTATTGTATCTCTATTATTCAATATTACTATGCTCTTGTGCAAAGATATCTTGCTAAGATTTTGCGAAAATTTTTGTATATTGAAACAAGTTTGATGACCAAGGCAAGGTTAGTAGCTCAAGGGTATTGCCAAGAATAAGGTATTGATTTTGATGATACATTTATATCCGTAGCACGTTTTGAAGCTATTTGCATTTTACTTGCCTATTCTTGCTTTTAAGAAAATTTTAAGCTTTACCAAATGGATGTTAAATCCACTTTTCTAAATGGTTTTATTCTAAAAGAAGTTTATGTAAAACAACCGGGTGTGAAAATTATTCTAGGCCAAATGATTTTTATAAAAGGCCTTGTATGTTTAAAACAAGCACCCCGTGTATGATATGATAGACTTAGATATTTTCTTTTGCAAAATAATTTTACAAGAGGTAAAGTTGAAACTACTCTCTTTGTTTTTTTGAAAAAATGGCAAGATTGCTTATTAGTGCAAATTTAAGTTGATTTGGTGCTACTAATGAATTTTTGTACAAGATGTTTTCTAAGTTGATGCAAGGTGTATTTAAGATGATCATGATGGGGAGCTCAATTTCTTCCTTGGATTTAAAGTTGAACAATGCCATGAAGGTGGTTATATTTCACAACCAAAGCATACACAAGAACATTTAAAGAAGTTAGGCATTGAAGAAGGAAGAACCATCTCAACCTCTATGGCTACCAATGTAAAGTTTGACAAAGGTTGAGGAAGACATATTGATTGACAAACATATTCGAGGTATGTTCATTAACTTTTCATATTCCGTTAGACTCGACATTCTCTATGCCTTATGTCTATATGCTCGACTTCAAAACTATCCCAACGAATCTCAATAAAGTGCCAATAAAAGAAATTTTCAAATATTTGAAAGGCACTTCTTCTTATGGCTTGTATATCCAAAATTTTAAAACATTCATATTTTTCGGGATAACAAGTCCGGTGATTACGATTTCTCAAAATAAGGTTCATCATAATCGAACTAAATTTATTGAGATTCGATATTTTTTCTAAGGGATTGTGTTTCTAAACGAAAAATTGAGATATCTTTCGTACCATCTCAAGATCAATTGGCGGATATTTTTACAAAACCGCTATCTTCCGAGACTTTTACATCTATACGAGCTCGGTTAGGCATAATGCATATTGAATGAGGTTTACGTTTGCATTTTGCACGTTTTTAAAACTTAGGGGCGAAAAATCAGATTTTTGGTTGAAAATTCGGATTTTGAAAAACAGGTTGAGACAGTGGGCTGACTGGGGTGAGGGCAACCGGTCGGACCTTACCTTGACCGGTCGCCCACACCGTGGACCGATCGCCCACTGTGATTTTTTGGTTAAAATCGTCTCTGTTCTTTTATTCTGCCATTTTGGCTTATTTCTCATAACTTTCATCCCCTTTGAAAATTTCACACACAATTCACTTCAAATGAGTTTTGTTGCATAAATTACATATTTTGGGGATTATCTAGCTCGTTTATCATCATTGCTACTCATTCCCATCGATTAAATGGTAAGAATTCTACTCCTTTATCTCAATTGGATGGAACCCTTGAGAAAATGCTTATGTATTGTTTTTTTGTTGGATTTCTTGCATAGTTGTGTTGTGAATAATGATTGTTGTTAGATTGTATTTGTAAAATTGATTTTGGTGATGAAAAACATGGCTTGATTACATTTACAAGGGCTATATATATCTTCTTCAATTTTTGACGCCCGCCAAGTGTTCGATAAAATGTTTCAATGAAAAATTCATCACCTACATGATTCTCTCGATTTCAAAATTCTTATATATTTATAGAGATCATGTTTTGCATATCAAATGAGTTTTCATAAGCTTCTACAAGTCATATGATCGACTTTTCCCTCCTATTTGGTTTATAAGCTTCAATGTTCTAATAGCTCGATAAAACGGTTTAGTTGCGCACTTTGATATGAATATATGATATTTTTATCGTGCTAACATTCTTTTTGATGATTCCAAAGGGGGAGAAACAGGTTATAAGCTTATTAGCTCAAAGAAGCTAAAATAAGCTCGAGAAAGAATCTATAAGTTGTGGCTATTAAAAGCCATAAATTGTGGATTATACTTAGTCCATTTGATGTATTATGGACTCATATTCATGACTAATGATGTTTTGTTGACAGGGGGAGCTTATAAGCTCTTGATACTTAAGCTCAAGTTGTAAAAGCCGAGCTTTTATCTTTTGGTTGATTGCTTATATATTACTCTTGTTGTGCATGTTGATAGGGGGAGCTTTTGGTTAAACGTTTTGTATATCTATACTCCCATCCTTATGTTTATGTTGCGTTGGAATGTTGTCGCTCACAACGGATAGTTCTTTTTTAACCGGTAAAATTGTTTTGTTTTCAAAATCGACCTCGTTAAATTGTTTTGGTTTGTAATCATCAAAAAGGGGGAGATTGTTTGATAATGGTCTTATCATGATTTTGATGATTCTGTTTTTATACCAAAACAATGTTTTTAAATGTTGTCCAAATACTCCTAAATCATTTAAAATATTTTCACTATTTATTCGGAGTATTTCTTCAAAGTTATTTTCGATAAAAATTGGATAACACTTTTGATAATTTTGAGTTAATGTGTTTTCACATCAAAACAAAGATTTCTAATGTTGTCCAAATACTCCCGATTGGTTTAAAATGTTTTTACTAATTTTTGGAGTATTTCTTGAAGTTTATTTTCGACAAAAATTAGACAACACTTTTGTCTCGTGCTCAACCGACGCCCTATAGGAAAACCCGTACCCTGAGTTGAGTTTTGAAACGAGAAACGAGATGGCTATAATTTTGAGGGGAGGTCGACCGATCGATGTCGACCTAAGCGTCGATCGGTGCCTGGGACCAATATTCTTGGGCAGAACACACCGATCCTCAAATTGAGTCGGGGACCGATCCACCTAGGGGGCGACCGGTCGGACCCCTCGCTCGACCGTCCGACCCCCTGGACCGGTCACCCCGTGTTATTTTGCTGTATTATTTTCAAACTTCTATTTGTGCGCGACCGGTTGCCCTATGGTTTGACAAAGAAAATTCTAACCGTTGTGTAGGAGACAAACTTTTCCCTAATTTATGGGGTTGATTTCTAACACTATAATCTTGATTTTAATTGCAATTGTTTTGTAGAAATCAGTTCCCAAGAGGAGCCTATCAATGATCAATCATCTCGCATAAATAGAGGAAGATTTGAAGCACAACAACAAGAGAGAATACTACAACACAACAAGATACACTCAAGCAAACATATTTGTTCTTCATTGTTATTATTCTTGTTGTAATAGCCTAAGGTCTTTCACTTTCACATCTTGAGGTCTAGGCTTATTTCTTGATTACACTTGCACTCATAATTGTAATATTCATTATCGAGTTGTAATCTTGATTTTGTGTTATCATTCAACACAAGATATCCTTGTGAGTGTTCTTGTGGTAAGAACACACTTGGATGATCTAGGTGATAGGTGCAAGAAGATTGTGGTGATCTTCTTATTGAGGTGTTGAAGAATTGGGTATTCTTCAAGGTTGAAGATTGTGGTAATCTTCACAAGGTGCCGTTAGAGATTGTGGTAATCTTCAAGAGAGATTGTGGTAATCTCAAAGGTGGAGTTGAAGAAGAGTATGGTGCTCTTCAAGGTGATGTTGTAAGGTGTTGTATTAATTTTGGTAATTAATAAAATCTTTTTTCTTTTTGAAATCAATCCCGGATATACTGGGGTGGTAGAGGATTAGGCCCTAGGTGGGTTGAATCTCTATAAATCGACGCGTGTTGTTTACTTCCCGCACCTTTATTTTTGTCTTGTCTTAATTATTTCAAAAAGAGGGCATAATTGAAAAGATTGAGATAATCTATTTAACCCCCTCTCTAGATTAACGTAGCCTCTTGGACTTACACTTCGTCCTTATCACGATCATAAGTTTCAATTTAGATCCGAGAAGTGTTTATTCCTTGGTTATAGTCCCTCCCACAAAGGCTATAAATGTCTCAAATTCTACAGGAGACTATATATAGCATGCCTTTGTAGAGTTTAATGAATCCGAATTACCTTACACTCAGTTGTTTCAATCCTCTTCTCCTCATGTTTCATTCCGGCCATCTCTTCCTATCTTCCTATTCTTCCTCTCCCCTCGTTCCCTTGCTTCCTTCATCCACTTCATCTATTTTTAGTCCCGATATACAAAGCAGGCTTCTTCCTCATCTTCTTCTTGATTTCTCCACTGGGTATTCACTCGAGTTGAGCTTCCCCTCTCTCTCCCTCTCCTTCACCGAAAATTCCTTCTCCTTCTCCTCATTCTCCTATTGTTGTCCCCCCTCTCTTCCTTCTCATCATATGACCACTAGGTCAAAAATGGTATCAAAGAAACCTAAAATCTACTCTTGTTGTCTCTTCTTCATCTCTTGAGCATGAACCATATCTTATTCTTGTTGCCATACATGATCCTAGGTGGAAGGATGTTATGGAAGCTGAGTTTAATTCCCTCATGGCCAAGGAAACCTGGTGTCTGGTGCCTTTGACCTCAGATATGAATATCATCGGTAATAAGTGGGTGTTTAGAGTTAAATATAAGGCAAATGGTGATGTGGATAAATTCAAGGCTAGATTGGTTGCAAGGGGCTTTGAACAAACAACTGGTGTTGATTTTCATGAGACTTTTAGCCCTGTGATTAAACCATGTACTATTCATTTGATTTTTACATTGGCTGTGACAAATCAATGGAGTATTCAACAGATTGATGTCAATAATGCAGTTTTTAAGGATGATCTCAAGGAAACAGTTTATATGTCTCAACCTAAAGTCTTTGTTGATTCCCTATATCCTACACATGTTTGTAAGCAACAAAAGGCTTTGTATGGTCTCAAACAGGATCCCCGGGCTTGGTTTATCAAGTTAAGAGGTTTTCTGTCTTCAATTGGCTTTCAACAATCAGACGAGACTCCTCTCTCTTCTTTAAATCTTCTGATGGTGTTCAACTGTTTATACTCATTTATGTTGATGATATCCTTCTTACTGGTAGTGACTCTAAGCAAATATCCAATGTCATTCATCTCCTAAATGAGCAATTTTCTTTAAAAACTCTAGGGGAAGTGTATTACTTCTTGGGTTTGGAGGCTCACAGATCCTCTGCTGGTTTGGTTCTTACACAGTCCAAGTATATTCATGATTTACTTCTGAAAACTCATATGCTGGATTGCAAATTTTGCCCTACTCCTATCAGCACAGGTCAGAAGTTATCCTTATTGGACAGCAAGGAATTTGACCAGCCATCTCTGTATAGGAGTGTTGTTGGTACACTTCAGTATTTGACCCTTACCAGGCCTGATATTGCTTTCACATTCAATAAATTAAGCCAATTCTCCACCAGCCTACTATGAATCATTAGCTTACTTGCAAGCATCTGTTGAGGTACTTAAGGGGAACTATGTCTATGGGGGGTCATTTTCAAACCAGCTTCTCGAATGTTACTTGAGGCATACTCATATGTTGATTGGACTAGTAGTGTGGATGATAGAAAGTCCACTGGTGGACATTGTGTGCTTCTTGGTGGTAACTTGTTGTTATGGAGTGCCAAAAAGCAGAATGTAGTTTCCAGAAGTAGTGCTGAGAGTGAGTATAGGTCATTAACAGATACCACAGCTGACATCATTTGGTTGCAATCTTTGCTGCAAGAATTGAATGTTAAGATTGAGCAGTCCTCTATTCTTTGGTGTGATAACATGAGTGCAGTTGCAATGGCTTCAAATCCTGTGTTCCATGCTAGAATCAAGCATATAGAGATATATGTCCATTTTGTTCGGGAGAAGGTGCTTAGCAATGATGTTGACATTCGTTTAATTTCTTCTGAAGATCAACCGGTTGACATTTTTACCAAGCCTTTGTCCACTCACAAGTTTCAGATACTCTATGACAAGCTTTCTTTGGGCTCTGCTGCTAAATTGGTTCAGGGGGTTGTTCCTTAGGTAGATAGTTGGGGGTGTATTGTGTAATTGATACATTTAGTTAGTTTTAACTACTTTCAGTTAGGCTAACCGTTTTCTGTTATTTTCTGTTAAGCTTCTAACAGCTTATAGCTTTCACTATTCACTTTGTATAAATACATCTCACCTCATCAATAAATAGTATGAACATTTTATGATGCTTATCTTTAGCCTATTCTCTATTACACATTGATAAGTGCAATAGCGATAATGAAATTCAAATGATGCACACAATAATCGCATACAATACACAAAGTGGTTTTTTAAAGCCTTTTTGGCCAATTGAAAATCTTTTTTACCCATCCTTTTTAAACACATCTTTTTTTAGCCATTTTAGGGTGCGAAATAACATAACTGCCCTTTAGTAGTTTTACCAACACATTTTCGAGCCAAACATATCCAAACCAAACCAACAACTCGAAAAGCACAAGTGACACCAAAAAATTCAAAACCGGCGACTTGAACGGTGATAGTGACGAAGACTATGGCGACCGAATCGACGTCTAACCAGGTAACCTCCAACTCCATCTTTGTTTAATTTCATGTTTTTTTGTTGATTCAGTTAGCCTATAGTTGTTTTAGGTTAGGATTTGTTGTAGTTTTTGTAGAAATTCTAGGGTTTTATAGGGGATTTTGTGTTCGTGGGAACATGGGATGTTGTTAATGGTGGAAAGTGAGAGAGGGAAAGAAGACGACGGGCTGGCGAGTTACATGTGTAACTCAAAATCGAGTTACTTTTGATGTAACTCGAAATCGAGTTACATGTAACTCGCAACCCAAAAGTAATTGGATTGCGAGTTACATGTAACTCAATTTCGAGTCACCGAGACTCAAATTCGAGTTACATTGACTTGATTTTGAGTCATAGTGACTCGATTTTGAGAAGAAAAAAAACTCGACATCGAGACACTAAAACTCGATGTCGAGTTAGATAAGAAAATTTTTACAGAACATTTAAACAGAAACAGTGAGTAAGTGCAACAAAGAGTTCTTCAAATTTAAACAGACTACAAGCAACAACAAAGATTAAGATAGAACTTAAAATTTAAACGGACTACAGTGCTAGAACTTATAATACAGCATAGAACCAAACAGTTTAGTCTACTTAGGTTTGGACTTTGATGAAGTTCCTTCCTCAAAACGGGGATGCTTAGGCAACTATCGAGGACGATGTCCATGACAAAATTTCGACAGCCTCCTACTTCCAAGGCTCCATCTTGAATAGCAGGGCGAGTTTGTCGAACATGGGTTCCCCATCAAACTCGTAAGTGGTTGCAAGGGTTGCATCAACCTACATGAACAAAAAATTAACAAAAATTAGAAGTAAAATGTAGTGCTTGAAATATGTTTAAGAAAGTAAAATGAACTTCAAATTACCCTGGGCTAGTCAATCCGATTCTGATGAGTAGAATGAATGAAATCTTGTTTCCGATACCAAACAACGCCTGGAGTGGCAAGCATATTAGTGAAAAAGTTGTAGCGAGCTTGAATATGCTTAACACGATTATTCACATCAGAAATTGTGAAAGTTTTGTCAAACTGTGACTTCAAAAGAGCCCTAGCACCCAACACGGAAGTGTTGTTCAACCCACCAACCTCCCAATCACCTTTATTCAACTCGCTCACAAGAAAATCAACAAGTATGATATCCATCGGCATTGTCCATGGAGTTTAATTTTCATTGTAAAACACATTAAGGAAAGATGAAGATGTATTCCTCATTTTGATGTAGATGGATGAAAGATGAAGATGTATTCCTCATAGACGGGGTATTTATAGAAAAATTATCCTGATTCATAGTGATCAATGAAAATCTCACAAGGACAAGAAAATCATTGAAAAGCTGAAAGTACTGTTTCACAAGAAACATCAATGAAAAGCTGAAACAAAAGCTCATAAGACAAAAACATCAATGAAAAGCTGAAACAAAGTATTGTATGACAAGAAATATCACTGAAAAGCTGAAACAAAGTACTTTATCACGTGATATAACACGATATCGAGTCATGCTACTGGGTACAATTAAATTATATGTTCAATTTATTGATTGACTTCACAAACTCTATTAGGACAAAGCCTCCTAATGTGTCCTTATTTCTTACAAACGCCGCATTTTCTTGGAATTCTTCTAGCCGGCTGATCAATCATGTTGCTTCCATTAGCACTCGTTGCATCATGGCAAATGGGGAGCACTGAATTACATGTAGAACGATTGTGACCCTCTTGACGATATCTAGAGCATATTATGGAGCATTGTGAGCTGCTAGATAGACCACTGGACGGAATCTGTCGAGTCCTCGGTCGGCCAGCTTGTCGAGGATTTAGAGGTGCCTTAACAACTAGAAGTCGTATCATTTCCGGCATATTCCAGTCTTTGATGTTCAATAGGCATGACGATTGGAGAGTAAAGTTTCCACAGTGTATCTGTTTTATAGTAGTTGTACACGTAATTGTACACTAATTGATTTGCCTTACTGAAATAATAGCAAAAATGTATATAAGGATATCGTAGAGGTGAAATAATTAGCAATTTAGTAAAAATGTTTAAATATACCTAATTGCGTTAATCGCATGTGGACACGACAATAAATAAAGTCAAAACACTCAAAGAAGTACACGTTCTCTTTGTCAAATCAACAACAAAAGAACGCACCCCATCCTTCACGAAATAAATTAGGCTACTAACAGGTGACACGTGCATCTTATCAGCCAGGTGCACTTGCTTCGCCAATCTCTTAGTTGTATCTGGTGGTGACTTCATTGTTCATGTTTTGGGCTGCAATTTGACGCTCGTGGAACCACTCCTGAATGAGGTTTCGAATAGAATTGAGCAACGAACAAATGGGCAATTTCCTCAACCAGATAAGTCTAGCATTAAGAACCTCTGCTGCATTTAATGTCATGAACCCATAAGATCTAATCGGACAACGTGCACGTGCCCACCTTTTCGTTCCACCCCTAACCAACTCCTTGTAGGCCTTTTCGTTTGCATTTTGAATCAAGGTCATTAACTTCTTGAATCTTTCAGGAGAATAAGTGTACGCAGCCTTTTGGTATAAGGTCATCACTTGACCTCGATAATTTTTTATATTTTGCCTCAAGTGATATGTGCATATATCATGCACAACATCAGGAAATACACTGCCAACTACATTCTTAATACTTTTATAACGATCGGATACAATGAGCATATTTTCGGGGCATCCATATGTATTGCGTAATTGCTTCATAAACCATTCACATGATTCATCTTTTTCCTTATCACCACACCAAATGCTAGTGGAAACACTTGTTCATTGCCGTCTTTTCGTAACCATAACAAACAACACACCTTTAAACTTGCCTTTTAGGTGTGTGCCATCAACAACAATAACAAGTCTACAACACTCACCGAATCCTTTTATTGACGCATATAAGGAAATATAAACATACTTTAATCTATCATCGTCATCAGTCTCGTGTAGCGCAATTGTACCAGGGTTCTTTTTTTTCAACATGTACAAGAATACAGGCAAAATCCCCCAAGACTGTAAGTGATCATCGTGTATGTAGTTGTAAGCATGATGCTATGATTTTAGTGCTTTGTTGTATCAAATGTCTATCCCATGTTCAACAGATAAATCATCAATAATATCCCTAGGTTTAAGGGATCGTCCCTCCTTTAGTAGTTTTAGCGCAAACAGGGTTCCAATAATCTTAGAGGGCAATTGTCGAGGAGCATGTCTACTTAATTTGGCTTCACATGTATGAGGTTGCTCAAATTTAGTCACCTTCCAACTTCCTCCTTGGATAACGTTTGCACGAAGTAAGAAGGTGCATCCTTTATGTTTGCAAACAGCCTCATAACGTGAATTCGAAGACCGTGTTGTTCTATACTCCACAAGATGGTGCAGATGGTAGAAGCCCAACTTTGTTACCATTTCTTCCTTTCTTTCAAGCACTGCACCTTTGAATAAGTCACGCTTAATGTTAGGTGGTTCTTGTGGAATGGAATCTTGGTCGGGATACTGATAAGACGTTCCAAGAGCCATCCAAGCATATTTAGATTTAACCATTGGGAGCTCCGTATGATCAGCGTTCTCATTATCTACTTCGTTGGCATCAACATGAGGTACCTTATGGATTGGAAATTGTCTATTCCGAAGAACATGCTCGTCATTGTCTCCTATGATATCATTGTTCACATCATTCCCTTCACGGTCTTCAGGAACAAAATAATCATCTTTTTCCCATCTAAAGTGATCATAAATCAATCGATGGTCTAGTTCATTGTCAATGTCGTACTCTGGATCGTCATCTTCTTCCTTGGATGTGTCACCATCATTCCCTTCACGGTCATCAGGAACAAATTGTTGGTTTTGTTGATCACCAACAAAATCCCTGTCATCATAATGGCCACCACCCCCGAAATCATCATACCTCCTAACCTCATCATACCGCCCAAAATCATCATTAAATCCACCACACCACCACCACCACCACCATCATCATCATCACCATCCACATGATCACTACTATTAATTCTCGGTTGATGCTCCAAGATATGAGATTTACTTGGACAATTATCAGGCACTACATGTTGCACAGACGTTGGTTGAGGCTCCAAGGTCCTAGATTTAGTTGGACAATTATCGGTGCGGCATGTTGCATATAGGTTGGCATACACTTGTTGATGAGAATCCATGGACGAATGATCCAGGTGAGGGTGCCGGTTGGTCCGATAATAGGGGCTTGAGCAAGACAATTCAAGGATGTGCTCAATGGGTTGATTCAAGTAATGCGAAAGAGATCAAGAGTGAATTGTCGATGGAAGATGATGTTCGGGTGGTCCAGTTGATTGGCGTCATCGACATTCCAGAGTCCACCTCAGACTGAGCAAGCTAAGGATGCCAAGAATACGAGTCACTTTGTGTCTTGAAGACATTGTAATCAAGTCTCATCAGTGTCTTGTGTTCATTTATCTTAGTTAGTTGTAATTTTCATTATTTTGGAGTTGTTTTGATATTTAAAGGCCAAGTAAACCTTTAGGGCCACGTCTTAAGTTGTTATTTCGAGTTCGGGATGAAAAGAGGGTCAAAACAGGACGTGCGCAGGGTGACACGACCGTGCTCGGCAACACGGTCTGGTCGTGTCAAGCAACATGGTCTGGCCGTGTTGCATCGTAGAGTTTTGTTCCAAATTCCAGCGGAGAATAGGGCCTGGCCGTGTTCCACGACACGATCGTGTCAGGATCCGTGTTTTTGGATTTTTTGATTTTTTTCAGTTTTTGGGTTTCTTTTTTCTGGATTAAGTTGTTTCCTAGTAGGGTTAGGGTTTGGATCCCTTACAAGCGTGAACACTTATTGTTTTTCATTAGTTATCAATCAAATTAATCTTTTGCTCTCATATTGAGTGTTTTCTCCAACTGCTTCAAGATTTACGTTCTTGTTGCAATTATCGACTTATCAGGCAATAATCCATAATTGCTTGTGGCGTCTTCGCATACCGAGGTTCTTGCTTTGCTAAGCAACGGGTCGAGGTTTCCACCAAATTAACCGAACTAGTGAAGGTCTTGGGTTCACAACATCTTGTTGTTGGGTCGTATGCACAATTGTTGATGCAGTTCACATCAGTTGGTAATCAGAGCCATCTAGCAAGGTTAAGTCTATCCTTGTTCTTTAATTTTTGTTATTTTCCAGAATTTCTCATAAACCCTAGTTCTTAAAGGGTACAAAAAAAATCGAATTGCACAAAAAATCAGCGGTTAAAGAATCGTAAACCGCGTGCACAAAAAAAATGAAATTTCTGGAAAATTCAAAAATTTAAACCCTAGTCTTCAATTTCATCTTATTATGATTCGTTGTTGGCTCGGTAATTTTCTTAGTGTGTTGAGGCGTACTTGCGACTGTCTGATTGGTTTATAATCGTGACAAGTGCGGGTGCTTGGAGATTGTGAGTTGAGTGATACACGAGCGTATACACATGAGGGAGTCATTTAAACATGACCGAAGAAAATTGACAAACAGCAGATTTGGGTAACAAGCTGGATATAGAGGCGATAGCAAACATGGTAAAGAAAATAATGTTTGAGACATACGGGGATCCCAAAGAAGCACCGAGAATCGAGGAGCCTGCTACTAAGGTGCGGAGGCCTAGGAGGTTCTAGTTAGAGGAGTGGGCGGATGAGATGGATGATTTTGATTTGAAAGGGAGCAAAATTACAATGCAGAGGTAGAGGTCGGCAAAAATAGGGGTGATAGGGGGCGTGAGGATGGCGATTAGAGTAACATCAAAATGCAAATTCCCTCGTTCCAGGGAAAGAGCGATCCAGATGAATATTTGGATTGGGAGAGGAAGATCGATAATGTGTTCGATTGCCAAAATTACTCTGAGTTGAAAAAGGTGAAATTGGCATCCACAGAATTTTTGGATTACGCCAGTATTTGGTGGGATCAATTGATGGTCTCAAGGAGGAGAAGCGGCGAGCGGCCCATTTCCACATGGGAGCAGATGAGGATTTTGATGCGACGTCGCTTTGTTCCAAATCATTTTTATAGAGGCGTCTATCAGAGGTTGCGGAGATTGACCCAGGGATCGAAAAGTGTAGAGGATTACCACAATGAGATGGAGATGCTGATGGCGAGGGCCAATATTGAAGAGGATCAGGAGGTTACTATGGCCAGGTTTATCGCGGGTTTGAATACGCCTATAGCGGATGCCGTCGACCTACAACACTGTGTCGATCTTGAGGAAATGGTGCACATGGTAGTGAAAGTTGAGCAACAGCTCAAGAGGATGGGTTTCCACCGACAAGCACCGAGTTCTAACTCCAATGCGTGGAAGTCAAACACCAACAAGAAAGAAGAACATAATTCTAAAGTAGCGGACCAAAGAGGGAGGGCGACTGAGCCTAAACTCGCAGGTAAATTCGAACCTTCTAATGCTCGAACGAGGGATATTAAATGTTTTAAATGTCATGGGCTTGGGCATATAGCTAGTCAATGTCTAAATAAGACGGTGTTAATGTTGCGTGAGAATAGGGAAATGGAGTCGGAAAGTGAGGGAGAGCAGAATTATAGTGATATGCCGGAGTTGGAGGATATTCCAGAGGTGTTAGAGGCGGCGAAGGGGGAAGCGTTGTCCTTAGTGTCTCGGAGGGCGCTGAGTATTTAGCCTAAGTCAGATGAGGGAGTCCAGCGAGAAAACATCTTTCATACAAGGTGTTATGTCAATGGAATGGTGTGTAGTGTCATCATAGATGGTGGGAGTTGCACTAATGTAGCATGTGCAAAAATGGTGGAGAGATTGGGAATTTCAACGATAAAACACCCACAACCTTATAAGTTGCAGTGGTTGAGCGACTGTGGCGAGATGCGGATAAGTAGGCAGGAAAAAGTAGCCTTTCAAATAGGGGGGTATAAGGATGAGGTGTTGTGCGATGTTGTGCCAATGCAGGCAGGGCACATCCTGTTGGGTAGGTCGTGGCCTTTTGATACGAGAGTACAACATGACGGTTACACCAATCAGTATACTCTTGTTCATAATCAAAAATGCTTTGTGCTTGTTCCTTTGACTCCAAAAGAAATTTATCAGGATCAAGTAAAACCAAGAGTTAGAGAGGCAAAAGAAAAAGTGAGTTCGGCTAGTGAGTATAAAAATCAAAATAAAGCCGAGAAAAAGGATAGCTTGAGAGAAAATAAGAGTGAGGGTCCGGCTAAGGGTAGAAGTGAGGTTCGAGAGATAGCCGGGAAAAATGAGAGCAATATTTTTTAGAGTGCCAAAAAAACAAAAAGGGGGAAAAACAGCCATGAGGTAAGAAACGAGGGAAAAATAAATTTGATGGCAAAAATAAGTGACCTTAGGAATGCCACCACGAGTGGTTGTTCGATGATACTCTTTGTTTACAAGGGCTCTTATTTATCTACTGACAGTCTTAACCCCGATTTGCCTAGTTTTGTCTTGTCTTTGTTGCCGGAATTTGAGGATGTGTTTCCTGACGAGATGCCGGATGGATTACCACCTATTTGGGGAATTGAGCATCAGATTGATTTCATTCTGGGGGCATCACTGCCTAACCGGCCGGCGTACAGGACTAATCCAGAGGAAACTAAATTGCTAAGTAAGAAACTTATTCGGGAAAGCATGAGTCCGTGTGCAGTTCCGGTGTTACTTGTTCCGAAAAAAGATGGGTCTTGGAGGATGTGTGTGGATTGTCGAGCTATTAACAACATCACCATCAAATACCGACATCCCATACCTCGCTTGGATGATATGTTAGATCAGCTTTATGGGTCTAGCATTTTCTCCAAGATAGATTTGAGGAGCGGATTCGGATGCGAGAAGAGGATGAGTGGAAATCGGCTTTTAAGATGAAGCATGGTTTGTATGAGTGGTTAATCATGCCATTTGGGCTAACCAACGCACCCAACACGTTCATGAGACTGATGAACCATGTTTTGAGAGCTTTTATTGGTAAGTTTGTTGTGATTTACTTCGATGATATTCTCATTTATAGTAAATCATTGGGCGAATATTTGGGTCACTTGCGAGCCATCTTAGAAGTGTTGATGAAGGTGCAGTTATATGCAAACGTCAATAAGTGCACGTTTTGTTCTGAGCAGTTGCTATTATTGGGGTTTGTGGTTAGCTCGAGGGGAATTACAGTGGACGAGAAGAAAGTTAAGGCTATCCAGGACTGGCCTAAGCCTACGTCGGCCAGTCAAGTGCGTAGCTTTCATGGCCTCGCAAGCTTTTATCGGAGGTTTGTGTGAGACTTTAGCACTATCGCAGCACCATTGACGGAAACTATTAAAAAGAGTGTTGCGTTTCAGTGGGGCGAGCCGGATAATGTATTTGAGTTGTTGAAGGAAAGGCTAACACATGCGCTTTTGCTAGCATTGTCGGATTTTACCAAGGTCTTTGAGATCGAGTGTGACACGTCGGAAGTTGGGATTGGAGCCGTATTAATGCAAGAGGGACAGCCGATCATGTTCTTCAGCGAAAAACAAAGCGGGGCAGCCTTGAGCTATCCGACGTACGATAAGGAGTTGTATGCTTTGGTCCGAGCCTTGAAAACGTGGCAACACTATCTGTGGCCGAAGGAGTTCATAATCCACACTGATCATGAGTCCCTAAAGTATCTTAAGGCGCAACAAAATTTGAACAAGCGACATGCACGCTGGCTCGAGTTCATTAAGACGTTTCCATACACCACCCGGTACAAGCAAGGTAAGACTAATGTTGTAGCAGACGCACTGTCTCGAAGGTACACTCTTATCTCTACTTTAGATGCTAAAATCCTTGGGTTTGAACATATTAAAGAGTTGTCCTTGCATGATCTTGATTTTTCCGAGTCGTTTGTTGCATGCGAAAAAGGGGCAGAGGGTAAATTTTATAAGCATGATTGTTTTCTATTTCGGGAGGATAAATTGTACATTCCTGAATGTTCTTTAAGAAACTTACTAGTGAGAGAATCGCATGGTGGGGGTCTTATGGGACATTTTGGGGTAGCCAAAACTTTAGCAGTCTTACAAGAGCATTTCTATTGGCCACAAATGAAGCGAGACGTTGAGCGTATTTGTAGTAGATATGTTACTTGTAGGCAAGCTAAATCTTGGGTTCAAAATCATGGACTTTACACGCCCCTACCTATTCTGACGACATCTTGGGTTGATATTTATATGGACTCTGTTTTAGGGCTTCCGAGAACTAAACATGGGTCCGATTCTATATTTGTTGTTGTAGATTATTTTTCAAAGATGGCACATTTTAGTCCATGTCATAAAACTGATAATACGTCTTTGATTGCTGATTTGTTCTTTAAAGAGGTGGTAAGGTTGCATGGTATGCCTAGAACCATTGTGTCGGATAGGGACTCCAAGTTCTTAAGTTACTCTTGGAAGACCTTGTGGGGGAAATTAGAAACTAAATTGTTATTTTCTACTACATGTCACCCCCAAACAGACGGTCAAACTGAAGTAGTCAATAGAACTTTGTCTATGTTGTTAAAGGCTATCATTAACAAGAACATTAAAACTTGGGAAGAGTGTTTACCGCATGTTGAGTTTGCTTATAATCGTGCTGTGCATTCTGCATCAAAGTTTTCACTATCTGAACTTGTTTATGGTTTTAATCCGCTAACCCCATTGGATTTATCACCTTTACCTATTTCTGAGCATGTTAACTTACATGGGCAGAAGAAATCTGATTTTTGTGAAACAGTTACATGAGAAAGCAAGACTCAACATCGAACGGCGAACAGAGCAGTACACGGCGCAAGCTAACAAGCATCGAAAGAAGATGGTGTTCAAACCGGGTGATTGGGTTTGGGTACATATGAGGCCCGAACGTTTCCCAGCACATCCAAAGTCCAAGCTGCAGCCGCGGGGAGATGGTCCGTTTCAAGTGCTTGAGCGAATTAATGATAATGCTTATAAGATTGACTTGTCGGGCGACTATAGGATTAGTGTTTCTTTCAATGTTGCTAATCTTAGTCCATTTGATGTAATTCGGACTTGAGGACAAATCATTCTCAAGAGGAGGGAAATGATGAGAATCCATGGACGAAAGATCCAATGACGGTGTCAGTTGGTCCGATAACAATGGCTCGAGCAAGATAATTCAAGGATGCACTCAATGGGTTGATTCAAGTCATGTAGAAGGAGACCGAGAGTGCGTTGCCGACGGAAGATGAAGTTCGAGTGGTCCAGTTGATTGGCGTCGTCGACGTTCCAGAGTCCACCTCAGACTGAGCAAGCTAAGGATGCCAAGAATACGAGTCACTTTGCGTCTTGAAGACATTGTAGTCAAGTCTCATTAGTGTCTTGTGTTCGTTTATCTTAGTTAGTTGTAATTTTCATTATTTGGAGTTGTTTTGATGTTTAGAGGCCAAGTAACCTTTAGGGCCGCGTCTTAAGTTATTATTTCAAGTTCGGGACAAAAAGGGGGTCCAAACAGGACGTGCGCAGGGTGACACGGCCTGGCTGTGCTCACGGACACGGCAGTGCTCGGCAACACGGCCTGGCCGTGTCAAGCAACACAACCGTTTTGCATCGTAGAGTTTTGTTCCGAATTCCAGGGGAGAACACGGCCATGTCAGGATCCGCGTTTTTGGATTTTTCGAGTATTTTTTCAGTTTTTTGGGTTTTCTTTTTCGGTTTAAGTTGTTTCCTAGTAGGGTTAGGGTTTGAATCCCTTATAAGGGTGAACACCTATTGTTTTTCATTGGTTATCAATCAAATTAATCTTTTACTCTCATATTGAGTGTTTTCTCCAAGTGCTTCAAGATTTACGTTCTTATTGCAATTATCGACTTATCAGGCAATAATCCATAATTGCTTGTGGCGTCTTCGCATACCGAGGTTCTTGCTTGCTAAGCAATGGGTCGAGGTTTCCACCAAATTAACCGAACTAGTGAAGGTCTTGGGTTCACAACATCTTGTTGTTGGGTCGTATGCACAATTGTTGTTGCGGTTCACATCAACTGTGGTGGACCATGTATATAATTCATGACGTAGTGAGAATTATATGGATTTAAGGGCATGAATTGACTGCCAATACCATATGAATATGATTGAGCAGCCATGAGGTTTATAAAACCATGTGGATTGCTATTTCCAGTGTACGAAGTCCCCACCATCCCATGATCTTTTGGTTGCAAGGTTACAAATATTCGGGGATCTTTGAAAATCTCAGCTACTCGTCGAAGATCCCTTTCACACATAATCAAAGACTTGACCTCAGAACCACCCCCAGTTGGCATTAAACAGTGTAATTTGTATTCACACAAACGTCGATCACCATTTACAATGTTATGAACAATATCCACAAACCCACTATATGATATTATCTACAACGACGTAAAAACCAGTAATCTTCAGCATTCCTATAGAAACTACCATCCCAAAAACCTGGACAATTATCACTTTATCATCCTCCATCTGAAACCAACAACAACAGACAAAAAAACAAAATTAAAATCTGAACATGTAACTTTCCTAAAAAAAAAAACAAAAAAAAAATCTAAGATGTAACTCGACATCTGACTCGATGTCGAGTTACATCTAACTCGAAATTGAGTCAGTTGTATTTCGAGTCAGATGTAACTCGACATCGAGTCAGATGTCGAGTTACATTTGTAGGCTGTTGTTCGAGCTTATTTCGAATTGATTTTTTTCATGTCTATGATTTTCAAATCTATTCTATACTCAACCTCAAACTAAATACGATACTGAAATGAATAAAGGATGAGCTAGAGAACAAAATGCTTACATTATTTCGAGATTCCGATCGAAAAAATGGGTCGCAGGAAATTCGCCGGAATAGTTTATGTCCTTGAAGTCTGAATTTGAACAAAAACTGAGAGAGAAAAAGTGAAAGTGAAAAGGAGAAAGAGAGGTATATGACCTAACCTAATGTCATATACTTAAAGGGTATAAATGTCATGTCACACCCCAAAATGGCTAAAAAATACGTGTTTGAAAAGTTTGGCTATTTTTAATCTTTTCAATTTGGGAATGGCCAATTTGACCCATTTCCACTACAATATATGATATAATAAAAAATGCTTATTTGATAATTAGTTATTGGTTCGTGTGAAGTAATCCTATAGTAATATAAATTTATTTGTTATGTAATTGACTTAATTCCGATCGATCACCTAGACTTAGCTTTAAGGAGTGTCTCAAGCACTTGTGCTTTGAGATGAAGTGGTTTATTCACCGCAAGTAATTAAGAACCGTGTTGATAGTATTTCTGATATAAGCTAAAATTTGATCAAGTTAAGCTCTAAAGTGTTTGATAAATAAATTGTAAGTGTCTTATTTGTGTATAAAAGTCAACCAAAAGTTGAATAAAAAATTTAAAACACACTCCCCTACTTTCAAATTTTGATTAAATGAAGTAGAATCGGAAACAAAAATTGACATTTATAAATACTACAAAATGATTTTTTCAAGCTAAAAGCTTTGTTTTTTAGTGTTTGCGAGCACTTTCTTAAATTATAATTGTTATTGTACACTACTTACTTTACCGGGTACATCAAACAAACAAGGTCGAGTGCGATTTCATTCCAAAATTTGCGCCACCAAAGTTCACCAAGATTTTAAATGGACTTGTCTAAGTGCATGTAATTATATGCAATGTGGAGTCCCAACGTCTTAAAATTCACACCCAAACCAGTGCGATGCTTCATTAAATATTATACATACAATTTAAATCAACTTTTTCACATTTGTAACTAGTAGTTCAAAATTATAAGTTTTTTTTCCAGGAATTCTTGAAACAATTTGTATCAACCCACTGACATCCAATTTTTTTTCATATAACTAATATTGTGCGAGCTTGAAATGGAGAGTAATTTGAGAAAGTAGCAATTAATTAATTCTGCACCAAATTTAGAACTTTGTTTACATGCCAACACATTTACAAGGAGAACAGGGTAGTCATATCACTAAAGTTCATATATAACTATGATTTAGGACAGAGAAACTATAGCTTTGAATTCTAACAGCGATTTACAAGGACAGTTGCATTCTGAACCACCACAGACATCTCCTACAACGCTGATTTGTTTATTGCAAAGAAATTTATCAAACATTATGGTGACTACAAACTTAATCACAGAAATCAAATTTCTCAAATGATCATCAGACATTTCTTTCGGACAACATTACCCTCAGTCCATTTCTAGCTTGCAATATAATCGAGTCACGAGGAGAAACTGGATGTCCCTTCACAAGTCGAACATTATAGCGATATATGATACAGGCAGCTACCATTTTCATTTGACTAAAAGCCATCTCTTTACCCAAACACGTCCTCGGCCCAGCATTAAACGCTGGAAACTTATACGACGCCTCGTGCTTAATTCCTCCTCTTCGCGAAATCCATCTCTCAGGCTTAAATTCCATGCAATCTTTTCCCCATATTGTCTCCATTCTCCCCACCGAATAAAAGGAAACTATCACTTTAGTATTTTTTGGGAGATAATTACCACTCGGCAAATAATCAGGTTGAATTGGAGTTTTATGTTCCAAAGCAACTGGAGGGAACAGCCTCAGAGACTCACACAAAGCACCATGGAGATATACTAATTGCCTGGACTCTTCCACATTAAAAACCTCCATTTCTTTTTATCCTCCTTTAAATCCAATTGTGTCTTGATTTCTTCTAGAATCTTCGTTTCCGCTGACGGGTTTGTAGCAATTAGCCAGAAAAGCCACGTCAGACAAGTACTAGTCGTGTCTCTACCCGCAAACATCAAATTCAACGCGGTGTCCTTCAAGAAACTGCGTAAACCACGAGACGAACCCATGTTTTTCTCCTCATACACCTTTTTGAAAACCGTCAACAGTTTTAAACGGTTGTCTTTCTCTGTATTCTTCTCCAAACAATTAGCGAGCGGATAAATGAATTCGTCGAAAGCCTCGGAAGCTTCTAAAAGCTTCTTCTCGTTGCCGATTTTGAGCCATTTCAGAATCTTCCAAATGCTTTCTGGAATTATATGCCTGTGCAAAAGCGGCTCAGCAACATCACTAAACGCCTTATCGCAAGGAATATAAGGCAAATCGACGCGTAAACTGCACGGATCGTAATCCAACACAAGTTTACAAATATTATCAAACGTGAACCTCTGGAAAATATCTTGTAAATCAAAATCAGTCCCCTGTTTACAGAAACTGTCAAGAACAGGGTAAAGCCCTGTTTTCACTTTATTCCAAACAGTCCCTTCCAGGGACCTGGAAAAATCGGCGTGAGTTAAAAGCGAAAGAGTTGTTTTCCTATGAATTTCCCACAATTCAAAATCAGCATTGAAAATCCCATCTCCCAATATTTCGAAAATTTTCCTGAATTGAGGACCCTTTGGATAATTTGAGAAATTTTTGCTGAAAATATGGTGGATATTTGCGGGATCACTTGTGAAAACCATGTCTATGTTACAAAACCAGGGGCCTTTAAATTCATACGTGCCTCCACATTCAGTTAAAACCTCTGTCGCGTAATCATGTGCCCGATGAATATTCTGAAGAACCGCCGGCAGCATTCCGACAAGAGGCCAGTTTGTTGGCTCCGAGGTTTTTTTGCCTTTTCTGCTTATTAAATAGAAAAGGTAGATTATTAATGGGATTATGAAGAGAAACTCGTCGGGATATGCAAAGAGGGCCATTTTTGTTAGGGATGATATTTTGTGTAGGATTGTGTTTTTTGCAATTTTCTGTGGCGCGCGTAGTATTAATATAGATACGATGAGGACAGCTGGACAGGATTGTGCTTAGAAGTGACAAAGTGTGTTACAATTGGAATATCAGCTCTCACTGTATGTCGGTGGCGATTGAAAAGTGATTTTTCTCTTAAGAGTTTATTAGCTTCTTGTTATTTTATTATATTTGTTTGGTGTAATAGTAATGACGGAGCCAGCACACGAGATAGGGTGGACAAGCACACAAAGATAGGTTGGGTTGGATAAAAGACTGAAAAAAAATATAAACTCTAACTAATTTTTTTTCCTAATTTCTTAGGATATAAATTATTAGAAAGAAAAATGGGAGGATCGGGGCACAACATGCCCCCCCCAGCTCCGCCAATATATAATATTTTTCGATTTTGTTTTGTTATTTTAGGTATATTATCTTTTCTTTTTATTATTGTAAGATGTAGTTCACTCTGTGTTTCTATCCACCAACTTTATCAAGTTGTCTTCATCTATCTTATTTTGTTATGTCCAAACATGATCAATTTAACACGGTATCAGAGTATCCGGGTTTGGTTTGGAGGCGATGCTGGAAATCAAACCCCGACCCATTTGGATTAACACGCACAGCATGAGGGCATGTATTAAAGTTTGTGTAATTGTCCCATATTGTCAATTTATTGGGTTCTTATAGTGTATAAATGAGGGTTAAACACCCTCTCCCTTGAGCTAACTTTTGGGGATGTCCGTATGGCACATTTGCATTTCGTCGCATGCCATTTGGTTTATGTAATGCACCTGCTACTTTCCAACGTTGTATGATGGCTATATTTCACGATCTTATTGAAAAAGTTATGGAGGTGTTTATGGACGATTTCTCTGTGTTCGGTGATTCTTTTGATAATTGTCTACACAATCTTTCCCTAGTTTTGCAAATGATGTGAAGAGACCAATCTAGTACTAAATTGGGAAAAGTGCCATTTTATGGTACGCGATGGCATTGTACTTGGTCATCGAGTCTCTTCTGCAGGTTTGGAAGTTGATCGGGCAAAAATTGTAGCAATTGAGAAGTTACCACCTCCTACAAACGAGAAGGCCATTCGGAGCTTTTTAGGCCATGCCGGATTTTACAGAAGGTTTATCCGTGATTTTTCTAAAATCTCTAAGCGCTTCGAGCCAATTGTTAGAAAAAGATCTTCGCTTTCATTTTTTCCAATGAATGTTTGCAGGCGTTCGAAACATTGAAGACAACATTGGTAACCGCACCTATACTCGTCGCCCCAGATTGGAGTCAACCATTTGAGCTAATGTGTGATGCAAGCGATTATGCGGTTGGGGCTGTTCTTGGTCAAAAGAGGGAAAAATTGTTCCGATCCATCTACTATGCAAGTCGAACGTTGGACAGTGCTCAACAGAATTATACCACAACCGAAAAAGAAATGTTGGCGATTGTTTTCGATTCGATAAATTCCGATCTTACTTGATCGGGACAAAGACGATTGTGCACACCGACCATGCGGCTATCAAATACCTTTTTGACAAGAAGGATGCGAAACCAAGGTTGATTCGATGGATCTTATTATTGCAAGAGTTTGATGTGGAAATCAAGGACCGGAAGGAATGCGAGAACGTGGTAGCGGACCATCTGTCTCGATTAGAAAATCAAGAGGGGGAAAAAGGAGGTACGGGATTGATCAAAGAGGAGTTTCCTGATGAAAGATTACTCATGCTTGAGGCAAAGTTCCCATGGTATGCGGACTTTGTAAACTATTTGGCTGCCGGAGTTTTACCTCCGGATCTATCACCGTATCAAAAGAAGAAATTCTTACATGATGTAAAGTTCTACATGTGGGATGACCCCCTACTCTTTAAGAGGTGCGCGGATAAAATCATAAGGAGATGCATACCTCAAGAAGAATGGGAGGGAGTCCTACAACAGTGTCACTCTTCACCATCCGGCGGACATTTTGGTCTCACGCGCACCGCAGTGAAGGTATTGCAAAGTGGGCTATACTGGCCCACTTTATTTAATGACTGTTATTTGTTTGTGCAACAATGTGACATGTGTCAGCGAATGGGAAACATTTCACGGAAGCACGAGATGCCAATGACCAACATAATTGAAGTGGAGTTGTTTGATGTGTGGGGGATTGATTTTATGGGCCCGTTTCCATCATCTTCGGGATATCAATATATTCTACTTGCAGTGGAGTATGTATCCCGTTGGGTAGAGGCGATTCCTTCCAAAACAAATGATGCTCAAGTTCTCATGCGCTTCCTTAAGAAAAACATCTTTACTAGATTCGGCACTCCACGAGCTTTAATTAGTGATGGTGGGTCGCATTTTGTAAACAAATTGATGAGCAACTTGTTGGCAAAATATGGAGTCAAACATAAAGTTGCATTGGCATATCATCCACAAGCCAATGGACAAGCGTAAGCTAACAGGAGATCAAACAAATCCTTGAAAAGACGGTGAACATCAACCGAAAGGATTGGGCGTTAAAATTGGATGATGCTCTGTGGGCATACCGAACTGCATATAAAACGCCGTTGGGCACATCTCCATATCAACTTGTTTTTGGTAAGTCGTGCCATTTGCCGGTAGAATTAGAGCACAAAGCATTTTGGGCGGTTAAGAAACTGAATCTGGATTTCCAGAAAGCCGGTGAGGAAAGGTTACTTCATTTGAATCAAATAGAAGAATTCCGGGATGAAGCTTATGAAAATTCCCGAATTTACAGCGAACCAAAAGGTGGCATGATAAGATGATCAAGAAAAGAGAGTTTTTACCGGGAGAACCGGTGCTCTTATACAATTCACGCCTTAAATTTTTCCCGGGAAAACTCAAGTCTAAGTGGTCGGGGCCATTCATGATAAAGAAAGTGTTGAATCCACCTGGGATTGTAGAATTGTTAACAAAAGAAGGCGAGACATTCATGGTAAATGGCCAACGAATTAAGCACTATTTCCACCGAGGGAATCAAGAGGAAGTGATATCCACCACCTTGCGCGACCCATAACTTAACAAAATAGGCGTCAAGCTAAAGACGTTAAATATAGCGCTTGTTGGGAGGCAACCCAACGCATTTGCGTGTTTTTTATTAATGAGTGTGATTTGTGTGTTTTGTTGGAATTTTTTTTTTTGTGTGTTTCAACATAGGGCTGATTTTCTCGCGTACAGCGAGTGATCGGAGCGGCATTTTGAGGAGACGTGGCAAGTGCTCCAACAGCTACAAATGTGGCATATTTCTCAAGGCCACTTCCCACCGCCGCCGCCACAGTGATTCAGGTATATCCCCACTTTTTGTTATTGAAATTCTATTTTTCCCCTTAGGACACTATAATTTCATTCAAGTTTGGGGGGAGAGATACCATTTTAATAAATGAAAAGTGTGGATACATACATAAAAAAAAATCATGCATTTTGTGTTTCATATAGTTGCATTAGAGCATTCTAGGTTGCATTTGCATTAGAGCACGTTTATAGCTTTAGCACGTCTATTGCTTTCGTAGTGGTTAGAGAGTGAGTTGACCAAGCATGTTGCAACTTGTTGTTTGTGTGTTGATGGAAAATTCATATTGTTGGGATTAGATGCTGTTTATGGATTGATTGAGCCTCGAATAGATAATTTTGAGCATGTTGATATGAAAAACTTGGTGTGATGCTTTGAATTACATTTTGACAAGCTGTGAGCTTTGAGCCTTTTACTTTTCTTATATCTTGTGCGATCTTGTTGTAATTTGAGTGTATCATTCATGTTGATTAAAATTCTAGAACTTGCTTGGGTATCTCTGTCAAGGCCACATGTGTATGTGAATTGTGAATGTGATTAAAGGCCATCTTTGTTAGCCTTTCATGCCTTTCGCCTACCTAAAAATGTGAAAACTCCTAGTTAGCCAAGTTGAGCCTATAGCCTATTTCTTTGACAACCACAAATTTTAACCCTTGACCTTACTATACTTCCATCACCTTAAACTCGAATGTATAACGTTGAGTAAAAGGGAAATGAACGAGGTTAAATGGGTAGGAATTGAAAAATAGAATAATTGGGCATACTTGGTTAAATGGAATAAAAAGAGGAAGGAAAGATGTTGAAAATGCACAAATGAAAAAAAAAAAGATTGAAAAGTGGATAAAACTTGGGGGGCGAAGGATTGTGAATGGAGGTGATTCTCAAAAGAAAAGACGGAAATGGAGATAAATGAAGTTGATAAAAATGAGGGATGATTGGAGTAGCATATGGGATTGGAATGAAAATGATTGATATGCTCATCGGTCTATACACTCGAGTTTGAGTCACTTTATCCAAAAATCTCCTACCTAAACCAAAGAGCCTTCATTACAACCAAATGAGAAAGTCCTTTATGATTCACAAATTGCATACACTCTCGTGGCGGAGATATGAGACAAATTGCAAGCCTATGGTAATTTTGCGACATCGAATTGATTTGAGCGTAGACACGTCCTATAACCTCGTGAGATGAGAGTATACACTTAACTTTGAGAGTTGGATTCAGAGCATTTCACTTTGTTTTATTTGGAGGCGTGTTCTTTGATTAGATATTTGAGGCTTGATTGAGTTGTACTCGATTCATGACAAACAATTTGGATTTTCTTGTAGACTCTTGGTGTGCTTATTTGTTATCTTTATCTCCCTGTTGTACTTTATCGTGTTCTAAATATTGTTGATCGGGGCGGTCAACATTTTAAGTTTGGGGATTTTGATAAGCGTGAATTTTGCATGTGTTTTGATGCGTATTTCGAGCTATAATGATAAGTAAACATGCATATACTCGCGTTAAACGTTACATATTCACTCCTTGTGGAAAAGATATTACACTTTGCTTATTTTGTAGGAATTTCATGATATTTGAAGTTAATTGAATAAGAATATGAGGAAAGCAAAGTAGAAACACGGAGAATTGAGTGGATATATGAAACGTGAAGCCTAAAAGAGCGAAAGTTGAGCGTTCACGGAAGAGACAGGGGCACACGGGTTGGGCGTGCCTCAAGGCACCACCCGTGCACCCGTATAAGGTTGATTGAAGCTGCCGCATGGCGCACGGTAGCCCATGCATGGGCGCACCACCCGTGCGCCCTCTGAGAGAGTCGATTTCTCACCGGAGTGGCGCACGGGTAGGCCGTGCTCAACGCACCACCCGTGCGCCCTACGAGAGTTGGGGTATCCCGGCAGGGTGGCGCACGGGTAACCTCCGTGCGTGGGCGCACCACCCGTGCGCGTCTCTGCGCTGAATCCCATAATCTGCAAGATTAAGCCCTAAACATGATGGGAGGTATAAAAGGGCTTTTTGGGGGGCGCACACAAGGACATTCTGGCATTTTTGGGATCTACAACACAAGACAAGAGTCAACTCTTGGAAGGAGACATCAAGGAGATAATCGGGTTGCATCGGAGCTTGAAGAACGGAGATATATCGAGAGATTGTCGATGTTCCTAAGTTTTCTTGCTTCTCTTTTAGTTTCTATCTTTTAGTTTCATTTGTAATGACTTTGAACACTTTGTGTGTAAGTTGTTTAATCATGTGTAGCTAAACTCTTGTGATTTCCGGGTTTTGGAAGTAGATTAATGAACTCTTGTTGGATGTTTTAATCTTGGTTGAAGTTATTATCTTGAAGCCTATTTGAGTACTTTGAGCTTATTCTTGTTTTATCACTTGGCCAATGATTTAACATGTTTGATATATTGATTCATAATTCGAGATATGAGTTTCAATATTAGATCTTAAGTACTTGACACGAATATTTGCATAAATCGAGAGGTTTGTGAATATTGTGAGGGCATTTGATCTTTTGAGCATTTGGGAGTTGTATATCTTATGTTGAGTAGAGATGCTAGCATAGATATTTCAATCTACGTTTTATATGCATCTCGAGAGGGAGGATAAAATAGCTTTGTGATCGTCTTATAGGAATATTGATAATAACCTTGGCTTTTATTAAATCGGACAACAAGAGGATTATTAATCGAAACCTTAACTCGGAAATCCATTTCATCATCTTGATACTTCTTTCATTTGTGTTATTGTATTTTTGTGTTTTAGTGATCGAACTTGTTTTAATCTCAAAACAACAACCATCAAATATTGATCGTCTAAATAAAAGTAAAACTATCTTGGTTTAATACTTAGCCTATTAATTTATTAGTCTCCGTGGATACGACCTTGCTACCTTATTCGATAACGAACACCGTACACTTGCGGTGAAGCTAAAAATATAGGCGAACAGCGGCCAAGCAACATCAAAATCAAAATTCGCGGGGACGATGGTATCTGTGGGAATGACTGGATCAGGTCTGACGTTGTAGCGTCTCTGCTCTGTAGCTGTTTCTTCATCAAGATCAGGCAGCTCCAGTGAGTAAGGGAAAGTTTCTTCAAATGCATCATCACGGACATATAGGATATGTTCCACGGTTACTCGTGCCCGTGATGTGCCCGGTTGAGTTGAATCTACTGCAGCGTTGGGAGCCTGCACATTTGACTGGGATTCAGCTGGGGCCGTTTGTGGTATTAACCCAGCTGGCTGTGCCTCAGCTGTCTTAACAGCTTCTTCAGTCTCAGCTGATTTTGCCTTTTGAGTTATCTATTCCTCGGCCGTATCAGTGGCGTCATCGGAAGATGATGAGACTTGAAGGGGTGGCTCATCATCAAAATTGAACGTTTGACGAGTAGCCTTCAGGTCCGACTTACTCGTACTTGGAAGAACATCCTCAGTTGAGTCTTTTGGATTAGCAACAGGGGAGGACTCAGCTTCATCTTCTCCTTCAGATCCCAGAAAGGTTATGTCAGGGTTGTCTTTGGAATCATGAAGGGCACTTATCTCCTTCTCAGAATCATAAATGTGGACATGAGGGATGTTCTGTGTTTCTGTCTCTTTACCTCGGGAAGTCTCAACCTCCCGTAGGCCTTCATTACCTCATGCAGTCTCAACTGCAGCAAGGCCTTGGACATTCCCTTTGACATACTCAACTGTCTTAGGGTCTTCTACGGTGGCATCCACCGGAGTCTCAACTCCGTGGATTGCACTTTCATTGCCCAGAGTGTTAACTCCTGGGGCTGATCCATCTTGTGCCTCGACTGCATCAGCAACGTCATCAGCCTGCAGAGCAGTTGGGACTTCAGCTGAGACAGACTCAACAGTCCGAGCTTCGTCAGTGACAACCTGTTGTGTTTCTTTTTCTTGTTCCTTCTCCACTTCGCCTCCTAGATTCATGGTGGATTCATCTGCAGCATCCTCCGACCTAGCTGCAGTGGAGGGAGTTTCCCCCCCAGCTGGCACACCAGCTGAGTGACTTGTGATGGGGTCACTCTTCTCCAGACTCCCGGCTATGTCCTTTGAGTGTTCAGCCGTGAGGGCAGGTGGTAAGACACCTTCAACAGGGGTTGGCTCGACTTGGGTCCCCAAATTCCCAGTTTTATCGCCAGTTCCCCTAGATCAATCTCCAGCTGAGATTTGGAAGACTCTCCTAGTCCTTCCGTCAGCTGTTCCTCATGCATCATCCTGGATTCCCGCATGGCTTGCTGCATTTCCAATTCCTCTGTAGCAGCAGCTGGGTCCAAGTCCTCATCACTTTCTGAGAGTACGTCAAGATGAGGATGAGTATGATCAGTGGTTCCAGTGAGAGGACAAACGCTGGCTTTCTCATGAGCTTCTGCTTCCTCCGCTGCTCTAGCCTGTTCGTTCTTCTTCCGAATTTGCAGCATATTAATACAGTTATCCTCATTAAGGGCTTGCAGCACTGTATCAACTTCAATGAACCTAAAGAGTTCCTTTTCCTCATCAATAAACTCTGGGTGTTCAAACTGCACCCTAGAGTGACTCAACTTCCATTTTCTCCATTCTCGCAGACGATTTTGGATGTATGGATACAGTGGAGAGTACATAATTACATCATCATCTTCCTCATCATCATCTCCCTGTTGCCCTTCCTTTTCCGGAATAGAAGGCAACATACTCTCCTGCTCAACTTTTTTCAAAGAAAGATCGGGACAGTGGAGACACATCCTGTCAATAGGGGATTCTCATTGCCTCTCGCTTCTTCTTGTTCCACATTCTACTGCTCGTCCACACTGGGTCTTGATGTGCCTCTGCGATCGGCCTCGGCAAACTTGGTGGTTTCATCAATAATTTCGAGATCGCACTTCTTCAAAGCGAGCTCGAGATCTTTTCCACCGAGTGAGCGGCGCACTCACTGTCTTCTCAAGCTCAACGCCTGGTAAGTCGTCTCCTTCTCTTAGTTTTCACCGAGAGGAATGTCCTGGTTCTACTTCCTCCGGTTCCACAAAGGTAAAGGCCTTTGGAATCGCTTAGAGGCAATCGCCTTTCTCACCGTGGGGGCAGCCATCTTCTTTTTCATTCCCGGGAGAAGGTATTAAAGAATCATTCTCCATCACGTCAGCAGGACAGTGCATCTTTCTTTCTTCTTTTTCTTTGGGCAAGATCTTCTTTTCCAAATTTGCATGGGCATCTTTCTTCTTTGGAGGGGAGGCAACAGCTATTTCCTCGGGGTCAGCTGATTCCCCCTCACTAGTGTCCGCCCTCTTGGCGTAAGCTCTCTTCCGGCTCCGCATAAGTTAGCCCGAAACATTTTCTTGTTAACATGGAATGATTTTCCATGTCGGGCGGGGAACACCCCTTACCTCCATCAAGCGCCAATTACAAGGCCATATCCCGAAGATCCTCCAAATGACCCATCATCCTTGAAGGACTTATTTCCAACATTCTCGCGGCAGTCTCTGCTGTCAGAGCGACATCCGGTTTACCTTCTTCTCCTCCATGATCACAAACCATGAAGATCACTTGGTTTTGACGGTGATTAAAGCTTCCAAATTTTATGTCTACACATTTGGCAACAATATCCAACAGCTTATGATAATCTTCCTTCGTGAAGCTTCTTGTCTCATGTGTAGACAACTTTAGCAAAGACACTGGTTTGGCCACTTCCTTCCATGCGGCAGCCCAAGTTTACATCAGCCTCAAATATCTCCTAGACTCTTCCGACGATAGCAAGTAATGCTCCGCTAGATCTTCAGCAGTGATTGTAAACTCCTTTCCGTGAACAGAAGACTTGATGCCCTCATCGTGACCTCAGCGTTCACGTAGAACTGTGCTACCTCCTCAACGTAAGTCATTTGAAACTCCATTGTGAGAAAGGGTTTCACCCGGATTCTCGATTTTGTTGGCTATCTTCTTCACAAGGGTTTCATCGAACCTTGTTTGACAATTCCTTCGAAATCCACGGTAGAACCAGTGTGGATTTGCTTCCCTAGTTTGGTGAAATCATAGGTTGATGCCATTTCAGTGATTTTTACTGAATGAACTTGATGAAATTGCTTTGAAGATTTGGTAGGGTTTGAGAGAAAAATGCCTTCTTTGCTCTGGAGAGATGAATGGTTTTAGAGTAGTGTGAGAGAGAAGCTGAACAGAATGGTATATATATGGGTTATGAAAGGACGTGCTTTCGGTTTTTGAAATTTTTGATCAGGATCAACGGCTCAGATTTAGCACGCTGATTAGCATTTAATTGCTCGCATTTAATGTGGCAGCATTTATATCCAATCATATTCTTTGTCGTGCAACTTTTGACTGTACCCGTCATTATTATGCTGACGTCAACCTTAAAAACATTTCCGCTCATTAAAACGACTGCGTTTTTGTCACTTAGCTCATAAATGACTCAACTTACTCCTTAGCTGACTCAACTCTTCTTCTCTGTATTCACATAGCTGACTCAACTCTTCTTCTCTCTATTTGACATGTACCTCCTGTCAACTCTACATCCAGCATAGTCAGAGTCTGAGTAACCAATAAGCTTGAATCCACCTTCTTTTGCATACCATAAGGCGACTTCCTGGCATCCCTTCAAATATCTTAGGATTCTCTTAGCCTGCAGTCATATGGCTTTGTAGGTCCCAAGGGGTGTGAGTGTAAGGTTTAGAAGGGGGGTTGAATAAACCTTACCAACTTTTCGATTTAGTCATTTTAAAACGTTCAGAGTTAATACTTCACAGCTGAGTCCTAGATGGACAGCTAAATTAGTTAATCAACAGAGTTAGCCACTCAACAGACTCGACTGAGCTGTTGATAGAATAACTCAGCTGTTTTGACTAGAACTTAACTTGACTGTGATATGTTTTCAGCGGAAGACTTAACACCCTTGAATTTGGTTTAAGATTGTTTTAATACTTGGTTTTAGCACCTTTTTGATTATCAATTGGACAACAAATTTATCAGCAAATATTGAAATAATGTGCAGAAATTAAAGTATTGAAATGTAAATGACACAATACATTTTTATAGCGGTTCGAAGATGGGGTAATTCTTCTAATCCTCTCTTATCCAACTCCTGGAGGAATCCACTAAGTATTGATCAGTATACAAAGTGGTAATCAGTCCAGATGCAAGTCTTGATCACACAGCTGACTTGATCCTTTCGGACTCGATCTGGGGATGCCTTGGTCACACAGTTGGCTTCTCGTACGACTCAGCTTCTTCACAGGGCAGCTGCCTTGCTACTACAACTCACTTGCTCAAGCTTATTGGATTTGATCACGAAGCCCTCCAAAAAAAACTTGAGACTGGTTCGACCTTGAACCTTTCTACAATCCTCCTTGGAATGTAGACCCCTTGATTCTTAAAATGTTTCCTCTTCAACTGATTGAAGTCGTCTTTCCTTCACAGGTAAGTGTTGGATTGATTTCCTTCGTAGTGTTGGCTTGAGGATTGAACTTGAATGATTTGAGAATAGTTCAAGTTACAGATATTGCTTTTCTTACTCGTATTTGTTTTCTGATTGTCAAGGTTACCTTTTCTCAAAGTGATTCCTCAGCCTTTTATAGTGTTCTTTTGAAAATTTGCCCATTGAAGAGATAGGTTAATTTTCAAAAGACACTTGTGGTCGTTGGATTGTCTTGTTGCAGTTCTTGGAATTGACATTTCCTCGTATGAATGATTCTTCACTTTTTCGTAGTTCGACACAGTGCGGTGCTTCCCATTGGTTTATTCCTTTTGCACGCTTCGGGGGATCGAGCACTTTAAGAAAGGCAGTATGGAAGTATTACTTGTTTAAGTAATTCTCTTGACTTCTGTGCAACGAATCTCTTTCAGTTGTCTCGACTTGACTGCATTTACTTGAATTCCCTAGGTGACTTCGAGTCGGCTTCCAATCATTGGATGACTCATCTGTCACTTCATCTTGAGACTTGGCTATCTTGAGTTGACTTGACTGACACTTCACTCAGCTGCATCTTAGCTGCACCTTCAGTCGAGTTCCTGTCTTCTCTTCTTGCCACACTCAGCTGTCTCACAGCGGAGTCTTCCTTTTAGTCTCCAGTTGTCTTCTTGCATGTTTAGGCATAGCTGACTTAACTCAGCTCGACCAGCCCTATCTATTACAATGCAATTTACAACAAAAATGGGGTGCCAACTTTCTATTCTAAGTTTTACATGGCATTCATCAAAATCTAAAAATTAATTTCCCAACAATTTCCCCTTTTTGATGATGCCAAAACTTAAAACATTCATACAATAATTAAACAACAAAGATACGTACATACAATGTAGAATCAGAGAATGTATGCGTAGAATCAATCTTTTATTGATCATAACATTCTTATTCTTTACACAGCTGTTTACAGAGTGTATCAGAGTTTAAACAGAACTTAATGTAGCCATGCTATTCTATATCTGCGCAAGTATAGAAATTATACAAGTTTATTCGATGTACAGAAGACTTACATAAAGATGTATTTACATAGTAAAATACATGAAGGGGTGGACAGCAACACTTCATCTCATTAGATGCCTCCTTCTTTCCTCTTCTTCAGCTCTGTCTTCTTCTGATCTATTCTTCTTCTTCTCTTCTTCAGCTGCTTTCTTTTTCTCATATGCTTTCCTGGCAGCTTCATCTCTTCTTTTTCTTTCTTGCCTTTCTTCCCACAACTGAGTTTGTCTTCTATTTTCTTCCTCGATCCTCTTCACATACTCAACATTGTTCTTGGCTACTTGCAGGTTGGCTACTTTGTCGAATCCAGCCCAATAGATCCCTCATTTCTTGCCTGGATCTATATATTCAATGTTTTTGGGCAGAGGTCTAGTCTCAAACCTCTTCCTCCACCATCAAGTTTCTTCCTCCGCCTCGGGCGTGTATTGTCTTGGGCCTTCTTTTTCCTAGCCGAGTGACTAGCAGAGTGACCAGCAGAGGATCCCAAGAGTCCGTCCGCTCTGTCGCCTTCTTCACATAGCTTGAGGCCTTTTTCCCAATACAAATCCCGTGCTCGAGCCATGGACATGTTTGCGAAGTAACCCTGGATGCAAGCGTCTTGAATTCATCAACAGATCTTGCCTTCCAACGCCTGGAAATGGCATAGGTGTCTCTGTCATTGAATGCCTCCATGTTGTTTTAGTATATCCATAACTCGGGCATCCATCTTTCCTTCCACCTCCTTCATCCCGTCGGCCTTCAACTATCTTTCTCTTTTCGCATATGGGCACCGCAGATGTTGGAGCGCGAGTCACGGAAGTTTGATGATGATATCAGTTGTGACAAGACCTTGTTGGGGGGTTTTAGCAATCATCAAGGTCATATCTTTCGAACCTTTCGAACCTTCCCCCTCAACAGATTTTCCCTTCTTCTATCTTCTTAGTTCCTCAGCTGTCTTCTCCTTCACAAACAAGGCTTCGTCTTCTTCACCTTCGATCCTTTCAACGCCTTTAGGTATTCCTCTTCCCTCTTTTTGGCATCATCAAAGGAGAGAGGAACCCCTGGAAACAAGCTAGCAATCATGAAGTCTAAGCGGCTGATAGCTGAGTTATGCTTTGAATCTGCTGCGGAGTATGCTGCACGGAATTCGGACCGAGTGGCGTGGGTTTCAGCTGTTACCAGCTTCATTTCAGCCATGAGGAGGCTGAATTTCCTCTCCATGTTCTCCTCTACGCGTAGGAGCTCTTTCTTATTAAATTCACGCAGCAGCTGCATCTCTGTGTTGTGAGATTCATGCATTCGATCGATGTTCTCTTGCATTTTTGTCTTCATATCAGCATTCTCAGCCCGCCAGACTAGCAATTTATTGAACAATGTCCTGAAATATCGAGCTTGTTCTACACGTATTGTTTGCTGTTGTTGCCACCATTCCCAGATCCTGACAATTATTCCTCGCAGATCGGCAGTAAGATTTGCGTCTCTGTTATCCAGCCTCATGTCTAGTGAGGCCTGGTGCCTCTCCATCTTCTCTATCTCTGCAAATATGGCCTTGAAAACTTCTCGAACCTCAGCTGTCACTTCTGTCTTAGCTGACGGCCAAGCAGCGTCAAAGTCAAAGTCTGCTGGGACGATGGTGTCTGTTGGAATAACGGGATCAGGTTTATGGAAACATTCTTGATCTCGAGCTGATTCTTCAGGAAGGTCGGGTACTTCCAGAGAGAAGGGAAATGATTCTTCAAATGGATCATCATGGGCAACGGGAATCTGCTCAATGACAACTTGTGCTCGTGAAGTTCCCCGGTGGAGTTGACTCTGTTTTCACTGTGTGGTCCATTGTGGAGTTGACCCGCTTGCCGAGCCTCATCTGTCTTAACAGCTTAAGTCGGTCCCAAACGATTTTTCCATATGAGTTGACCGTCCTCGCCATATCGGGAAGCGTCATCGGACGATGATGAGATTTGCATGGGTGGCTCATCATCAAAATTAAAGGTTTGGCGAGTAGCCTTAAGGTCGAACTTACTCGTGCTTTGGAGAACATCCTCACCGAGTCTTTTGGATAGGCAATAGGGGATGACTGCTTCGTCTTCACCTTCGGATCCCGGAAAAGGTTACATCGATTTTCTTAGGAATCGTGAAGAGCACTTATCTCCTTTTTCGGATGGATCAATGATAGTAGGAGGGATGTTCTGGCTTCCGTCTCTTTACCCCGGAAGTCTCAACCTCCCGTCGGCTCAGATTACCTCCTGCGCAGCTCAATCGCAGCTGGGCCTTGGATACCCCCTTTGATGTGTCACTGCCTTGGGGTCTTCGAGGTGGCATCCACCGAGTCTCAACTCCATGGATTGCACTTTCATTGCCTGCAGTGTTAACTCCCGGGCGCTTCCTTCCTCGTGCCTCGATCGCATCGCAACGCCATTGGCCTCGCAGCAGTGCGATTGGCACTTGGCTAAGACGACCAACTGCCTCGAGCCTTCACAAGACAAATTGCTCAGATCCATTTGTTGTTTCTTCTCCACTTCGCCTCCAAGATTCGTTGTGTAGTCATTTGCAAACAACCTCCGACCTAGTGCAGTGTGGAGGAGTTTCCCCTCGGTTGGCACACCACCGAGTGACTTGATTGGGGTCACTCGTCTCGAGAATCCCGGTTGTTCCCTTTGAGTATTCAGCCGTTGGGGCGGTGGTGAGACACCTTCATTCGGGGTAGGCTCGACTAGGGTCCCCATAATCCCGCCATCATCGCCTTCCTTAACACCTTCTTCTCGAGTGAGCAGGGGAAGTGGTGGCAAAGAACAATCGTGGCAATATGTCGTACCACTCCCATCGGATCAATCTCCACCGTGATGTGGAAGACTCCCCTCCTTCCAATAACCGTTGCTCATGTAGGATCCTAGATTCCCGCATGGCTTGCCGCATCTCCAATTCTTCTCGTAGTAGCAAAGATGGTCCGTGATCCTCATCACTCCCGAGAGAATGTCAAGATGAGGATGTGTATGATCAGTGGTTCGATAAAGGGATAGATATCGGCCTTTTCACGAGCTTGACCTTTCCTCGCCAAACGCTTCTCCTTGTCTTTGAAAATATGCAAGATATCTGTGCAGTTTTCTTCATCCAGTGCTTAGACCATTGTCATCATCATCTTTGTCATCTTCTCCCTGCTGTCCCTCATTCTCAGGGATTGAAGGTAGCAAACTTTGGTGCTCCACACCCTCGAGCGTCACGGGAGGGGATACAATCTGTCACCAGGAGAGTTTGCTTTCTCAGATGCTTCTTGTGTCTCAGCTGTTCTGACGACAATTGTGTCTTCTGTTTGCCTCTGCTGATCAGCTTCAGCAGACTTGGCTGTTTCATCTACAATTTCTGGAGACTCTACTTCTCCAGTAGTCTCCGGTATCTATTTCAGCTGAGTGGCTGACTCAGCCGGTTTCTGAAGCTCGGAACGCTTGAAGATTCTTCTTCTTTTAGTCCTTACCAGAGGAATTTCTGGCTCGGATACAGTTTCTCCTGAGTCCCTGGCGGCGGGGGCTGGTGCTATTGTCTTTTTCTGAGGAGCTGGCCATCTCGGCTTATCAGTCCTCCTTTTTTTGATAACCAGAGAAGGTATTTGAGGCTCCTTCTCCTACTTCACACAAGGGCGGAGTGACTCGGTCAGGGCAGTGCATCTTTTGTTTTCTTTTTCTTTCTTTGCAGGGGCAACAGTTTTCTTTGTAGGCTGCGGGGCAAATTTTCTTCTTCTGGGAGAGGAGGAGACAATCTGTTTCTTCAGGGGTCACCGATTCCCCACTCGTGACGTTGTCCTTGGCATATGCTCGCTTCTCGTGCTCGGAAAGGTTAGACCGAACATTTTTCTTGTTGACATGGAACACCTTTCCATGTCGAAGAGGGACTCCTTTCACTTCCATCATCCGCCAATCACCAGGCCGCACCCGGGATCCTCCAAACGAACCATCCTTCTTGAAGGATTTATTCCCCAACATTTTGGCGAGTCCGTATACAAACTCAAATTCACCTTCTTTTCTTCTATGATCGTAGCCATCACGATCGGCTTAGTTTTGGACAAATGATTAAAGCTTCCAAATTTGATATCAACGCACTTGGCAACAATATCCAAAGAAGCCTTGTGGTAGTCTTCCTTCAAGCAGCTTCTTCTCACCGTTGTGTAGACAACCTTCGCAAGATAGTCGTTTGGCTACTTCCTTCCAAGCAAAGCAGCCAGGTTAACATCACTTCATAAATCTCCTAAGACTCCTTCCGCCGGCAACGAATGATGTTCGCCGATCCTTGGCGTTGATGGTGAATTCTTTTCCGTGAACAGAGGACTTGATGCCCTCATCATGAACTTCGCGTCACGTAGAATCGCGCGACCTCTTCCACGTAGGTCATCGGAAACTCCATCGTCAAAAATGGTTTCAGTCCAGACTTTTCCAGCTTCTCTGCTATCTTCTTCACAAGGGTGTTGTCAGACCCCTATTTGATCATGATGTCGAAATCCACAGTAGACCCAGTGTGGATTTGCTTTCCCAATTTGACAAAATCGTGAGTAGATGCCATTTCTCGATGTTTTACAAAACGAAACTTTGAAAATGAACTTTGAAGATTTGTAGGGTTTTGAGAGAAAATTTCTTTCTTTGCTTTCGAGAGAGATGAACAGTTTTGGTAAAGTGAGAGAAAATTGGGCGAAACGGTATATGTATGGGTTATGAAAGGACGTGCGGGTGGTTTTTGAAATTTGATCAAGATCAACGGCTTAGATTTTGCACGCCGATTAACATTTAATTTCTCGCATTTAATGCGGCAGCATTTATATCCAATCATAAGCTTGGTATGCGCTTTTTGATCAGACACGCCATAATTATGCTTGACGCTCATTCTTAAAAATATTCCCGCTTAGTAAAAACGACTGTGTTTTTGTCACTTTGCTCATAAATGACTCAACTTATTCCTTAGCTGATTTAACTCTTCTCTCTTTGCACATAGGTACTCAGCTGTCAGTTAACTTGACGCAGCTGATTCTCCGATACGGCTGATTCACTTAGCTGATTCAAGAGTTCAGCCCTTTTTCATCTTTTCGTGTTTCATCTCTTTTCTTTGACTCTTCTGAGTGTCAACTCACCAATTAACCCTAACTCATGCTTGAGTTCTTCAAATCTTGATTCACATAATGGCTTTGTGAATATATCAGCTAACTGCTTATCAGTTGAGATATATTCCAAGGTGATGTCCTTCTTTTCAACATGATCTCTTATGAAGTGATATCTGACATCAATGTGCTTTGTTCTTGAGTGCAACACAGGATTTTGAGTGATTGCAATTGCACTTGTGTTATCACACATAATTGGAATTTCTTTTTCTTCAACTTCATAGTCTCTCAGCTGCTGTCTCATCCATAAGACTTGGGCACAACAAATTGCCCGCACCTATGTATTCTCCTCACTGTGGAGGTAGCTATTGAATTTTGCTTGCTAAACCAGAAATTAGCCTATTTCCAAGCATTTGGCATGTACCGAGGTACTCTTCCTATCAACTCTACATCCAAAGATAGTCGAGTCCGAGTAACCAATTAGCTTGAATCCACATTCCTTAGATACCATAAGCCAACTTCTTGGCTTCCTTTCAAATATCTCAAGATTCTTTTGTCATAAATATGTGGCTTTCTTTTGGAGCAGATTGAAATCTTGCACATACACCTACAAAGAAAGGTGATGTCTAGCCTCGCTTCTTTGTGAGATAGCGTAATGATCCAATAAGTGCTCAGATCTTGTTTGATCCACAGCTTGCCATCCGAATCCATATCCATTTTGACCGATGTATTCATTGGTATTTTCACAGAAGACTTCTCTTCCATGCCAAATTTTTTCATTAAATCTCTGGTGTATTTTGTCTGACTTATGAAGGTTTCATCCTTCAGCTGTTTTACTTGGAGTCCAAGGAAGAATGTCAGCTCTCCCATCATGCTCATATCAAATTTGCTTTGCATAAGATTTGAGAATGTATCACACAACTCTTTGTTTGTGGATCCAAAGATGATGTCATCCACACATATTTGAACAAGCAGTATACTCTTACCATCTTGAATTCTGAAGAGTGTTCTATCCACTTTGCCTTTTGTAAATCCGTTCTCAATCAGGAATTGTGATAATGTATCATACCATGCTCTTGGTGCCTGTTTCAATCCATATAAAGCTTTCTTGAGTTTGTATACTTTATCTCCAAGAGTCTTCTGCCTCAAATCCTGAGGTTGTTCAACATATACTTCTTCCTCCAATAACCCATTAAGGAATGCACTCTTTACATCCATTTGATATACAAAGTGAAGTTCTTGTGAGCAAGATAGGCAAGAAACATCCTTATGGCTTCCAATCTTGCCACAGAGCAAAAGTTTCATCAAAATCTATTCCTTCTTCTTGGCAATACCCTTTGGCTACCAATCTTGCTTTGTTTCTTACCACGAACCTTCCTCATTCATCTTGTTTCAACACCCATTTAGTGCCAATAACATTTTGATGGGTAGGTCTTTGAACCAATTCCCACACTTTGTTTCTTCCAAATTGATTCAGCCCTTCTTGCATGGCTTGAATCCAATGTGTGTCATCCAATGCTTGTGACACATCTTTTGGCTCTATTTGTGAGATGAAACAAGTGAACATAACTTCTTGTTGGGTTCGATCGAGGTTTTACACCTTCTCTTACATCTCCGATGATTAGTTCTCGTGGATGGTCTCTCACCATCTTACATCATCAGGTTGAGTAAGTTAGCCGATTCAACGTCTTGCACTGTGTTATTTTGATCAGCTCTCTCATCATCACTTAGCTGCATATTTCCCACTCCTTTGAGACTCGCTTATCTCATCTTCATCCGGGTTTATAATTCCACTTTAGCTTCAACATAGGGACTCTTCTCGCATGGTTGGTGATTCAAATTTTATCACCGACTCTTCAATGTCTTCTCCATTTACATTGGGTTCATCAAACACCACATGAATGGATTCTTCTGTAACCATTGTAGGCTTTGCTTTCAGCTGAGCACTCTGTAGGCTTTGCTTTCAGCTGAGTATCCTAAGAAGATACCTTCATCAGCTTTAGCATCAAAAGCCTTTAAATTATCTTTGCCATTGTTGTGTATGAAGCATTTGTATCCAAATATTCTAAAGTATGCAACATTTTGCTTTCTCCCTGTCCAAAACTCATAGGGAGTCTTTGTCAGCTGTCTTTTTGTCATGCATCTATTTTGAGTATATCATGCTGTGTTTATTGCTTCAGCCCAAAATCTTTTAGGCAGCCCTGCTTCAGCTAACATGGTCCTTGCTACTTCTTTGAGAGTCCTATTCCTTCTTTCTGCAACTCCATTTTGCTGTGGAGTCCTTGCTGATGATAATTCATGACCAATACCATTTTCAACACAATACTGAGTTATTATACCATTGACAAACTCCGTTCCTCTGTCAGATCTTATTTTGATAATGGTTTGACTCTTCTCATTTTGGATTCTCTTCATCAGCTGTGGTAGTTTCTTCAGAGTTTATTTCTTCTTACACATGAATATTGTCCATGTGTATCTTGAGTAGTCATCTACTACCACCAAGGTGTATTTCTTCCCACTTATACTAGCTGGTTCAACTGGACCAAATAGATCCATATGTAGCAGGTGCAATATTCTTGTTGAGGATGGACATGTCTTTTCTTTGAATGATGATTTGATCTGTTTTCCCATCTGGCATGCATCACATACACTTTCCTTCTTGTATACTGAGTCTGGAAGTCCTTCCACAAGATTGCTCCTTGCAAGCTTGTTAATTGTTTTGAAGTTTAGGTGACTCAGCTTCTTGTGCCACAGCCAACTTGATTCTCACTTTTGCTAGCAGACAAGTGCTTGGTGTTGCAGTTGACCAATCTACCACATACATGTTCTTTTGTCTGCATCCTTGCAACACTACTTCATTAGATTCAGTGTTCTTGATTTGGCACACTCCCATATTGAATCCAACATTATAGCCCTTGTCACAGAGTTGACTTATGCTTAGTAAGTTGAAATTGAGGCCTTCAACATATGCAACATCTGTAATTTCTAATCCATTTTTCTTGATGGATCCAATGCCTCTTATTTCTCCTGGAGCTTCATTTCCTCCAAATATGACTTTTGCACCTCTAGCCTCCTTGAGTTTTGACAGATTTTTCTTCTTTCCTGTTATGTGTCTGGAACAGCCACTATCCATGTACCAGGTGCCTTGGCATTCAGCTGTTCTTTGAACCTGCAATTAAGGAAATTAGGTTTTAGGTACCCATATTTGTCTGGGTCCTGAGGGGTAGTATTGTAAGATGATCCAACCAACCTATAGCCAAATGATTTGACTCTAAGTGGTTGCCATCTATCAGTGCCATAATCAAAATTAATTTTAGCAAATTGCTTGGGGGTTTTAGGTTCATACGACTGTCTCTTTTGTCTGTATGCCTGTGTATGTATTTTAGCAATTGCTTTGTTTTGGTAGTTGTGATATCTTTGAGGGTAGTGCCTGAGTGCATATGTGTGTTGATGATAGCTCTTTTGCCTTTGGAATGGCCTTTCTTGAGTCTTAGGCCTTTGCCATTTAGGCTTATATTCCATAGATCTTTGCTGATAGTTCACATTATTCCAATCAGCTTGGCTTGGGTACTTTCTACCATTCCCATCATATGTGTTCCTTTTATATAACTTCTGGGGCTTTTGGTAGCTCTGTTTCTTCTTTACAGAGTATTTCCTGTTTGGAGTTTGATGAGGAACACGGCTGGATTTCTTCTCACTTGCCCTCTCAAAGACACTCAATCGGCCGTTTTCCTTTTCCTTTATAACCAAGGCCAGTTTGCTTGTGATTGTGCTTTGGAATAAATGTGTGTGCACCATTTGGAGTTTTGGATTTTTGAGATGCTTCATTACTTGAAGATCCTTTTTCCAAAATCACTTTTGGAGCTTGACATTGCACAAAGGAATTAAATCCTAAGCCTGTCTTATCTCCACATTCTCTTTGACTCATAATAAGATCATCCAAGGATTTAGATGCCTTAGTGAATGAGACAATCACATTTTTGAGGTCATTCTCCCTCTTTTCTATAGCAAACTATCTCTGCTATTAACTTAGCATTTTCAAATTTTTACTTTTATTCTCATCGGCTATGTGACTTAGAGTACTCGGCTCTTAGTCACCGTGAGTTTTGGCTTTTGAGTAGGTTGTTCTCCTCATTTAGTAGTGTGTGTGAGGATTTAATGTGTTCAAAGTCTTTCATCATTTTGCCTAATGAATCATAAAGATCAGTGGGTGATGAAGTGTGTGTGTCACACCATCGTCACTAGAATCCGAGTGTGATGAGTTAGAGTGTACCTCATCTTCTTGGTCATGTTGGTCTTGTTCTTTGGCCATTAGACGATCAAGGCTTATTCTTCGTAGTCGCTTGAGTAGTCGGCTTCACTACTCTCCGAGTCACGTTTGTGTCTTTTGACTTGACTGTCTCGGTAGTCTCTGCGCAGCCAACATTGCCTTTTTCTTCTCTTTTGTCTTCTTTCTTTGAAGACTTTTCTTTCTTCTTCATTCCTTTATTTGTTGACTACGAGGATATGGGCATTCAATGGCATAGTGACCGGGTTGCTGCAGCCTCCAGATAAATTTTCAACCTTTTGATTAGTTCTTTCCATCCTTGGATTGTCAGCTCTTTGATACTCAATCCTTTGATGCTCTGTTCTTTTGGGTGGCCTATCTTCCCTTGACTTGGAGGGAGCTGAGTGTCTTCTGGAGGATTCACCTTTGCCTCTTTTGTAATTCTTGTTGAAGAATTTGTTAAACCTTTTAACCATCAGGGCAATCTCCTCTTGGTCAATGACTTCCTTGACCTCAGCTCTTTTACCATCCTTAACTATTAGAGCAGTTGTTTTGGGCACATCTGTCTCCTCTTGGTCTTTTCTTCTCAGCTCAAATTCGTAGACTTTGAGATCTGAGAATAACTTATGGTTGGATGTCTTTGATAGGTCCATGGAGTGTCTCAGGGCCATGACTTTCATTTCCCACTCAGATGGGAGACTTCTTAGAATCTTCATACACATTTCTTTCTGTGTATATTCTTTTCCAAGTGCATATAGCTCATTGGTAATTTCTGTGAACTGAGCATCCAGTTGATCCAAGGTTTCTCCTGCAAGCATCTTGGTATTTTCAAATTTCTGTACAACAACAGATAGTTTATTTTCCTTGATTTGCTCTGAGCCTTCACAAATCAAGGTTAGCTTGTCCCATATTTCTTTTGCCATTTTGCATGATTTGACTTTGTTGAACATGGCTTTGTCCAAGGTTTTGTAAAGAATGTCCTTGGCCACGTTGTCCAAGTTATATCTTTTCCTATCATCATTTATCCATTCAGCTCTTGGTTTTTCAACCATAGCTGGTCTGGGAGCAACATCCTCTTCTCCTTCTGCTGCAGCTCTCCTTGCAGCTGTGTTCACTTTTAAGATTTGGAGTGGCCCATCTTCTATCACTATCCACATTTCATCGTGTAATGCTGATAAATGAGCCTGCATACGAATTTTCCAGTCATCAAATTCCTCAATAGTGAACATAGGGATGCATGTCAAATTTGCTTCCATGATAATAACTTTGCTGAATAAAAGAGTTTTGAAAGATCAAGTGCTAAAGCAAGCTTTGAAAAATTTGGAGATCTAGTTCAGTAACCAGTGCGGAAGGCTCAATGAACCAACCTGGCTCTGATAACACTTATAGGTCCCAAGGGGTGTGAGTGCAAGGTTTAGAAGAGGGGGGTTGAATAAACCTTACCAACTTTTCGATTTAGTCCTTTTAAAACGTTCAGAGTTAATACTTCATAGCTGAGTCCTAGATGGACAACTAAGTTAGTTAATCGTGAGTTAGCCACTCAACGCACTGATCGAGCCGTTGATAGAATAACTCACTTTGTTTTGACTAGAACTTAACTTGATCGATATGTTTTCAGCGAAGACTTAACACCCTTTGAATTTGTTTAAGATTGTTTTAATACTTGGTTTTAGCACCTTTTTTATTATCAATTGACAACAAATTTATCAGCAAATATTGAAATAATGTGAAGAAATTAAAGTCTTTGAAATGTAAATGACACAATAAATTTTTATAGAGGTTTGAAGATGGGGTAATTTTTCTATTCCTCTTTCTCCAACTCCCGGAGGAATCCACTAAGTATTGATCAATATACAAAGTGGTAATCAGTCCGATGCAATTCTTGATCACACACGGTGACTTGATCCTTTGGGACTCGATGCCCGGAGATGCCTTGTCACACAACAAATGCTTCTCGCGACTCGCTTCTTCACTGCAGGGCGTGCTTTCTCTACTACTCAACTTTGCTCAAGCTTCTTGGATTTGATCACGAAGCCTTCCAAAAAAAAACTTGAGACTGGTTCGACCTTTAACCTTTCTATAATCCTCCGTGTAATGTAGACCCCTTGATTCTTAAAATGTTTCCTCTTCAACTGATTGAAGTCGTCTTTCCTTCACAGGTAAGTGTTGGATTGATTTCCTTCGTAGCGTAGGCTTGAGGATTGAACTTGAATGATTTGAGAATAGTTCAAAGTCTACGAGATATTGCTTTTCTTGCTCGTATTTGTTTTCTGATTGTCAAGGTTACCTTTTCTCAAAGTGATTCCTCAGCCTTTTATAGTGTTCTTTTGAAAATTTGCCCGTTGAAGAGATAGATTAATTTTCAAAAGACACTTGTGGTCGTTGGCTTGTCTTGTTGCAGTCCTTGGAATTGACATTTCCTCGTATAAATGATTCTTCAGCTTTTCAGAGTTCTGACACAGTGCAATGCTTCCCATTGGTTTATTCCTTTTGCACGCTTCGGGATCGAGCACTTTAAGAAAGGCAGTATGGAAGTATTACTTGTTTAAGTAATTCTCTTGACTTCTGTGTAACGGATCTCTTTCAGTTGTCTCGACTTGGCTGCATTTACTTGAATTCCCCAGGTGACTTCGAGTCAGCTTCCAATCATTGGATGACTCATCTGTCACTTCATCTTGAGACTTGGCTATCTTGAGTTAACTTGACCGACACTTCACTCACCTGCATCTCATTGCACCTTCATCGAGTTCTGTCTTCTTCTTGCCACACTCAACTGTCTCACAGCGGAGTCTTCCTTTTAGTCTCCAGTTGTCTTCTTGCATGTTCAGGCATAACTGACTTAACTCAGCTCGACCAGCCCTATCTATTATAATGCAATTTACAACAAAAATGGGGTGCCAACTTTCTATTCTAAGTTTTACATGGAATTCATCAAAATCTAAAAATTAATTTCCCAACAGGCTTTCTTTTGGTGCAGATTGAAATCTTGCACATACACCTTACCGCAAAGGTGATGTCCGCCTTTAACTTGCTAAGTTAAATAAAGCGTGATCCAATAAGTGCTCAGATCTTGTTTGATCCACGAGCTTGCCATCTGCATCCATATCCATCTTGACAGATGTATTCATTGGTATTTTCACAGAAGACTTCTCTTCCATACCAAATTTCTTCATTAAGTCTCTGGTATACTTTGTTTGACTTATGAAGGTTCCATCCTCCAGCTGTTTAACTTGAAGTCCCAGAAAGAATGTCAGCTCTCCTATCATGCTCATTTCAAATTTTTCTTGCATGAGGTTTGAGAACTTATCACACAGCTCTTTGTTTGTGGATCCAAAAATAATGTCATCCACATATATTTGAACAAGCAGTATACTCTCTCCATCCCGAATTCTGAAGAGTGTTCTATCCACTTTGCCTTTGGTGAATCCATTATCTGTCAAAAATTGAGATAATGTATCGTACCATGCTCTAGGTGCTTTCTTCAATCCATATAGAGCTTTCTTGAGCTTGTACACCTTATCTCCAAGAGTCTTCTGCTCAAAACTTGGAGGTTGCTCAACATAGACTTCTTCTTGCAACAATCCATTCAAGAATGCACTTTTTACATCCATTTGATATACAGTGAAGTTCTTGTGAGCAGCATAGGCAAGAAACATCCTTATTGCTTCTAATCTTGCAACAGGAGCAAATGTTTCATCAGAATCTATTCCTTCTTCTTGGAAATACCCTTTGGCTACCAATATTGCTTTGTTTCTTAGCACAGAACCTTCTTCATTCATCTTGTTTCTGAAAACCCATTTTGGGCCAATAACATTTTGATGGGTTGGTCTTTGCACCAATTCCCATACTTTGTTCCTTTCAAATTGATTCAGCTCTTCCTGCATGGCCTGAATCCAATGTGTGGCATCCAATGCTTGGGACACATCTTTTGGCTCTATTTGGGAAATAAAACAAGTGAACATTGCTTCTTGTTGAGCTCTGGATCTGGTTCTTACACCATCTCTTACATCTCCAATGACTAGCTCTGGTGGATGGTCTCTCAGCCATCTCACATCAGGTTGGAGTAAGTCACTGGTTCATCGTCTTGCAGCTGTGTTATCTTGAGCAGCTCTCTCAACATCACTTAGCTGCAGATTTTCCAGCTGTCTTTGAGATTCAGCTATCTCATCTTCACCTTGATTAATTGCTCCAGCTTCAGCTTCAACATAGGGACTCTTCTGCATAGTTGGCTGATTTAGCTTATCAGCTAGCTCTTCAATGTCTTCTCCATTTACATTAGGTTCATCAAAAACCACATGGATAGACTCTTCTGTGACCATAGTTCTCTTCTTCATCACTCTATAGGCTTTACTTTCAGCTGAGTATCCCAAAAAGATACCTTCATCAGCCTTAGCATCAAAAGCCTTCAGATTATCCTTTCCATTGTTGTGGATGAAGCATTTACATCCAAATATTTTAAAATATGCAACATTTGGCTTTCTCCCTGTCCAAATCTCATAAGGAGTCTTTGTCAGCTGTCTATTTATCATGAATCTATTTTGAGTGTTGCATGCAGTATTGATGGCTTCAGCCCAAAATCTTTTTGGCAAACCAGCTACAGCTAAAATGGTTCTTGCAGCTTCCTTGAGAGTTTTGTTTCTTCTTTCTGCTACTCCATTCTGCTGTGGAGTCCTTGCTGCAGATAATTCATGAGCAATACCATTTTCAACACAATACTGAGTTATTATTCCATTGACAAACTCAGTTCCTCTATCAGATCTTATCTTTATAATGGTTTGACTCTTCTCATTTTGAACTCTTTTCATCAGCTGAGGTAACTTCTGCAAAGTTTCCTTCTTTTTGCACATGAAGATTGTCCATGTATATCTTGAATAATCATCCACCACTACTAGAGTGTATTTCTTTCCACTTATGCTAGCTGGCTCAACTGGACTAAATAGATCCATATGCAATAGATGCAATATCCTTGTTGAAGATGGATTTGACTTCTCTTTGAATGATGATTTGATTTGCTTTCCTATCTGGCATGCATCACAAACACTTTCCTTCTTGTACACTGAGTCTAGAAGTCCTTCTACAAGATTACTCCTTGCAAGCTTGTTGTACTCTTTGCTAGCAGACAAGTGCTTGGTGTGGCAGTCGACCAATCTACCACATACATGTTCTTTTGTCTGGATCCTTGCAACACTACTTCATTTGATTCAGTGTCTTTAATTTGGCACACTCCCATATTGAATCCAACATTATAGCCCTTATCACAGAGTTGACTGATGCTTAACAGGTTCAAAATTTAGGCTTTCAACATACGCAACATCTGTGATTTCTAATCCATTTTTCTTGATGGATCCAGTGCCTCTTATTTCCCCTGGAGCTTTATTTCCTCCAAATATGACTTTTGTACCTCTAATCTCCTTAAATTTTGACAGATTTTTCTTATTTCCTGTCATGTGTCTGGAACAGCCACTATCCATGTACCAGGTTCCTTGTGCAAGCTTGTTGTACTCTTTGCTAGCGCAGACAAGTGCTTGGTGTGGCGATCGACCAATCTACCACATACATGTTCTTTTGTCCTGGATCCTTGCAACACTACTTCATTTGATTCAATGTCTTTAATTTGGCACACTCCCATATTGAATCCAACATTATAGCCATATCACGCGAGTTGATCGATGCTTAACAGTTTCAAAATTTAGGCTTTCAACATACGCAACATCCGTGATTTCTAATCCATTTTTCTTGATGGATCCAAAGGTGCCTCTTATTTCCCCTGGAGCTTTATTTCCTCCAAATATGACTTTTGTACCTCTAATCTCCTTAAATTTTGACAGATTTTTCTTATTTCCTGTCATGTGTCTGGAACAGCCACTATCCATGTACCAGGTTCCTTGGCACTCAGCTGTTCCTTGAACCTGCAATCAAGGAAATTGGTTTTAGGTACCCATACTTGTCTAGGTCCTGAGGGGTTAGTCTTTGTAAGATGATCCAACCAACATATAGCCAAATGATCGACTTAAGAGGTTGCCATCTATCCGTGCCATAATCATAATTCACTTTGGCAAATTGCTGGCAGGGTTTTTTAGGTTCATACATTTGTCTCTTTTATCGTATGCTTGTGTGTGTGTTTTAGCAATTGCCTTCTTTGGGTAGTTGTTATATTTCCGAGTGTAGTGCTTGGGTGCATATGTGTCTTTGATGATAGCTCTTTTGCCTTTGGAATGACCATTGATGAGTTTTAGGCCTTTGCCATTTAGGCAGTATTTCATAGGTCTTTTGCTTTGATATTTCACATTATTCCAATCACTTCGACTTGGATAGTTTCTACCATTCCCATTATTTGTGTTCCTTTGATAGAACTTAAGGGATTCTCGTAGCTTTGTTTCTTCTTCACGAGTACTTCTGTTTGGAGTTTCTTTGAGGAACTCTTTGGATTTCTTCTCGCTTGTCCTTTCAAAGATACTCAATCGGGTCATTTTCTTTTTCCTTTATATCCAAGGCCAGTTTGTTTGTGATTGTGCTTTGGAATTAATGTGTGTGCAACATTTGGTGTCTTGGATTTTTGAGATGCTTCATTACTTGAAGATCCTTTTTCCCAGACACTCTTGGAGTTTGATCGTATGCGGAGAGGAATCAATCCTCTGCTGTCTTGTCTCCACATTCTTTTTGGCTCATGATAAGGTCATCCAATGATTTAGATGCCTTTGTGAATGAAGCAATCACATTTTTGAGATCATTTTCTCTCTTTTCAGCCTTCAGCTCTTTGTTCTCATCAGCTATGTGACTTAGAGTACTCGCTCCTTAGTCACCGTGAGTTTTGGCTTTTGAGATGGCTGTTTTCCTCATTTAATAGTGAGTGTGAGGATTTAATGTGCTCAAAGTCTTTCATCATTTTGCCTAATGAATCATAAAGATCGATGGGTGATGAAGTGCGTGTCACGCTCACTATCACTAGAATCAATGAGATGAGTTAGAGTGTACCTCATCTTCTTGGTCAGGTTGATCTTGTTCTTTAGCCATTAGACAGATTAAGGCTTCTTCTTCGAGTCACTTGAGTAGTCGGCTTCACTACTCTGAGTCTGGCTTTCTTCTTTTGACTTAGCAGATTTAGTCAGACGTCAAGGCCAACATTGCTTCTTTTCTTTTAAGGGCTTCTTTCTCTAAAGATTCTTCTTTTTCTTCATTCCCCAGTATTTATTGACCACGAGGATATAGACGATAAATAGCAAAGTGTCCTGGTTGTCGCTAATTCCAACACAGATTTTCAACTTTTTGATCACTCTCTCTCATTTCTTGGGTTGTCGGTTCTTTGATACCTTTTGATACTCAGCTCTTTGGTGGCCTATCTTCCTTGACTTGGAGGGAGTTGAATGCCTTTTGGAGGATTCACCTTTGTTTCTTTTGTAGTTCTTGTTGAAGAACTTGTTGAAACTTTTAACCATTAATGCAATTTCCTCCTGGTCAATGACTTCTTTGGTCTCAGCTCTCTTCCCTTCCTTGACTATGAGTGCAACTATTTTTGGTACAACTATCTCCTCTTGATCCTTTTTTCTCAGCTCAAACTCATGATATTTTGCATGATTTGACTTTGTTGAACATGGCTTTGTCCAAAGTCTTGTAAAGTATATACTTGGCCACATTGTCAAGGTTGTATCTTTTTCTGTCATCATTTGTCCATTCAGCTCTTGGTTTTTCAACCATAGCTGGTCTAGGAGGAGCAACCTCTTCTCCCTCAGCTGCACAGCTCTCCTTGCAGCTGTGTTCACCTTCATTGTTTGCAGTGACCCATCCTCTATCACTATCCACATCTCATCGTATAAAGCTGATAGATGAGCCTGCATACGTATTTTCCAGTCATGAAATTCTTCAATGGTGAACATAGGAATGCGTGTGAAATGTGCTTCCATGATAATAACTTTGTTGTTAATAAAAATGGCTTTTGAAAGAACAAGTGTTAAAAACTACTTTAAAAGATTGGAGATCTAGTTCAAGAATGGCTTGATCGGAAGGCTCAATGAACCAACTGCTCTGATACCACTTGTAGGTCCCAAGGGGTGTGAGTAAGGTTTAGAAGGGGGTTGAATAAATCTTACCAACTTTTTGATTTTAGTCCTTTTAAAATAATACAGAGTTAAATACACAAATAAGTCCTTATCGGACATCTAAGCTAGTTAACCAATAGAGTTAGCCACTCAACCGACTCGATTGAGCCGTTGATAGAATAACTCAATGTTTAATCTAAACCTTAACTTGGCTTTGATGTGATTTTTATTGAGGAAGACTTAACACCATTAAATTTGGTTTAAGTTTGTTTTAACACTTGGTTTTAGCACTTTGTTAATTATCAATTGGATAGCAAATTATCGCAGATACAAAATGATATGCGAGAAAGTAAATCTTTGAAATGTAAATGACACAATAATTTTTATAGAGGTTCGAAGATGGGGTAATTCTTCTACTCCTCTCTTCTCCAACTCTGGAGGAATCCACTAAGTATTGATTAGAGTACAAAGTGGTTATCGGTCCATATACAAGTCTTGATCACATAGCCGACTTGATCCTTTGGGACTCGGTCTGTAGATGCCTTTGGTCACACACCGCTTTGTCCGACTCGGCTTCTTCACAGGCGGCTGCGCTACTTCACTCACTTGCTCAAGCTTCTTGGATTTGATAACGAAGCCCTCCAATAACTTGAGACTGGTTCGACCTTGAACCTCTCTACAATCTTCCTTGGAATGTAGACCCTTTTGATTCTTCAAAGTTTCCTCTTTGTCTTTCTTTCACAAACTTGGTGTTGGATCGATTTCCTTGAAATATGCTTGAGGATTTGCTTGAATGACTTGAGAATATTTTGCAAATTCTGATTTGAGTAATAGCTTGAATGGTTCGGGTTGTCAAGGTAACCTTTTCTCAAAGTGATTCTCACTCCTTTTATAGTGAACTTTCAAAAATCTGCCCGTTGAAGAGATAGGCTGATTTTTAAAGTCACTTGTGTTCGTTAGCTTGTCTTGTTGCAGTCCTTGATGTTGATATTTCCTCGTATTAAATGAACATTCAACTTTTCAGAGTTTGACACAAGTGCGAATGATTCCCATTGGTTTATTCCTTTTGCACACGCTTGTGGGACTAAGCACTTTAAGACATGACAACATGGAAGTATTACTTGTTTAGGTAATATTCTTGACTTACGTAAAATGCATTCTTTTTAGTTGTCTTGACTTGATCGCTTTTCCCCAGGTGACTTGAGTCGCTCCAATGATTGAGAGACTCTTCCTCGTCACTTCAACTTGAGACTTGGTTATCTTGAGTTGACTTGACCGACACTTCTCCACGATTCTATCCTGCTAATACTCCTTCGATTGAGTTCTTGACTTCTCCTTCTTGCCATACTCAGCGGCTTTCGTGAGTCTCATTTTAGTCTTGATTGACTTCTTGCATATCTAGGCATAATTGAATTGAGTCACTCGTGACATCCCTATCTATTACAATGCAAATTACAAGGAAAATGGGGTGCCAACTTTCTAGTCTAAGTTTTACATGGCATTCATCAAAATCTAAGCAATAAATTTCCCAACACTCTTGGGACCGATGCATTTGTTCGAGCTAATGTGAGGCATTCTTGGTTGTTGGACATGTCTTTTTTAGCCAAAAGACATGTCGATTTCCGATTGGGCAAATGGATGCTTATAAATATAATTCCATGATGTTTGAAATTCAAATTTTAACCAGAAAATAAAAATAAAAATGATGTGCATTCTCAAAGATCTTGTTAAATATCCTTCAAAAGCTTGAAAGTTCTAAACACTTAGTTTATTCGATCGCTTCTTAAGTTTTATAGTGCTAATAACTTAAGAACGGAACTCGTTAATATCTTAGAGACAATTGCCGACCGACTGTGACACGTACATGGGGCAATTTCGTTTGTGGAGATAGAGCCAAGTTCAGCCTCACCTTCTTTTCTTTCCCCCTTTTCAGCCATTTTCTTGAAAACTAGAACTCATAGACAACAATCTCAAGACGAAATCAATGTTTTCAAGATGATGGTAAGCATATCATTCACTTTGATGGCTACCGCTCTTGCTCACGGACAAAATCGGTGAAGTTCTCCATCGTGTACTTCAAGAGATGATTTAAATTGGTATTTTACCAATTAATTGAGTATTTTATATTAGGATTTGGTTTTATTTTTGGGTGTTTTTAGAGTTGTTAGAGACCAATTTATTTCATTTAGTGTCGATGAAGAGTCAATCTGATTTGGTAGCCAAAATGAAGAAAATGATGAAAAACGACGAAAGAAAGAAGAAATCGTGTTAGAAAAAAGGAAAAATCGCATTTTAGCTTTGGGACCAGGCGGCAGCTGCAGCAGCTGATGACGAGCTGGCGGATTGGCGGGACATGTGTGGCGCTGTAGCGTCCGGGCGTGTAATTTTGCAACAGAGCGTCTTTGAGCACCGCGACGCCGGGCGAGTCTCTATGTTTACTACCTTTTTCTTAGATCTTGGTGGGGTTATAAATAGAGACACATGGGCGTGATTTCGGGCATCTTGGACCATTTGGAAGACAAAACAACAAGAAGACAAGGGAGAAGAATAAAAACATCTTGGGACAAGCTTGGAGAAGAAGATTGAAGGCTCTTATCATCTAGAAATAAGAAAGATCCCTCAACTCTTGTTCTTATTTTGTTCTTTCTCCATATTTTGTAAGATGTATTGTTGTATTTTTATGGATTCATTTTCTTTAATCATGAGCTAAACTCTATAATTCTAGAGGGATGATGTAATCTATGTTTGAACTTTTGTTTTGAGATTGTGGTTTGTCAATCTAAATCTATCAATTTATTTGTGCTATTTGGATCTATTGCTTCTAAATTACTTGATCAATAATTTAGATTGTTTTGGTGTATTTGATTTGACACTTGAGAGAGGTAATTGAATACATGACCTTGAAATAGCATAACCTAGGATTTCATAGAATTGAGAGATTTGTGAATCTTTTGAAGTCATTTATCAAGATTCATAGCTTTTATTGAGATTTCAATTGGTGATTTTTATAGAGATATTGATTTCCCAATTGAGATCTAAAATCATTGGCACTCGAGAAAAAATGATTATTGTAGAAATCTTGACTTATAAATTGATAATTGATGATTGATAAACCATATTGATAACATAAGGGATAACTAGATTCATCACACCTCTAGAATTCATTTAATCATTTGGATAAACTCATTGATATTTTCATATTCTTGATTTAGTTTTGGTATTTTTAGTATAATCAACTCCATCAAATATTGAATTTCTAAATAAAGTTAGACTACTATATTATAGTACTTCGCGATAATTCGATAATTATTCCGTGTGGATTCGACAACCTTACTTCTCTATATTAAAACTTGACACCGTAGACTTGCGGTTAGAAAATTCTCTAACAAGTTTTTGGCGCCGTTGCCGGGGAATAATTCATCTTATTTGCGCTAATATTATTACTTAGTAGTTTTACTTTAATTTAGATTGGTTCTTGTTACAATAGGGTCATTGTTATTTTTGTGTTTTCTTGTTGATGCGAAAAAATAAAAGTTCTAATTTAATCTTATTTGATCCGAGAAATTGAAAGAACACTTGAAAGATTAGAGCGCATGAAGAATCGAATTCACAAAATGGGGAATCGGTGATGATGAAGAACGTGTACCTATTATTGCACCACCGGAGAGGGCCATTCGGGACTATTTTCGACCAACCACGAATCAAAATTATTCGGGCATTGTTCGCCAACCTATCAATGCGAACAATTTTGAATTGAAGCTGGCCCTGATAAATATGGTGCAAACGAGAATCAATTGGGGAGAAGTGCCATAGATGACCCACGCCCATTTGGCTATTTTTCTCGAGATATGTGACACAATAAAAATGAATGGGGTTCGATAAAGCTATTCGGTTGAGGTTATTTTCGTTTTCACTTCGCGATAAAGCTAGACAATGGCTTGAACCTTCCCACCCTAAGTATCCTTTAGTTGGGACGATCTCACTTTGAAAAATTCATGGCAAAATTCTTTCCACCTAGCAAGACACTTCAAGCCGAAAAGTGAGATTGCTCAATTTCATCAACTCGACTTTGAGCCACTCTCGATGCTTGGGAGAGATTCAAAGAATTATTGAGGAGGTGTCCACAACACGGGTATGCATATTGGCAAAAGTTCGATATTTTTACAATGGTATGAATGGGCATGCGAGAACTATTATAGATCTTTGTGGGAGGTACATTGATGGCTAAAACTCCAAGTGAAGCCATGCTTTTACTAGAAGAAATGGCTGCAAAAGTTATCAATGGCCTTATCTGAGAGACTACGCCAAGAAAAGTCGTGGTGTTCTTGAACTTGATACTATGTCCACATTGGCTTGTCAAATTTCCGGCGTTGTCAAAGCAAATTGCTACTCTAAAATCGGGTGGAAAACAACAAAACGAGAGGGCGGTCATGGAGATAAGTCAAGAAATGGTGAATCCCGATACGGAACAAGCAAATTATGTGAACAATCGGTTTCAACAATAGAGGAATCAATTGCCGACGCATTATAATCAGGGACTTCGCAATCATGAAAATTTCTCGTATAGCAATATGAGAAATGTGTTGCAACCACCTGGGGATTTGAGAATCAAGCAAATGCAGTACATGTGGGAGAACAAAAGCCGTCTTTGGAAGGAATTACTTAGTTCATTCCTTGTAGAAACCACGAGCAAGGATGAACAAGACCGTCCCCAACATAGACAATTTGGGTTCAAGTTACAACAATTGAGAGTCATCTCAAATCTTTGGGAACACAAGTGGGTCAATTGGCCTACGACTATTAATTCACAGAAAGTTGATACATTTCAAGTAACACCGAGGTGAACCACGTGAGCATTGCAAGGCCATTAAGGAGAAGTGGGCTGAATATGATGAACCAAAGATGCCTACTCATGCCACCAATGAACCAAATGCATAAGCTCACGAAACACTCTCATAATGAAGAGGGCATTGACAAGCAATCGAGAAAGTGCGAAAAATGAGGTAAAACCAATTTCCAATTAGACGTTTTGCAAATTCTCTTCAATTTCCACAGAGGTTTTCGGGAAGAAAAAGTTGGACGCTCAATTTTCCAAATTCTTGGAAATATTCAAGAAAATTCACATCAACATTCCTTTTGCCGTGCACTTGAGCAAATGCCAAACTATGCGAAATTCATGAAGGATGTAATGTCGAGAAAGAGAAAGTTGGAGCATATGAGGCGGTCGATCTCACGGAAAGGTGTAGCGCCATTTTATAAGCTACCACAAAAATTAAGAGATGCAGGGAGTTCACTATCCACCACTATTGGTGATTCTTATTTTAATAAGGCTCTTTGTGATTTGGGTGCTAGCATTAATCTTATGCCATTATCTTTTTTCGAAACTTGGCCTTGGAGAGGTAAAACCATCCACCATCACATTGCAATTAGGTGATAGATCACTCACCTACCCAAGAGGAGTGATTGAAGATGTCTTGATCAAAGTGGATAAATTCATATTTCCGGCGGACTTTGTGGTGTTGGATATGGAGGAAGATCATGAAATGCCTTTGATTCTTGGAAGACCTTTCCTAGCAGCGGGGCGAGCTCTAATTGATGTGAAGCGAGGAGAGTTAACTAGGGTAAATGATGATGAGGTATTGTTTTAATATTTATAAAGCAATGAAATTTCAAAGAAGAACCTCAAACATGTCATTTTATTGATATAATCGAACAATGTGCTCAAGCGGAGGTTATAAAACAAGATTCAAAGATCCGTTAGAACATTGTTTGATTAATT